>CM066033.1:678133159-679459976 GCA_033557465.1 Ichthyophis bannanicus
AGAGAGAATGGAAAAAAAAACAAGACGACAGAAGAAAGGACAAATGGACAGCAGATGGAGAGTTAGCAGAAGACACGAAGAAACCAGAAGAAAGTGGCTGGAACAATTGCAACTGAAAAAAATGCACAAAAGGTAGAAAAATATCTCTTTATTTTGAATTTATTAACTGGAATATGTCAGCTCTGGGAAATGTGCATCATTAATTTTTGCGCTTTGTTTAGTACAAGAGGAAATTAATATATAGTTTTATTTCTACAGTGTTGTTGTATATTCCAAGTTTGGCTTTTGGGGTTCCCAGTTTAATTATTGTCTTCCTGTTTCTAAATTGTGATTCCTTGTTTGGTGATGGTCTGTTCTGCATGTGTAACTGAGCTGAGGTATTCTGTTTATATAATTCCTATTTGACATTGCCACTTGTTCTTTCCCCAGTAGGTCATGTATTGTTGTTCTCTGAGATGTATTGGTTTAATATTTGCAGTGTTGCCTTTTGATAGGTAGAGTATGGTGCTTTGTGAGTCCTGGTAGTGCTGTTAGGATACGGCGGGTTTGCTATGGGTTCTAAATGGGCAGCGTTTGTAGTAGTTCCTAATGTGCCTGGCGGTTGGTACTGGATTATAGTAATGTAGAAACCTTTTAGTCTTTCTTTATCCATATACTCATTAAGAGGCATGTTTACTAAAAGTTAGTGTATGGTAACATTATGCAAATATTTATGCAAATGAAGCACCTTATGCAAATGGGGCTTTAATTGACGTGCTGGCACTTTGAGGAAATTCTTTGGTTTTGTGCGGCAGTTTGGGCACTCGGGCTCAAAAAGGTTAGCCATCACTGATCTAGAGAATCAAGTGCGCTGGAACAAGTTTAGGTTCCTAAACTTTCCCAGGTCTCCCCGTGTACTGCCAGTTGATATGGTTAAAAAATATCTGGTTGAGGTTTTGGGGATGGACTCTCTGAATCTTCCTCCTATAGATAAGGCTCAATACCTTACCCCTGGTCAGTTGGCTGGAGCACAGGGGGGCTCCTTGGGGGTTGACTTCACGGGGTTCTTGGAGTCCACTTTAGAGGCGGTTACTCAGAGGTCCACATTGGTTGTTGTGTTTGCTCTTGAGTATGACTGCAATTCTGTCCTAAAGCTTTATTTCCGCTCTATGGATAAAATGTTTTTTGTCGCTAAGATAAGGGTATTTTCCTGATTTCTCAATGTTCACACAGATGGTGCCAAGAATATTTGTCATTGCATCCCAAAGTGTTAGCCTTGGGGCTTGTCTTTGTTACAATTGCCTTGTGTTTGTTTAGTTCAATGTAAGGGTAAGAACCAGATTTACTTTGAGTCAAGGCAACTGTTAGACTTTATTGTGGTAAAAGAGGAAGAGAAGATCTTTGAAGATTCAATGTATTACGATACATTATGATTCTGTAAAGTAAACCGCGGCTGATCGTAGGAAGCAGCGGTATACAAATGTTTACTAAATAAATAAATAAATAAAATAAATACAAGTGGTTGCCCATAATTGCACCACTGTGATAGATGGGGGGTGAGGGGGTATATGCTGGGTGCTTTCCTTTGTGTTTTATATGATTTTTTGTTATATTTTGCCTTTAAAACTTTGGTCCTATTACTATATTTGATTTTGTGGGCTGTAAATTGCTGGTTGGATATTATGATTTATTCCTTGTTTGTTTTGTATTGTGTTTCCTGTATTCAATATGGCCCCGATTTCTGTAAGGCGAATAGAGGGGCTTGATGTCCCTGCTATCAGCCCTCAGCCAATTCTGCCTCCTGGCCCCACTGCATATACAGAGCCGCTGTGCATGCTACGGGGCGCGGAGAGTAGGTGGGAGCATAGGCGAGGCCGACCCCCAGACATACAAGGCCAATTTTGGTGATGGCCCTGTATGACTGGAGATCGCCGGAGGTGGCCAGCTTATTCCACCTTGGAGGTGGCATAAGTGCTGGCCGCCTCCCCTCCCCCCGGATCGGCTGGCCAGCCCCCAGCAGCAACGGCAGAGAGCAGAGGGAGTCCCTGCCACCCAATCTGGTCTTGTCTGCCCTGGTCGGGGTTGGGTGGTGGGGAAACAGGGGTGGGGGGTTCTGAGGCAGCGGGCAGATTGAGCCGTGGGGTGGATGCCCCCATGGTGATGCAGGGGCATGCTGGGCCATCTCCACAGTCCCGATCCTGCACCCGCAATGCCGTCTTGCTCCCACGGTGCAGAATCGGGTCCTGCTCAGGGCCGTCCTGATGACCCAGACGTGCCCCTTGCTGAATCGGACTCCATATGGATATGAAAGTGTAAAATTGCATAAATATAAAATTTTATAAAAAGAAAAATGTATACTACTGCTCTTCAGGGCATTCAAAATTTTTGGGTTAGATTGCACATAGAATCCCTGGTTTTCAAACATTGTCCAAATCCCATTCCCATTCCCACACCTGGCAGTGCCTCTTCAACAAATGAGTAATCTTCTTCGGCAAGCAGGAGGATCATACCAAGTGATGGCATTGACACAGAGTAGCTCTCTCAGAGCTCATAAAAACCGAGGTTTTATTTCTGAGCTTTCATGAGAGTTCTCACACATAGAGACATCGGTTCCAAGCAACTGTTCTGTGAATTGCGTTGAGAGGGAGAAGATGCTGAAGTACCAAGAAATGCAGTCCGAGACCAAGAAAATGTGGCATAAAGATACAGAGATATGTCCCATTGTGTTGATTAGGAGGCATTGCCAAACACAGCTTGCTTGATTAAATTAACTATACATGTTACATCTTATGAAGTCCTGAAGGAGGTTCTGTTTGGCAGGATGCAAGTCCTACTGCATGCTAGCAGTAACTTTGAGAAACTGAGGAGTAGCCTAATGGTTAAAGCAGCAGGCCAGAACCATCGAAGCCAGGGTTCGAAATCCCACTGCTGCTGCTGCTGCTGCTGCTTGTGATCTTGGGCAAGTCACTTAACCCCTCCATTGCCTCAGGTACAAACTTAGATCATAAGCCCCCTGGGGACAGGAAAATACCTTCTGTTCCCGTATGTAACTCGTCTTGAACTCCTGAGAAAAGGCATGAGTTAAATCCAGTCCATATAACCCAACTTAGGAGCGAGATTCATTACTGATTCATTATTGTCATGGTATGCACAAAACTAACCCATTTGGAGGAATTGCCCCAGGAAAAAACAATCTCCTCAGTGGTCCCCTCAATCTGTTTTTATCTGCACTACAACATGGATTTGTTTCTCTGCTCTCACAGCATTATTTTCTTGGCATCCCAGTACCTCTTTATTTCAACTTTTTTTTTATATCAACCTGTCTTGCTGATGTCCTCTCTGTGTGCAGTGTGTAATATACATGTAGATTTTGGTGCCGCAGAGACCATGTGCAGAATTCTGTGCAGGCGCTGGCATCGGCAGACAGTAAGACAGGTGTGGGTGCACAGACTTTAAAGGCGCCTGATCCTGCCTTACTATTTGCCTTATTACAGCCACAGGAGCATTTCCATTTGCTCCAGCAGCTGTGCTTGATTCTGATGCAGGCACGCAACATTTTCAAAAGATAAACAGAAGCACTTCCTGTTTCTGACAAGAAGCGCTTCTGTTTACCTTTTGAAAGCATGCAGTGCCAGCGTTAGAATCTAGCACAGCTGCAGGAGCAAAGGGAAATCCTTCCGTGGCTGTGTTAAAGAGCTGCTGTGATCAAGAAAAGGGCTGCTGGTGAGTCAGGGGAGTGGCTGAGGGCAGGAGAAGGTGTGCTGGTGAGTTGAGGGTGACTGGGGGCAGGAGAAGGGCTGCTGGTTAGTCGGGAGTGGCTGGGGGCAGGAGAAGGGTATATGCCTGGGGAGGAGGTGAGAAAGAAAAGTGGAGGTTTGTGTCTGGGAAGAAAGGAGGAGAGGTAAGGGAGAGCTAAGGTTTGGTCCATGGGGGAGGGGAGAGAGGAGGGGAGGTGAGGGTATGTGCAAGTGGGAAGGGACAGACAGCAGTAGGGATTTTGCTAGAAGTTAGAGAGCCAGAGAATAGAGGGACATGGAAGACTTGGGGGTTGAAGAGAGAACTGTGCTTGGAGCGAGAGGCTAAGGAGAAAAAAGACAGAAGGAATTTCAGGTCTAGAGAAGTTAAGCTTTGAGGGGAATTCTGCGCAAACATTTACTAATAAAACATGCAAACCTTTGCAGAATTTTAAAATACTAAACCAGAATTTAAAATTTTTTCGCACAGAATTCCTCCAGGTGTATGTATTAGACCCTTATAGAGCTGTGAAAACGGCCTTAAATGGTCATTCAGATGAGTTCCTCCATCCCACATTGGGCATCACATATAGGTTAAGAATTAATCCAACTATGATTCGACCAGTGTCATCTATATCATGCAGTGCCCTTGTCTGTTATATAAGTTCTTAGTTTCAATGTAAAATAGTTGATATCTTCAATGTATCATCGTGTTTAGAGTTCATTGTAAACCACCCCTGATTGCAGGACGGGGCGGTATAGAAAAACAGATAGATAAATAAATAAAACAAAAAACGTAACTGAGTTTAAGAATGTTTGAACACAAAAGCCGTATTAAGCATAGGCAACGAAGATAAACCTATTGTTGAACATTGCCTTGGAAAAAACCCCATTCCTTTTCTGAGTTTTTTCTTGCATTTCATGTTCTACATATGTATCATGGTGAGGAAGAGGTACTGGGGATGTTTTTCTTATGGAAGAGCAAACATTTGTGTTTAAATTTTAAGAAAGTGGATCCTCATAAATTGAATCAGGACATTAAGTTATAACATTTTCCATGTTTTACTCTTTCTTGCCCCCTCTCTCCCTCTCTCTCCCCCTTTTTTCTGCCTTCACCTTTCCCTCCTTATGATGTTTTTTTATTATTTATTTAGAGTTCTCATATACCTTCTTCTTTCAGTGTATGTAAGGTGAGATGAATGTATATATTTGATTTCAACACTTGTTTGCTTTGAGCTATAGTGTTTTAGCTGGTTTTAGATCTTTAGGATCGCTTTCTTCTATGGGTACAGCGCGGTATACACATCATCAGTCCACTTTTTTTTTTCAAGTTGAAAATCATTGAATATGTAGGAGGAGCTAGCCCTTTAAATTCTGCATTGCCTGCCATGGTGTTTTGGTAAAGCATTTTTCTGCGCGATTGATCTGCAGTAGTTTGCAGGGTAAGAATTTGATGACTTCTGTGTGTATTTCTTTTTCTTTTTCAAAAGATACGGAGTGCAAAATTATTTTTTTCTCACTGTCCTCCTTTCAGTCTTTTGTGCCTTTGGTTATGTTAAGCACCCTTGAAGTTTCATTGCACTGCTGGATATGTATAGCTTTAGTACTGTGGCTCAAATTTGAGTGATATTTTTAATACACACCATTTATATTTTTTATGATAAGTAATCCTTATAGATTCATGTGGGATACTATTTACATTTATACATGCAGGCATGGCAGACTCTAATGACCTTTTACTAAGAGGTGCTAGGGTATTGCACCTAATGTGCTAAAAGCATCAAAACTATGGAGTGTTAGTTAGGTGCAACACCACCATATTAACTGCTGGGGGTGTGGAAAACATTAAACATTCACTGTCAGCTAGTGCCCATTTGGGGAGTTTGATTTTTTTTTCTAGCTTTTACCCAAAGAAGTTTTTTTTGCTCGTTGGTTAACTAATAATGATACAGAGTGCTAAAAAAATTGTTTTTTTTTTTAAGCGGTCCATTGGATATTTTTTTGTGTTTGTGTTTTTTTGTTCTTGCTTTTTTACAGTCTTGTCTATTTTATGTGCATTTTGAAGTGTGTGTACTACCCCTTATATATGCATTTTCCTTGCTTTAGCACCAATTTTATCTTCTGGATTTGGACTGTAGATATATTTTTTATTTATACAGAATATTTTTCACAATGGGCCTGATTCCATCCTGGACGGAACCGGATGCACAGAGAGTTACGATTCTGATCCCGCGGGGCACGTCCAGAATCGCGAACAGGCCTGTACGTGCAGACCAGAACCCTGATTTTGTCCAGCCTTGCACATACAGGCCTTTCCCAGCTCAGTCAGGGCAGTTCAATGGAGCCACAGTGCCATATCTTCCGGTTGCCATGGCACCGCGTCTCCATTGAAGAGCCACGATCCCCGGCCGCTGGCTTCAAAGGTGCTTTCCCCACAGCCCAACCCCCGATCTGGCCTCCTAAGACCAGGGTTGGGCTGCGGGGAAGCTCCTTTCCCACTGCTTCCCACCCCCGGGCTTGCCGATCCCTGCCGACTGGGGAATTTATTCCACCTCCGAGGTGGAATATGTTCCCCATGCAAGCCGCCATCCCCGGATGTACAGGGTTGACACTAGAATTGCCTCTGTACGTCTGGGGCTGATGACTGCTCACTGTCCGCCCTAACACCGCCTCCAATCTGCCCCTTTCCCTGTACAATGCGCGGGGAAGGTGGACGGGGTCGGGAAATGGCCTGAATAGCAGAGATGGACGTCCCAACAGGATGCCCATCCCCGCTATTCGTGCCTCAGAATGACCTCAAATGTGTTTAATTATAGATTTATGCGATAATTTGTATGTTTTTTTGTTACATGCACTCATGGTAAATCCCAAGGTTGCAAATGAGCATTTTACCTTTTTTCATATGTTCTTGCCTTCAGAATTTTGTGAGCTGTATTTTTCCAGGTTGGATTTTGTGTTGTGTGTAATGTTTTAAAGAAGTCTTTTGAGTACTCTTTTGAGTCAGATAAGCAGTTGCTTTTATTTTTATTAAGTTGGTCAGTTATTTTGACCATTTGTTTTTTGAGGGAAATAAATGTGTGATCATATTTATATTTAGGAAGCATTGGCCACAAGGAGCCTGGATACCAATTAGGTTTCTGTGAGTAGTTTGTTTAAGAGCAGCTGTTATACGCAACATGTTGGCAGCACTATTCATTTTTTAAATTTTATTTTATATTTATGGAATTTTACAAACAAGAACCAAGCATACATCTAGTTCAGAAATTGAACAAAGTGAAGAAATAATAAGCAAGAAAACAAGAAAAACAGCACTATTCATTTTTAATATATCTGTTTTATTGTACACTAGCATGCAGCAGAAGGTGAAGGTTTATGAACACGTCACTTGATATATGCAACATCTTTTATCCTCTAGTATATGAAACTATCATTTTATTTACACACACTGATTGAAATGTTCTTCTTTTCTCTATTTTTTTTGTTTTGTAATTTTTTATATCATGTTTATATGAATATTTGAAGTTTGATGAAACAGCCCCTGATGCAGGCGTTTAGTGCCATGTTGGGTTGTGACTCCATTTTGAGCCCTGACAATCTCCTGCTGTGTTTCCGATTTGTGCTTCAGTGTAGGGGTTTCTGTCTTTGTGGGTTTTCCAGTTTTGTGATGGGGCCATTCCTTATCAGCATTCGTTTAGAGGCATGGCGTTATGCCACCCTTCCATCAGATGGAGACAGGACAACCATTTCTTTTCTCAGTAACATTATCACTGGTGTAAGTACTGGTGCGCTGAGCAACTTTCTGCCTTCTGCAGATGATGATAGGTGTTTGGATTCGTCTCATAGATTTTTGGAGTTCAGCAAACCGGTGACAGCTCTAGGTTTGTCCACCCCTGATGGAGCCTAGGAGGCCATAAGAGAGAGCTCTCTAGGCAACATTCAGGAGTGTTGGAGAATCTTTGCCTTTTTCTTCTTAAGGGCTGCATCTGCCTGCTTGTGTTTCTCCTCCATCCAGAATGCGACTAGAAAATACCTGCTGTTCTTTCTTTATTTATGTGGTTCCCTCCATCTGTGAAATTCCCTGTCCTCTATCTCTGAGAGTCAGTTGTACCTTCTTTACTTTGATGTGTGAGTTAAAGAGATGGGTCTTTACCCAGTCATTTGGACTGTGGCAGTGAGACACTGAAATAGCCCTTTAAATCTGGCTATAGTGTGTTTAGTTATCCAGGTGTGTGGTGTGCAGCAGTAAGATGCCAGATTGCATACAGCAGCAAACAACGCATCCTTTGCTCCCTTCCTGCTTTTTTATTTATTTAAAAGTAGTTCTATACCGCCTTCTCCTTCAATCAAGGCGGTCTCCACAGCAAACAATCATAAGAGTGGTTCAAGTGTGTTCATGCAGTGATACTGATTGTATGTTTGTGGTGGTGTATATTAGATTCTTGGTGAGCTATTTACATCATGCGCTATTATACAATCTTATGTACAAGTGTCCGGGGTGGGGGTTGGTCTTTTGTTCTTGCTTGGTGAGTATATCATGTGACGTGTCCATAGTGTTCAATGAATAGTGTTGTCTTAGGCTGCTTCCGAAAGTCTTTGAGGTCTGTTAGTCTTAGTTCGTCTGGGAGGGTGTTCCAAATTGCTGGTGCAGCCAGAGAAGGGGCTCGTTCCGCGGTGTCCTTGCGGATCTTGGTGAGGTCTTTTGGGGTGTATACACGATTGGAAGTGCCTCTCCTCCTTGGTCGTGTGCTTCTGTCAGGTTGTGTGAGTGTTTGTAGGCTGAGGGCTGATGACTGTTGTTTGATCTTGAAGATGTTTATGACTGTCTTATATTTGATGCGTGAGATGATTGGGAGCCAGTGTAGATCTTTCAGTATGGGTGTGATATTTTCTTGTCTTGTTGTGCCAGATATTATGCGGGCCGCTGTGTTTTGTGCCAATTGCAGCGGTCTGAGTGTTTGTTTTGATAGACCAAGGTAGGTTGGGTTGCAGAAGTCTAGGAGTGGGGTTATTAGTGCCAGGCCGACTGTACAGAAGTGGTTTGGGGCGAGGAGGGGCTTAAGGCGTCGGATAAGTCTCATCCTGTGGTATGTGCTTTTGGTGGTTCTGCTTATGTGCGATTATAGATTCAGTTCCTTGTCCAGGGTTACTCCGAGGTACTTTACTTCCGGATTTATGGTTATGGTTGCGTCTTTTCTCTTGATGTTGGGTGGAGGGACGAAGCCAGTGTTTCAAGTGATGATTAGTGCCTCAGTCTTGCTGTAGTTTATTGTGAGGTGGTTGTTTTGAAACCAGCTGGTCATGTGTATGAGACAGTTTGTTATTTTTGAGTAGTCCGGGTTATCGATTGTGATAGGTGTGTATATCATGATGTCATCGGCGTAGATTATGTATTGTATATTGTGTTCTTTCATGATGCTCCTTGTGGTCTTGGGCAAGCCACTTAACCCTCCATAGCCCATGTTCCCTGTAAAATAGTTATCTCCAAGTTATTATGCCCTGTTCAATGTAATTTGTTCAATGTAAACCGCACTGATGCAGAATAGCGCGTTATATAAGAAAATATAAATAAATAAATGATGTCGCATATTGGCTGGATGTAGAGGTTGAATAAAAGTGCTAAGGCTGATGCTTGTGGTACTCCTTGTAAGACTTTTATGGGTCGGGAAATGTTGGGGCCTACCTTGACCTGTATCTGTCGGTTATGTATGAATGGAACCATTTCAGGGTGTGTCCATGTAATCCAATGTTCTATAGTCTTTCCAGTAGAGTTCTGTGATCCACTATGTCAAATGCTGATGAAATGTCAATGAATATCATTAGTATTTCTTTCTTGGAGTTGTCTATGAGGCGGAGAATGTTATTGAAGAGGTATAGCAGGAGTGTTTCGACCCCGTGGTTATGGCGGAAACCGTGTTGGTTGATGTCTAGTGGAGCGTGGTTGTCAATGTGGTCTTGTAGCTGGTGCTGTACTGCCTTCTCAATTATTTTTGCCAGTAGGGGTATGCTTGAGATCGGTCTGTATGCTGCTGGATTGTTCTTATCGAGTGTGGATTTCTTCGGGATGGGTCTTATTGTGACGAGCTTTAGTTGATTTGGCATGTTCCCTTGAGCCAAAGAACTGTGCCCCATGTTGTGTATGGTGTGGATGAAGCTTGTTTTGGTGGCTTTGATCCATGTCACTGGGCATGGGTCTGTTGGAGCCGTGCTTGTATTGAGTGCGGTGATGATGTGAGAGAGCTGCTCTGTGGATGGGGTGCTGAATGTGCCCCAGGTTTTTGGGGGTGAATTTGGCTTTGTGGTTGAGTTGGGTCTTGGTTGAACTGCCGAGTGGAATTTTTCTTGGATGTGGTCAGCAAAGTTTTGTGGGTCTATTTGAACTTCGTTTTCTTCTTTCTGTTCCTTGGTGAGGGTTTTCACGATTTCGAATAGCTCTCTTGGTTTGTTGTTGGAGTTGAGTATAATGTTTGTGTGGTATTCTCTCTTTGTTTGATGAGTTCGTTGTAGTGTTTTTGTTTTGTTAGGTATAGTTCCTGGGTATTGGACGACTTGGTGTGTCTCCATCTCCGTTCTAATTTTCTGAGTTCCCTCTTTTCGGTCCGTATGGCTTTTGAGTACCATGGCTTGTGATGTAATTTGGTGCAGCGAGTTTTCTTGGGTCTATAATCCGTGGCTTTGGCGGCATTCTTGATGGTGGTGTTCCAGTTTCTGATTTGTGCTTCTAGATCATCTGTTTCTGAGGTTAGGTGTGGTATAGTGTCCTGTAGGAATTGGTTCCTGTCGAAGCTCTTGAATCTTCTTTGTGAGGGTGTGTTGTCCATGTCTTTGTCTTGTTTTCCTCCTTGTGGTACAATATTTATTTCAATGATGTGGTGGTCAGACCATGGTACTGGTGTGACAGTGGGTGTTGAAATTAGTCCTCTTGTGATTAGATAGTTGGGTGCGAAGATGAGTTCTGGCGATGATCCGTGTCTCTGTGTCGGGATGTTAATTATTTGGGTGAATTGAAGTGAATTCATCGCTTGAAGGAAAGCTTCTGCATCTTTGGTGTTGGTAGATTTGAGGTTGAAGTCTCTTAGCAGTAGTGTGGGTTTGTGGTTTGAGCTGATTTTATTTATTTATTTATTTAACAGTATTTTTAAACCGCCTTATCTTATTAATCAAGGTGGTATCACAGCAAACAATCGGGTAAAGTGAGTGTGTTAATCATGCAGTGAGGGTGCAATTTAGTTGAGTGTGTGTTGTATTGTGTGCTAGATTGGGGTGAGCTATGTACAAGGTGTGGTGTGTTGCGTGCTAGAGTGGTTTGAGCTATGTACAGTGTGGGCTATATACAGTGGTACTGTAAAACATTATCTGTACAGGCAGCAATATGTGCTGTTATACATTCTCTTAGGTTATGTGATGTGTCCATAGAGTTCTATGAACAGCATGGTTTTTAGCTGTTTTCTAAAGTCTTTGAGGTCTGTAGTTGTCCTCAAGTCGTCTGGTAGTTTGTTCCATATAGTTGGAGCAGCCATGGAGAGAGCTCTGTCTGTTGTGTCCTTGCGTGTGTGTTTGAATTCACCTGGGGTGCTGACTCGGTTGCGTGTTTGCGCAGACTGCTTCGAGGGTGGAGGCTAGATCATCAGGTGGTGCACGGGGTGCTCTGTAGGTGAGGCATAGGGCCATGCGTTTGTTCTTAGCTACTTTCCAGACTCTCTAGAAAGACTTGTGTGGTTTTCTCCAGTTGTTTTTTCAATAGCCTAACTTCTGGCCCTCCCTTGTTCTTCTATTGCTCTTAGCTATTGTGCTTTCCCTATTTATTTTAAGGTATTTATTTGTATATAGCTCATGCCTTTCCAGTAGTAGTTCAAGGTGAGTTACGTTCATGTACAGTGGGTCTTTTCCTATCCCTAGAGGGTCTGTACTTGATGGTAAACTGCTTTGCTATGCCTTGAAATGTGATGTATCAAGCTATTTATTTATTTATTTAACCAGATTTTTATACCACTTTATCATTTCAATCAAGAGAAGAGGGGTTATGTGACTGTAACACTGGCGGAAAATGAGTGGTGCGACTGAATTTTTAATAGATGGACGTAGAGAGCCATGGTTCAGTAGGAGACCTGTAAGGAGAACATTGCAGTAGTCTAAGCAGAAGGTGATAAGAGCATGATAATAGCTTTGGTAGTGTGCTCAGAAAGGAGGGGTGGGACTGTTTAGAAAGGGAGAGTTGGCCACTCAGTTTCTTCATCACAGCTTTGCTAAATATATCTGAGAAGCAGGCAGAGAAGGCCAAACCTAAGGGAGATCCCATTTTAGTGGGAATACATAAGCCCTCCAAGTCCTCCCTATTGTACTGGGGAATATGATCCTATTGGAATGGGGGATCCCCAGCTGTGGGAATCAAAACGAGCAGGGCTATGAGGAAAACGTATATCCTCGGGAATGAAAAGCTGAAGGGAAGACCTGCAGGTATTGTGGGTGCATAAGATAGATGATTTGCTTTCAGTTGTAATGTGCAGAACCACAGTCCTTAAGGACATCATGAAAGAAGTGAAGTGCTACTTAATCATTTGAACACTCTGCTCCCCGCAAACTACAGTATGTAGTAGATATGTGGCTCAAGCCTTCCTATGTTGGATTCAATAGCTTTTGGGGATAGTTTGGAGGTGTGTACCCAGGGGGCTAAGAGAGGCTGTCTGCCCAGACTCCAGAACAACATTTATGTATGTATGTATGTTGCTTAAGCTTCCTTTCATAGGAATGCTACTTTTTTGGAGAGGACCTTCAAAAGCATTGAAGGATTTGGTGGAGTCTAAACTTTTAGAGGTCGCCTGTGGACAGGTATTATGACTTGTCTAGAGGCTCCTTAGGATGGTAGTGTCTTAAAGACTCCAGGCAGTACAGACTAAGCTGGAGTTCCACATCTCAAAGACTGAAGGAGCATACCATTCAGAAGGCAAGGAGAGGTTCCCAGCAAAGGGGTGCCAGAACCTCTGGTTGGCCTTTGTTTCACGATGACGTTTTGAAGATCTCCTCCTTGGTAACTCTGGTGGCTAGCCATTTCAATCAATTTTACCAGGAAAAAACTCTCATCACCTTGAACCAGTGGGTGCACAACACATACTCAGCTGTCTGAGTTTTCTTGCTTGTCAGAGAAAACAATAGCAATGCTAAAGGCAACCTTGCAAAAACGAATCCAGCTGGAAGTGGTGGTCCTGGTCCTACCTGGGAAGAGAAGTTGGGGTTGTAACTCCATTTACTGTGCAGTACTGAAGAAAAAGGGGCCCTTTTACCCTCTCCTCAGTCAGCCAGCATTGTAGTGGACCATTTCCCCTGGTATCTTTGCTCCATCGTTGCGATATCCTGGTGAAAACATTTGCCCTGTTCATCACTAACCATACCACAGTTGTCAGGAAAGAAATCGAGATGGGAATCAAGGAAATGAATCTTTAGAGACTTATTGCAGCCAAGTTTCTGATACTGCATCAGCATGTCTTCTACTAGTTCCTTGTAGTTTTCTGCCTTAACATTCCCAAGAAAGTTTGTTGACACTGGGCGAAAAGCATTCCATGCTTGTTTTGCATCAACCGGTCATCTTTGAAGAGCTCTCGAATCTGAGGACCCACAAAAACTCCTTTAATCTTTGCTTCGCTGAGTCGAGGGAATTTTTCATGCAGGTATCGGAAAGCTGGCAAAGTGCGGTCCATGGCTTTCACAAAGTTTTTCATCAAATCTAGTTTGATGTTAAGGGGTGGTAGCAGGATTTTGTGAGCCTCAACCAGAGCTGGGTGCTGGATATTCTTCTCTCCAACTGTTACATTTTGTCTGCGATTCCATTCCTTCCGCAAGTAGTGCCAATCCCTTGCTCGGCTATCCCACTCACATAAGAAACATGTATTTTATATATCCCTGCTGCAGTCCCATTAAAAGGGCAACTACCTTCAAGTCACCACAGAGGTGCCAGATGTACTTGTTATAGTTAATGGAAGTCAGTAGATGCTTTAAGTTATCGTATGTCTCTTTCATGTGGACGGCATGCGCTACTGGAATAGATGGAAGACCGGTTTCAAAAGCACAGCCTTCAGACTCAGTTTCGAAAAGTCTATAAATAGTCTCCAGTCTTGTGGGGTCATGAGTGATTTTTAAGGCATTCATGAGGCTTTCAATATCGGAACAGAATACCAGATTACTTTCCTTTCCGACTGCGTATAGTACACTGCTGACGTCAGATGGCTTCAGCAGCCGTCTGGCAGTAGTATTGCATTGCATCAGAAAATGATACAATCAACTCTGGATGATGTGTGCATGCTGGTATTATGCAATATGGTGCAATATTACATCATTCAAGGCTTATTTGGGATGTTGTTGATGTCCTACTGGATAAATTTACACGGTGAAACGTCAAAAATGAACTACATGCAATATATTCAAAACGAGAGCCAATAAATTTTTTTAAATGTTATATTCATGTTCAGCTCACCAAGATACTACAGATTAGGGCTTTTTAAAGTCAGTATCGATTTCAATGTTGAATATTGGCAATATTCAGCAACAGTGCTCAGCAATTTAATTTAAATGCCAACTCTAGTCTTTAATGCACATATTCAGTGCTTCTGATGACCATTTAGTTTAGGTTTGCTATTCAGCCACAATGCCAGTGTTTCCCCAAATGGCAGTGATGAGGATGCCTGTTTCCCCAGGATAAGGCTGCCTGGTACAGGATGCCCTAGGACCTGTGGGCCCCCACCCTGGTGATATAGTGCTGGTTATTTTAAAACTTTCCTTTGATTTCCACTGAAGTCAATGGAAACGTAAAATCTTTGGGAAATCCAAATTGCTAATTCAAACATGGTTTGCTGCATCAGAAGTAATTACATATATAGTTTATTAGCATACATTTTTATGCTAATTGTGCACGGATTGGCACAGAGTTTATTTTCAGTTTAGTTCAGTGTGGGGGTTTTTTGTTTTTTTTATTTTGCTATATCAGAAGTAATTGTAACACACACAGAATTGGGGAAAACCAGAAGTAAACTATTGTGAGAGCTACCCACGATTCAGAGGCAGCGGAACATCTTTTTGGTTGGAGGGCCAAACAAACCAGTCTTCAGCCTCAGTCCCAAGCTCTTTAGTTTCCGATGTGTTGGGCAAAATATTGCTGGGGCCATGGCCCCCACTTTATTTCTCTGCCATAGGGACCTCGAGCAGAGAGGCAGACCACATTTTCTAGCACCCTGCAGGCAGCATGTGTATTGAAATCAGCTGACATCATGCATGGTGGCTTTGCCATGCTGTTGGGTCAGGAATGATCCGATCTTGCCTGCCCATTGTTCTGTTAGGGTTGTAACTGTCCTTTTGTGAGGGTTAACAGGTCCCTTCCCCTTGGGCCTTCTGGGATGCCTTTCTGCTGTTTTGGGCTGAACCGCTGTTATCTACAGGTTATCCAAGTGCTTCGTTACCGCCCTCTTGCCACTGAGGGATTCCTTGTGTTCATCCCGCACCTTTTTGAATTCTGTTACTGTTTTTCTCACTTTCCCTTCTTTGGGAGTCTTTCTATGTATCCAGTGCCTGTTTGTAGTGTGTGTAAACTGCTCTGATGCCCTTCAGCCTGGGCGGTATAGCAAGAAGTTGCATAAACATAAACATATGCATCCCTCACACTGTCCATGCAGAAACATATAATGTTCTCCTTGGAGTCTCATATCATGACCCCTAGTTCTGCCACTTGCCTTCCTTCGGAAAAGGTTTGATTTGTACATTAATGCCTTTCAGATCTTGAATGTCTGTATATCTCTCCTGTCTCTCTTCTCTAAGGTAGATGTGTTTAGGTCCTGAACTTTCATCTCTTCTGACTTGAGCTGCAGACCCAGCGCCATTATTCTCACCTTTCTCTGGACCGCCTCTAGCCTTTGTCTGTTACCCTCAGAACCGAGCACAGTGTTTTCTAAGTGAGGCTTTACTAGCTGCTTCTACAAAGGTATTCTCTCCTTTTTTTTTTTTTCTCATTATACCTTTCTATGCAGCCTGGCATCCTTCTGCTTCTAGCCACTGCCTTGTCACATTTCTTTGCTTTCTTGAGATAATCAGATACGATCATCCCAAAGTCTCCTGGTTGGTGCCCATCAGCCTTTCCCTCATCATCATGTTCAACTCCTTTAGATATCTGCACCCCAAATGAATGACTTTACAATTTTTTGCCATTGAATCTTAACGGATGAGTAATTGACCACTCTTTGAGCTGTTTAAAGACCCTTTGCATTCCATCTGTTATGTACAGGACGTCCGCTTTGGAAGTTTTCATGACATCCCGAAAGAGGAACCTTTCCTTCTGACCTCTGTGCAATATCACTCACAAAGATGCTGAACAGAACTGGCCCCAAGATTGATCCCCTAGGCACTCTACTAATCACCTTCTCCTCACTAACCGATCTGTATTTCAGATCCCCACCTGGAGCCCGCCCACCCCAGGCTGCTCATTTTATTTAGGAGTCTTCTGTGCATGTGAATGCCAAAAGCTTTGCTGACATCCAAATGCACATCCTCAATAGAATCCTCTAATCACCCAGTCAAAGAAATCAGAGTCCCTGAAAACATGACTTTTTCAAAACTTGTTTGCATATTATCTCTGATTTTAGTTATTTTATTTATTTATCATGGAACATTTTAACCTGGTTATTAACTTCTAATTGTTTTCCCTTCCCACTTTTTCCCATAGAACAAATTGTCTACCTACTCTGATTTGATACTTAAGTGTCTGACAAATAATGTTAACGTACAGTGTTTGTTTTTCTCTATTAATTTGTTCTATATTGACCTTCAGTCATATGGAAGCTGTAAACTGCCATGAAACCAATTCTTGGGTAAATTGCGGTACAGCAAATATCTATAAATAAATAAAGGGCCTGATTTATTAAGCTTTCTTTTTCCTTAGAGACAGAAAGGGAAAACGGCCTTAGACCGAGGGAATTTCTTGCTCCCTCTGTCTTTCACTTCACTCTTAGCTTTGGTGGGGAGAGCGTACTGGGGGTGAGGGAGCTCTCAGCTGCTAGCTCCTAAGTTTCTAGGGGTCAGGTTTTGCCATTTTGAAATGTTGTAGCGCAGGGGACAGGAATGATAGAAGATTGCTTCTCCCCCCTGGGTGAGTCAGGGTGCAAGAGAGGACCTTCTGGTGCAAGATACATAACGATGGGGCTTAGACTGACTTGGCATTAATAGACACATGCTGTTTGACAAGAGTCATTTGCCTAATAATGTGTTAATGTGGCTTAGTAATAGACATCTTGGGAAGTAATTTTAAAAGGTATTTATGCATCTCCAGGAACAAGCAGGAATGCAATCTTCATGTATGGGTGTCATCTTTACCGATGGAGCTAGAGTGGGAATGCTCCCCAGTATCCAATAGGAAAGCCTTTGGGAGTGCGCCTGCGCATCTGCCTTCCCACGTTCTCTCCGGGAGCCAGTAGGTTGTTTTCTTCATGTCACCGCTGAAAAACATTCTTTTTTGTTTTTTTATCTGTGCTCTGCCTTCATGTTGACACCGGTACCCTTCTGGATACCAGCCCTGTTCTTTTCTGATTTTTTTTGCTTTTCCTTTTTTATTAGTGGTTTCACCACTAATTTAGGCCTCTGCTTAATTTTTCTTCCCATGATGGAAAAGCATACCAGTGGGTTTAAAAAGTGTACCAAATGCTCTGTTACTATCTCAGGCACCGACAAACAGGACTGGTGTTTAGAATGTTTAGGCCCAGACCGTTTACCAAAAGAATGTCTTTTTGTGTCAACAAATTACTAAATGGGGCCTAAAAAACAGGGCCAGTAAGTTTGATTCTCTGTTTGCCTCAGACTCTATTTCCGTTGCTCCGGCATCGTCAAGGACGTCTGCCTCCTCTTGGTTCTCGGGTCTCTTTAAAGTCCAAACATAAGTCTAAACGTAAGGCATCAGCATCAAAGTCCTATACCAAGCATTGAGGTAAGTCCCTACATCGAGATGCACCAAAGGGTGCATCCAATGCTAACCGGCCTGCCAAACAGTCCTGGCGGGAGGATCAACCCTCTAAAGTATCACAGGGGCTCCAGAATGCTCCTGAGGCCTCGACCTCTGGAGAACTGCTGGTACCATGCTCGGGAATGGTGGCTTGAAGCCCCGTACACGATTCCACCCAAGCATTGGTCTTCTCCCTCGATAAGCATATTCTTGCTATCGAGTGGAACTTGGCAGCACTCCTGGCAGCCTCGATACCAATGGTATCAAAGCTCCAGCAACACAGGCACCAGTTCTCTCCTCGAGGCCGCTACTGCTCAGGCCCATGCCACCCTTCGAGCCTATTTTGGAAGATCCTCTTCCTCCGATGCCACAGTTGGAACCGACTGGCATCGTCAATTCGGTTCCTGTTACCAATACAGCTCAGCATGAGCATCGACATCGGCCTAGGATCATTGATATTTTGACTTTCTTTCAGAATCAGACTCTTTCTCTTCCAGTTCCGAGGGCACATTAGAGGATTCCAGGGCCACCTGGGATATCCCTTCCGACCATTCCCCTCCTCATGAACGGTATCGATCCCTACCAGAGGACATGTCCTTTCAGGACTACATTAGGGACATGGCGGCAGGTCTCCAGATCACTGTGACATCGGAGACTGAGCCAAGGGCAGAAGAATTGGAAATCCTCCAATAAATACCCCTTGGTGCCCAAGGAGGTGGCCATGTTACCGATGCATCAAATCCTACAGGATTTAATGCTACTTATGTGGGAAGCTCCGTTAATGGTTCTGCCTGTCGGCAAATGGCTTGATAGCATGTACTGAGTTCTACCATCTCTTGGGTTTCAAAAGCCTCAGTTACCACACCACTCCATGGTAGTGGAAACGGCCATGTGCCGCATCAAGAGTTCAAAGATTCATTCCCTCATGCCTTCAGGCAATGATGCTAGTGCTCTCGATGCCTTTGGGCATCGCTGTTTTCAGGCATACATGTAGGGCTGTCCCGTCCATTGTGCGATAATGTTGTTCACACAGGGCCCCACGCAAACACCATTATGGCACACCGGACAGCTTCAGAGGGAGCCATGGAAGCCCATGCGAGGCCCCGGCTCCCTCTGTACAACCGCCAGCGTGAAGATCCTTTTCCTTCATGCTGGTGGCCGTTTGTGTGAAGCCGCGATTGCTGGGAAAGGTTAAAGGCAATGCCTGTGGCTGGAATGGAACTGGAAAAGAGCATATGTGGGGCTAGGACTGGAAATGGGCTGATGAAGAGCTAGAATAGGACTGGAAATGGGCTGATGTGGGGGCATGGGAGAATGGGACTAGAAGGGAACAGATGCTGGGTGGGTCTAGAACTATAAGGGAGCTGATTTTGGGGGAGGACTAGAAGGGATGGGGATGAGGAATGAGAATGGAGAGGGGAAAATACATTTTGTGTGAAAGAAAAGTCTACGATGGGCCGGGTATTGAGAGAGTAAGAGGGGATTGAGAATGGAAGGATGACATTTGAGTGGATGATAAAGGAATAAGGAAAGAAATGGGGGAAAAAGCAAAAGGGAAACAATCATTATGTTAAAGCAGATATAGAGAGAGAATTGAAAACATCTAAAAGAGAAGAAAGGACAAATGGACAGCTTGCAGAAGAGACAAAGAAACCAGAAGAAAGTGACTGGAGCGATTGCAACTGAGAAATAAAATTCCCAAACAGAAAGTAAAAAAATACTTATTTTGAATTTATTAACTGGAATATGTCTGGTCTGGGAAGTGTGTATTGCTAACATCTTTGCGTTTTTGTTTAGTGCAAGAGGAAATTACTTTATAGTTTTATTTCTCCAGTGTTGTACATTTCATGTTTGGCTTTTGGGGTTCCCAGTTTAATTATTATCTTCCTATTTCAAAATTGTGATCCCTTGTTCTTTGTGTGGTGATGGTCTATGTTCTGTGTAACCGAGCTGAGGTATTCTGTTCATGTAGTTTGTTTGACAGTCCCACTTGTTCTCTTTCCCCCAGTGAGATGTATTGGTATTCTCTAAGATGTATTGGTTTAATATCTGCAGTGTTGCCTTATGATAGGTAGGGTTTGGTGCTTTGTGAGTCCTGGTAGTGCTGTTATGATAGGGTGGATTTGCTATGGATTCTAAATGGTCAGTGTTTATAGTACTTCCTAATAGGCCTGGCGGTTGTCACTCCATCGAGCTTTTCATACCAATACCCCGCAATACCTGGCTGACCTCCTCACCTATCATACCCGCAGACGCACTCCCCGCTCGTTTCACCTCAACCGCCTCACGCTCCCTTCCCCCTCTCTGGCCCACTTACAGTCCACCCGCTCCTCTGCTTTCTTTTTCACAGCCCCTGCCCTCTGGAACTCTCTTCCTCCCTCCCTCCGCCTCGAGCCTCATCATGCCACTTTTAAATGCAATCTAAAAACCCATCTCTTCTCCCTTGCTTTGGACCTTCCCTCCCCTTTTGTGCCATCTCCTTCTTTTTAACTGTTGTGCTGTGTTTTTTTTTTAGCTCCTTCCCTCCTTTCTGTGTCATCTCCTTCTTAACTGTTGTGCTGTGTTCTTTAGCTCCCCCGCTTTATAATTTGAGATTGTAACTTCCTTTCCTTTCTTCTGGCTACTGTCTTTGACTGTTTTTACAAAGTTTTTATATGTTTTTATATTGTACACCGCTCTGGTCTTTTGGAATGAGCGGTATATCAAATTTTAATAAACATAACATAACAAACATAACAATATAGTAATATAGAAGTCTGTTATTCTTTCTTTATCCAGACATGTTTATCCAGACATGTAAGAGGCATGTTTACTAAAAGTGCATGTTAATATTATACAAATATTTATGCAAATGAGACACCTTATGCAAATGAGGCCCTGCAATTAATCTCCGCACATGGCCCCGCACCCCCCTTGGGCCACCCCTGCATGCATGATGTCCAGAATCAATTCATACATGCTGTACATGGGCATGTATCCCAAAGATATCTCTAGAGATTTTGAGAGTCTTGCTCCTCTCCTTCCGGATGACAAACAAGATGTGTTCCTGGCCTTAGTTAAACAAAATCCAGAATACATCCAAGTTCCTTACAAGAGTATCTTTCAATGCCTTTGAGTTTTCCAGCAGAGACTCAGCCATATGCATTGGTGCTTGCAGGATGGCCTGGCTCCAGGCATCGGACCTTGAGCAGTGGGTTCAAGATACATTAGCCAATATTCCTTGTTCTAGAGAAAACCTCTTTGTGAAAGGGTTGGAGAGAGAAGGCTGGTGAGCTTGAGGCCGATGATCTCATCCTCAAGAGGCTCTCCAGAAAGTCTTCTGACCCCTCCAGAAAGAAGGCCAATGTCAAGAAGTCTTTCTTTTCTAAAAAGAAGAGATATTACCCTTCTTATCCTCCTCAAGCTGCATACCAATCCCAGTAGCAACAACTGAGGCAAATGGTTTGCATCATATATATCCAACAGGATGCAACAAGTTCAGTTCAACAATGATAAAGCTGATGCCTTCCGCCAAACCCAGGGGATTCCTCAAGGGTCTGCCTTATCATCTCTCTTATTCAATTTGTATATAAAACCGGTCTGCGAGATCTTTCAGAAACGCAACATCAATTACCACATCTATGCCGACGATGTGATGCTGTATACACACCTTGACATAACACAACCAGATTTCACTCCACTAGAAGAATGCCTTGACATGCTCCAATCATGGCTTCAACAAAACAACATGTCTATAAACCACAAGAAAACAGAGGTCATGTTCATCTCCAAGAAAACCAACTTCATTCCACCCACCACAGTCACCCTTAACAAAAACATATATAATACGAAACCTGCAATAAAATATCTAGGAGTCCTACTGGACTGCAACCTTAGGATGGATAAACACCTCCGAACAATCAACCGAGCCATTTTTTACAAACTGAAAGTTCTGCAACCACTTCGCAATATCCTCGAAAAATCTGACTTTAGGACTGTTGCACAAGCTCTCATTATTCCCCACCTAGACTACTGCAACGCCATTCTGCAAGGGCTTCCAAAGAACACCCTAAACATCTTGCAAATGGCTCAAAATGTTGCTGCAAGAGTCATCATGGAAAAGAAAGTCACAGACCACATAACCCCAGTACTAATGGAACTGCATTGGCTCCCAGTGGCCGCTCGCATCATTTTCAAACTTCTCATAACAACGTTTAAACTCATCCATAACATCGCACCATCCTACCTCGATAACCTAATCGCTATTCAACCACACAACAGGAACAGAAGAACCATAAATCTCAACGCTCTCTGTGTTCCGACCAGCATAAGAGCTGTCAAAGCAGAAACAAGCAATAGGGCATTCACATATACAGCACCAATCCACTGGAACCAGCTCCCACACGAGTTGAGACTCACAAACAACTTGAGTGAATTTAGAAGGAAACTTAAAACCCATTTATTTCAGACCCACTACAACCTGACCTAAGTGCGATACTCTACCTCAACCAGATGACTTTTGCCTGCCACGGCGGCATTTGGAATACTGGCATGTAATCATGTATAAATTGTATATTTTGGGCCCCTCCCATGCTATTGCAATCAAATGTATACCCAGATCTGTGTGCCCCAACTAAATGTATATTGTATCCAATTGATTCTCCTGTGTTATGTAAATCATTGCCTAATCGAAATGTAAATCTAAAAAACTCACTGTATTGTACGATACATTATGATTCTGTAAAGTAAACCGCTGCTGATCGTAGGAAGCAGCGATATACAAATGTTTACTAAATAAATAAATTTACTAAATAAGGCACTCATCGGGCTAAAAAGCCTAGGGGTAACTAAGCCACAACCAGTTGCTCCAACAGTCAGCACCGGGGTTTTGATTCCTTTCTAGAGAGCATAGCCACTCTGCTTCTGCAGGGCTTCCAACCCCTTAACATAACAAGCAGACTTTGTTCTTATGCCCACAGGTGGCATCTCATCACATCAGAACAATGTACTCTTAACATCGTCCAAAGAGGCTATCTGCTTCACTTCCAAATCTTACCCCCCACCACCTCCACAAGGGATTATCCAGCAAACCCTTTGCAGGCCAGTCTCCTGTCAGCCGAGGTGGCCACCCAGTTAGTTCAGGGTGCTGTCGAAAGAGTTCCTCCCACCCAAGAGGGCAGGGGTTTCTATTCTCCTTACTTCCTTATTCCCAAGAAGTCAGGAGGGTTCAGACCCATTCTAGATCTCCGAGATCTCAACAAGTTCCTTGTTCAAGAAAAATTCAAGATGATTTCCCTTGGAACATTTCTGCCATACCTCCAGAGAAACGATTGGCTATGTTCTCTAGATATCAAGGAGGCATACACTCATTTGCTGATCCACCCTCTACACAGACATTATCTGCGGTTCTGGGTTCAGCAGAATCGCTACCAATATTGTGTGCTTCCCTTCAGGCTGGCATCTGCACCCAGAATGTTCACAAAGTGCGTGGTGTTAGTAGCAGGCTACCTTCTTACTTTGGGGATCTTTGTTTTTCCCTACTTAGATGATTGATTAATAAGGGGAGAATCCCAGGAGAGGTAAAGCTATCTCTTCATCGCACCATCATGGTGCTTCAAAATCTGGGGTTTGTTCTAAACTTTACCAAATCTTGCCTGGCGCCATCCCAGCAGCTCGAATTCATCAGTGCGCTTCTGGACACTCGTCAGGCCTGAGCTTTCCTCCCATAGTATCGCTCTGTCCATCCTGTCCAGCTGGCTAACTCAATAAGAAGCAGCACGATAGTATCCGCTCGACAGATGCTGCGCCTTCTGGGGCACATGGTCTCTACGGTCCATGTCATTCCATATGCCTGGCTACACACACAACAATCTCAATGGACACTATCGTCTCAATGGACCCAGGCGACCGGGCGCCTCTCTGACAAGATTTGCATCACACCCTCTCTGGTCAACTTCCTTCAGTGGTGGTGCACCCCTCAAAACGTTACTCGGAGGATCACCTTTTTCAGATGCCTCCTCCTCAATGCACCCTAATGACGGATGCTTCCAAACTCGGGTAGGAAGAACATCTGGACAGTCTCAATACTCAAGGGCAGTGGATACAGCAGGCGTCTCAGATGCAAATCAGTCTCCTTGAGCTTTGTGCTCACGAATGCCTTTTGGGTTTTTCAACCCCAACTTTCAGGCAAACAGGTCTTAGTTTACCTGATTGTCAGTCTGGACCATCTTGTATGTGAGCAAACAGGGCAGAACAGGTTGTTATCCTCTCTGCCAAGAAGCCCTTCGCCTCTGGTTCTTCTCCATTGCATTTCACATCCATCTCAGGGTGGTGTATCTTCCTGCTGAATGCAACTTCTTGGCAGACAGGCTCAGCCATATCCTACATCCACACTAGTGGATTCTGAATCAGGAGACAGCTTCCTGGATCTTCCATCTGTGGGGGACTCTCAGAATATATCTGTTCACCACCCAGGAGAATGCACAACTGCCGCTGTTTTGCTCCAGGCTGTCATCTCTACACAGTCAGGCGCCAGATCACTTCCTCCTTCATTGGGGCAGGGAACTGCTGTATGCATTCCCACCCACCCCCTTAATATCCAAGACCCTGTTCAAGTTGCAGGCTGACATGAGCTCAGTGATTCTAATAGCCCCTTACTGGCCCCTCCAGCCATGATTTCCTCTGCTGCTTTGTCTAGCACACTCCATTCCTCAGCTTGGGGCATGTGCCCAACTTCCTCTCTCAGGAGCATGAGATGCTCCTCCATCCCATCCCATCCTATGGGCCCTCCAGCTCACGCATGGTTGCTAAAAGCATAGATTTGGATAACCTTGACCTTCCTCAGCAGGATAAGAACATTTTGCTGGCATCACGTAAGCCATCTACAAGACATTCTTATGCTTTCAAGTGGTGGCGGTTCACCCTCTACTGTACCCCGAAACGTATTGATCCTTCTGCTTGTTCGGTGGATTTGCTCCTACAGTATCTCCTTCACTTATCCACCACAGGACTTAAGACTAACTCGGTCCAAGTTCACCTATGGTAGGCCGCAATGGCACTAAGGTGAACTTGCTTCCACCATGAAAAGGCTGTTCTCCAGACCCATCCACATTTCCTTCCGAAGGTAGTTTCTCCTTTTCATATCAATCAGTCTGTGATGCTCCTGGTCTTCTTTCCCAGACCTCATGTCTCCAGAGCTGAAGCAGTGCTGCACATGCTAGATTGCAAATGTGCTTTGACTTTCTACTTGGACAGAACCAAGAATTTCAGGAAATCCTCTCAATTATTTGTCTCCTTTGATCCAAGTCACCTTGGATGTCCAGAATCTAAATACATCCTATCCAGCTGGATTGTGGACTGTATTTCTTTTGCCTTTTCTCAGGCAGGGCTCTCCCTTGACGGTCATGTCACTGCACACAATGTATGGACTTTGGCAACATTTGTTGCCAACCTGCATTCTGTCTCTATCGAAGAGATCTGTTGAGCAGCTACCTGATCCTCCATTCACACCTTCACTGCTCACTATTGCCTAGACAGGGACTCCCATCGGGATGCTGTCTTTGGTCAGGCGGTCCTTCAGCATCCTTTTGGGACTTCATCTCAACTCCTACCCCTCCATCCCAGGCTGTTCTGCCTCCAGATTCCTCTAAACATGCTCTTGCAAGCTGTGCTAGAGTCCGATGAGGCCACTCTGGCTGTATTCTCTCTGGCTCTATTCTCTAGCCTCATGGATGTCTGTTTAGTCTGGTGCCTGAGAGCTAGTGAGTCCCATACATGAAGACTGCATTCCTTCTTGTTCCTGGAGATAGCATTGTTACTCACCTGTAACAGATAATCTTCAGAAACAGCAGGAATCAGTCTTCACAACCCACCCTCCTCCCCTAGGAGTTGTAAGGTATAGTTTTCCTCTAACTCTCAGCTACAAACTCAACTGAGGAGAGGATGTGGGAAGGCAGGAAGGCAGATGTGTAGGCGCAGTTGGAGTGCTCCCAAAGGCTTTCGTATGCTGGGAGCGTTCCCGCATGGGCTCCGACAGTAACGACGATACTCATATGTGAAGACCGATACCTGCTGTTCCTGGAGATCACCTGTTACAGGTGAGTAACAATGCTTCATAAAATTTCTCTGACATCTTGTGTTCTGCCCTTGTCCCCATAGTGTGGAAGGAAGAGTCAGAACTTCAACACCTATTTGAAATGTGTTGTCTGGGCTCAGACCATAGTCAGTATGATTGCAAGCACTGTGGAGGATGAATTAGAGAAGAGACTCCTGCTTGCCCAGAAGGAGCAGGGGAGCACATGGTCTGCACAGAGATCGGCTGACTGTGTACACTCAAGCAGGGGAGAAATTGTCTTCACTTCCCTGCATACTGACCTCAGAGTACAGCTGCAAAGGAACAGTGCCAGGCCTTCCCAGCACTCATCACAAGGACTCCTCCTCCCAAATTGGAGCCAAATATAGTATTTGGGCACACGAAATGCCAAAAAATGTTTTTATGAAACATGGCCTTTTATGACAATGTGCCACATAACACATAGAATTTTGAAACATTTACCACATAATGTGCCAACCCTTGAGCAGAATCTTGAAAAATCTGCTGTTGGATACTGAAGGCTTTGCATATAACAGAAAAAAAACAAAGTTATTCTCCTTTTCTTTGCAAGAGCTTGATAACTCCAGCTGCCTATGAAATTTGACGCCAGATCTGTAATCCAGCCTTTTTATCTTGACTGTTCAATTGAGAGATTTCTGTAGCAGAAGAAGGAATACCGCCTTGGTAATGCAAGCGTGCCGCTTCAAATTATTTCATTAAAGCTATTATATAATTGTACAATTGCTGCAAGCAGACTGCCTTACCATTTGTATATAAAGTATGCCCTTTCTCTCCTAGGATGTGGATGACTGAGCTTTATGTGGGCTCTTCTTTGTTGTGTTCCACATCTCTCTTCTCTCTCCTATGGGGATATTGCTAGTTCTTGCCAGATTGTGTTAAAACAGCACTTCTTTGGAAGCATCCCTTTAGGGATGCTGACAGTATTGCAAGGATGAACCAAGTGAAGAACTTGTTAGCAGATAGCACTCTACTCAGATTTGTTTCACACTAGGAAGGCATGCAAACATCTTTCCTCAAGGGTGTGTGAGATTGTGAATCACACTGCTGGGCGAGAGGAGGTGGCTCTGTTAGTAGGGCTGCAATCTGCTTTAACCTTTGCCCACTCCATGTGAACTTTTCAATTTGCACAATAAAATAAAGCCCATCCCTTACATATCTTAGCATGACTGAGAATGCCGACTTATGGTAATGGGCAGCTGGTGTTCACAATGGTGAGGAACTTGTAAAATGATTTACAGAGAGAAAATCGAGGACACCAACATAAATACCCTCCTTTCCACCACATTAAGATGGTAATAAGGAAATTTCTTATGGATTGAAAGCTCATTTTCTAAAGGAAACTCCTTTGCTGAATTTTCCTTGGAAAGTTTGACCCACATGCACTACTTGGGTAGAAATATAGCCAGGGACTTTGCAAGTACATGGGAACAGGTGCAAAGTATGCATCAGAGTGCACTTGGACAGTTGAAAACTAAATCACTGCGTGGCTTTTCACTTCCACGGCATTTATATGCTGTGAAGTAGCCTATCCATTCTTACAGTAGATATGCATAAGGGGGTTGTGAAAGGCAATAGTCAAACTGGTCTTTTTTGCAGTTAGAGACATATTTACCCATGTAAAAACTCTAGATTATTAGCTTCTAAGAGACTGCAGGCAGTGGCTGACTGTTCTACCTCAGCCTTTTCCTTTATGGCCCCACAAAGGTCATCCTGAGATGACTACTTGTAATGTATGTTTGCCCCTCTTTATCAGGATGCATTAAACACACCATTTTTTGCGTGTAAAGTATGATGTACATATAGAAAACGGTTCCTATAAAATTGCATGTCGTATACATATGTGAAATGAAGGCTCACCAAAATATTGCATCTTCCTTTGTGATCTCCATGTAGACATTCCCAGGGCATAGATTGGGAAAAACTGGGGTGCAGTAGTTCTGTACACACATTTTGAGGGCAGATGACCGAGTCTGGGACTAGGGGAGGAGGAGAAAATACCTTTGTAGGGTGGATGGGAGGGCTGGGTGTAGGTGGGACTGGGTGTGATTGTGCATATGTGGAGTGGAATGTGAATCGATTTACTCTTTCAGAAAGTACAGAAACTAGGGGACTCTAGGGGATTGAATCAGGAACTAAGACAGCTGTCATAAAAATCATCAGCACAGTTAGGACATCCCGTGAGATTTTATTGCTACTGTAGTACTTAGTCTGATAATAGTTGCAAATATCAGTTGATGCGTAGATGCTAAATGTGCTAAAGCACTGACTTTTCTTCACTTATTTTGGTGACATTGTTTTGTAACAGGCGCTATCTACCCTAGCACATGTGATGGGCTGTACCTTGGATCTGATATTTGGGTCTGAACCTGTAGTTTCAGACTTCAGGTTGACTGTGATAAGTACCCAGTTGACCCCTTGTGGATCATTTTTCATTCTTTTATTTAAAAATTGTCTATTTTGGATAAGGGTAAGCAAATGTCCATCATCGGTGATGATACACATCCACGGGAAGATCAATTCAGTGTTATCGCACTTCATTTTTATACTTCAATGGGTCAGCTGATTGCTGGTTGATACTCTGAATTGAGGGGTGGTTGAGGTTTGGGATAAAATGGCTTCTTGGTGTATATACATGTATATACGGTTCTCCATGGTTTACAGAAGGTTTGAGGAGTTTAGAAAGAGAAACAAGGAAGAAACAAACGGCCTAGGGTTAACCATCCTTTCTCTATTATGGCATTTCCAGGGTAAGAAGTGTCATGCAGTCCTTCGTAAGACCAAATAGGGGTTTTCTTACCTCTGTGGCAAAGGCAGATAATAATGGCAAGGAGTTATTTCTTGTATTAAGTAAGCTGGTTGCTAGAGGCAGCAGGTCAGCAGGATACGTTGTGCACCCCTAATATTATGTAACTAAAATGTCTGTGCTTACAAATGAAGCTGAACTGATGAGTCGGGCTCTAGGATTTTAGAGTCTGATATTCAAAAAGGTGGACATTCAGACGCCATGGCAGTTAGCCGTAGTGCATAAATATTGGCAGAATATTCAAAAGCAGCATCGAGATAGGAGCTGCTGGGCTGAACTGCACAGTCTCAATAAGTGCTGCCATGTTTCCGGTCTGCGCAATATTCAGCGCACACTTATCCGGATTGCAGCTTAGGACAGCTTTTCATGTGCCTGAGTTGTTTGGAACAGTATCAACTGAAAGTTACGCTAACTGAATAAAGCAGTCACATACAGTCAAACCTCGGTTTTCGTATGCCCTAGTTTTCGTACGATTCGGTTTTCGTTGACTTTTTTCATCAAGATTTTGTCCCAGTTTTCGTACATTGTCTCGGTTTTCGTACAGTTGAAAATGGAGCACCATCTTGTGGCCAGAAGTGGGATTTTCTTTATTTTGATTCTCTTGCTGATTGACTGTCTTCTATATGCCAACAAGAGCCTTCAATAAAGGTAAAAGTGATGTTAAATGTTAATTTATCCATTTCATTAGTCATTTATATTTATTTCTCATTGTTTTCTGTATGTAAAAATATAGTTGTTATCTATAAAATGTATTTTTTGTTAATATTTTTGTGTGTCTGGAACAGATTAATTGGATTTACATTATTTCTTATGGGAAATATTGCTTCAGTTTTCATACATTCAGTTTTAGTCAGACTTTTTCGAACGGATTAATCACGAAAACTGAGGTTCCACTGTAACTTGATTGCATAGACGCCGTCCACGTTACGTGTCACCACCCAAAAAGAGAATCTAGGTGTCTTGGACAGTATGTTCAAATTCCCTGCCCAGTGTGCAGTGGCAGGTGGTCAATGAAAAGCAAATAGAATGTTAAAAATTATTAGAAAAGAAGTAGAGCAAAAAAACTAAGAATATCACAGTACCTCTGTTTCACTCAATGGTGTGACCTTACCTTGAGTATTGTGTACAATTCTGGTCACTGCATCTCAAAAATGTTATAGCTGAATTAGAAAAGGTACAGAGAAGGGTGATGAAATGATAAAGGGGTTGGAAGGATTCCTCTATGAGGAAAGCCTAACGTGGTTAGGGCTCTTCAGCTTAGAGAAGACAGCTGAGGGGAGATATGATAGAGGTCTATAAAATCCCGAGTGGAGTGGAGCAGGCACAAAGACTAGGGGGTGAAGGAATGCATTAAAACAAATTGTAGAAAATGTTTTTTTACTTAATGCGTAATTAAGCTCTGAAATTTATTGCTGGAGGATATTGTAAAAGTAGATCTCCAGGAACAAGCAGGAATGAGTCTTCACATATGGGTACATCGGTACCGACGGAGTCTGCGCGGGAACGCTTCCCAGCGTCCAATCAGAAAGCCTTTGGAAGCATCCCACCATGCCTGCGTGCTGCCTTCCCAACTGTCTCTCCTCAGTTTTTGTTTTTCCGCGGAGCCGGCAGGACGTCCTCCTGTCACTGCAGAAAATTCTTCTTTTATTTTTTAGTTTTCTTGTGGTCGCGGCTGCCTTACCCGACGCCACCGGTACCGCCGGTGTTTCTTTTTCCTTTTCTTGTAAAATTTTTCCTTCCTAAGGAATATTTTTTCTCTGTAGTGTCTCACGGTTTCTCAGGCCTCTTAGGCCTCTCCTTTTTCCTTCATGGAACCGCCAGTCACTCTCCTCAAGAAATGTAAAAACTGTGGCGGTACAACCTTATTTTTAGACACTCACAATTGGTGTCTAACCTGCTTTGGTCCTGACCATTTTCCTCCGGAGCCCTCGGGCAATACTATTGTGGGAAGAAGTTTTCAACATCGAGTTCCCCTCGACACGCGGTCCCCATCCAACTTCAGGGTACCGACGATATCTTCTTCTACACAGGATCAGGTAACCCAAAAACAGTCTGTTAAGACTAGCCAGTCCTCGAGCGGCAGTTCTCATGCAGGGCATGGAGCTGCCTATGGCCTTGCCCTCGGGAATCCACTGGCTTCAAAACCCCGGTGGGAGTCTTCAGCCTCCAAAACCTGTGTGGGGTTTCAGGTTGTTCCTGAGGTTCACCCCTCACAGAACATACCTGAGCCATGCCCGGTGGTGGTATCCGCTTTGAGCGGTACCGATACCCCGGCATCGGCAATGGTGTTGGATGAAACACTCCTCGCCAAGGATCATCATCTAGCGTTCTCGGTACCTACGGGGCTGGTGGATACGCTCCAGACCGACCTTCCAATATCGGTACAGTCACCGGTACTACTACCGACGTCTGTACCCTCCAGACGTGCATCGATAGACTCGCTTCCTTCGATGCCGAGTCTGGAATCGATCTCCAGTCTGGAGGACTGGGTACAGACTCGCCTTGGTACCGACACCCGTCGGTACCGAGGGCTCGGTTCTGATGACTCGGTGCCGCAACTTTCGGTTCTTACGATACCGTTAGAGTTGCCGCCGGCTGGCCTTCATCCACCAGTATCGGATACGGTACCGAAGCCGGTACCAAGGTCCACTTTACCATTGCAGTCGGTGCCTTCCATGCTTCTCTCGTCAGGATCGCTTCCCTCGATACCGAGTCTGGAATCGATCCCTAGCATGGTCGATCTGCTACCGACTAGCGCTGGTCCCGTCATTCCACAGTACCAGCGATCATCCTATAAAGATTCCATACTGCACCATCCAGGATCTTCTATTCCTAAAAGTTGGGATAGATCCCTCGGTGCCAATGCTAGTTCTGCATCAGCTCTAGCCTATCCAAGGGAAGTTCCCTCTGTGGATCCTTCTTTTCAGGTTTTCATCCTGGATATGGCAAAATCTCTTGCCATTTCTGTTCCTGGACAGGGTCCTACACAAGGCAATACAGGATCCCTTTATAGTCCTTAAAGAGCAAAGGAAAACATGCTACCTTTGCATCATTCCTTGCAGGACCTCCTTCTACGAATGTGGGAAGCTCCTTTGAAGGTACCCCCACTTTCCAGAGCAACTGATCTTCTATATCAAGTGCCCCCTTCTTCAGGATTCCAAAAGACTCAACTTCCTCATCATTCCATTGTTGTAGAATCAGCAATGAGGCGGGTGAAGAGTACTAAAAAGCACTCTTCTTATCCGCCAGGTCGTGAGTCTAAAGCTTTAGATGCCTTTGGACGTCAAACCTTCCAGGCATCCATGCTTTCATCAAGAATTCTCTCATATATTTTTTATATGGGTTTGTCTCTTGAGGAGGTCACAAAGAAGTTACATCTTTTGACTCCTTTTCTTCAAGAGCCTAAGAGTGCAGACTATTCCTCACTGGTTAGTCATGCTCAGGATATCTCTAGGTTTCTTACTCGTTCTTCCCTAGACTCCTTTGAGTCTGTTAGCAGGACTTCTGCTATAGCTATAGGAGCACGACGTAAAGCCTGGCTTCAAGCTTCAGACTTGGACAAATGGGCACAAGTTAGACTGGGAAATACTCCTTGCAGTGGAGAAAATCTCTTTAATAAGGAGTCTTTATTCCAGGTTGCTCAGTTAACAACTGACTATCCTGTTTTCAGGCAACGCCTTCTCCTTTCCCAGTTGGTAGAAAAGGTCCTGTCAAAATTTCTTCCCCTAGGAGAAGAAAATTTTATCCATCTTCTGCCCATCATACAGATGTTCCCAAACAGAGGAAACATCATCCTGGGTTGATGAATCCGCAACTTCAGCAGGGTCAGCAAACCCAGCAATCGCAGGACTTCAAATAGTTCATCATTGCAATTCTTGATTGGGGGTTAGAGTAGCAGTCTGCTTCTTTTATTTGCAGTGTCTGCACTAACTTTATTCTAACCTTTTTTCATATCTCTTATGTGAGATATTTTCTCTTCAACCTTTAAAGGTTTTTATGATGATCATGCCCATACTTAACAGGGTTTTCCTCTTCCTCTTGGAGGAAAGAGAACTAACAACTATTAATAGACAGTTGTTTTCCCTGTACTGGCATGTATCATCTCACCTGTCAGAGACTTCCTCCATAGTTAGTCTTTTTCAACATTGGCTTACCCCCCTCTTACTATACCATATACTATACGCTGGTAAGCTCCACTGTTCCCTCTAAGCTGTGCGCGTGTGCGCGCGCACACACCTCGCCGAGCGAGCGCACATACTTTACAACAGAGCGCACAAAAATTACAGCACTGATTCTGATAGAAAACAACACAGACATCTTAAAATTTAAAAGTTGTTGTGTATTTATGGTTTTCACAAATTCTACAATATTTTCTAGTGCAATCAATGTGGTGTACATACTGTATTCTGACGTGTAGTTAAATTTTAAAGTATATAACTCCGAGTGTCGTTATGTGGCGCACAAAAATTTAACCTTCCTTCAAAAGCTGCACAGCTGATATTTTATGCACACACAGCCTATAGAAAATTAGAGGGAACATTGGTAAGCTCCTATAGTCCTTTACTTCTTCTACAGGGGGATCCTCCCTTCTGGAGTTGTCTCCCCCTTGTTATCTTAGGGCAGCCCATCAGACAATAGGAAATCCTACTAGGTCTGTTCTTTTTCCACATCCAAAAGAGGGAGAGGAAAGAGAGATGTTCTCCGCTGCCCTGGTACATTGCTGCAGATACAGCAATTCCTAGTGTTAAGCCACTGGTTATGTCCACCACACAACCAGGGATTCTCCTCCACTAGCAATCCTTCTAGCCTCACTGCTAGGTCCCAAACAGGTTATCAATCTCGTTTGGGAAACCCTCTTATCAAAGCCTGATTGGTTAACGTCTACTCTTCTCCTCCTTGTCCTGGGCAGAATAGTTGGTTCTCTGCTGGCTTCCCACAGCCACTTTTTCTTCTAACCAAACCTGCAGCATGCTCTCTGCAACTCTACAATGTAGCTTTGCACTATGGGCCCTTGCTAGAGAGCATTAGTGTCTTGCAGATGGTTAACAGGATTCCCCCAGTCATGTTTCCATGACTGGTAGGTATTCCTACCCTCACCATCTCATCTTAAATCTCTTTTGAGACATCAGTCTCGGGCTTTTAATTACGTGAAAACCTAAAGAAGGGCCAGTTCCCTAGCCACATCCCCTCTGGTCTTCTCAGAGATAATTTTCTTCACTGGCAGTTAGGGAATGCCCAATACCCTTCTTGCCCTCAAGGGCAAGTCGCTAGGGTATCTTCCTCCAGTGGCGTCCTTTATCCATTCTCCATATGGCAATTCTGGAGAAATCTGGCCTTCCTGTCTACAGACTGAAATTATCCTCTGCCTTTTTCACGTAGACCATCCTGGTTATTCAAAGCTGCTTCTTGTCAGGGAGACCTCTCCTCTGACTCCGCCAATCATAACCAGGAAAAGAGAATTCTCTGTATATCTATTCAAGCAGGTATTTACCTTCTTGCTCTTAGATGAATCTTCCTCCTAGGGTGGATCAGTTTCTATAGACCTCTCTCCTTCAACATACCTGGAGATATGTGTCTATACGTCTATATATTCATATATATATATATATATTCATCTATTATCTATCTGTGTGATTTCTGCCCATTCATATCTCCTGTAGATATATGCATATACATCCTATATGTGTATATATCCAATATTTATATCTATATATACATAGATATATTTTTACATCTACTGAGATATATTTTCAGATAGATATGTATCCATATACTTATCTGTCCTGTCAGGTTCAAATGTCCTTCATTCCTATATGATCCTGACAGATGGGCAATACCCCTATCAATGTTATGCCAGCATACGTAGGGGGCTACATCTATAACCACTTCCTGTGGTAGTTAACACCTGCCATGTAGGTTAGGTACTCCTGAAGCTCTCCATATACCTTCTTCTTTCCTAATTAACCCCATTTAGGAAAGACATTGTGGAGCTTCAGTCAATCTAAAGCTTAGCGCTGCTGAGTCTGTCCTTACTTCTTGTCAGATACAGGGGTCTCCATACCCTTTCCTTCCTACATGGACTGATTCCATCCCAGTCCAGTTAGGTCAGACTCAATTTTCCTGTTGGTCTTAAATTTGTACTGTTTTTGGACCTGATCAGCTTAAGCTTTCTGTCATGCTACCGTCTGCGTCTCCGCTGAAGTTCTACCTCTTATACTACCCCAGTTTTTCCCCTGGGGCTATTTCTCACCCTAAATAGTTCTGACCTCCACTGTTTTTTCTCTAATCTTACTACCTCCACTTCTCAGTGAGGTACCCCTTTAGCACATTCACTGGCTCTTTTAACAGATCCATATGTACCTCAGTGAACTTGTGCAAGATCAACAGGGGAGGCCCGGATTTCAAAATATTCTCTATACAGGGTATTTCTCTTTAGTAACCCTGTTCTAGCAACTGTTCCACAGCTCCTTTTCTGTTTTGACCTCCTATCCTCCATCCCAGGATGCCTGAGGTTTTAAGCAATAGCATGGCTCGTTCTAGACTTGCAATATGCTAGGACTCCCCCTAGGCATCTGAGCTTGGGAGTCCCCATATGTGAAGACTCATTCCTGCTTGTTCCTGGAGATAGCACAGTTACTTACCTGTAACAGGTGATCTCTGGGAACAGCAGGAATAAGTCTTCACAACCCACCCACCTCCCCTAGGAGTTGCATTTTTCTATATTTCTCTCTTTCCCTTCCTTGCTCTCTCTCTCTCTTTGTCTCAGCTTTCAAACTTAACTGAGGAGAGACAGTTGGGAAGGCGGGAAGGCAGCACGCAGTCATGGTGGGATGCTTCCAAAGGCTTTCTGATTGGACGCTGGGAAGCGTTCCCGCGCAGACTCCGTCGGTACCGACATACCCATATGTGAAGACTTATTCCTGCTGTTCCCAGAGATCACCTGTTACAGGTAAGTAACTGTGCTATCTCCAGGAACAAGCAGGAAAGTAGCCTTCACATATATGAGTATCATCGGTATCAACGGAGCCTGCGTGGGAACGCTCCCCAGCGTCCAATTATAAAGCTTTTGGGAGCATCCCACAGCGCCTGCGTACTTCCTTCCCGCCTTTCCCAACTGCTTCTCTCCAGTTCTTCGTTTTCCATGGAGCCAGCAGGTCGTTTTCCTGTCACCGCAGAAATTATCCCATATTTTTCATTCTTTTTTGTGGTAGCGTCTGCCTTTCTCGATGCTATACCGGTACCGCCGGTTCGTTCTTTCTTCAAAAAAAAAAAAAAATTTTGTAATCTTTTTTTATGGATTTTCCAGCCTTTTTTCTCTCGGGTGCCACGTGCCATTTTGGGCACTAGGCCCAATTTTTCCTCAACATGGAAAAACACGCTTCGGGTTTTAAAAAGTGTTCCAAGTGTGGCGGTACCATCTCCATCACCGACACTCACGAGTGGTGCCTCAAATGTTTAGGTCCTGACCACTCCATCTCGGAGTGTGTTGCCTGTGGGATGATGTCGAAGAGGGGTCGGCAAAACCGAGCTGCTAAGCTTAGCACTCTTTTTCCCTCCGATGCAGCATCCGTGGCATCGACGTCTTTATTTATTTATTTTCTTTTTTTTCTCTTTTTTATTTTCAATTAATGCATTCCAAATACAAAATATTATGCAAATAAGCAGTACATGCAAAATCCTCTAACCAAGAGAGAAATAAAAGAAAAAACCACTAACTGCAAGACCACTACATAGTCCACATCAAGGAGAGCACAGCAAAAGTAGTACCAGAGCTCAAACAAACTTAAGGCTACATCCCCTAATAGTATAAAAATTCAAAATTAGGGACAGAATCAAAATCAAAATCTGGCCTCTCACACCTGTAATGAATCTAAGAGAGCAACAAGCTGAATAGATTCAGTGAAAATATAATCAATACCTTGTATAGTAATTAAACACTTACATGGAAATTGAAGAAAAAAGGAACCCCCCCCTAGCCAAGACTCTAGGCTTTAGCTGGAGGAAGGACCTCCGACGTGCTTGCGTGTACCGGGAAACGTCTGGGAAAATGGACATCTTATGGCCATAAAAAAGAAAATCTTTCTTAGAAAAAAAGGCTTTCATGATTAAAGCCTTATCAGCAAGATTGACCAAAGTGACCACTAAAGTAGCACGGGAGGAGATCAGAACCTGAGAATTTTCCAAAAAAGCAGTCAAATTAGGATTATGGTCATTCTGAACTACCTCCAACTCCGTGCTAGTACCCCCAGAAGCTGCCCGAATCGGCAAGTAAAATGAATGAGCAATCATAATAGAATCTGAATCTGGCAACAATAAAACATCCTTACAATACTGTTTGAAAAGAGAAACAGAAGACATAAAGCGAGTTTTAGGGAAATTTAAAATGCAGATGTTTTTTGCACGGGAACTATTCTCCAAAGATTCTATCTGCTTATATAATATCGAAAGATCTTTAACGGTGGATTCACTCATTGATTGCAAGGAACCAACGTGTGTCTCCACCTGAGTCACACGCTGAGATAAACTCTTAGTAATGCCTTCAACATCATGGACCTTATTAATAACTTGTTGGGAAAAAAGAGCAGTTTGGTCCATAAAGGTAGACAACAAAGAGTTTGTTGCAGAAACAAGATTCCAAATATCTGCCAATGTAACATTCTCAATATTAACAGCCGAAGATAATGACGACAATCCTTGAGGACTAACAGTCAGTATAGAACCAGTAGACAGTACCTCACAAGGAGAAATATTAACAGCAGGTGTCTCTTCCTCCTCTTCCGAAGTAGACAACCCCTCAGAAGAGGATATATCCAAATCAGGCAGTTGAGAAGGCCCAGGGTTAGGCGGAGGAGTCCTCTCAAAAGAACTCAGTGAAGCACCAGAGGTAGACAATGACACGCCTTGTGCTACCGAAGTAACAGATGGTATAACAATCACATGCTGATCCATAGGACCACAGGTTGGGTTACCAATGGTGTAGAAACAAGGTTTGTAGGTTGCCTCCCAGACTTGGTGGACTTGTCAGACTTGTTCTTTCGCTTAGCATGTCCTCTGGGCATCCCGACAGCGGCTGGGGCACCAGGCCCCTAGTAGCACCAAAGGGGCGTTCCCCCTTTGGTCACACCCCCTTCGGGCATGCGACCACGGGCCGCGGCTGCGAAAGGCTGTCGCTGATTAAATACTGCAGGAGCGCTATTGGAAAAGGAGGAGCTCAAAACTGCAGCCAATCAAAGGTGGAAACAAACAGCACACCGAGCCCCGGTATCTGCAAACGCTGGCTCTCCATTTATTTATTTTATTTATACATTTTTCTATACTGCCTCTTCCAGAGATCAGTGGCGGTTTACATAGAACAATAATACTTAATAATAGGGAACTATTATTATTTTACATAGAACAGTTGTAGAACATTTTTTAACATTTAACCCGTTAAACATCAGAAGAATTAGAACTGGGGCAATAAGAGTGCTGTAAAATAGAGCTATTTACATTGAAAATTAAAATGCGGCCATTTACATTTGAGAATGAACAACTGTATTCAGTTAAATGCTCGAGATGGATTTATGGCTGTGCAATGTAAGAGTATGTCTAGGTAGGGTCAATGTATGGTGGTTGTTCAGTGTTAATCTGTGGAATCTGAACATTATCATGTTGAAAGTTGTGATAGTGTAGGATGAATAGGTGAGTTTTTAGTTCTTTTCTAAATAATTGAAGGTTTTTGATTTCTCTGAGCTCGATTGGGAGGTTGTTCCACAACGTTGGTGCAAAGAATGAAAAAGCAGAATTGCTTGTCTTCCGACTTGCTTTTCGAATGGTATCTGGGACTAGTAGCATGTGTAAGTTTGCTCTTCTTAATCTGTTTTCATGTGAGATATTGATGAGCGTAGACAGGAAGGACGGTGCTTTTTTATTAAAAATCTTGAACGTGGTAACTAAGGTTTTATAGATAATTCTACAAGACACAGGTAGCCAGTGCAGGGAGTAGAGAATAGGAGATATGTGGTCAGTTATTTTCGCTTTGTAGATGATTCTTGCTGTGACATTTTATGCTAATTGTAATGTGTGTAGATTTTTTTTAGTGGTTCCTTGAAGAATGCCATTGCAGTAATCTAGATGAGGCATTATTAGAGTTTGGACCACTGATCTGAAGTTGGTGCTATCTATTAACAGTCGTAACTGTTGGATTGTCCTTAACTTATAGTATCTGGCTTTAACAGTCTGTTTTATGTGTTGTGTAAGGCTGAGTGTCCTGTCAAGTGTGATTCCTAGATATTTAATCTCTTCCTTAACTGGTATGAGAGTCTTTCCGGTGTTGATTTCAGACGGTGGGGTAAAGTTCGTGTTTCTTGTTACAAATATTGCTTCTGTTTTCTTAAAATTAATATTCATGTTCATTGATTTCAGCCATAATTCCACTTCTGATAGGCATTGGTATATATTGTTATAGTCAGGGTTGGACACATCGAAAGGTGAGTATTACATGATATCATCTGCATAGATGTGGTAATTTATCTTGTGACGTTTAAATATCGTACAGATGGGTTGAAGGTACAGATTAAACAATAGAGCTGAGAGAGCGGAACCTTGAGGGATGCCCTGTTCTTGTGGAAAAGGTGCTGATGCAACTTGATCTATTTGTACATATTGGGTTCTGTTAGAGAAGTAGGATTTAAACCAATCGAGGGTTTTATCTTTAATACCAATTTGGGTGAGTCTAGAGATGAGGGTGGCATGGTTTACGTTGTCAAATGCAGAGGAGATATCAAGGAATATGAGAATAAAGGCTTGCTTTGTGTTATCGATACCTCTGATGATAGTGTCAAATAGTGCTAATAGAAGGGTTTCTACACTGTGGTGAGGGCGGAATCCATATTGATGTTCATCTAATGGTGCAGATGAATCTATGTAGTCCTGTAATTGAATCTGTACAACCTTTTCAATAATTTTAGCAAGAAATGGAATGCTTGCAATGGGACGGTAAGAAGTTGGGTCATTGCTGTCTAGTGCTTTGTTCTTTAGCAGTGGACGTATTGCTGACCTTTTAAGGGCTTCAGTTATGTATCCCTGTTGAAGTGATTGATTCACTATGTTCAACAAGTCTGGGGCAAGTTCTGTTTTTGTTGCCTTTATCCATGCCACTGGGCAAGGGTCTAACAGTGACATTGTAGTATTAAGTTTGGAGATTGTCTGAAGCAATTGATTATGTGTAATAGGATGGAAGGCTTTCCATTCAAGGTGGTCGTTGTCTTGAAGAGTTAGAGAGGCTGGAGTGAAATGGCAGTTTTGCTTGAGTTTATTTGCAAAATGGTCAGCTAGAACTTGGGGGTTAATAGAGAGCTTGCATGTATCATTAACTGGAGATTTAGCTAGAGATTTAACAATTTTGAATAGTTCCCTAGGATGGTTTATGGCTTTTGACAATACTTTGGAGTAGTATTGTTTTGTGGCGGTATTAATTGCCTCTTTATATGCTTTGAGCAGTGAAAAATATTGTATTCTGAGTTCTGTAGTTTTTTTCCTTCTTCAAATATTTTCCATTTTCCTGAGACCTTTCCTTAATGTCACTAGTTCGGCAGTATACCATTTTTCATTTATTTTGGGCTTGTAGCATCTTCGGGATGGAAATGGCTTAGCTGCAGACCCTATTATAGCATTCCAGTTTGATATTGCTTCATCAAGGTTAATGGTATAAGGGTTTAACCTAGTGAGGGCTATTTCAAGACATGCGTCCTTGTTGAATGGACGAAATCTCTGGCCTTGGTAGGGAATGTCAGTATGAACTCTAGTAGACTGCGAGTGTTGTAGAGATATCCTTATCATAAAGTTGTCAGACCAGGGAACCTGAGATATGGAGGGTGGGATATAAAGTGGTGATGTAATGTAATGTGTAGGAATGAATATTAAGTCAAGGATGTTACCTTTGATATGGGATGGGTGATTAATTGTTTGTTTAAAACCCATTTCTTCCATCGCCTCTAAGAATGATGTTTCTTGGTTATTAGATAATGAAGGTAGGTTAAAATCACCTAGCATAATAAGGGGTTTTCTTATTGTTGAGCTGCATGCATATTCTACAATGGTGGCTAGGTTTTGATTGTTTGCAGATGGAGATCTATACTCGTCTATCAGGCAGATCACTATGTCTTTGTTTTCCACCTTGAGGATGTTCATGTCATCATGGGTTTCACAGATGGTAGGAGATAAGTTGAGGATAGATTTTGCTAAAATGAGAACACCCCCTCCCCTAGAGCGATTACTATTGCAGGTGAAGATGGAGTATCCTTGCACTTTTATCTGGTTTAACAGTACTGAGTCAGGCTCTGTTAACCATGTCTCAGTAACACAAAGGATGTCAGGATATTCTGTCTTTACTAGGTCGGTTATATGTGGAGTTTTGTTTCTAACTGACCTAGCATTGATGAGGATGAGAGAAATATGTGAGAGGGTATTACATATATTCATTTGGTCAATATTATAAGTTGGATTTATCTGGATCAATCTTTGGTAGGTCATATTTGTTTTTCCTAGGTATAGTTGTTTAGTGTTTTGTCTGTGGTTGATTTGTTTCTGGTGGTAAGGGATGGCATGGATATATGAGGATTCCAGGGCTTCGTCTTCCTCCCATGGATCTCAGGTAGCCAAACATAAATCTGGCCAGTCCTCAAAGGGTAGATCTCCTTCCAAGTATCGAGATGCCTCTGGCGTTGCCCTTGAGGGACTTGTACCGGCAAAATTGCCCCGGCGGGAGGCTTTGGCTTCCAAAGCACTATCGGGGCTCCAGGATGTTCTCGAGGCCTCAACCTCGGCAGAACTACTGGTGCCATGCTCTGGGGTACCGGCCGCTTCATCCAGTACTGACACCCAGGCATCGGCAGCGTCAATTGACCAGAGATTCCTGGCTATTGAGCGCAGTCTGGCGGCTCTCCTTGTGGCATCGGTGCCTTCGGGACCGCTTCAGACAGTTCAACTGGTATCGACACCGGTTTCGGCACCGATATCGGTACCGGTACCGACAGCATCGACATCGGCGAGTGTGTTACCAACACCGAGTCATGCTATTTCCTCTGGTATCGACAGGCTGGTACCGGACCCCTCTGGTACCAACTTTGATCGGTACCGGTATCGTGCTTTACAAGAGCACCCGGACAGAAAATATTTTGAATCCTCCGATAACTCTGAGGACTCTGACAGCTCTGTCGATGCCGGAGTACTTCTCTCTGAGGAACCTTCTTCTCCTAAACGTAGGATGTCCCCTCCAGAGGATATATCCTTTCAGGATTTCATCAGGGAGGTGGCTAGAGGTCTTTCCATCACAGTGGCTCCTGAAACAGAGCCCAGAGCAAAGGAGTTGGAGATTTTACAATATCCTAAAGCTCCCAAGGAGGCAGCTACTTTGCCTATTCATGAGATCTTGCATGATCTCGTGTTAAGAATGTGGGAAACACCTCTTACCACCTCTCCTCATTCCCATAGGCTGGATACCATGTATCGTGTACTTCCTTGTCCTGGATTTCAGAAATCTCAGTTGCCACACCACTCCATAGTGGTGGAGTCAGCTATGAGAAGGATCAAGAGTGCAAAAAGACATGCATCTAATCCTCCAGGACGTGAATGTAGGACTCTTGATGCCTTTGGGCGTCGAACCTTCCAGGCCTCTATGCTTTCTGCCAGGATTAGTTCCTACATCTTATACATGGGAATGTTCCTTAAGGAGGTTACAGGAGATCTAGAGCTTATGAGCCCTCTCCTTCCTGATGATAAGAGGCAGGATTATCTTGCACTTGTCAAACATGCCCAGGATGTTTCCAAGTTTGTTAATCGTGCAGCTTTTGACTGCTTTGAGTGCATAAGCAGAACCTCTGCCATTGCCATATGTGCTCGTAGGATTGCCTGGCTCCAGGCATCTGACTTAGAACTCTGGGTACAGGACAAACTGTGGAATATCCCTTGCACAGGCGAAAATCTCTTTGGCAAAAATTGGCAAGAGAAAGCTATTGTGCTGGATGCTGATAATATCACTTTGGATAGACTATCCAAGGCTACAGCTGATCCTGCAAGGAGAAAATCCTACAAAAAAACATTCTTCCCTAAAAAGAAGAGGTTTTACCCCTCCCATACCCAGCAGGTGCATTCTGCAGATCAGTCTGCCCGAAAGGGACAGCAGCTCCCAAAGCAAAGGAAAACAAAGACTGCTAAGCCTCAACCGGCCCAGCAGACTCAGCCTCCACAGGGGCTTTGACTCCCATCTAGAGAACTTGGCCTTCCTAGCCCTGAACGGGCCAGAGCCTTCCACCATCCCAGGAAGGTTGTGTCATTTTGTCCCCAGATGGGGGCAAATAACAGCAGAAGAATGGACTCTTTCCATTGTAAGAGAGGGGTACAAGCTTCATTTCTTCAACATGCCCCCTCCTACAGTGGTAAGACAGTTCAATTCTCAGACTTCACCCAACACTCAGTTGGGTCAAGAGGTCAATTTACTTCTTGCCCAGGGGGCAATAGAAGACGTACCCATTTCCCAACAGGGTGCAGGGTTTTACTCCCCCTATTTCCTTATTCCAAAGAAAACAGGGAGACAGACCCATTTTAGACCTCAGAGAATTGAACAAATTCTTGTTAAAGGAGAAATTCAAGATAATTTCTCTGGGAACTCTGCTGCCATACATTCAGAGTCAGGATTGGCTTTGTTCTCTAGATCTCAAGGATCCGTACACTCATGTTCTCATCCATCCAACTCACCGAAGGTTCCTTTGTTTTCTTTTTCAAGGAAAGCACTACCAATACAGGGTGCTTCCTTTTGGCCTGGCCTCAGCACCAAGGGTGTTTATGAAATGCATGGCTGTGGTAGCAGCATTTCTTCGCACTCTTGGATGTTTTGTCTTCCCCTTCTTAGACGACTGGCTCATTCGAGCTCCATCAGAGTCAGAGACCAGAATTTCTCTATCTTGCACAATGCGTATCCTTCAGTATTTGGGCCTGGTCATAAACATCCGAAAATCCAGCCTAACTCCCACTCAGTCTCTAGAGTTTATAGGAGCTTTGCTGGATACCAGAAAAGCAAGGGCCTATCTTACACGAGGTTCCATCATGATAAGCTAGTCCTTCGGAATCATCCACATTTTATGCCAAAGGTGGTCTCACCTTTTCATTTAAACCAGGAGGTTTACCTGCAAAGGTGGTCTCACCTTTTCATTTAAACCAGGCGGTTTACCTGCCTGTGTTTTTTCCAAGGCCTCATGCTTCAAATGCAGAAAGGAATCTTCATACTTTGGACTGTAAAAGAGCACTTGCCTTTTACTTACAGAGGACACAGCAACGTAGGAAGTCCTCCCAACTCTTTGTTGCTTTTGATTCTTCTCATTTTGGACTTCCAGTTTCCAAGAGAACATTCTCCAACTGGATTGCACAGTGTATTTCTATTACCTATCAGAGTAAGAACCTTTCTCTGGAAGGCCATATCACAGCTCACAATGTGAGAGCCATGGCAGCCTCAATGGCTCATCTACACTCTGTGTCTATTGACGACATCTGTCGAGCAGCTACTTGGGCCTCAGTTCATACCTTCACAGCCCATTACTGCTTGGACAAGGACTCCCGTCGGGATGCCTTGTTTGGTCAGGCTGTTCTTCAACACCTATTCCATACTTAATCAACTCCTACCCACCATCCCTGGTAGGATGCCAGAGATCCATGGGGGAAAGTGGAGCCCTTTCATAGGGTCACACAACTTCTGGGGTCTCTCCCTGGCATCTGTAGCTAGGGAGTCCCCATATGTGAAGACTACATTCCTGCTTGTTCCTGGAGATAGCATAGTTACTCACCTGTAACAAGTGATCTCCGGGAACAGCAGGAATTTAGTCTTCACAACCCACCCACCTCCCCTAGGAGTTGTATCTCTCTTTTCTTTTCTTTCCCTCTCTCTCTCTCTTTTTGTCTCAGCTTTAAAACTCAACTGGAGAGAGGCAGTTGGGAAAGGCGGGAAGACAGCACGCAGGCGCTGTGGGATGCTCCCAAAAGCTTTCTAATTGGACGCTGGGGAGCGTTCCCACGCAGGCTCCGTCGGTACCGACTATATACCCATATGTGAAGACTAAATTCCTGCTGTATGTGAAGACTAAATTCCTGCTGTTCCCGGAGATCACCTGTTACAGGTGAGTAACTATGCTTTATCATTGATGGATTTAAAAATGGTCTGCACAAGTTGATGGAGAAAAAGTCCATAAACTGTTAAGACTTGAAGGAAAGCCACTGCTTATCATTGGGGGTAAGTACAATAGAGTTCATCTTCTTTTTGGGATCCTGCCAGCTACTTTCAACCTGCATTGGCCACTTCTGAAAACTATGGGGGTCATTCTGAGGCACAAATAGTGGGGATGTACACCCAGCCTGGATGTATATCGCAGCTATTTGTCCAGCTTGCCATCTCCGTGCAAGGCTCCCTGTACGAACAGCGTGATTGTATGGGAAGCCTTAGATGGGGGTGCGCTGGAGGCGGAGTGAGGGTGGTGTGTGGATGTGCTGTCATCCCGGACGTACAGGGGCAATTCTGAGGTCAGCCCTGTACATCCTGGGTCGGCCTTCTAGACAGGGGATTTATTCCACCTCGGAGGTGGAATAAGTCCACCTGGATGTTGGGGGACAGTGGAGGCTGGTGGCAGCAGGAAAGTGAGGGGGTGCAGTGGGTTGCACACAGCTCGATCCTGGCCATGGTAGGCCGGATCAGTGGTCAGGCTACGGGGAAAGGAGGGCTCTGTCCTCTGGCTGGCAATTGCGGCTCCTGAGTAGAGCTGCGGTGTGATGGTGACGGGACATCATGGCATCACAGCTCCATTCAAGAGCCTGGCTGAGTTAGCTGGGGATCTGTAGGGTGTGTGGCCTTTCAGAATTGGGGTCCAGCCTGCATGTACAGGCAGGTAGACCCGATTCTGATCCCATCGGGGCTAGATGCCCCCTCGGGATCAGAATTGGATTTACTGCTGTACGCACTGATTCTGAAGGGCTGTACAGGGCCTGGATGTCCAGAAGGGAATTGGCCTGCAAGCAGGGTCTGTATTAGAAATCACCACCCAGGAAAAGGGTCTAGGCATCATCGTGGATAATATGTTGAAACCCTCTGCCCAGTGTGCAGCGGTGGTCAAGGAAACAAACAAAATGCCAGGATTCATAAGGAAAGGAACGGAGAATAAAACTAAGGATATTATAATGCCTCTGCATCATTCCATGGTGTGACCACACCTTGAATATTGTGTGCAATTCTGGTTGACCTATCTAAAAAAGGATATGGCAGAACAAGAACAGGTACAGGATCACGTAACCCCACTGCTCATCGATTCACATTGGTTTCTCAGCGCTCTCAATATGAGCTACTTACTCTCACGCATAAAATACTCCACTCAGGAACTCCTACCTACCTTTCTTCCTACATTATTCTATATACCTTCTCCCGTGTTTTACATCCTTTCATGCTAATCGTTTGCACTTATCTCTCCCATCACAGGCATATCCAGAAAGCACCTGTCATTCAGCATTTTACTTTCTTGCCCCCAACCTCTGGAATTCCCTTCTCTTTGGCATACATTTAGAAACTTCCTTTCCAAGGTTTAAGGCCGCATTGAAAACTTATTTCAAATGGTGTATGATCTTCCACTCGTGACCGACTAGGATTCCTGCTCCTTTCCCTGGATTTTCCCTCCCTCTCTTTCCTACTTCTCCTCCTTTCTTATCAGTTTTATGGCATTCCTTTCCATTTCTTTATTTTATGATTTTTCATGTAAACCGCTTTGATTATGTCTGAGATGGTATATCAGTTTTTTAAATATTTTATTTTATTTTATTAACCAGTTTTCTATACCGCCTTATCCTGAAATCAAAACGGTTTACATTATGTAATTACTACAAACAGGTGCTGGATATATTCCCTTGTCCCCGAAGGGCTCACAATCTATGTGTACCTGAGGCAACGGAGGGTTAAGTGGCTTGCCCAAGGCCACAAGGAGTGCCTATAGGACTAGAAACCCCAGTCCCTCCGGCCTGAGAGTGCTGTCCCCAGTTGGGACTTGAATCCCTGGCCCTCCGGCCTGAAGTACCATGTCCTAATCACTAGGCCACCCCTCCCTAAACCATACATAGAAGAGCCACTAAAATGATAAAGGAGATGGAAGGATACCCCTAAGAGGAAAGGCTTAAAAGGTTAGGGTTCTTCAACTTGGAAAAGAGATGGCTATGATAGAGGTTTACAAAATAATGAATGGAGTGGAACGGATAAACATAGATTGGTTGTTTACTCCTTAAAAAAAGTAGAAAGACTAGAGGATATACTATGAGGCTACAATGTAGCATATTTAAGACTAATCGTAGAAAATAGTTTTTCAAGCAACGCGTAATGAAACTCTGGAATTTGTTACCAGAGGATGTAGTAAAAGCTGTTAGTGTAGTTGGGTTTAAAAAAGATTTGGACAAGTTCCTGGAGGAAAAGTCTATAAAACCATTACTAAAGAGGACCTGGAAAATCTACTGCTTACTCCAGGATAAGCAATATGGCATCTGTATACCTTTCTGGAAATCTGACAGGTACTTGTGACCTGGATTGGCCACTGTTGGGAAACAGGATACTGGGCTTGATGGACCCTTGGTCTGATTCAGTATGGCAGTAGTTACATTCTTAATATTCTGGACTTCATGGACCTTTGGTCCTTGCCAGTTTGACAGTCCTTATGCTTTTCTCTTACCCCCTTCTAGGGCAGGAACAAGTCCTGTGTGCGTCTACACCACTCAACCTTGCTCTCCAAAATGTTGCTAGCTGACCTGAGGTTCCCCTCTGCCTACACAAGGGGCAAAGGAGCTTCAGATCTGTGAGTGCCTTAGTGGGGAGGGGTCTCATTCTGGTCATATGTATTACCATCTTCTGTTAACTGCTTTATGGTGCTTACTAAGGGTTTAACCTAGTTTAGAGTATATACTCTTACACTAAAGCGTGTTGTTGGGAAATGGATTTAGCTCATGCCTTTTCTCAGAAGTTAAAGGCAAGTTACAGGTACAGCAGGTATTTTCCTGTCCCTAGAGGGCTTGCAATCTAACTTTGTATTTGAAGCAATGGCGGGTGAAGTGATTTACCCAAGATTAAAGGGAGCAGCGGTTGGATTTGAACCAGGCTTCTGTAGTTCTCAAACGGCTGCTCTCTAACCATTAGACGACGACTCCTCCACTCAAAACCCAAATGGCTTTTATTTCTCACTTCGGAGGCTTGCCTCGAACCAGTGACCTTTGGGACAGAAGGCAGGCATCTTGCAGGAAGAGCTATTACATTAATTCTTAATGCTTGAAGGTGAACTTTGTTCCTTCTGACTCCTTTTGGTTATGAAGCAGAAACTACTATACCTAAATGTAACATTCATTTGCTTAGTTCTAGTATTTAAATGTTCATTTTTTTTGTACTTTTTCTCTGTGGGATCCTGTTAAGAGTGTTGATGTGAAGACTCCTTCATTGGAACTCTGTTTTCTTTTTGAAAGCAGCAGATCCTCTCATTTGATAAGTGACTGTTTTATATGTGTGCACATCTTGCAAGCAAAGACTCTTCCCCTGAGCAGTTTCCATTATTACCACCCTCCCCCCTTCTGCAACCCTCCTCCTGCCAGCTCTTCGATTCTGGCGGGTGATTTTTATGTGGAAAAAGAGTCTGTGTTGTTCATTAGGGAAGGAATCTGCCTTGCATAAAATGTCAAACGCTTTTTCCGTGGACATCTCCAGAGAAAGTTGTTCACCAGAAGCAGCTGCTGGTTTCTGATTCATGGGCTGTGACGATCTCTCTCAAAGAGCAGCCGGCAGGGCTGAGAGGATGGTGTGGGGAGTATTGGAGTGGAATTCATTTCAGAAAAAATGGATTTGCTCTCTTCGGGGAGCCTGAGGAAAATGGCATTAGAAAATGTATTTTCTTTTCAAACTTGGAGCATTATTTACTACCCCCCCCCCCCTCCAGACATGTGAAGGGTAATTTTATAACTGGGTACCTAGTTTTAGGCACCCAGAGCGTATGTATCTTAAGCCTGTTTTATAAAGAAAAGCAGGCACCTATCTTTCTTTATGAAAGTGTCAAAAAATACGCATTAAATCTAGGCATGAGCTCTTATACCACCCTGAAAGCTAGTGTAAATGCCCACAACTAGATTTTAATGAATGCTTGTAAATTATATTATTTTATAGTATACACATTTAGATTTGCATTCTGCCCAAGCTCCTCTGCTGGGCACTCCCACACTATTGGTGTAACGTGCGTACTTAGAAAGTAGCGACCAGCTAATGTACAAGCATAAAAGTCCGCCCACACCCGTAAGTCATTGGAAATACATGACTTGCATGCGTTGATGGGGAAAATTCGTTGGGCCTGACATTCAGTGCCGACAGCTAGTGCTGAACTTAAAACCTGGATGTTCGGTGCTGGGGCTACATCAGGGCTCCAGGATTGCCACAAAGCTAACTGGACAGCGGCAATATTCAGTAGCTGCCCGGTTAGCTCTTGTGGAGAAAGGCCAGGATTTTCCGCTCCTGACTTTCGCTGCTGTTTCGCTAATCGGGCAGTGGCTCAATATCACTGCTGCCCGGTTAATGATAGGCGCCCTCCTCATGCCCACCTCATGCCCCGATGCCAGCCGCTAAGCATCAGGGCATGTAGTGGCAGCATCTGCGGATATCCAGCAGCAATAACCATATTTGCACAGGTTGCAGGTCTTTGAATATCAACCCCCCCCCCCCATAATAAATTAGGTCCTTAAGTTGAATTTGAACCAGGGTCTCTAGAAAACTCTTCCTGCATATTTTTTACACATCGGGCCCGATATTCACTTGGGCAGGCTATGTGCTGCTACGGCCGTGGCCGTGCCCACCGACTTTTAACCTAGATATTCAATGCCAGGATCATATGCAGCCCCCAGTATTGAATATCCAGGGATCGCCACACATGCCGGAAGCCGCAGTAGCTAACCACGCAGCAGCGATATTGCATGCTGCCCGGTTAGCTCCTGCGCCTAAAAGATAGGCAAGGTTTTTTACTTGTCTCTTTTTTAGGCACAGTTTGCTAACTGGGCAGCATGCAGTATTGCTGCTGCCCAGTTATTGATCATCTCCACGTCTGCTCCTCTCTGGGACGCCCCTGCACGTCCTGTTGCTAAGCGGTTAGCATCGGGACGTGTAAGAGCCATAATCAGGGATATTCAGCGGCACTGACTATCCCTCACAGCAGCAGTTACACGCTTTACAGGGCTGTAAACCGTGTAACTGCTCTTTGAATATCGGGCCCGTCATATTTATATTTTTCATTGTCTCCCATTTTATGCAGTGTATATGCTCTGTCTTGCTGCTCTGCGTGCTTATTAGAGTTGCTGGGATATCTCTGGTTATTTCCTAGAGTTGGGAAGGGCAAAGATGTTTTATATCTTCGCAGAACAGATAGAGGTTTCCTTAACCCTTGGAAGCTACAGACATTGACAGAAGCCACCCTCGGCAGTCTGCCCAAACCAACGGCCTGATGCAGAAACCTTGCGTTGCAGAGCCATGCATCAAAGCTTCGCATGGTTTCCTAATACAAGCTTAGCACAAAGTTTTGCTCTCCAATGCTATAAGCAAAATGCATGCAAATTAGTTGTGTGCAAAAAATCTGCACTAAACAAGGAGAGCACGCTGGGCAAATGTGCACACCAGGATTGCACTAGTAGCCACTTTATTTTGCACACAAAAAAAATGTGTATCAGCATATGTGCTGGAATGCGCTCTCATAAATACTAATGATATTCTCTGCAGAATAATATTGATGTTTATGCGCAAAATAGCATTCTAGCCCATGCACAGAACACTTTGTTCCAGCTTACCTCCTCCTCCTCCTTAACTCCTGGTCTCCTGCTACTTTTTTTAACCATTCCCCTTGAGCAGAGCCAGAAAAAAATGTTGTAGGTCCTGTACCCTGAAGGTCAAGAAAAGAATGCAGATGTAAATTCTTCACTAGTGCCGACCGCAGACCTTTGAGCCAGCCTCTTATGCCTCCTAAGACCTTGCACTAAAACCTCAGCATCGAGCTCCACCTTCTGATCTTCTGCGTACCTCTCTGCATCTGCGCTGAATAGCTAATTGCTTCATTGCATTTAAATGTGCTGCATGATGTCTGCCTGAGGCTTTGCGAGCAGTTAGTTCATGTGCTAAACTCCTCGTTGCATTGGTAGTACACGGAATTGTGTGCAAAAGCCAAGCTAACTTTTATGCAAAGTCGTGTGCACTCTACTGCTCAGCCCTCAAGATGCTGTGGCTTTAGGAAATAGTGGTAGTGATGCAGGTCAGATTCCTTAAAGTAGAAATCTGTTTGTGTTTTATTTTTTTAAATTTTGAAAGAATGTTTATTGAAATTCAATGTATTAAATAATGGTAGCTAAATAAAAAGGAAAATAAGGCAATACCTTTTTATTGGACTAACTTAATACATTTGTAGACTAGCTTTTGAAAGTAAACCACTTTCGGGTCAGGACACTATGACACGTTATTTTCCTTTTTATTTAACTGCTTTTATAGTGGACTAACATGGCCTCCACACTTCTTTATACCTTCAGGGGTTTTCAACCCAGTCCTTGGGGAACCCCAGGCCAGTCAGGTTTTTAGGATTCCCACAATGAATATGCATAAGATAGATTTGCATACAATTGAAGGCAGAACATGCAAATCTATCTCGTTCATATTCATTGTGGGAATCCTGAAAACCCTAATGGCCTAGGGTTCCCCGAGGACTGGAGTTGGGAACCTCATTTCAGCAAAGTGGTAAACATTTGCATACAAAATGTATAATTAACACCTACCTTTGGGAACCTAACAGGTATTTGTGACACTGTTGGAAATAGGATACTGGGCTTGATGGACTTTGGTCTGACCCAGTGTGGCATTTCTTATGTTTCTCCATTCTCTCCGTCAGCAGTCTGAAAGGAGTATTCATGGGAACTCTTTCACAACTTTGGAGGGCGATACTGAAAAGCTCTTCCATGGGTAAAACAGTGTTCTACTCATGGCAACACATTCTCTGATTATTACTCGCCCACTACACGGGTGAAAGTATTGCCTTTCTCACAATGTGCAGTTCATCTATTCCCGGAGGCAAGGAAGAGCAGAGAATGGAACTGTGCATGTAGCTTGTCCTGAAAAGTTTGATGCAGAGAAAGCAGGCACAAATCTCTGTGTGTAAATTTTTTCCCTAGGCAGTAATCCAAGAAAGGTACCTGTGGGGGTTTACACTGATGCGCCCACTTTTGATTTGTAGTATTGTCGCCGTCCATCCTTCACTGGTCATTTTCTTGCCCTGGTTTTATACCTCACAAGTGGCAAGACTGTTCATTGTACCTAATATTGTGTTCCATGTAGATAGCTGGCTTTACACTGTCTTTGGTCGTTAGATGGACTTGATTATTTCACTTTGCTTTTCCTAGTTAAGGGGTTTTGTTTATCATGATTTACTTTTAAGGAAGATTGAGCTAACAAATGAGAGAGAGTATTAGAATGGTGTTCACTGAGTCATGAACTTAATTATTACTGTTCACGTCCTTTTTTTTTTTATATAGAAAACTGTACTGGACGGATGGAGACAATATCAGCATAGCCAACATGGATGGCACCAATCGGAGTGTTCTGTTCAGTGGTCAGAAAGGACCCGTCGGTAAGGCTCACAGATCCCAACTTTCAGTGCTTGGTGACACTGGGTGAATGTGAGTTTTATATGTGCTGAACCAAACATTTTTCTTCTTCTTGCTTTGTGCCTTGCTTAAGGGCTTTCCATCGATTTCGTGGATCAGAAGCTATACTGGATCAGCTCTGGCAATGGGACCATTAATCGATGCGAGCTGGATGGAAGTGGACTGGAGGTCATTGATACCATCAAGAATCAACTGGCCAAAGCCACGGCTCTGGCCATCATGGGTAAAGAGCTTCTGTAGTAACCTTTTCTAAATGCATTCCCACCGGTTCCTTTGGGCAGGGCTGCAGGCACATGCTTTTGGAAAGGCCGTTCCAGGTATTCATTTATTTACTTCAGTTCTGTTTTGGGTGGGGCAGACTTATAAAGCTCTGAAGCCCTTTTATGAGGTATGCCAGTGTAGTAGATAGGTCTGGCAGTCGTCACCCTCTGTATTTCCCTGGTAAGTGGGCACTCTCCTGCATGCAATCATCTCTTTCTGTCTCTGCACTTTTACCCCCCATCTCACCCAGTCTCAGAGTCAGGGGCATTAAGCATCCTAGGAAATCCTTCAGCCTTGCATCTCCCTTCTCCCTCCAATTATCTTTCAGTCACCTAGGCCTGCTTAGAAGATTTTAATAGTTAAACTCAGCAATCCTTATTACCCCGTTATCATCCTTCCTTGAACACTGCTGTAAAAACATAGAACTGAACGTTGTGGGGGCGTATTCAGTGCCGGTGGCTGGGCCCGGCTGCCGCTGCTTTATTTAAAAATGGATATTCAGTGGAAAAAACCCGGTTGCTGCCGTTGAATATCCAGGCTAACTGGATAACGAAAACCAGTTAGTTTGGGCTGCTGTTCATTTGATGTAATTTTAGCTGGTTCAGCTATCTGGTTAGTGACTGAATGTTGCTGCTAACCAGACAACAGCCATCACCACCTCCGATCTTCTCATAGACTGCTGCGGTTTTAACTGGATGTCTTTTCAGCACTCTGGGGGGATATTCAGTGATACTAACCAGTTACTGCCACTGAATATCGGACAAATCACGTTTTAACCAGTTAGCAGGCCTGACAATGGCTAGAACACTTTGAAAATGCCTCCCTATACTTTTAAATATTAAAAATCAAAAGCACGATTTAATAGTTTTCTGAATTTGACTATAGTTGCTCTTTTTAATGTCTTTGTAGTGATATCGTGGAAAGACTGTCGGGTAAGGTTTGCTCGTTTGCGGATGATACCAAAATCTACCCAGGAAGGAATAGATAATATGAGGAGGGATCTAGCTAAGCTTGAAGAATGGTCTAGAATTTGTAGCTGAAATGTAATGCTAAAAAATGCAGGGCTATGCATTTAGGCTGCAAAAATCCAAAGGAGCGGTACAGTGTAGGGGGGTGAAGTAATTCTGTCCACGAAACAAGAGTGGGACCTGGGCGTAATTGTGTCTGACCAGGGCTGACCCCTTTACTAGGGGAGCTAGGGGGCTGCCTAGGATGGCCGGCCCAGGTGGGCAGTGGCACGGGTGGGTGGCAGTGGCGGTAATGGCACACATGGGTGGCCACGCCATCCCCCAGCTCCTGCCAATTCGGTTTGGGGAGGGAGGCGGGCAGTGGCAGTATTTCCAGAATTGGTGGTAAAAAGCTGCCACTTTTGGAAATACTGCCACTGCTGCCTTCCCCTCCCTAGATGTAATCGGTGGCAGCTGGTGGGAGAGGGCGGCAGTGGCGGCTTTGTCAGTTGGGGGGCGGCGAGGCTGGGGTTTCTGCCTAGGGCAGCAGAAACCCTTGGGCCAGCTCTATGTCTGATGATCTTAAAGTAACTAAACAGGTAGAAAAGGCAACTGCAAAAGCTAGAAGGATGCTTGGGTGCGTAGGGAAAGGAGTGGCCAGCAGAAGAAAGGAGGTGATTGTGCCTCTGTATAAGTCTCTGGTGCGACCTCATTTGGAGTATTGTGTGCAGTTCTGGAGACCGCACCTTCAAAAAGATATAGACAGTTTGGAGTCGGCGCAGAGGGTGGCTACTAAAATGGTTAGTGGTCTTCGTTTTGAAGCATATGAAGACAGACTTAAAGATCTTAACATGTATACTTCAGAGGAAAGGTGGGATGTGATAGAGATGTTTAAATACTTCCGTGGCATAAATGCACAGGAGAGTTTCTTTCAATTGAAGGCAAGTTCTGCTATGAGGGGACATGGGATGAGGGTGAAGGGAGATAGATTCAGGAGTGATATGCGGAAATATTTCTTTACGGAAAGAGTGGTGGATCCGTGGAATAGTCTCCCAGTGGAGGTGGTGGAGACGAGGACAGTAACTGAATTCAAAAAAGCATGGGACAAACACAGAGGATCTCTAAAGGGAAAAAAGGGGACTATGGTAGTTGATGGAAGGGCAGACCAGTTAGGCCATGTGGTCTTTTTCTGCTGTCATGTTTCCATGTTTGCCTCCCCAGAAGGTGCTGTCCTAGGCAACTGCCTGCTGGGTTTGGTGTAGTCCTCACTCGTTTAAGGTTCTTTATTCCTTTACTCTCCTTTCCTTTTCACTCAGTCACTTCCACTTCTAACCTACTACAGCCCTTTCTATTTTTCTGGGTCCTAATCGGAGTCCAAAAACTTAACCTCTTGCTCTGTGGTCCCCGATCGAGGCCTCAGGTGGCCACCTCCTGTTGGGGGCCCAGTCAATGCCCACAGACATGTCGTCCTGCTGGTGAACCCGCTGGGGCTAAAGACCACAATACCTTTTCACTAAAACAAAAACAAAAAATTCACTCCAGATGAGCAGATTCCTCAAACCCAGATTCTCCTACATTAAAATAGAAATACTGGTGAAACTCTCTGCCACCCCCTCGCCCACCCCCTCCCACACACTTTGGAAATTAAAATATATGTTTTATTCTTAATGAAATTAGTATTTAATAGGTTTTGGAATTCAATCTCTTTCCTATCACTAAACATCTAAATAAATTAGCTGTTGCTGATTAGAATCATGTGTTTGTGTAATGATAGGAACATGCAGACCTTAAAGACGACACAGACTATGGCACAGAGAATGTTTCAGTTTTTCTCTTTCTTTTCTTTTCTTTTTTTTTAAATTTTTTATTTTTTTTGCATATTAAACATCTCCATTTACACAGAAACAATCAGGAAAAAATAAGTGTTTGTCCACAAATTTGGAGGGCGAGACACGGGAAATAATCAACCATCCCAAGCAGAAATAATATTTAACAATTAGGACAACTGCAAGGTGCAAAATAACCTAGCCAGCTTCTTCATCATGTTTAGACACTTCTTTAAACACTAGAAAATTCAGCAACTGTTTTGGTTCACAAAATAGAAAATCTTTAGACTGAAAGGCAATAATACATTGACAAGGAAATTTTAAACTAAATGCAATCCCCAGTGCCAAAACCCTGGGTTTTAAGGCCAGGAATTCATGGCGTTGAAGCTGTGCTTCCTGAGAAAAATCAGGAAATACTTGTATTTTAGAACCTAAAAACAGACCATTCATATTGTGGAAATATAATCGCAAGGCCATGTTCCTGTCTGGCTCTAGAGCAGATGTCACCAACAGGGTAGATCTCTCTGTAACAACTTCTAACAAACTTTCAAAGAAACCAGTTAGGTCCAAAGAGTCCTGCACCATTTCAGGGCCTCCCAACCATGATTACACATCCTTCAAGGATAGGTGCTGGGCCCGAACTAACGAAGGAAGTGACGCCATTGGAATTTGTAACACCTCCATCAGATACTTGCGCAGTATCTCCATAGGTGCTATGACAGAGGATTTTAGAAAATGTATTTATTTAATGCTTTTTATATACCGTCTTTCTACAATTCAAGACAGTTTACAAGGAACATAAGGTAATAGTGTTGACACAGCTGTTTTACAGAGAACAACTTCTAGAACATAACAGTAAATTGAACAGTTGACTTTTTACATATTTACAGAGTGAAGGTGGGTAGGCAGGAGGGACAGGGAAGAGGTTGGGGGAAGGGGGGGAGATAGAGCATATGGAGGAAAGAGGGTCAAGGAGGGTGAGTGCTGGATAATTGGATTACGTTAGATTGGAGGCTGTGGTTTGGGGGGCAAGGCAAAGTATTCTTGAAAAGGAATGTTTTGAGCCTTTTTTGGAATTCGGAGTGGTTGGAGCATCCTCGTAGGTCAGGTGGGAGGGCGTTCCATACTGAGGGGGCATAGAGGGAGAAGGCTTAGTTGCATGTGGATTGTTTACTACTTCTGGGATGGCATGTTTAGGATGTTTGCAGTGTTTGGTCTATGTGATCTGTGCTGTTTGGTTTAGAGAGGAGGGAGAGTAGACAGGAGGCGGATTACTTTGTGTGTTAGTGTGATGATTTTAAATTTTTATTCTGGCCAGCATGGGTAGCTAGTGGAGGTCCTGGAGGACAGGGGTGATGTGTGCTCATCTGGATTGATGGTTATTAGTCGTGCTATAGTATTCTGGCCATCTGGAGGGGGAGCATACTGTGTTTTGGGAGACTGTGGTATATAAAGTTGCAATAGTCAAGGGTCGGGGTGGTTAGGGCTTTGCAAACAGCTTGGAAAGAGTCTGGGTTTAGTAAGGGGCGAAGGTTTCTCAGGGTTCAAATTTTAGTGCGAATTGCATTTGTTGTTTTTTTAATCTGTTCCTGGAAGGTAAGTGCCTGGTCGGTTATTAAGCCAAGATACTTCATTCTTTACAGAGACAGTGCAATCACCAAGGACATGGTTTGTTGGGGGTGCAAAGGATAGATTGGAGAAGATATAGAGGACTTCTGTTTTTGTTTAGTTAATTATCAGGTTGTGTTGGTGGAGCCAGTGTCTTATCTTGGTGAAGCAATTGCTAATGTTGGTGAGGTTAGGCCAGAGGTTCCCAACGTCGGTCCTTGGGGAACCCCAGGCCAGTCAGGTTTTCAGAGTACCCACAATGAATATGCATGAGAGAGATCTGCATGCACTGTTTCCATTGTATGCAGATCTATCTCATGCATATTCATTGTGGGTACTCTGAAAACCTGACTGGCCTGGGGCTCCCCGAGGACCGACGTTGGGAACCTCTGGGTTAGGCATTGCATGATTCATGAAGCGCAAATTATTGCGCCTACTTTGATTCTCCAAACTCTCCCGTCTCCAGGCCACCAGCATCATCTTCTTATCCACAGCGGTCCCAAAGTCACGTTTCTCAGACAACTGGACCTCTAAGAGGTTTAGTCATGCTCCCTGCTGGTTTTGCTCACAGGCCAGAGCATCCACTGTCATATGCATAGCGTAAAAATCCTCTTTAATTTTAACCATACTAGTTTTAACAGAAGCGTCTGGTGATAGCCTCTCAAAGGAGGTCTAATATTACCACTGCAGGCTTTCTCACACTGCTTCCTGAAGCGCCAACAGCCCAGTCACCAAAAGGCAGCTCCCTCTTCTCACGTCCGCTAGATGAACTTCCACAGACATCAATCACAGCTGCCTCTTTTGGCGAGGAGGCAGCAGCGGGGGCCTCCCCAGCACTCACCAGGTGCTCTCCTTCTGCGCTAACCTGGAACTGCTCAATGCCCCTGCCCCAAGGAGTTCCAGATTACGGCAGGGCATGACGCTAGTCGGGGCTCATTGAGACCCCATTGTTAATCGAATCTGGTGAAGGCATGACTGCCGGACCAGCTGAAAGGAGATCTGCACCTCCACGCTGGACAAAATAATGCTTTCTGTCCTCCAGCCGCTGGAATTGCTGAAGACGCCGAGGAGCGCTTGGGCTTCTGCTTCCTCGATGGCATGTCGAGAAGCGGCAACGGCGGCAGGTCAGGATCCCAGATGAGTGTCTCGGGGGAGTGTCCTAGTATGACGCCATCTTGTCCTCGAACATTTCAGTTTAAGATAGAGTGTGTTTGTAACAAAAGGTATGGGCACCTTTATTAGGGAATATAATGCTACCTTATTACATAACGGCAGATGAAGACAGAAATGGCCCATCTTATTTGCCCAGTAAGGTGGTTACGATTGTAACTGCACTCCATGCAAGTTACCCCCCTCCCCAAATCTTTCTGAAAAATTAAGAAGTATGATAAATTATCCTAGGCAAAAAGTTCCCTCAAACATCCTGCTTATCTTTATGTGGATATCGAGTTCTGTGGAACCAGGACAGAAAATGTTAACTGAATGTGGAATGATTAAGGAACATAAGAGTAGTGGTCAGTGAAGTCTACTCAGATGAAGATAAAGTGGCGAGTGGGGTAATTCTAATCTCTGTACTAGGAAAAGTTCTTTTCAGTATATCTTAGCAGCATTCCAGAGAGACTTGAAGGAAAAATGTCTTTGCAGAGAAAGTAGTTATGTACAGGGTACAAACACTGGTTTCAGGGTGGAAAAATGAAAGGGCACTTAAGAATGTAAAGCTGGTTAAGAGTTTGGAATCTGTGCTTCACTGCAAGAAAGAGTGAAGTCATGCATCTGAGGCCTAAAAATCCACTTACTGCTTTTCTGTGAGGAGGACGCGAACTGGCAGTTGCCATACGGGGGAAGGAGGGATAGATTTTCAGATAATTATTTCATTTATCTTGAAGGTTTCCTGCCAGTGTAATAAAGTTACATGGAAAATTTAACCATGTGTTCAGAAACAAAAGGAAGGGCATCAGCAGGGGGACAATGGCAATATCGCCTCTGTATCGGGCATTGGTGAGCCCCTGTAGTGCTGCGTTTCTTTCTGGAGATGATAGCTTTGAAGAGTATTGAGAGGATGGAAGTGGTTCAGAGGAGAATTACTAACATAATCGGCAACGCAAACTCTTCAGAGAGGGGCATAAATTGCTCCAAACGTCTTCACAGAAAGAGTGAAGGGAAATAGGGGGTAGGATATAAATTTGCAAATATTTAATGGGCTTCAAAAAGCACATGGATGACATGCTACATATAAACTGGACAAAGGGCCGTGCTATGAAGCCAGAGGCAGGAGAGCGCAGATAAAATGGAAAGAAATGCATGTTTCCCGAAAGGTTATTCCAAGAATCTACTTCCCTGCCAACAGTTAGAAGTAATCCAACCCAAGTTCCGGTGACGTCAGCGCTAGAATGGCCGCTTGAGGGAGAGCTCCACGTGGACAGTCGGATAAACTGCCGATTAGCTTGGGTCATCCCCCCTGAAACCCCTTTCAGATAAGCAGGAGAGAGCATCCAGATTGCGTGGAGGTGGGAGTCTTGGCGAATGGCAGGCAAGAAGCCCGGTATCGACCTCAAAGCCTTCTCGTTCAAGGGAACAGTGGGGCCTAAACAGTTAACTGCCAAAATGGTGGTGGGGCGCAGCGAATCTGGCAGAGCAATGGACACTGATGCAGGCAAAGGAGTTTTGAGTGAAATACAGGGGCTACGTGATGATTTCAAAGAATGGTTCGACAGCCCTAAAGAGGAACAGGTTCACCAAAAGGAGCACCACACCACGTCGCTCAAGAGACACCCAGTCAATGATACGTGGTATTAAGAAGGATACTTTTATTTATAAATCAATAACCTGAGAGCCCGACACAGGCCGTGTTTCGTATTCACTTCCTCAGGGAATTCAGACGTGCTGCATACAAATAAACATAAATAACACATACAAATAAAAATAATAACACATATAAAATCATGCGAAAAATATGAATCATCACCAATATATAGAGAAATAAAAAACAGAACATACCGTATATATAAAAAAAACTTAAATAATTTAAAAAGTTTAAAAATAATGTGTTTTACAGCCATTAAAAATCAAACGTTAAAAAACTGCTCATCATACGTCTAGGTCATTGAAAGGATACTTAAAAAATCAGGTAACTAGTGTAGAGTTCATATACGCTATGTGTAATCACTTCGGTGTTACATTAACAAACTTGGTGAACTAATCAAAACAGAAAGAGTGAGTAAATAGACACAATTGCTAATAATCATAGTAAAATAAAAACAACCTTCATAAAATCATAAATATATAAATAGCTAAGACACTAAAACTAACATTTCAAATACTATGTGTCCTCCAAGTTCTCATATTCATACTAACCTAACAAGAAACAAAATGCAAGGAGTGAGTAGGTAGATGCAAGTGTCATGAACCACCATAAAAACAGCTCATAAAAAATAAGGTTTTTAAACCATAAAATCATAAATATATAAATACTTAAAATACTCATCTTTATCCCCATTTGCAATGGGCTCCTAGCAATAAGAGTCTTTAATAACCTAACGAGATGGCTGCTACCTATGCACATTATAAACATCACCGTGGATTACATATTATCCCTTAATACTATAAATACATAAATACTTAAAAATATAAATAATTAAAAAGCACCCTCTGAATTGTATTTTAATATAAACACCATACCCGTTCTTACGTACGATGTACTCGGCTCAAACAGGATCTTTTGTAAGATCCTACTGGACGTTATTTCTATATTTGAAAAACAAAAAAGAAATTTTTTAGCAGCATAAACCCCATAGACTATAATAAAAACCTCCTCTTGGGTCAATTTTGCTGTTAAGCTATCTCACATCCTAAGCTGGGATATATCACGGATCGTCTCTGTTCACATGGCCCAGCCGTCAGCAGAATTTAAATTGGGAAGAACGGGCACAAAAGTAAAAGAGCCTCCGATATATACTGTCACGTTAAAAATTGAAGCACTCTTCATTCTAAGTTAAATCAAACTTCTGACATGGCATACTCAACCAATAAATGTATTATTACGTAAGAAACTCAATGCATTTAATGATTACCAAGACAGGGGGCAAAAAAAGCCTTCGTGACTGTTCACAAATTTAAAATTTTTATCTAATCATTGCGACCAAAAATGTGACCGATCTGGTATTCCGTTATAAAACTCTCTGGAAATTTAAATTCTTCAACTATAGATGCCCTGCTTAAATCAGCACCTTAAAACCTATAACGACAGCAACTAAAACATCAACGGTGAATATCTCCCTATAATCTTCCCCTCGATCTATATGCAAAGATCGCTGAATTACTCTAATAGCACTTACATTACGACGATCAGCACATATTTCATTAGAGAAACCACCATTAGTCCGTTCTGAAAATATCTGCATAAAGAACGCCCGCACTTGCGCTCTACTTAACGCGGGAAATTTGACGTATCACTCTGTTGAGTCTAAAACGTCATCTGTTACTAGGTGGATTCTACCCTATTTTTCATTGGATCTAAGCACTTCAACCCAGGGGTACTGCTAGCAACCATATATTTTAATTACTTTTTAAAATTAAATTTATTTACATAGTATCTCCTTTTTAAACCATTATTGTACTTGTTGTTTCTAGGAACGATGCTCACTTGTCAAATCATTACTAAATATTATCCATGACTGTCCAAAATAACCACACATATTTTTCTTTATAGTCCTTAGTCACTCTAATATAGATCGCCATTCTCATTTGAAGCTATAGTGAACTTACTATTTGTATTCTCCTATTATATATTTCTTGTTAGGTTAGTATGAATATGAGAACTTGGAGGACACATATAGTATTTGAAATGTTAGTTTTAGTGTCTTAGCTATTTATATATTTATGATTTTATGAAGGTTGTTTTTATTTTACTATGATTATTAGCAATTGTGTCTATTTACTCACTCTTTCTGTTTTGATTAGTTCACCAAGTTTGTTAATGTAACACCGAAGTGATTACACATAGCGTATATGAACTCTACACTAGTTACCTGATTTTTTAAGTATCCTTTCAATGACCTAAACGTATGATGAACAGTTTTTTAACGTTTGATTTTTAATGGCTGTAAAACACATTATTTTTAAATTTTTTAAATTATTTAAGTTTTTTTATATATACGGTATGTTCTGTTTTTTATTTCTTTATATATTGGTGATGATTCATATTTTTCGCATGATTTTATATGTGTTATTATTTTTATTTGTATGTATTATTTATGTTTATTTGTATGCAGCACGCCTGAATCCCCTGAGGAAGTGAATACGAAACACGGCCTGTGTCGGGCTCTCAGGTTATTGATTTATAAATAAAAGTATCCTTCTTAATCTGAACCACGTATCATTGACTGGGTGTCTAAAGAGGAACTGGGCATGTTAAAATCCGAGGTGCATGGCTGGCTCAATGAGCTAATAAAGGATGTGGCGTCGCTGGTAGCGCGAATTGAGGAGATGGAAAGCCGCGTGGAGGAGATCGAGGGGCACCATGGCCAAACGGAACAACGAATATGTGCTGTGAGCAATATCCAGGAGAAACTGTTGCAAAAACTAGAAGATCTAGAGAATAGATCCTGGCATTCGAATATACGAATTCAGGGCCTGCCAGAAGGAGAGGACACTGTAAACTACCCCGCTGTGGTGGAGGAGTTCTGCAAGCCAGTGTTAAATGCGGTGGAGGTACACCTCGATGGAGGAGTTTTACAATAGACCGAGCACATAGATCACTGGGGCCTCTGAAGGAGAATAGAGCCTGGGATGTTATTGCCTGCCTGCATGAGTTCTGGACAAAAGAACTGGTGATGTCAGCTGCGCGGAAGCTAGGGAAGATCCACTGGAAAAGCACAGAAGTGGAGATATATTCAGATATCTCAAGTATTACAATGCAGAAACGCAGGGAATATCAAGCTGTAACAAAGAAACTTAGAGAAGAGAATGTCCACTATAAATGGTTGTTTCCAGTGGGACTACAATTCACGATTGGCGGGAAGGCAATTGTGGTTAAGTTGGTAGAAGAGGCGATTGCAAGCTTGCAGCAGTCTGGATGGGTGGACCTCCCAACTTGCCCCCCGCACACGCCTGAGGCCCCAGGAAAGGATAGTGGCGACTTGCACTCGCAGTGGCGCAGGGGCACTGGGTGGGGACAAACGCCTTCGACGACAGAAGCTTGTTAAGGGCCAACAGCACAAGTTACCCTGATGATCTGACGTGGACTGCATCTAACTGCTGAGACTGTTTGCTATGTTGGCTTAACCTTGTACCTGTACATTGTGGGGGCGCGGGGGAAATGGAGAAATTTAGTTTTGTTCTGGCAAGTAATTTGTTGAGGCAAAGGGGGACCAGGGGTGGATGAATGATGTGGGGGATATTCTGGGGGCGTCAGAAATGCTTGTGAGTGTGTGAATATCCCAGGGCTGTTTGGGGCTGGTTAGTCACTATAGGGCCTATCGTGATGGGTCTGGAGATGAGAGGAAGGGGAGGGAGGTCGGACAGGAACCGGGGGGGGGGGGGGGGGGATTAGCGGGCAGAGAGGTAAGAGGGTGGAGGTTTATATGTATATGTGGGTCGGCTGGGCAGAAGGGGGTTGGGCAGCAACATGGTGGAAATTAAGTTGGTGATGCTTAATGTTAAGGGCCTTAAGTCATATTTTAAGCGCCAAATGCTCTTTAAGGAATGTAAATGATTAAGTGGCGACATAGTGTTCATACACGAGACCCATCTCTTGCCTAAGGATGAGGGTAGGTTGAGTCACCCCCAGTACTCCCAACAGTTCTTCGCGTCTAATAAAAAAGAGAAGAAGAAGGGAGGGGTGGGGATTCTTCTTTCAAACAAGGTGTCGGGTCAGGTTACTGAGGTGTACAGAGATAGGGAGGGACGCTTTATGATATTGAAGCCCACTTGACTTTAACTGGTGTACACTTTGGCCAGTGTGTACTCCCAAACTCCAACCAGGCCAAGTTCTTTCAGAAACTTCATGACTTTTTGGTGCATAATGCGGAAGGCAAAATAATTCGGGGGGGGGGGGGTATTTTAATGTAGCTTTAAATCCCCTGGTGGATACCTCTAGAGTGTCGGCCTCTGCCCTAAGAATACATAGGCGGCAGCTGAAACAGCTGATAGAGGGCCTGGACCTGGTGGATATCTGGAGGGAGTTGAACAGTGGCCAGAGGGACTTTTCATTTTACTCCCCAGTTCATAGAGCTTATTTGAAGATAGATCTATTTCTGATGGATAAATCACTGATTTCAGAGATGGGGGAGTGCGGTATCTGTGATTGTACCTGGTCGGACCATTCTCCGGTGTCATGTGACCTCCGGATGGGGAACCTGAGAATTAGTAGAAACTGGTGGAAATTAAATGAGACCTTGACAGAGGATAATTTGGTTATCCGGCAGATAAATGAAGAAATCAACCACTACATGTTATTCAATGATAATGGGGAGTGTTCACCTGGCGTTGTCTGGGATTGCTTCAAGGTGGTGCTGAGGGGTAAATTCATAGGAAAAAGATGAGAATCTCTAAGCAGCAACATCTGCTCGCAGCTGTAAGAGGAATGGAGCAGCAGTTTAAGAGGGAACCAACCAATAGCAAATTAAAGGAGGGCCTACGGTCTTTACAAAAAGAGTTGAACGAGTTAAACTTACAGGATATGCACCTGAAACTTAATATGCTGAAGCAACAATGTTTTGAGTATAGCAATAAAGTAGGGCAGTTACTCGCTCGTAAAATTTAAAAAAGTGGCTGCCAGGAACCATATAGTAAAAATTAAAGATGAGAAGGGGAAAATTCTTTGGTTAGAAAGGGACATTGAAGAACGCTATGTGCAGTTCTTTCAGACCCTGTATACCCTGAAAAGTATGGCAGACGAGGAGAAAATCCAGGAATATCTAAATAGTCTCCCTGCCACTACTCACTGGGGAGGAGGTGGAAGACCTCTCTGGCCCGATTCGGGAGCAAGAAGTACTTGAGGTAATCAAAGGCCTTCCCTCCCATAAAGCCCCAGGAATGGATGGATTCCCTAATCGTTTTTACAAAGTGTTTGCTGGGGCCCTGGTGGGACCGCTCACAAAGATGTTTAACTCCTTCAGCAAGGAGTCCCAGATGCCTGCCTCCCTAAGGCTGGCGGGGGGATAAGTATTATACATAAGGAGGGCAAAGATCCGTCCGGATGTGGGTCTTACAGGCCCATCTCATTGCTAAGAAGTGATTTAAAGATTTTTGCCAGAATCCTTGTGAACCGACTAATGCCGAGCCTTACTAGGCTAATCCACCCGAATCAGTCGGGGTTTGTTCCTGGCAGGCAGACATCAGACAATATTAGGAGGGCTCTGAATTTGATGTGGCAAGGGGAGAATAGGGGGGGAAGCGCTGGCACTATTGGCACTGGATGCGGAGAAAGCTTTTGATAGGGTGAGCTGGCCTTTCTTGTTTAGAGTGCTTGAGAAAGTGGGAATAATGGGGCCGTACCTAAAATGGGTTCAAATCTTGTACGACTCACTGTTGGCATGTTTGAAAATCAATGGGGCTGTAGCTGGTTCCTTTGAGCTCTTTAGGGGAATGAGACAGGGATGCCCCCTCTCTCCTGTACTATTTATCTTAGCGATGGAACCCATGGCGCAACGCATCCGTGACCAAGAAGCTATAGAGGGTATTCAGACAGGGGGATCGCGGCATAAAATTTTGCTGTTTGCAGATGACGTGTTATTTTTTATCACTGAGCCGGAAAGGTCACTGCCTGTGATCCTACAGGAATTTTATGGAAGAGTGTCGGGGTTCCGTATCAACTCCTCTAAATCGGAGCTTCTGAATATAACAATAGATAAGGTGAGTGTAGATCGGATGAGACACAGGTTCCCCTTCAAATGGGTGAAAGATAGTATTAAATATTTAGGGGTTAAGATAACTGCCCAGAGGTGCGAGTTGTTTCAAGCAAATTTTTGGAAGATTTACAGAAACGATTCATGAGGTTTATCTGGAAGGGGAGGAGGCCCCGAGTTGCAAAAGCTATATTGTGCTCGGGGAAGCATAAAGGAGGGATGGGGGTCCCCTCGCTCCTGAGATATTATGAAGCAGCTAGAGTGCGGGCGGTGCTGGAATGGTGGCTCCAAGGTCAAGCTGAATGGGTGAAATTAGAGGGTCAGTGCTTGGAGGGTGTTGATTACGGTAGGCTGATATGGCTCCGAGGGGGTGGAGGAGTTGGGAAGGCACAAGGGAACCCCTTTATACTTCTAACCCTGCGGCACTGGAGGAAATGGCAGCATAAGTGGTATGGCCCAAGGGGAAACTCCAAATTCTTGCCCTTGGTGGACAATCCAGAATTTCCTCCCGGAGTGCAAGACCCTGTCTTCCATAGATGGGCTCAGGGGGGATTAAAATATGTCAGACAACTGAGAGCACAGGATAGTTGGCTAACCTTTGAAGAATTGCAAGAGGACTACCAGCTGCCTCCATAAGATAGGTATAAGTACTTGCAGGCTATTCACTATGGTAGGAAGGCGGGAGTGAGGGAGGGGGAACCTGGCCTCAGGAGGGAGGAGATTGATGGTCTCTTCAAGGGGCTGGGGATCAAAGGTGCGATCTCAAAAATTTATAGGGAAATGGACAGGGCTAATTGTTCGAGGTGGGCACCCAAGAAGGCCTGGGAGGAAGATTTGGGAAAATCCTGGGATGAGGCCCAATGGGAGTCAATATGCAAGGGACTGCTTAAGGGAGTGTTGGCAAGCAGTATTGTAGAGCATAATTATAAAATATTGTACCATTGGTATTTAACACCCCTGAGGATTCAGAAGTGGAAGGGGGGACCGGGGTTATGTTGGAGAGAGTGTGGTGTGGCTGGATCATTTATGCATATGTGGTGGGAGTGTGAGAAGCTGCGGCCCTTATGGTGTAAATTAAGGGAGTGATTGGGTGACCTTGCTGGCGGGACAATAAATGTGGGTCGATGCATGGCATTACTGAATATTGTTGACACCACAGCTGCTGCTGGGGCAAATAAGTTGTGTAAAATTGTAAGTACGGCAGCTAGGCAAGCCATAGCTCGACAATGGAAGAATGTGGGGGTACCATCGATCATGGACATCTGTGCTCAGATGGAGCATCTCTATTTAATGTATCGCCTTACGGCTTTGAGACAAAAGAAGCTGATTTCGTTCCAAAAGACATGATCCCCTCACCTAGAGTGGCAGGAGCGAAATAACACTCCAAAATGAAATATGTTCTTTGGGTTCCTGTTCAATATAATGTGAATGTAGGCCCTTCTGGTGTGACTGTGGGAAGAAATGTTGATGTTTAACATAAGTACTATGTTGACTGCTGTAAATAGCGGCGACAGCATTAACCTATATCCCACTGAATGTTATGTATGGTAAAGCTGGTGGAGGGAGGAGGGAGATTGCTGTCTAGTATATGCTACCCACATGTTTTCTGTGTAAGGGAAGGCGGGGAGAGAGGAGGGGAGGGGAGGGGCTTGGGGTGGGGGGAGGGATATACTGCTTATTTGTTTGTTTGATTGATGTCTGAGTGGAATTTTTCTCTCAATAAAAAGTAAGTGGGGGAAAAAAAAGAAGTAATCCAACCCAGGAGAATTTAAGCATGCTGAGGACAAATATGGAGGGAAATGGTTAGAATTGTTGTGGGTAGTTGATGAGAGAGAGGTTTCCATACCTAGTCTAGCACATAGGCATGCCTGATTTTTGTCTACCTAGAATGGTAGAGCCAAAAGAAATTTTTGCATTGAGGAGAGTAGGGTTAGACCAGGCTCCCAAGAAGAGGCGGGATCAAAGCAGCCGGCATGCAGTGATAGCAAGGCTTTGCTGAAAGCTCGGATGTAATCACTGGTATGTGTGTGTATTTCATAGCATTTTGAATGGTATTTGATTATATTTTGAATTATGCTATTGTGTTTTTATTATATTGCGTAATTATACTGTTTTGAAAACTCCAGAGCTGCTGGGTCGCCAGGAGTCAGCATTGACTTGAAGACACACATTGCATTTGCATTATGCTGTAAATCACGCGGAGTCCTCTTTGGGGTAGGATGGTATGGAAATGTGAAAATGAATGAATGTGGTCAGTTTCGTAGCGGACTTGGTTACGCTTCCCAGCTGAAGGCAAAGGAGTTCAAGCTTGTACATCTGACTTCTGGGAGAGATCCTTAGCGCAGTGGGTGAGAGTAAGGATAAGCAAGGGTGATGGCCAGAGCACTGTAAGCAATCAAGCTTGTGTGGCTAATAGCTGGGAGAGAGGTAGGCAAGGGCAAACTCTGGGGGCCTGAGGTCCTTATTGGTCTGTCTGTGATCTTACGGTACAGCAGCTTGTACTGCAGTAAAGCTTTCAGATTGGCGTGCAGCAGTCTAGAGAAGTCCGTTTAGAGGGCGTTCACGCTGAAGATCTATTAATCGGATTCTGCTTTGGGAGCTCCGGATTTACTGATGGAAGACCAGCAAAAATTTGAATGCATAGGGACCGATATTCAGCCAATAAGATTTCCATACTAGGTTCAGCATCAGTGCTTAACTTTGTGATTACAATCAGGGCCATTATTTGTATAGGTAGCGATGCCAACTATATATATAATGTCACCATGATGGCATTTGGGGCCGGCCCAAGGTTATCTGGTGCCCTAAGTGAACATTTGCCCAGCACTCCCCCTCCAACTCCCCCCTCCCATGTCTTGCAGCTCCCCTTCCCTTCCCTTTCCTTCCTCTCCCCAGTGTCCAGTATGTCTCTCCTTTCCTTCTCCCTTCACCCTCCCAAGATATCCAGCATCTCTTTTCTTCCTCACCCCCACCCTGCGAGGGTGTCCAGCATCTTCCTCACCCCCACCCTCCCAAGGCGTCAGCATCTTCCTCACTCCCCCACTCTTCTAGAGTGTTGATCATCTCTCTCCTTCCTCACCCCCACCCCAACCCCCACCCTCCTGAGATGTCCAGCATCTCCTTCTTCACCCCCAACCTCCTGAGGTGCCCAGCATCTCCTTCCTCGCCCTCAAACTCCTGAGGTGTCCAGCATCTCTCTCCTTCAACAGGCCTAAACTAAGCAGATAACTTATCTGGATAGCAGTTGAATATCACTGCGGTCTAAATACTTATTCAGCCTCCCTCACTCCTTCCATAATCCAATCCACAAATATGTGGACAATATCTAACCATTTAAGAATTTAAACAGATCAGTATTCTCCATGTATTCAGAGACCAACACATAATTCCCTTTGAATATCAGCCTGAAAAATGATATTCCATATTTTTCCCCTGAGAAAAGATGTGATTGGAGAGCACCTTGATAGTAAATTTATCTAGTAGTTTGGTTTTCACGGATGTTGCCTTCAACTATTTCAGGTGATAAACTGTGGTGGGCCGACCAGGCCTCTGAGAAGATGGGAACCTGCAACAAGAAGGATGCGGCCGATGTGCGGGTGCTGCGGAATAGTACTACGCTGGTGATGCACATGAAAGTTTACGATGAAAAAATACAGCATGGTAAGGTTGTGGATCCCTTCTCTAGGCCGCTGTCCTGTGCTACTACAGTCCTGTGCTGTAAAAATAGACACCTGCAAGTAATTTTGATCATAGCTGTTGGGGTACAAAGATTGGAAGTATCAGATTTTGTAATTCATAACCATGTTTTACCCCAGTTCAGTTTTCACGTTATTCCTATGCTCTGTCCTTGAGTGAGTGAGTGACACACAGTTTGCTCTTTCCTTATGAGTTGGCATGTAAGATCCAGCAAGTAATGTCATAAAAACAGTGCTTGGCTTTGTGAACCTTCATCCCTGGGCCATCCCAAGGGTTTCTGCCGCCGTAAGCAGGTCGGCTCCAAGGCAAACCAGGTCCTACCCTCCTGCCCCTGGCATCCATCATCTCACCTGGGGGGAGGGGGCGGCACCACAATCCGTTCATTCTTCAAAACAGCAGCAATGCAAGTCGCTTTTCGTGCCGCGGCGGGCTTAGGAGGGGCAGGCCATTAGGTCACACATGTATGCAGGTGATTAAAGACCATCTGTGGCACCGAAGCAGCTTACTTTCCTGCCACTTTCAAGAATGGAGGGACCAAGGGGCCAACTACCAGGGTCTGCCGCCTAGTCTGCCTGGTGGATGGGCCGGCACTGCTTCACCCTACCTCATCTAGGTAATAGTTCAGTAACACTCCCAGGCCCCAGACAAAGAAAATAAAAGGAGAAGTGAGCTGAAGTGAATATTCTTAATTTTGTGTGAAAAATGTGCACACTTCCTTTAACCAACACCAGCTGTGTGTAGCCCTCTCTGTCCCATCTCCTCAGCCACTTTCATCTCTTCTCAGGTATCTGCTCAACTGCAGACAAGAATTCTGATCCCGTTCACAAGATAATTAAAAAAAAAACAACAACAAAAAAACCCCCAGTGTCTGATAGACGTATAAGAGAAAACAGGGCCAGGCCGTCCACTAGGTGACTTCCTAGGACGGCAGACCAGGATTTTTTTTTAAAGTGGCGGCTTTATGCTGCCACTGTGGTGCCTGCTGCAGGCTATGACTTTAGGCACAAAAACCATAGCCTGCTGCTCCTCCCCCCCCCCCCCATGACCTGCCTGGAGCAGGAAAGTGGTGGCTTTGAAAGAGTCATGCTGCTGTGGGGAGGAGGGGGTGGCACCAGAAACCCTTGGGCTGGCCCTGAGGGAGTGGCAGAAATTGTGGCTGATATTCTGCAGTGGTGGCCAGTGCATTGAAAGCGACTTTAACCTAGACCCAGATATGCAGTGCTGGGGTTATATCCAGTGCGCTCGGTTAGCGTTTTAGCCTCTGCCTATTGATTCAAGCGTGCCCTCAGAACACTTGCATGCCACGTGATTAGCACTGAAGCGGCTGTGTGCCGCTGAATGTCCCGCTCACTGTGATTAACACTGTTAGCAGGTTTAATTGTTTTGAATGTGCCCCCCCCCTCCATGATTTTATTGTACCTTCACTTACTGCACATATTTGCATGTATGTAAATTAAATGAAAAGAACGATTATCTCCAAGGTAGTCGGTGAACTGCTTTTGTTCTCATTGCCTAGGCACTAACCCCTGCACTGTGAATAACGGAGATTGCTCTCAGCTGTGCCTACCAACCTCAGAAACCACCCGGGCCTGCATGTGCACAGCCGGCTATAGTCTGAAGACCGGGAAGCAGTCTTGTGAAGGTCAGCCGAGGGTTGGTCGGTTAAGGTTCATACTTGTCCTGATGCTGCGACGGGCAACTTATTGAAGTACTGTAAAATTTGAAGACCACAGGCAGCATGAGGCATGGCTGCCTAGAGATGCTGCAGGAAGGAACTTGAAATTTACCTTGTCTCCTATCCTAAGATTTCGTACCGAAATATACTGCATAGATCTGTGCATGAGACAGCCTCAGAGACTCCTGACGAGAACTCATTAGAAACCTAAGAAACCTTCTTCCCTATCCCTTCCTACCTTTTTCTCTCCTTCTCCCCTTATGTTATCCTTCCCTTGCTGCACTCCTTTCTTCTTTTCCTCCTCGCCCCTTTTTACTTACTTTCTGCATCTCCAGCTTCTTTCTGCTCACTGGGCTACTGCCTCGTGTTCCAGTGACTGTGGGTTGGATGGTGCTATGTAGGCCAAAACTAGCACTGCCCACGCCTCCCAGGGGTCCGGCCTTGCACAGGTCAAAGCTGCTGCCTTCCTTCTTTGCTAGTCCTGATTTGTGCTGATGAGATTGATCTTTTTTGAAAGCACTTCAAAAATAAGCTCTCCTTTTCTAATAATTGAGCCAGTACAGTAGCTCACCTCATGCTAAATTCTCCCAGGAGATTGAAGTGGTCGAAAACATGTATGTCATAGACTTCATTCAACATGGGATGTAGGCAAATATCTTTCAAATTTCACCATTTAGAGATTCCATGCTTTCATAGCAAAGGCTCAATTGTTTTTACCCTTGGTAGGGGTCCACTATATTTGAGATTATTTTGCTTGCCCACGACCTTATTTTAAGGTTGGGAAGGTCTTATGTAAAGTAGCAGCGGTTTTCCTAGTCTTTGACTACTCTGGCAGATTGTAAAGAGAAAAAGATCAGGGCATTGTTCAGTGGGAGAACTGTGCTGCATGTCCAGAAGAAAATCAGACTTTGTCCATTCGCCATCTTACCAGCACTGAACCTTTTGTGGGTTTTCTTTTACCTGTTGGTGTACAAAGAAGCACCATAAATAAAGGTGGAACCATCAGGCGATCATGTGTATGGAGGTTTCATAAGGACACTTAGGTGCCTGTGTGTCTTTATAAAGGAGGCTAAAAATAGGTATCCATGTGGTCTTCGCAAATAGGCAACCTGTTATAACACTATGATGGGGTTGCCACCTTGGGCTTCTTTGTCTTCATTGTGCCTTGAAAGCCTCACATTTGAAAGACTTTGCCAGCGTCAACATGTCAGAGGCTGGCAAAAGCTCATTGACGAGTAAAGATTCCCCAGTTGAGAAAGACGAGATTTTGGCCATATATGCTGTTAACAGGACTCCAGAAGGACAAAAATAAGGGCCATCCATATAGCACATCCATTTTGGGTTAATCCATGAAAATGAAACCTGTATCATGAGATATTTTCCTAAAATGAATTTACTTTTAGAGAGGCCATCCTGTTGAAGGAAACTGCTTTCGTTGACCCATATTTACGTTACAGCATGATCTGCTTTGACAAAGTACCATGTGCTGACATGGAACCTGATTCAGGGAGGGGACATCCAGTCCATCCAGACATCCCTGAGGAAGACAAACCAGTTAGGACCCAATTCTGGACCGTGGGAACAAGCTTTCCTGCGGTGCACAGAATCGGGCCCATGGATGACCCGGCATGCCCCAGCTTTAGGCCCCTCTCATCCCCGTCGCCCGACTCATAGCTGGCCTGACGGGGCCTGGATCAGGTGGTGGGCACCCCCCACATCCGGCCCTTGCCCCAGGGGGAGGTGGATCCCTGGGCCCGATCGCCGGGTCGGTGCTGCTTATTCCACCTTCGAGGTGGAATAAGCAGCATGTCCCCTTTGACCCGACAGAATGTACAGGGCTGTGACCTGAATTGGCCCTTTACGTCCTGCCGAGTTGACCCGCTCCTGCTGTGCCTGGATCCCGCTACCTCCTGCACCCCACCGGCTCTCCCCGTGCTGCTGCTCAGGATGTATGGGGAGAGTTGGAGGCGGAATCGAGCCTAGATGGCTTGCGGGGCTGCACATCCTGCCAGAAGTGCAGCCCCGCAACCTACGTCCCAGAATCAGGCCCTTAATGTACTTGGTGATTTGCAAAACATTTGTCTTCAGTACTGTGTATTGTACTGTTGCCACTATTCAGCACACCGCCTTTGTGTTGAGTGGGCTGTTTTATGTATATGCTCTGATTTTTGTGTTAACAGGTGTAGGCTCTTTCTTGCTGTATTCTGTCCATGAAGGAATTCGCGGGATCCCGCTTGACCCTGCTGATAAGTCTGATGCCTTGGTTCCTGTCTCCGGGACATCACTGGCTGTCGGAATAGATTTTCATGCAGGTGAGAGTAGCACGTTTAAACCACAGATTAGGTTGGGAGGGGGCAGAATATACTTGATTGTTTTTATTTTATAGCTTCAGCTTTCTAGTCCTTCCATTTTTATCTTTTTTTATGAAGCATCTGTTTATTATATTGTAAATTATACTAGAGAAGGGAACGTCTCAAGAGGTTAGGGCAGGGATCCTTGGGGAGGGCTGCCAACAGGTCTGGTTTCCAGGATATCCCTAATGAATGTTCGTCAGATATCTTTGCAAACATATTGTCTAACAAAAAAAGCCAGTCTGCATAGCAGGGTTACCCTGAAGACGAGACCTGGTCGTGGTCATTGAGAACAGCATTAAGGACCCTTGGGCTTATGTGACTAAGGCCTATTATGAACCAGCTGATGCTCTTTCAATCAGAAATCGGTAACTAGCCAGAAAGCAGCAATGGGAACAGTTCCTGAGGACACATCATCTTGGCTACCAACTACAGTTAACTGCTGCAGTACCTGATATCCCTTATGCAAAGGGGACGGGGAAAAAATGGGAAGCCATGCTTGACTAGTAGTAACAGGAAATAGAGAAAGAAAGTCAGAGTGGGAAGAAGAACGGTATGGTGTCTGTCCCTTAAATCTGCTAGGAGTGCCTTTACCTGGCAAGCACTTTCCTTAGCATCTGGAACTTTCTCTTCTCAGAAAATGACACTATTTACTGGGTGGACATGGGGCTAAGCACCATCAGCAGAGCAAAGCGGGACCAGACGTGGCGAGAGGATGTCGTTACCAACGGCATTGGCAGAGTCGAGGGAATTGCTGTTGATTGGATAGCAGGTGAGGTTTGGTTTCTGGTTTCTTTCCGAACACATCACAAAAAGCTGCTGCTGTCTTCAGATGGTGACGCCGGCCTTTGCGCCATCTGAGAAAGCCATTGGCAGAGCAAAACTACACCTTGTGCTCTTCCATCCTTCATCACTGCCTAATGGCAAAGCATATTCTAGATATTCCTGTTAGACCAGTCCAAACAAATGGGTTATCTCCACCTAGTGCTACCACTGCTAATCATTTATATAGGGCTGCAAAGTGTATGCAGCGCTGTACAGATACATATAAAAGACAGTCCCCTACATGTCCGAGCTTAATCTAATCAAGACAGACGATACAATAGATGAGACTAAGGGTACAAAAAGGAAAAGGTAAAAAAGACCCAAGGAAAACAAGGGATCAGGATCCAAAAGCAGCCTCAAAGAGATGAGCCTTTAGAATGCATTTGAAGAGGGGGAGAGATGAAGCCTGACGTACAGTCAGATAGTTTGTTCCAGGTTTTAGGAGCAGCAAGGTAAAAGGATCGAAGTCTGGAGTTGGCAGTGGAAGAGAAGGGCAAAGAGAGAACAAAGCCAGAGGAAGAGCGGAGTTCACGAGGAGGAGTGTAGGGAGAGAAGAGAGGAAAGGTAGAGAGGAGCAACAGAATGAATGCATTTATAGGTCAGAAGGAGAAGTCTGAATTGGATACGGAAATGGTAGGGGAGCTAATGAAGCGATTTGAGAAGAGGGGTTATATGAGTATATTGGAGCTGGTGGAAGATTAGCCGTGCAGCTGAGTTCTGAACAGATTCTAGGGGAGAGAGATGACTCAGAGGGAGACCAGCAAAGAGGAGGTTGCAATAGTCGAGATGGGAGGTGACTAAAGAGTGGATAAGTGTTTTAGTAGTGTGTTCAGAAAGGAAGGGACAAATTTTGTTAATGTTATAGAGAAAGAAATGACAGGTTTTATTTACTTATTTATTTAATATTTCTTATATACCACCTTTCATGATATCAAGGCGGTTTACATTGAACAAACTGAAATTACATTGAACAGGGCATTATAACTTGGAGCTATTTATTGGATTTGTGTGGAGAAGGTGAGGGAGGAGTCAAAGATGACTCCAAGGTTATGGGCTGAGGAAACGGGAAGTAGAAAAGTGTTATCAACAGAGATAGATAAAGGAGGAAGGGGAGGAGGGGTTAGGGGGAAAATTAAGATGTTCAGTTTTGGCCATGTTCAGTTTTAAGTAGGGGTGAGACATCCAGGCAGCCATGTCAGATAGGCAGGCAGAGATGTGGGCCTGGAGTGTAAGAGAAATATCAGGTGTAGTTAGATCCAAGAGTCATTGGCATTAAAAATGATACTAAAAGCCATGGAAGGCAATGTATTCCATCCTGAGGGAAATTTTAAGAAGAAACTGATGGAATAGTTGCTTTTTCCTGGTACTGTATGCCTCTCTTCAGAGAGCAGAGAGTAGGCCATGCACAGTGAATTCAGGGATCCCATTTGTAGGTATTCGTTTCGGGCAGGGGTTCTCAGCCAAGTCTTTGGGACACAGCCAGTCAGTCAGGCATTCAGGACATCCACCGTGCCTATGCATGAGAGAGATTTCAATGCACTGCCTCCATTGTATGCAAATCTATCTCATGCATATTCACAGTGGATGTCCTGAAAACCAGACCCCTGAGAAGTGGTTTGAGAACCCCAGTTTAGGGGGAGATAAAGCATTATGAAACATGCCCTGTACCTGTGCCCCCAGGGAAATTCATACACTGCTATGTGGCTGTTTGGAAGTAGATTTAAGTAGTTTAATGGTACCATATGCAGTTTTATGGGATTATTTTGTTTATATTTTATTTTCTTGCTTGTCTAGTGTTAGTAAATGTGCTGGGATCACTGTCCTGGCTTTTAAGAGTGAGTACATTGCCTCCATTAGGAGCCTGCATGCTACTGGCAGGCATACCACAGCCATAGGCCGGATCCATGTGAATAAATTTGCTGAAGAGGAAAAAATTATTTGAAATTGCTTCTGCTGCTATTTTGTTGTTTTTTTTTTTTGTAGGAAACATTTACTGGACAGATCAGGGATTTGATGTGATTGAAGTAGCACGGCTCAATGGCTCCTTCCGTTATGTGGTGATTTCGCAGGGGCTGGACAAGCCTCGAGCCATCGCTGTGCATCCAGAGAAAGGGTGAGTCCTGCAGCTAAATTCAAGTTCTATGAAAATGGAATTATTTTTCCTGCTTTTGCCCAGTTTTAAAAAATTGTATCTCTTTGACGACTCTTTATTCCCCACAGGCTATCCAGTCCGTCTCTGACGTTCTCAGTCCTTTTGGAATGGCTTGGGATAGAGGGAGCATATTCGCTAGGGCTGACAGGGCTAACAAAAGAAAGGGTAGAATTATTTGCATGGGGCGGTTGGTGGACTGCAGTGGTGAAAGCAGGGGTGAAAATCAGATGGTTTAGAGCAGTTGCAGTGTGAATTTACATGTTCATCTACCCGAGGTGGCAGAAGATCAACGAGAGAATTTCAAATAGAAGATCAGACTGAATGGATCAGTTTATTGATTGTTCTCTGCCGTCATTTACTATAATACACAGAAATAAAGGTTAATAAATAAAAATAACAAACAAAAATATAATGTGGTACCATTTTTCGTTAGACTCTATATATTTCATGATCAGTTTTTGGGAACTATCAACGCCTTCCTTATCATCCACCAGACCAGTCCAGAACTAAAGGGGTTATGCCTCTCTAGCAGCAGATGAAGACAGAGGGTTCTTCTCTGTAAAGGCCACTCTGCAGCCCATACTCTTTAGCAAGACTCGACAAATCCAGGGTGCTTGGTCACCATGGTATCTAGAAATTCAATTCTGGTGCTAGGATTTCATGCCCCAAATGTGGGACTTTTTTGGCTGTAACAGTCTTCCTGGTGTTCACCCTACTATTCCTCCAGTGTGAGCCTAATCGATCTCTGCTCACACCCTAACTTTCAGTGCCTCATCTGTGGCTGATTGGTCTGTCCCCTCCCTTTTCTTACCTGTAAACTCACGCCTCTGCAGCCTGGCCATCCCCTCCCCCCTCCCAATTCATACAGTTGAAGCGTGAAAGCACGCTGGGAGATGGAGCGAGGGCGGGCAGGTGTCGATACTTCATCACTCTTCTTCCTGCCAAGCTCCTGTGGCGTAGCGTGCAGGCAGTGGAGGCACAGGATGGCTGGGCTGGCAGAGGGAGATACTGAGAGCCGGTGCTGCTGCTGTTATTTGTGATCCAGGCACAGCATGGCATGGGTGCTGAGGGATGATGGATGCAGCGATCGAGTCTGTGGTGCAGGACTTCAGTGCCAGCCTGTCTGGCATCAGGCAGGAGCTGGTGGCGGGCATCTATAGAATGAGGTGAGGCCGCCTCCATCTCCACCACCGCCATCCCTATCCCCTCCCGGGGTTTCAGCCTGAGCACGCTCATCCTCTGAAATACTGCAAAGTTACTGCTGGTAGAAGGGCTGGAGAACGACATCATAGATCTGATTCCATCATAGATCATAGATCTGATTCCATTTTCCAAAGCTAATTATATTTTGTACATAGGTTTTTAGTTCCCCTGTTGCTCCAAGTTTATGCTCCTGTTACAATGTATGTTCCAAGTTTAAACTCCTGTTACAATGTAAGCACAGAACAGACTTCTGACTGTGCACCCTTGTTGTATGTAAACCGCACTGATAACAAATAGCGCGGTATATAAAAGTTATAAAATAAATAAATAAATAAATAAATAAATTTTCATCAAGATCGGTTTGATTTAGGTTAAGATTGAAGGGGTTATGCTGCTTCTGCTTGTATTTTCACCCAAGTCCTGCTCTGCTAGGCAGCACTGTTTGAAGGCAGGCAGCCTAGAAAATGTTTTTGTTTGGTATCGTCTCAGAGTGTTGCAAGAAACTTGCTTTATTTTGCTAACGGGGGCAGTAAGACATGTTTTGTTAGTATAGCAATGCACATGCACGTGTTTGGTTGAGGAGGGAAGGCTGTGGTGCAGAAGCATTTGGCCAGATGCTCTACAGATAGTCTCACTCAATGTCCACATTATAACTTTTTGTTGCTGATCTTATTTTAAGATACTTGTAACTAGTTTCTAGAGCTCTTTTTCTGAAAGGGAAAGATGAATTTCCTGAATTTACAAGTAAACTGTAGGCCGGATTTCAACATCTGTTTTTACAGATCCTGGACGCGAAGATGGCACCACGGTGTATTAGCTTGCTTATGCTGGAGTTTAAAAGAGCGAATTCCTGACAGGTTTGGTTTGGGTGGAGGCAAACTGCAGGGACGTTTTTTTGCTTTATGTATCACCAGCTCTTTATGTATCTCACAGCTCTCGGCTTTCCTAGATTCTATCAATGCACTTCACCCACATCAGTCTGGCTTTTGTCTGGAGCACAGCACGAAGACCGTCCTCCTTTCCCTGCTTAATGATCTTCACTGGGCGCACGATCACGGTGATATCCCTGTAAAATAGTTATCTTCAAGTTATAAACGCCCTGTTCAATGTAATTTCAGTTTGTTCAATGTAAACCGCCTTGATATCATGAAAAGGCGGTATATAAGAAATGTTAAATAAAATAAAATAAATATCTCAGTGGCAGTTTCCCTTGACTTATTTTCAGCTTTTGACCTTTGTTGATCATGCTACTCTCATTTTTCGGCTTCATGACCTTGGGCTTCAGGGCACCGTTCTTGATTGGTTTCGTTCTTTATTGTCCTGCCAGTTCTTTTCTGTCTCAGTTGTTACCTGCTCTTCATCTTCTTGATTGTTTCTTTCTGGTGTCCCCCAAGGTTCTGTCCTAATCCCCCTCTTCTTTAATATTTTTCTTACCCCCTTGACTCTTCTTATCCAGCAGTTCTGTATCACAGCGCACTATTATGCCGACAACATACTCCTTCATCACACCAATCCAACATCCCCTGATCTCTCTCTACTCAATGCTTGCCTCTCTGCTATTTCAGTTTGTTTTTCAAACAACTTTCTCCACTTAAATCCCAAAAAGGCCGCAGCAATCTGGTTTTCATTTGACCATTCTCCCCCAGTTCAGGCTCCTCTCCTTTCTGGCATTGCCATCTCCTTGTCTGATACAATCCTCTATTTAGGTGTTATCTTGGACGACTCCCTTTGACGCACATCTCTAGTCCACCATTCCTTCTTTGTTCTGCATCAGATTCGTGCCATCTGCCCTTTTCTCTCTCCTTCCTCCCTCACTACCCTTCTTCTTTCCCTCGTGATTTTTTGGTTGGACTACTGCAACACTGTACTGCTTGGTCTTCCCCGCTATCAACTACGTCGACTGCAGCTCATTCAAAACACTGCAGTTCGTTTTCTTGCCAATGCCTCCGACTATGATCATGTCTCTCCATTGTTAATTAGGTACCACTGGCTTCCCATTGATCACCGTATGCAATATAAGCTACTCACCCTGGTCCATCATGCACTTCACATACCGGCTCTCCTCGTTATCTTTCTGATCTTCCTCCTCACTACCCACACCGTGCCCTCCGTAGTATTCATGCAAATCGCCTTCACCTTCTTTCTGTAACTCAGGCTCGCTTGGAAACTACCTGCACCTTGGCTTTCTATTTTCTTGCTCCTGCTTCTTGGAACGCACTTCCCCCTGCCTTGTGCCTGGAACCCACATACCAGAAATTCAAATCCCTTCTGAAAACCGACCTTTTTAAGCTAGCTCATAACCTACCTCCTGATCTGATCCCTTCCTTTCCCGCCGTCCTCCTCCCCTTTCTTCTGAAGTATGATGATTGATTCTTTTAACTTCTTTTCAGTTTTAAACTGGCGTTCTTTTCACCGCTAATTTTTCTTTTATACTATTTTAATGTTTGTACACTCTGCTGTTTTTTGCGAAGAGCGGTAAATTAAGAACCAATAAACATAAACACCAGTAATACCAGTACACCTCCAGGGGCTATCTAACTCCTTAAATGGTTGTGGTGGACATAGTCATCTTTTCAATCTACTCTTAAAAGGGGAGACCATCACGTTGAGCCACACTCGGTCAAATGAAAATGTACCAAAGATCTTAGGCTGTCCTTATCAGTCATCAGTCTCAACACCCACATCTCAAGTCCATCAAAGTCCAACCATAACCTTTATTTCACTTTATATTTGAATATTGTTTGTTTTTCATAAGATTACTAGAATACGATACTTGCTTCACCACAGCTCCCTTAAGGGCAGGCAGTTTTTAATTGCAGCATAAAGAAGTGCTTGAATCTTAAAAATCAGGCTTATAATAACCACTTATCTGCATGTGATTAATTTACATGTCAGCAGGATAAACGCCGTTGCTTTTCAGCAAAACTTCCTCAGCACAGGTATCTCCGGTTCACTAATGACAGCTGTGTCCACCTCCTTAACTGGACCTTCACATGGTGATATGTGAAACAAAAAAGGAAGTTGCCTCAGGTGTCGCTATAAAGGGTCATTGGGGGTAGTGCAAGGAGGAGGCGGTGGCGTGGGGCCACTGCCTTCTGTTGGCAATATGCAATGGCATGTTAAGGGCCAAATTTATTACGTTTTCTTTTTCCATAAAAAATGGGAAAATAGTCTTAGTAAATCAGGCTTTGAAAAAGGAACTGCAATATACCTTTTTTGGGGGGAAGGGGGGGATGGCACGCACTGTGTCCAAGATCTTGGCGGCCAGCTCCTAAAGTTTTAGGCGGGCTCCTATCCAAGAAAATATGGCAAGGCCTGCTCTGTAGTATTCTCTGTCTCCAGCAGATTGTAGACGGGCTGAGGGTGCAGCATCCGTGGACAAATAATTGTCTCTTGGGTCCAGTTGGAGAACTGGTCATTCAATTTGAGATTATGCAGGTGGGTGGGGGGTTAGGAGTCCTCTGCCTAAACCCCAGGGGGAATACCTTGTCCTGCCCCTTCCTCACCCTCTCTTCTCTCTGTTTTTCCTCCTTTATCCCTGACTGCATAAAGCTAAACAAACAAAAAAAAATCAACAAGGTGAAGGAGGACTGCTTGAAAGAAGCTGCCAGGCGTTGTCAGAGTTTCCAGAGATCAGTGAGCCGGGACCGTTGGGCAGAAGCAGGTGGAGGTGTTTGTGCTTGCATGCTCCTGTTCGGAAGAGGGGGGACGTATCTGTCCTTGGTACTGGGAGTGGCACAGCTGCAATTGGGCACAGAAGCAAAGGGGCAAGTCCCTCGGCACACTTCAGTAGGTTCAGCTCTAGTGGGCCCACTTTCAGTGCTGGAAGTGGCACAGGCAGAGTCGGCAGCTGCAGCTGCATGGGAGGCCTAAATGGAAGCCCTGGCAGAGAGCACCAAGTGCAGTTTCCACTGCAGGGGCCACCGAGGGGAGCTCAGAGGTCTGTGACGTCTACAGCAATGGAACAGTAGGGCAAATTGACTGGGAGCCTGAGTGTCAGGGCTGTGGGTCAACTCTGAAGGTAGAATGGCCAAGACATTTTGCAGAGGCTCCTGAGGCATGTGGCAGTGCAGGAACATATGCCATTTTACATGCAGAGGTTCAGAGGTGCTGTCTTATTTATTTAGATTTCTTGTCTTTCTTTTCAAAAAGCTCAAGGTAGCCCTCCAAATGCTTTCCAGTTCATCAAACTATTATGGCTTTGATTTTGGTAGAGTGGGACAATCTGCAGTTTGGTCTCAGGATTGGTAGAGCAATGGGTAGGTGGCACCCTTTGGGTCCTGAAGAGTTGGAGAAGCTGTGTATGCCTAAAGTGCAGGCCCTAGTCAGAGTAGTGATTAAGGAGACTACCATCCCAGTGGATGGAGATACTGTGCTGAAGGACCTCCAGGATTGTAAGATTGAGGTCCTTTGGAAATACGTATTTCAGGTGGCAACGGGTCTGAAGGCTGTAGCTTGTAGTGTATTCCTGTTCAGGGCCTGTTTGCATTGAGTTTTGCAGTTTCCCAGGGATCCTTTGGAGAGGGGTGCCTGAAAGCGAAGAACATAGCTTGTCTGGAAGCTGGCATGGCTTATGTCGCCAATGCTTTGTATGGCTTCAATAGGATATTCCGTTTAAGTAGTGCCACTTCTTATAAGAGTAAGTGATGGAAGGGAGCAAGACATGGGCAAGTTTCAGCATCAAAGAAACCAGCCAAGAGTCAAGAAGGGGAGGAGAAGGACAGACAGTGTAGAATATGGTCAGGAGAAAAGATGGTGAGTGGGGGGAAAGAGGACCATTCGGAGTACAGGAAAGGAGGGGAGTTGGAGGGTGCAAGGAGAGAAAAGTGGTAAGGCACAGAGGGCAGGGAGGAAGTGAGAGAAGAAGGGGAGGAGCAGATGGGGGGGATAGGAGAGAGAAGTAGGAAGGGGAGGAGAGGGAATAGGGCAGGAGGAGGAACAGTGGAAGAGGTAAGGAATGTATTGGGTGATGGAGTATTGTGAAGGGAGGTGCTTTTGGAGTGAAGGAAGAAGACATAGGCATTGGCTGAAGGGGGAGAAAAGACAAGTGAGGAAGAGGGGGCAAAAGAAGGGACTTGGTGATCAAGAAACAGTTTTTAAAGTTTACTTGTAGCAGGGACAAATAGTGATGGAACATAGTGGACCTAGCGGAGCATGAAGGCCATGACATGCTTCTTCAGTAGGCCCAGAAGTTTGCGCCAAAGGCGTTTTGCATGTGCTACCTGGCAGTGAAGCAGATGGAACCATGCGTGAAACCAAGGATTGTGTAATCTGTGGCTGGATTTAGAGAAATTGGTGGGAGGGGAGGGCTATGAAGTCCAGGGCACTACTTTCAAACCCCTCGACCATACTTCTGTGTTTTCAAGTCCCATTTCCTTTTTCCTTTATTATTAGGTACCTCTTCTGGACAGAGTGGGGCCAGTACCCTCGCATTGAACGGTCTCGATTAGATGGGACAGATAGAGCAGTTCTGGTGAATGTCAGTATCAGCTGGCCAAATGGGATCTCAATAGATTACAAGGTAGGTGCATTTCCTTCGAACAGGTGAGATCAGGAAAGACTATTTGCTTATACAGAAGCCTGTACTGACTCTCTTCATGCTCTGGTAAACTCCATGAATGTTGTTGTGGTTTTTAGTTTCACATAATTATAAATGAATTGCATCCTGTCTCTTTCAAAGGCCAAGGTCAGCACTGAGGATTGATTTATTAATTTATTTGTCTATTCTTTTATACCGCTCTTCCACAAGTCAGAGCGGTTTACCATTAACCTCAACTGAGTTTTGCATAGAACTGGAAACAGTAGGTTTTACATTGAACTGTGGTGTCATTAAAGAAATAAGGTGTTCACTGGTTGCTTGCTCACTGGAACGTCCTTGAATGACTAATGATTTAGTTCTGATTTGGATGTATTTGGAGGTCTGTGATGTTGTCTTATGCAACTTGGTCAGATTGTGCCTATGTGTCCTGGAATATATTGGGAAGGGGGAGTAAAGAGTGAAACCTCTTCCACCTCAGAAGATACATAGCCTCTGCTTGCATGTCACTTAAGGCTAAGTGAAGGGAAATTAGATCTTTAGTTTCCTTTTTTAAGAACTTACTCATTTGATATTGAGTGGCCCTTCTCTACCTACGTTTACAGCGCTAGCAAATTATAACTTAAAAGCTTAGGAGCATGTTTGTGAAAGCGCACTACCCGGCAGCATGGGGTTTAGTCATGCTGAACAGTAGCGTGGGACAGTATGCCAGAAACCCCACGTTACCTTGGTAGTGTGCCTCGGGGTGGTGCCATGGTGGTACAGCTAGCTTGGGGGTTTGTAGTCCATACTACGTGTGCTTGGTGCAAACAGCACGAATGCAGCTAGCGCCACCTCAGTGGGGGGTGTTGGTTGTATCCGCAGCTATTTTGCCACATTGAAGCACGGTAACTACAGGGGGCTGGATGTACTCGCCCCCCTGCAGTTAGCATGCAGCCCCTCACCAGTAAAGCAACCCGCATGCACGTTGCCAGCACGGGACTTAGTAAACATGCCTCTTGGTGTCTGTGACTCATAAATGTCCTCCCCATTGACAGAACGGATTATGTTTTAGTACTAGCAGCCATATCTCTGAAAATGTGTATTTTTCTGTCTGAGTTGGCCATTTTCCCACCATTTCATCAGTGCAGTGGAGCCTTCCAACAGTGGTGGAGTGCACTATAATGGCCACAACTGGTGTTACTGGAAAGCACCTGTCTATACTTCAGGCCACCCAGCACACAAAGGATGAGCATCTTGACAGCTGCTATTAAATCAGTCATGCCATATTCCATGTTAGCAGCTGGGAAAATTATTTGTAGATGCCATTTGCAATCCAAGACTGTTTCTGTTGCTCTCTCGCTGTATTTTACCTCAGGCAGAGAAGCTGTACTGGTGTGATGCTCGAACAGATAAGATTGAGAGGGTAGACCTGGAAAGTGGAGAGAACAGAGAGGTGGTGCTTTCCATCAACAACATGGACATGTTTTCCGTCTCAGTCTTCGAGGATTACATTTACTGGAGTGATAGGTAAGACCTCAGCCCAGGAGGCAACAGCTGCCAGGCCTGGAGCGAAGGGAGCGTAGCAAACAAATTAAAGTAAGTTTGTCTGTGCAGGGGGGGGGGGCTTGCACATGACAGTGGGGGGCCCCTCAGCAAACCTTTGCATGGGGGCTCCTCAGAGTTTTTACCACTGTTCTTAACCAATGGAAAACACAGTTTATCAACATTTTTAAAAAAGGTTTGCGCCTCTGGCACAATGCTTAGCTGCTGGTCTTCCTACAACCAAGCATGGTCTCCTTAAACCAAAGTAATGACTGGGTGAGAAGCCCAGTATAGTGCAGCAATATTTTCTGCCAGAGAGATACAGATGTGTGGGCACCTTCAGTTGCTATAATTAGTTCCAATGGGATATCTGTTTAAATTCAGCTTATAGGACCAGGTAATTAAGAAGAACTGACTTACCTTGTTCAAGCCATTTCATCTTCCCTCCTTTCTCTATACAGGATGCAGTTTTACGGTGTAGAGAAAAAAAGTGGCCCTAGCCTAGTGTTCAGTAGTGCTGCTGAATTGGAAATGAATGGAGGGGCAGGTAGAGCAGTGTCCTTCATTAAGCAAGATAGAGCTACACTGGTGTGTGTGCTGTTGAGTTAATGCAGACTCCTGGTGACCATGTGCATAAGTTGTCCATGTTGTAACTATCCCTTGGGTTTTCTTGGCAAGAGGCACCCAGAATTAGATTGCAGGTGTCTCTTAGAAACATAGAAACATGTCCGCAGAAAAAGACCACATGGCCTATCTAGTCTTCAGTGCAGTAAGCCTACAGCAGCTGGTATTCCAAGGTCGTCTCCTATCCAAGTATTTTATTTATTTATTTTGCAATATTTAGCTCATGCCTTTGCAAAGGTATATCAAGGCGAGTTACAATCGGGTACTGTAGGCATTTCCCTGTCCGCAGAGGGCTTACAATCTAAGGTTGTACCTGAGGCAGTGGAGGGCTAAGTGACTTGTCCTAGGCCACAAGGAGAGTCAGTGGGACTTGAACTCTGTTCTTTCATAGCCCTCACTAACTATGCCTGATCCTGCTTAACTCCCAAGATCGGACAAGACTGGGCTCCCGCAGGGTGGCATGGCCATAGCACAGCTGTGGGATGAAAAGATCAGTTGAAAATTCCTCCGGGATGCTTTCAGGGCAGCTGGATGGAAAGGTGTAAGGAGAAAAGTCATTCAGGAGAGCTTAAACCATGAACAAATGTTTTGCAGGGTTAGACACTGAGGTAGAAGACTGAGCCTTCAGAGACTTCCCTCACCCTGGCTCCCACTTTCTTCCACTACAGGACCCATGCGAATGGCTCTATTAAGAGAGGCAATAAGGATAATGCTACAGACTCTCTGTCGCTCAGAGCAGGAATTGGTGTGCACTTAAAAGACATCAAGGTGTTTAATCGAGATAGACAGAAGGGTATGTCCTGTAACAATTATATTTCAGAATAAAAATGCTGCATGTATATGTGTTTTTACTCCATGGTTAGAATGGAGACGTGTTTTCAGCATGTTACATCACTTGGATGTTTGGGGGGGGGGGGCGGAGGGTCAAACCACAAGTTCTTGGTGAAAGCATTTTATTGAACTGACTTTAGTACACGTGACTAATATCTTGAAGTGATAAGGAGCGAATAGCTCTGGAATGCTAATCACCTCCGGTTTATCATTTGACCTTTATTTCTGCACTTGCTTTATAGAGGTTAGGGATGTAGGGATCCATCCATAACAGGGGCTGCGGAACACCTTTTTGGTTGGAGGGACCAAACAAAAAAATGTCCAGCCATGCTCCCAAGCTCTCTAGCTGCCGGTGCTGTGTTTGGTAGAATATGGGTGGACCCATGGCCCCTGCGACCCACCCCATTCCACTGGCTATAATCCACAAAGCAACTCGTAGAGGTAGAAGAATACATGCACATGAAGGAAGTCATTTTGGAGGGCGCTTTATAAAACAAGCTCCCAATGCGTCCCCAGTAGCACTCAGATCTACCCCTGCTCTGAGGGTGTAAATATGAGCTTGTTCTCTTGGCGTGCATATGTGCTCGGTGTAGAACCAGGGCTTCTATTCTAATGGTAGGCCTTCACTTCCCAGCTCAATAGGGATTCTTTGCATTTACGAAAAATCGATAACTAGCTGTATTTTCCCACCACAAGTGCTATTGCTGCACGATTTTTCCGGTGGAATAAAACATGTGCGTTTGTGCTAAGAAAAGGATATAAAACAAGCCAGCAGAGAGGTGACAGGGTTAGGGGAAATGGTGGTGTTTACCCAATAAACACCTATTTTTTTTTTTTTTTGCATCAGGGGTGTTCTATCGGTAAAAATCTAGAATCAGCAGCCCTATTTATAGCATACAGATATACATCACAACTATTGTCAGTTGTAGGGTCTATAAGTTTGTTTTAAAGAAATAAATGAATTACGCCCTGGGCGTGCCTGGGCGTTGTTAACATGTAAACGTATGCTTGTGAATTTGGCTGCGCAACTTTCTATCTACAAGAGCTTTACAGGCAGAACGCACTTTATTAAATAATCTCTTTAAAGTTTATTTGAACATGTGTTTCTATCTGGAGAGTATCTATAGAGAGAGAAATGTTTTAAGCAAACAAAAACAGGAAAGCCTAACCTGAACAGCGACCTAGTGACTCCAGCCCAGCTCTCTGCTGCCTCTCAACCCCCTAAGGTGAAGTACGTTTGATCCTGTTGGAACATTTTTGGAGAGTATGGCCTACCTACTCGACATATCTCAACCCAGTCCTCTGGGAGCACTGGGCTGGTCTGGTTTTCAGGCTGTCCACTGTGAATATGCATAAGAGACTCCCCTGTTCTCCGTAGTTGCATGCCATCTGTGTCATACATATTCATTGTTTATAGCCTGGAAACTAGTATGGCTAGGACATCACTGAGGTCAAGGATGACGGTACCACTTTTTTCTGTCATAGTATTTTTGAGCCTGTCAAATTTATGACTCAGTTTTAACCCCTAGGATTCCCAAAATTAATTCACACGCTGTTACAACAAGGTCAATATTAAAATACTTAAAATTGCCCCCTTTTCATTTGAGTCTTCTGCTTTAATATGTCTTGTTCATTGAAACTGTTTTATTGCAAGAGTGACTGTCTGTCTTGTTTGGATTTTGAATAGGCACGAATGTCTGTGCCCACAACAATGGAGGATGTGAGCAGTTGTGCTTGTACCGCGGCAATGGGCAGAGGACTTGTGCATGTGCCCACGGCATGCTTTCGGATGACAGTGTGAGCTGCCGCGATTACGACGGCTACTTACTGTACTCAGAGCGGACGATCCTGAAGAGCATCCACCTGTCTGATGAAAACAACCTGAATGCCCCGATAAAGCCGTTTGAGGACGCGGAGCACATGAAGAACGTGATTGCCTTGGCATTTGATTATCGCTACAATAATCGGGGCAGCAGCAGGATCTTCTTCAGCGACATCCACTTTGGCAACATCCAGCAAATCCTCGACGATGGCTCGGGAAGGGTCACGGTCGTGGAAAGTAAGTACCGGTGAAAAGCCGTTCCCCCCTGCAGCTTAATTCTGAAAGAGACAAGCTGCGGGAAATAGTGGGGTTACTGCAGGATTTCTGTAACTGGGCTCAAGGATTTGTCATGGCAGACTAGCTTTCTGAGTCCTTGTTAACCTGGGACACAGAAGCACGATGGCTGTGATGAAGCCAATCAGTCCAGAACTTAAGCTGAATTGCACCAGTTGGCTCAAAGGTTCAGGGAAGAGGGGCAGGGGAAGAAAGTCCACCATGTCCTTCACAATTCTTTTTTTTTTAGTGCCATCAAGTCAGTGTTGACTCATAGCGACCCAGCTACCTCTGGGTTTTCTTGGCAATGTATCGCCAGAAGTAGATTGCCAGCCTTTTCTTCCGAGGCAATGGAGGATAAAGTGACTTGCCCAAGGTCACAAGGAGTGCCAGTAGGGCTGGGTACTAGGCAGTTGCTCTAACCACTAGGCTGCTACTCCACTCTTCACAATACCCTTTTGAAAATAGCTAGAACCTGATGGGGTTTGTTGGCTTTTTCAATAGGGTAATGTTAAAAAGTGCTAGAAAATCTGTGTGTGCATTATACCGCTAGTGTTGCTCCCTTGTTTGGCTCTGTTCCATAAGAACAAGAGCTTATTAGATGATTGTGTGTGTCTGTGTGTGCTCTCCCTCCCATTTCAGTTTCTAAGCAGATAGGCTGAGGTGAACAAAGCTTTGTGTGGAGGATAGACCCTTGAGGAGCATCTGACTTTTGCACTCTTCAAAGTTCATGAATGATTTGGGGGTAGTGCACAGGGAATATAAAGGTGACGATTTCCCCATTAGAAGTGCATTTGAGCAAAATTGAAATCATCATATCTCAAGAACCACTGGACCAATTCTAATGATATCTAGAGCTGGAGCATGAGGTGTTTCAGTGGAATGCCATGATCAATCCATGGTTAGACATTTTATATAGCAACATAATGGTACATTTTCTTGTGCATATTTCCAAAACAGTTTGAGCCCAATTCTCATGTTGGATGTTCCTGTCCTCTGTGCGCCCGGTCGGAACCGGACGCACAGAGTTAGCCAGAATTCTGATCCCACGGGGAATGTCTAGCTCTGTGGGATCAGAATCGCGTCCAGGCCTGTAAGTACAGGCCTTGCCTGGCTAGCTCAGTCAGGGCTTTTCAATAGAGCCACGGCACCGTGGCGTCCGGTTGCTATGGCACTGCAGCTTCATTGAAAAGCTGCAATCCCCGGCCACCAACTCAAAGTGTGGATTCCCCCAATCCAATCCCCAATCTGACTTCTCAAGGACAGGGTCGGGCTGCGGGGATCGTCATCTGCCCCTCCCCGCCCTTTCTGAGTCCCAGGCCCCCATCCCCTGTCGACAAGGGGAACTTATTCCACCTCAGAGATGGAATAAGTTCCCCGTTCAAGTCAGCGGCCGCGGACGTACACGGCCGACATTGGAATCAGCCCTGTACGTCCGGGGCTGACAACTACCCACTGCCCGCCCTAACGCCTTCCCCGTCTAAATTACCTGTACGATGCATGGAAGAGGTTAGACCTGATCGGGAGGGGGCACGAATAGCAGAGATGGACCTCAAGAGGACGTCCATCCCCACTATTCATGCCTCGGAATGACCCCGTTTGGTTTTACCACATTACATTTTACATATCACTTCTCCCTTGACAGTGATGGGGGAAGGGGATCTGAGTTTGGTATTTTCCAAATTTTGCAGCAATCAGTTATACAGGCGAGGAATTTGAAAATATCAAATGCATAGAAGATGATACCAGTATATTGTACCTTGAGAATCCCTTGGCCAATTTTTATGAAGTTTTCTATCTGGTCGTTAGTTCCAGTGATCTGCATGTGAGACAACTGGAATGTCAGTGTCTCTTTAATTACTGAGTGTTTACATGGCTGCGTCGTGGTTTCAATAATTATTATTTCTATCACAAATTACCTTCTGAAATTGTTCTTCTTTATCCTCCTCTGCATTTCAGTTTGTAATTAATGCTGGCCTAAGCCAGATTCATATTGACCTTGCACAGTGGAAGTTTGGCATAAATTGACTCTGAAAATGAGCGGCAGTATGAAAGGCCATCTTGTTTTTCAGAATGATTGAATTTGCCAATTTCAGTTCTAGAATATATTTTGAAACTGGTTACACATGAAAAACTTTGAATATACCCTGATATATTGATTTTTACATCTGTTGGTAATATAGCATACAAAATGGAACTAGTGTTATCTAGAACGTCACGTTTTCTACTGGTGCTAGATGTCATTAGGGTGCACAGGCTGTTCTGGGTCCTGCCCTCCTTGTATTCTTGTAGTCAACAGAAGACTCCAGGACCCGCTGGGTTTCTTAGTCTTTAGAGCAGTAGGAGGAACTGGGATTAGTTCTGCCTTTGTCACACATTTGTGAGCTGATGTTTCTAGAATGGACTTTTTAGATACTTGATATCTACAGAAGGTGCAAAAACGCATCATTTTCCCTTTGAGGCTCTAGAATCATTGGGTTCCACTGGAGGGATCTTTGCCTGTTCTATGATATGCTTATTGGCCTCTGAAAGATGCCTCTTGGGCACCTTCTCTTTGTATAAGCATGGATAGAGCTGGCTCAATGGGTTATAGCACCCTGAGCCAATTTTTGGGGTCCAATCTTGCACTGCGAGTTGCACAAATGGATAAATTTTCCATCCACTGGCTTGTTAAATGCCATCCTCCTAATTAACTTAATCTGTGTCTTGTGTGTCACTATCCATATAGAGGCTGATTCCGCTTTCCGAACATCTGGCCGCCCTGCCTGCCCGACTCGTAGATGTGCCGGTGATATACCCAAATTCTGCCACCATGGGACCCGGACATAACCGTAACCACAACGGCAGAATCAGGGACTTGGTTGTCTGGACACTCCCTGTATGCCGAGGAGATCGACGTACGGGGAGCTGCCCATTCAGACGCCAGAACGCCACTGCTGGTGCGAGGAAGCAGTGGCGTCCTGGCACCATGGCAACGAGCTGTCCACAGGATGGCTCGGAATGCCATGGCATAATCTGCCCCTGCAGCCCACTGTCTGGCCATCACCGGCAGCTGCTGTGGGCTGGATTGTGGATGCAGGGGCACAAGGTGGCCAGAGGACTGTAATGCGGGGGTGTGCAGCGCGTGATGTGGGGAGCACCTAAGACTTATTACACCTTCGGGGTGGAATAAGCCAGGCATGCAGGTGTGTGCCTGTGGACATACAGGGGCCTGCCCTGAATAGGCCTTGTACGTCCTGGCAGCTGGCACTTCCCCCGCTCCACCCAAGCACCGCCCCCTCCCACACATATGCTCTATACGTGCTGGGAGAGCTGGGGACTGAATCGGGTCCCGGATCTGATCACGGGTTGGACATGCAGCCCATACATCCAACCCCGCTATTTGCTCCGTAGATAGCAACGCTGAATATGCAGAGAGTGATAGTGTGCTCATTATATTATCTGTTTAGGCTAGACTTGATATTCCACAAACCTAAACTAAACGTGTAACTTACCTGAATAATGGCTGAGTATTGCCACTATCTGGATAAATTTCTGGCCTACCCTTGCTCCTCCCCTAACATTCCCCACAAGCATACAGGTAATATCTGAAAATACGTTCCTTTATTCAACACCAAATTGCACCAACCCTAGCCATGGAAAATCATCACTGCAAATATTCTAGGACACCAGTAACCCTCAGTTGGAAAAGAGAACAAGCTGAACTACTAGAGATTCCTAGAGAGAACCTACATGTTAGCAGAGTCCCTTGTCTCGGCTGCACATGGAAAACACAGACCATCACCAATTAAAGAATATGAACCTACAAAAGACAAATATTGAAATGGAAAACCTGCAAATCAGACACCCAACTGTGAAACATGGAAGAAAGAGAAACAGAAATGCATTTTCTCCTGTAATGAACTATAAGAAATGCACATTTGCAAAGCAGACATAGTTTATTCTCTAAAAACTGTACCTTTCTTGTCTGATCATCTTATTTCTCCATTTGGATTGGTCCAGGTCTCTCTTCTACTTCCTCTTGTTGGTTTTCTTCTAAGTCCTTTTTCAAGATCCCGTTTTTATTTTCTGTTTCTTCACACTCCTTGTCTTCGTCCTTTCCTTCACTACATCTCTCTCTGACATTGATCCTTCTATTTCTCTCTTTTGCCTTTTAACTAACTATAGCTTCATTCCATTCCTCTTTCTCCTTTCTACAATCTCCAGTCATCCTCCTTTCACCATTCACCCGCTTACCAGCTTTCCATTTCTTAATCTTACTTCCCTAGTCCTTCCATTCCACATCTGTCTCATTTCTTTGGCAGCATCCTATCCCCCCTCCCCCGGCTTTCACCTACTTTATAGTCCACCATTTCCTCCCTCTGTATTTCTCTCCTCCCCATTCTCATTTACCACCTTCTACTGCTCATCCTTTTACCAGCCCCAGCTCATTCCCTATCACTTATGATCTCTCCACCTCTAGGTCCTTTCTTATGTCTTATCCCCATCTAGGCTTCCATTTCCCATTTCACTTCTCCCGTCTCTACCCTCTTTCATCTGCTTCAAGGAAGACCTGCCCCATCCTGTGGCTCTCATCTTCTCCATAGCACTCTGTCCTTTCCAACCACCCCCAACCCCTCCACCCCTTCCAGCTCCTTCAAACTTTCTCCTCTCCTCATATTTCTGCACTTGGTCTTGCAGCCCTACTCATACTATCCAAATCACCTTGTCCCCACTGTCCTCTTAATCTCTGGTTAATTTCTTAGTCCTCACTATGCCCCCGAGCATCTCCAAGTTCCCACTCAGTCCCACCCAAGCCTCGAGTCCTCACTTAAAATCCCAATCCCAAACCTATCTTAGAGTCTTTCTTCTGTTTTTTCACCTGTCAGAGTCCCTGTTTTACCACATCCCTATGTCCCTAGAACATATCCTCCTGCCTCCTCCCCTTCACCTTCCCCAGCACCCACCCATTTACTTCCTTCTCCAATATTTATTAATCTTGTTTTTCCTCCTCCTTACCCCAGCATGTGTTCTTATACCACTCCTTCTCAACCTTCCCTTGGTTGACGTTTCTTCTTCCCCACTCCCCATAATATCTTTCCTCCTCTCTCTTCTCACCTCCCCAGCATCTTCCTCTTTTTTTTTTTTCTTCTCCAACCCTAGCTTTTGCAAGCATTAGCCGCCCTTCAATCCCAGGACCCCAGCCCTAGAATTAGCTCCATTCCAGTCTCAGACCCTTTCCATTCCCATCTCCCCAGATCTAGTATCAGCCCATATCCAGTATCAGCCCATATCCAGTCCCCCCAGCCCCACATCAGCCCATTTCCAGTCTCAGCCCCCCTTTCCCAGTATTGACCCATTGCCAGTATCAGTCAGCCCCTCTGGCCCAGCCCCTTTCTAGTCCCCCAGCCCCAACATCAGCACATTTCCAGTACCAGTCCTCAGCCCTGGTATTAGTCCATTTCCAGCCTCCCCAGCCCACCATTCCCAGTATTGTCTATATCAGTCAGTCCCCACATCCGCTATATCAGCCCATTTCCAGTCCCCTCAGCCCCAATATCGGCCTTTGCCAGTCCCCACAGTCCCAGCCCCATCAACCCTGTTCCTGCACCCCCTGCACAGCCCCCAGTATCGGCCATCCCTCGCCCTTCCTTGCAGCAACACAGCTGTGGGGGCATTTTCTTTTGCTCCCACAGCTATGCTATATTCAAGCAGCAGTGCTGTGTTAATGCCACAGCTGGGGAAGCAGAGGACAGGCTGGAAGTGAGCCAGTAAGGCAGGCTTCCTGTGCTCCTATTGTGGTGCACCCCAAGTCGATGCCTTTCTGACTCACCTCTTAAGCCAGTCCTGAGCGTGGAGCATGCCAAAGATTCCAGTAGGAGGTTGATTCTTATCACTATAGCAGCTGTAGAGGAAACTGGAACTTGTACTCCAGCATGTATCATCATATGGTGTCTGTAGGAGCCTCCAGGACTGCTCTGTTTCTCATTTCCTTGAACAAACCTTTAGGCCATTAACAGTGTTTGCATTGTAAACTCATTTTCTTAGTAAGATTTTAATATTGATTTTTTTAAAATTAGTTTTTAAATTTTTTGTTTACATTCAGGAGGCATCAGTCTGGTGACGCATCAGTTGTGTCACCGGCTGCTTTTCCTTGATCCTTCAAAAGCTTGCAGTTTTCACATAGTATTTTGTAAATTTCTCAGCACTACCTTAACTAACAACAATCATGGTGAGAGTCAAAGAATCACTTGAGCTTTCACTGGAGAAAACAATTATAAGGTGCTTATAAACATCAGCTAGACTTGTCAACTACAAATTTAACTTTACTAATAGTTGTTTACTATAGCACTTCCCAAACATTGGGTCGCAACCCCAACTGGAGTTGTAACAAAAGCCACATTTTGAGATTGTGACCTCAGTAAACAAAAAGAAAATCCTCATCTGCCTGCATCTCCTGTTTAGCCCATGTTATAACTAGGCCTATATGGCCCTCTGTAGAAGGTCCAGGAGCAGTGGCATGGAGGCTTCTGGTGGTTGCAAAAATGTGGTCGCAGCCACAAAGTTTGCTAAGCACTGGGTTCTTGAAATACAATATATTGTCTATTAAGTAAACAGTATTTTACGGTCAAAACTAGGAATTCCTGTGCAGCAATGACATGTACAGCCACCTATCGCTAATTTGGTCTATTATGCTACATCCATGGAACATGATAGACTGTACATGCATTCATGCAGTAACATACACCCCATTATCATCATCTTTGGCTGGAGCACCATGGCCCTGACATCTTTGTTAGCATTGGAAACTGGCTGCTATCCTCACCAGCAGTGTCTAACTGGAATGAGTATACCTAGTGGAGGCAGCAGTGGGAAGTTTCCCATCCAGAGTCATTGGACTCACCTTATTTGATTGCTTGGCTCTGCAATCCTTACACAGAAGGGCCCACATATCCTTCCTGAATTGCTTAGAGGTGAGCATGTATGCAATAGGGTTCATGATGGTGGAAGAGGAAGCCAATATCCAGGCCAAAGCTGGAAAGACTCCTTGAATATCGACCTGCCTTCCTATCACCAAGAACCTGAGTACATACGATGGGAACCAACAGGTTATGAAGGCCAGCACCAGAGTAATGGAGAGTCGGGTGATTTGTGCATGGTGCCTGTCTAAATAGCTTGTCTTCATGTTTAACCTCTTAGTTTTCAGGTAGGTTAAGATTTTGCTGTACATGATGGTGATAGTGATGAGCGGTATGGTGAAAGCACAGAGAAATAATGAGACGCTGTAAGTTATTTCAGTTTCATCTGTTAGAAGGGCAAAACAGTACATTGAGTCAGACCAGACAGATCGATAAAAGAACTGTGGGATGGCTAATGCAAATGCAGGTAGCCAAATGGTAGATATCACCAGTACTAGGTAACAGCTGACCTGGAAGCGATGGGGCTTGTATGGGTTCACAATGCTAATGTAACGGATAATAGAAATTCCAGCCAGAGTGAACACACAGGCAGAGGAGCACATGATGTTGAGGAAGTTAACCAGTTTGCAGAGGAACTTTCCAAACACCCAGGTCCTCATGGCTATGGATATAACGTTGAAGGGCATGCAGGTCAGCTGCAGGATATCGGCCACGCTCAGGTTGAGGAACAGGGTGGTGGTGCCATCGTGGTGCTTCTTTCGCCTTAGGAGAAGAAACATAACCAGAGTGTGGCCTGCCACACCAGCAAGAAAAATGAATCCATTGAAAATAGACACTGTGAGCTGCAGTGCTTGGGCGAGCGGCTCCATCCCTAAATGCGCGCTGCTATTTGTCATTGAGAGCTCTGTTGTAGCGTTCATGTTGTAGTCTGCAAAACTATCAAAAGAGAGAGGTTTTGTCAGAACGTCAGCAACTAAGAGCGGTCCCCCTCCTTTTTTTTTAAAAAGGACAAAAATAGAGGCGAAGCTCTCCAAAGCCTGAAAAATCAGTCGGCCAGATATTTAGACTCCAGAACCAGTAGTTTTCTTAAAACGTTGGCAAAGACATCTAAATAAAATACATACTGTATATTCAGCACAGCTATCCTGACAGTGGTCTGTGCTTGAGTTATCCGGATAATGGGGATATTCAATCTATTATCCTAATAAGTTAGGGCAGCCTTTTCTTATGTCCTAAAGTGATTCAGACACTTACCTGGAGAGTGGACTAAATATCGTCGCTATCTGGATAATTTCTGGGATAAGCTAAGCTTTGTCCTCGCACTGCCTTGGCACTCTATGGAGAATGCTGGGTGGCAGTAATGATTTCAGTGGCGTCGTTCAGGTAATGATGCTGAAAATCTGCACATAAACCCGGCCAGTGGCACTTCTAACTGACCTGTGTGTGCAGAAAGTATAGCCCCCCCCCCCCCCAAAGCACTGTTAACCCTCCTCCTCTTCCTTACCCACATGTACTCCTGCCTTTTGGCTTTCTTGCTGTGGAAAGTGCAACTCCATTACAAGCTTTGCCCCCAGCTCCTGGCTTGGGTCAGACATTACACTTTTGCGAAATCATTTTGCACTTTAGTACATAAGGCCCTTTATCGCCTGTTGTCTCCAGTATCCTCTTAGATTGTAAAAACCTTAGGGTAGGGTGCTATAAAAATACATATTATATACTGTTATCTGCTCCCTTACCCAGGCTCTTCTTTTCCTGCAGCCTTTCCTGTTTCACTTGTGGGATCTCAGAGCTGGTGGCATCACACATCCATATGACAGGCTTTTCCTTCTGAGTCATGTCTATCACATTAGACATTGCTGTGGCCACTGTCCCTGCTATTCCAGCTCCCACCATTCTGCTAGGCCGGAGCCCACCAGAAGCAAGAAAACTAGCCAGATTTTGTGAAAAAGGTTGATCTGAGAAAGAGAAAGTAACTCAGAAGCTAGTCACATATGTATTAAGCTAGTCTAATATAAAGGTAACACCTTTAAGTAATACCTTAAATATCATTGGAATACTTGGCCCAAACACACAACAAATGAAAAACATAATGTATCCTTAACACCCAAAGAACAATACATTAGTCCACATCCATGTGATTATATTCAGGCTAACATGCACCTGTCTAACTGGAAAATATATGTAACACAACTAATCTGCATGTTAGTTACACAACATTCGCCTCACAAGCTAGGTTACAATCTACATGCCACTCGGCCTTTTATTTTCTCTGATGCAGCCTTTGGAATAACCTACCCCCAGATCTCTGCCTTGAACCATCCTACTCAAAATTTAAAACCCAGCTTAAGATACTCTTATTCCGTAAGGCCTTTGATCTCCGCATCCCCTGATACTCCAAGGTGACCCATGAACCTCCATTCCCCTTTCTCTTTCCGCTCTCTTTCCCTAGGTTATGACTGTGACTCTCTTCTTTCCTGTGTATTGATGGATTTCTTTTCCTTCTGTATTTTATTATAAACCACCCTGTTGCTTTGCAAAGGGTGATATATCAAGCAGAATAAACATAACATATAATCCCTCCCTCCCCACCCCACAGCCCACCCACCTCGTGGCTAATAGTCTCTTATAGCTGCCCAGTGCTCATTACCATTATTACTCACAGGTGCATCCTAATCCTGAGATCTTTCTCCTGCCTTTCCTTAATCCTTTTCTTCTAACTTTTGCTCTCCTCTCCATCTCTTTCTTATAGCTCTGCATCATTTTCTCTTCCTATTGTTGACACTCCCCAATCTTCTCCCCAATCTTCTCCCCTCCTACCAACAACCTCAAGCCCCCCTCCGTATCCAGCCCTTCTTCCTCACTTCTCCCACTGTGGTAGGCTCTAGCCTCAAACTAGGCCTAGATCCCAACCCCCACCTGGGATCAGTGCTGAGAAGAACCAAAGTTTAGAAAATCTGCTTTAAACTGCTTTTAAAAGTCCTCTTCCCCCCCTATACAGTTTGTATAAGTTCTCTGTGCTTGAATTGCTAGAAATGTCCTTGAAGTAGAAATGTAACCAGGTCTAAAACTATTCCTTTGTTAGAACAGTTTGAGAAGGGGGAATGAGAAACGGGGCCCAGAGAGGGTCACCGATTGGATAGGTGTGAGGGGTGTTGGGACCAATAGAAAGGTTGCTTGTATCAAACTGTAAAAATTGTATATAAGGAATTTGCTCCTGGACTCCATTGCTCAGTCACTTTTGGATGCACTCCTGTCTGAGCCGTGTGATAAGGAAGCTTATCATAGCTCAGGAAGGAGCTATAGAAAAGGTGAAGTGACTCTGAACCAGCAACCTGTCAGTTCTGGTAGAAATAAGAAAACAGAATTTTGCCATAAAAGACTACCAGTCCCAGAATGCACCAGGTTTCCAACAGCCATTAGAGGAGCTGAAGTGGGGAGACGTGTGTTCAATCAGGAGGGCTATGAGGTAATCCCTAAGCACTCATCTCAAAGGGCAGGGCCTGATTCAGCACAGCTGCGCTGTGTTAGGGAGGAGCACTCATCTAAGCAGAATAAGGGTAGAGTTTATTCTACAGAGAATTATCCTCATTATCCTGAGAATCAGCTTGAGCTTGATCATCAGTTTCATCTGAAGGATCATCAGAAGCAGAAGCCAAACCGGACGGACAGAGAGGGAAAGAAACCCTTTGGAAGAAGGAAGAGAAAAGCCTTTGAGAGGTCTAGAAGAGTCCAGAGCAGTACATATACTGGGAGGCATTTCAAGGGCCAGCATACACCATTGGACTGGGGAAAGCCAGAGGAATGGTGCTGCAGAGCTAGGAATCTCCAGACGCTACCTGTGAGGGAGACGGCTGCACGTGGAAGGGACCCTAAGACCTGTGCCAGAAGGTATGTGAAGAGAGATCCAGTGTCCAGGGTTCTGGATTGGAAGGCTGGACATAAGAACTGGACTACATACTGGCCAGGCTATATAGAGAGGAACTCTAACAGCAATGGAAGCTCAGTTTAACACTGAAAGCAAGTAACCTGATTTATGTGCTACCAAGCATATCTGTGTTGGGAGAAATAACCCCATAAATAAATATCTTATTGGCTTTACCCAAAAGCACAACTAATTATTGTGAGCAGCTGTGTCTGGTGTGAATGAACTGCATTGCCCACAATCCCTTGCAAATCATATAGATATATGCACTTGCCAAGACTGTGAAGATTCTCACCCAGGCAGCCGTCTGACAGCCTGTGCACAATAAATTGGCTTGGACCCTGTAATTGACTCCTGGTTTTATTCGTTGCATGCACTTCGCTGCTACACCACCATCTTGTCATCTACCCTATCATCAGCTCTTGAGCTTCACAATTTTCTCCCTCTTATTCAGCCATCTTTTCTCTCTCTTTCTCTCTCTCTCTGAAACAACCTCGCTCTCGTTACCACCGTGCTGTCTCGCTGTCCCACACTCTTCTACTCCTCCTCCTTCTCTCTTCCGGAGATATCAACCCTTACCCTGCCCCACCTAGACTTTTGTCACACCGGTACAGATCCACATGCAGCTCCTCAAAACTTATTCATATCTCTCTTCTTTCCCCCTCTTCTCTCCCTTTCTCTTGCACCTTGTGGAATGCACACTCCATCTCAAATAAACTTTCCTTTATTCATGATCTCTTTATCTCTAATGCTGTCCATCTGCTTGCTCTGACTGAGACGTGGCTCCTCCCGGAAGACTCACTATCAGTTGCTGCTCTCTGTCATGGTGGCTACCAGTTCTCCCACATGCCTCATCCCACTGGCCATGGTGGTGGTGTTGGGTTTCTACTCTCTCATTCCTGCCAGTTTCAACCCCTCCTTCTGCCTCGGTCACACTGCTTTCCCTCCTTTGAAGTCCACTCCATCCACCCTTTTACTCCATTACCTTTCCGGATATCGACCCTCTGACAAGTTCACCTCTACCTTTCTCACTGACTTTGACTCGTGGCTTTCTTTCTTTCTGGATTCATCTTCCCCCTTTCTTATTCTCAGGGATTTTAGCATTCATGTTGATAAACTCTCTGACCCTTTTGCTTTAAAGCTCCTTTCCTTTACCTCCTCATTTAACTTCCAGCTTTGCTCTACTGCTCTGACTCACCAGCACGGCCACTGTCTCGACCTTGCCTTCTTCTCTAATTGCTTACCCTCAAACTTCTGTACCTCAGTCATTCTCTTACCAACTATCACCTGCTTTCACTCTTCGTCACCTCCCGCATCAGTCTTGCCCAGTCTCCTCTAACCTCTTTAGAAATCTTCATGCTACCGACCCATCAGCTCTCTCCACTGCTGTCTCATCACCTCTTTCCTCCACTATGTCGTCAGAATATGTTGATGAGGCAGTATCTTCCTATAACACTGCATTCTCCTCTGCTCTGGATGCTTTTGCTCCACCCATGCCACGTCCTGTGATACGTATTACACCCCAGCCAGGCTGTCTTCAGCTACTTGTTATCTACGTTCCTATTCTCATGCAGCTGAATGCATATGGCTCAATTCCTGCACCCTTGCAAACTTTGTTCACTTCAAATTCATACTTGCTTCTTTCCAGTCAGCCATAGCACTCGCAAAACAAGACTATTATATCCATCTGACTAAATCCTTTGCCTCTGACCCTCGCCGTCTCTTTGCAACTCTCAATGCTCTCTTCAAGGTGCATCCAACCCCTCCTTCTCTCTCTGCCCAAACTTTGCCCGACTATTTCCATGACAAAGTCTACAAGATTACACTCTAGTTCCCCACAAGGTCAATTCCATACCCTCTTCCCCCTCTTCACTCCCAACTCTCCTCCTCGACCTTTGCCAGCCTTTCTTCCCTTTCTAAGGAGGAAATCACACATGTTCTTTCCTCCTCCAAACTCACTACCTGCTCCTCTGATCCTATTCCCACCCATCTCCTAAGCTCCATTTCCTCCACTATCATCTCTTCCATCTCTCATATTCTCAACCTTTCACTCTCCACTGCAACTGTTCCTGCAGCCTTCAAGCATGTTGTGGTCACACCTCTCCTCAAGAAACCCTCACTTGACCATACCTCTCCTTTTAATTATCGACCTATCTCCCTCCTCCCCTTCGTTTCTAAGCTATTTAAACATGCGGTTCACCGCTGTTGCCTTGACTTTCTCTCCACTCAAATTCTTCTGGATCCAATGCAATCTGGCTTTTATCCTTTACATTCTACTGAAACGGCTCTTTGCAAAATCCAAGGGCCTTTACTCAATTCTCATCTTTCTTGATCTCTCTGCTGCTTTTAACATTGTTGATCACCATCTTCTCCTTGCTTGATTTTAAGGCCTCTGTGCTATCCTTGTTCTCTTCTTATCTCTCCCATCACACTTTCAGCATCTGTGCTGGTGGATCCTCCTCCACTGCAATCCTGCTCTCAGTTGGTGTACCCCAGTCTCTTGGTGCAGTCATCTCCTCCCATGGTTTTCAGTACCATCTTTATGCTGATGACTCTCCAATCCACCTCTTGACACCTGAAATATTTCCAAAAATCCAGGTCCGGATCTCTGCCTGCCTGTCTGACATTGCCACCTGGATGTCTCACTGTCATTTGAAATGGAACATGGCCAAAACTGAGCTTCTTATCTTTCCCCCTAAACCCATCTTCCCCCTTTCTCCATCTTTGTGGATAATGCTCTACTACTGCCTGTTTCCTCGGCTCGCAACCTTGGAGTCACCTTTGATTCCTCTCTCTCCTTCTCCACACACATCCAACTGACAGCTAAAAGCTGATCAGCAAAATTCACCCTTCCTTTCTGAACACACTACTAAGACACTTATCCACTCTTTAATCACCTCCGATCTAGACTATTGCAACCTCCCTCTTGCTGGTCTGCCTCTGAATCATCTCACTCCCCTTCAATCTGTTCAAAATTCAGCTGTGCGGCTAATTTTCCGCCATTCTCGATATGCTCATATAACCCTTTTCTCAAGTCGCTTCATTGTTTCCATATCCAGTTCAAACTTCTCTTACTGACCTATAAGTTCACTCATTCTGCTGCTCCTCACTGCCTTTCCTCTTATCTTTCTCTACACCCCTCCTCGGGATCTCCGCTCTTCTGTCAGATCACTTCTATCAGTTCTCTTCTCTTCTACTGCCAACTCCAGATCTTTTCACCTTGCTGCTCCTTATGCCTGGAACAAACTACCCGAGTCTGTATGGCAGGCTTCATCTCTGGTCCTTTTCAGATCTAGGCTGAAAACTCCCCTCTTCGAGGCCGCTTTTGGATCCTGATCCGCTTAGTCTCCCATGTGTTTCCTTACCATTAACTTAGTTCTATCCCACTCCTCAACTGTTGTGTTTGTCTTGACTAGACGGTAAGCTCCAATGAGCAGGACCTGCCTCTGCCATGTCTGTACAGCACTGTACTATACAAATGATCAGTAGTAGTAATAGTAGTAGTAGCACTTAACCCAAGTAGCAGATGCTGCTGTCTGGATAATCATTTCTGAATATTAGGCCAAGTGGTTTTGAGCCCAGTTCTTGGAATATACAGACAGCTAAGTTTTCAGGCTATCACTAGTAAATATTAGCAGTGTACAGCCCAAATATTTTTGTGTTGGTTTTCATTTGTTTTCACTTCATATGGTTTCTAGGCAAGAATGCGCACTATTGCACAATAGGGCACACTCATGCCAGGAAACTGGAAATGAAGAAAATGCCATTTCCCTTTAAGCCTAGATTGCTGCTTTCATTCAAAATGAAAATACATCCCTGGTAAATATCTGAGATTGATTTGCATGTACTGCTTCCATTTATTCAGATCTTTCTCATTCATATTCTTGTATGTGTCCTAAAAATCAACTGGCCAGGTGTATCCTAAGCACTGGGGTGCTGTCTTTTCAGGACTCTAGTTCACCTTCATGTGGGGTTTTTATGTGAAGGAGAAGATGAACTAAAACGTTTTAGCTGATCATAATTGCTTGCAGGATAAAACAGAACTGAAATGAACTAGCATCGAACATTTTGAATCTGATGATCACACTGTGCTGGAAAGGAAAGACAAAGAAGAAAATGGTGTTGCATTTATAATTAAGACAAAACTTGCAAGAGCTGTAATGAAATACAATGCAATCAGTGAATGCTTAATTTCTATACATCTATGAGGAATGCCCATCAGCACAACTATTATTCAGGTATATACGCCAGAGCAGCTGCAGAAGAGGAAAAGGTTGATCATTTCTTTGAGCAAGTACAAGCTGAAATTAAGAGAACATGCAAACAAGATATACTTATAGTCATGGGCGACTGGAATGCAAAACTTGAGTCCAAAGAAAAAGGTGAAGTGGTTGGAAAATATTGGCTTGACAATAACAAAGCTGGAGAAAGACTGATAGAATTCTGCAAGATCAACAATCTATTCGTCTCAAACACCTTCTTCCAGCAACACAGGCGGTGACTGTACACATGGACATACCCTAGTGGATTGTACAAAAATCAAATTGACTACATCTATGGAAGTCCAGCAGTGGAAAAGCTCAGTAACAACAACAAAGACAAAATTTGGAGCTGTTGTACAGTATGTAGCTAAAGCTAAAGTTGGAAAAGGGCAAGTCACTCATCAGTGTAGCTAAATATGATCTTCAAACAATACCACTGGAATTTAAAAAACCCCTGTGAAACTAATTCACCGCTTTGGATACAAATGATAGAGCTAAGAGATGTCATCAAGTTTCTTCTCAAAGAAAGAGAAAAGTCTCTGTAAAAAGGTGCAAAAGCAAAAACGGCCAAAATGGGTGAGCAATGGAACTCTGAAAATTCCTCAGAAACGTAGAGAAGCTAAAGCCAGAGATGATCGTGAAACTTAACAGAGATTTTCAATGTGCAGCAAGATGAGACAAAGGGAAGTACTACAATGATGCATACAAGGAAATAGAATCAGAAGCTATCAGAAGAACAAAATTGACTTTCCTAAAGTTATGAGAGTTAGAGAAATTTTGAGCCTTGACTTGTAATGCTAATAGATGCTCAAGGATCCATATTGAATGATGCTGAGAAGATCAAGAAAAGGTGGAAAGACTACGCAGTCTCATCTTACCATAAAGATGAAGGGTCCGATATTCGAAGGGCACTTACATGGTTTACAGCCCAGTAAACTGTGTAAATGCCCTAAATCGGGATATTCAACGGCACTTACACGGTTAGTGCCCTTGAATATCCCCTTCAAAGCCCACTACATGCCCCGATGCTCTGCAGTTAACATCAGGACATGTTGGGGCATTCTGGGGCAGAGCGGAGGCAGAGAGTGCCACTACCTGGTTAGTGATCCATGGCTAAAACTAGGCCAGCTTTTGGTTTGCCTAGTTTTAGCTGCGGATGCTAATTGGGTAGCTGTGCAATATCGCCGCTATGCGGTTAGCCTTGGCAGCTTCATGGTATGTGTGGTGGTGATAGATAAATATCTGGTATGAAGGGTTGGCAGGCAGGGCTATGTGCATAGCCTGCCCAATACAATATTGGGCCTGAAGTGTTTTTTATTGACTACGACAAGGCCTTTGATTGTATAAAACATGAAAAACTCTGGGCCACATTAAGGAGCATAGGGTATACTAGAACGCCTGATAGTTCACATGCACAACCTTTAAATTGATCAAGAAGCAACAGTTCAGACAGAACAAGGAGAAACAGAATGGTTTAAAATCAGCAAAGATGTACAACGAGGCTGCATAATTTATATGCAGAACAAATCATCAGAGAAGCAGAGCGGTATGACGATAACCAATGTGTAAAGTTAGATGGATAACTTATCAACAACCTTTGCTATGCTGACTACTATGTTACTAGCTGTAAGTGAAGATGATCTGAAACATTTTCTGATCAAGATCAAGGAATATAATCTTAAAATGGGCAAATGATAGTCAATAAATCTGATGACACATTGCTCTTGGCAGAACAGCTATGAAGGCCCTAGACACGATTCTGGTGTAGAGATGTATCTCTACATACAAAGATTCAACTTGTCCAAGCCATGGTATTTTCAATAACTTTATATGGGTACGAAAGTTGAATAGTGAAGAAGAAAGACAGGAAGAAAATAGATGCTTTTGAACTATGGTGAACTAGAGGAGATCAAACCTAAGCTTTCTTTAGAAGCTGAAATGACAAGACTTCGATTTTCATCCTTTGCACATATCATGTGAAAATAAAGATAATTTAGAAGGAGATATTATTCTTGCAAGGCTGAAGGTCAACACAAGAGAGAGGCCAGCAATTTGATGGATCGACACAATAACAGCAGCTATGGATGCCACTCTATCAACAGTAAGCTGTCTGACTAGACAAATAGCCACAAGGTCATGATGAGTCGACGTTGACTTGACGGCACTCAACAACATACATAGAAATTTGCAAAATGGGCAATCTACATGTGTAAGTGCCGATACTTACATATGGAAATCTTGAAATACCAACCTCCACGTGTAAGTGTTGGCACTTACACATGGAAGGTGCTGAGTTGCCATCATTGATTTTCTTCTGATATGTAGGTTTTTAAAATTGGCTCCTCCTATCTGCACATGCATGTACCCTTTCTGTACTGAATATTTTAGAAAAGACTCCAGGCTTAATCCTTTGAAGGCCTACTTTAAATTTTTAATCCACATTCTGCAGCCGGGTTAATTTTTGCATATTTCAGGAAAATTGTACCCGTCTTATTCAATATGTTCTAATAGTGATTTTCCTTCTGCTATGGTCATGTATTATATACCATTTGATAGGAATATTTAGTCAGAATTTTGGATCCCGAGAGTTTTGGGCTCGGCCTGGAAAGGGTTAATTGGAGATCTTTCTAAAATACTGCTGGAATTGTAGACACTGCCATCGGGAGGTCTCCATTCACCTCCACATATAACTTTGTTTTTCATTGTTGTGTGACTTGTTATATTAAAATCAGAGGACATAAGGAAAAAGAGATACTGGGTAAGGGGATGAGAATGGTGGGAAGAGTATGAGACATAGTGGGGCATGTATAGTGCCCAAATATGCCAGTTTTACCTGTCCAGTAAAGCTTTTGCCAGTCTCTCCTCTGGAGTTCCAAGGTTTGCGAAGCTGTGTTTGCCTTTACAGTGTTTTATCAGACTATACTGTTGGATGTGTGCCAACAATACAGAGACAGATGGTTACTAGATTTGAAAGACTCAAGACTTTGAGGCGTGTGCATTCATTACTCTGCATTTGATTCATTAGTGCACCTTACATTTGGTGATTTAACATACATCTATTGACTTAACATGCCTTAATTGTTGGTTAAAAACTAACCAACACTTTTTTTTTTTTTTAATACCGCGCTCTTTAGAATCAGTGTGGTTTACATGTATACTAACAGGTACTTTTTATTCCCTTGTCCCCGAAGGGCTCACAATCTAAGTGTACCTGAGGCAATGGAGGATTAAGTAGCTTGCCCAAGGCCACAAGGAGTGGCCATGGGATTAGAGACCCCAGTCCCTCCGGCCTGAGGTTGCTTGTCCCCATGCGGGAATTGAACCCCCTGCCTGAGGTAACCTGTCCCAACCACTGAGCCACTCCTCCCTTTCTTGCCTGTTCATTTCCCTAGACTTTATGCTGAGGTTGCTGTAATAAACCAAGCCAGAGCCATATATTGGAGGGTTATATGCCAAAATATTAGGGATGTGCACAGGCAGAAAATTTCAGGTTATGGAATTTTTGGAGATAGATCTTTTCAGATGTGCTTTGGTTCATTTTACATACTTGATTTCTCAGAAATTTAAAGAGTTGGATGGGTTTGATACAAGACTGGAAAAGGATGGAAGATTATGTAGTTTAGGGATTACACTTAATACTGTTCTTTCATGGAGTTACTCATATTTGATGAATTGCTCCTGCAGCACTTTGTAAGTTTAAATTTATTGAATAAATTACATTTTTGTTTATGTGAAAGGGAATTCCGGTCTGCTTTGCAGGGACTTGTTCTGTTGAGTTTGTGTTACTGCTACGGTTATTGCAGAATGCTGTGGTACGTCTGGTACCGGGATGCCACTATTTTGCACCTGTTGCCCCGTATTTGTACAACTCATTACTTACCTATTGTAGAGAAGGTAAAGTTTAAGATCCGGTTAGTGTTTAGGATGGTGCATGGGTTAGCCTCCAAATATTTGCAGGAATTGGTAGAAATATGTGTACCTGTGCATTTTGTCTTGTTCAGAGGACTTGCTGTTAGGGATTCCTTCGCTTAAAGCTGCCCAGACTAGGACTTTTTATATGGCTGGCTCAGTTCTGTGGAACAATCTCCCATTCGCAGTAAGGAGAGAAGTGAATATGATTATGTTCCGCAAGAAGAAAAGCTGTTTTGTTTGTAGAAGCATATGGTAGAGAGTAGGGAAAATGTTCTTAGGGTTTACTACTACTACTACTACTGAGCATTTATATAGCGCTACAAGTCGTACACAGCGCTGTACAAACAAGTAAGAGACGGTCCCTGCTCATCAGAGCTTACAATTTAGTCAAGACAAACACAGAAGGTGTAGGCAGGGATAAAGCAAGGGAAGGAGAAGGAGATCAGGAGAGTCAAGATCCAAAGGCAGTGGCGAAGAGGTGAGTTTTCAGCCTGGACTTGAAGAGGGTTAGGGAAGATGCCTGGTGAACAGACACAGGCAGTTTGTTCTAGGCATATGGTGCAGCAAGGTGAAAGGAGCGATGTCTGGAGTTAGCAGTGGGAGAGAAGGGCATAGACAGGAGCAGTTTGCCGGAAGAGCGGAGTTCCCAAGGGGGTTTGTAAGGAGAAATAAGAGAGGAAAGGTAGTGGGGAGCCGCAGAGTGAATGCATTTATAGGTTAGGAGGAGAAGTTTGAACTGGATGCGGAAACGGATAGGGAGCCAGTGAAGTGACTTGAGAAGAGGAGTAATATGGGCATGACGAGGCTGGCGGAAGATAAACCGTGCAGCAGAGTGTTGCACAGATTGAAGGGGAGAGAGATGATTCAAAGGGAGACCAGCAAGGAATAGGTTACAGTAGTCAAGACGGGAGGTGATTAAGGAGTGGATAAGCATTTTAGTAGTGTGTTCAGAAAGGAAGGGGCGGATTTTGCTAATGTTGTAGAGTAAGAAACATCAGGTCTTAGCTACAAGCTGGATGTGTGTGGAGAAAGAGAGAGAGGAGTCAGACAATCCCCAGATTGTGGGCCGAGGAAACAGGAAGGATTACAGAGTTATCCACAGAGACTGAGAAAGGAGGAAGAGGAGGGGAGGTTTTAGGGGGAAAGATAAGAAGTTCAGTCTTGGCCATGTTCAATTTCAAGCGGCGGTGAGACATCCAGGCAGCAATGTCAGAAAGACAGGCAGAGATCCGGGTCTGGATTACCGGAGAGATTTCAGGCGTACAGAGGTAGATCTGAGAGGAGTCAGCATACAGATGGTACTGAAAGCCATGAGAAGAGATAAGCGCACCATGGGACTTGGTGTAGAGAGAGAGAAAAGGAGCGGACCCAGAACAGATCCTTGGGGTACACTAACTGGGAGCGGAGTAGTAGAGGAGGAGGAGCCACTAGAACACGCAAAGAAGGAGCGATGGGAGAGAGAGAAGGAGAACCAGGATAGTACAGAGCCCTTAAAACTAAGCGAGGACAGGGTGTCGAGGAAAAGGTTGTGGTCGACGGTGTCAAAAGCAGCAGAGAGGTCAAGAAAGATGAGGACAGAGTAAAGATCCTTGGATTTTGCCAGGAATAGGTTGCTGGAGACTTTGGTCAGAGCCGTTTCAGTAGAGTGTAGAGGTGAAAGCCAGACTGTAATGGATCCAGGAGGGCATGAGAGGAGAGGAAGTCGAGGCAGCAGAGGTGAACTGCACGTTCAAGTAGTTTGGAAATGAAGGGGAGGAGAGAGATGGATCGATAATTAGAAGGACAGGTGGGATTGAGTGAGGGTTTCTTGAGGAGAGGTGTGACCACAGCATGTTTGAAGTCTGCAGGGACTGTTGCAGTGGAGAGTGATAGGTTGAGAATATGAGAGATGGAAGGGACAAGAGTGGAGGAGATGGGGCTTAGGAGATGGGTGGGGATAGGGTCAGAGGAGCAGGTGGTGAGTTTGGAGGCAGAAAGAAGGTGTGCAGTTTCCTCTTCAGAGATCACAGGAAAGGAAGAGAGGGTAGCAGAGGTGGGGGGGGGGGGAGGAGGGGGAGTAGTAGTTGATTTTGTGGGGAATTGGAGGGTGATCTTGTGGATTTTGTCATGGAAATAGTCTGCCAGGGTTTGGGCAGAAAGGGAGGGAGAAAGGGATCGGAGGCGGGGGAAATTTGAGGAGAGAGTTGAGAGTAGTAAAGAGATGGCGAGGGTCAGAGGCAAGAGTTAGTCAGATGGATATAGTAGTCTTGTTTGGCAAGAGCTATGGCTGATTGGAAAGAGACAAGCATAAATTTGAAGTGTACAAAGTCGGCAGGGGCACAGGATTTGAGCCAAGCACGCTCAGCAGAATGGGCACAGGTACATAGATGGCGGGTGGTGGGTGAAAGCCAGGGCTGGGGTGCAGAACATCTCACAGGACATGGGATGGGTGGAGCGAGAGTATCCAGAGCCAAGGAGAGTGCAGCATTATGGGAAGTTACTGCATCGTCAACAGACGTGGATGACATAGTGGCGGAAAGAGATGAAGAGATAGTGGAAGAGAGAGCCAAGGGATCACTAGCAAGAAGATTTCTAAATAGGTTGGAGGAGACAGGACGAGGCTGAGGCAGCGGATGATGAAGATTAAAGCTTAGAAGGTGATGGTCAGATAAGGGAAGAACTGAGTTATTAAAGTTTGAGGGTAAGCAACTAGAGAAGAATATCAGGTCCAGGCAGTGGCCATGCTGGTGAGTGGGGGCAGTGGAACAAAGTTGGAGATCAAACGAGGAGGTAAGGGAGAGGAGCTTTAAAGCATGAGGATCAGAGGGGTTATCGACATGAATGTTGAAATCCCCAAGAATAAGGGTGGGGGAAGAGGAATCCAGAAAGAAGGAAAGCCATGAGTCAAAGTCAGTGAGGAAGGTAGAAGCAGACTTGTCGGGAGGTCGATAAAACAGTTACTTACCTGTAACAGGTGATCTCCGGAACAGCAGGAATTAGTCTTCACACGTGGGAGACGTCGCCGACGGAGCCCGCACGGGAATGCTCCCCAGCATCCAATCAGAAAGCCTTTGGGAGCATACCCCGCGCCTGCGCGGTGGCTTCCCGCCCTTCCTACTGCCTCTCCCCAGTTGAGTTTCATAGCTGAGCCAGAAGGAAAGGAGAGGAAGGAATAGAGAAAAAAGAGATACAACTCCTAGGGGAGGTGGGCGGGTTGTGAAGACTAATTCCTGCTGTTCCGGAGATCACCTGTTACAGGTAAGTAACTGTGCTATCTCCAGGAACAAGCAGGAATGAGTCTTCACACGTGGGGACTCCCAAGCTGAGGATGCCCGGGGAGATCCTATAAGCGCAGCCCAGGACGGGATGGCATTTGCCCAGCCTGAATCCCCGGCATCCCCTGAGGGATGGAGGGCAGGAGTTGAATAGAGGAACAGCGAATCTACAGACTACAGAGGGAAGTCTTTAGAGTGCAGAACAGGTATCATAAAGATACAGCAAAAAAAACCCCAGGCTACAGGAGAGTAGTCAGAGGGATGCATAAATAGTGTCAGTAAGCATTTAATGAGTAAATGACCTAGTACCATATAGAGCTTACCGGCCATTAAGTATTAATGAATTAATGGTGTGGAACCCCGTAGAGCTTACCTACCGGGTTGCCAGAAGCAGACCTGTGATGAAGGCACCGTAGATGCAGTAGCGAAGCCTTCACGGAAACTTCGCCGCAGCGAGGAGGAAGGTCCAAATCCGGAAGGCTAGGAGATCCAGGCGTCAGCTGGGTCAGGAGAAGGACGGCAGGTCTTCCAGGAGGCTTAGTGCAAAGCTGAGCACTCCCTTAGGAGTAGAGTCCAGAACTCAGAGGACTAACAGTAGAAGACTGGCTGAACCAGAGAGCCCATTCCGGAGAGGAGTAGGGGTGTACCCCGGAGCAGAAGGAGTACACAGGCAACCCTAGCGAGAGATAGGGAGACAAGGGTCCGAACCCCCGGGAGGAGGACCTAACTGAAAAGGGAGCTGTAGACTTCACAGCGGTAGAGTACCACCAGTCCGCGGCCCGATCGAGGAATAGGCAGGCGGACTGGCCGGACCCCGGGGGGGGGGGGGTGTGTGAGTACCGGCCATAGGGAAATAGGCGGTAAAACACAGGTACTGCGGGCATCCCCCCCCAATATGCGCCTATCGCGCAGGTGATATCTAGTATATCTAAGCCGGTGGGCATGAGGGCGCCCACTCCGGCACTAACGCAGATCTGCCATTGATCCACAGAACGTCCACCTGGGAAGGTGGCAGCAAGATCCATCAGTAGAGGGATCTATTCCGGAGGACAAGGGCAGATCGGCGAACCAACAGCGCGGTAGCGTGGGGGACAGAGGATAGCCTCAGTCCGGTAGAACGCCACAGGGGCTGGAGGCCCTATATGTGTCCCCAGGACCTGCACGCAGAAAATTCGCCCCCCGCACAGACGGGGGACAGGAGGGTATAGTCCTGGCAAGCATTAGGGGACTATAGCGGCTGGCCGGTACGGAAGAAATCAGCAGGGGGATACCGGTTGAGAAGGGTTCGGAGACATACCGAAGGGTAATTATGTTGGCCGTTGGCCATAGCTATCACGGAATAGAGGTGGTCTCCCTTCCAACGGAAGGAGAATACCTGAACCCCTAGATAAGCCTCCGGACCATTTGTCAACCGGACGAGCCCCAGAGCAGAGCTCAATTTTTAAACTTCCGATAAGAGGGTTAAGTGCAGGCAGCCGCCCGCCTGAGCCTAAAAATGCTTAGTATGAGAGTCCTGGCGCGGGCCCGGGGGCATCAACCCGGGGTGAGAGGTCCCTGTCTTGGGCACACCTGGAGGGTGGGCGGAGGGCTGATATTTCCTCTTCCTAGGGAAGGGGGGTCTGGAGAGGCGTTTACCACCGCCGGGGGGCCGGGCCCTAGGCTGGCTGCTAACCCTGGGAAGGTTAGCGAAGCACTGTGCGACCTGACGCAAGGCTTCGCTATTGAAGAGGTGATCTCCGTCGCTGGGAGAATTACCCAGGTTGTGCTGTGCCCATCTACACAACTCGGACGCCTGCAACCATGCTGTACGGCGTGCTCTAATGGCAACAGCAGAGGTTCTGCTGACCGACTGGAAGGAGTCCAGCGAAGCACGAGAAAGGAACCCGGAGATATTCCTGCAGTGATAAATGAGCAGGGAATATTCAAAGGCCTTGGTCGCAGATACGAAGAGGGATAACCGAGACAACCTCTCGGTGACCTCCCGGAGCGACAGGCTCATATAAAAGATATATGAAATAATTCTGGCCGTCAGCATAGACGTCTGGAAGGCTTGGCGTCCTAGAGTATCTAGCGTCTTTGAGGCGCGGCCTGGGGAGCGAGAAGCATGCTTCTGGCCTTCCTCAGCGCTGATTCCACCACAATGGACCGATGTGGAAGCTGGTTCTGCCGAAAACCCGGGGACGGAGGCACCCGGTATAGAGCCTGCATCGCAGTCGACGGTGCCGAAACCCTCAAATGCGACCGCCAAGCCCCCCGTAGGAGATCCTGCAGGGAGGGATGCAGAGGAAGCATCACGCTGCCTGTTCCGCAGGACCCGGGCTCGGGTCTGGGGTAGGGATGGCCAGCAAGTCCGCCATGTCAAGGAGGAAATCCTGAAAAGGTGGCTCTGCCGGAGGAGTTATGGCGGGGGAGGCTGCCAGGGCACACAGAGGCCGCTCGGGCCAAAGCCCGCTGGGCAGAGGAGGGGACCGACCGACCCGGATCGGGGCAGTCCCCATGGCGTCATTGGCTCCTGGGATTGATTCCAAACTAGGCATCGAAGGGGTCGATGGCACCGACGGCGCCGCAGGAATCGGCCTTGGCCCCGAACCCGGGGGTGGCGCTGCTCCCGGTGACCGAAGCGGTTCCGCGGCCGCCGGAGGGCAGGGGCCAGCGGTCTCCGCTCTGTGTCACGGGAGGGGACAGGGACCGATCCCGAGACGTGTAGTGTCCAGGCTTTCAAGGCTGGATACCAACTCCAGGCTGGGCATCGAACCGAGCGAGGAGATCGACTCCCTTCTAGAGGGCCCCGGCGGGGCGGCCGTGCCGGTGGTGGAGATCCCGGAGCGCGGATCGGAACCGCACCGATCGGTGCCGCGAGCATCATGGGACCCCGAGGGCGGAGCTCGGTGGAGAGGGGGTCATCTGACGCCGGCGCCGATGTCGATCGGCGGGCACTGCCCGAAGCCGGGCTCCCTCTCGAACCCATCCGACCCGGAGAGAAATCCTTCCGGGGCATCCGGCCCGTCCCCGAGGGGACCCCGGTCACCCGACGATGAGTCCCTGCGGGGGGGGGGGGGTCGAAGCGGTCGAAGACCTCGAGGCCCCTTCTCTAGGAAAGGGCGGGGCCCTCGACGGCCGCGTCGATGCCGGGGAGTCGCCCGAGCGATGGCCGACATACCCCGAGGTCCCCGGGAAGGTCGATGGCGGCCCCTCGTGCTCGACGCCCCTGCCGTCGCCGGCGGAGCGGCGCCGCTCGAACCCGGTACCACCCTTGCGCAGGGCAGGGGAACCGGTGACCCGGCGCGTGTCGAAGCGAGCAGCCCCGAGGGGAGGGAGGCCAGATGAACATCCCCGGCGCGGGGCGGAACCACCGACGCCCGTGCGCTCGAAGCAGGTACTACCCCCGCGCAGGACCTGAACGTAGGGCCGTCAGACAGTGTCGAGTCGATCAGCCCCCGAGGTGCTGAGGGCAGCGGCTGGCGATCCCCAGTGGGGAGCGGGTCACTCGACGCTGACGGGTCGGCACCGCCCAAGGCGGATACCACCCCCGTAGGTACGCCATACCGGCGCGAATCGGTCGGCCCCGGAGGCACCGAGGACTGCAGCCACCAATCCCCGGTGAGGAGTGGAACGCTCGACACCGACGCCGAGGGTTCGGCACCGCCCGAAGCGGGTGCCGCCCACGCGCATGGCAGGGATGGAGGAACGCCAGGCTGGACCGAGTCAATCGGCCCCGGAGGTGCCGAGGACAGTAGCCGACGATCCTCGGTGAGGAGCGGAGCGCTCGACACAGACGCCGATGCCGGGGGCTCAGTACCGCCCGGAGCGGCTACCACACCCGAGCATGGCTTGGATGTAGGGAGGTCAGACCCGGTCGGACCGATCGGCCCCGAAGGCGCCGAGGACACCGGCTGACGATCCCTGGCGAAGAGTGGAACACTCGACGCCGATGCCGGGGAATCGGCACCGCTCGAAGCGGGTACCTCCCTCGGGCATGGCTCGGGAATGTTCTGTGAGGAGCGAACCTCAGGAACATCCTGAAACCCCGTAAATGCTTTGGAGCCCGAGGACTCCCGCCGGGGTATATCAGCCAAGGAGGACTTGAGGGGTTGGCCGGAGCCGTCGCCATGCCGCGCATGAGACTTGCCTCTCAAGACTCAGCTAGTCTTAACAGACTGTTGTGTGGTTACCTGATCCTGGAGAGAAGAACAACCCGACGACCGCGCCCTGGGCGCGAAGATGTCGTCGAGGGATACCCGAAAGAGGGAGGGTCTTCTTCCGACACTGTAGCCCGTGGAATCCGGGAAAGAGGGGTCAGGCCCCACACAGGAGAGGCACCGGGCATTGGAGTCCACGTGGAAAATTGAGTCCCCGCCGTGAGGCTGGGGGGAAGAAGGCTCCATGCCCCGGTCCTCAGCACCCGGAGGGGGCGACGAAAATTAAATGAAAAATAATTAAAAGAAAGAAAAAAGGGGGGCACGGAGGTGCCACCGTCGGCGGGAAAGCCGCGACTACAGAAAATATTTCTGCGGTGGCAGGAGGGACGTCCTGCCTGCTCCGCGGAAAACGAAAAACTGGGGAGAGGCAGTAGGAAGGGCGGGAAGCCACCGCGCAGGCGCGGGGTATGCTCCCAAAGACTTTCTGATTGGATGCTGGGGAGCATTCCCGTGCGGGCTCCGTCGGCGACGTCTCCCACTTGTGAAGACTCATTCCTGCTTGTTCCTGGAGATATAACAGCTACGCGGAGAGGAAGTGGGGTGAAAAGGCGAATGGAGTGGACTTCAAAAGAGAGAAAGGAATGAGACTGAGGCAGCTGGAGGGGTTGGAATTGGCAAGAAGGAGAAAGTAGAAGCCCAACACCACCACCACAGCCAGTGGAGCGAGGTGTGTGGGAGAACTGATAGCCCCCATGGCAGAGAGCAGCAGTAGACGTGGTATCATCTGGGAAGAGCCAGGTCTCAGGGCAAAAAGATGTAGAGCATTAGAAATAAAGAGATTGTGAGTAAAAGCAAGTTTATTAGAGACAGAGTGTGTGTGTTCCACAAGGCACATGAGAAGGGGAGAGTGGAAGGAGGAAGGAGAGGGATATGGATAAGATTAGACATGTTGCGTGAAGATCTCTTCTCAGAGTGAGACAGAAATCTAGGGGGGCCAGGGTTGGGGTTGATGTCTCCAGATGAGAGAAGGAGTAGCAGCAGAGTACGGGGTAGGGAGGAGACAGTACAGTGGAATCGAAGGTGAGGTTGCCTTAGAGAGAGGGGAAGGTTGAATGAGAGGGAGAGAGCGATGAAGCTCGAGAGCTGATGATTGGTTAGAAGACGGAGGGGGAAGTGAGGATGGTAAAGGGGGGATAGGGAGGGAAGGAATGAAGGTGCTGGTAGGAGGGGAAACAGTTGGAGAGTATGAGGAAAAGTAGGATAATGTGATGTGGAGCCATAGAGGAGCAGGGAGGGGCTATGCAGCATATGTTATCTTACAAGCAATGAGGTGGCAATGGGATAGCAATGGATTCTACACGCTATGCAGCATATGTTGTATTATGAGCAGTGAGGTAGCAATGGCGTCTACAAGCTGTGCAGCATATGGTAGTTTTATGGTTTACTTTTAGAGAGATGGGATTTAATGATATAAACTGGCTCTTTTTTAAAATATTTTATTACTTTTATGTAAAGTTCATTCTATGATTGCATAAGTTATTTGCAACCCACCAAGAGAGATGTTGGAATGGAGGGCAATACTCGTACATGTTAAACAAATAAGTTTTTAACACACATTAGAGTTAAGTACATTAATTAATAGGTTAATATGCATTAAACTGTGTTTTCATGCGCTGAATTTTATAAGGAGTACTAAGGAATGCATATGCCTACAAACTATCGTCCTGGGCTTAGGTAAGTAATTAGCAAGACAGAGGATGCATATGACACAGGTGCACCATTTCTGATGATATTTTCTACACTTCATATGCCTTTTAATGGACCAGAATATCATGTTTCCCCCTTTCCCCACAACTCACATTTGAATACTGTCTTGGTTTATGATTTGGCATATCCCTCTCACCCGCAAATCAAAAATTAGGTAAATTTAATACTGTACTTACCCCTCAAAAACAGGAATCAAGTCCATAAATGCATCCAATAATAACAGAGCAATTTTGTCCAAGGGAGAAGAAGCCAGGCACCTGTTTAACTTCCTAAAACATAAGGAGAAAAACGGTTTTGCTTTCTTGAAGCTTAAGTTCGTCTTGAAGGAGTTGCTGCTTTGTTGCTCTCCTGGTAGGGATATGCTTGCATACACAGATTAGTAACTAGCTTTTAGCTGAAGATCACCACTCATGTTTGTTCTATGCTATTTCAAACCTCGGTCAATAAATTTAAAAAAAAATGTAGAATAAAACACAGCCTAGTTGAATAAAATCAGATAGATACTAGGCGTGTCTGGTTGCTCTGTTAACTAGTCAAGAAGTATATTAAGTCTGTCCAATAAAAAGATGCTGCCTCATGTATTTTTGTTTTCAATTGTTAACCTTTTAGAAGCTGTGTGTTTGATTCTGAATGCAGAAATAGCTGAAAGAATTGTGGGAGGATAAGCTATTTATTTCAACCTTGAATCCCTAGCTTCACTGATTATTGGCATAATTTAGGGGATAACTAGTCTGTGAAAGTTTCTTAAACCCTTGTGTGTGGAAATGCCTCCCAGTGCTGGTAGTGGAGGGTCAAAAGAGTGAAAGAAAGAAACTGGCTGTGCAAAGGTGAGAGAGAGCCGTCCCTGGCAGGTAAGTGATCAGTGATGCTTGATTTTTCCCACTTTCCATTCTCCACCCACTCAGCTTTTTTTGTTATGTCGACTGTTGGAAGGTTAAGGGAATTTTTCACACCAAGCATCAATTTGCAATTTACATCAACAGTAGATTTTCTTCTTGCAGGTCACTGACAAAGTAGCATAAAATATACCAAATAAATTTAAGAGTCTTTAAATTTGATTGAGCATTCCCAATCCTTAACTTAAATCACTTAACCACATTTTAAAGAAGATAGCAGTCCAGCAGTGGGATGGAGGCTAGCCAGTCTTTTGCATTGAGTATCATATGTGCGATTATTTACTTGTAGGAACAGATGCTAGTATCTGATCTTCAGAACACTGGGGGTAGAGGCACACTGAGTGAATCTGTCTGGCTGAGGTTTTTAATTCTTTCTGTTTTGTTTGCTTTGAGTCGTTTCTAGCTACCTTGTACCTTGTCTGTCTCTTTGAATTGGTTGCTGCCTGGGCTTAACATTGTTCCTTTGAAAATTGGTTAAGTCTATTTAGGCTTCTTTTGTCTTAAATAAATTTGTGGTGCAATATAGTAATTACCTAGTTCTACAAAGGTGTTCAAATTTTCAGCCTGCTTTGAAAAAAGTAGTTTAAAAGAAAATCTTTGCCCTGTATTTCAGTAGTAACCTGGCAGTTAACAGTTGTCCAGCAGGGATCTCTGGCTCAGGAAATCAAACTCGTAGCTTGCTGCCATTTTGTTACAGGTTTCCCTTGCTCCCCAAGCCTATCCACCCCAGGACTGGGCTTTCTTAAATAGCCACTCTAAGATATGTGGAGGGGAATTTTAGAAAGGATGTCCGGGTGCAGTCTGGGACATCTAAGTCAGAATGTCTAGAAAAAAAGCAGGCACGTCCAGGTGCAGACACGATTTCACAAACATGGATGTGCCCAATAAGGAAGTCTGTGGGGGGTATCTACATAGATATCCCTTGAATAGCATTTCAGAACCTGGATAAGCAAGAGTAACCTAATTTCCTCAGAAGAATCCAAGTCATCAATGACACTGTTGAATGTACATTTTTTTTTTAGTGCCATAAACATTACCAAGTTTAATAAAGTTACAATGTTTCACTGGGAACAAGAAGGAAGTCAGTCCTCACATATGGGTGACGTCTGCCGACGGAGCCCTCACGGAAGCATCCCCCCAGCTTTCAAAGAAAGCCTTTGGGAGATGCCACCACGCATGTGTGTAAACAGTCATGCCTAAGGGTGCCATCTTGCTCAGTCTCCTTTTTTCCGCGGAGCCCTTCAGACGTCTGTCTGGTTTCCCCCGGAAAAAGTTGATTTTTTTCTCAACCTGAGTTCTTATACTCTCTTCAGTTGTGCACTGGTACTCTTCCCACCACCTTCTTGCTTCAGCATCGAGCCTCTGGTCCCTTTTTTCCTTTTTGGTGCCTTCGCCCCCTTTTTCCTAACTGGCAGCACCGTGGGTCTTATTTATTTATGTATTATACCGCGCTCTTTAGAATCAGTACGGTATACATGTATACTAACAAGTACTTTTCCCTTGTCCCCGAAGGGCTCACAATCTAAGTGTACCTGAGGCAATGGAGGGTTAAGTGGCTTGCCCAAGGCCACAAGGAGTGGCCATGGGACTAGAGACCCCAGTCCCTCCAGCCTGAGGTTGCTTGTTCCCATGCGAGAATTGAACCCCTGGCCTTCCTGCCTGAGGTAACCTGTCCCAACCACTGAGCCAACTCCTCTTCAACCTTGCCGGGGTTATTTTTTCCTCCATGACTAGAAATGGGTTCAAGAAGTGTGATTGGTGTTATAAATCATGTTCCTTACCGACACACATGACTGCTGCCTTCATTGCCTGGGGCCGGACCATGACCCACAGCATGCGGTCTCTGTAAAAAGATGTCCACCAAAGCCCTCAAGAGCTGCCAGCAGCAGCACGATAAGTTTATCCCAGAGTCCCAGTACCATCAAAGGCCAGGGTCTTCTCTGGAGCAGCGGAATCTTGGGGCAGCCTCACGGACCCTGAACGACGCTGCAGCTCTTCAGAAAGGGGGTCTCCCTCGAGGGAGCATACAAAGAAGAAGAAAAGGTGGTGTCCCTGGATGGCTCTGACAGACTGGGTAAGCTTTGAGCCAGATCCCGCAGTCCTAGACGCCCGTCTGAGGGATCGGAGAGGGAGTGGCCTAGAAGGTCCCTTGCAGGGACTCTATTTCGGATCGGCCTCAGTCGCCAGAACCTATCCTTGTCGAGGATTCCCCCTCGGGGGAACGGGCATTGGGCCAGAGTTTTTCAGTGCCCGCAATGATGACTGTGGAGCCTTCTGTACTCGAATCCAGAATGGTGGCCCTGAAGCGCAGTCTTTCTGCCTTCATGGACCAGCAGCAGGCGCTGTTGTCCAATACCACTGGTTCCTCTGCCCACACTACCGGCCCATCGACGTTGAGGATGTCCCTGGATGCCAAGTCGATCCTTGAGGCCATTCGACCCCGAGTCAGTTCTCAACTGAGGTCTCAATCCGGTTCTCGTTCCATGGGGGCTGAGGTCCTCCCTGGCTAGTGCACCCGGTGCCAGCCGCAGAGCCTCCAAGGAACGCGGATGAGGCTCAGGCCCAGAGCCCACGAGCCATCCTTCCCTCGAGTCTTTGACGGATTACTCCGAGTGGGTGACCGAGGATGAGGAATCGCCGGACACCCATCGCCACCGCAATGTCCCCTCAGACTCCTCTTCTTCGGAGCCCCGATGTCAGTCCCTACCCGAGGACATGGCTTTCCTCGACTTGGCCATGTCCAAGGCTCTGGCATCCTTTACAGAGTCAGAGGAGGACCCTTGGACAGAGGAGCTAGAAATCCTCCAATATGAGGCACCCCCCCTCCCTGAGGGAATCGCTTACAGTGCCCATCCCATCGATCCTGGAATGGCTAATGCTCCATATGTGGGAGACACTGGCATCTGTGCCAGTGGCGAGCAAGCGGCTCAACTCGATGTGCCAAGTCCAACGGAGCTCGGGCTTCCAGAAAACACAGCTGCCGCACAACTCCATAGTGGTGGAGTCGGCCATGTGTCGACTGAAGAGCCAGAAGATGCACTCCTCAGTGCCCCCTAGTAATGAGGCTCGTACCTTGGATGCCCTCGGCAGGAAGTGCTACCAAGGCTCGATGCTCATCGGCCAGATTCAGGCCTACCAGTTGTACATGAGCATGTACCTGAGAGAGCTGGCAAAGGAGCTTGCTGGGTTTTCTGCTGGTCTCTTTGAGGAACCCCTGCAATGGTTCATGATCTTGGCCAAAGCCATCCGTGAGTGCTCCAAGATATGTCTCAAGCAGCCTATGACAGCTTTGAGTCAGTGGCTCGAATAGCGGTGGTGGGCATCGGTGCTATAGGCCTGGCAACAGTCGTCCAACCTCAAACCATGGGTTCTGGACAAATTGATCAACGTTCCATGCCAAGGAGAGAATCTTTTCGGCAAACCCATGACTGAAAAGACTGCCGAGCTGGATTTCGAGTTCATGATGAGGAACAGGCTCTCTAAAAAGACTGCTGCCCCTTCCCGATGGAAGGGCTCTGGTAAAAAGTCCTTCTACCCAAGAAAAGGAGCTGCTTACAGAAACTACTCACATTTTCAGGCCTCCCCGGCTCCCCATCAGGGTCAGCAGGCCGAGGGACACGGGCAAGGCCCTCATAAGCAGAAAGCTCCCAAATCCCAGGAGTAGACCCCAGCCCAGCCAGGGGGAGCTTCTGACTCTTTGAGCATAGCCTCTCCACCCCAAGGAGGTCAGCAGCCCACAGGAGGACGTCTCACTCATTATGCCCAAAGGTGGCCAGCCATCACCACCGATTCCTGGGCACTCCAGGTGGTCAAGGAGGGCCACCTCCTCCATCTGGCTCAGACATCTCTTCCTTTTTTTCCAGGAGAGCCCCCCAGGTCTCCCCTTCACCAGGACCTTTTACTGAAGGAACTCAGAGGACTTCTCAAGGACAGAGCGGTAGAACCAGTTTCCCACCATCTCAGGAGAAAGGGGTTCTACTCCAGATACTTCCTCATACCAAAAAGAACAGGGGGCCTAAGGCCCATCCTCGACCTGCACAACCTGAACAATTTCCTGGTAAGGGAGAAGTTCAAGATGCTCTCCCTTGAAACATTGCTGCCTTACCTCCAGCAGGAAGATTGGCTAAGCTTCGTGGATCTGAAGGATGCTTATACCCACATCTTCATTCACCCCAACCACAGGCAGTACCTGCTGTTCATGGTGAGGGGCGGCCACTGCCAGTACAGGGTACTACCCTTCAGCCTGGCTTCTGTCCTACGGGTCTTCACCAAATGCCTGGCAGTAGTAGCCACCTTCCTCTGCCTCCAGAGGGTGTTTGTCTTCCCCTACCTGGACGGTTGGCTCATAAAAGGAGGCATGGCTACAGAAGTGCAACAGGCATCTGCATACTCCATCCAGGTCTTGCAGCACCTAGAGTTTTTAATAAACTATTCATATCCCACCTCCTCCCGACGCAATGTCTAGAGTTCATAGGGGCAAGGCTAGACACTCTCCGGGCAAAGACTTTCCTCCCTGGAGACTGAGCCGACCATCTCAAGGCACTAGCCTTAGACAAACAACACAGTCCCTTGGGGTCAGCTTGGCTTCTGCTGTGCCTACTCAGGCTGTGGAGGCCATGCGCCCATGTCACCCCAGATGCTCGCCTCCACATGAGGATCGCACAGTAGTGCTTTCGGGACCAGTGGACAAGCCACAGGCCATCTCCAGGACAGGGTTTCAGTGATCCGCCAGTTGGCAGAATCTCTGAGCTGGTGGCAAAAAACCCAGCACCTCAAGGTGGGGATGCCCTTCCAAACTCCAAAGAAAACCCTTTTCACTATGGGTGTTTCCCTCCTGGGTTGGGAAGCCCACTACGAGGAGCTCCGCACCCAGGGCAGCTGGTCGCAGGACGAGAACAACCATCAGATCAACCTCCTGGAGCTTCGTGCAATATATCTAGCCCTCCGAGCGTTTTGCTACTGCCTGCAGCACCAGCCAGTGTTGATCCAAACAGACAACCAGGTGGCAATGGTGGTGTACCCCAGAGATCTGTGCTGGGTCCGCTGCTTTTTGACATAGTTATAAATGACCTGGAAAAGGGAATAACTAGTGAGGTTATCAAATTTGCAGATGACACTTAAACACCACAACCTCCCCTCTCGATCCGTGTCCAGCAGCCTGGATCAAGTTGGCAAAAAAAGAAATTGCCCACCATATCGCCCATATCGTGAACCAATCACTTCAACAAGGTATCATGCCAACGCAACTCAAAAAATCCCTCATATGACCCATTCTAAAAACCAAAACTCTCAACAAGGACGACCCAGCATCCTACCGCCCAATATCAAGCATATCCTTCCTAGCCAAAATCATTGAAAAGGCAGCCCAACAACAACTGCAAGACCACATCGACGACAGAAAATCCTTGATGTTCACCAATACGGTTTCCGACAGCATCATGGAGTTGAAACCCTCCTCATAGCATTGCTAGACAATCTCCTCAAAGGCCTGGAAAATAAAAACACGATGTTCATGCTTATATTTATAGACATATCAGCAGCATTCGACACTGTACACCACAGTACACTCCTGAACAGACTCGCATCCATAGGAATAAAAGGAACCCCGCTAAAATGGTTCTCTTCCTACATATCAAACAGAATGCAGCAGGTCTACTTCAACGATGAAAAGGCAAACCCTTTCCCGCAAACCCAAGGCATTCCTCAAGGCTCTGCTCTCTCCTCCCTCCTCTTCAACTTATACATTCAACCAGTCTGCGAAATCTTCCGGACCCACAAGATCAGTTACCATATTTATGCAGATGACCTAATGCTTTATGCTCCACTCGACGTAAATCAACCAAATTACAACCAAATAGAAGAATGCTTAGGCAAGCTGCAAACATGGTTGCGTCAAAACAACATGTCTATAAACCACAAAAAAACAGAGGTGATGTATATCTCTAGAAAACCGGACTTCAACCCTCCCTCAACAATTACTCTTAACAACTACCTCTATCACACAAAGACCGAAATAAAATACCTAGGGGTAATGCTTGATAGCAACCTAAAGTTGGACAAACACCTCCGGTTAACCAACCGGGCCGTATTCCATAAACTAAAAGTTCTGCAACCACTACGTAACATCATTGAACACTCTGACTTCAGAACAGTGGCTCAAGCTCTCATCACCCCACACCTGACTACTGCAACGCCATACTACAAGGATTACCTAAGAAAACCCTAAACATACTTCAAATGGCACAAAACGTTACTGCCAGAATCATCATGAGAAAAAGCTTCGCCGAGCACATCACACAACACTAATTGAGCTACATTGGCTCCCCATTACTGCCCGCATCAAATACAAGACAATAATAACCACCTTCAAGCTCATTCACAATATAGCACCTTCATACCTCACCAACCTAATCACCACGCAACCTCTAAACAGAAACAGAAGAACAGCAAATCTCAATACCCTCTGTGTCCCGAATAGCATTAGAACAGTCAAAGCATTTACGAGCAGCAGAGCATTTTCATACGCAGCTCCGCTTCTCTGGAACCAGCTCCCTGTCGAGCTACGTTTAAATAGCAACTTGAAAGACTTCAGAAAAGAGCTTAAGACTCACCTTTTCCAGACTCATTACAACCTACCCTAGTCACTTCACAAGAGAATTTACAACCGCTGACCTGTAAATATGTATATATGTAAAGACACCCCTTTTCAATCAAGTGTACATTTAGTAATCCAGCTGCTGTGATGTGTGTGTATCCCCTTAATCGAAATGTTTATCATGTTGATTTGTACTGTATTGAACCTTATATGTATAGTAAACCGCTGTTGATCGCTGGAAGTAGCGGTATACAAACGTACTCTAAATAAATAAATAAAGTTGTTAAAACCCAAGAGGATTGTGGAAAATTGCAAGAGGATCTTGATAACTTGGAAGACCGGGCATCCAAATGGCAGATGAAATTTAATGTGGACAAGTGCAAAGTTATGCAGCTAGGGAAGAACAACCCAAACTATGGTTACACAATGCAAGGTTCCACATTAGGAACCACCACCCAGGAAAAAGATTTAGGCATCATTGTGGATAACATGTTAAAACCCTCGTCCCAGTGTGCAGCGGCAGCCAAGAGAGCAAATAGAATGCTAGGTATCATAAGGAAAGGAATGGAAAATAAAACAAAGGATATTATAATGCCTCTATATTGTTCCATGGTGAGACCGCACTTTGAATATTGTGTGCAATTCTGGTCGCCGTATCTTAAAAAGGATATAGTGTTATTAGAAAAGGTTCAGAGAAGAGCCACCAAAATGGTAAAGGGGATGGAAGGATGCCCCTATGAAGAAAGGCTAAAAAGGTTAGGGTTGTTTAACCTGGAAAAGAGATGGCTGAGGGGAGATATGACAGAAGTCTATAAATTAATGAACGGAGTGGAACGGGTAAACGTAGATCGATTGTTTACGTTATCAGAATATAGAAAGACTAGGGGACATGCAATGAAGCTACAGGGTAAACTATTTAAGACGAATAAAAGAAAATATTTTTTCACTCAACATGTAATCAAACTCTGGAATTTGTTACCGGAGGATGTAGTTAAAGGCTGTTAGTGTAGCTGCGTTTAAAAAAGGTTTGGACAAGTTCCTGGAGGAAAGGTCCATAAACTGCTAGGTACATATGACTTGGATTGGCCACTGTTGGAAACAGGATACTGGGCTTTATGGATCTGGTTCTGACCCAGTATGGCATATCTTATATTCTTATACTAGGTTCTACAAGAACAAGGTTGTGCTCCCACACATCCCAAATTCCTTCCGAAGGTGGTTTCCTCCTTTCTCCTCAACCATGAGGTGGTGCTGCCCATGTTCTTTCCAAGGCCTCAAGCCTATAGGGCGAAGACTGTCCTCCACACCTTGGATTGCAAGAGGGTCCTGTCCTTCTACATTCAATGTACCGAGGGCTTTTCGTTTCCTATGACCCCAGTTGACTGGGGGAGGTGGTGACCAAACAAACACTGTCTACTTGGGTGGCAGACTGTATCACCCTCACCTATGAGCAGTCAGGGCTCACGCTGGATGGCTGGGTCACAGCACACTGTGTCAGTGCCATGGCGGCTTCTGTGACAAACCTGTGCTCCGTCCTGATGCTGGACATCTTCTGGGCCGCCACCTAGTCCAGGACAGTCGGTGACATCCAGTTTCCTGGGAACACCCCAGCTACACCTCCACCACACCTCTGTTCAGACTAGGATGTCCACAGACCCAGCTTCTGAAATGGCTCTGGTGATGTGTCTATGCTTTGGCCGTATCTATGCCCATTTTCAGACATCCAAATCATGACTAGGGCTTCCAAAATAATCCCCCTTTGTCATTTGTCCTAAATTTAGTGGAAAGTACACCTGTAGTTTTTTTATTTTGGGCTGCTTACAGAAACTAGTTACATTTTCTGCCCCATATTTAACACAATAATCAAAAATGACTTTTATTTAGTGCAGTTATCAGTGGTGCTTTATTTCTTAGGAAAATGATTTGGAACCTTCAAGCTTGTCCTATCTGTCATAAGCTATCTGCTATGGAAAAATAATTAATTTAAGCAAGGAAAGAATTAGCTGCAGTAAAACAAACTCCCACAAAGAATCCAGCAATCCATGAATAAATGGATCAGAATGGATTCTGGCAGGTTACAACCCGTAAATGGGGACACCCACTCCACCTTGAGATACCCTTGCATAAGACTTTTTCTGCCTTGGTAAATGAGGATGCCCCTTTAATGGAAATTGAGGTGGCCTTAGACAAGAAGAATTTCACACAGTGTCCCAGATATGCCCCAGGCATTGTTAAAAATTTTCAAAACAGAAAGCTTTTAATACTGGGAGGTTCTGTTATCAGAGACATTAACTTGGGAACTCTGTTCCAGGGTCAGAAGGGGGTCAGATGCCTCCCAGGATCTTCAGCCAGCAAGAATGAAGTCACAGAGAAAAGTCAGAGTTCTAAAACTGATGTTATCCATCTGGGAACAAATGATTTGGCTAGCAACAGTACCTCTGCCGTGCAAAGAAATTTCCAAATTTTGGAAGAAAGACTTAAACCCACTGTCTACACTATAGCATTCTCAGAAAGTTCTGCCTGTTCATGATGAGGGAGAAGAGGCAGCATTGCACAACCAGGTTTAATGCATAGCTCCAAACTTAGTGTAAACATGGAGACTCTCTATATAGATGGCTGGGGAAATAGATGAAACAACAGGAGGCTATAGTGTAACAATGGTCTACATATTTCTGTAGCAGGAAAAATGATCCAGGTGAAAAATTCAGACAATATATAGACAAGCATTTAAACTGGAGAAAGGGGGTGACAGATGGAAAACAAGTTTAGGATGTCACCCCCAGCAAAATTATTACTGTAATGGTAAAAATAGAGAGAAACATAATATTAACTCATACATAAATAACAAAAGGGACGAGAAGTCGGGAATAAAATCCATGCAAAAGAACAGCAAGCCTATCAAAACCTGCTGGACGGCAATGAGTACAAATTCACTGGGTAATAAAGTTCCTGACCTTGAAGTCCTGATGGTGGAAATGGACATGGACTTTGTGGCCTTTATGGAAACATGGTCGAATCTCATGAATGGGATATTGCCACACCTTGATATAATCTAGTAATCCGCAAGTTAGGAGGGATAGAGAAGGCAAAGGTTGAGGAGAGCTCTCTGTCAAAAACAGTATTATCGCAGCTAAAATGGAGGTTCCAGTGACATAACCGCTAAAATGGCAGCTTGAAGTGCTCTGCTCCGTCTGGTAAAAGATACATCCACCTCCCCTTTCATCAATCACTTTCTCGGGAAGACTTGTGTCAACGTATCTAACTTCGCAGATCATAGGGATGGCCCAGACATTGAAAAATCCCCGGTGGACCTTAAATCCTTTGCCTTCACGGGCCATAAGGTGGGGAGTGGAGGTGCTTTGAAAGAAACCCCAGACCCAAGGGAGCGGGGATCTGGAGATATCCCTGTGGACTCCGTCAGACCTGGACTCTCTGCACACAGAAATTCGCCTTTGGTTTGCAGACCTGAAAACTGACATTTGCAGCATGATGTCCAAGAGTTGGATGCAGGATGTGTGCGGGCTGACATCCACGAGCTAGGCTAGAGAATTGAGAGCTCAGAGAGACTGAAGAGCACAAAGAAACAATCTCTGGCCTGTCAAAAAAACAAAAAGTTGCAGTGCTGGTGAAATCGCAAGAAGACTTGTTACTTAAGATTGAGGACCTTGAAAATAGGTCAAGATGGTGTAATTTGCATATATGGGGCCTTCCCGAGATGACGGGACCAACTAATTACATCGCGCTAGTGGAGAAAATTTGTGGTGTGGTGGCGCAAGCAGAGCATCTCGACCTTACCTTGCTGTGCTTAAAAGTTGAACGGGCACATCGCATTTTGCCCAGCCAACGAGTGGGAAGCCACAAGATGTTCTTGCATGCTTACATGAATTCACTTCTAGGGAGGCTATATTCCAAGTGGCTAGAAAACTTGGCCAGATAAAATGGGTGAATACTAACATTTAACTCTTTGGGGACCTATCGGTTATTATGATGTACCAACGTCAGGACCTCCGCCCCATTAATCAGCACTTCCAGGAAGAAAATTGTGCATGGTTCGAAAGGATGTATCCTTGAAGGATATTAGTAAGAGATTGACGTTATGGCATATCAACAGAGAGATTCCAATAAAGACAAAAGTAACCCAAATGCTCTTAAGTACAGAATAGATAGAGCTTAAAGATTCCAAATTACCCCTGCCTACCGATAACCAGATTAATATGAATAAAATACTGCCTCTAAAATGCTTGTATGCAAATGCTAGAAGTCTAAAAAATAAGATGGGAGGGTTAGAATATATAGCACTAAATGAGAGGTTAGATATAATTGGTATCTCAGAGACATAGTGGAAGGAGGACAACCAATGGGACACTGTGATAAATGGGTACAAACTATATTATAATGACAGAGCAGATCAAATTGGTGGAGAGGTTGCATAGAGGGGGCATTGAGTCACAAGGGATTAAAGTTTTTTAGGAAGCAAAATTCACTGTAGAAACTCTATGGATTGAAATTCCATGTAAAAAGGGGAAGGTGATGGCAGTGGGGGATGTACTATCGACCCCCTGGCCAGAATGAACAAATGGATGATAAAATGCTCAAAGAAATCAGAGAAGCTAACAAAAGTTACAGCAAAGTAATAATAATGGGTGATTTCAATTACCCCAGTATCGACTAGGTCAGTGTCACAGCAGGACATGCTAGGGAGATAAAGTTTCTAGATGAAATAAATGACTGTTACATAGAAACATAGAAACACGATGACAGAAAAAGACCACATGGCCTATCTAGTCTGTCCTGTTTCTTGGAGCAGCTGGTTCATGAACCAACTAGAAGGGGAAGCCATTTTGGACCTAGTCCTTAGTGGAACACCAGATCTGGTGCAAGAGATAAGAGTGTTGGGGTCACTTGGCAATAGTGATCATAGCATGATTGCGTTTGATTTAATAAATGGAGGAAGGATGACCAGAAAATCCACAGTACTACCTTTTAACTTTCAAAAGAAAGACTATGATAAAATAAAGAAAATAGTTGAGAAAAAACTAAAAGGAGCAATTGCGAAGGTTAAAGATTTACATCATACATTGGTGGTGTTTAAAAATACTATCTTGGAAGCCCAGACCAGCTGTATTCCACGCTTTAAGAAAAGTGGAAGGAAGTCCAAAAAACTGCCAGCATGGTTTAAAGGTGAGGTCAGAGAGGCCGTTGCCAAAAAAGTATATTCTAGGAAATGGAAAAAGGAGCCAAATGACAAAAACTGGAAACAACATAAGCTCTGGCAAATTAGATGCAAGGCATTGATAAGGCAGGCAAAGAGAGAATTTGAGAAGAAGTTTACTTTGGAAGCAAAAATGTGTAAAAAAGACTTTTTCAAGTACATTCGTAGCAAAAAACCTGTGAGAGTCAGTTGGACCACTAGATGATAGAAGGGTAAAAGGGGCACTAAGAACAGACAAGACCATAGTAGAAAAACTGAATTAATTCTTTGCTTCGGTCTTTACTGAGGAAGATGTAGGGATATTACCCATGACTGAAATGGTATTTAAAGGTGATGCTGCAGAAGAACTGAAAGAAATATCAGTACATCAGGAAGATGTATTACAGTTATTTGATAAGCTGAAGAGTAGCAAATCACCTGGACCAGATGGCATACATCCAGGGGTGTTGAAATTACTGAAATATGAGATTGCAGACCTACCATTAGTAAATATGTGAACTATTGTTAAAATCATCTGTAATACCTAAAGATTGGAGGATGGCCAATGTAGTGCCAGTTTTTAAAAAGGGTTCCAGGGATGATCCGGGAAACTACAGACCGGTGAGCCTGACATCAATACCAGGAAAAATAGTAGAAACCATTATAAAAAACAAAATTACTGAACATGTAGATAGTCATGGCTTAATGGGAGACAGCCAACATGGCTTTATCCCAGGAAGGTCTTGTCTTACTGATCTGTTAGGTTTTTTTGAAGATGTGAATAAACAGGTAGAGAAAGGCGAGTCAGTAGATATAGTGTATCTGGATTTTCAGAAAGCCTTTGACAAGGTCCCTCATGAGAGACTCTTGGCGAAATTAAAAAGTCATGGGATTGGAGGCCATGTCATATTGTGGATCAGGAACTGGTTAAAAGATAGAGAGCAGCGGGTAGGGCTAAATGGCCAATTTTCCCAATGAAGAAAGGTGAATAGTGGAGTACCCCAGAGATCTGTGCTGGGTCCGCTGCTTTTTAACATATTTGTAAATGACCTGGAAATGGGAATAAAAAGAGAGGTAATCAAATTTGCAGATGACACAAAATTATTCAAAGTTGTTAAACCCAAGAAGATTGTGAAAAATTGCAAAAGAACCTTGATAAATTGGAAGACTGGGCATCAAAATGGCAGATGAAATTTAATGTGGACAAGTGCAAAGTTATGCACCTACGGAGGAACAACCCAAACTATGGTTACACAATGCAAGGTTCCACATTAGGAACCACCACGCAGGAAAAAGATTTAGGCGTCATTGTAGATAACATGTTAAAACCCTCCGCCCAGTGTGTAGCGGTGGCCAAGAGAGCAAATAGAATTCTAGGTATCATAAGGAAAGGAATGGAAAATAAAACAAAGGATATTATAATGCCTCTGTATCGTTCCATGGTGTGACCACACTTTGAATATTGTGTGCAATTCTGGTCGCCGTATCTTAAAAAGGATATAGCGTTATTAGAAAAGGTACAGAGAAGAGCCCCCAAAATGGTAAAAGGGATGGAAGGATACCCTTATGAAGAAAGGCTAAAAAGGTTAGGGGTCTTTAACCTGGAAAAGACGGCTAAGGGGAGATCTGATAGAAGTTTATAAATTAATGAACGGAGTGGAACGGGTAAACATAGATCGATTGTTTACGTTATCAGAATATAGAAAGACTAGGGGACATGCAATGAAGTTACAGGGTAAACTATTTAAGACAAATAAGAGAAAATATTTTTTCACTCAACGTGTAATCAAACTCTGGAATTTGTTACTGGAGGATGTAGTAAAGGCTGTTAGTGTAGCTGGGTTTAAAAAAGGTTTGGACAAGTTCCTGGAGGAAAGGTCTATAAACCATTATTAAAAAGGGACCCAGGATATCAATGCTTGACCCAATACAAGCATTGTGGAACCTGTGTCTTTTGGGGAAACAGCTAGGTACGTATGACCTAGATTGGCCACTGTTGGAAACAGGATACTGGGCTTGATGGACCTTGATCTGACCCAGTATGGCATATCCTATGTTCTTACCGTTGGACCTTTCCTTTCGGCTTACAATTTACACTCGATGACTGACAAATTCATGTCAATTCACCATAAGAAGGTCTTAACACCCTGAAAGACGCTGGGTGGGGGAATTTGCCTTTGGCATCATCACAGCCACCGGAGAGTAAGAAACTGAGTGTAAGTTGCGATGGGAGAGAGCCCAGCAGGGCAAGTAACGACTTTGATGCCAGTCTGACAAGCTGTGCGAACATCAGACCTCTCGGCTTGAAGAGCACCACATATCTGTAGACTTGTTAACTTGATGCAATGCCAGACTTTCTTGGCGGCATATTCCTGGATGGACTGGTGGTAATGTACAATTGTGTATCCGAGTCATATTGTGTATTTGCTGTTGAACCTATGAGGAGTTATGTTTTTGAGTGTTCCTACTTAGGGAAGGAGTGGATGGGCGTATGTATGTGTCATTAAAGGTGTGGGGGTGGTGTCGGGGGCGGGTGGTCTGGCTGTTGGGGAAACCTTATTGCTATGGTTCAATATGGGTAAGGGGGGTTGGGAAGCGGAGGGTTGGGGAATGAGGGAGAGGGGTGGGAGTTATTGGGCTTTATATGTGTTTCAAGAGGGCTGTTCTGGTGTGGAGATAATGGGGGACTATATTGTTAGTACCTTAAATGTTCAGGAGCTCAGTTTCCCACACAAGTGCCAGTTGATGTTTCGCGAACTATTGCGCTTGAGAGCTCAAATTGCCTTTATTTAAGAGACTCATCTCCTCCCTCGAGATGAATTTTGAGTTTCACATAAAAAACATCTGATCTTGCTGGTTTGTGTCCAACCGATTGGGCAAGAAAAAGGGTGAAGTAATGATTCTAGTATGCTCCTAGGTCCACCTTTGGGTAGTTGACATTCTCCGGGATAAAGAGGGCCTTTTTCTGCTGGTCAAAGGGGATCTGGTGTGACAAAAGCTCACTATGAGTAACATATATGCCCGTAATATCGATTAAGCCACTTTCTTTGAAAAATTGACATTTGTGATGGGGGAGTTTGTAGAGGGTTTACTCCTGGTTGGTGGCAACTTTAATTTGGCCACAACCCCACTATTGGATACATCTAAAGGGGAGGGTTCTGGAACCTCCCCGGGACATTGGGCTTTTAGGGATTGGATAATTTTTCATGATCTCTTAGATGCTTGGAGGATTCTGAACTCAGACACCAGGGATTACTCCGAGGTCCACAATACTTACACCCATATTGACTACCTTTGGATTAGTCCAGGGCTCACAAGTGCCATTCAGGACTATAGCTTCTCAGATAGGACATGGTCTGATCATGCGCCAGTGTGGTTGCAGTTGTAATTGGATCACAATCCAAGATCCTGGGGAGTGTGGCGAATAAATGATACTTTGCTAGAGAAGACCTGAAAATCTGCTCTAAACCTTAGTCTGTGATCACAGAATACATGCAATTTAAGGATGTAGGGGACCAGGTAATGTCTGTGATTGTTTAAAAGCTGTGGTATGGGGGCACTTGATTAGTGTGGGGGCAGATCAAATGCTGGAAAGAATCTGAGAACTGGAGGGATTATATGCTGATATAATGAGATTAGAGGGGCATTTAAAGGAAGGAAGTCAGGACCTTGGGATAAAGAAGGATATTATAGCTAAGAAACAATGTTTACAAGACCTTCAGCTTCAAGAATCCAGGAGGGTGTTGGACCCCTTAGTCCAGATGCAATTTGAATATGGTAATAAGGCGAGAAGACTATTGGCTTGCAGTTTGCATAAGGTTCAGGCTCATTCAATTATATGGAAAATTAAGAATAATGATGGAGAAGAAGTATTTGACCAGGTGAGTATACAGAAGCACTTTGTTTTACAAGGCGCTCTATACTCTGGGCTGGGAAACCTCCAACTCACTAACTAGCTGAGCAGTTCCTGAGCGGTTCTCCAGTTTAGTCCTCCACAGCGGGTAGTGCACCTCCTCCTGCAGCTAGGAGACTGGACCAATCAAATTCTTCCCTGTGAGGATGTATACTGCTGGAGCTCCCATCAGCCCCCCAGTGTGTCCAGTCTCCTTGCAGCAGGAGGCGGTGTGAGCCTTCTACGGGCTCACTTTGGGGTCTTTAGGTCTCATACATTTGTTTTTTCTTTCATTCGTTTTGCCCTTGTGCTTTTTCTTTTCTTTTATTATTTAGGGGTCTGTACCTTTAAATACTGTTGTAGGAGGGAGCCGAGCTTGCACTGCCCGTCTGCTTACTGCTCAGCTAAGGCACGTCGGCTGCAGTTTCTTTGCCTGTGATCTCTCCTCCAGGACAGATCGGAGGGAGACTCTGGCCACCATCATCACCATCTCCTAGTTTGAGGGCTCTTTTAAAGGTGATGCCGCCACTCGGAGGATCCCAGTTGGCTTAGTGCCCCGGTCGGTGTTTCCTCTCACCGCGAGGCCATTGCAGCTTGTTTTTCACCTGGGTAAGCTCCGTTGCTGTGCTCCTTCCTCACTTCGGGGTAAGTGTCCTTTTGGGCCGTTTTCTCCGTCTCCACTCTACTTTGGGTCTGTGTTTATTTTTACTTCATTTTACTTTTTTTAGCTTTTCGCGCCTTTTTTTCGGTGCCTCGTAGTGCCGGCGGCCATTTTGTTTTTCGGTTCCCGTTTCTTATTCGGGAGCTGTGCTGCGGGGTGTCCTGTGCTGTGCGCTCTGGCTTGCTGGGATAATTCTATTTTTGATTTCTTTAGGCTGTGAGCAGTGTGCTGCGCTACCTCTAAAAAAAACAAAAACAAAACAACAACATAGTTCCGTTGCTGGACGGGCTGTGAGTGTGCTGCACATTTGTTTGTGGTTGGCCCTGTCCTTTTCTTCTTCCAACCTCTCTGCACTTTTGCGGTTTTCTCTCCATGTCCCGACGACCGCAGTGCGTCATTTGTGGCTCCTGCAAAGGCTCTGTTTCAGACGCGGGAGTTTGCAAGGGCTGCGCCTGCAGTCCACCAGTGCTGCAGCAGCCCATGGACACCAGTGTCCCTCAGGAATCTGGGGATTCTCCAGTTTCAGGGGAGGTAGAGCTAACTCCTGAGGCTCTCGTCCCTTCCCTTACACCTACCCCCTCTGCGCCAGGGAGTGCTCCGGCAAGAGGGTCTAGCGAGGTTTCCTGGGGGGATTTTTCTCCTGAGTTCGTACTTCTTATGCATCAAGCCTTTCAGAGGGGCCGCTTGGGGAAAGGATCTGCTCCGTGCGCGGTCCCCTCAGCTCCGCCGTTTCTCCAGGCGGAAGAGCCGAAGGGAGGTGCCCCTAGGGCAGCCAAACGGCTCCGAGTTCCTGAAGTTGAACTCTCGGATATCCCGTGGCCTGAGCCGGACTGGTCTGATGTGGACCCTGACGACCGGGTCGAAGACTTGGAAGAAGGGGAGATTCCGGAGCCGGAGGAACAGGCTCGGATCATCCGCGTTTTTTGCAGGGAAGAACTGCTTCCCTTGATTACCGAGTCTTAGCAAGCCCTGAATCTGAAGGTCGGGCATCACGGGGAAGATGAGGTTTTGGAGGATCCTCTCATTCAGGCGGTCCGTGATTCTCAAACTGTGTTCCCAGTCCACCGGGTGGTTGATCAGATGATTCAGGCTGAGTGGGATCACCCTGACTGCGGTTTGAAGGGTATCCGAACGATGAATCGTCTTTACCCTCTGGCGGACAAGGACAAGGAGAAATTTCGTTTGCCACAGATTGACGCTGCGGTTTCAGCGGTGACTAAAAAGACCACCATTCCGGTAGAGAGCAGTGCGGCCTTGAAGGACACCCAGGATAGGAAGGTGGATGGTTTATTGAAGCAGGCCTTTGAGACTAATGCCTTGGCCTTGCAGACTTCTATTTGTGGGGCCTGGGTTTCCCGGGCTTGTTTGCGATGGGCTCAGCATTTGCGTCAGGACTCCCATCTAGACCAACAGGGGTTGATGGAAGTTGCCCGCTTAGAATCGGGATCCGCCTATTTGGCAGATGTTCACTATGACTTGATTCGGACTTTGGCTAACAGTATGGCTTCCGTCGTGGCTGCGCGACGATCTATCTGGCTTCGTAATTGGGCTGCTGATGGCTCCTCTAAGGCGCGTCTCAGTAAGCTTCCCTTTAAAGGCAAGCTGTTGTTCGGAGACGACCTGGATAAGTTGATCAAGGACCTCGGAGAGTCTAAGGGTGGGAGGCTTCCGGAGGATAAGCCTCGCCAGCTTCGAGGTCTGTCTTCGACTAGAGGTCAGTTTCGGGATTTTCGCCGATTCCGGTCTTCCAGACTTGGGGGTTCCAGCGCGGACGACTGGTTTCTCGATCCTCGGGATTTCGAGGGTTTCGAGGAGCGGGAAGAGGTTTCTCGTCTGCCTCCCCTTCGTCCTCCTCTTCCTTTAATCGCAAGCCACAATGAAGTGAGGCGGAACCCGGGGGAAAGTCCAGTGATCGGGGGTCATCTTCGTCATTTTCTTTCTTCCTGGGTCCAGATAACTTCGGACCAGTGGGTCCTCGAGATCATCCGGAAGGGGTACGCGCTGGAATTTGCTTGTCCTCTCCGGGATGTCTTCGTGCTTTCGCCTTGCAAAAGTCCTCAGAAAGTGTCCGCCGTCCGCGTAACGTTGAACCGCCTGATAGACTTGGGGGCGGTGGTGCCTGTTCCAGCTTCCGATCTCAGGGCGGGTCGGTACTCTATTTATTTCGTGGTGACAAAGAAGGACGGTGCCCTTCGTCCTATCCTGGATCTCAAGGGGGTGAATCGTTGCCTTCGGGTGCCTCATTTTCGCATGGAAACTCTCAGATCCGTCCTGGTTGCGGTGCGTCAGGGAGAGTTTCTTACGTCTCTCGATCTTTCGGAGGCCTACTTGCATATTCTGATCAGGGCGGCTCATCAGAAGTTCCTGCAGTTTGCCCTTCCGTGGGGTCATTACCAGTTTCAGGCGCTGCCCTTCGGCCTGGCCACGGCGCCCCGGGTTTTTACCCAGGTCATGGTAGTCGTCGCAGCGGCATTGCGGAAAGACGGTGTTTTGGTTCACCCTTATCTCGACGATTGGTTAATTCGAGCAAAGAACGAGACGGAGAGTTTACAAGCCACGAACAAAGTCATAGCTCTGCTGCATACTCTCGGTTGGGTGGTCAACCACAAAAAGAGCCATTTAGTACCGACTCAGTCCCTCAAATATTTTGGAGTTCGCTTCGATACGGCGAGAGGGTTGGTTTTTCTACCGGATCGCCGGGCCCAAGCTTTGCGCCTTCTGGTTCGAAAGTTTTTAGCGTTTCCGGCCCCGTCAGCTTGGTGGTACCTTCGTGTCTTGGGAACGATGGCGGCGACTCTGGATGTGGTCCCCTGGGCCAGGTTTCATATGCGTCCACTGCAACGAGCCCTCTTGCGACGTTGGTCGACTCAAACGGATTCGATGAGCAGGCGGTTGCCTTGCCCGAGGCGAGTGCGGCAGTCTTTGCGTTGGTGGCTGAGCTCGAAAACATTGCAGGCGGGGGTTCCTCTGGAGCAGCCGCTCTGGCTGCCGGTCATAACGGATGCGAGCCTGACGGGCTGGGGTGCTCATTGCGACAGTCGCTTCACGCAGGGAGCGTGGTCGGCCCTGGAAACGTCTTGGTCGATCAACCGCCTCGAGTTGCGAGCGGTGAGGTGGGCGCTTCAGGCGTTCGAATCCTCAGTGATAGGCCGGGCAGTGCGGATTCTCTCCGACAACTCGGCAATGGTGGCATATCTCAACCGTCAGGGCGGCATGGGAAGCAGAGCGATGGAGGAAGAGACCGATTTGTTGTTCCAATGGGTAGAACCTCGACTTCTAGCGATTTTGGCGGTGCATATCGCCGGGAAGGAGAATGTGATGGCGGATTTCCTCAGCAGGGATGCCGGAGAGTGGGAACTCCACCCGCAAGTGTACTGTCAAATAGTGCGCAGATGGGGGCTGCTGATAATGGATCTCATGGCAACCTTTCAGTCGGCCAAGATGTCTCGGTTCTTCAGCAGGCGCAGGGAACCCATGTCCGAGGGAATAGACGCCAGGCCGACCTCCAGGCTCCTCTACGTCTTTCCTCCATGGGCGTTGATCGGACGGGTGATTCAACGCATAGAGGCTCATCCGGGAAAGGTTCTTCTGGTGGCTCCAGATTGGCCCCGCCGTCCGTGGTATACGGATCTGATTTGGCTTCTCGATGGGGTCCCGTGGCGGTTGCCGCTCTTGCCGGATCTCTTGATTCAGGGGCCGCTGCGGATGCCGCAGGTGGCTCGGTTCTCGCTTACGGTATGGCTATTGAAAGGGCTTGGTTGAGACGGAAGGGCTATTCTGCGGCTGTTATTGCAACTCTTCTTCGTGCGCGTAAACCTTCTACGTCTCTCGCGTATGTGCGCGTATGGTGCATTTTTGAAGATTGGTGTTTGCGGCGCAATCTCCGGGCCGCGACGGCTTCCATTCCGGCCATTCTCAGTTTTTTGCAGGACGGCTTTGACAAGGGTCTTGCTGCTGGCTCTATGAAAGTACAATTGGCGGCCCTCGCGTGTTACCGGGGTAAGGTATTGGGGGTTCCCCTGGGGGTTCACGCGGATGTGCAAAGTTTCCTGCGGGCCGTGCTTCGTCTGCGTCCTTCGCGCAGGGTTACCATTTCTCCATGGGATTTGAATTTAGTGTTGCACTCTTTGGTTCAGCAGCCTTTTGAGCCCCTTCGCCAGGCGTCTCTCAAGGATCTGACGTTGAAGACGGTGTTCTTGGTGGCCATCTGTTCGGCTCGGCGTATCTCGGAATTGCAGGCGCTTTCCTGTCGAGAGCCATTCTTATCGTTCTCTAGGGATAGAGTGGTCTTACGACCTGTTCCTTCTTTCCTTCCTAAGGTAGTTTCTCCTTTTCATCTGAATCAGGCCGTTTTTCTCCCGGTCTTTGCCTCCCCGGATACGGACGAGGCTCGAGAGCTGCATCGTCTGGACGTTCGGCGGATGCTACGCCAATATCTCAGAGTCACCGAGTCGATTCGGAAGACGGACCGCCTGTTCGTCCTGTTCGGTGGTAAACGTAAGGGGGAGGCGGCGTCAAAGTCATCTATTGCTAGATGGATTAAGGAAGCGATTGCGTCGGCATACATTTTGCATGGCAGGGTGGTTCCGCTGGGTTTGCGGGCCCATTCTACTCGGGCGCAGGCGACGTCGTGGGCGGAGCACAGTTTGGTTCCGCCAGTGGACATTTGTAGAGCGGCTACTTGGTCGTTGCTCCATGCCTTTAGTAAGCACTACCAGCTGAATGTTTTTGCTTCCAGGGATTCCGGCTTTGGTTCTGCGGTTTTGCGCGCCGGGTGGGTTGGTCCCTCCCGCTGATTACTGCTCTGTTACATCCCGCTGTGGAGGACTAAACTGGAGAACCGCTCAGGAAATAGAAATTACACTTACCTGGTAATTGTAGTTCCTGGAGGATCCAGTTTAGTCCTCATTCCCTCCCGAGAGATTCCTTCTTTCTGTCCGGCGCGCTGCTATCGGGTGAGCTCGAGCTGCTTATGCTGTTTGTCTGGGATCCCTCGAGTCCGGGGTCCTTCGCGCTCCTTGCTCATTTATTCTTTTTCTTTGATGGTGTAGCAGTGCCTTTCTTTTTGCTCAGTGGTCCAGTGGGACGCGATGTGCACAGTTACGGCTCCCTCGTTTGGGGAAGGAGTCGAGTTTATTTGGGGAGGGGGTTTCCTTCTGTTCTATATATTGTTCTCTTAAGTTTGCTTGTTGACAGTTCACTGGGGGGCTGATGGGAGCTCCAGTAGTATACATCCTCACAGGGAAGAATTTGATTGGTCCAGTCTCCTAGCTGCAGGAGGAGGTGCACTACCCGCTGTGGAGGACTAAACTGGATCCTCCAGGAACTACAATTACCAGGTAAGTGTAATTTCTATTTTGTACCCTTCCGAATGTTTCTGAGGAAGACCAGTATCTTCTATACTGCCCGATCACAACTGTGGAAATTATTCAGATCATGAAAGGCCTTCCTTGATCTGAAACTCCTGGATTAGATGGATTCTCAAATTTTTTCTACAAGACCTTCCAAGATCAGATTGTGGATGTCCTAGCCTGGGTGTACAATGGATTTCTGTCTGAGGGAGTTATGCCCCCGTCCATGAGAGTGGTGGGGGTTACTGTATTGCATAAAGAGGAAAAGGATCCTACACAATGTGGCTCCTACCGTCCTATTTCCCTATTGAGAAATGACCAAAAAATATTTGTCTAAATACTTGCCAACAGATTGCAGCCACTAATACCTCAGTATGGTTTTATTTAATTACACAGGTACACTAAAAAAATTTTTTTTTAAACTGCCTCTAATGTTTCGATTGATTTTTACGTTTTTTGGTGCGCTGAATCCAAATCTGGTAACCAATTTGCTCCATCACGTACAGATTTTTTGCTACATTGGGTTAGCAGATTGAGGTGAACGTTTCAGATTGAGTGCGATCGAGATAAAAGTTTCTTGGATGAATTCTTTATACTAATTGTTTAGTAGTTATTCAAATAAGAATAAAGAAAATTGTAACAAGGCAGCACATAAGAATAGAGTAATGTCAACAAAACACACTGTGATGGTAGCAAAATTGTCTGCACTTAAAACAGCCACATACATGTGCACAAACATTGAGCATATAAGAGCGAGGTTAGACACAAAGCAAAGCAAAGAAATGTGCAAAAAATGTTGTACAGGTATGTATGTAAGAATAGAAAACGCAAACCGCACCATTGCAATACATGAAGACAAACACCCGATGGTGTGAAAATAAAATTCTAATAAATGAGATCCGACACTGTGGTAATAACTAGCAAATTTTTATTTCAAAGTTTAGTAAAAACACGATATTTGTCAACACAGTTTAGATTTTAAAGTCATTCTTGGGTCAATCAATCTCCTGGTGGGCCCGTTTCTTCTTCCCCCGAATGCTTCTCTTGGTGCGCTGCTTGGCGTATTTTTCATCTGGGGTTTCCCGCAGCAGCAACCAGCAGAAATCAGCCATCATAGTGGTGTTCCATCTTCCTTGGTACCTTCTCTCTGCGTCCTTGATGTCCTGGTGAAACCTTTCACCTTGTTCTTCACTGTACGCCCCCAAGTTTTCGGGAAAGTAGTTCACATGGGAGTGCAAGAAATGGACTTTCAGGCTCATGTTACAGCCTTGTTCTTTGAAGGCATTGAGCATCCTGGCAACAATATCCTTATAGTTCTCATCCCGCCTGTTCCCCAAGAATTTGAGAACAACATCCTTGAAGGAATCCCAGGCTTCTTTTTCCTTCTCAGACATCGTTTCAGCGAATGCTCCATCTGAAATGAGTTTCCTTATATCAGGGCCAACAAACACTCCTACCTTTAGCTTTGCTTCAGAAAGTCGGGGGAACTTTGAGCAAAGGTACCGAAAGCACTCACCATCTTTTGGAAGGGACTTGATGAATTGCTTAATGAGACCCAACTTAATGTGGAGAGGTGGTAATAGAATTTTATCACGAGGTACCAAGCTCTCATGAAGAACATTTTTCTCACCGGGTCTCAAATACTCCCGAATTGGCCAGTCTTTTTTCCCCCAGTGTAGGTCGCGGGCCCGGCTATCCCACAAGCAAAGGAAGCAGGGATATTTGGTGAAACCGAATTGCTGCCCTAATAGCATGGATAGAATTTTAAAGTCTCCACAAATCATCCACTTATGCTCATCATAACGAATCTTCTGAAGAATCAGGGCCAAATTCTCGTATTTTTCTTGGAGAATAACAGAGTGAGCAATAGGAACTGAAGCGAATGTGTTGCCATTATGAAGAAGAACACCTTTTATGCTGTCTTTTGACGAATCAATGAACAGCCGCCATTCAGCAAGATCATACTTGAGTTTAAACTTTTCCATCACTCCGTATATATCGTTGCAAAATACCAAATCTTCCTCTTTGCTGAAATACTTCAAAAATTGTGTCTCGCGGTTGCGGTACCAATAAAAAGTTGTTCCTGGTGACAATAGATTTTTCTGTTTAAGCCGAGAACCTAGCAGTTGGGCAGCATCTTTTGGGAGTCCTAAATCCCGGACTAAATCATTCAATTCAGCTTGAGAGAAAAGTTCAGGTTTCGGATCTGGTTCAGTTTCAAACTCGGAAGTACTGGACTCATCGGGAAAAGCCATCTGATGAGTCTCATCATGATCAGAACCGTCCACACAAATATGATCCAAAGATTTTGGTGGTTCAGGCACAGGTACTTCGTTGCTATGAGGCATAGGCCTAATTGCTGAGGGAAGGTTGGGGTAACTTATTACGTTCTTATTTTTTAAGTTGTATCCCTTCACAATGCAAGAGCAAAAATAGCAGTCACTGCTGTGGTCTCTTTGTTCACGCCATATCATAGGTATTCCGAAACGAAATGCTTGTTTTTTACCTTTCATCCATAAGCGTAGATCTTCCTTACATGTCTTGCACACTTTCTGAGGAGCCCACGGTTTGTCTTGATCGCATAACTTCAAACCGAAATAGGCGAAATATACTTTTTAAATAAATGCAGAAATGTTCCTCTGCCGCTTTTTCACGGTATATTCCCCACAAATAAAACAAAAACTGTCCGGAGAGTTGACGCAACCTCTGGCTCTGTGAGCCATCACAAATACACAGCACTGCAAACTACAACTGTAGTGAACCACTTCGGAATAAAGCTGGATTACAACTGAGCAAACAAAAGGTAATAATGAACTTGCAAGAAACTGAAATTTGACAGGAACGTTCATGTCGCAAGCACCGTGTTTGAGCGAGCGAATGAGGCGAGGCGAACAGGAAAGAACATGTGCCAGCGCGAGTACTGGATTTAGCCCCCCCCGCCTCCCAATTGTCCTGTTAATGTATAAAATGAATACAAAACACTCTAAAATATCATGAGGGAGTGTTTCTAGTTAGTTAACCATTACAACCTCTATTTTGGGCCAAGAAAATAAACTGCAGTCGGCTAAAAGAAATTATGTGAACATTCCTTATATGGGTAAGAAATCTAATTTTGCAAGAAAACGTGACGTGATGGAACATTTTGGCTATTTTTCCTGGATTCAGCACCCCAAAATCTATAGGAATCAGTTGCAAAACTGGAGGCAGTTTTTTGGTAGTGTACCTGTGTTATTTATTTAACACGGGTGTTTTTTTTTTTTTTAATATACCGCTTTATCATTTCAGTCAAAGGGTTTACATTGTAACTTAAACTTGGCAATGTGCATTAAACAGGGACATTGATAACGTGGATTTTTCTGAGGCAATGGAGGGTTAAGTGACCTGCCCATGGCCACAAGGAGTGCAAGTGGGAATCGAACGCTGGTCCCTTGGTTCCCAAGCCAGTGTTCTAACCATTAGGGTACTCATTCAGCCCAGCGGCAATGCTCCAATAATGTTAGGAAATTTTTGAATCAAATGCATCTGGCCAAAAAGAGAGGAACCTCTGCTCTCTTCCTTATGATAGACGTAGAGAAGGCATTTGATAGGGTTTACTTGCCCTATCTATTCTTAGTATTCGAGATGATGATGGGTTTGTATGGCCCCTTTCTACAGTGGGGCAAGGAGGGAGCACCTCTCCTGCAAATTCAAGGAAGCAGAAAGGGAGCAGGAGAGCCACACCAGTGGAAGACAGGAGCTTTATTGTGTGTCACCATGTCTGCTCTACACATATACAAAATAATGAGAACTTTCCTCTGATATTTTATATTTTGGTAACTGTGACATGAAGTTTTGTCATTGTTATTTCACAAATGTGTTATCCAATCTTGGTTGTCAATAAAAAAAAAATGTGAACAATATAACAGCTGAAATGCAGGGGACTTGGCGAAAAGAAGAAGCGCTGTAGATTGGTTTGGAAAGAGAAGATGGCACTACCATCCACACTGGTGTAGTCTACAGACCTCCAGCTCAAATGGAGGAAATGGACAGAGACTTGGTCATTAATATTGCAAAGGTAATGTTTTTAAAAAAAATAAGGTCAAGTGACTATATTGGGGGACTTTAATCTGCCAGATGTGGATTGGAATATCTTGTCTACAAATACGGTAATAATTAGAAAGATCATGGATGCCCTTCAAGAGGCTTTCCTCAGGCAGCTAGTGAAGGAACTCACTAGGGAAGGGTCTACCCTGGATCTGGTGCTCACTAACTGAGACATTGTGTTTGGGTGGGTGCCCACTTGAGCTTTAGTGATGATCACATGGTGTTTTTCGAATAAAAGCCAAGGCAGAATCCAATCTTAGCAAGCTCAGTCCTAGATTTCCAAAAATGCTGACTTCAATAAAATGGGATAGTCACATAGTCAATGATGGCAGATAAAGACCGGCATGGTCCATCTAGTCTGTCCAGTAAGGTGGCTAGAGTTGTAGAGTTGTATTTGCTGCTCTGTAGAGGTTATCCCTTCCCCCATGCCTTTGCTTAAAGTTGTACCTGCTGTTCACCTAAAGGAGGAGCTTGTGTAGGGTGGGAAGAGATAAGGGAAGTGGAAGGGCAGTGGGTAAACTGAAGGAGGCCATAACAAGGGCAACAGATCTATATATAAGGAAGATTTGCCAAAACAAGAGGAAAAGGAACACAATATGCTTTTCCAAAGAAGTGGCTGCAAAAATAAAGGCAATAGTAGCAGTGTTCACAATTTTCAGAGGATCACAAAACGAGGAACATGGAAAAGAATACCAGATAAAACTAAGAGTCAAAGAAAGAAATTAGGATGGCAAAAGCGCACGCAGAAGAAAAGATTGCTACAGATGTGAAGCCCACTACACTTCCACTTTCCTTATCTCTTTTACCCTACACCAGCTCCTCCTTTAGGTGAGTGACAAGTACAACCTTAAGCAAAGGCATGGGGGAGGGGGTGACCTCTACAGAGCAGCAAGTACAGCTCTAGCCAGTGTGGCATATCTTATGTTCTTATGAAGTGGCAAGACTTTTTCAGGTATACTGGGGAGAGGAGAAAGGCTAGAGGTGAAATAACAACTCAGAGATGCTGAGGACTGATTTGTGGAAAATGATGAGATAAAAGCAGAATTGCTAAACAAATACTACTGTTGTATGTTGCTAAAAGAAAATCCTGCTGCCAGTGGCGGCAAAGAGCAGGGCATTCAGAGCTGAATAATAGATTCGGACAGCAAGGTGGGGGCATTAGACTTAAGGTTTGCCTTGAATCAACTCTGGGGCCGGTCCTGTTGGCAAGTTGCTGGAGGAAAAGTCCTTGAAATGTAACAGCAAATGCTGTGAAAAAGCTCTCAATCTCTCTCTCACCCACAAAAGGAAACTCACAGACAAGCTGGAATGCAAACAGGATCTTTTAATGTGCGCACAGGATCAGACAGAGTGCCGGCAGTCTCCACAAAAAAATCTGAGCCCCGAGGGACGTCCTACAATGCCTTATATACAGTACAATTTTAAAACTCTTCTACAATCTCATTCGCCTCAGGTATTTTCTGTCCACCAATCAGTAGCCCCTGGGGAAGGTACTTGGGTGACCTGTCCAAACCGGTATGCTCTGGTCTGCTGATTTCTGGGCAAGGGGTATTGTGCTCAGACCTGGAATGGGGGAAGGGTGCCTGCTGAAATCTTTATGTCTCCTTTTAGCAAGCTGATCACTTATGTAAGAATCTCATGGCTGGGGGGGGGGGGGGAGGGTTTCCCACAGCTAAACCTTATGGCTGCCTCACTCCCCCCTTTTTAAGTGAGACCTCAACCGCTAGAGGCGGTAGTGGGCAGTATTACTGGAGGCAAGCCACAGAGGGGTGTATTGGGACAGGGCCATGACAGTGGTAGCAGCCTTGCGTTCTACTTTCCCAGAGCTCTGTGGACGGTAAGCTGTGTGTAGCTTCCAGTCGATCTGCAAGGCCTTGACTACCTGCTATACCACTTGGGCCACAAATGCAAGTCCATTATCCGATCCCACCACTACTGGAGGTCCAAAACGGGGAATGATTTGATGCCGCAGCACCTTTGTCACTTCTCTGGCCTTTTTTTTTTTTTGTGCAGACTGGGAAGGCCTCCACCCACCCCGTGAAAGTACAGACTAATACTAGCAGATACCGGTATCCATTTGCTCGGGGCATTTCTGAAAAGTCAACCTGGATGTTTCCCATAGGGGTGACACCATAACACTGGACCCCTGGGGGTTGGCTTGGACCTTGACGGGCATTGTTTTTAGCACATGTGGTGCAAAGGATGATAGGAATGCTGGGGCAAGACTGTCTGGGATGACTATCACTGGAGCTGTCCCTGTTCTAGGTAACCTTATCCAACCATCTGTGTGTAACACCCCACCCTCCTCCTGAAAGAAGAAATCTAGTTCTCGTGTAGTGTACCTCTTGGCCCATTGGCTTAGTGGGACCGGGAACAGGGGGGCTTGTAGATCCTGGGAGCCCTCTGGGAAGGACTGGAACAAGGATGTGGTTGCAACCCGCCGGGCTTCTACATCAGCCCGTCTATTTCCCTTGGCTATGTCACTGTTCCCTTTCTGGTGGCCTCTGCTGTGCATAACGGCTACTGCTTTTGGACGCCAGACTGCTTCTAACAGGGCCAATATCTGGGGGCTGTTTTTTATCTCAGAGCCAGCTGCAGTGACTAACCCTCTTTCCTTATACAGGGCCCCGTGGGCATGGAGAGTGGCAAAGGCATACCGGGAGTCTGTGTATATATTCACATGACGGTTAGTCCCAAGGGATAAGTCACGGGTGAGGGCAATGAGTTCCACCTTCTGTGCGGAAGTTCCAGGGGGCTAAGGCTGAGCTTCGACTATCTCTTCCATTGTCACCATCGCGTACCCCGCACACCTGCGGCCCTCCAACACCAGACTGCTTCCATCTACGAAGTAGGTCTCATGCTCTACCAATGTTTGGGCTGAATGTGGGACGGTGACTAGAAGGCCTTGGCCCATGGACAGTTTATCAGACTCTTCCACCAACAAGGCTGTTGCTGCTATTGCTCTCAGGCAAGGGGGCCATCCCTTGGCCACTGGATCCAGCAGTTTAGACAGGTAGGCGACTGGTCGCGGCCAAGAAACCAGTTGTTGGGTCAAGACCCCCAAAGCTCTTCCTGCTGCTTCGTGTACATAGAGGGTGAAAGGCTCGGTAACATCCGGAAGGCCTAGGGCTGGTGATGATAGTAATGCCCTTTTCAAATGTTCGAAGGCCTCCTGTTGGTCACGACCCCATTCAAGGGGGCTCTTCTCTGGGCCCTTTGTAGACTCATAGAGGGGCTTTGCAATCTTTGCGAAGTTGGGAATCCAGATACGACAGTACCTTGCGGGTTGTTGGCACTGGGATCCGGCACACTGCTTCCTTCCTCTTGCACCCCAACCGTCGGCTTCCTTTCGACAGATGGAATCCCAGATACTTCACTTCCAACTGGCATAACTGAGCCTTTTTCTGGAAACTTGGTAACCCGCATCGTACAGAAGTTGGAGAAGTTCTGTGGTTGCCAGTATACATTCAGCCTCAGAGTCAGCAGCGATTAGCAGATCATCAACGTACTGCAGAAGTACTCGTCTGCCGGGCTCCCCAGGGGGGGAAACTAGCGAGATCTTGGGCCAATGCTGTGCTGAAAATGGTAGGGGAGTTCTTGAATCCCTGTGGTAAGCGAGTCCAGGTAACTTGAGACTTTCTGCCAGTAGCAGGGTCCTCTTTCTCGAAAGCAAACAGGTGCTGGCTTGCAGTAGCCAGGCGTATACAAAAGGAGGCATCTTTTAGGTCCAGTACTGAGAAATGAGAAGCAGTCGCCGGGGTGAGGCCCAACAGTGTATAAGGGTTTGGTACTACTGGATGCAGAGTCACAGTGGCCTCATTGACACGACGGAGATCCTGAACAGGTCGGTAGTCGGTGGTTCCAGGTTTTCGGACTGGCAGCAAAGGAGTGTTACATGCCGATTGGCAGGGCCGCAGGATACCATGTTGTAGTAGCTGCACCAGATGATGATGAATTCCTTCCATAGCTGCCTGCGGCAGCGGGTATTGTCGCACATGTACCGGGGAAGCTCCCGGCTTCATTTCAACGCATACGGGAGGGATGTTGATGGCCATTCCAGAGGGGTTTCCTTCAGCCCATACTCCAGGGGGCACTGATTCCCACGTATCCAGGGTAGCCACATCAGATTTTGGCCTGTTCTCATATAACCGCCATTCTTCTTCTCGGGGGACAGACAGTACCAAAACTGTTGGGCCCAGGCTGGGTATTTCGAGCTCAGCCTGGCCGTCAGGCCCGAATGAGATTTGGGCCTGGAGTTTTGCCAGAACATCCCGACCCAGCAGGGGTATGGGACATTCAGGCATATACAGGAACTGGTGAGTGATGGTCCGTCCCCCCAACTGGCACTTGCGGTTTTGCAGGAAAGGTCTCTGGGCCCTCTCCCCCATAGCTCCCACAATAGTTACTGACTGGGAGGAGATCGGGGCCATTTGTTGGGTGACCACTGAGTGTGTTGCTCCGGTATCGACCATGAATTGCATTTTCCGGTCCCCTAAATTCATCTTGACTATAGGCCCCTGGGGACCCAACAAAAACTTGTAGCCCGGTCTGGCCTAGTAGCCATCCGAGTCATAATGTTCCATAGTTGCAAGGCCTTCGAAAGCTGGTCCCAGTGGAGGCGGGAAAGCATCATGCTGGTCTTGCTCCCGTGTAGTTCGTATGGGTGCTCTTACACCCCTTGTGGATGGATATCTCCCCCGCCTTGTGTTACGATTTGGACACTGATTCTTCCAATGTCCCTCCTCTTTGCAGTAGGCACATTGATTGGGGCCTAGGGGAAACCTCGGCCCCCCGTATCCACGGCCTCGTCCTCGTCCCCTATTTTCTCCTCTGGCCCAGGCTGGAACTGGTGGTCGCTTGGCTAGGGCGGCTGCTAGGAAGTCTGCTTTTTTCTTCATCCGACGCTCCGACTCTCGCTTCTGCTCTTGGTCACGATTTATATATATTTTTTGTGCTACTTCCATCAATTGCGTTGTATTCATGCCTGCAAACCCTTCCAGTTTCTGCAGCTTCCGCCGTATATCACTTTGAGCCTGTGCCACAAAGGCAGTATTCACCATACGAAGATTCTCAGGGGCCGCTGGATCGTAGGGGGTATATAATCGGTATGCTTCAGTCAGACGCTCATAAAATACCGCCGGACTCTCATCAGGAAGCTGGAGAACTTCTGCGATTTTACTGATGTTCATAGTTCGTTGCCCCGCCGCCTTAAGGCCCTCAAGGAGCGCAGTCTGGAAACGAGTGACAGCCACTGCTCCAACAGGGTCGTTCGGGTCCCAGCGGGGGTCTTCATTCGGTAAATCTGCCTCTGCCTGCTGCCGTGGATTTATAACTCCCTCACGGGCAGGATGTGTCTCCAGCTACTCGAGGGTGGCCCGTACAATACGCGCCTGTTCTTCTGTACTGAATAAAGTGGAAAGCAATTGTTTAGTGTCCGACCAGGTAGGCTGGTGTGTTTGCATAATACTGGTCATAAGATTCTGTCAGTTCATGGGGCTTTTCAGTATAGGAGGCATAGTGGGCTTTCCAGTTCAACAGGTCCGTGGTAGAGAAAGGAACATAAATCAGGCTGGATGGTCCCACTGCCACACTACCAGCAGCATCAAGGTACGGGAGCCCCTGTACTTGTCATAGTGGCATTTGGAGATCATGCGACCGCAGGCGGCAGGCTACCAGGGTGGACGATCCAAGCTCAGCCTCTGTGCTCTCAGGGGAGGAGATGGTGGCACTGGAGGTGGTACCAGAAGTGGGAGGGGTGGAGGATGTGGGAGGGGAATCTGAAGATGAGGGGCCGGAATCCGTAGAATCTTCCCTAAATCTGGCATCACCCACCCCAAGAGGAGGTCTTCCTGTCCCTTCAGCTATGGGCAGATTTTTCAGTGGTGCGGATGGGACATGGGGTTGAAGCAGAGGGAGGGGGCGTGGAGGAATATCTGGAGAGTCCCGCCCCTGGTAGATAGGGGCGGGCGTCCGTCCCTTTTGGCGACTGATGGCTGCCACCATTATTCTACACTGATCCTCGTGGCAGCGCTGGAACCATCTTGGTCTGAACTGGCATATGGCCAGCCATGAATCAATATATGGAAACTGGTCTGGGTGTTCTTTCGCTACAATTTGATGGACTAAAAACACAGTGGGCAAATCTGTGGACCCCTGGGGAGGCCACAGCTTGACTAAGGCTGGCCATTCCCTCTGACATAGAAAAGATAATCGAGATGGGGAGAGGGGAACCCCATAATCCTCCCCAAACCCAGATTTAAAATTGTGAAGCATGCACTGTAGGGGCGTTTGCACTTTTGACTTTCCCGACCCCATGCTCAAATTCTAGTTCAATGACTAAATGCAGTATACAATGTGGATCTTCTAATCTAGTCTCAATTCAGGAAAATGCAATTTTGCAATACAGATCTTCTAATCCAATCTCAATTCAGGTAAAAGCAATTTACAATACAGATCTTCTAATCTAATCTCAATTCAGGAAAAATGCAATTTACAATATACATCATCTAATCTAATATCAATTCAGGAAAAATGCAATATTACAAAATACGTCATCTAATCTAATCTCAATTCAGGAAAAATGCAATATTACAAAATACACATTCTAGCTGCAGCATGAGATTTGATTTGGATAATAGTGATATAAGAAAGTATAGCTAGCTATTTTTTAAAATGTCCACTAGATGGAGCTCCAGGATTACTTTAACCATGAGGATAATAGTAGTATGAGAAATACAGCTAATGTCCACTAGATGGAGCTCCTGAATCACTTTAAGTGCTGTTTCTTTTAGTATCTCAGTGTAGCTTACACGTGGTCTTCACAAGATGGCTGCCTCCTCGTGCGTTCCACACCGGCTTCGGCTCACTCGCCACCAATGGCACTGCACACCTCCAGACACCGACTCTGCTGCTCCTGAACTTAAAAAACAAGGGATAGGCATCGGGTCAAACAGCTCCGGATTTAAAAACGAAGCAAGGGAACACAGATCGGGACTCCCCCAGCAAACAGAAGGGCACCTCGAGCAGGCCCGAAACGGATGCTCCAGCGCGCCGAGCCCCCACTCGCCGACGAGGCAAAGAACAAATCAAAGGAGGAGAGCCAGCCGGGCCGCGGTGCGCAAACAACAAAAGGAAAAGAACAAATCAAAGGAGGAGAGCCAGCGGGGCCACGGCGGGGGTCACGCACTGACAACAAACGGCAGTCTCATGCCGCCCGCAGCCTGCGCGGGGCTCCAGCCGGCGTCCACGGACAAATTGCGGTCAGTACAAATTTTTAATAATCAGATTGGAGGGCACACTTAAGGGGGTTAAGTACTAATATTTTAGGCAAGTTTAATAGTTTTTGGCAGCACTTCGAATACGTTTAAAGGGCCCGAGGTAGCAAAGTTAAATTTTTACTGCAATCATCTACCGGCGCTCGCAAGCGCCCCCCCCTTTCCCTATTCCTACCAGATTTACCAAATACAGACTGGACGAGCAATGGTTTCAGGGCCTCTGGGACCCTTACTCGGACTGCTCGTTGCGGGTGATCACGCCGCTACAGGGTCACAGAATCTACCAGATTTACCAGGATTTCCAGATACAGAATACAGAGCTACCCAAAACAGTAAAACAGTAAGGTAGTAGTAGTACTCACCAGAATTCTGATCAGACAGAGTTTGGATGCCAGTCTATCCAGCCGGTTTTCAATCGGGGGGGTCAGCCGCAGGGACCGACCGACCAGATGAGTTAAGGTGTCCTTCCGGAGCACAAAAGGGGGCCCGGGGTGCCAAGGACCGTTAATCACCTGGAGGGGCCTAGTCCCTGACTGGTGGAGGCCCGATCCTGCAAAAAGCAGTGGTCTTCCCACCGTGGGTGTGATGAGAGAGGCTTTTTATTTAATTTAATAGGGTCCCATCTGGGTCGCCAGAAATGTAACAGCAAATGCTGTGAAAAAGCTCTCAATCTCTCTCTCTCACCCACAAAAGGAAACTCACAGAGAGGCTGGAATGCAAACAGGATCTTTTAATGTGCGCACAGGCTCAGACAGAGTGCCGGCAGTCTCCACAAAAAAATCTGAGCCCCGAGGGACGTCCTACAATGCCTTATATACAGTACAATTTTAAAACTCTTCTACAATCTCATTCGCCTCAGGTATTTTCTATCCACCAATCAGTAGCCCCTGGGGAAGGTACCTGGGTGACCTGTCCAAACCGGTATGCTCTGGTCTGCTGATTTCTGGGCAAGGGATATTGTGCTCAGACCTGCAGTGGGGGAAGGGTGCCTGCTGAAATCTTTGTCTCCTCTTAGCAAGCTGATCACTTATGTAAGAACCTCTTGGCTGGGGGGGGGGGGGGGGGGGAAGGATTTCCCACAGCTAAACCTTATGGCTGCCTCAAAACCATTATTAGCCAGAGAGATTTAGAGAGGCCATCACTTATCATGGGAGTGAGAAACAATGAATGGATCTGCTCTTTGCGATCCTACTGAGTTTTTATGACCTGAAGGTGTAACTGTCAGAGGCAAAATTCTGCACTTGGTGGACATTTGGTCTGACCCAGCATGACACATTTTAAAGCTCAATTTAGATAGGTCACGCAGAGGGAAATTGAGACATCCAGGTCAGGACGTGCCCTATTTATTTTACATAAATTCTGCCAAATGCAGAGCCTCTTGTAAAATATGTTTAAGGATGTGCAAGACTGCATGTGGATTTCACACCACGTCAGATGGAAGTAGCCCTTTTAAAAAGTTCCACGCAGAGAAAGTGTGTCCTGCTCTTTTGTACTTGTGTGTGGGTGCAGCTTTTTAAAATCACTACTCCTGACAGCATCCAGGGCTGGTGCTACCAGTAGGTGAACTGTGCAGTCACTTAGAGCGCCAAACTTTAGAGAGTGACTCATTCGCACCATTGACCGCCATTGCATACCCCCTCCGGGACCTGCAGTGGCAGGAATGACAATAAAAGAGTAAAGCAGCGCTTAACGAGAACCTCTGAACTGCTGCATGTTGGTGGTGCTGTGCTCTGACCAGCTAGTTTGCCTCCATGCAAACAGGACGTCTGCATTGAAGGCGGCGGGACTGGCTGGCCTTTTAGAACGCAGAACCAGATGTGTTTTGTCACTGCCGCTGCTGCAGGTCCCGGAGAGGAATGGGGGTTCACTTAGGGCGCTTGTAGATCCTTGCACTAGCCCTGACAGCATCCATCTCCCTCACTCCCCAGTATCCCTTCACATCACCTCACTGACATCCATAAACCCTCGATCACCCCATTGATATCAAAAACCCTCCCAATCGACCCTCCTTCCCCTGATTTATGCACATTCTTCTAAGCTTCTTTTCAGAATACATATTTTCAGTGTAAACGGCACATCACTCAAGATTGCTGTATAAGATTTTTTTTTTATTCTAGTAAGAAATTTTTTTTTATTACATTTTAGCCCCAAATTCAGTAGTCTTTCTAGGCTCACCTATATTTTATATAATGAGCAAGAGATTCTTGATGCCAATGCCATCTTTATCTAGGTGAATTCATTTTAACTAGTGGCACACAAGTGCCTTTGTGTCTTTATAAAGTAGGCTGCAAATAGGCACTTTTGGTCCTTCACACTGGGACCTTTTTGTAAAATTACCCATTTTTCATAAAAATAAGCACAGTCTTCTGTACGCCTACATTTTACGTGTTTATACTGTTGTGCAAGTCTATATTAGCCATTTTCCTCATGCAAAACATGCTTCCATTGTGGAAAATGCTTTATCAATTAACCCTTCATAACCTATGGACCTGCTATTCAGCATTATTTACATGGGTTGCAGACAGGCCAACTGTGTAAACGCCGCTGAGCTGGATATTCAGCAGCACTAACACAGTGCTGCTGAATGTTCATAGCTGCTGCCTCTACACGTCCCGCTGCCTGGTTAAGAGATACAGTATGCGGCTAAGGCCAGGCACAAGAAACCCTGGCCTAACACTCAGGCATTGTGTCAATGGTTTCAACCTCTTTATAAAGTGACATTTCTGCCCCCCCCCCTCCTCCGATGCTGCTTCTGGTTTGAAGCTGGGCCGGAGCGGGACAGAAACGGCACATTGTGAATGGGAGGAAAGAACAGCGCAGCAGTTGAGCATGTTAGTATGTTTGCGCTCTGCCGCTACAAGTAAGCACTGCATCGCAGTTTGGGGGCTATTGCCACTGCTACAGACCCTGGAGAGAGGCAGCAGCGGCAACAATGAGCACCATCAGAGGGCCAGTGCCGTAGGCAACCACTTAATTTGCCTAGTGGTAGGGCCAGCCCTGGATGGAACTTTCTGGAGAGTATTGATGCATTGCCGGGGATGGTTCTGGGAGCCTCTTTTAGAAAGAGACCAACATGCATATTTTGCCTTTATGGAAACAGGCATATTCTTTGACATATTGTTCTTTTTCTGAGGTTTAAATTTTTATTAGTACATCCTTATTGCTATTTCTTGTGTGATTTTGTACTCTGCTAAGAGTGACTTTAGATTAGCAGAATATCAATTTATATAAGTGAGGAAATAAATATCTGTCATTCATGGCAGGTGATTTTATGATGGTAATTAAAGCTGTTTTCTCAGATGAAAGCAATAGTTGAATTTCTATCATTAATTCAATGTTTGTTAAACACTGTTGTCTGCTGAAGGCTGAACCAGTTGCCCGCATGTTATGGTCTCATAAAGTCTGGCTGCCTGGTTGTTTGCTCAGGTGAAGTCATTGCAGTTTTTATGGCTACTTCCAATACACTGACCAGGCCACTGACCCAGCAGCAGCATTGTATCCTATTAGGCAACCAGCTTCAGTTCCTGGACCTAGGCTCCTTTTCATTGGGCTTGAGGCCAGATTTGAGAGTTTGACACCCATAGGCAGAAAGGCAAGACCGAACAGCAGATCCGAGGGAGTTAGCTTCAGAGATCCCAAAAATATTTGGAGAGCCAGAGGTGAAGCAGAGGAAGGCCCTTCTGCCACAGTGGCGGCCCTTGGAAGAAACCCCTGCATATGGCCCTAAACTAATTGGGAGCAAGCTTCACCTTTGTCCTGGGTGTTTTGGTGCCTTTGAAATTTTGGCAGCCTAGGCACTTGCCCATGTTGCATAAATCTGGGCCTGACTGGGCTAGCACAGACTAGGAGGGCTGAGCAGGGAGCGATTGCAGTGCTTGGGGAAGCAGAGAGTCTCATCCATTGCACAACAGCAAAATCTGCAGTCTGCATTCAGTGCATGAATCTCCCAGATTCAAATAGGAGCTGCAGTGACAGGGAAGAAAAAATTGTTTGTGCTGTCATTTTGTTGTTACTGTTCTTATCATAGGCAGCAGCAGCAGTGCAAACTCCCCCCCCTCCCCCCCCCCGTTTGTTCTGGAGAAGCCGTCAGTAGGGGTGAGGACATGCTTTCTTGTGTACAGTGTTCTGTTGTTTTCTCTGTCTACTAATTATCAAATGGATTTGTGAATGAAGTAAAACCAGTAACTATTATAAGACAGAATGAAGTTTGGGTGGCGTTTGAATCGTTGAACTGTGAGGTTGAAATGGCCTTTCATTTTCTCTCTTGCTTTCTTCGTAGATGTTGGGTCAGTGGAAGGCTTGGCGTACCACAGAGGATGGGATACGTTATACTGGACGAGTTACACCACCTCTACCATCACTCGTCACACTGTGGACCAGAACCGGCAGGGGGCCTTTGTGAGGGATACAGTTGTCACCATGTCAGGGGACGATCACCCTCGGGCGTTTGTACTGGATGAATGTCAAAAGTGAGTGTACAGTCGGAGACTCGTAAGCACATTTGTTTTTTCTGTGTATGCGGTGGTTTTGGCCCAGCAGTTTCTTCTCCTTAGGGCTTTATCAAATTTGTAACCGGCCTATATGGGCCTTCGACACTGTGAGCCGCCTTTTTCAATTACCTTGGTGTTTTATGACCATTTCCTCTTCCCTCATCTGGCTGAATTGCCATAATGACAGCCCGTGGCCAGGGGCTACAGCCCCCAGCTCCCTCCAGAACCCAGTATTGCTGCACTGTGTGACGGCTGACCCTCCCTTCCATTAAGTTTTATTATAAAAGGTAGATCAAGATAAATAGAAAATTGACGTAGACTTGATTCTCATTAGATATATGCCAAATCTCCTATTGTTTTTGAGATTCCCTGCCATTGTTGCATTTTGCTCTAATTTCCAGCAGAGAGAAGCCCCTGTCGGCTCTGAATATCCAGAAAGGGGTGTGTGACTAAACTGTTCAAATAGATGTATTTTGTTGAATGTTTCTGCAGTTGGCAGTTTGTTATGCGGTTGTGGCTGTGACCGTTGTCAAAACTGTGCAGAGAGTTGTCCCAACTGGCATGGGTTGAGCTCAGGCCATTCTAAAGGTGGTGGTATTCTATCTCTTGAGTTTAAAAAAGAAACACTGCCCTCCCATAGTGGTGAGTGAGAAGAACTACCATTGAGGAATGCTGACAGTTCCATTGCTTGGCCACTAAGTAGTGTGTCTCTTGGATAAATGGTGGAATTGTTGCTGTTTGCATTTGTAGTTGATACATTTTAGCCCCCCTTACCTGTAGTGGTAAACATTGTTACCCGTCTTCTCAAATATCAGCTGCTAGACTGGAACCCAGTTGCAGTAATGGTTGTTCCAAAGAGCCCACTCCCGTTTAGGTGCTGATACATTTTTGCAGATTTGAATTTCACTTTTGTGGCATCTTGGTTGCCTGTGTGCTGAATGATGGCTTTGTTCCATGGGTTGCTTTCCCATAGCTTGATGTTCTGGACCAACTGGAACGAGCAGCACCCGAGCATCATGAGGGCCACGCTGTCTGGGAATAATGTTGTGATCATCATCGATAAGGATATCCGGACTCCCAACGGTCTCGCCATTGATCACAAGGCCGAAAAGATCTATTTCTCTGATGCCACCCTGGATAAGATTGAGCGGTGCGAGTACGACGGTTCACGGCGATACGTGAGTTTAAAAGTGCCGGAAACCAGTAGGGCTTTGTGCCAGTAAATTTAGAAACCCGTTGCAGCATGGTAATATTGTAACATTTAAAAAATGTTTGTTGTCAGGTCCATATGAAAGATATACATTAACACCAGTCTTTTAACATTTAAAGTCTTACAGAGATTCCCATCCAGCACAAAAGATGAAACTAACAATAAGTCTCCCAACCCCCCACCCCTTCCTGTGTTCCCAATCCGAATGGAGTGAGTTACATTAGTTATTTAAAACAGCACTGTGCATCCTAGATTTAGTTTTTTATTTAAAAGGATTTATATACCGCTTTGTCCTGAAATCAATGGGGTTTACGCTTCAAATGATCAAAAATTGGTGTCATTAGGGGTAGGCATGCTGTGTTAAAACGGAGTAGAGGTGATGATTTCTTGGTGTCCTATTTACAGGATGAGCTATGTACAAGTGGTTATATACAGGAGGGTAGGGGGTGCATTTTGGTTTTTCAAACTGACTTAATATTAACTTTTTTTTTTTTTTTTTTTATTTATGAAAATTTTCAAATATACAGTATGGATACAGTATAAGGAAATACAAAGAAAATACCAAAAAAACATTTCACGAAGCAAACTCAAGATACAATAGTCCACATCTCGGGGAGTAAACATACTTTCAAAAATACAAATAACAAACTAGAAAGAAAGCAAAGCTAGGGAAAGCAAACAATCCCTGGCCTACATTAGTCTGGTGTGAACCCACCCCTAAGCCCTAGTCATCCATATAAAGAAAAGAAAAAACAGAAAAAAAAAAGAGGAACTTTAATGAGGCTTTTCCCTTCCACAAAGCCATTTCTCTAAATCTGGAGATGACAGAAAAACAAATTTCTCGTACCCTAAAGTGACACAGCACTTACAAGGGTACCTTAGAAAAAAGGTTGCCCCAAGAGCCAAGGTTCTATTTTTAAGCAGCAGAAAAGCTTTCCTGCGTAGCTGCGTGGAACGTGAAACGTCCGGAAAAATTGAGACATTGTCTCCACAAAATTTCATTGATTTCTTCTTGAAATAAGCTTTAAAAATAACACTCTTATCCTCCTCAGAGGCAAGAGCGACCAATAGAGTAGCCCGGGACGAAATCTCGTCCTGGGTATCCTCTAAAAAAGCAGTCAAGTTAAATTTTTCCGACGCCACAGGAGCTTCCACTTCCTCATCCACAACGGCTGGAGCAACCTTAGATGAGAGATAGTAACATTTATTAATAGAAATAGTATCAGCCTGTGGCAGAAGGAGGGTGTCCTTAAGGTATTTACGAAATAAAATAATGGGGGACAACAGAGCACAAACAGGAAAGTTAAGTATCCGTAAGTTTTTAACACGAGTCACATTTTCAAGATTCTCAAGTTTCTGATGTAACATAGAGGAATCTTTTGCATTAACAGACTGAAATTCAACGAGAGATTTTGTTTGACTATCTATAAGAGAAACCCTAGAATTCAACATTTCAACCTGTGAATCTAAACTTTGAAATTTGGCAACAGTGTCCTTGGTAAACTGGCAAAGCAAAGGGACAGTTTCAGTTAAAGTATGTTCCGTACGAGCTACGATTCGCCATACATCCATTAAAGAGATTTCAGGATCTTTGGAATCTTTAATAGGAGCAGCAGGCTCCTGCCAGGATACTACTCTAGGGAGCACACTGTTCCGTTGGAGATTCTGAAGGGACTGAGACTCATTAGATAGTTGTAAAAAACTAGGCGGAAGGGGTGGAGTACGTTCCACAGAGCTCAAACTCGCTCCCTCTAGCAAAGGCAGAGAAGGCACAGTACCTGAATCTTTTAGCCGCGGTGTGGACACGACATGCTTATCAATGGCACCAACTTGGCTGGTGTCCACAGAAAGCTGCTTCTTTCTTTTCCCGCCCGGCATTTTCGGCAAGCAATCACGCTCCAATCGGGCTCCTAAGGGTCTCACAAGGGGCGTTTCCTGCCCCTTTAGACACGCCCTTTAAGACAGAGCGCCGTAGCAAAGCAAAGAAAGTTTTATACCGGGCAGGATGATGACGTCAGCTGGGGCAGCCACACACAGCAGAGGGATTCACAGCCGGCACACTCTACCTCCGCGGGACCAGACAGCGCGATGAAAGAACGCTCCCAATATTAACTTATAATAACTTATTAGATGGAAGCAAATAAGGGCCCCGTATGCTCATAAACAGGCCACCAGATTTGGTTAGCTGTGCTGAAATGTGTTCCATACCAGTCAGTGCAGGACTAGCAAGGCACCATGAAGTTGACGATGGTGGTAGCAGTTCCATCCATCGTGTCAAAATACATTTCCCAGGTAGAAGGATTACTTTCTTGAAAAATAGCTGGAACCCTTTATTTCTCCTTATTTCTCCTTTATTTCAGTTGGAACCCTTTATTTATAAAGTAGGCTGCAAATAGGCATCTTAGTTGTATTATCAAAAAAGCATTAGTTGTGGGTTTAGCACAGTATTCACTCCTATTACACTCTATCCAAATATCTACTAATTGCAAGCCAAAAGGTCTGCACTGTAGGCATGAACAAAATGCATGATCCACCACACCACACTTGGTGCAGACACCCAAAGTCACTAGATCCGCACGATAAGCCCACCTTTGAGATCTTTAGAGATGCAGTAAGACCTTAGGTTGTGTCTCGAAGGAAAATATTTTCAGATACTCTGGAGGTCTTTAAGTGCTGATTGAAATAATTGCATTGTTATTGACGCCATGGCCCCATTTTATTGCCAGAGCCTCAGTTATCAGTTAGCCCCACTGCTGCCAGCCCTGCACTCAAAAATACCGACAAAGCTTTGCCCAAGTATTCCAATGAAAGAATCTACTGAACAGTCTCAAAGTTGAGTTCACTTAAAGATACCTATCAAGACCAGTTATGTAATGCTGTAATTGCAGAAAGGCAAAGAAATAATTAGGGGGCAAAGTAAACGGAGTCCTCCTAAATCAGCTTTCTCAAGCTGGTCCTGGGGTACCCCTAGCCAGTCTGATTTTCATTTTTCCCACAGTGAGTATGCATGAGATAGACTTGCATGTCTCCACTGCATGCAGATCTGTTTCTTGCATTATTACTGTGTGTATCCTAAAAACCAGACTGGCTAAGGGGCACACCAGGCCTGGTTTGAGAACCACTGCCTTAAATCCTGAAAAATCCTGATGCAACCCTTGTCATCTAGTACATCTGCCATTATACACACACCCTTCTCTTTCCAACCAGAGAAAACAGCTTGATGCAGCCCAGATAAAAATCAAGGTTCTCCTTAATAAGTAGCAACGCGTGATTTTAAAATTGACTTGTATGTTTTAACAGACCCACTTCCAGGCTTTACACAATGGAGCCACCAGAGGATGTATCCCAATATACAAAGGCAAACTCATAGATGTTGCTCTGCAGAGATAGGGGTAAAATGCTCCCTTCCCAGTCTCTCATGTGCTGTAAAAGGGATGCCACATTATAGGATCTCGTACTAGAGAGAGCCAGACCATCCGTGCCCCACTTAAACATCAATTTCCCTAGGGGCAAAGGCAGCTTTTGTCCCCACCATAAAAATGTACACAAGGCTTTATTAATTGTCACTAGGTCAGGGACTAACAAAAATACGGGAGCTGTGTGCATCATATACAACCATTTTGGCAGCACCACCATCTTGTAGAGGTAGGCTCTTCCCCATAGAAACAACGGAAGAGCCCTGCCAAGCTTGAAACAGGGTTTGCAATTCTTGCAATGAAGAGCCAACATTAATTCTACAGAGCCTAGAGATCCTGTGATGATCTGACTCTGGGTGAGTGCCCATGTGTGTAGCAGCGATCATCACATGGTGTGGTTTGAGATAAAAGCCAAGGTAGAATCCAGTCACAGCAAGCTCAAAGTCCTAAACGTCAGAAAAACTGGCTTCAGTAAAATGGCCCAAGTACCTGAAGGAGGAGTTGGTAGGGTGGGAGGGGATAAGGGAAGTGGAATTGCAATGGGCTAAACTAAAGGAGGCAATAAAAGGGGCAACAGATACGCATGTAAGGAAAGTAAATAAAAACAAGAGGAAAAGGAAACGTATTTGGTTCTCCAGAGAAGTGGCTGCACAAATAAAGGCAAAAACCACAGCTTTCACAAAATTCAGAAGTTCACAAACAGAGGAACGCAGAAAGGAATACAGGATCAAACTAAAAGAGACAAAATGAGAAATAAGGATAGCAAAATCAAAGGCAGAAGAAAAGAAGATGTGAAGTGTGACGATAAAATCTTTTTACAGGTATATTCGGGAGAGGAGGAAAATCAGAGGTGGAATTGCAGGACTCAAAAGTGCTGGGAATGAATTTGTGGAAAGTGACATTGAAAAAGCGAAAATGCTAAACAAATACTTTAGCTCTATTTTTATTAGAGAAAATCCTGGAGAAGGACCACCTTTGATTGACAAATATACAAATGGGAATGGAGTAGATACCACACCATTCACAGAAGATGTGGTGTTAGAGCAGCTTGCAAAACTGAAAGTGGCCAAGGCCATGGAACCAGATGGGATACATCCCAGGATACTGAAAGAGCTCAGAGAGGTTCTTTCAGGGCCGTTAAAGGATGTATTTAATAGATCCTTGGAGACAGGAGAAGTTCCACAGGACTGGAGAAGGGCTGAGATTTGGTACCTTTTCACAAAAGTGGTAGTAGGGAAGAAGCGACAAACTACAGGCCATTAAGCCTTACTTCAGTGGTAGGAAAAGTAATGGAGGCTTACCTGAAAGAGTGAATAGTGGACTTCCTCGATACCAACACGTTGCGTGATCCCAGGCAACATGGTTTTACTAAAGGAAGATCTTGCCAAACAAATCTAATTTGATTTCTTTGACTGGGTGACCAGAAAACTAGATCAAGGGCATGCGATGTATGTGATCTACCTAGTTTTCAGCAAAGCCTTTGATACTGTTCCTCATAGGAGGTTTATCAATAAACTCAATGGCTTGGGGATGGGTCCCAAGGTGGTGAACTGGATCAGAAATTGGTTGAATGACAGATGACAGAAGGTGACGGTAAACAGAACTCACTCAGATGAAAGGAAGGTGATTAGCAGTGTGCCCCAGGATTCAATCTTGGGACAGGTATGATTCCATGTATTTATGATTGATATTGCTGAAGGACTGAATGGTAAAGTTTGTCTTTTTGCAGATGGCATGAAAATCTGCCACAGAGCGGACTCCCCTGAGGGAGTGGATAGCATGAGGAAAGATTTCAAAAAGCTGGAAGAATGGTCTAACTTGGCAGTAAAGATTTAATGTGGAGAAGTGCAGTGTCATGCACTTGGGAAGCAGAAATCCAAGCGAATTGTATGCAATAGGGGGCGAGAGGTTGGTGTGCACAGACCAGGAGAAGTACCTCAGAGTGATTGTTTCTGAGGATTTCAAGGTGGCAAAACAGTGTGACAAGGCAGTGGCAAAAGCCAGAAGGATTCTGGGTTGCATACAGAGAGGAATTACCAGCAGAAAAGAAGAGGTATTAATGCCACTGTACAAGTCACTGGTGAGGCCTCACTTGGAATATTATGTTCTGTCTTGGAGACCATATCTCGCAAAGGACATAAAAAGGCTGGAAACAGTTCAGAGGAAGGCAGCCAAAATGATTTGGAGCCTGCATCAGAAGAGACTCGAAGATCTAAATATGTACACTCTGGAGGAGAGGAGGGACAGGGGAGATATGATACAGACCAAACCTCTTCCAAAGACGGGGAAGCTGGAAAACTAGAGGGCATAACATGAATCTGCAAGGGAGTAAACTGAAAGACAATGTCAGGAAATACTTTTTTACTGAAAGGGTGGTGGATGCTTGGAATGCCCTCCCGATGGAAGTGGTGGGGGCCAATACAGTGACAGAATTCAAAATAGCATGGGACAGACACAGTGGATCCCTTTATAGCAACAGGATAAAATAAAAAGAAACATAACTATCTCTTATCTCAGCAAATAGGGGTGACCTATATGGAGCGGTGGGTACACCCCTAAACAAAGGCATGTGGAGGGGTGACCTGTATGGAGCGGAAGGTGCACCTACTCTTGCCGCCTTGCTAGGCAGACTAGATGGACCATACTGGTCTTTATCTGCCGTCATATACTATGTTACTATGACTCTCTAGTAGCAAATATGGCTGTCCATCCACTTCAAGGAAAATTCAGGGCCTCATCTGGCTCATGGAAGAGGTTCTAGAGCCATGGCTTTTGGCTTAAGATATTTCAATATGAAACCAGAAAATGCTCCAAAAGTCTCAACCAAGTCTATTGCTCTACAGAAGGAGGCCACTGTATCCATTAAACAGACTAAAATATAATCAGCAAAAACTGCCACTTTAAGTTGGTTGCCCCCTAAATTTACTCCACAGACCCCCTGTATCCTCCTGAGCAGCTGTCAGGAAGGGTTCCAGATATAAATGAAATAAAAGAAGATAGAGGAACCATCCCTGCCTTGTACTTTGTGTGAGGACAAGATTGGATGATACTAAACCATTGGTAATCACTGCCACTCTTGGATTAGTATAGAGACCCCTAATAAAACTCATAAAAAGCCCCTCCATCTCCACATACTCTAAAAACTTAAAACGATAGATTCACTGACTCTATCAAAAGCTTTCTCAGCATCCAAATGATCACCAATGCTGAGATGTCCAACTTCTAACATTGCTTCATGGCCATTATGATCTTCCTGACGTTGTGAACCGCATAGTGATTTTTCACAAAACCCCTTTGGTCCTCTGCAGTTAAGATGGGAAGAACTTCTATTAAATTGGCTACATGTTTTGCTAAAATCTTCAGATTTCAGGAATGAAATAGGTCTATTAGAAGCTGCCCAAGTCTCATCCTTCCCTGATTTCACCTGTGTGATATAGATAAGAATATAAGAAATGCCATACTGGGTCAGACCAAGGTACATCAAGCCCAGTATCCTGTTTCCAACAGTGGCCAGTTCAGGTCACAAGTGCCTGGCAGGTTCCCAAAAAAGTACACAGGTTCTACAATGCCTTATTTGGTTCACTGGGTAAGAAACCCATCTCTCTGACTTGATTGTACATCTCTAGAAGTGGGATACACACAAGAGCTTGTGAACATTTTATAAAATTTGCTACCCATGCTGTCAGGCCACAGGTCCTTTGGCAAGGGGTGCTGTGGATTATTACATGGATGTCAGATGATAGAACTGGAGCAGACGGAGAATTCTGACTCTCCATCTATGTGGAAAATGTAATGCTCCGCAAGAGAGCGAACACTGTATCCAAACTCCCAGTTCCCCCTTATAGAGCAAGTCATAAAAGTTATGGAATGTGTTCCCTGTGTCCTGTAGTCCCCTCACCGGATCTCCTTTTCTGGTACGAACCGCACAGTTATTTCAGAGACTGAAATGAGTTTGAATTATGTTCATAAGCATTTCCCCCAACCTGTTTCCATATCTCTACATCTTACACTGGTGATATGTGATGTCTCTAGTGGCGTGTTCCTGTATGTATGTATTCAGTGCCATCTGAGTGACTACAGATTAGGATCTAGTAATGGAGATGGAGCTTGCATACGTTTTTCTTATGTCCTTTATCATTTGGATTTCTAAGGATAAGATAGTCTTGGCTAAATCCTTATTCCTAATTGTCCCTCCAGTCCAGACTGCATGGATTAGGCTCATCCACCAGCAGATTATTTCTCAGTCTCTGTTGAAGCACTCCCACTGAAGTAGCCTGTACCCCTATACAAGCCAGTATTCTCAGTCTCCAGAGGAGCATGGTCTGTGATGGCTGGGTCTTGGTTGGGTGCTAGGCTGCAGATGGTTGAAGTGCAGAATCCAGTGGATCAGGGCCCCTCGCCCTCTTTTCCCCTAGCCACCTCTCAGTTTGGCCCTTGTGGTGGGAAGGTGGCTGCAGCTTCCTTTTATCCTCTTCCCCAACTTTTGGGAGGGGCTAGAGGCTGAGCCCTTGTCTCTCCCGCCATTTAAAGTTTTAAAAAAAAGAGACAGGCAGGCAACAGAGTTCAGTGGGGAGAAGCAGCAGCAGCACAGTTGAGTCCTGGGAATGGCTGGTTTTCGGACACCAGTAAGGGGGTGAGTTCAGCAGTGTATTCTCCAGGCCCGCGGTGCACATGGCCAAGTCTGAGGGTGGCCTGTCACAGCTGTCGGGCTTCCTGACATGAGCTTTTGCCAGGCTGTTTCAGGGAGAACATGGCTGCAACAGATCGGTTGGATGGTGGTTTGTGGACCTCGTAGGTCTGCGCCAAGGTGGGCAGCAGATCATGATCGTGCGGGTAAGGATGTTTGGCAGCTTCACGGTTTTGGCAGAAACAACTGCCATTTTGGGACCTCCTGATTTGCTGACTACGGAGTGATTGGAGCTTCTGACCCTGAAGCCCATGATCACGGGTCCCTCAGGGGCCACGGGCGGGGCTGGTTGGAAGTTGGGTAAGCCCTTCCTTTTCCCCAGAATTTGTACTTTTGTTACATCAGGCATTTCTTTTGAAGCAGGGTTTAGGAGATGAGTCTGCATTTGTTGGCTTTACCTCCTAGGTGGAGGGGCAGTCTCTCTCTGCCACGGTTAAGTGCCTGCGCAGAGAGGGGTCCCTAGATTTTGATGATAGAGCCTCCTTGGGATCCCTGGGGTCTTTGGGGCTGTTGGAGGGTCCCTCAGACATCTTTGAGGAACAGGACCAGGAGGATTTCGAAGAGGGGTAGCTCCCAGTCGGAGAGGATCCTACCACGGTGTGGATTTTCCATAGGGATGAGCTACCCCCTCCCCTCATTTTGCAGACCCTGGCAGCTTTGCGCATTGCGGAGGAACTTTGGCTGGAGCCTTCGGAGCATCCGCAAGATCCACTGCTTGAGGACATTCGTAAACCATCTCAGTCCTTCCCCATCCGTAGAGTGGTGAAGGAGATGATTGATGCGGAATAGAAAGTTCCTGCTTCAGGGCTGCAGATTGGCAGAAGTATGATCAAACTTTATCCTATCCCGCCGGAGGAGAGAGAGAGATTACACCTGTCTTGAATGGACACGCTGGTGGCGATCACCAGAAAGACTTTTCTGGTGGAAGGGGATGTGGTCTAGTTTCACCTTATGCTTAATGATATAAGCAACAATATATTCTCATAAAACTACTTTTTTCATTACCCAAAACAAAATTGGATTGGACCTATGTGCCTGATTGAGTTTGAATCCTTCCACTTTGCTCTTGAGGGTTGAATTTAGCATCCCTACAGAGAAAGCTAGGGAACCACTAATGATCTTCAAGATCCACCCAAATGAGAACATGATCAGATATTTCCACTGGGCCAATCTCTGCACTTGCAGCTCTATGGAACAAATCTTGAGATACAAAATTGTAGTTCATGTGGGACATGCAATGATGAGCTCTGGCAACATTTGTTAAATCTTTCTCTAAAGGATGGGGTGGGTCCTCTAAGAATCAGACAAGCCTAGCATACTACAGATCTGCTGTAATACCCTGTGGAAGGCCAGTGTCTGGTACACCTTTCTTGCTCTGCCAGATGTAGGTCCATGACTGCACTAAAGTCCCTGCCCAAGGTCTTAGGAAGAGGAGAAAGATTAGTGCAGATTTTTATTAGGGAAGGGTAAAATTTTGATTCAGAGATATTAGGAACATAGATGTTGTTTAAAAGTAAATCCTTTCCTCTCAGAGGACCCTGCACAAAAATAAAACTGCCACCTGGATCTACTGTTTGTTTAAACTGGAAAGTGTCACCCTTGTAAATTAAAATAGCAACTCTTTTTGACCCCTAGGATGTGGCATAAACCTCTCCCACTCAATTTCTCTGCAATTTAGGATGCTTGGCCTTGGTAAGATATGTTTCTTGCAAGAAGGCACTGTAAGCCTTGTGCTCCTTTAAGCTTTGTTGTATTTTATGCTGCTTAACAGGAGAACCAACATCACATACATTCCATAAAATAAGTCTGGTTTTACCAGCTCCGCCCATCAAGTATTTTCCTATACAATAACAAGTTGAAAAGTGTACATTTGCAGTGTGACACAATGGCACATTCCTCCATTTGCAGAATCAAGCATGTGAGGGGTTCATATGTGTCAGAGGGTGTGTTATGTGCATGTGTGTTTAAGGTGCATACATGTGTCATGGGAAGTATCCGGGGTTGCGTGTGTATGTGTGTGCATATTTCTCTCTCTCTCTCCCCCCTAGTATTTAACCAGTCTCTCTCTCTTTCTCTTATACTCGCCTCTATCATCTACTTGCGCTCTCATTCACCGATTCCTGTGCCTGGCTGCAGCAATTTAAAAAATGCAGCATTTCAAGCTTTCCCCACCACAATCAGCCCTTTGCATGGTTGAGCCATGCGGTGGAGGACGTTTGGGCTGATCTCATGACTCACCCATGCAGACAACTGGTCATGGTGGGGAAAGCGTGAAATGCTGCGCTTTTCAGGAGCTGCAGCCCAAGCGGGGTCTAGCATATGCAAACAGACATTGCCCAAACACCTGAAGCATAGACAATAGGTACTATGCAACTTTATTTAATGTCCTCTAGTTTTAAAGCTTCCCCATGCTGAAGGCTGCACTTTAGCTGTGCTTACTCTCCTTTAGTACCTGTGACTGGCACTGACACCATTTCCTGGACTTGGGTCGCCCTAAGTGGACACCTAGTCCACTTAGTGGTAGGACTGGCCTTGGTAATGGGTTCTATCTGAGCAGAGAACCTTAAAAGGCATCCACAATCTCTCTACGTCCTGACTCTACAGATGGGATATTCCAATCTACATCTGCCAGGTTGAAATTTCCTAGCAATTTCACCTCCTTTTTTTATTTCCAACTTTGGATATCCATGGCCAGATCTCTCTCTCTTTTTTTCTGGCTGAGTTGGAGGTCTGTAGATGACCCTTGTGTGGATGGAAATTCGTCTCTTTCAACATGATCCATATTATTTCCATTTCCCAAGCCTCTCTGCATGTCAATCACTTTAATACTGGTTTTCACAGAAAGGGTGAGCACAAAGACAAAGCCAAATGTCTCTGCTCCAAGTAGGACACTGAAGCTTGATTCATATAACTCTTGCCAAGGTTCTGCTTTGATGTTTTGATGTGGGATTTTCCTTTGACATCACACATTTGGCACAGGTATGTGGGTGGGAGACTGATAATGTATATTGATATTTTATGCATTACTTGAAAAGATGCGTATATCTGTAGAAACAAAGTGCTGAAAGTAATCATGTTTCTGTGAAATGAAAGCAGACTGTGTGTTGAGAGGAGGGAATGGGGAGAACGCAGTCTGCATTATTTCTACGTTGCTATGATGATTCTGCTTATTAGGTGTTAAATAGGCATGCATGATTCCTTCAGTTGGGGTGTTTTTGTTCCAACAGGTTATTTTAAAATCGGAACCAGTTCATACCTTTGGCTTGGCTGTCTATGGAGATTACATATTTTGGACAGACTGGGTGCGCAGGGCGGTGCAGAGGGCAAACAAGTATGTGGGCACAGACATGAAGATGTTGAGGGTTGATATTCCCCAGCAGCCCATGGGTATCATCGCTGTGGCCAATGACACCAATAGCTGTAAGCAATATATTTCTTTATTCTCACTCCCTGGTGTAAAGCAGGGAGATCTCTATGGACCTCTTGTTTGTCAGAACCTTTGAAGACGTTCAAAATAATCAAACCTGCCTTATGGTCATACATCAAGAAATCAGGCCATAGCTTGTGTTGCGTCCTTATTGTCAAGGTGTTATCAGCAAGCCAAGTACTTTTCTGGTCATACTGAAGAATCTTTAAGTCCCTTCCCCCATAAAAGAGGAAACCTGAGAAAAGCTCGAGAAGAGAGTGTTTGCATTCAGGAGGGATCTAGTAAGGGCTGGCCCAACCATTAGGCAAACTAAGTGACGCCTAGGGTGGCAGCTTCTGAGCAGCAGCAGATAGGGTACCCAAATCTTTAACAATAGATTTTGACAGCCAGGAGGATGTGAAGCTTAAAGTTTGCCTAGGATGCCAACATCTTGAACCAACTCTGGAGCTGACCATGCGTCTAGTGAAGTTTCATGGGAAGTTTTTGTGGAAGACCATAGAATACTATTAAAAATTCTTCCTGGAAAAGCTATGGCTTTCCCAGAGGAATAAAAAAAATGATTCAGTCTTCATGTTGGCAGTGAAAACAGAATGCTAAGCTAATGAGTACTAGAGAATTCTAGACCACCCTCTGTATGCCAGCTATCACACGCATGCACCCCGCTTGCTAGCAGTCTCTTCCTGCCAGCTCATATCAGGAAGTTGTATCATCATTTTGCTCTGATGACCCTTTTTCTTTGTTTTCAGGTGAGTTGTCCCCTTGTAAGGTTAATAATGGTGGCTGTCAGGACCTGTGCTTCTTGACTGCCGAAGGGCATGTGGACTGCTTGTGCCGAGGAGAGAGGGTTTTGCAAGAAGATTTTACCTGCATAGGTGAGTCCATGCGTAGATGATGACAAAACAGAAGCACCGAAGGGGGTGAAAAGGGAAATCCTTTCTGAACTGGAGCAGAAAGAGAATTTATGGACTGGAATTAGGCAAGTTAGTCGGTCTTTCCACCTGAATGTCCTGTATCTACTTACAACGATGGAGAAAGCACAGGCCATTTTCCTATTAAAATAGTATAGGTCAGTAGAAGCCTACTAGTACTATTTATCACTTGTGTAGCACTGCAAGGCATACGCAGCACTATACACGTACAAGTAAAAGACAGTCCCTGCTCGTCAGAGCTTACAATCTTTCTTTTTTTTTATTAAGAAACCTAAGACATACATTCCACTTCTCACAACCACATAAGAAAGAACATTTCACAATGATAGTGGAAGAAACAAATGCCCAGAGTTTCGATTAACCCCCCCCCCCCTTCTCCCCAGAGGACACTGCAGCACACGTAGAGCAGGACAATCACATTAAAAGAAATATATTATCCAACAACTTCACTCCTTGTGTGGACCAAGCCATTATACCCCCTAGAACCCAGGTAAACCCACTCCCCCCCCCCCAAGCCCAAAGCTTCATCCCTTCAATCATGCCAAATCTCCACAAACAGGCAACTAATTAACTCGCAGTCACACTACAACATTCGACAAAGGGAGACCAGACCTTTTGAAAATTGGAATAATTCTGCTATTGCATAGCAGTTAGCTTGGCCATTCCCTGGATGTATTTAACCTTCTGGGCCACCACATCTAAGGAGGGAACCTCAGGACTTCTCCAAATTGGGCCAGGGATAGCCTTGTAGCCGTTAATAAAAATCTTGGCAAAGGGTCAAAGACTGCCCCCCCCACCATCCGCATTCACACACAATAAAGCAGCACCAGCTGAGGGAGGGACCCGCCTCTTCTGTACCCGACTAATAAAGGAAAAGATTTGCTCCCAAAAAGGTAAAACAAGCAGGCACACCTCCCAAATATGAAGGAAAGAGCCCTTCTCCCCACACAAGTGCCAGCAAAGCCTATCTCCATGACCCAACCCCTTCAGCTTCTCTGGAGTATAATACCACCGATGAAACACTTTGTAAGCATTTTCAATCAAATACACTGCTTGTATTCCTTTATAAAGATGTTGGATCACAGGAATCCAATCATTAAAAGTCCAGGTCAACTCTAAATCCGATTCCCATTGAGACAGGTGCCAACGTTTCTCGTCTTCCCCCTCTCCCAAAGCCTTATACAATCTAAAGAGGCATCCCTACATGGAATCCTCAGTAAAAACCAACTCTAAGGGCTTCATCATGCCCCCCTGCCGAGCTCAGTCACCCCCTCTCAAATAATGGCACACCTGCACGTGTTGATACCTGTCTAGCTCCTCCAAGCCGTATTCATGCTGCAGCTCAGGGAAGGGGATATACCATCCCTCCAAAATTGACCCAAGTAGCACAGGCTCAGGGTATCCCATTGTATGAAGGTGGGGTCTGTAAGATCCGAAGGGAAAGAGTTGTTGTAATGCAGCGAAGTAAGTTGAAACAGTTGCTGATTCCCAAACCCGCAGCATAAGGTCCACTAATGGGTTTATCTCTGTCAAAGAGTCCAAATGCAAAGGGCCACACCATAAGAAGGGGGATGCAAGGGCCAGACCCCTACTGAGCCTTGTTCCAAAGACATCCACTCATTCCAGGATGAAAGATGCCAGTCCACTGCACCTCAAAGCATCGCCACCTCATAGTACCTCTCTAACTCCAGAATGGCAAGACCACCCTGCTCATGCGAGCAGAAAAGAACCTAATGAGCTACCTGAGGGTGCTTATACCCCCACAGAAATTTCATAAAGCCCTTCTGTCATTTACGCAACACCCCTTCCAAAAGCCTAATTCGGAGAGCATTAAACAGATATGAAAACTTGGGTAGTGTCATCATTAAAACTTAATATGACCGAACCATGACAACCCCACAGTTTTCCACTGCTGAAAGCTAGAACAAATCAATTTCTACAACGGGTCAAATTTAAGCTGACACAATCTAGATGGATCTACCGCAAGATTAGCACCTAAATAACGCACATGAGAGGGAGCCCACCGATAGGGGAAACACTCACATATCCACATACACTCTTGTTTGTCCATAGAAATTTCCAGTATCTCAGATTTTGACACGTTCATCCTAAACCTGGAGACTTGACTAAAGCGCTCCAATTGTTCTCCTACTCTGATCAGAGAGCCAATAATGTCAAAGTAAATAACAAATCATCTGTAAACAGATAATTCATGGTCAAATTTGGCCCAGGTATCCCCACAATATTGTCTCGGGAGCGGATAAATTGTGCCAGAGGCTCCATAGCCAGAGCAAATAATAGTGGAGATAAAGGGCAGCCTTGGCGAATACCCCTGCGCAACTCAAATGACTGAGAGTATGAGTCAGTGATCTTTAATCGCGCTGTAGGTTGCGTATTGTAAACGGGGGCGCTGGGTGAGAATGCCCACAGTCTTGGCAAAGGCAAATATTAGTATGACTTGCAAAGGATTGTGGGAAATGTAGTCCATTCATACCAGAATCAGCCGTTCACAAATAAATGAGTTGTGCTTGCTCAAGTGTAAGCAAAGAAAATATATTTTATTTATGGGGTTATTTCTCCCACACAGATTTACTTGGTAGCACAAAAGGATACTTGCTTTCAGTATTATACTTAGGAACAACAAATCATGATCAGCAACTGAACTTCTTAAGCAATCAATCAAACAATAAAGACCTTGATGGGAACAGAAAGGTCTTTCTGTGGGCTCCTGCTAATACCTTTTAGCAGTGCTCCAAAAACAAAACAAAACCCAAAAAGTAATCAAAAACTGTTCTTTTTCAAGGATAACTTCTTGTATTTTCACACACACCCAGAAGTGTCCTTTCAGAGCCCACGTGCAATTATGCAAGGCTTAATTGCTAACAATTAACCAGCTGCAAACCTCTTGGCTGGTTTACTTTCTATACGTGGCTCAAATCCTACCCTAAAGCTTTCTTGTAAACTTTTCTGGGTAGATAAAAGAACAAGATATATTTCTTTTTGATGGTTGTTGTATTTGTGAAAGTATTTTTACCACAGCAGCCTAGATAGAGAGCAATCCATGTATTCACTCTGATCATTTAAAATATCTCCTTCTTCTTCAACTATCATAGAATCAATATCATGGACTGGCTCAGAGGAATTTCTTAATGGAGCACTCTCAGGACAATACTTGTTTCCCTGCTGTCTTCCAAGTGAAGAGCTAGGGCATAGATCAGTGTTCATACCTGAGCTTCCATTGCTGTTAGGGTTCCTCTCAGATATCCTGGCCAGTAAGAAATCCAGCTTTTTTGTCCAGACTTCCAATCAAGATCCCTGGACACTGGGTCTCTCTTCACATACCTTCTTACATTGGTCTTAGGGCCCCTTCCAAATGCAGCCGTCTCCCTCACAGGTGCCGTCCGGGGATTCCTGGCTCTGTAACCCCACTCCTCTGGCTTCCCCCAGTCCAATGGAGTATGCTTGCCTCTGGAATGACTCCCAGCACACATACTGCTATGGACTCCTTTAGACCTCCAAGATGCTTTTCTCTTCTTTCTTCCACGCTGCTTCTTGCTCTCTCTGTCCTTGAACTCTGGGTTCCTCATCAACTCCAACTCCAGCTCTCTGGTCTGCAACTGCTTCTCCCACTGTGTAGAATAGGTTTTACTTTTAACTTGTTTAGAGGGATACTCCACCCTAGCACAGCTCAGCTGTGCTGAATCAAGCCCTGCCCTTGGAGATGAGTGATTGGGGATTACCTCATAGCTCTCCTGATTGAACACACATTTCCCCACTTCAGCTCTTCTATAGGGTGTTTGAAACCTGGTGCATTCTGGGACTGGTAGTCTTTTATGAAAACATTCTGTTTTATTATTTCTACCAGCAAAGACAGGTTGCTTGTTCAGAGCCAATTCACCTCTATTATAGCTCCTTCCTGAACTATGATAAGCTTCCTTATCACAGTATACAACACCTGAATCCATTGCCAAAACGGCCCCCAGTCCACACTTCTCCAAGATCTGAAACAGATAAGGCCAATAGACCTTATTACAGGCGTTCTCTGTGTCAAAATTGAGGTGCAGGGCTAGCCCTACCACGATTTCACAATTTGGGTTAGGTTCAAAGTCTTATGCACATTATCAGAGCACTGCCTCCTCGGAATAAAACCCGACTGGTTATAGTGCACCAATTTGGGTAGTAAGGGTTGTAGATGGTTAGCCAAGACTTTAGCAATTATTTGTGGGTCTATACCCAAAAGTGAAATGGGACAGTATGAACCATATTGCAAGGACTTCTTCCCTTCCTTAAGTAACAAAGTGACACCTGCGGCCCTCATTGAAGGGGGCATCAGTTGCTCCTCCAATAAGAACATAAGATATGCCATACTGGGTCAGACCAAGGTCCATCAAGCCCAGTATCCTGTTTCCAACAGTGGCCAATCTAGGTCATACGTACCTAGCAGTTTCCCCAAAAGACACAGGTTCCGCAATCCTTGTACTGGGTCAAGAATTGATATCCTGGGGCCCTTCTTAATAATGGTTTATGGACCTTTCCTCCAGGAACTTGTCCAAACCTTTTTTTAAACCCAGCTACACTAACAGCCTTTACCACATCCTCCGGTAACAAATTCCAGAGTTTGATTACACGTTGAGTGAAAAAATATTTTCTTTTATTAGTCTTAAATAGTTTACCCTGTAGCTTCATTGTATGTCCCCTAGTCTTTTTATATTCTGATAACGTAAACAATCGATCTACGTTTACCCGTTCCACTCCGTTCATTAATTTATAGACTTCTGTCATATCTCCCCTCAGCCTTCTCTTTTCCAGGTTAAAGAGCCCTAACCCTTTTAGCCTTTCTTCATAGGAGTATCCTTCCATCCCCTTTACCATTTTAGTGGCTCTTCTCTGAACCTTTTCTAATAACGCTATATCCTTTTTAAGATACGACGACCAGAATTGCACACAATATTCAAGGTGCGGTCTCACCATGGAACGGTATAGAGGCATTATAATATCTTTTGTTTTATTTTCCATTCCTTTCCTTATGATACCTAGCATTCTATTTGCTCTCTTGGCCGCCTCTGCACACTGGGCCGAGGGTTTTAACATGGTATCCACAATGACGCCTAAATCTTTTTCCTGGTTGGTGGTTCCTAATGTGGAACCTTGCATTGTGTAACCATAGTTTGGGTTGTTCTTCCCTAGGTGCATAACTTTGCACTTGTCCACATTAAATTTCATCTGCTATTTTGATGCCCAGTCTTCCAATTTATCAAGATCCTCTTGCAATTTTCCACAATCCTCTTGGGTTTTAACAACTTTAAATAGTTTTGTGTCATCTGCAAATTTGATAACCTCACTCATTATTCCACTTTCCAGGTCATTTATGAATATGTCAAAAAGCAGCGGACCCAGCAAAGATCCCTGGGGTACACCACTATTCACCTTTCTCCATTGAGAAAATTGTCCATTTAGCCCAACCCTCTGCTTTCTATCTTTTAACCAGTTCTTGATCCACAGTAGTACACTGCCTCCTATCCCATGACTTTTTAGTTTTGCCAAAAGTCTCTGATGAGGGACCTTGTCAAAGGCTTTCTGAAAGTCTAGATGCACTATATCAACCGACTCACCTTTGTCCACCTGTTTATTCACACTTTCAAAAAAACATAACAGATTAGTAAGACAAGATCTTCCTTGTCTAAAGCCATGTTGGCTGTCTCCCATTAGGCCATGACTATCTACATGCTGAGTAATTTTATTCTTTATGATGGTTTCTACCATTTTTCCCGGTACTGACGTGAGGCTCACCGGTCTGTAGTTTCCCGGATCACCCCTGGAACCCTTTTTAAAAATTGGTGTTACATTGGCGATCCTCCAATCTTCAGGTATTAGAGATGATTTTAATGATAGTTCACAGATTACTGATAGCAGGTCTGCAATAAGTTTTATTTATTTATTTATTTATTTAATTGGATTTTTATACCGCCTTATCATACAATCAAAGCGGTTTAACAAAAGAGAAAATTAGTAATAGTGAAAAAATCTGTGATAATATATACATAGTTTGTAAATATATGATTAAATGTCTTGGGAAAAGGTGCACTATATATATTGTGAGCTATACTATAAAGTGAGCTATTGTACAATGTATATATAAATAATTGCTTTCTTAAAAATTAATTAGTTGATTGCATGACCGTAGTGCTCCGTAAACAAAACTGTTTTCAGTTGTTTTCTAAAGTCTTTGATGTCCTGAGCTGCTCTCAGATCATTAGGTAGGGAGTTCCAGATGGAAGTCGCAGCAAACGAGAAAGCTCTCTCAGAGGTCTCCTTGCGTGTTTTTCTGATGTCATTTGAGGAGCTGATTCTATTTTCAGATACACTTCTCCTAGGTCTGTTGCTAATATCTGACCGGATAAGATACGTCAGACTTTTTGCAGAACATTGTTGCTTTATCTTGAAAATATAAATTACTGTGTTGTATTTAATACGAGATGATATTGGTAACCAATGAAGCTCCTTTAAGATAGGAGTTATATGCTCTTTACTTGATAGACCAAAAATTATACGAGCAGCGGTGTTTTGCGCTAACTGTAAAGGCTTCAGTGACTGCTTAGCTAGACCCAGATATATTGGATTGCAGAAGTCAAGTAATGGTGTAATTAGAGCATGACAAACATTGCGGAAGTGAACAGTTTCCAGAAGCGGCCTTAGTCTTCTGATGATTTTCATTCTATAATAAGCGCTTCTAATCGTCTTGTTTATGTGTGATCTGAGATTTAATTCCTTGTCTAGAGTAACTCCAAGATATTTCACTTCTGATTTAATAGGAATAATTGAATTATCTATCTTGATGACAGGTGGATGTGCAAAATTTTGGTTAGATTGCCTGTCCTGATCCGGGGCCTTCAATCTCGTTAGACCCTTAATAACCTGTAAGATTTCCACACCAGAGATCGGATACCCCAACATCACCCACTCATCCGTAATTCTAGGGATTGGGCATCCCTCAAGGTACTGGTCAATGGAGAATTCAGAAACCTCCCACTCCGGAGTGTAGAGTTCCCTGTAGAATTCAACAAAGCAATCCTGGATAGCTGCTTTGTCAACCACTTTAGTCCCCTTTTTATCCTCGATCCTCCAGATATGATTTTTTGCCCATGCTTTCTTCAGGCGGAAGGCCAACATTTTCCCTTCTTTGTTTCCAAACTCAGAATGATCCTGCCCCAACCTGTCTAGGGCAAATTGAATCTCAGCTTCCCTTTTCTTTTGGGCACCAAGGCTAATCAGGGGACCTCGCAACACAACCTTCAACCCATCCCACAAAACTCCGGGAGTACAACCATCAACATCATTAAGACACAAATATTCCTGTATTACCCCATGTAACTTAGCACAAACTGCAGGGTCCTCCAGAAGAGTATCATTAAGCTGCCAAAAACTCCTGGGGTGTTCAGCAGAAGGCAATACCAAATCTACCCATAGAGGCACATAGTCAGACAAGTGCAGTCTTCAATCCGGCTACCCTGAATCTAGCCTCCCCCATAGATAATCCTAAAGTACGAGTCATGGGCCCTGGAGTAGAAAGCATAGTCATGCTTGCTCAAAAAGGTGTGACCATGCATGTAAGCTCCTTTGCCTGGGGGTCTGCGAGGCCCCTCGGCCACCAGAGGAGGCCAGTCGTGGAATAAGAGCCAAATTAAAATTGCCACCAACTAACACAACCAGTCATCACTTGAGCTACCTGATTGAAAAAGAACCTCTGGCCCACATTGGGGGCATACACACTACCTAACGTATATTTTTGTCCCTCTATCTCCCCTTTGACAAATAAATGTCGTCCTTCACAGTCTCCACAAAAATCATGTGTCTTAAAGAGAACAGCGGATTCCATCAAAATGGCCACCCCACAAGTTTTGGACTTAATCCTATTTGAGGCAAACCAACATTGTTCAAATTTTTTATAGGAGAGCCGACATTCATCCCTCCCCAATAAATGCATCTTCTGTATAAGCAGCCAAATAAGTTCCTTAAAGATTAACTGGCACTTGGTCGGGGAGTTGAGCCCATGAACATTAAAGGTAACAGCTCTCAGAGTCCTCATATTACCCTGGAGTAGATACCAAAAATATGTCCTGCTTAGAACCCCCAAGTCCTCTTACCCTGTCCCACTTCCCACCCCCAGACCCACTCCTCCACCCCTACCCCCCACCTCCATGCCTCCACTATACACACTACCATAGTGACCAAGTTCCCAGTTCAGCCACTCAGCAACCCGACTCAAACAAAACCAAAACAAAGATCCCATTTAATTACAACGACCAGAAGAACCAAAATACGCTCTCACCCATCCCTCAGTCTCATTCCAAGCTCACCAACAACCGCACCATCTACACTCTCTGCACCAAAAATAAATTCACACAAGATTAACTCACAGATAAGCATATCCCAAAAAGAGAAAATATTAAGTCTAGCTCAGTCCACAAGTCAAACAGATGTATCAGTGCTCCTCTCCGGATGATCCACATGGTGACGTAGATGCTTGCCACCTTGTTGCACACATTCCCACTGAGGTTTAGGGACCGCAATCTTCTTGAACTCTGGTGGTCAAACTGGCAAATCAGTCCACCCTGCATCCTTCAACAGGTTAAGAGCCTCTTCTGGGATCTGTGCATGGACAGAGCGACTCCCCAGAGAAAATTATAACCCATAAGGGAAGGTCCATTTATACTTCACATTAACCTCTCTTAGTCATTGAGTGATTGGATGGAAATCTCTACATTTGCACGTGGCAGCCGCAGATAGGTTCCCAAAAATTTCAATAGGTACATTCTCCCATGACAACCGCCCTATTTTATGAGTGGCTTGTAAAATCACTTATTTGGAAGCACACTAAAATGTTCCAAGGCTGGCTTTCCCGCAGTTGACTGAGTTTCAAGTGAGCCCTTTCAATTTAAAACACAATGGCCCTGGATCCACACAGACTGCTGGATTACAACCCTGAAGACACTCTCAGCCAGATCCAAATAATCCACTGGGGACAGACTCAGGTAGCCCCCGGATCCTCAAGTAGGAGTGTCTGGATCGGTTCTCTGGATCTTCAAGCTTTGCCAACAGTTCCTCTTGTTGCTCTTGAAAAACTGCGATCTTAGACGTAACACCCACTAGGGCTTCCCTTTGTTCCTGAACACACATTTCAATATCCTCGATGCATTGGCCCAACTCATGGAGAATGAGATCTGATATCGGCCATCCATGTTTGAAAATCTTGATGGAGGGCACCCACGTCACTCTTAAGGTCCATAAACCATTGTTGCACCTCTGTGCAAAAAGCAGCAATGTCCTCCAATATTTCCACCCCAAGCTCACCCTGTGCGGGATCCTTGCCAGAGGGGACAGGGTCCGATGATACCAATTTTTGTTTCCCACCAGGGCCTGTATCCCCGCACTTGTAGGCAAATACCTTTAAATCTGCAGGAGATTTCTTTGATGCATTGGATATGGCCAAGCTTTAGATGGGTGGAAAGAAAGTCAAGTGGGCCTGAAACAGGAGAGAGTCCACCAAAAAAGACTGTTATCCACTGAGGTCGAGAGCTCCCGAGTCAGGCTACCATCATGGCTATGACATCACCGGAACTCTCCAGAGCTTACAATCTAATCAAGACAAGACCGCACAACAGTTGGGGACTAGGTTAATTCAGGGGGAATGGCAAGATATAGATAGGTGATAAGCAGGTGAATAAAGGGATCAGGATCCAAACGCAGCCTCAAAGAGGTGGGTCTGTAGCCTAAATTTGAATAGGGCCAGAGAAAGGAGCCTGGCGTACTAACTCAGGTAGTTTGTTCCAAACATATGGAGCAGCAACATGGAATGAGTGAAGTCTGGAGTTGGCTGTGGCAGAGAAGGGCACAGATAAAAGGGATCCGCCAGAATAGCAGAGTTCCCGAGGAGGGGTGTAAGGAGTGATGAGCAAGGAGCTGCAGAATGAATACACTTATAAGTCAGTGGGAGAAGTTTAAATTGAATGCGGAAACGGTTAGGGAGCTTAATATAGTTTTATCTAGCTTTCAGTAGTTATGGTCTTTTCATCAGGTTTATGAAGAAATAGGGTTGTTTCTATGGGTTTAAATAGTACACAATGAGTTAAGTATTTACAAGCAGGTTACAGAATGCATTAGAGCAGGAATATGATGGTATCATTTTAGTAAAGGGATGGCTGGAGAGAGGGGAGAGAGAAAAATGGGGGAATGGGAGGTTTGGGATAAGGGTGATAGAAAGCTGTAAACATTTAAAAAAAAAAAAAAAAAAGGGGAGACTGTAGACTGACAATTTAATGTAATGAGCTTTACTTTAGAGTCCTCAGTGAAGCTCTAGCGCAGGATGTCCTAAGCAAGTTTAGCGTGAAGCTTTGTGCAGTGATGCTGTAAGCAAACAGAATGCAAATGAGCTGTGCACAAAAAGTATGCCCTAAAGAAGCCAGGCACATGTGCACCGGGTCTGCATTACAGAACCTATATCCTGCCCATAAAATAGAAATAGTCTGATACTTGTGTGCATGCGCTGGGTTGCTGTCTGGAGCATAAACAGCAATATTATGCTGAGCAGAAGTCTGCTTGAGCACTTCTTTGCCCGGCTTGGGGTAGCTCATGCATCCTGCTGCAATCTCTTCAAGATACACCCCCCATTGTGTCCTACATCCTGTCAGGGGCTGCCACTTCCTCCAGTCATCCAGCCCTTAGTGGTGGTCAGTAGCAGGACTCCCTGTAGGGCCCATTTCTCCTCTTGGAGTTACCTGCTCTCTGCCACTGACAATTTTATTTCAAATTCTCACCTTTCTCACAAAGGAGTTCTTTTTGCGTGCAGGCATCATGGCTGAAATAACCAGGACCCTTGGGGGTTTCTCCCACCTAGCATATCTCAAACCCAGCACTGATGGTGGGATAAGTTCGCATAACAACAGGCAGTAGCGCTTTGCACACTGCCTCAGTATTTGTTACCACAGGCACAAACCTGCACAACCTCAGGTTCAGATCTTTGAGTGCACAGAGGGAGCCCATTGCCAGCATGTAGCAATAGGCCATGCCAAGAGATTCAGGCATGGTAATAGGTTGGCGGCCAAACCCAGGGACTCCGTCAGGCCTTCTCTCTTAGTTCAAATCCCTTTCTGTCTCACACTCGGACGTCTACACTCGCTGTGTATGCGCACTCTTCCTTTTGCCCCTGGCAACAGGCAATAAGTCTTTCAATGGACCAGCTGTTCCATTGAACCAGATCAATTCACTATTTTAAAAAATAAATAAATAAAACAAGCACAGCTTTTTCACTTAACTGTATTATTGCTGCCCTCGTTTTTAACACCGCAGCCACCTCCATGTTGCCTGATCTGTCTCCAACAACCCTATTTCCTAGGGTAGCATCTCTACTAGGTATACATCCAGTTGCCACTGCTGCCAAAATGGGGGTTGGGGGAGAAGGATGTTATCAACCACCACACTTGTGCCTATACTCTCTGTGGCTGCACCAACCTCCCTTGATACTTAGTCTCTAGTCGATTCCCCATTATACTTATACGGGATCATTTTAGAAGCCCTAATCTCCAGGAACAAGCAGGAATGTAGTCTTCACATATGGGTATCATCGGTACCGATGGAGCCTGCGCGGGAACGCTCCCCAGCGTACAATAGGAAAGCTTTTCGGAGCATCCCACAGCACCTGCGTGCTGCCTTCCCGCCTTTCCAACTGTCCCTCTCCAGTTCTTCGTTTTCCACGGAGCCGAAAGGTCACATACCCTGTCACCGCAGAAAATGTTTGTCTTTAATCTTTGTTTTTGTGGTCGCGTCTGCCTTCCTTTGATGCCATACCGGTACCGCTGGTTCATTCTTCTTTCTTTAAAAAAAAAAAAAACATTATAGTTTGAAGTGTTTTACTTTAGGAACTTTTTTCCTTGGTGCTAGGTGCCATTTTGGGCACTAGGCCCAATTTTTTCCTTAAAAATGGAAAAATCTACTTCAGGTTTTAAGAAATGTTCTAAATGTGGCGGTACCATTTCTGTCACAGACACCCATGATTGGTGTCTCAAATGTTTAGGTCCTGACCACTCTATTTCAGAGTGCCTCTCCTGTGGAATGATGTCAAAAAGGGGCCGGCAGAACCGAGCTGCTAAACTTAGCACCCTTTTTCCCTCAGACGTTGCATCAACGTCCTCCAGGGCCTCATCTTCCTCCCATGGATCTCAGGTAACTAAACATAAATCTAACCGGTCCTCAAAGGGTAGATCTCCTAAGTTATTGAGATGCCCCTGGCGTTGCCCTTGAGGAATTTTCACCGGCAAAACTGCCCTTGCGGGGGAGGCTTTGGTTTCCAAAGCACTAACGGGGCTCCAGTATGTTCTCGAGGCCTCAACCTCGGCGGAACTACTGGGGCCATGCTCTGGGGTTCTGGCCACTTCTACCGGTACCGACACCCAAGCATCAGCAGCGTTGATAGACCAGAGATTCCTTGCTATTGAACGCAGCCTAGCGGCTCTTCTCACGGCTTCGGTACCGTTGAAACCGCTTCAGACACCTCAACCGATACTGGTACCGACACCAGTACCGACTGCATTAGCATTGGCGGGTATGCCACCCTTACTGAGTCATGCATCTGTCTCTGGCATCGACAGATCGGTACCAGAACAACCCGATACCGACTTCGATAGATACCGGTACCGTGCTTTGCACGATCACCGGGATCGGAGGTATTTTGAATCCTCTGAGTCTGAAGACTCTGCTGATACAAGAGTACTTCTCCCCAAGGATTCCTCTTCTCCTCAGCGTAGAATGTCTCCGCCAGAGGATATGTCCTTTCAGGACTTTATCCGTGATGTGGCCCGAGGCCTTTCCATCAAAGTAGCTCCTGAAAAAGAGCCTAGGGCAAAGGAGTTGGAAATTCTCCAATACCCTAAGGCTCCCAAGGAGGCAGCTACTCTTACCTATTCATGAGATTTTACATGATCTTATGCTAAGGATGTGGGAAACACCTTTAACCACATCTCCTCATTCTCGAAGACCCGATACCATGTATCAAGTTCCACCTTGTCCTGGCTTTCAAAAAACTCAATTACCACACCATTCAATGGTGGTGGAATCAGCCGTGCAAAGGATGAAAAGTGCAAAGAGACATGCATCCAATCCCCCAGGTCATGAATGTAGGACTCTCGATGCCTTTGGGCGTCGATGCTTCCAAGCTTCCATGCCCTCAGCTAGGATCAGTTCCTATATCTTGTATATGGGAATGTTCCTTAAAGAAATCACAGGAGACTTGGAGCTTATGAGCCCCCTCCTTCCTGATGACAAAAGGCAAGACTATCTTACTCTAGTCAAACATGCTCAGGATATTTCCAAGTTTGTAAATCGTGCAGCCTTTGACTGTTTTGAGTGCATAAGCAGAACCTCTGCTATTGCCATTGGTGCACGTCAGATTGCCTGGCTTTAGGCATCTGACTTGGAAATTTGGGTACAGGATAAATTAGGAAACATTCCTTGCACAGGAGAAAATCTCTTTGGCAAGAATTGGCAGGACAAGGCTAATGAGATAGATGCTGACAATATCACCTTGGATAGATTGTCCAAATCTACAGCCGATCCTGCAAGGAAAAAATCCTCTAAAACCATTTTTCAATAAGAAAATGTTTTATCCTTCCTATACCCAACAGGGACACTGTCCAGGTCAGACTGCCCAAAAGGGACAACAGCAACAACCTAGACAACAAAAAAAGCCAAAAGCTGCAAAACCTCAGCCACCTCAGCCGGCTCAGCCTCCTCCGGGGCTATGACTCCTTTCTAGAGAACTTTGCCTTCCTGCCCCTGAACAGTCCAGAACCCTCGACCATCCCAGGCAGGTTATGTCATTTTGCCCACAGATGGTACCAAACAGCAGAAAATTGAACTCTGTTCATTGTATGAAAGGGGTACAAGCTTCATTTTCACAGCATGCCCTCTCCCACAATTGTAAGACCTCTCTCGACAGTCTCTTAGGTCAAGAAGTCACAATGCTCCTTGCTCAAGGAGCAATAGAGGAAGTACCCATTCCCCATCAGGGTACAGGGTTCTACTCCCCCTGTTTCCTTATTCCAAAGAAAGCAGGGGGACACAGACCTATTTTAGACCTCAGAGAATTGAACAAATATTTGTTCCGAGAGAAGTTCAAAATGGTCTCTCTAGGAACTCTGCTGCCATACCTTCAAAGTCAGGATTGGCTTTAGAGCTCAAGGATGCGTATACTCATTATCTCATCCATCCAAATCACAGGAGATTCCTCAGATTCCTGTTTCAAGGAAAGAACTACCAATACAAGGTTCTTCCCTTTGGCCTGGCTTCTGCACCAAGAGTGTTCACAAAATGCATGGCTGCGGTAGCAGCATTTCTCCGCACTCTGGGAATAGTCGTCTTCCCTTACTTAGACGACTGGCTCATTCGAGCCCCTACAGTGCCAGAAGCCAGCTCTGCTCTGTTTCGCACAATGCAAATCCTTCAGTATTTGGGACTGGTCATAAACCTCCCAAAATCCAATCTTTCTCCCACTCAGTCCCTAGAGTTCATAGGAGCTCATTTGGATACCAGACAGACAAGGGCTTTCCTTCCGCAGCCCCACTGTCTTTGCATAGTACAACTAGCTTCCCAAGCAGTGCACAAACCTTGTCTCACTGCTCAGGAAATGCTACAATTGCTAGGCCACATGGCATCCACCGTGCATGTGGTTCCTTATGCTCGCCTCCATATGCGAGCAGCCCAGTGGACTTTATCCACTCAGTGGACACAGGCCTCAGGCTGCCTGTCGGACAAAATAACAAACTCAAATCGTCCTATTTCGTCCCTCCAATGGTGGCAATCACCCAGAAATCTTCTGGTGGGGTCTCTTTTCCAGCAACCCCTATCCCTAGCCACCCTAACAACAGATGCATCACAGGTGGGATGGGGAGCCCACCTGCATGATCTCTCTAGCCCCAGGGTACCTGGACTCCACAGGAGGCCTGTCTTCACATCAACCTCCTGGAGCTCAGAGCAATCTTCTTTGCTCTTCGAGTATTTCACGCCCAGCTCAGCTACAAGACAGTCCTATTTCAAACGGACAATCAAGTAGCTATGTTCTATGTGAACAAGCAGGGTGGAACAGGCTCTCTGTCGCTATGCAACTAAGCTTTGCGACTATGGGCCCTTGCCAGAGAGCATCAGATTCATCTCCTTGCGGTGTATCTTCCAGGCATTCAAAACTCTTGGGCAGACAAACTCAGTCGAGTTTGGCTTCCACACAAATGGTCTCTCCATGCAGACTAGGTTGCCCAAATGTTTCAGATTTGAGGAACCCCGGACATAGACCTCTTTGCAAGTCCGCTGAATGCCAAACTTCCCCGGTTCTGTTCCAGAATTCCGGCTCGATGTTGTCAGGCAAGGAACGCCTTCCTCCTCCACTGGGGTCAGGACTTCCTATATGCTTTCCCACCCATTCCCCTCATCCCCAAAACTCTATTCAAGCTTCAGAGAGACAGAGGTCATATGATCCTCATAGCTCCACGCTGGCCATGGCAAACGTGGTACCCTCTACTCCTACATCTCTCTCAAGCTCCGCCTCTGTAGTTGGGATCCTCTCCAGATCTTCTCTCCCAAGAGGATGGGATGCTCTGTCATCTGAATCCCCAGTCTCTGCATCTCAGGGCCTGGTTGCCGACAGGTAAAGGATATCCTTCATGCTTCTAGGAAACCCTCTACAAGATGCTCATATGCCTTTAAGTGGAAAAGGTTTACCATATGGTACTCGCAGAAGGGTCTTTACCCTCTTGCGATACCTCTGGAATCGATACTGGAGTATCTCCTTCATTTGTGAAATGCGGGTCTCAAGACAAATTCAGTAAGAGTCCATCTTAGTGCTATTGCAGCTTCTTACAAGCCTCTAAGTGAACAACCTATTTTCTCTCATCCTCTCATAGCGAGATTTATGAGAGGTCTTCTTTTAACATAGCCTCCCATTAAGCCACCACCGGTGGCATGGGACTTAAATCTGGTGCTTGGGCAGCTTATGAAACCGCCCTTTGAACCATTAGCCACTACATCTTTGAAATTCCTTTCTTGGAAAGTCATCTTCCTCATTGCAATCACATCAGCACATCGCATCAGTGAATTGCAAGCGTTAGTGGCTGATCCTCCTTATACAAGGTTCCACCATGATAAGGTAGTTCTTAGGACTCATCCACACTTTATGCCAAAGGTGGTTTCACCTTTCCATTTAAACCAAGTGGTTTATTTTCCTGTATTCTTTCTGAGGCCTCATGCCTCCAGTGCAGAAAGGAACCTTCATACCTTGGACTGTAAACGAGCTTTGGCCTTTTACTTCAAAGGACACAGCAACATAGAAAATCTTCTCAACTCTTTTTTGTTGCTTTTGATCCTAGTCATTTGGGACTTCCAGTTTCCAAAAGAACTTTATCAAACTGGATTGCTCAGTTCATATCCTTTGCCTATGAGAGTAATAACCTTCCTCTTGAAGGCCATGTCACAGCTTACAATGTGAGAGCCATGGCAGCCTCAATAGCTTATCTTCACTATGTGTCTATCAACGACATCTGTCGAGCAGCTACTTGGGCTTCGGTACATACCTTCACAGCCCACTACTGCTTAGACAAGGACTCCCGCCGGGATGCCTCGTTTGGCCAGGCTGTTCTTCAACACCTTTTTCAGACTTAATCAACTCCTACCCACCGTCCCTGTTAAGATGCCAGAGATCCATGGGGGGAAGTATGGCCCTTACACAAGGCCTAACAACTTCCTAGGGCCATCTCCCTGGCATCTGCAGCTAGGGAGTCCCCATATGTGAAGATTACATTCCTGCTTGTTCCTGGAGATAGCGTAGTTACTCACCTGTAACAGGTGATCTCCGGGAACAGCAGGAATTTAGTCTTCACAACCCGCCCACCTCCCCTAGGAGTTGTATCTTTCTCTCTCTCTCTCTCTCTCTCTCTCTCTCTTTTGTCTCAGCTATAATCTCAACTGGAGAGGGACAGTTGGAAAGGCAGGAAGGCAGCACGCAGGCGTTGTGGGATGCTCCCAAAAGCTTTCCTATTGGACCTGGGGAGCGTTCCCACGCAGGCTCCGTCGGTACCGACGATACCCATATGTTAAGACTAAATTCCTGCTGTTCCTGGAGATCACCTGTTACAGGTGAGTGACTACGCTTTCTTGTTTTGGATGTCCAAAGCACAGAGACGTCTCCAGAGCCATTTTAGAAGTCGGCTCTGGGGACTTCCCCAGCATGAGGCTATCCAGATATGAATGGAGTTTGTGGTGGAGGTGTGACCGGGGTGTTCTCAGGAACATGGACGTCCCCCTCTGATCCCAAACATCATGGATATCCAGCATCACATCTGAGTTTAATGGTGGACCTGCCTAGGGCAGCAGAAATGCTTGGCCAGCCTCGTAGATACCTCTAAATAGATGATAGAATAAGAGGTAATCAGTGAAAGGTTGCAGAGAGGTCGAGCGCGTAGCAATTAAGATTGAATGAGTTTTGAGATGCATAAATACTAGGGAGCTGTACATGATGATAGGTAGGTAAAATAATAATGTCCACTAATCAAGAAAGTGGTGGTGCATCAATTGTGTCTGATCATCTCAAGACGACAAACCTGTGATAAAGTGATGACCAGAGCCAGAAAGAATATGAGATGCACAGCGAGAGGCAGAAATAAAAACTTGTTAATGTGGTAAGACCTTATCTAAAATAGAGCCTCCAGAAATGGATACAGTATCTTCAAATGGATGTAGACAGGCTGGAGACCGTCCAGAGAAAGGCCACCAAAATGTTGCAGGATGATCATCTAAAGTTACACAAGACCAGCCTTAAGGATGCCAGTATGTAGACTGTAGAAGAGAGGGTGAAGTGCAGGATGCCAGAAACATTCAGGTACTTCAAAGGTAGAAATTAGGAACTTTCACAAACTTATCAGAGGAAAGAATTCTCTAGAACAAGAAAGCACAATATGAAGCAAGAGGCTAGGCTCTGAAGCAATATCAGAAAAATTTTCTAATAGAAAGGGTGGTGGATGCATGGAATGATGACCCAAAGGAAATGATGTTGAGAAAAATAGTAACACAATTTGAGAGAACCTTTGATAAGCACAGAGAATATTCACTTGCAAAGAAGTGAGGGGAAGGCCAGAGATTAAGTGGGCAGCAGGAGGTAAATTGAGCAGACTAGATGAGACTAATGGTTGTCATCAGTCCTTTATTCTATTTTGTTTTGGACCAGGGGATTCTCAACCCAGTCTTTAGGACACACCTAGCCAGTCAAATTTTCAGGATAGCCTTACAATGAATATGCATATGAGAGATTTGCATGCACTGTGTCCATTGAATGCAAATCTCTGTCGTGCATATTCTTTGCAGTTATCCCTGAAACCTGAATGGCAAGGTGTGTCCAAGGACTAGGCTGAGAGCGCCTGCTTTGGATTGTTTTGGTTTTTTTATGTGAAGGGTGGGAGATAGAACCGTGAAGGAAGCTGCCACTATAGATTGGCTTCCTCTATACAGGCATTTCCCTCACTTGGTTTGCAGCTTGTCATGCTGTGAGGGCTTGTGTGCATCAGTGATGCTGAGGGCTAAGCTATCAGTAGTAACTATTGGCAGGGTCTCCCAAGATGGGCAGGTCTCAGCTGAGGTGCCAGACCAAGACAAACCACCCATCTGGGCAGCAGCAGAATGAGACAGTGTTGACGGCGGAGGATCACATTTCTGTGACAACGGCAACAACACTAAACTTAAACTGTGCGGAGGAAAGGCCTGGCAGTCTACTTCTGTATCTTGCCATGAAAACCCAATGGATAGTCACAACAAAACAAATTGTGCTGTAATGCTGGAAGATGAGACCCCCCAGGTTGGAAGGCACTCAACTAGCTACTGGGGAAGAGCTGAAGACTTTTCAAAGTAAAGCCAGCATTTATGATGTGGTTGGATCAAAGGCCTCGACATCTGACTGCTAATGTAGCTGCGCATGAAATGAGAGTCAGAAGCCGTAAAGATGTCTTACATATTGGAACATGGAATGTACGAAGCATGAACCAAGGGAAGTTGGAGGTGGTCAAGAATGAAATGCAACGTGTACAACTTGATCTGTTGGGTATCAGTGAACTGAAATGGACTGGCATCGGGCACTTTGCATCAGATGATCACATGGTCTACTCTGCTGGAAATGAAAGACAAAGAAGAAATGGTTTTGCATTTATAATAAAGAAGAAACTTGTAAGAACTATAATGAAATACAATGCAATCGGTGAACACTTAATCTCTGTTCGTCTATGAGGAATGCCTATCAGCACAACCATAATTAAAGTATATGCCCCAACAACAGCTGCAGAAGAGGATGAAATTGAAGAGTTCTATGAAGAAGTTCAAGCTCAAATTGACAGTACATGCAAACAGGATATCCTGATAGTCATGGGTGACTGAAACGCAAAAATTGGCAACAAAGAAGAAGGCAAAGCGGTTAGAAAATATTGATTTGCAAACAGAAATGAAGCTGGAGAAAGACTGATAGAATTCTGCAAAACCAACAATCTATTCATCTCAAACACCTTCTTCCAGCAACACAAGTGGCGACTGTACACATGGACTTCACCCAATGGATTGTACAAAAATCAAATTGACTACATCTGTGGAAGTGAACGATGGAAAAGCTCTATAATATCAACAAAGATAAAACCTGGAGCTGACTGGTACAGATCATCAACTGGTGTTGTTAGTCTACTAGTATGCAAACTCAAGCTAAATTTGAAAAACAGCAAACCACTCATGAATGCAGCAAAATATGACCTTGAGAATATACCACTTGGATTTAAAGACTGCCTGCAAAATCGATTTGCTGCTTTAGATACTAATGACAGAGCTCCAGAAGAGTTATGGAATGACATCAAGAAGGCTGTGTTGGAAGAAAGCGAGAAGTCTCTACAAAAGGGGAAAAAGAAAAAACGGCCAAAATGGATGACGGAAGAAACTCTGAAAATTGCCCAGAAACACAGAGAAGCTAAACTCAGAGTAGAAAGACAGACAATCGCAGAACTCAACAGAAATTTCCAACGTGCAGCGAGACAGGACAAGGAAAAGTATTACAATGACACATGCAAAGAAATAGAAGTAGAAACTATTAGAGGAAGAACAAGATTGGCTTTCCTAAAGCTACGAGAATTGAAGAAAAAATTCCAGCCTCGAATTGGAATATTACAAATGCTCAAGGTTCTGTGTTGAATGATGATGAGAAGATCAAGAAAAGATGGAAAGAATATACAGAGTTTTTATATGACAAAGATCAAGTGGACTAACAGCCATTTCAACCTGTACCTTATGATCTGGTACCATTGATGATGAAAGAAGAAGCTGAAGCAGCATTGAAAGCCTTTCATAGAACAAAGCACCAGACATTGATGGCATTCTCAGAAGTATTACAGCAATCTGATGCAGCTGTTACCATACTTACAAGACTCTGCCAAGAAATTTGGAAGACAACATCATGGCCAACTGACTGGAAAAGATCTGTGTTTATACCAATACTAAAGAAAGGTGATCCAACTGACTGTGGAAATTATCGCACAATCGCTCTGATCCCACATGCCAGCAAGATTCTACTGAAGATTATTCAAAAGAGACTACAACCATACCTGGAACAAGAACTAGCTGAAGTGCAAGCAGGGTTCAGGAAAGGGCGAGGAATGAGAGACATCATCGCGGATGTGAGATGGATCCTTGAAAAGACTAAAGAATACCAAAAGATATATATTTGTGCTTTATCGACTATAGCAAGGCTTTTGACTGTGTAAACCATGAGAAACTCTGGGCCACATTAAGAAGCATGGGTATACCAGAACACCTGATCGTTCTCTTGCACAATCTGTACATTGATCAAGAAGCAACAGTTCAAACGGAACAAGGAGAAACAGAATGGTTTAAAATAAGCAAAGGTGTAAGACAAGGCTGCATACTGTCTCCCTACCTATTTAATTTATATGCAGAACAAATAATCAGAAAAGCAGGATTGTATGAAGGCAACAGAGATGTGAAGATTGGTGGGAGACTCATCAACAACCTTAGCTATGCTGATGATACCACATTACTGGCTGAAAGTGAAGATGATCTGAAACATTTGCTTCTCATGATCAAAGAACATAGTCTCAAAATGGCCTGCACCTTAGTGTAAAGAAGACAAAAATCACGACAACTGGCAAGATCAACAGGTTCATCGTTGAAGGAGAAGAAATTGAAATCGTGAACAACTTTAACCTACTTGGATCAACTATCAATAAAGAAGCAACAAACAGTCAAGAAATCTGACAACTCATTGCTCTTGGCAGAATGGCCATGAAAGACCTAGACAAGATTCTCAAGAGCAGAGATGTCTCTCTCCATACAAAGATTCGACTTGTTCATGCCGTGGTATTTTCAATAACATCATATGGATGTGAAAGCTGGACAGTCAAAAAGATAGACAGGAAGAAAATTGATGCCTTTGAATTATGGTGCTGTCGGTGAATACTGCATATACCATGGACTGCTCGAAGAACAAACCAGTCAGTACTAGAGGAGATCAAACCTAAGCTTTCTTTAGAAGCTCAGATGACAAGACTTCGACTTTCATACTTTGGACACATCATGTGAAGAGAGAGATCATTAGAGAAAGACATCATGCTTGGCAAGATAGGTCAGCGTAGAAGAGGAAGGCCAGTAATGAGATGGATCGATAGAATAACAGCAGCTACAGGTATCAGTATGTCAACAATGAGCCGCTTGACTGAAGACTGAACACAATTTAGGACAACTATCCAGAGGGTCGCCATGAGTCGACACCGACTCAATGGCACTTAACAACAACATACAGGCATTTGTAGATGGCCACTGTATACCTACTAATGGAGTAATGATTGTACAAAGAATAAAAGAGAAAATCCTATTGGAGCTCTTGGCAGATATGGGGTCTGTTGGAAGCTTGAAATGAAAGGGCTTTTTAGCAAAGCTGAAGGCATCTTAATGGCCACTATATTTACCATAATCTGTGCAAAAGCTCTTGTTCACAGCTGGATGAGAACTGTGCAATGATACCATTATGGTAGGGGCCTGCCTGCTTAAGAAACATAGAAACATTACGGCAGAAAAAGGCCACATGGCCTAGTCTGCCCTTCCATATCAACTACAAAGTCCCATTTTTACCTTCAGAGATCCTATGTGTTTGTCCCATACTTTTTTGAATTCAGATACTGTCTTTGTGTCCACCACCTCCACTGGGAGACTATTCCACGCATCTACCACTCTTTCCGTTAAGAAATATTTCCCCATATTACTCCTGAGTCTATCCACATTCACCCTCATCCTATGTCCCCTCGTAGCAGAGCTTGCCTTCAATTGAAAGAGACTCTCCTGTGCATTAATGCCAGGAAGGTATTTAAATGTCTCTATCATATCATATATGAAGAATTTTTAAAAAGGGTTCCAGGGGTGATACGAGAAACTACAGACCGGTGAGCCTGACGTCAGTACCGGGAAAAATGGTAGAAACCATAATAAAGAACAAAATTGCTGAACATGTAGATAGTCATGGCTTAATTGGAGACAGCCAACATGGCTTTAGACAAGGAAGATCTTGTCTTACTAATCTGTTATGTTTTTTTGAAGGTGTGAATAAACAGGTAGACAAAGGTGAGTCGGTCGATATAGTGTATTTGGACTTTCAGAAAGCCTTTGACAAGGTCCCTCATCAGAGACTTTTGGCAAAACTAGAGTCATGGGATAGGAGGCAGTGTACTATTGTGTATCAGGAACTGGTTAAAAGATAGAAAGCAGAGGGTAGAGCTAAATGGCCAATTTTCCCAATGGAGAAAGGTGAATAGTGGTGTACCCCAGAGATCTGTGCTGGGTCCGCTGCTTTTTGACATATTCATAAATGACCCAGAAAAGGGAATAACTAGTGAGGTTATCAAATTTGCAGATGACACAAAACTTTTTAAAGTTGTTAAAACCTAAGAGGATTATGGAAAATTGCAAGAGGATCTTGCTAAATTGGAAGACTGGGCATCAAAATAGCAGATGAAATTTAATGTGGACAAGTGCAAAGTTATGTGTCTACGGAAGAACTTTCCAAACTATGGTTACACGATGCAAGGTTCCACATTAGGAACCACCACCCAGGAAAAAGATTTAGCTGTCATTTTCGATAACATGTTAAAACCCTCGGCCCAGTGTGCAGCGGTGGCCAAGAGAGCAAATAGAATGCTAGGTATCATAAGGAAAGGAATGGAAAATAAAACAAAGGATGATATAATGCCTCTATATCATTCCATGGTGAGACTGCACCTTGAATATTGTGTGCAATTCTGGTCACCGTATCTTAAAAAGGATATAGCGTTATTAGAAAAGGTTCAGAGAAGAGCCACCAAAATGGTAAAGGGATGGAAGGATACCCCTGTGAAGAAAGGCTAAAAAGGTTAGGGCTCTTCAACCTGGAAAAGAGACAGCTGAGGGGAGATATGATAGAGGTCTATAAATTAATGAAAGGCGTGGAACCGGTAAACGTAGATCGATTGTTTACGTTATCAGAATATAGAAAGACTAGGGGACATGCAATGAAGCTACAGGGTAAACTATTTAAGACTAATAAAAGAAAATATTTTTTCACTCAAGGTGTAATCAAACTCTGGAATTTGTTACCGGAGGATGTAGTAAAGGTTGTTAATGTAGCTGGGTTTAAAAAATGTTTGGACAAGTTCCTGGAGGAAAGGTCCATAAACCATTATTAAGAAGGGATCCAGGATATCAGTGCTTGACCCAATACAAGCATTGTGGAACCTGTGTCTTTTGGGGAGACTGCTAGGTACTTATGACCTAGATTGGCCACTCTTGGAAACGGGATACTGGGCTTGATGGACCTTGGTCTGACCCAGTATGGCATATCTTATGTTCTTATATCTCCCCTATCCCTCGTTTCTTTTAAAGTATGCATATTCAGATCTTTAAGTCTCTCCTCATATGCTTCATATGCTTTAAACTTGTCAGGATGCTTCTCTTGTCTGTCAACCTCTAATGACAGAAAACATGGCATTCAAGCAGCGTGGGGTGGGGGGAGAAGGTTGGCAGAGGGGCTTGATTTAGCAGTTTTGTCCTGCTGTTTTGGATTTCCAGCTCAGTCAGAACCAGTGGGGATTTTTTTTTGTATGTAATTCTCTTCCCCTCCTGCCAGACTTGGCCTGGGAATTGCAGTGACAGCACTTAGCCAGGCCACTGCAGCAGATGTCTCATTCCAGAATCCCTTCCATCATGGGCCCTGAATCCAGCCACAAGGTATTGCCATTGCACAATGACAAGCTCCTTCAGGTTTCTTCCAAGGACTTCTGTTGCTTTCTAAATAAGAGATACCAGATCATCCTGCTAGACCAGTTCAGACAAGTGGGTTATGTTCCCCTGCCAGCAGATGATGGAGGCAGAGAAAAGACCAGAAGTTTCCTGTGACATCACTGGTAGAAAGTCCGGTGCAGTTAGGGGTGCCCTCCAGTTTTTCTCTTATAACATGGTGGTTTCTGTTCTCTAAGAGTTTGAATTAGATCAAGTCTTAGCTTTGGACCATATAGTCTGGGGCAGGACTGTTTGTACCATGATTTGTTTCACAAAAGAAGCCTGACAGTCTTATGTTGTCTTCCAGCGCCTAATTCAACCTGCAGCCATGATGAATTTGAATGTAGAAATGGAGACTGCATAAACTACAACCTAACCTGTGACAAATTTCCACACTGCAAAGACAAATCAGATGAGAAACTATCCTACTGTAGTAAGTTTTCTTTCCTTGCTATTTAAGGTTTTTTCCTTTTTTGGTGCCTTTATGATTTTGGAGGGTACCTTGGTGGGCTGATGCTGGGACTTCAACGACCTACGACGACTCAGATAAGTCAAAGGGTTTCATTGAGTTTTAAGTCTTAAATTTATTAATTGTTTTAAAGGTGGCACTTAATTGTGGTTTTTTTCCACCTTTTTTGCCCTTTAAGGGGCGTATTGGACTATAATAAAAATGATTAAAATGGAAGTAACGGCTTCGAGAGGCTATTAACCTCATGGCCGATCTTCCGACAAGAATATATTTTTTGCCTACATTTCATTTTTATATTTGCTCAAATTTTGGCTGGTCACTCTTCTTTTGTTTAGGGATTTAAGGTTATGTAACATAATCACCCCAAAAGTAATGTAGTATTTACATTGCAAGAATAGACATTTTTTGGGAGGGGGAGGAGCATGATGAGAGGGGGTTTGTAACTCAAATGGAACTGGGGCATATCTTTTCCTTGTTTCTCAGTTGTGATTCTCAACATCTGACAACCTCTATAAGACCGATTTTTGCGTAGCTCACCTAGGTAGGGAAGGAGGCATCCTTGTCAAGATGTTCAGTTTCTAGAGTGTTTTACAAAAAGCTTACTGTACACAAAGGGGTTTATTCTGAACCATGAATAGTGGGGATGGATGTCCCGTTGGGACATACATCCCTGCTATTCGTCTGCTTTTCCTGTCCCTGCCAAGCTTCCCATATGAACAGGGAGTTTGTACGGGGAGGTTAGACGAGTGCGGGAAAGGGGTGATGCAGAGGCGGAGACAGAGTGGGCAGTGGGTGGTCTGTGGCCCTGGACATACAGGGATGATTCTGATGTCGGCCCTGTATGTCCGGGGCCGGCAGAGTAGATGAGGAACTTATTCCACTTCTGAGGCATTCCTGGAGCGCATCAAAGGATGGAGGGGGCGCAGGAGATTCCCCACAGCCTGACCCTGGCTTTGGGAGGCCGGATCGGGGGTCGGGCTGCAGGAAATGAATTAAGTCGGGAGCAGCCGGGGATTGCGGCTACCGAATGGAGCCATGGTGCCATGGCAACCAGATGCTGTGGTGCCGCGGCAACCAGATGCCGTGGCTCCATTCAGGAGCCTTGACTGAGTTAGCCGGGCAGGTGCCTATACGGGCAGGCCGACCAGAATCGGTCCGGGCCTGCACATACAGGCTTAGATGGTATTTTGATCCTGTGGGGGCTAGATGTGCCCCACAGGATCAGAATCCCATCTATCTCTCTATGCATCCTGTTCCAACCAGATGCACTGAGGCCAGGACGTCTACTATATAATAGGCCTCAAAGCCTTTTGTAAAATACCTATGATGCTGTGGGAATGTGTTTATAAGAAGCACATTCGGTCGGGGTTTTGGATTTATCAGTGGCAGCAGTAATTTTGCACCCTATGCATATCCGTGCCACCACTGCATGCAGAAGTGCCATATTTTACAAAAGCAGATGTCCATGGGGAGGCAGTAAAGGAGCTGAGCTACAAAATGGAAATGTTTGGATTTTTGTAGTGGCTTAGAAGGCCAGCGAGCTCTCACCACAGGGCTGGCATAATATGGTGGGCAGTAGCCAGATGGTGTACTCCTGCTAATGAATGAGCGAAATCATGCCCAGTGAGTAAAGTGCTTGTTACAGTAAAGAAACACTTTCAAATCATTCCTTTCTTCCTGGTGTTGGACTGTGAAATGTGGAAAAATATAAAACCCCCATCAGATTTCCAAATAATTCTAAAGAAAAAACTTTCCGCCTGAAGTAGTTTATTGTTGGATGCTCGAGTGATGCAATCTGCCATGACATGAATAAGGAGATTGGTTCTACTGAGCAAAACAGGGTAGGGTCAGGCTGCTTAATGAGTCAAGTGTCTGCCAATTTAAGAAAAAGATGTGACACAGCAATATCTTGAATCTTTCTTTTATAGCTAGGTAAAGTATTCTTGAAGCAGGAGGTTGTTATGTTGAGCGCAGTCAGAATGTTGGCTGCTAGTTCTTTGGATGTACTAGGCTGACACTGTTCCCCTCCCCACCCCCGACCCCTCTCGTTCCCTCTCCTAGCTGTGAGGTTCTCTGACAACAGGAGAATGTTCCAGAACTTGGGCCTGAGCCACAGGCATAATCTTTCTCTGCCTGTCTGTGCACATGTATGCTCTGTGATTTGCTGGCACTAGATGCTTGTTTTGACAGATTAAATCCATTTTTTACACAACTCAGTTCCTGCACAGTAGAAAATTAAAAAAGATACAAAGCTCAGGATTTGTTCCCCTATCTTGAACCAAGGTCAGGCCATAGTGCCATACTCCTCAAACCTAAGACTACTTTTTAAAAGCAAGTGTGGCTATAAAGAGAAGACAATTAATGCATATTGAGGAGAAAAGATGCAAGAGATGTTCCGCATCCGTTCGGATACTAGAAAAATGAAATTGCATATGGTGGGTAGAGGGTGGAGAGAGAGAGTGGTCAGCATTACCTGAAGGTAAATACTGAAGTCCTGCTCAGAGCAAAACGTCAGTGACATTCACACTTCAGAAAAAGTCACAGAGCAAGTGTAAGCTGCAAGGAGCGGCCGTTACAACCCAAAGTAAAAGCACCTTACTGGGCAGATTGGATGGGCGGTACTGGTTTTATCTGCCATCATTTACTATGTTTTGTCTAAATTCTGTGATGTGCACTGAGATAGTGATATAATTTTCATGATAATTGAGTTCTTGGGTACAGTGCATTTTGTGAGAAGTTGTTCCCCTGGTATCTGCCAGTGGTGTTGAACCCATTGTCACGCTGTTTTGCATAGGGAGAATGACTGTATTCATAGGATGGAAATGGCTGCTGCCCTTTAATGGTTAACCTGAATGCAAAATGGGGACAGACGTGAGGTCCAGCATTGTGTATGTGTGAAGGGCTCCTGTTGCCTAGTTCTTAGATGTCTACAGGGTTTGGGCAGGTCAGTGGACTAAAGGGTTTGAGTCCAGCTATGCTTAACTCTCCATGCTCACTAGAAATGTCACTAACTCTATTCACTTATTATTTTGCTCGTCCATTTTAACACCTGCAGCAGCATAGCAGCATGCCAAAGGGGCACGCTTGAGTGAACTCACTAAGGAGTCATTTGGGGTATAGGGATTTGTTGGGAAGCATTCAAGCTGGTTGTTTTGTGTGAATTGTGCTTTGGTGAAGATGTGTTGGCTTGGAGAATTGTGGAGTGAGGCTAGGGAGGATTGAATTTGTGTGGGAGAGAAATAGATATGGGTATAGGGGGTAGGTTTCATCAAAAGAAGATGAGAAATGGGAGATATAATGGGTGGAATACACAAAGGAGAGGGAAAGAACTCTTACAAATTAAGAGTATGGAGGGGAAGTTTGGAGAATTGGTGGTGTTGGTTGGCATTTTGTTGCATGTTCATTCAGCTGTTAATACGTTTTCGGTATTACATGATTTTATTAAGGATGAGCAACTGGATTTGGTTTAAATTGCACAGTTCTTCTTACAGTTTTGTCCAAAAGAGTGTGATTATGTCATTCTCAGGTGTTGTGTGTTTTAAAAGAGGATACATAAGTAAAGATCAGTCTTGGGTGAGACAGTTTAGAGGGGTAGAGGTATTGATATATTCTCTGGGGGAGATGTGGAAGATAGAATTGAGGGTTCCTGTTCGGTAATCCAGTTTAGTCCTCCACAATCGGGTAGTGCCCCTCCTCCTGCAGCCGGGAGACTGGACCAATCAAATCTTCTGTAGTATATATGCAGACGGAGCTCCCAGAAGCCCCCAGTGTGTCCAGTCTCCTTGCAGCTGGAGGACTTCTGTGCCCTTTCTGGGCACGCTAAGTGACACTTGAAGGAGCAACACTAGTTAGTTAGTTCTTTTGGGGTTTCTTTCTGGTCCTTTATTTTCTATTTCTTTGCTAGGTAGCTGTATCTTTAAAAAAAAAAAAAAAAAAAAGCCACAGGGGACATCCTGGGGGAAGCCAGACCTGCCTTGGGCTCCTGCCTTCCTGCCTGGGAATCTCTGAAGCCTGGGTTGAGCTCTCCCCAAGGCTGTACGGGGAAGAGCCGTACCGGCTGCAACATTACCTGTCACTTGGAGAAGTGGGCTGAGTTCCTTGCTTTAACTTTTCAGCTCTCTGTTCTTTGCATTGTCAGAGGCTCTGTCGGCTCCCCTGGCTTCCAAATTGCACTTTTTCCTGATTTTTTTCGCTTGCCCTGTATTAGAGGGTCGTTTTCTTTCTTTTCCATATTATTTGGTTACCTTTGTATTTTCGCGCCGTTTTTTACCGCGGGTGAAAAAGTGCGGCGGCCATTTTGGATTTCTAAAGTGTGCCTTTTAAGGGCACTTTTTAACACTTGTGCACGGGTTCCCCTGGTGTTTTTGGGGTTTATTTTCCTGGCGATTTTGCTCAGGGCACCCCTAGGATACTGGGGAGTGTTTTGTTTTCTGTAAAAAAAAAAAAAAAAGTTTTAAATTTAAAGCTGTACTGATTTGAATAAGGTTAGTCCCCTTGGTGTGGGCTTCCCTGTTCCTGTTGCCTTCTTTCTCCCTGAGAGCAGGTTGCCTTAGCATGGCTGCCAAACCTCAGTGTGTAATTTGTGGGTCCTGCAGAGGTACAATGACTGACTCTGGAATCTGCAAGAGCTGTGCTGCAGTTTCTTCAGACCTGGAGTTTCCTATTGAAGTTAAGGAACAGCATGTGCCCGGGGAACCTTCTCTTTCGGGGGACAGTGTCCCTTCACCGAGCATCCTCCCTTCTGGTTTGGGCCCGGCGTCTAATACGTCGGTCCCTGAGCTCCAGCAGGCGGCTGTAGTAGCGTCGCCTATAGACTTTTCCCCAGATTTTGTTCTTCTCATGCATCAGGCCTTCCGCTTAAGCCGGTCCGGTCACTTGCCGGAGGCTTGGCCCACCTCTCTCCCCCCAGGATCCGCAGGGGGGTTTCAGCGGTCTTCCCAACCCGCTGTCAAGCGGCCCAGGTTGGGGGACCAGGATCAGGACACCCTTTGTCTTCCGGATTCCGAGGCTGAGGGGGATCCTGAGACTGAGGCGGAGGAGCTAGAAGACGGGGAGCTCCCGGAGCCGGAAGATCAGGCTCGAATCATTCGGGTGTTTCGAAGGGACGAGCTGGTCCCTTTGGTCACGGAGTCTCTCCAAGCGCTTAACCTCTCTGCGGTGCGGCCGCTGGAGGAGGAGGGTCTCGAGGATCCTCTCATTCAGGCGGTCAGGGATGCCCAGGTAGTTTTTCCTGTGCACCGCGTGGTTGAGCAGATGATCCGTGCGGAATGGGAGCAACCGGAATCCGGTTTGAAAGGGATTCGGACCATGAATCGTCTTTACCCCCTTGCCGACAAGGACAGGGACTTGTTTAAGTCTCCACGGGTGGATGCTGCCGTTTCGGCAGTGACCAAGAAAACCACCATCCCGGTTGAAGGGACCGCGGCCCTGAAGGATATTCAGGACAAAAAGGTTGATAATTTGTTGAAGCAAGCTTTCGAGACCAACGCCTTATCGTTGCAAGCTTCTATATGTGGGGCGTGGGTAGCTCGGGCTTGTTTGCGGTGGTCGCAGCACCTGCGCTCGGGGTCCGGTATGGACCAACAGGGGCTGTTGGACGTTACCCGCGTGGAGTCGGGATCAGCCTACTTGGCGGATCTGTTTTATGATTTAATCCGCTCCCTAGCTAATAGTATGGCCTCCATGGTAGCGGCACGACGGTCCATCTGGTTGCGCAACTGGGCGGCCGACGGTTCTTCCAAGTCTCGCCTCAGTAAACTGCCCTTTAAGGGCAGGTTGTTATTTGGTGAGGTTCTGGATAAGTTGGTGAAGGATCTCGGTGAGTCTAAGGGTGGTCGGCTTCCGGAGGATAAGCCTAAGCTTAATAGGTCGTCCACCTCAGCGCGCGGCCAGTTTTGGGATGTTCGCAGATTTCGTTCTTCCCGGCTGTGGACATCGCAGCGCGGTCGTTTTGGAACCCGTCATCAAGGGTTTCGTGGTTTCAGAGGAGCGGGTAGGGGCTTCTCCGGAGCCGCCTCTTCCTCGGCCTCTTCCTTTAATCGCAAGCCGCAATGAAACGAGGCGGGCTCTAGAGGGAGACCCGGTTATCGGGGGTCGTTTGCGCGACTTTCTTCCTTCTTGGGCCCAAATTACGTCAGATCGGTGGGTGCTGCAGATTATAGAAGAAGGTTATGCCCTGGGGTTTGCGCACCCACTTCCGGATTCGTTTGTTCTGTCTCCCAGCAAGGGAGCTCAAAAGGCGCGGGACATCCGCGTGACCCTGGATCGGCTGCTCTCTCTGGGGGCCGTGGTTCCGGTCCCGCCTTTGGAAAGAGGTGCAGGTCGCTACTCCATCTATTTTGTGGTTCCCAAAAAGGGCGGTTCTCTTCGTCCGATCTTGGATCTCAAAGGCGTGAATTGCGCTCTCAGGGTGCCGCACTTCCACATGGAGACCCTGCGGTCAGTCATCGTAGCGGTGCGTCAAGGGGAATTTTTAACGTCCCTCGATCTTACCGAGGCCTATTTACACATTCCCATCCGGCCCTCCCATCAACGGTTTCTCCGCTTTGCGCTTCCGTGGGGCCATTTCCAATTCCGGGCCATGCCGTTCGGACTCGCCACGGCTCCCCGCACCTTCACAAAGGTGATGGTTGTAGTCGCGGCGGCGTTGCGCAAGGAGGGCATCCTGGTCCATCCGTATCTTGACGACTGGTTGATTCGAGCAAAGTCCAGTCGGGAGTGTGTGCAAGTCACGAACAGGGTGGTGGATCTCCTTCGGTCCCTCGGATGGGTGGTGAACGAATGCAAGAGTTGTCTGTCTCCGACACAGGATCTCGAGTATCTGGGAGTTCGCTTCGACACAGCACGGGGCTTGGTGTGCCTTCCGGAGCGACGCGTGCTGGAGTTGCGGGCTCTGGTCCGGCTCTTCCGGGGGATGCCAGCTCCGTCGGCGTGGTGGTACCTGCGGCTCCTCGGAACAATGGCGGCAACTTTGGAGGTGGTGCCTTGGGCGTGCTTCCACATGCGTCCGCTGCAGAGTGCTCTTCTGCGACGTTGGTCCAACCAGTTCGACTCGTTGAACAAGAGATTGCCTTGCCCAAAGACGGTTCGCCGATCCCTCCGGTGGTGGCTCTCCGCCGAGAACCTGACGCGGGGGATTCCCTTGGAGCCTCCACTGTGGGTTCCGTTCACGACGGATGCGAGCTTAACCGGCTTGGGGGCTCACTGCGAGTCCCGCTTTGCTCAGGGGGAATGGTCTCCCCTGGAGGCCTCTTGGTCGATCAACCGTCTCGAATTGCGGGCAGTCCGGCTAGCCCTGGTGGCCCTGGAGACCCTGGTTCTCGGCCGGCCGGTGCGAGTCCTGTCGGACAATGCGTCCACCGTAGCTTACATCAATCGCCAAGGGGGTACCGGCAGCGTGACCCTGGAGGCAGAAGCGGCGGCCTTGTTCAATTGGGTGCAAACTCGCCTTCCGGCAATCTCGGCGGCACACATTGCAGGCATAGACAATGTCCAGGCCGATTTTCTCAGCAGAGTGCGGGTGGACCCCGGAGAATGGGAGCTAAACCCACTGGTTTACGCGCAAATCGCCCGGCGGTGGGGTCCACCCATCATGGATCTCATGGCGACCTTTCAATCAGCCAAGACAGGGCGCTTCTTCAGCAGGCGAATGGAGCGCATGTCCGAGGGGCTCGACGCTCTCATTCAGCCGTGGCCAACGTCCGGTCTTCTTTATGTCTTTCCTCCGTGGGCTCTGATCGGCCGGGTCGTGCAACGTATCGAGAGCCATCGGGGTCGGGTGTTACTGGTGGCCCCGGATTGGCCCCGGAGGCCCTGGTATGCCGATCTGGTCCGGCTGCGCGATGGCGTTCCTTGGCTCCTGCCCGCGCTACCGGATCTTCTTCTTCAGGGTCCCTTGCGGATGCCCCAAGTGGATCGATTCTCGCTTACGGTTTGGCCATTGAGAGGGCTCGGCTGAAAAGGAAGGGCTACTCCCCCGCGGTGATTTCTACCCTTCTGCGGGCGAGGAAAACGTCCACTTCTCTTACTTACGTTCGGATTTGGAGGATTTTTGAAGACTGGTGCTCCCGGCGGGGAGTCCGGGCGGCGACGGTTTCCGTGCCCGTCGTTTTAAGTTTTCTTCAGGATGGTTTCGATAAGGGCCTTGCGGCTAGTTCCCTAAAAGTCCAGTTGGCAGCTATCTCGTGTTATCGAGGCAAGGTTTTGGGTCGTCTGCTCGGGGCTCATCCGGATGTACGCCGATTTCTTACGGCTGTTTTTCATTTGCGGCCCTCCCGCAGAGTTTTCGTTCCTCCTTGGGACTTGAATTTAGTTCTGAGGGCCCTGGTTCGTGAACCTTTTGAGCCCCTGCACAGGGCGTCTCTGAAAGATCTCACGCTGAAGGCGGTTTTTCTTGTAGCCATCTGTTCGGCACGGCGCATTTCGGATCTGCATGCATTGTCCTGTCGAGAGCCTTTCTTGTCTTTTTCCGCGGATCGGATCGTTCTCCGTCCGGTTCTTTCCTTTCTGCCAAAGGTGGGGTCTCCCTTTCACATGAATCAGGCAGTGTTTCTTCCAGTGCTTTCTTCGCAATCGGTCGGGTCAACGGACAAAGGTCTTCTCCGGCTCGATGTGGGTCGTACGCTCCATCGTTATTTAAAGGTTACCGAGTCTTTTCGGAAATCTGACCGGCTTTTCGTGCTCTTCGGGGGTGCGCGTAAAGGGGAAGCGGCGGCTAAAGCCTCCATTGCTAGATGGCTCAAAGAGGCGATCGCGTCCGCGTATCTGTTGCAACAGCGGTCTATTCCGGAGGGTCTGAGGGCTCATTCCACTAGGGCTCAGGCGACCTCTTGGGCGGAGTATAGCCTGGTTCCGCCGGCAGATATCTGTAGGGCGGCCACTTGGTCGTCTCTGCATGCTTTCAGTAGACACTATCGCTTAGATGTGTCAGCGGCTCGGGATTCCTGTTTTGGTTCGGCGGTTCTGCGCGCCGGATGGCAAGGTCCCGCCCGGTCTTAACTGCTCTGTTACATCCCGATTGTGGAGGACTAAACTGGATTACCGAACAGGAAATGGAAATTACACTAACCTGGTAATTGTAGTTCCTGGAGGGTCCAGTTTAGTCCTCCTTCCCTCCCTACGGTCTGATATGATTATGCGGCGCGCTTTCCGAACGGTTGCTCATAAGACGGTTCCTCTTGCCGTTCGGTCCCTCTGTTGCAGCCGCGTTTTTTGCTAAGGCTCTTCCCTGTCTTGGGGGTTCAGGCAGCTCCTGAGATTCTGGTGGGGAGCGGTGTTTTGATTTCTGGGGCGTCGGTACCGGCGCAATGCAGTGTTCTGACTTCCTCGTTTGGGGAGGGGGTTGGATATTTCTTGGGGGGAACAAATTGTTCTTTAATTATGTCATTTTGTATATTAATCTAATGTGTTGCTTCGTTAAGTATGCTTTGTTACTATTACACTGGGGGCTTCTGGGAGCTCCGTCTGCATATATACTACAGAAGATTTGATTGGTCCAGTCTCCCGGCTGCAGGAGGAGGGGCACTACCCGATTGTGGAGGACTAAACTGGACCCTCCAGGAACTACAATTACCAGGTTAGTGTAATTTCCATTTTTTTAAAAAGTGATTAAGGGGAGGTAGCTTTTCATTTTTCTAGATTGGCTATTACAAAACATTTAATCTCCATACTGATGGTAATAAAAGAGCAAGGAGATGGTTAATTTTGTTGGAGGATATGGATTTACCTCAGTGAGAGGAGCCACATATGGATGGGATGGAGAGCTCTTGTTTTCTACATTAGAGAATAAAGGATTAGAGTTAGCTGGCAACACCACTGAAGCTCTGGAAAAGTGGGATCAAATTATGGGAATGGTATTAGAGGTGGAAAGAATGTACAGAGTTCATTATACCATAAAGATCAAGTGGACCAACAACCGTTTCAACCTGTACCTTATGATCAGGAATCATTGGTGATGAAAGAAGAAGTCGAAGCAGCATGGAAAGCCTTATCAAAGAACAAAGCACCGGGCATTGATGGCATTCCCATTGAAGTATGCACAAGGAAAACACCCCACCTGCAGAAAACCAGCTCACAAAAGCGGAGATCCCTTGGAAGGAGCAATTATTTATTGGGGGGTCAGTCCCCTACACGTGTTTCGGCCACACGGGCCGCCTTCAGGGGACTGTGACCACAATAGATGAACTGTAATTAATATTTACCCAGTGGTACTTGGAGATACAATATAGAAACACTCCTGAGGATCAGCTTGAGAAACACTGTATTGTGTATTCGATTCCCACTGAAGTATTACAGCAATCTGATGCAGCTGTTAGAATACTCTGCCAGGAAATTTGGAAGACAAATTCATGGCCAAATGACTAGAAAAGATCTGTGTTTATACCAGTACTGAAGAAAGGTGACCCGACTGACTGTGGAAATTATCACATAATCGCTTTATTCCCACATGCCAGCAAAATTCTATCCAAGATCATTCAACAACCATACCTGGAACGAAAATTGCCTGAAGTGCAAGCAAGGTTCAGAAAAAGGGTGTGGAATGAGAGACATCATTGCGGATGTGAGAGAGATCCTTGAAAAGACAAAAGAATACCAAAAAGATATCTATATGTGTTTTATTAACTACAGCAAGGGAGTAAGGAGCATGGGTATACCAGAACACTCTCTTGCACAAACTTTACACTGATCAAGATGCAACAGTTCGAATGGAACAAGGAGAAACAGAATGGTTTGAAATCAGCAAAGGTGTACAACAAGGCTGCATACTTCCCCACTACCTGTTTAATTTATATGCAGAACAAATCATCAGAGAAGCAGGATTGTATGAAGACAAATGAGGTGTGAAGATTGGTGGAAGTCTCATCAACAACCTTTGCTATGCTAATGGCCTGCACCTTAATGTTGAAAAGACAAAGATCCGGTCAACTGGCAATTCAGTAATTTCATCATTTATGGAGAAGAAAGTGAAATAGTTGACAACTTTAACTTGGATCAATGATCAATAAAGAAAGGACAAGCAGTCAAGTATCCGATGGTGCATTGCTCTTGGCAGAATGACTATGAAGGCCCTAGCCAGGATTTTCAAGAGTAGAGATGTCTTTCTCCATACAAAGATTTGACTTGTTCAAGCCATGGTGTTTTTAATAATGTCATATGGATGCAAATGTTGTACAGTGAAAAAGATAGACTGGAAGAAAATTGATGCCTTTGACTTATGGTGCTGCTGATGAATACTGTGTTGTATACCATGGACTGCCTAAGAACAACAAAGCAGTTAGTACTAGAGGAGATCAAACCTAAGCTTTCCTTAGAAGCTCAGATGGCAAGACTTTGACTTTCATACTTTGGACACATCATGCAAAGAGAGAGATTGTTGGAGAAAGACATCATGCTTGTCAAGGTAGAAGGTCAGTGCAAAAGAGGAAGGCCAGCAATGAGATGGATCAATACAACAGCAGCAGCTAAGAGTGCCACTCTGTCAACAATGAGCTGCCTGACTGACTGCTATCCAGAGGGTCGCCATGAGTTGACACTGACTCAACAGCACGTAACAACAACAAGAACATTAGAGGAGCTTGCCCTTCTTCAGATAAAGGAAGTGAAGGAATAGAAAGCAGTGGTTTGGTGAGGGGATTGCTTCCTAAAGACAGGAATTGTGGAAATTGGAGCATAGGTGGAGAAAATCTAAGAGTTTGGGATACAAGTGAGCTTGGTGGAAGGCGGCGAGTTTATGTTGTTAGGAAGGGTAAAAGGTAATAAGGGAACTTTTTTTCACTAGGAAAATTGAGTCTGGTGTTCATATGAATGAATTGTTTAAAATAGTAAAGAATATTAAAGGAGTTGCTAATGGTGGTAAGGGGTGGAACTGTTTTTTCTGATTTCTGGATTACAAAGATGAAGGAGTTGAGGAAGGGTTGTGCCGAGGCACATCAGTTGAATATCATAGACAATGGGAGGGGGAGGGGCAAGAGTGCTTAAATTTCTGTAGAAGATGTGAGAAGAGTTTTCAGAGGGTTGAAGGCTGCTGGTTGTCCATTTGACCCATATCTTTCATTTTTGGTGATAAATGTATCAGATCAAGTATTGGGTTGGTTGCATAAGATTGTGGTCACTTTAGAAAAAGGTATACTCTTGTGACAGCTTATGTGTTCAGGGGCCATTTCATTGCTTAAGAAACTCACCTTGATCTTGCGTTGGGGGTAAGTTATTAACCCATATCTAAGAAACTTTTTTTTTTTTTGTGAAAGTGATGGAAAGGCTGTTGGTGAACCATTGGCTTTTATGGAAAGTACTGGATGTTTTGACCACTCTCAGGCTAGATTTAGGGAGGGCTAAAACACAGTGCTTGTGGCGGTGATGGATGAGGTGATGAGATGCTTGGATAAGGCGGAGGTAGTGTGTTTACTTATTGAATATGTCTAGCACTTTTAATCTAGTAACACACTAAATGCTATTGTGGAGATGTTTAGAGGTGGGTTTGAGAGAAGGGGTGTGGAGCGCAATTGCCTGTTTTCTTGGAGAAGAGGAATAGTATGGCTTTAGTGTGGGCTTCATTGTCTGAGTTGAGAAAGGTGAAGTGTGGAATACCACAAAGGTAAAGCCCTTTCTCACTTACAAGTATTTAGTATCTTTCTGTGATCATCTGGAGTGTTGATTCGCTCTTTAGGGCTGCTAGGGTTCATGTATGCTGATGGTACAGATCTTCATATCAGGTGGAGGGGATACACAGAAGAGGAGGGAAGAAGTGAATAGGAAGTTGGGGGAGATAGTGTAGTGGGCTGAGGGGAGTGGTTTAGTGTTGAATGGGTCAAAGCTGGATGTGCTCTGGTTGATAGTGTTCAAGGTATTCCCCCCCCCCCCCTTGAGATAGAAAATGAAAGGAGAATAAATGCAGGAGGTGGAAAAGGGGCATGATTTAGATGCAATTGTTGGATGGATTGGGTGATTTGGAATCTCAGCTCTCGGGGTTGTGATCTGGGCTTGTTTTTGGAACTTACGGGAGGTTCGAAAGTTGAGAGGATTCCTGGATCAAGAACATTGTAGGATGTTAGTGCAGGTCTGTGTGCTCCCACTGCTGCACTTTTGTAATTGTCTATATTTGGGGCTACTAGGAAAAGTAGTAGGCTGCATGCAAGACTGATATATGGATTATAATAGAAGGCAGAGTGCTAGACCTTTAACTATGCTGCACTGGCTCCTGATTAAAGCATAGGTACAATGTAAATCTTTGTCTTTAGTCATTTGTGCCTTATGGGGGCTGAGACTGGTCTGATATGAACTAGGCAGTACTTTGTGGTCAAAGGAAGGAGCGAAGAGAGACCACAGCTACATGAGATGGTCGTCTTTTAAAACATTTTATTGACGACCTGTATTGGCCGAGTTTCAGCAACTGTGCTTGCATCAGGGGTCAACAAATAGTTCTGCTGATTACAATATAAAGCAATAAAACATTAAATCGAAAAGCTGGTTTTTGGATACATTAATTGCAAGTCCAGTGACTATTGTCCATTTGTTTGTTCCTGGCTTTTCATGTTGATGTTTTATTGCTTTATATTGCAATCATCAGAACTATTTGTTGACCCCTGATGCAGGCATAGTTGCCAAAACTTGGCCGAAGTCGGGTCTCCAATAAACTGTTTTAATAGAAGACCATCTCGTGTGGCTGTGGTTTCTCTCCGCTCCTTCTTTTGTTTGTGGAGGTCGCGTTCCTCTTTTGTTTTCTAGAACTTTATGGTCTACACAAAGTTCCCTTGTACGGGTTCTAATAGTGGGGGTGTTAAGGAGCAGTACGTTTCAGACCAGGTTTTTTTTCTGTGAGAGGACTTTTTGAATAATATGCCACTGGACCTGACACAGGAAGAAAGCTATTTGAGCTGCCTTTAAAATGTTCAAAATGTGTATTTTGGGAAGAATAAGGTGCTAAGACTAGATAGGTGGGAAGGTTTGCAGAAAAAAAGTGCTTTTTTGCTGGTGGGCTGGGCAAAGTGATGGGAGGTCTCTGTTCTACTGGGAGGTTGAAGATATTTTAAAATGTTTCAGCTTATAAATTTGGTCTTATAATGTTTTAACTGTGTCATTTTTGTAATGCAATTTTATTTTGTGTAAACCGTGTTGGGCAATGCTAGTATATTGAAGGTGCGATATAGAAGAAATAAAGTGAGATCTTCTCTGCAGTGATTAAGCAGCTGTGTTCCTTGCAGGTACTCGTCGCTGTAAAAAAGGGTTCATACGCTGCATGAATGGACGCTGCATCTCCAGCTCGCTTTGGTGCAATGGTCGGGACGACTGCGCAGATAATTCTGATGAAGTACCTTGCAATGGCAAGTCACAACTTTTTTTTTGTTTCTCAACTGTCTTACCACAAAAATGGCCCTCTCACCCCTGTAGCACATGCTCCTAAAAACACCAGGGGCCCTATATTCGAAAGGTATTTGCACGATTTGCAGAGTATCAGAGTGTGTTTGGGGCAAACCTAGGGCAGAGTTGGAGCAGAGATTGCTGGTACCGGGGTAGTGGTGATATCGGACCACTATCCACTTAGCGATCCGTGTCTAAAACTACCTGATTAGGCTCTGCGGGTGACTCTACTGTGTGCCAAACCCTGGTATTCAGTGCCATCACCACGGCATTGAATATCTGGGTTTAGAGATCAGCGGGCAGAGCTATGCACCAACACGGCACATAGCCTGCCCAAACAAATATCGGGCCCCAGACGTTCCCAGTCCTCACCTCTGCATTTTAAGTAGGCCGGACAACTAGGAAATCATTTCATGTAGCTGTGTCTTTAAGAATTATCAGAGGAACTCCAGAACATCACTGAAAGGCCTTCAGTACAGTGCTCAGATATTAAACAAGGGGACAGAGTCTCCTTTCATAGGCCCTGTAAGATGGACAGCTAAGTGCCTTTCTTACAGTGACACATTGTAGCTGTTTAAAGCATAGCACCGAGCACAGCTCTAAAAGGAGCCTCCTTGTGTTCTGTGGATCATAAAATTTAGCCGCGGTGTTTGGTGTCTATGAGAAGGATGTCCCTGCCTGCCTAGTACTTCAAGGATGGAAGATGTGAAAGAATAAGGAGTTCTTCGACCAGAGAAGGTGAATTGTATCAACATAAACTCCTCTGATATTGCATGGAAGTGTACTTTATAGCTCTTACAAACAATCTGCATAGCTGCTTTACCCCTTCATTAACAAACCCCTATCGGAAGGCAAGCATTGTGGAATGCTGCGTTTTTCTAGCAGTGTCCTTTCATTTTCTGCAGTGACCACTTGCACGGCTGAAGAATTTCGTTGCCGGGATGGGAGCTGCATTGGCAACACTAGCCGGTGTAACCAGTTCATTGACTGTGAAGATGCCTCCGATGAGATGAACTGCAGTAAGTACTGACTTTTTCAGATCCCTTCTTGGATGGTCCCGGGCAGTTTCTTCATTCATAAGCTGTGAAATGTCTATTTTTTGTCATGCTAAGCCATGGTACTGAAAGAAGATCGATCCTTGAGATTAACGCAGTAGGGATGGCGCATGCTGGGCGTCAAGGGCTACAAACAGGTTTGGTTTTCAGGGTGTCCAAAGTCGTACAAGTTAACCTGCTTCTTGTGTCCCATGCATACGAGTATCTTTCATAATGAATTCTTTGTGGATGAAATTGAGACCTGTTTGCAACACTTGAGGGCCAGGGTTTGCCGTCTCCAGGGATTAGTAGATGACTCCAAGTCAGCAAGTAGAAGACCAGGCTGGATTTTTACCCCATTGCATATTTGGCCTTTTCCTAAGAAAACAAACACACGTGTCCATGTGTGCAATAGGATGGGAATTTAAAACCAGGACAAACGCAAAATCTGAAACTCTAGATCAGTGAGGGGGTAACTCCAGTGCTTCAGACTGAAGGTGTATTGTAGGTCGATGCACTGGTCATGACAGTCACAGTGGGAGAGGGTAAAGATCTTAAAGGATATTCATTAGAAGATTGATGCCATGTTGAAGCAGGTGTTGGAGGGGCTGCACTTGGACTGTAAGCAATAGTCTGATGTGGATACAAGTCCCCAGGGCCTGTTTGCGTTGTGTTCAGCAGTTCTCCTCAGAACCTTTGGAGGAGGATATTGTCACAAGCACAACGTCCGAAGCCACTTGCCTCTAGTGGTCGAGGGGCGTGGTGGTTGAGGATTCCTTCTTCTATCAGCTCCTAGCAGCCTATTTCCTCGTTTTGGCTTCTGGGAAGTGTAGTACTGCTAAAATATGTTGGTGCCTTAAGTAGAAGGTTTGTAGTTGAGGTAACCGAGGGTAAGGCTTCCAACAGAAAGTTTATTTCCATAACACAAACACAGCAGGTTCAAGGTATCATTTACAGGTTTATAACTGTAGGATTTGCTTAAGGTACAGCAAATACTGGCAAACAAACCAAAAGAACTCAGAAATGGCTTTTTAAAGTCCTCTTACTTGCAGAAGCAATTGCCTTTAGAAACTAGGCTGCCACTTTCTTTTTAGTCCTTGTTAATCAGAGCATAAAGAAAAACTTCAAGCTTAATTCTTCTACAGCAGTGTGGTTTTTGCCAGCCTCAAAAACCTCTCTAGCTCTGCTCTCCCGGCTGCTCTCCTTCTCGTCTCCCTCTCTCTCGTCTCCCTCTCTGTATAATCTAACCCAGGCTTATACCTCCAGGATTCTAACCCCACCTCTTTCTTTCCCAGGTGTTGGTGACCCCCCTGCCTTCTGGTATTAGAATAATCAGTGCATTTGTTAAAGTAAGGGCTCTGGTCCTCGTGCTTGCAATCCCTCTTTCTTACTTTATCAGTCATTGGCTGAAACCTGTTCCAGCTGGGGGTTTTCTGTCTTTGAAACCTGGCTGTGGCTTTCTCTCCCTGCACTCCTTGAAGGGGACCCTTAACTAGGGTGAATTTGTTATGCTTCTCACCTCCCCCACTCTCAGGATAGTTGACTTTGCCACATACCTCCCTGCTTAAGATATTACTGGCTGTTGGAGGTGATTGGAGTTCCTCCAAATAGTCGGTAATTCGGGATGAAGCATCTGCATTTTGGTATGGCCTTCTTGCCCAATGCTCTACTTTAGATAAGCTGGCGACTGCTGACCTTTCCTGCCAGGGCCTAAGCACATTTATATTATAGACTTGTCTGCGTCGCGAACTACTCTCCACCTCATAGGTTACTGGGCCTACTTGCCTGATCACTTTCCACGGTCCCTTCCATTGGGCTTCAAATTTTGGTGTAGCCACTGGCACCATTACCAGGACTTTCTCCCCCTGGACTAACTGACAAGGTTTTGCCCTCTGGTCATATCGCTCTTTTTGGCGAGTTTGAGTGGCTTGTAAATTCTCTTTAGCAGCCCGGGAAGTCCTATTTAACCGGCCCCTTAAGTCTCGTAGAAAGTGGTGGACTTCCATAACCTCCCCCTCTGGCTCTATCCATGGCTCCCTTAAGATGTCAAGGATTCCTAGAGGTGCTCATCCATACCTAATTCATAGGGAGACACGCCTAAAGAAGCCTGTGTCCGCTCCCTACAGGCATAAAGCACGAAAGGTAGCAATACATCCCAGTCCATCACGTTCCCATCTAATCCCCGTCTTAGCATCTGTTTTAGTGTTTGATTCAACCTCTCTACCAGACCATTAGACTGGGGGTGATAGGCAGCCGTTTTCACGTGCTGAATCCCAAAAGCGTCCCAAACCTGGGCCAAATATTTGGACATAAAGTTGGTCCCACGATCTGTTAACACTTCCCAAGGAAAACCCACCTCACAAAACAGTTTCACTACCTCTAACGCAACTGTTTTGGCAGTGATATTACACAAAGGGACTGCCCATGGGAATCTGGTGGCCTGATCCACCATGACTAAAATATATTGAAAACCCCAAGGTGTTTTAACCAAGGGCCCAACTATATCCATGGCAATCCGTCCAATGGGATCAGATATTGTGGGGGTTGGAATCATGGATACTACTGGTGGTCGGGTAGCTGTGACCCACTGACATGAGGTGCAAGCATCACAAAACCGTGAAGTTTCTTTAAAGACCCCGGGCCAGTAGAAACGTGCAAGGATCTGATCCAGTGTCCCTTGTACCCCTTTGTGACCACCCACCAGATGGTCGTGGGCAAGCCTTAAGACTAACCCCTTGAAAGCCGCAGGCACCACCAGCTGTTTATGGACTGTCCCTGTCTGGGGATCGCGACTTTCCCTGTATAATATCTCTGTCTAACAGAAATCTTGGAAGGGTATCTCGCACCATTTGTGCATATTCAAATGCCCGTGTGAGTGCTGGGTCTGCCCGTTGTTCCTTTGGAAAGGTTGGAAACGTTTCAACCAACTCTGCAGGCACCTAAGGTAACCCTTGGCCTGTTAGTATTCCAGCCCTCCCCTGGGCCCGCCATCGCTTCTCGCAGCGTTTCGCAGCTTTCCCCTTCTTAATCTTAGAGGACGGGGAAACCACCAGGTCATCATGTGAGGGCAAAACCTTTAGGGAATCCTCTGGGGACCCGTCCCTTTGGTCACTGGCCAAAGCCTGGGACCGGGTAGACACAAAGCCAACCTTCTGTTTAACCTGGAGATCTCCTCCCGGGAACTTTTCAGTTGGTTTTCTGGGATTCCCAAACAAAGGGCCAGGGACCACTGTTACCATCCCTCCTGCCTTTTGCTCAAGGCCTTTCTCTAGCCCTTTCCTAAACTGGGGCCAATCCCTTTCTAACACTAGGTTGTGGGGAAGCTTTGGTACCACAGCCACGGGAATACTTTTTTGCACCCCTAACCCTTTTATCTCCAATGTATACACGGGATAACAAGAGGCAGTCCCGTGGATGCAACGGATCTGGACATGACCTTCTGGTCTCCTCTGGACATACTTTGCTTGGGCCTCAATGGCCTGCCAAAGCTTCTGGGATACCATACTTTGGTCAGCCCCAGAGTCAAGCAAAGCATTGTTAGGGATCCCCTGTATAATCACACTTAGGAGAAAACCCTCTCCAAGAGACTTCACACTTGTACCAACCAACCCAGTACGAGCCTTGCATCCTCTTTGTAAGTGTCCCATCTCCCCACAATGAAAACACTTCTTTTTAGGCCACTTTTCCTGCTGAGCAGGCACATAAGTTTTCACAAAGCTTGGTTTATCTCCCTGTTTCATTTCTGATGAACCAAAACTGGCTTCAGCCTTCACTTTTGGAGCGCCCCCTTTTGGCTGATGCGCTAACTCAGCTTCCATGTAGCGCTCAGTTAACAGAGTTGCCTCCTTTGTGCTCTGGCAGTTTTGTTGAATCAGAAATGATTGTATTTCCCTTGGCACTGCTGCCATAAACTGCTCCAGTACTATCACATCTAATACCATATCCATATTTTTTCCATCTGGGGTCAGCCACTTTAATGCCAGGCCCCAAATCCTTTGGCTTAATGCCTTTGGAGTTTCTCCAGCCTTAAGGGCTGTGGCTCTGAACATCCTGTGATATACACTTTTTGTCAACCCCATACGGTCTCTAATAGCCGTTTTTACAGTATCATAGTCCAGGACTTGGGCAGCTGGAATAGCCCTATAAGCAGTCAGTGCTTCCCCTGTTAAAGAGGTCACTAAACGCACTGCCCATTGGCTAGCTGGCCATCCCACAGCTTGTGCTACTCTTTCAAATGATTCTAAAAAGCCATCTATATCGTCCTCAGATGAAAGCTTGCCAAAGTTAAAGGCCCCACTTGTGGGTGGGCCTACCAGCCTATCCATTTGAAGAACTGATGGTCCTGCTGGTACCGGCTCTCCCCCAGTTTCTTGCGTTTTGGATGCAACCAGGGCAGCCACTAAGTCCAAGACAGGTTGCTGTTGCTCCCTGATAGCTGCAACTGCTCTCTCCTGAGCTTGCTGTGCCAACTCTTGCTGGCGCTGGAACTGCTTTGCCATCCATTGAATTAACTCCTTGGACTCCATCTTCAAGGATACCTATAAGAAAAACACAAGACACCAAGGGCGGCACCACTCAACAGCCTCCTTGTCCCCTTTGCCTCAAAAGCATCCACTATATATTTTTTTCTTTATTCGAGCCAACCCCCACCTGGGTACGCTTTACCTGACTCAGGTTTGACTCTTGCTTCCAAAGGGTTGTCTTTATGATGCTTCACGGCTGGCCTGCTCTGCCCTCCAGCTGATTTCACCGGTGAATCCACCTGAAGCTCCAGCAGTCGTCCGTGCTGAATACCTTATTGCTGTATATCCTTTGTATATCCTGAAGGCAAAATCCAAAAAACTACGCCACTGTCACAAGCACAACGCCCAAAGCCACTTGCCTGTGGTGGTTGAGGATTCCTTCTTCTATCAGCTCCTAGCAGCCTATTTCCTCGTGTTGGCTTCTGGGAAGTGTAGTACTGCTAAAATATGTTGGTGCCTTAAGTAGAAGGTTTGTAGTTGAGGTAACCGAGGGTAAGGCTTCCAACAGAAAGTTTATTTCCATAACGCAAAGCACAGCAGGTTCAAGGTATCATTTACAGGTTTATAACTGTAGGATTTGCTTAAGGTACAGCAAATACTGGCAAACAAACCAAAAGAACTCAGAAATGGCTTTTTAAAGTCCTCTTACTTGCAGAAGCAATTGCCTTTAGAAACTAGGCTGCCACTTTCTTTTTAGTCCTTGTTAATCAGAGCATAAAGAAAAACTTCAAGCTTAATTCTTCTACAGCAGTTTGGTTTCTGCATCAGATGATCACATGGTCTACTATGCTGGAAATGAAAGACAAAGAAGAAATGGTGTTGCATTTATAATAAAGAAGAAACTTGCAAGAACTGTAATGAAATATAATGCAGTCAGCGAACGCTTAATCTCTATTCGTCTACGAGGATTGCCTATCAACACAACTATAATTCAAGTATATGCCCCAACAACAGCTGCAGAAGAGAATGAAATTGAAGAGTTCTATGAACAAGTACAAGCTGAAATTGACAGAACATGCAAACAGGATATCCTGATAGTCATGGGTGACTGGAACGCAAAAGTTGGCAACAAAGAAGAAGGCAAAGTAGTTGGAAAATATGGACTTGGCAACAGAAATGAAGCTGGAGAAAGACTGATAGAATTCTGCAAGACCAACGATCTATTCATCTCAAACACCTTCTTCCAGCAACACAAGCGGCGACTGTACACATGGACTTCACCGAATGGATTATATAAAAATCAAATTGACTACATATGTGGAAGTCAACGATGGAAAAGCTCTGTAACATCAACAAAGACAAAACCTGGAGCTGACTGTGGTACAGATCATCAACTACTAGTATGCAAACTCAAGCTAAAGTTGAAAAAGAGCAAACCACTCATGAATGCAGCAAAATATGACCTTGAGAATATACCACTGGAATTTAAAGAATGCCTGCAAAATAGATTTGCTGCTTTAGATACAAACGACAGAGCTCCGGAAGAGTTATGGAATGACATCAAGAAGGTTGTGTTGGAAGAAAGCGAGAAGTCTCTACAAAAGGTGAAAAAGCAAAAACGGCCAAAATGGATGACGGAAGAAACTCTGAAAATTGCCCAGAAACGCAGAGAAGCTAAAGCCAGAGGAGAAAGAAAGACAATCACAGAACTTAACAGAGATTTCCAACGTGCAGCAAGACAGGACAAGGAAAAGTACTACAATGACACTTGCAAGGAAATAGAAGCAGAAACTATTAGAGGAAGAACAAGATCGGCTTTCCTAAAGCTACGAGAGTTAAAGAAAATGTTCCAGCCTCGAATTGGAATGTTACAAGATGCTCAAGGTTCTATGTTGAATGATGCTGAGAAGATCAAGAAAAGGTGGAAGGAATATACAGAGTTTTTATATGATAAAGATCAAGTGGACCAACAGCCGTTTCAACCTGTACCTTATGATCGGGAACCATTGGTGATGAAAGAAGAAGTTGAAGCAGCATTGAAAGCCTTATCAAAGAACAAAGCACCAGGCATTGATAGCATTCCCATAGAAGTATTGCAGCAATCTGATGCAGCTGTTACCGTACTCACAAGACTCTGCCAAGAAATATGGAAGACAACATCATGGCCAACTGACTGGAAAAGATCTGTGTTTATACCAATACTAAAGAAAGGTGATCCAACTGACTGTGGAAATTATCGCACAATCGCTCTGATCACACATGCCAGCAAGATTCTACTGAAGATTATTCAAAAGAGATTACAACCATACCTGGAACAAGAACTACCTGAAGTGCAAGCAGGGTTCAGGAAAGGGCGAGGAACGAGAGACATCATTGCGGATGTGAGATGGATCCTTGAAAAGACTAAAGAATACCAAAAGGATATCTATTTGTGCTTTATCGACTATAGCAAGGCTTTTGACTGTGTAAACCATGAGAAACTCTGGGCCACATTAAGAAGCATGGGTATACCAGAACACCTGATCGTTCTCTTGCGCAATCTGTACATTGATCAAGAAGCAACAGTTCGAACGGAACAAGGAGAAACAGAATGGTTTAAAATAAGCAAAGGTGTAAGACAAGGCTGCATACTTTCCCCCTACCTGTTTAATTTGTATGCAGAACAAATCATCAGAGAAGCAGGATTGTATGAAGACAACAGAGGTGTGAAGATTGATGGAAGAGTCATCAACCACCTTCGCTATGCTGATGATACCACATTACTGGCTGAAAGTGAAGATGATCTGAAACATTTGCTTCTCACAATCAAAGAACATAGTCTCAAAATGGGCCTGCACCTTAATGTAAAGAAGACAAAGATCATGACAACTGGCATAATCAACAGGTTCATCGTTGAAGGAGAAGAAATTGAAATTGTGAACAACTTTAACCTACTTGGATCAACTATCAATAAAGAAGCAACAAGCAGTCAAGAAATCAGACGACGCATTGCTCTTGGCAGAATGGCTATGAAAGACCTAGATAAGATTCTCAAGAGCAGAGATGTCTCTCTCCATACAAAGATTCGACTTGTTCAAGCCATGGTATTTTCAATAACATCATATGGATGTGAAAGCTGGACAGTGAAAAAGACAGACAGGAAGAAAATTGATGCCTTTGAATTATGGTGCTGGCGGCGAATACTCTGTATACCATGGACTGCCCGAAGAACAAACCAGTCGGTACTAGAGGAGATCAAACCTAAGCTTTCTTTAGAAGCTCAGATGACAAGACTTTGACTTTCATACTTTGGACACATCATGCGAAGAGAGAGATCATTAGAGAAAGACATTATGCTTGGCAAGATAGAAGGTCAACGCAAAAGAGGAAGGCCAGCAATGAGATGGATCGATACAATAACAGCAGCTACGGGTACCAGTCTGTCAACAATGAGCCACCTGACTGGAGACCGAACACAATTTAGGATAGCTATCCAGAGGGTCGCCATGAGTCGACTCCGACTCGACGGCACTTAACAACAACAACAATCAGAGCATAAAGAAAAACTTCAAGCTTAATTCTTCTACAGCAGTTTGGTTTCTGCTAGCCTCAAAAACCTCTTTAGGCTGCATTTCTACGTGAAACCAAACTTAGAACAAAACAAACATTCCAAGCTGTTATCAAAAGTCTTAGCAGTCTTTTCATATAGGAGAGGAGCAAGCAAAAACTCTTGTAGCAGCTAACTTGGCTTTTCTTGCCGTTGCACAGTTCAAGCATAGGTGACAAACAAGCATGAATCAGAGCTTCCTGATCAGGCTACGTTGCAGTAAATTTCCCTTTTAAAACAGACAGGAATTTATCTCCACACTGCTTGTGCCATATGGTTAACTTCCAAGGAGAATTACTTCTTTCAGGGCTAGCTTTTCCTCAAGACCTCCTGTCTAGAGCTTGGCATAGAGAGCAATCCATATAGCAATCATCTTCCCCCAACTCTGACACTGGTTCTCCCAACTGCATGGATTCTGGCTCACCGACCTGGTCAGACTGCTCAGCTGACAACCTCTCTGGTGGTCTGAAAGCTTCTCCACTTCCTGGTCCCCACCTCTGTTGCCAACCTGTTGCAGGGAATTCAGCTCTCTCAGCTTTGGGTAGCTCAGCTCTTCTCCAAGAATCAATTCCTCTCTGCTTCTGTCTCAGCTGCTCCACTGGCTGCTCTCCTTCTCGTCTCCCTCTCTGCATAATCTAACCCAGGCTTATACCTCCAGGATTCTAACCCCACCTCTTTCTTTCCCAGGTGTTGGTAATCCCCCTGCCTTCTGGTATTAGAATAATCAGTGCACTTGTTAAAGTAAGGGCTTTGGTCCTCGTGCTTGCAATCCCTCTTTCTTACTTTATCAGTCATTGGCTGAAACCTGTTCCAGCTGGGGTTTTTCTGTCTTTGAAACCTGGCTGTGGCTTTCTCTCCCTGCACTCCTAGAAGGGGACCCTTAACTAGGGTGAATTCGTTATGCTTCTCACCTCCCCCACTCTCAGGATAGCTGACTTTGCCACAATATAGTAAACGCTAAAAGAGGCTGCTTGGCTAGAAGTAGTATTGAGGAATAGCCTATGGTTAGGGCAGCGAGCCGAGAACCAGAAAAGCCAGGTTTGAATCCCACTGTTGCTGCTTGTGATCTTGGACCAAGTCATTTAACTCTCCATGGTCTCAGATGCAAAGTTAGATTGTAACTCATCTTGAGCATGAGCTAAATCCAAATTCCTATTTCCATTGCATCCCTCCAGTCCAGTCCAGACTACCAGGTCTTCTCCTCATTCCAGCAGATGGAGGCTGAGAATTCCAGGCTTTGGTGATGTCACCCTACATTGGAGCCTGGACGTCTCCCACCAAGCCAGTACCCTCAGTCTCCAGCAGATGGGGAGCAGCTCTGTGTAGCCTGGTCTATATTGGATAGAAATTTGCTTAGTAAAAAAGAAAAAAAAGAAATTAAAAAGGGGACCAACAGCTAAGGCTTATATAGGTGACTTAGGTTTTCGGGACCTGCCTACTCTGGAGCCGCATAGGAGGAAGCACATGATTTTCCCTGAGCCTATTCAGTTGGGGGGAGGCCTGCAACATACCCATTTTCCAGGTCCTTGCCTTAATCCCTCTTCCAGGGGCAGTCATCAGTGGCTATACAGAAGGGATTGGAGGACTAGAGTGTCTTAAAACAATTGCCCGGCCCTTGCTTAGCCTCTATGTCTGCAAAGCAACGGCGGCGGGGGCAGTTCCCCTGTAATGCTGAGGCAAGGGTTCAGCTCCAGGGAATTTTTTGCCAATACATAAGCCCCTTTTTGGGCGGGGGGAGGAGGGGAATCTCCACAGCCATTGGCATTGGTTGTGGGCTGGTTCTTCCTGCACGGTCTAATCACACACGTGTTGCCTTCCCACCAAATGTTTTTCTTACCGGCAGGTCTATGACTTCATCAAAAGCCATTTGCGCTGGCTGCGACCTGCGTCGGAGATGGCTCTCTGTGGTTGGCCTTTGCAGGCCGTGCGAGAAGGCAGGCCTCAAAACAGGTGGGAAACTTTGGGATCCTCACAGTATTGGTACTTGGAGCCGTGCTGCAGTGGTGGGCCCATGGCCATTTTCGGGGCAGAGGATCAACCCCCTCCCATGGCTTTGGAAACCAGGATCTCATCAGAACATGGAGGGGAAGTCCCTGGGAGCTCCTTTCTCTCCAGATTTCGTCCTTTTGATACACCAAGCCTATTTGCTTAAGAGGGGCTATGGTGCTCAGCGGGGAACTCCAGGGGAGAAGCCTAGGGTGCCTACAGTGCAAGGGGTCCCTGGACCACCGCCGTCCAGCTTGGGGCCGTGGAAGTCCCCTAAAAGCCTGGACGTGAGCCTGGATTGGGTCTGTCTATTCAGGGGGGAGTCTGATGACCCCTTAGAGGGCCCCTTTGGACTGGGTATCAAGGATTTCCCCCTAGATATGGAGGAGGACGTGGTTCCTTCCGGAGAGGACCCAAGGATTATTTGGGTGTGTTTAAGAGGGAGTAGGTTAGCCGGCTTATCGCCCACTCCCTGGGGGCCCTCAATATTTCTTGTGAATCACTGGATCCGGCTCTGCCTTTGGAGGATTCATTACTACAAGGTTTTCAGTCCTTGGAGCTGGCCTTCCCTATTTATAGTACCATCAAGCAAATGATTGAGGCTGAGTGGGAAGTGCCTGAGGCCGGATTGTGCGGCAGGCAGGCTATGGCTCACTTGCATCCGGTTCTGGCAATGGAAAAGGAGCTTCTTCATTTTCCTAAGGTCGATGCGCTGGTTACAGCTGTCACCAAAAGGACCTCCAGAAGGTGGAGTGGTTCTTAAGAATCCGCAGGACAAAAGGCTCGAAATGTTGAAGCAGGCCTTTGAAGTCAGCGCCCTGATGCTGCAGGCAGCCTTCTCTGGTGCCTATGTGGCTCGAGCCATCCCGGGGGCTTATGGCTCAAGCCATCCTGAGAGCTTGTGGCTCCTTGCCAGTGGCTGAGTTGGCTCGCCTGGAGTCAGGTGTAGCTTACTTGGCCGATTCGCATTATGATTTGGTGCCGGCATCTGCCATGGCCATGGCCTCAGTGGTGGCCGCTCGTTGGTTGCTCTGTCTGCGAAACTGGTCGGTGGATGGATCCTCTAAAGCGAGGCTGAGTAGACTTCCCTTTAGTTGAAAGCTACTCTTCAAAGATTTGTGCCCTATTCAAGGGGAAGATTTCAGTCTCTCAGCCAACCCTGCGGAGGGTGTGGAGTCTTTTCATTATCCTCTGCAGCCACTGAGAAATTGCATTGAAGGGAAGCAGGCTCAGGTGGAGTTGGTGCTGGTAGGTGCTTGGCTGCTCCAATTTTACTCCGCCTGGGTCCAGATCACATCCAACCAGTGGATGCTGGAGGTAATTTGAGAGGGTTATGCCTTAGAGTTCGCCCGCCTGATCAGGAAAGTGTTTGTCCTCAGCCTGCAGTCAAGCGGGTGGCAGTTGTCAACTCTTCAGCGCCTCATACAGCTCCAAGCAGTGATGCTGGTGCCCACCGACCAATTAGGGCCAGGTCGATACTCAATTTATTTTGTGGTGCCCAAGAAGGAAGACTCCTTTCGGCCATTTCTGGATCTCACACACGTCAATCGTGCTCTTCGCATACCACACTTTCACTTGGAGATATTGCAGCCCATCCATGAGGGTGAATTCCTCACCACCCTAGATCACACGGAGGCCTACCTGCATGTTCCAATTCAGGCGGAACATCAGCAATTTTTTCAGTTTGCGGTATCGATGGGGCATTTCCAGTTTCAAGCCTTGCCTTTCGGACTGGCCATGACACTACTCATCTTCATAAAGATTATGGTGGTGGTGATGGCGGCGGCCCATCGACAGGAAGGAGTGCTGGTGCACCCCTACCTTGACGATTGGCTGGTCAGGGCCAAATCATGAGAGGAGAGCCAAACCGCAAGGATAGAGTGCTGGAATTATTGCAGATGCTTGATTGGGTCATCAATGTAGCCAAGAACCATCTGGTCCCATCACAAACTCTGACATATCTGGGTGTCCACTTCAATACACGGCTGGGGGCAGTCTTCCTACTGTAGGAGGAAGTCCACAAGCTGTAGGGAAAGATTTGATGGTTCCTGGAGCGCCAGTCTCTGATGGCGTGGTCCTGCCTACAAGTGTTGGGGTTCATGACGGCAACTCTGGATCTCCTGCTGTGGCACGAGCACACATGCATCCTCTCTAGAGCTCGTTACTGTTGCATTGGTTGCTGCAGCATCACCCCTCACCCACTGACACGAGTGCCCTCAGGAGATGAGGCATAGTCTGGTGTTGTGACTACAAGCAGTCTACAGAGGAGCATGACATTAGAGGCCCCACAATGGTCTATAATTTATTTATTTATTTACATTCTCTTATATACCACGCTATTCTGCATCAGTGCGGTTTACATTGAACAAACTGAAATTACATTGAACAGGGCATTATAACTTGGAGATAACTATTTTACAGGGAACATGGGCTATGGAGGGTTAAGTGGCTTGCCCAAGACCACAAGGAGCACCTGTGGGACTAGAAACCCCAGTCCTTCCGGCCCAAGGTTGCTGTCCTCTAGTGGGATTTGAACCCCCGACCTTCCGGCCTGAAGTACCTTGCCCCAACCACTAGGCCACTCCACAACAGATAATCACAACAGATGCCAGCCTCATAGGGTGGGGAGCACACTGTCAAGGGCAGATCACCCAAGGAACTTGGACTGCAGAGCAGCAAGTGTGTGGTCCATCAATCGCCTGGAGATACGGGCAGTCTTCCTGGTTCTACAAGAGTCCCAGCACTTGCTGGAACAGAAGATGGTACGAATTTTTTCAGACAACATGACCTCAGTGGCCTACATCAATTGTCAGGAGTGTACAGGCATCCTTACCCTAGCCGAGGAGTGTGCTTCAGTGGGCAGAGGCTCATCTTCAGGCACTGTCAGCAGCCTACATCGCAGGCAAGGACAATGTCAAAGCTAATTTCCTCAGCCAGCACAGAGTAGATCCAGGGGAGTGGGCTTTGGTGGACTCTGTCTTCCAGTGCCTCATACAGAGGTGGGGGTAACCTCTCATGGATATCATGGTCAGGAACACCAATGTAAAGATGTCACACTTCTTCAGTCACCAGTGGGAACCAGTATTGGAGAGGATTGATGCCCTGTCACAGCCGTGGCCATCGGATGGTCTCCTGTACATCTTTCCCCCATGGTCCCTGGTCAGTCGAGTAGTCCAAAGAGTAGAGACACATTGGTATCTGGTTGTCCTGGTAGCACTGCATTGGCTCAGAAGGCCTTGGTATGTGGATCTTATCCGAATTTCTGTGGACGCTCCATGGAGGTTACCGGTGTGGGGGGATCTTCTGTCTCAGGGTCCTCTGCGCATGCCTCAGGTGGCTCAGTTCTCACTTATGGCATGGCTCTTGAAAGGGCACAGCTGAGATGCCGGGGTTACTCACAGGCCGTGTTGCTACCCTCCTGTGTGCGCGAAAGCCTATGTCAGAGTGTGGTAAGATTGTTGGATTGTTCGAGCACTGGTGTGCCAATATAGGAGCAGAGGCCTTGCAGCCTCTCTTTCGGAGGTGTTGGCTTTCCTAAAGTCAGGCGCAGACAAGGGTTTGGCCGCCAATTCCATTCAGGTACAAGTGGCAGCGTTGGCGTGTTTCAGAGGTAAGATTAAAGGGCAGGCACTGGCATCAGATCTGGATGTGGTCTGATTTCTTCGGCCTATGCGGCACATTCACCCACCTGTGCATAATTTGGTTCTGAGCTGGGATCTTAATTTGGTTCATTTGGCATTGATAGCAGCACTGTTGGAGCCATTGGGTGCAGCCACCTTGAAGGACCTGACTTTGAAAGTAGTATTCCTAGTGGCCATTTGCTCAGCCAGCAGAATTTCAGAGCTCCAGACCTTGTCTTATCGGGATCCTTTCCTTGTTATATCTAAGGAGCAGGTGATCTTGCGTCTGGTTCAATCATTCCTGCCAAAAGTCTTCTCTGCCTTTCGCTTGAATCAGTCTGTCATGCTGCCTGGTTTCCCGGAGGGGGGCGATGAGCAACTCCGTTGTTTGGGTATGCGCCGTGTGTTACGGCATTACCTGAAGTGTATACAACCGTTCCGGAAGTCGGAACATTTATTTGTCCTCTTTGGTGGTCCCTGTAAAGGGGAGGCGTCATTGAAAGCCACCATTGCATGGTGGCTCAAGGAGACGATTGCTTCTGCTTATCTCTTGTGGCATGACGTTCTACCAGTGGGGCTCCATGTGATTTCTACCAGGCATCTTGGTGGCGTCTTGGGTGGAGTCTAGTCTCATGTAGCCAGCGGATATTTGTAGGATGGCAACCTAGGAGTTCTCCATATCTTTGTGAAGCCTTTCCGGTTGGATGTGCAGGCTCGTTCGGATGCCTGGTTCAGCGCTAGGGTCTTGGAGGCTGGGCTTGCGGGTCCCACCCACATGTGAGTACTGCTCTGGTACATCCCAGTAGTCTAGACTGAACTGGAGGGATGCTATGGAAGGTGAAATTAGTCCTTACCTACTAATTTTCTTTTAGTCTCTCAAGTCCAGAGCCTGTGGCGAGGGACAGTGATTGTCTTCTGCTTCGGTTGCCACTGCCAGGGGAAGGGGTTATGCCTTCATCCTGGGGGCGGTCGTTTTCTTTGGGGACAAAAAGAAATTGTGGTGGTTCCTCTATACTATAGTTCGTTTAGTTGTTAAGTAAGCGGAAAGTGTGTTGGTTTCTACTTTGTTATTCATATACTGGCTTGGTGGGAGGAGTCCAGGCTCCTATGTAGGGTGACATCACCAAAGCCTGGAATTCTTAGTCTCCATCTGCTAGAATGGGTTGATGACCCAGTAGTCTGGACTGGACTGGAGGGACTAAAGGAAAGAAAATTAGCAGGTAGGGCCTAATTTCACCATGTCTATACCAGACCAGACCAGTCCAGTCTTGATGAGTGGGTTTGAGTCCCCCTACCAGCAGATTGAGACAGAGAAAAAGAACCCACCTACCCGCCCCCCCCCCCCCCAGGACACCCTTGACCATCATTGGGCATACCTTCATATTCAGTCCTAAGGGAAGATCAGAAGTTCTTGAGGTTTGCGGTTCAGTCCCTCTGACCTACTCAAGGTGATGGTGGCTCTGACACTCTTCAAGGAGGGCTTCTTGGTGCATTTGTAATTGGACAGTTGGCTTATCAGGGTGAAGTTGGAGTCTGAGAACCAGGTGACCACATTCCATGTATTTCAGTTGCTGCGGGGTCTCAGTTGGGTTGTCAGCTTTTACAAGAGTGAGTTTGAGTCAACACAGTCCTTATAGGACCTTGCGGCTTGCTTCAATACCAAGAAAGGGAAAGTGTTTCTAATCAAAAACTACTCATAAAAATGCTGTAAATAGTTCATAAAGTGAATATAACATTTGTGATATTTTTTGGACTTTTAGTGAACTATTTAAGGTATTTTTGTGACTAATCTTTTAAGCAAGTAAGCCAGGGTTCGACAAAATCCAGGTGCCAGGTCGCCATGGCAACTAAAAAATCAGTCCTGGCCCTTGGGGCTCAGAACACCTGTGCAGCAGCATGAACATCAGGACCAGCCCTGGCTGCCTATCGGGATCCCATCCCCCGCAGGCAGAAGTGCTTCCTAAGGCTGCGTTTGCGGCAGGTACTAGCTCTGGCTGCCCACAGGAATCCAATCTCCTGTGAGCAGAAGAGAAGGGGATAGTCACGATGGTAGCACAGATGCAAGCTGTCTGTCCTTGGGAGATGGGATCCCCTCATGCAAACAGCTTGCTTCTGCGCTGCAGTGGTTCCTTTCCCCTTGTCTTTTGCCCGCAGGATATCTGATCCCCACAGACAGAACAGGAGGAGAAGCAGGCTGCCCGCAGGGATCCTATCTCCCGCAGGCAGAAGAGGAGAGCAGGTCAGGGTCTGCAATTTAAAAAAAAAAAAAAAAAAGTTAAAGGGGAGGGTGAGGGATGAACTACAGAATCTTAAAGGGTCAGTAACTTAAAAAAAAAAGAGAGAGAGAATGGGGTAATCTAGGGCAGGGGGTGGGATTACTAGAGGGGAGGGTGAAGGGGAAAGAGTCTGGCAGGACAACAGAGTGGGGAGAGGTTGGAGGCACGGAAGGAAGCGTGAAAGGTTAAGGGGATGAATACATGGGGACAAAAGAGCACAATGCCTATTTACCTAAAGGTGCAAGAGTACACACGCACACAAGCACCCCACTCCCACACCACACACTCCCACACACAGGCATCCCACCTCTGTATGACAGACACACTCCCCAGCTCCACACTTCATACACATGCACACACATAAGCACCTCACCTCTCCACTGCGTGAGCACACCACACCATATACTCGCACACGCATCATCTACTTCCGTAGGACAGACAGGTACCCCAGCTCCACAGTACATACCGCACACCACCACATCCCATGCATAGACTGGCACACCACAAACAATATCTGAAACTATAGCTGTTGCTATCTAAAGATGATGCACGGTGTAGGAACTCTGGAGCTGGTCTCATGAGACTTAAGAACATGAGACCAGTGCGAGGGAAGGGGGGGAGCACGAGGAGGTCATGAGCATTGGCTCCTAAATTAATCTGTCAAGGCCTACAGTAAGCATTTTAATTTTTTTTTAAATTACAAATAATGGACTATTATGTGGATCAGATGATGACATTTATGGCACTTGATCACAACAGTCGATAGTGATTTGAATGACATTTGTATTTGTGCTTACTGATAATCTACTTTTTATAAAAAGTTTCTTTTACATACAGATTTCATTATTTCTTTCGTACACTTCAAAATTAGATTCCAAAGACAACTGCCATAGACAATACAATTGCTGAACAAATTGTTGTAGTCACAACATGTGATCTACAACAGAATAAAACCAGGGGAAAATTACTTGAGGGGTAACCCCCCCCCCCTCATAATGTATCTTTAATGCTGTTTGTCATGTTTAACTAAGAGTAACTCCCCAGGACCAGCACTACCCGGTAAGCCGGGTAAGCATGGCAGGAGGGTGCCAGTGCCGGGGGGCGCCGTCACTAGCCGCCACAGCTTCAAAAAAGAAAGCAGCCGCGGGAACATTTCTCTGTTCCCGCGGTTCTGCTCTCTTTTAAACTGCTGGGTCGCGTAATTTCCAAAGGCAGTAATAAACATTTTCTGAGAAACGGGAAATATTTGTTACTACTGGAAACGCCACGTCCCAGCAGTTTAAAGGAGAGCAGAACCGCGGGAACAGAGAAATGTTCCTGCGGCTGCTTTCGCTTTTTGAAGGATGAGTCGAGGAGAGGAGAGAAGGGGAAGGGAAGAAAAGGGGCCAGAAGGGAGCAGACATGGGGGGATGGGACTGGAAGGGAGCAGACACCGGGGGGGGGGGGAGCTGGAAGGGAGCATAAGAATATAAGATATACCATACTGGGTCAGACCAAGGTCCATCAAGCCCAGTATTCTGTTTCCAACAGTGGCCAATCTAGGCCAGACGTACCTAGCAGTTTCCCCAAAAGACACAGGTTCCACAATGCTTGTATTGGGTCAAGCAGAGATATCCTGGGGACCTTTTAATAATGGTTTATGGATCTTTCTCTCACTTGGTTTGCAGCTTGTCGTGCTGTGAGGGCTTGCGTGCATCAGTGATGCTGAGAGCTAAACTATCGGTAGTTTAACTACTGGCAGGGTCTCCCAAGATGGACAGGTCTCAGCTGAGGTGCCAGACCAAGACAAATCACCCATCTGGGCAGCAGCAGAATGGGATAGTGTTGATGGCAGAGGATCACATTTTTGTGACAACGGCAACAACACCAAACTTAAACTGCGTGGAAGAAAGGCCCGGCAATCTACTTCTGTATCTTGCCATGAAAACCCAATGGATAGTTACAACAAAACAAATTGTGCTATGGTGCTGGAAGATGAGACCCCCAGGTCGGAAGGCACTCAACTAGCTACTGGGGAAGAGCTGAAGACTTTTCAGAGTAAAGCCAGCATTTATGATGTGGTTGGATCAAAGCCCTCGGGAAGTCTGACTGCTGATGTAGCTGCGCATGAAATGAGAGTCAGAAGCTGTAAAGATGTCTTGCACATTGGAAAATGGAACGTACGAAGCATGAACCAAGGGAAGTTGGAGGTGGTCAAGAATGAAATGGAACGTGTACAACTTGATCTGTTGGGTGTCAGTGAACTGAAATGGACTGGCATCGGGTACTTTGCATCAGATGATCACATGGTCTACTATGCTGGAAATGAAAGACAAAGAAGAAATGGTGTTGCATTTATAATAAAGAAGAAACTTGCAAGAACTGTAATGAAATACAATGCAGTCAGCGAACGCTTAATCTCTGTTCGTCTACAAGGATTGCCTATCAACACAACTATAATTCAAGTATATGCCCCAACAACAGCTGCAGAAGAGAATGAAATTGAAGAGTTCTATGAACAAGTACAAGCTGAAATTGACAGAACATGCAAACAGGATATCCTGATAGTCATGGGTGACTGAACGCAAAAGTTGGCAACAAAGAAGAAGGCAAAGTAGTTGGAAAATATGGACGGCAACAGAAATGAAGCTGGAGAAAGACTGATAGAATTCTGCAAGACCAATGACCTGTTCATCTCAAACACCTTCTTCCAGCAACACAAGCGGCGACTATACACATGGACTTCACCCAATGGATTGTATAAAAATCTAATTGACTACATGTGTGAAAGTCAACGATGGAAAAGCTCTATAACATCAACAAAGACAAAACCTGGAGCTGACTGTGATACAGATCATCAACTACTAGTATGCAAACTCAAGCTAAAGTTTAAAAAGAGCAAACCACTCATGAATGCAGCAAAATATGACCTTGAGAATATACCACTGGAATTTAAAGACTGCCTGCAAAATCAATTTGCTGCTTTAGATACTAATGACAGAGCTCCGGAAGAGTTATGGAATGACATCAAGAAGGTTGTGTTGGAAGAAAGCGAGAAGTCTCTACAAAAGGTGAAAAAGCAAAAACATCCAAAATGGATGACGGAAGAAACTCTGAAAATTGCCCAGAAACGCAGAGAAGCTAAAGCCAGAGGAGAAAGAAAGACAATAACAGAACTCAACAGAGATTTCCAACGTGTAGCAAGACAGGACAAGAAGCAGAGACTATTAGAGGAAGAACAAGATCGGCTTTCCTAAAGCTACGAGAGTTAAAGAAAACGTTCCAGCCTCGAATTGAAATGTTACAAGATGCTCAAGGTTCTATGTTGAATGATGCTGAGAAGATCAAGAAAAGGTGGAAGGAATATACAGCGTTTTTATATGATAAAAATCAAGTGGACCAACAGCCGTTTCAACCTGTACCTTATGATCGGGAACCATTGGTGATGAAAGAAGAAGTTGAAGCAGCATTGAAAGCCTTTATCAAAGAACAAAGCACCAGGCATCGATAGCATTCCTATAGAAGTATTGCAGCAATCTGATGCAGCTGTTACCATACTTACAAGGCTCTGCCAAGAAATATGGAAGACAACATCATGGCCAATTGACTGGAAAAGATCTGTGTTTATACCAATACTAAAGAAAGGTGATCCAACTGACTGTGGAAATTATCGCACAATCGCTCTGATCCCACATGCCAGCAAGATTCTACTGAAGATTATTCAAAAGAGACTACAACCATACCTGGAACAAGAACTACTGAAGTGCAAGCAGGGTTCAGGAAAGGGCGAGGAACGAGAGACATCATTGCGGATGTGAGATGGATCCTTGAATACACTAAAGAATACCAAAAGGATATCTATTTGTGCTTTATTGACTATAGCAAGGCTTTTGACTGTGTAAACCATGAGAAACTCTGGGTCACATTAAGAAGCATGGGTATACCAGAACACCTGATCGTTCTCTTGCGCAAACTGTACATTGATCAAGAAGCAACAGTTCGAACGGAACAAGGAGAAACAGAATGGTTTAAAATAAGCAAAGGTGTAAGACAAGGCTGCATACTTTCCCCCTACCTGTTTAATTTATATGCAGAACAAATCATCAGAGAAGCAGGATTGTATGAAGACAACAGAGGTGTGAAGATTGGTGGAAGACTCATCAACAACCTTCGCTATGCTGATGATATACTACATTACTGGCTGAAAGTGAAGATGATCTGAAACATTTGCTTCTCACAATCAAAGAACATTGTCTCAAAATGGGCCTGCACCTTAATGTAAAGAAGACAAAGATCATGACAACTGGCATAATCAACAGGTTCATCGTTGAAGGAGAAGAAATTGAAATTGTGAACAACTTTAACCTACTTGGATCAACTATCAATAAAGAAGCAACAAGCAGTCAAGAAATCAAACGACGCATTACTCTTGGCAGAATGGCTATGAAAGACCTAGATAAGATTCTCAAGAGCAGAGATGTCTCTCTCCATACAAAGATTCGACTTGTTCAAGCCATGGTATTTTCAATAACATCATATGGATGTGAAAGCTGGACAGTGAAAAAGACAGACAGGAAGAAAATTGATGCCTTTGAATTATGGTGCTGGCGGCGAATACTGTGTATACCATGGACTGCCCGAAGAACAAACCAGTTTGATACTAGAGGAGATAAAACCTAAGCTTTCTTTAGAAGCTCAGATGACAAGACTTCGACTTTCATACTTTGGACACATCATGCGAAGAGAGAGATCATTAGAGAAAGACATCATGCTTGGCAAGATAGAAGGTCAACGCAAAAGAGGAAGGCCAGCAATGAGATGGATCGATACAATAACAGCAGCTACGGGTACCAGTCTGTCAACAACGATCCGCCTGACTGAAGACCAAACACAATTTAGGATATCTATCCAGAGGGTCGCCATGAGTCGACTCTGACTCGACGGCACTTAACAGCAACAACATGGATCTTTCCTCCAGGAACTTGTTCAAACCTTTTTTAAACCCAGCTACACTAACAGCCTTTACTACATCCTCCGGTAACAAATTCCAGAGTTTGATTACACTTTGAGTGAAAAAATATTTTCTTTTATTAGTCTTAAATAGTTTACCCTGTAGCTTCATTGCATGTCCCCTAGTCTTTCTATATTCTGATAACATAAACAATCGATCTACGTTTACCCGTTCCACTCCGTTCATTATTTTATAGACTTCTATCATATCTCCCCTCAGCCGTCTCTTTTCCAGGTTAAAGAGCCCTAACCTTTTTAGCCTTCATAGGGGTATCCTTCCATTCCCTTTACCATTTTGGTGGCTCTTCTCTGAACCTTTTCTAATAACGCTATATCCTTTTTAAGATACGGCGACCAGAATTGCACACAACATTCAAGGTGCGGTCTCATCATGGAACGATATAGAGGCATAATAATATCTTATGTTTTATTTTCCATTCCTTTCCTTATGATACCTAGCAGACACGGTGGGGGGGGGGGGAGCTGACATGGGGGGGAGCTGGAAGGGAGCTGACACTGGGGAGCTGGAAGGGAGCAGATGGGGGCTACAAGAGAGCAGACACTGCGGGGAGCTGGAAGGGAGCAGACACGGGGAGCTGGAAGGGAGCTGACACTTGGGGATGGGACTGGAAGGGGGATGGACAGAGGAGAGGTGACTGGAATGGAACTGTCATGGGAGGGAGCATTGGAAATGGAAGTTCGCTGATACCTGGGATGGTATTTGGACTAGAAGGGACTGGACGATGGAGAAGGAGGGTGCTGGAAGGGAATAAACACCAGTGGCAGTGCTGGGAATGCAAGGGTGTTGATACTGGGAGGGAAAGTTGTAAAGGAGGCTGATACTGGGGAGGGTTACTGGGACTGGAAAAAGGCTGATGGAAGAAAATGAAGAAAGCAAAAGGATAGACAAGAAATGGCAGATGGACTATAGACCATAGAAAGAGAGCTAAGAGAAGACAGAGGAAAACAGAAACCTCAGATCCGGACCAGCATGATCAAAAATCATCAGACAACAAAGGTAGAAAAAATAATTTTATTTTCAATTTAGTGACTGGACTTTGGCTATCTTTATATTTCACACAGTATGAGGAACCTGCATCTCTTATCTGGTGTGGCACTGCATGCGGAGTCTGGCTTCTTGGGGTTTCATTTTAATTTTTGTCTACATATTTTTGTTTTTACTTTAGATTGTGGTCCCTTCTTCTGTAACCTACTTGGTGAGGGTCTATGTTCTGAGTGTGCAACCAAGGCCAGGTGTTCTTTTAACATGGAGTTTGTATGCAGGTATCCGTACTGTAGTAATTTGACTTGTATAGCTTTTCAAATAAGTGTATGGATATTTTGGGGCCCATTGCAGTGTTTTGTATGAGTTTGGGAAGTGTACAGTATATGCTGGTATGGTATGGTATGGTAGATTTGGCCTTGTAGATCTTCAGTGACTTTTGCAGTGTTTTATATTAGTTCACAATATGCCTGGCACAGGAGAATGTTTGTTGTTATTAGTGAGATGACCAGAATCAGTTTTTAATTTTTGGACTATCTCACAGCCTGTTGGTATGATGTTAAGTATTTACTGCTAATTATTTTTATTTTGGCTATGCAATTGCTCTTTCGCTGAAATTTTCTTACAACACTGGATTTGAAGGAGAAATAGTAATATCTCTTGAAAAGAGTTGACAAAGCAGTTTTGGGAAAAAGGAGGATAGGGTGCAGCCAACATTAATAATAATGAGGGAGGGGTGCCGATTTATAGGTTGCAGGGGGGCACTAGAAACCCTAGAACCGGCCCTGTAACTCCCTATCAGGGCACCTAATGGTTGTTAGGTTAAAAAAAAAAGACAAAACCTAGCTTGAATTTGTTTAACCTTAAGCCATTTTCAATGTGCTTCTGAAAATAATGAATATAAGCACTTATGGAAACAGCCAACGGTGGCCAGTGTTTCACATTCTGTTGCATCAGTGGTGTATCCTAAAATAATAATAATAATAATCATGATGTGACCACACATAAACACTTTGTCTGACACCTCTTTGAATTTTAGAACATTAGATTAATCTCAGTGCACAGCCATCACAATCGAAAAATTTAACCACAAGTGAGGTCTGCATTTTTTTTTTGCAATATGACATAACAGGTCACCATATCAATATATTTTTTGTAACTTATTTTTTAACGTTTTTTTTATTACAGTATTTGCCATCAAATTCCAGTCCCCAACAACCTTTGGGAACTGATTTCAATTGACACCATCTTAATTCTCCTTTCCCCTCCACTATTTCCAGTATGGGTTCCAAACTGCTTCCATCTTCTCTTGTTGAGGTTGTCATGAAGCTGTGAGTCTCTGCAAACTGTGGAACCAATGAAGCTGTTCTTGGACTCTCCCCTCCTACCCCCAACTCCCCTTTCAAAGTTCAGTAACACAGCACTTCTCTAGTTGAGTACAATCTCTCTCCATACAGCTACTATAGCCAACTTCAGGAACTCCCAGTATTTCCTTTGATCTGTGGGAGTGTATTTATGAAGTAAAAAGATTTTTGGGTCATGTTCCAACTTGAATTCCACAATCTCCTCCATATAAACTATGCATTTTCCCCAATACTTGGAACCACCGAATGCTGCACCACATATGAAATATTTGTCCTTTTGCCTCCAGCACTTGTCTATCCCTCATCCCCGAATTTTGCAGAACTTTTGCAGTGTCAAATACCAGCGGCGCATCACTTTCAAGCAATTCTTCACCACATTCATCGCCACTGAGCTCCTCCATACATTTAAGAAGATCCTTTACAACTCTTTTGGTTCAAGAACCACTCCCAGGTAAGAACCACTCCCAGGTTAGAACCACTCCCAGGTTATCTTCCCACTGCAACACGTATCATGGAGGTAGCTCCAGCCTTCCTACCAGAGTTTAGATACGATTTCCTTATTGCCCTACCTTCTTTCACACATAGCATCAAAAAATGTGTTAACCTGCCCTATATCACTCCCCTGCCCTACCACTCTTCAGATGATGCCTTGGTTGAAATAACGTACTCCTGAATTGCTAGCCAACTTTAAGGAACGCCATAATCTTTATCAGACTACGATTACTAATGCAAATAGACTTTCACGAAACTCATAACATCCTCTTCCAATTGTACCAAGCAACCTTACTCTGTTATCTCGTCTGCTTTCCCCTCATCCCATATCTGTTACACAAGATGCTCCTTCTGAACAACTGGCGCACTATTTCCACAAAACAGTAACTGATCTACAACATGATCTTGTATTAGGGCCTTCAGCTACTCCTACAATATCTTCTCCAGTACTCCTGCTCAACTCCAGCTTTCTATCCCCCTCTTCAAATTTCTCCTCTTCCAAGGTCCTAACCCATATTGGAGCTCTTTTAATCCTCTCTCTCGATTCCCTTACCAAAATTGTCACTTCTCCTGAAAAAGAACTTGTCCATTAGATCCCCTCCCTTCATCTTACCTCACTATCAATTCATTGGCTCTTCTCTGAATAGCCCTTTCTATCATTAATAATAGTTTTATCGTCAAACACCATTCCTTCACCTTGGAAGAAGGTCCTTGTCTATTCCATTCTCAAAAAAAAAATCTCTTGACAAAACTCTTCTGGTTAACTATAGATCAGTTTCCAGTCTTCCATTTCTATCTTATAAAAATTAATGTTCTCACAACTCAGTGATCATCTCAATAAAATCAACACATTCCATTCCCACCAATCAGATTTCTGCATGGGCCACAGCACAAAGACCAACCTCACCTAGCTGCTTAGTGAAGTTTATGGTTCAAATGACTGTGGCAACCTCACCCTTGCTGTCTCCCTTGATCTTTCTTTTGCATTTGATTTAGTTGATCTGTCTATCCTTTGTTCTGTTCTTTGATATTGGCTCGCACAGTTCTGACCTCCAGTGGTTTCCTTTTTTCCTTGCAGATCATTCTTTGTCTGTCTCATTCATCTCTACTACGTCTGCTACTTATCTCCTGTGATGTCCACCAGGGGTTCCATTCTTGCTCCACTGTTCAATATTTCCATTGCCCCTTTAACAATCATCATCCAACAGTTCCGTGTTTCAGCATATTCTTATGCTGATGTCATCCTTCACATCCTTCATACATATCCTACATCCCCTTAATTTAACTCCCATTAATGACTGTGTCTTTCAAATCGCTTCTTGGTTAAGGGTCAATGAACTTCCTTAAACTCAAAGCACACAAAATCTCTGCTACCAGGCTCACAGGAACCAACATAGCTCCAGCTGTTGCATCTGTACTTGATAGTGTTCTTCTTACTCTTGCTTCCTCTTTTAAATATCTTGGTGTTTTGTTAAACTCTGCAATTTCTTTTCATGATGATATCAGATTATTTGTAAAAAGCTCCTTTAACATATTATGTCAAGAGCTGTTTGTCCATTTCTTTCCTCATCTGCCCTAGCATAAGCTTTAAAACTATCCCAAACTGAAGCAAATGAGATCCCTTTCCCCCTCCCTCCTTTAACTCAGAATATTCACAAATGTCTTTCTACAGCCTCCACTATCCCTGCGTCTGCTAGAAGTGAGTCATTCAAGTGCCAAAATTTTAAGCTATAGAAATCTACCCTGCCTTTTAATTACATCCAAACTGGCACATGGTCTGACCATGTTATGGCCTCTGCAGCTTGCTCAATGAACGTCTCCCACCAATAGGACATCTGTTCTTGAAGAGGACTTATGTGGGTGTGAATAAAAAGAATATACCTTACAATGCAGATACAACAGCTCCAAATATCCACCACTCCCACTTCTCCTTCCACCTCCTTTAGTATCTTCCTATTCCTTTCCCCATGTGATACCCATACTGAGTTGTCTTTCTTGGGATCTATGGTGAGGTTGAGGTCCCTTCCATCCATTATCCAACGACCCTCTACCATACCCATCAACTCATTTCCCAAAGCACTACAAAGGGGCCTTGTTTTCTATTTGGGGCATAAATGTTCACTATATTCCACACTTCTGTCCCAAATTTTACCCTTAAAGAAAAGAACCTCCCTCCTGGATTCCCAGTTTGCTCCATAATGACAGGATCCAATAAGTCTGAAAAAAGAATCGCTCCTCTCACTTTCTTATGCTCCTGTATATTAGAGGCTGCTTGCATTATTGTCAGCGAAGCAGCCTCTCATCCTTTTTTTAATAAACATGTTTCTTGCAGGAGAGCCATCGTAGCCTGTAAACACTCCACTTCTTTAAAAAGCATAGCCCTCTTCATGGGAGCATTTAGCCTTTTAACATTATAAGTCACAAACTTATACCCACTACCTCCCATCTGTACAAAATCCCTCCCTTGCCTGCTTCAACACCTTCCAACCCCATTCAAACCACCAGCCCCTCCCATACCCTACTCTCCCAGTGCCCAGCAGTCCCCCCTTCACTAAACCCCCCAGTCCCCCAACATGTTGTCCTCAACCCCCTGGCAGCCCATAATTCTGAGGAAGATAGCGTCCTCGCCCAAGCTGTCATTGCCCATCATCTCCCTCTCGCCCTCCAGCTACTTCACACACAGCCACCCCCCTATACATACTCCCATCTACCTCCATTCATCCCACCCACCTTCTACTCATATGATATCCACTCAATAACTCCAACTCTTCCCCACTGCACCAACACCCAAATATTCTACCCCAGACCCCCATCCACTCCTCTCTCAAACTAGACACTCACAAACATTCCTCTGTTGCTTGAAAAATAAAAAATAGAATGTTAATTGTCCCTTAAAGCTCTGTCATTAGAATTTAAATCTTCCTGCAGCCTTCTGCCACCTGAACTCCTCTGCAAATGACCACATCCTCTTTTCCACCCAATGCCACTTGATTGACAAAGTCCTGGATGGTACCGCTGCTTTCACCTCCTCCTCCAGACCAGAGATGCCACACGTTTTTGCCAGTCGCAGGTCCTTATCTCTGTTTCAAGCTCTCACCAATTTCCCATCCTTTGTGATGACCAGTAATGCAAATTTATCTCTCGCAGCTTTTGTATAATGTCTCTCAACTTCCACCTCGAAGGGTAATAAGGGACAGATCCTCAAAGATCTCAATGTGATGTGATTTCCATATCACCTCCTCCATTCTATGGACCTTTGCAGCCAACCTTTCTTTTAAAGTGTAGTGATGAAAACGGCCAATGATGTCCCTTGGTAAATTCGTCCTTGGCGTTCCTTGGTAAATTCGTCCTTGGCGTTCCTAGAGGTTGATGGGCCATTTCCAGGGTCACTTTCACCTCCCTTTCCCCTTCCACCAGAGGCCCGATGACCATTCGCATAATGCTAGCTATCACTGCGGTACAATCGCCATATTCAGGATCTTTGCCCCTCCCCCCCAAACCGCAAGTTGCACCTCCATGTCCAATTTTCTGTGTCTTCAAATGTATCGAGGATATCCATATTTGCCGACTCTAGACCTGCCACCTGTTTTTTGAATTCAGTCATTGTCTCCACGTGATTGTACTCAGGGTAGTTTCTCCAAATGAGTTAGTTTTGCACATACTATGGTAGTCGTGAACCTCACTTCTAAGCCAGGGTATGTGGAGTATGATCTTAGTCTCTCAAATTTACTGCTAATGCTCGGCATAATACTTGCATCGTGCCAAAGAGAGCCTCCTGCTGGAGTTTGTAAGATGTAACATGCATGGGTAGTTTGTCAAGATGTGCTTGGAAGTTATTCTTTATCAAGCCTTTGCCTCTCAGTACAGTGGGAAATATTTTTGTATCTTTCTGCCACATTTGATTGGTCTCTGACTGCATTTCTTGGTACTTCAGTATCGTCTGCCTCTCCACGCAATTCACTCAGAATAATCACTCAGTGCTGATACTTATAAGTGCCGTTCTAGTTTTCTTCTCCTTTACCACTATGTCAGGTTTCCTGGCATTCAGTTTCTTATCTGTCGGAATGGGAATGTCCCTGGTGAGCAGTTGCAAAGGTTAAAGACTTACATCAAGCTTGGGTGTTTAAAAATACTGTCTTGGAAGCCCAGACCAGCTGTATTCCATGCTTTAAGAAAAGTGGAAGGAAGTCCAAAAAACTGCCAGCATGGTTTAAAGGTGAGGTCAGAGAGGCTGTTGCAAAAAAAATATCTTTCAGGAAATGGAAAAAAGAGCCAAATGATGAAAACTGGAAACAGCACTGGCAAGTTTTATTTATTTAACGTTGCTTATATACCGCTTTTCATGATATCAAGGTGGTTTACATTGAACAAACTGAAATTACGTTGAACAGGGCATTATAACTTGGAGATAACTATTTTACAGGGAACATGCGCAATGGAGAGTTAAGTGGCTTGCCCAAGACCACAAGGAGCACCTGTGGGACTAGAAACCCAGTCCTTCCGGCCCAGGGTTGTTGTTCTCTAGTGGGATTTGAACCCCTGACCTTCTGGCCTGAGGTACCTTGCCCCAACCACTAGACCACTCCTCCACTCCACTCCAAGTTAAATACAAGGTATTGATAAGGCAGGCAAAGAGAGAATTTGAGAAGAAGCTTGTTGTGGAAGCAGAAACTTGTTATAGACTTTTTCAAGTACATTCGTAGCAAAAAACTTGTGAACGAGGTCAGTTGGACCATTAGATGATAGAGGGGTAAAAGGGGCACTAAGGGGGGGACAAGCACATAGCGGAGAGACTGAATGAATTCTTTGCTTTGGTCTTTACTGAGGAAGATGTAGGGATGTTACCCATGACTGAAGTGGTATTTAAAGGTGATACTGCAAAAGAATTGAAAGAAATATCGATACACCGGTAAGATGTATTACAACTATTTGATAAACTGAAGAGTAGCAAATCACCTGGACCAGATGGTATACATCCCAGGGTGTTGAAAGAACTGAAATATGAGATTGCAGACCTGCTATTAGTAATCTGAACTATTATTAAAGTCATCTGTAAGATTGGAAGATGGCCAATGTAACGCCAGTTTTTAAAAAGGGTTCCGGGGGTGATCCGGGAAACTACAGACCGATGAGAAAGTGTCAGTACCAGAAAAAATGGTAGAAACCATCATAAAGAACAAAATTGCTGAACCTGTAGATAGTCATGACTTAATGGGCGACAGCCAACATGGCTTTAGACAAGGAAGACCTTGTCTTACTAATCTGTTACGTTTTTTTGAAGGTGTGAATAAACAGGTAGACAAAGGTGAGTCGGCTGATATAGTGTATCTGGACTTTCAGAAAGCCTTTGACAAGATTCCTCATTAGAGACTTTTGGCAAAATTCAAAAGTCATAGGATAGGAGGCAGTGTAATATTGTGGATCAGGAACTGGTTAAAAGATAGAAAGCAGAGGGTAGGGCTAAATGGACAATTTTCCCAATGGAGAAAGGTGAATAGTGGAGTACCCCAAGGATCTGTGCCGGGTCTGCTGCTTTTTGACATATTCATGAATGACATGGAAAAGGGAATAACGAGTGAGATTATTAAATTTGCAGATGGCACAAAACTATTTAAAGTTGTTAAAATCCATGAGGATTATGGAAAATTGCAAGAGGATCTTGATAAATTGGAAGACTGGTCATCCAACTGGTAGATGAAATTTAATGTGGACAAGTGCAAAGTTATGCACCTAGGAAAGAACAACCCAAACTATGGTTACACGATGCAAGGTTCCACATTGGGAACCACCACCCAGGAAAAAAGATTTAGGCGTCATCACGGATAACATGTTAAAACGCTCCTCCCAATGTGCAGCGGCGGCCAAGAGAGCAAATAGAATGCTAGGTGTCATAAGGAAAGGAATGGAGAATAAAACAAAGGATATTATAATGCCTCTGTATCGTTCCATGGTGCGACCGCACCTTGAATGTTGTGTGCAATTCTGGTCACTGTATCTTAAAAATGATATAGCATTATTAGAAAAGGTAAAGAGAAGAGTCACCAAAATGGTAAAGGGGATGGAAGGATACTCCTATGAAGAGAGATTAAAAAGGTTAGGGATCTTCAACCTGGAAAAGAGAAGGCTGAGGGAAGATATGATAGAGATCTATAAATTGATTAATGGAGTAGATCGATTGTTTACATCATTAGAATATAGAAAGACTAGGGGACTTGCAATAAAGCTACAGGGTAACCTATTTAAGACTAATAAAGAGAAAAAAAAATTCACCGTGTAATCAAACTCTGGAATTTGTTACCGGAGGAGGTAGTAAAGGCTGTTAGTGTAGCTGGGTTTAAAAAAGGTTCTGACAAGTTTCTGGAGGAAAGGTCCATAAACCATTATTAAGAAGGGACCCAGGATATCAATGCTTGACCCAATACAAGCATTGTGGAACCTGTGTCTTTTGGGGAAACTGCTAGGTACTTATGACCTAGATTGGCCACTGTTGGAAACAGGATACTGGGATGAATGGACCTTGGTTTGACCCAGTATGGCATCTTATATTCTTATTCTCTTTTATTCTCTTAGGGCCCGATTCTGTGCCACGAATAGTGGGGATGGACGTCCCAATGGGATGCCTGTCCCCGCTATTCATGCCTTCCCCCATCACCTCTAACTTCACCACTGGTTGTGCAGGGAAGTTAGACAGGGTGGTGAAGGGACGGCTCGGGGTGGAATCTGGGCAGGCGGTGGGCAGTCACCAGCCTTGGATGTCCATGGCCAGCAACATGTGCAGGGAAGTTATTCCATGGCCGAGGTGGCATAACTTCCCTGGATGTGTTATTTTGCAATGCTGGGGCACGGATGGGGCAGAGGGGGCCGGAGGACATTCCTCACATCCTGACCCTGACCTTAGGAGGCCAGATCGGAGGTCAAGCTGCGGGGAATAAGCTTTTTTTCTCTGGTGGCTGTCATCGTGGCTCTTCGGTGGAGCCGTGATGCCATGGTGCCTTGGCTCCATTGAAGAGCCTTGACTGAGTTAGCTGGGTAAAGTCCTGTATGTGCAGGCCAAACTGAATCGCAGTCCTGGCCTTCACATACAGGACTGTTCGCAATTCTGAACTCGTGGGGCTAGATGTGCCCTGTGGTATCAGAATTGTTATCCCTTCTGTACATCTGGTTCAGACTCAGACTAGACATACAGAGGGGATCTATGTCTGGAACGGTATGAGCTCTTTAGGGTCATGATCCCAGTGCTTTTTAGGGACAGTGATGATGTAGTGTTTAGAGTTTCCAGTGGAGGAGGCGTGCTACTTTGTTGTGCCTTTCTGTATAGAAATTTTCTGTCATCAGAACTTCACAGCCTGATATTAGGTGATACACTGTTTACAGCTCTTTCTTACAGAATCGGCATATGTCTGTTGTGCCAGTTTTTTCAATTCTCGCTGTAAACCATCTTGTCTGTAATCCACTGTCCTGGGCTGCAACTATCAGTCTTTCATTCTTTGATTTCATTTCACCTCTCCTCAACCATTCATGTGTTCGTTCTTAATCGACAAAAGGTTTTCGGAGTAACACTCTGTATTTTCTACTGTATTTGTGCATTTGCCACTTGTTCTTCCTTGCCTGCTGATCTAATTCTTTGAAGAGTTTTTTTCTCTTGTTTTGCAAATTCTATTACTACTTATCCCATGCATGCCTGTGGATTCTCACTCATTCCTTAGAATCATCAAAACGCTTGTCCAGGTTTGATGATGGAGACAGATTCTGGATGTTTACTTTCATATTTCAGCACTTTTTGCGTATTTGGATCTGATGATGCTGTCGGATAAGGCTTGAAGCCTACGATGGTAGCTCTGTAGGTGTAGTCAATTTCTGTAAGTTCTAGACCACCTTCAGCTCAAGGAATGTACAAACTTGTCATACACTGATTCTTGTAAATTATTTCATGAGCATGGAGGAGTTTTCTTGTTTGTACATCTAGTTTTTCAAGATTTTTATGAGGCCAATCCACAATCCCAAAACTGTATTTTCTTGTATTAGTCTTAAACTGGTTACGCTGTAGCTTTGTTGCATATCCCCTATTCTTTCTACTCTTTGGCGTAAACAATCAATCTACATTTACCCATTCCACTCCATTAATTTATTAGACCTCTATCATATCTCCCCTAAGCCGTCTCTTTTCCAAGTTGAAGAGCCCTAATCTTTTAAGCCTTTCCTCATAAGGGTATCCTTCCGTCCCTTATACCATTTTGGTGGCTCTTCTCTGTACCTTTTCTAATGACCAGAATTGCACACAATATTCAAGGTGCAGTTATACCATAGAATGATAGAGGCAATCTCCAGGAACAAGCAGGAATGTAGTCTTCACATACGGGTATCATCGGTACCGACGGAGCCTGCGTGGGAACGCTCCCCAGCGTCCAATTAGAAAGCTTTTGGGAGCATCCCACAGTGCCTGCGTGCTGCCTTCCCGCCTTTCCCAACTGCCTCTCTCCAGTTCTTTGTTTTTCGCGGAGCCAGCAGGTTGTTTTCCTGTCACCGCAGAAATTATCCCATATTTTTCATTCTTTTTTGTGGTAGCATCTGCCTTCCTCGATGCTACACCGGTACCGCCGGTTGGTCGTTCTTTCTTAAAAAAAAAAGAAAAATTTCTAATCTTTTATCTGGATTTTCCAGCCTTTTTCTCTTGGGTGCCACGTGCCATTTTGGGCACTAGGCCCAATTTTTCCTCAACATGGAAAAACCCACTTTGGGTTTTAAAAGGTGTTCCAAGTGTGGCGGTACCATCTCCGTCACCGACACTCACGAGAGTGGTGCCTTAAATGTTTAGGTCCTGACCACTCCATCTCGGAGTGTGTTGCCTGTGGGATGATGTTGAAGAGGGGTCGGCAGAACCGAGCTGATAAATTTAGCACCCTTTTTCCCTCCGATGCAGCATCCATGGCATCGACGTCTTCCAGGGCTTCGTCTTCCTCCTATGGATCTCAGGTAACCAAACATAAATCTGGCCGGTCCTCAAAGGGTAGATCTCCTTCCATGCATCGAGATGTCTCTGGCGTTGCCCTTGAGGGACTTGTACTGGCAAAATTGCCCCGGCGGGAGGCTTCGGCTTCCAAAGGATTATCGGGGCTCCAGGATATTCTCGAGGCCTCAACCTCGGCAGAACTACTGGTGCCATGCTCTGGGGTACCGGCCGCTTCATCCGGTACCGACACCCAGGCATCAGCAGTGTCAATTGACCAGAGATTCCTGGCTATTGAGCGCAGTCTGGCGGCTCTCCTTGCGGCATCGGTGCCTTCGGGACCGCTTCAGACAGTTCAACTGGTATCAACACCGGTTCCGGCACCGATATCTGTACCGGTACCGACAGCATCGACATTGGCGAGTGTGCTTCCAACACCGAGTCATGCTATTTCCTCCGGTATCGACAGGCCGGTACTGGACCCCTCCGATACTGACTTTGATCGGTACTGGTATCGTGCTTTTCAAGAGTACCCGGACAGAAGATATTTTGAATCCTCTGATGACTCTGAGGACTCTGACAGCTCTGTCAATGCCGGAGCACTTCTCTCTGAGGAGCCTTCTTCTCCTAAACGTAGGATGTCTCCTCCAGAGGATATATCCTTTCAGGATTTCATCAGGGAGGTAGCTAGAGGTCTTTCCATCACAGTGGCTCCTGAAACAGAGCTCAGAGCAAAGGAGTTGGAGATTTTACAATATCCTAAAGCTCCCAAGGAAGCGGCTACTTTGCCTATTCATGAGATCTTGCATGATCTCATGTTAAGAATGTGGGAAACACCTCTTATCACCTCTCCTCATTCCCGTAGGCTGGACACAATGTATCGGGTGCCTCCTTGTCCTGGATTTCAAAAGACTCAGTTGCCACACCACTCCATAGTGGTGGAGTCAGCTATGAGAATGATCAAGAGTGCAAAAAGACATGCATCTAATCCTCCAGGACGTGAATGTAGGACTCTTGATGCCTTTGGGCGTCGAACATTCTAGGTCTCTATGCTTTCTGCCAGGATTAGTTCCTACATCTTATATATGGGAATGTTCCTTAAAGAGGTTACAGGAGATCTAGAGTTTATGAGCCCTCTCCTTCCTGATGATAAGAGGCAGGATTATCTTACACTTGTCAAACATGCCCAGGATGTTTCCAAGTTTGTTAATCGTGCAGCTTTTGACTACTTTGAGTGCATAAGCAGAACCTTTGCCATTGCCATAGGTGCTCACAGGATTGCCTGGCTCCAGGCTTCTGACTTAGAACTCTGGGTACAGGACAAACTGGGGAATATCCCTTGTACAGGCGAAAATCTCTTTGGCAAAAATTGGCAAGAGAAAGCTAATGAGTTGGATGCTGATAATACCACTTTGGATAGACTATCCAAAGCTACAGCTGATCCTGCAAGGAGAAAATCCTACAAGAAACCATTCTTCTCTAAAAAGAAGAGGTTTTACCCCTCTTATACCCAGCAGGGGCATTCTGCAGGTCAGTCCGCCTGAAAGGGACAGCAGCCCCCAAAACAAAGGAAATCAAAGACTGTTAAGCCTCAACCGGCCCAGCAGACTCAGCCTCCACAGGGGCTTTGACTCACATCTAGAGAACTTGGCCTTCCTGGCCCTGAACGGGCCAGAGCCTTCCACCATCCCAGGAAGGTTGTGTCATTTTGCCCCCAGATGGGGGCAAATAACAGCAGAAGAATGGACTCTTTCCATTGTAAGAGAGGGGTACAAGCTTCATTTCTTCAACATGCCCCCTCCTACAGTGGTAAGACAGCTCAATTCTCAGGCTTCTCTCAACACTCAGTTGAGTCAAGAGGTCAGTTTACTTCTTACCCACGGGGCAATAGAACACGTACCCATTCCCCAACAGGGTACAGGGTTTTACTCCCCTTATTTCCTTATTCCAAAGAAAACAGGGGGATACAGACCCATTTTAGACCTCAGAGAACTGAACAAATTCCTCTTCAAAGAGAAATTCAAGATGATTTCTCTAGGAACTCTGCTGCCATACCTTCAGAGTCAGGATTGGCTTTGTTCTCTAGATCTCAAGGATGCGTACACTCATGTTATCATCCATCCAACTCACCAAAGGTTCCTTCATTTTCTTTTTCAATGAGAGCACTACCAATACAGGGTGCTTCCTTTTGGCCTGGCCTCAGCACCAAGAGTGTTTACGAAATGCATGGCTGTAGTGGCAGCATTTCTCCACACTCTAGGAATATTCGTCTTCCCCTACTTAGATGACTGGCTCATTCGAGCCCCATCAGAGTCAAAGGCCAGAATTTCCCTATCTTGCACAATGCGTATCCTTCAGTATTTGGGCCTGGTCATAAACATCCGAAAATCCAGCCTGACTCCCACTCAGTCTCTAGAGTTTATAGGAGCTCTGTTGGATACTAGAAAAGCAAGGGCCTATCTTCCAAAGGCCCGCTGCCTCCGCATTGTGCAGTTAGCCTCCCAGGCAGTGTTAAAAACTCATCTCACTGCTCGGGAAATGTTACAACTACTAGGCCTCATGGCATCTACCATGCACGTGGTTCCCTATGCACGCCTCCATATGAGAGCAGCCCAATGGACTCTATCCACTCAGTGGACTCAGACATCAGGCTGCCTATCAGACAAAATAGCAAACACAAGTTGCCTTATTTTGTCTCTACAATGGGTGGCGGTCAACCCAAAACCTGTTGGTGGTGTCCCCTTTCCAACAACCCCTTTCCCAGATCACCCTGACAACAGACGCCTCACAGGTGGGTTGGGGAGCTCATCTGCAAGATCTCTCTACCCAGGGCACCTGGACTCCACAGCAGACCCACTTACATATCAATCTCCTAGAACTCAGAGCAATCTTCCTTGCTCTTCGAGTGTTCCATACCCAGCTCAGCTACAAGACAGTCCTAATTCAGATGGACAATCAAGTAGCTATGTTCTATCTGAACAAGCAGGGGGGAACAGGCTCTCTGTCGCTTTGCAACGAAGCTTTGTGACTATGGGCCCTCACCAGAGAGCATCAGATTCATCTCCTTGCAGTGTATCTGCCAGGCATTCAAAACTCTTGGGCAGACAGACTCAGTTGAGTTCTGCTTCCACACGAATGGTCTCTCCATGCAGACCAGGTAGCAAAATTTTTTAAATTTGGGGAACTCCGGACATAGACCTCTTTGCAAGTCCGTTGAATGCCAAACTTCCCCGGTTCTGTTCCAGAATTCTGGCTCAGGGTTCTCAGGCCAGGGATGCTTTCCTCCTCCATTGGGGTCAGGACTTCCTATATGCCTTTCCACCCATTCCCCTAATTCCCAAGACCTATTCAAGCTTCAGAGAGACAAGGGCCACATGATTCTCATAGCTGCACATTGGCCTCGGCAGGTGTGGTACCCTCTGCTCCTGCATCTCTCTCAAGCTCCATCTCTGGAGTTAGGATCTGCTCCAGATCTCCTGTCTCAGGAGGACGGGATGTTGTGGCATCCCAATCCCCACTCTCTGCATCTCAGGGCCTGGTTGCTGAGAGCCTAGACCTTCATGGTCTTAACCTTTCTCAACAAGTAAGGGATGTCCTTTGTGCTTCCAGGAAACCTTCCACAAGATGTTCTTATGCTTTCAAGTGGAAAAGATTTTCCATATGGTGTTTGCAGAAGGGTCTTCACCCCTCTGTGATACCTCTGGAATCATTACTGGAATATCTCCTTCATTTATCTAATGCAGGACTTAAGACTAACTCAGTAAAAGTCCATTTAAGTGCTATTTCAGCTTCTTTAAAGCCTTTAAATGGTCAACCTATTTCCTCTCATCCTCTCATAGCGAGATTTATGAGGGGCCTTCTTCTAACTAAGCCTCCTATTAGGCCACCTCCAGTGGCTTGGGACCTGAATCTGGTTCTAGGGCAGCTCATGAAGCCGCATTTTGAACCTTTAGCTACTACCTCCTTGAAATTCCTTTCCTGGAAAGTTATCTTTCTCATTGCAATCACATCAGCACGTCACATCAGTGAATTGCAAGCATTAGTTGCTGATCCTCCTTACACGAGGTTCCATCATGATAAGGTAGTCCTTAGGACTCATCCACACTTTATGCCAAAGGTGGTCTCACCTTTTCATTTAAACCAGGCTGTTTACCTGCCTGTATTTTTTCCAAGGCCTCATGCTTCGAATGCAGAAAGGAATCTTCATACTTTGGACTGTAAAAAGGCACTTGCCTTTTACTTACAGGGGACACAGCAACATAGAAAGTCCTCCCAACTCTTTGTTGCTTTTGATCCTTCTCATTTGGGACTTCCAGTCTCCAAGAGAACATTGTCTAACTGGATTGCACAGTGTATTTCTTTTGCCTATCAGAGTAAGAACCTTTCTCTGGAAGGCCATGTCACAGCCCATAATGTGAGAGCCATGGCAGCCTCAATGGCTCATCTACACTCTGTGTCTATTGACGACATCTGTCAAGCAGCTACTTGGGCCTCGGTTCATACCTTCATGGCCCATTACTGCTTAGACAAGGACTCCCACCGGGATGCCTTGTTTGGTCAGGCTGTTCTACAGCACCTGTTCCACACTTAATCAACTCCTACCCACCTTTCCCGGTAGGATGCCAGAGATCCATGGGGGGAAGTGGAGCCCTTTCACAGGGACACACAACTTCTGGGGTTTCTCCGTGACATCTGCAGCTAGGGAGTCCCCATATGTGAAGACTACATTCCTGCTTGTTCCTGGAGATTGCATAGTTACTCACCTGTAACAGGTGATCTCCGGGAACAGCAGGAATTTAGTCTTCACAACCCACCCACCTCCCCTAGGAGTTGTATCTCTCTTTTCTTTTCTTTCACTCTCTCTCTCTTTGTCTCAGCTTTAAAACTCAACTGGAGAGAGGCAGTTGGGAAAGGAGGGAAGGCAGCATGCAGGCGCTGTGGGATGCTCCCAAAAGCTTTCTAATTGGATGCTGGGGAGCATTCCCGCGCAGGCTCTGTCGGTACCGACGATACCCATATGTGAAGACTAAATTCCTGCTGTTCCCAGAGATCACCTGTTACAGGTGAGTAACTATGTTTTATAATATCCTTTGTTTTATTCTCCATGCCTTTCCTTATGATTCCTAGCATTTGCTTTCTTGGCCACTGCTGCACACTGGGTAGAGGGTTTCAACGTGTTATCCACGATGATGCCTAAATCTTTTTTCTGGGTGATGGTTCCTAATGTGGAACCTTGCATCATATAACCATAGTTTGGGTTGTTCTTTCCTAGGTGCATAACTTTGCACTTGTCCACATCAAATTTCATCTACCATTTGAACATTCAGTCTTCCAATTTATCAAGGTCCTCTTGCAATTTTTCACAATCCTCTGGGTCTTAACAACTTTGATGTCCAGGTCAATTATGAATATGTTAAAAACCAGTGGACCCAGCACAGATCTCTGGGGTACTCCACTTGTTACCTTTCTCTATTGGGAAAATTGGCCATTTAGCCCTCCCTTCTGCTTTCTGACTTTTAACCTTCTTGATCCACTGTAGTACACTGCCTCCTATCCCATGACTTTTTAATTTCGCCAGGAGTCTCTCATGAGGGACCTTGTTAAAGACTTTCTGAAAATGCAGATAAACTATATCAACTGGTTCATCTTTGTCTACCTGTGTCTCAAGGTGATTGGGAGGGCATAGAATAGAGGAGGGTTAGTTTTCATTTCTGAGGAATTCATGGAACAGAAGGGTTGTTTTCTCTTGAAATCCATGAGGTCATATAAGCTACGCATATCTGCTCGTAGTGAATTCCACATGATGGGGGCATACATGGAAAAGGCCCCACTGGATGTCGTTTTATTACTTTTTCAGTTTGAGGTGGGTATTGTTAGCATATTTTAGTGGTATTTATTTTTATTTATTTAGACAGTTTTGTATACCACCTTATCCTTCAATCAAAGTGGTCACAACACAATTGGGGAATACATTTAACACGGGGATATGAGACACACACACTAATACTTACAGGGAACATGGGCAATGTAGGGTTAAGTGGCTTGCCCAAGACCTCAAGGAGCACCTGTGGTACTAGAAACCCCAGTCCTTCCGGTCCTAGGTTGCTGTCCTCTAGTGGGATTTGAACCCCCGACCTTCCGGCTGAGGTAACTTGCCCCAACCACTAGGCCACTCCTACCTCCTTTCCTGGATCTATTAGCAGGGGTTTCCTGTAGAAGTGGTTGGACATATATGGCGGAGAGACCTCGGGATATTTTTAATGTTGTGAGTATTGCTTTGTATTTCATCCTTTTACAGGTAGCCACTGTAAATGTTGGAGAATAGGAGTAATGTGGCTGGATGGGGTGACATTGAATAGGACACAAACAGTGATATTCTCAACCAGTTGTAGAAGGTCAAGTATGGAGTTCGGTAGGCCCTGTAAGATGATGATGCAGTAGTCAAAGTGAGGCATAATGAGGACTTGGAAGACTGTGCGGTAATTTTGGTGGTCGAGTAGTGACCTGAGGTGCTGGATGGTTTTCATTTAGTGATATATGAATTTGATGGTGGTGTTAATGTGCAGTTGAATGGTTAGATGCTGGTCCAGGGTTATGCCAAGGTATCGCACTTGGGATTGTACATCCATTCGGGTTCCTGCTATTGAGATGGTGGATGGAGGGATGTAGTTAGTCTCTCGAGATGATGAAGGTTTCTATTTTGTTGTGGTCCACAGATTGTTCTTTCATAGCCATTGTGTGACAGCTTTAAAGCTAGGTTTTGCAGTGGAGGCTGGTACATACAGCATCACATCATCTGTATGTATCAGATGATGTGATGCTCCCCAGAGCTATGGACATCACTTCTCCACCTAAGGAAGCTTGAAAGACGATGGCGTCGATCGCACTCCACTGAAGACCAGAGAACATACACCTCTCACCTAAGCAGTCAACGCACAGCAGTTGCGGCAAGAATGAAGCAATACCATGCAGAAATTCTTCAATGCTCCCTAAATAAGCAGTGTGAGCTTTTCAGCCTAGTCAAGACTCTGACTAAAGATCCTTCTCCAACCCAACCAAGTTTGCCTAACCCACAGGAATTCGTGGACTACCTCCAGTCCAAAACAAGCCAGACCAGTAAGACCTCAAACTTGGCCCCTGGGCACGGGGACCCTTGTACGGAGACCCCATCCATGCAAGACAGCCATGACATCCTCACTACCTTCTCTGCACTTTCTGAGAGAGACATCCAAGACATCATCACAGCCATCAACACTACCACGGCTCCAAACGACCCTTGCCCAGCATTTTGGTTAAAATCACTGCGTGTTGAACTCAGTCCTTTCCTGGCCAAGCTAATAGATCTATCATTCTCATCTGGATCACTCCCACAAAGCTTGAAGCAAACATCCATCAGACCACTTCTGAAAAACAAGTTGGACCCTAGGAAGGTGGACTCCTACAGACCAATCTCAAGCATCCTCCTCCTGGCCAAGATAATTGAGAAGTTCGTCCAACGCCAGCTTCAACACCACATTGAGACAAGTGCGCCTCTCGACCCGTGTCAGCATGGATTCAGAGAATCACATGGTGTAGAGACCCTACTAACCACTCTCTTCAGCACCTTAACAATCGGAATGGACAACATCCGACAAGGGTTTGCCCTGATCTTCATGGATATTGCTGCAGCCTTCGATTCCGTCGGCCACAACATACTCCTGACACGCCTCAGGGAGAAGGGGATTCTCAATACTGTGCTGAGCTGGTGCAAGTCATACTTATTAGACAGATGGCAGCATGTGCGAACCAGCTCCACCACCTCCAAACCCTTCCAACAAGAACAAGGTGTACCGTAGGGATCCTCACTCTCAGCCCTCCTGTTCAGTGTATACATGCAGCCCATTTGCGCTCTCATCCGCTCCTTCAACATCAACTGCCTGGTATACGCTGATGACGTACTGCTTTACATGCCTTTCTTAACCAACCACCCTGACTTCACACCTCTAACAACCTGTTTTGATGCTGTCACCGACTGGCTCCATGCACAAAGGCTCAGAATAAACTTCAGCAAAACAGATGTCCTCTTCATCTCCAGAAACCAAGCATTTACCCCGCCCACCTCTCTGAAAGTACAAATCGCCGAGCTCCTCAGCAAGCCTATGGTACGGTACCTTTGGGTCACACTAGACCAGTGGCTGGATAATGAAGGTCCATATAAGCAACATGGTCAAAGCAGTTTACCACAAGATAAGGACAACCCGACACCTACGACGTCTGCTTGAGCCAGATGACTTCCGAACAATCTACCAGGCTCTAGTAATCCCTCACTTTGATTACGCCAATGCAATTCTGCAAGGGCTCCCTAAGGACACACAGAACCCACTGCAGCTTGCAATGAATGCAGCGGCAAGGATACTGCACGGAGTCTCCAGGAGGGAACATGTAACCCCAATACTAAAGCACCTGCATTGGTTGCCAATCCACTGCAGACTCTCCTTCAAAACACTATTGATGACATTCAAGGCCATCAACAAGTGCTCTTACGCTTCCCTCATGGACCTCATCCACCCCGCCCCCTCCAACAGAGCCAGGAGATCATTTGCCGCCAACACCCTGAGAATCCCAAAGGCAATAACAAAATGTTCACAAACATCCAGAAATAGAGCCTTTGCCCTCTACGCACCCACATGCTGGAACGCGCTTCCGCCTGCCCTCTGGGCCCTTAACGACCTCGCCCAATTTAGGAAGGCACTTCCTCCAGTACTACTCTCATACAAACGACATATCCCAACCAGACACTCTCGCCAACCAGGCCCTCACCCCCAGTGCACCAACGCCACACGATCACAGCCCCACCCCCTAGTCCAACAATACCCCCAGTCTAAAGAATGTGTACATAATGACCTACTGCTGTAAATATTGATGTAATACTGTAAAGATACCACCAGGTAATAGATGCTAAGTATATATACCCTGTACATAGTTACCCCCGTTAATCCCAAGTTATCATCCCTTGTTCATTGTAAGTCCAGTGTAGCCCGCCTGCACTGTTCAAATGTTGTTGACTGTAAACCACACTGATTCCAAAGAGCGCGATATAAAAAAGACATTAAATAAATAAAATAAATAAATAAAATCTGCATAGGTATGGTAATAAGACATTATAGGATTGAATTCTTGCACAGATGTGTTGTAGGAAGATGTTGAACAGGAGAGCCGTGAGGGATGAGCCTTGGAGCATTCCCTGCTGCTGGGTAAATGGGGTTGATTTGTTGCTCTACCATGATGATTTGCAGCTTGCGGTTGTTGAGATAAGATGTAAACCATTTTAGGGCTGTGCCTGCAAGGCCTAGTGAATGGAGGCGTTGTAGTAAAATATTGTGTGGTACAGAGTTAAAGACAGCCTTAATGCTGCCTTCGACTCTGTAACACACAATATTTTACTAATGCTTGGTGCTATAAGAAGAGTTTCCACACCATGATTATGTCCGAATCTATTTTGGTGAGGGTTGAGTGGGGCATTTGTATCTATATGATGTTGAAGTTGTAGTAGTACTGTTTTTTTTTCTATAATTTTTGCAAGGAATGGTGAATTTGAGATTGGTCTGTATAACATAGGTAATTTGTGATTTTGTGCAGTGGCTTTCTTTATAGGGCTTATTGATTATGTTTTGAGTACAGGAGCAAATATCCTTGGGTAAGAGAGAGTTGTGTGATTTTGTGTATGATAGGGAGTAGTTCAGTATGAGTTAACTTGATCCAGCTGACAGGGCATGGATTGAGTGGTGAGGTTGCGTTGTTTAAGTTGGTTATGATGTTTTCAAGTTGCTTCTGGGTTATAGGTGAAAATGAATTCCATGAGGCTGTTATGGGAATGTTGTTTACTGCTATGTTTGTTCCTAAGCAGCTGCCTAAAGATACCAATCCTTTAAAGTGGTTGGCTAGAGTATGTGTGGAGAGTAAGTTAGCTGCTTCATCTTGGGTAGGGGCTTTGAGCATAGATTTTACAATTAGAAATAGTTCTCTAGGACGATTTAGTAATTTTGAGAGAAGATTTATTTGTTGTTTACTAGAGTTTAGTATTCCTATGTAGTTGTGCAGGTCAGTTGGGGACTTTGTTCTTCTCCGTTTTCTCTCTAGCTGTCTCAGTTTACACTTGTCAATTTTTAGATCTCTAGAGTACTAAGTTGCAGACGTTTGTGGTTTGAAGCCGGAATTGGTTTGTGGCCTTGTGGCGATTATCCTTATCGACTGGTTCCAGTTGAGGATTAATGTGTTGATATTATTATCTGAGCTTAAAGTCTAGGTTCAGTAGGAGGTTGTCTAGGAAAGTTTCCTTGTCCAGATAGTGGAATCTGGGAGTTTGCATTGACTGGTGTTCCTGCTTTTCTATCATGTAGATACGTGGGATGTAAAATGTGATAGTTTTATGGTCCGACTAGGGTATAGAATCAGTTACTGGTGGTAGACGTTGATGGGCTCTAATCATCTCTTGGGGGAAGGGGTGAAGATAAGGTCCAGAATGTTTTCCTTGTTATGCATGGGTCCCTTAACTACTTGGGTGTACTCTAGAGCCTCCATCTCTTCTAGAAAGGATTTTGAAACTCTGGGATTGACTGAGAATAGGTTTAGGTCTCCCAGTAGTAGGAGATGATTGTTGGGGCGGTTGTGGTTGCATGTGGCTTCAAGTAATGTCTGTAGTTCTTTGTTTCTGGAGTTAAGGGCTCTGTATGTCAGAGTATCAGATATTTGAGATAGAATTGGTGTTCATTCCTCGTCGTGAACTAGAGGCAGTTGCATGGAAGCAGAGTTTGTTCCTGGCCAGGATAAACACTCTGCTGCCTCTGTGGTTGTTCCTCTGACAATTAAGAATTTGTAGTTGGGTGGCTATCAGTTGATTCATTAAGACATTGTCAGAATCTGTGAACCAAGATTCCATTATGAATGTTACATCCATCTGTTGTTCCACAAGATAGTCCAAGATGATTTACATTTTACTGCAGGCTGATCGAGCATTTTGGAGTACACATTTGATGTCCGGGTGGCTGCTTGTGGTTCCAAGGATGTGTAGGTTGGGTGATGCTTGAGGCTTTATTTGGATGAGGGCAGAGGGTGCTCTGAGTTTAGGTCTGAATGTTGGTGTATAAAGTCTATGAAGCGGGTAAGAACAGATATAAGTATAAAGCTTCCATGAGCATGTGTGAGACATAGAGAGAGTGATGATAGCTAGAAGGTAGAGGGAGCAGATCAGGAGTGGCAGTGGTGCACCATATCTGTTTGTGAGGGCACAGCGATTCGGAGTTTGCAGAAAGTATAGGAGAGAGGTGGCGAGGAGCCAAAGAGTTTGGTCAAGAAGAGAATGAGAGAGTGTACCTAGACTTGAATGAGTGGTTGAATTGGTATCTTAACAATGTGTATTAGTTGATAGTAGTCAGCACAGTTGTCTCTTAAGATAACGACCGAATATGTTCTTGGCTGTGATGGAATTGTCAGGCCTTGAATGAGGCTGTGTGTCAGGGTCTTTGTGCCAAAATAGTTCCTTTTTCACTACATAGGGAAGTGGAATCCAGAATGTCTTTGGCCTTTTTAAATACACAAAGTCTCTTAAAATGAGTGTAGCTACTCCTGTCCATGGACTCCTGGAGTACCAGTACTTACGTATGTGGCAGAATCCACTTTAATATTCAGCCTGTCTCCAAAAAAATTGGATATCAAGTGTAAGGTCCATTTGGCTCCAGACTTCACTAAAGTTTAAGTTTCTCATTCTACAGGTGTAATGGAAGCGGCCATGAGAGAGGCCAGAAAATGTCAGGACTTTTCCAACACTCTTCTGGGAAAAGACCCTTCTATGATGGATCATTTGGGGAAAAAAGTGTTCTACAGATCTGCATATATAGCTGCCCATCAGTTATACATGGTCCAGTATATGCACCAACAAATCAAGACCAAAAATCAAAAGAAATACCCTAAAATAATTGATAGATTTATCCAACAAGCTTCCTCCCAGGAACAAATAATCAAAATGGGAATGCTAATAATAATCTAAGAGGAGCAAAAGACCTCAGTTTAACCAACTGTCCCTCTACAAGGCAACGGTAAATTCCGTTTTCACAGGGGAAATGTTTCACCCAAACATCACCGGTTATACAAAACTCCTCTTTTTTTAGTTCCAAAATTCTTTATTTTTTTTAATGAACTCAAAAAGAGCTATCAACAGTTCAGTTTTTCATAAAATTGTAATTCCAGTCATTAATGCAAAAGTATATTAAGCAGCATGACTTGTAGCATCTAATGGAAAACATAACTCCTTTAAACAAAACAGAAAAACAAATTCTGTTGGAGTGTGATACTTAGTAAAGCAATCTACTTATAATACGTTCACGTATCTTATCGTGAGATCTCTTGTGTTCCTCAGAGGAAGCCTACAGCAAATATCCAGCCCTACAAATATCTTTGTTTCCCTAACGCTTTATCAGGGGCTACAATATAGCCTTCTAAGAGTAATTTTTCAAACGCTAGCCATAGCATCTGATGTCACAAAACCGTCTTTAAACTGAGTCCCTTCAAAAAATAAACCAATCAGAAGGTGAGAGGATGCACTACAGCCACATCTACCAAGCCTCTCTTAAGGAAGCCCAGTTGAAACATTACTAAAGTTGAAAAAAAGTTTGACCAATATCAACTAAACAGCATCAAAAGCAGCCTCACAAAAATACCCCCCATTCAATCTTCTTATTGTCCATTAGGTTCTAAGGCGTTCAGTTCATAAATCCATCGCTGTTAATGCTGTAAAAGAATTTTCCCACAGGCATTAGCTGGTATATGGTCAGTCGCTATGCAGTGTACGTCAGCAAAAGCATGCTGAAACTGTAGACAGTGGTATAGCAGAGGTGCCTCTTCCTAGATAGACAGTATTTATGTTCAGTTAGTCGAACCTGGAGCTGACGAGTGGCTTTACCTATATAAATCTGTTGGCATGGACATTGCATGACATAGACTACTTAGGAGGATAAGCAAGAGATGACATGATGTAATTTCACTGCTTCTTTTTACCATGAATAAATTTGGCTCTTTCCTCAGTAATTACACAACACTGACACTGTGATTAATTATGACAAAGTTACCTATTTCCAGGACTCGGCAACCAGTTAGTCGACAGGCTCAGCAGAGTCCTTCTGCCTCATGACTGGTCTCTGGATACACAGCCTTCCTGCATTCTCTTTCAAGAGTGGAAAATGCCTCTAATCTATCTTTTTGCCAGCATCTAGAAAACAAAACATTCACTCTTGTTCCCTGCTCCCATCCCTCCACTAGCTAGCACCAGATGTTCGTACTGTACCATGGAGCTGCCTTCTCCTGTACAGATATCCTCTCCTCTTACACCAAGAGTTCTACAAAAGTTTCAATGCAGCCAAACTACCTTGATCCTCATGGTGCCATTTTAGCCTCGACAGAGCTGGTTTCTTTTTTTCAAAAGGCCTTAACTTCATTCTCCAAAATGACTGCCTCTGTTTCAACATTAATAATAAGAACATAAGATATGCCATACTGGGTCAGACCAAGGTCTATTCAGCCCAGTATCTTGTTTCCAACAGTGGCCAGTCCAGGTCACAGATACCTAGCAGGTTCCCAAAAAGGCACACAAGTTCCACAATGCTTGTCCTGGGGCAAGAAGTGGATTTCCCAGGCCCTCTTTAATAATGGTTTATGGACCGTTTCTTCAGGAACTTGTCAAAACCTTTTTTAAACCTAGCTACACTAACAGCATTTACTACATCCTCTGATAATGAATTCCAGAATTTGTTTACACGTTTGATGAAAAAATATTTTCTCTTATTAGTCTTAAATGGGTTACATTGTAGTTTCGTTGCGTGTCTTCCAGTCTTTCAACCCTACGGCCTACTCCTTCATCCAAACTTGAAATCTTCAGCCCTTAAAGCATGGAAATTTAACAACACTTGGTGTCTCCCTTCGCTTACAGCACATTCTCATCTCTCCTCAGAAACCATCTACTAGATGCACCTGTGTTTTCAAGTGGAAAAAGTTTTCTATCTGGTGCTGCTCAAACGGATATATGATCCACTTACATGTCTGCTCTACTGTTCTTCAATATCTTTACCATTTATACCATTTAGGCCTTCAGACGGCCTTCATTAGAGTATCACAGTGCTGTAGCTGTGTATCATGCAGTAATGAATAACTACCTAGCCTCTCAGTGTAGTATAATTGCTTGCTTCGTGAAAGGGCTTTTACATCTTTGACCTACTTTACAGAAACCTCCAGTTTGTTGGGATCTTTAATTGCTGCTGTCTTCATTCATGAAGATACCCTTCAAACCTTTGGAATTGGCTTTGCTTAAATTCCTGGAAGTTACTCATCCTCCTATCCAACTACGCTGGCTAGGAGAGTCAATGAACTTTTATTTATTTATTTAACAAGTTTTCTATACTGCCTTTTCCTTTCATCAAAGCGGTTTACATGGCAACTGCAAGGAAGTACATAGCAACAAAAGGGGGAGGGGGAGGCATGCAGGAATTGTTCAGTAAAGCTACTTCACATTATAAGATATATACAGTATGTTCAGCAGTTAATAGTTCATAATATGTGGTGGTTGGGATGCCCTAGATTGTCTCAAAGTGATCCCTGTAGAGTAACGTCTTTAGCTGCTTATGAAAATCCTTGATGTCTGTGATAGCTCTTTGGGCGTCTGGTAGGCTGTTTCATAGGGTTGGCGCGGCTAGGGAGAGAGCTCTTGCAGATGTAGCTTGGATGGTTTTGGAGTATGATGAGGGTGTTTGTATGATGTTGATTGTGCTGCATCTCCTGGGTCTGGTGCTGGTGTTGGTGATGATAAGGTTCTTGAGGCAGCCAGCAGATATGTTATGTTTGATTTTAAATGTTTAGTATGGTTTTGAAGCAGAAGCAGAAGCAAAATGTGATTGGAAGCCAGTGGAGTTTGTCAAGAAGGGGGTAACGTGGTCGTGCTTAGTTGAGCCTAGAATAATATGAACAGCAGTGTTTTGATCCATCTGCAGATGTCAGATGGTCTGCTTGGGAAGGCCGAGGTAGACGGAGTTGCTGTAGTCCAGTATGGGTGTCATGACAGCTTGACAGACTGTCCAGAAGTGATTATGGCTGAGGAGGGGTTTGAGACTTCGTATTGTGGCCATTTCGTAGTATGCATTTCTGGTGGTCTTGTTGATGTGTGACTGGAAGTTAAGGTTGCAATCCAAGGAGATTCCAAGGTATTTTACCTCTCTCCTTATGGATATAGAACTGTAAGGCAGGCTGTTTGATTGAGGTGGAGGGGGGGGGTAAAGGTGGTGTTGCGTGTGATGATGAGGGCTTCTGTTTTTGTTTTATTATAGTTGATGTTCAGGTTGTTACGGGTGAGCCAGCCAATCATTTCTTGCACTGGTGTCTTCTGAACCACTTCATGCAATGGTGGCTTCCGAACCACACCTGCAATTTCACCATCATAAAGTTGTTTTTCAAATGCTTCTTAAGTTCTTAGCTAAGGTGTTACTGTCTTTTATCCTGACAAAGAAATAATTCTTCCCACCTTTTGTCCAACACCACATGTAAGTATTTTATTTAGCTCACACCTTTTCCAGTAGAGGTTCAAGCAAATTACCTTCAGGTACAGTAGATTATTTCTCTGTCCCCATAGGGATTACAATCTAAGTTTGTACCTGAGGCAGTGGAAGGTTAAGTAACTTGCCCAAGGCCACAAGGAGCATCAGTGGGATTTGAACCCTGATAGTTGCTGCCCCTAACCACTAGGCTACTTCTCCATACTGAAATCCATATGAGAAAGCCATCCATACTCTAGACTGTAAATGGGCTCGCACTTACTCGTACGTCAAAAGAACTGATTTTTTTTTAAATTCAAGTAGCTTTTTGTCTCCTTTGATCCTGGTAAACCTGGTTGGCCAATCGCAAAAAAGCTTTGGCCAATTGGATGTTGCCCTGCATTCATGTTTATGACCAAGTGAATACTCTTCTCAGCTTGAAAGTCACATCAGAGCTACTCAAAAAAACAAAAACCTTTCCCAATACAAAACTTATAAAATTAGAATTACAGATTCTCACAGGGAATTCTGTGCACTTGTATTAAATCTTAACGACTATCCTCAATTAGTCTCCGAACAGTTTGTAATTCAACATGTTAAAGACCAGTGAATTTTTTTTTAATGTCTGCTTGGGGTATTTTGTTGCTCTTTTTTCTTAGGCATTACTGATTGCAGCAGCTATTTCAAACTCGGGGTGAAAGGTATAACCTTCCAGAAGTGTGAACATACATCACTGTGCTATGCCCCGTCATGGGCCTGTGATGGCTCAAATGACTGTGGGGACTTCTCCGATGAAAAAAACTGCCCTGGTAAGTGTGAGCTCATGCCTCAATAAATTGGTTAATCTATAAGGTTTTACCAGCCTTTGTTATTTTTGCATAGTGAATGAATAACTTGTACTCTTTTATATGTCCTGTTCTTTACCATGCTCTGGCTGTCAGCAGGGCCACCGCTACCAGCAGCCGCCTAGGTTGCCACCAGCCCTGGATGTGTCAGCAGTAGATTGGGGACAGGGGAATACTGTGTGTACCAAGAAAACAAAATCATGGGCATTAGGTTCCTTTCTCAGATTAAATTCAGGATGTTTTTCACCTTTCAACTCTTCTGCCTTAGGTACAAGGAAGCCAAAATGTCCAGAAAATTATTTTGTCTGCCCAAGCGGGCGATGCATCCCAATGAGCTGGACCTGTGATAAGGAGGATGACTGTGAAAATGGAGCAGATGAAACCCACTGCGGTACGTGTTCTCAATTCTGTGCAGGGTATAGAAGCCCGGATTGGGAGTCTCAATAAAATGATCACTTCATATTCCTTTAGACGAGACAAAGTGCAGGGTCTAGGCTTGAAGTTCAAGATTGGGCCTCCTTAGCCTTTTTGAGGTTAACTTTCTAACGGGTGCCTATGTGAAGAGTCCAGAGAGGAGCCTATTTTATAAAGGTAATGGTGTGCAGCTATAAAACAGGCTTATGCAGTAACCCTCAGTAGCACACAAATACTCTCGGACAAAGTTACACCTGCTAAGGAGTAAGCATGCATGCACTTGTGTGGTTTATAAAATATGCATGTACATCACAGCTCAGCCCACGCTAGACCCCCCAGGAATGCCTTTGTGTCAGCAATGCACACTTATACACATGTAATCAGCCACAACATTTTAAGGCATGTTGGTCTGTTTTAAGTGCAATGATTTACCACAGGAGATGTGTCCGACCTGCGCTGTTGGGGGCATTCCTGGCATGTCCTCATGCAGTTACCACAAGGAGAAGCACATCACTGCGCTAAAACTACAACCGCAGTTAACATGGGTGCATTTAATGCCACCCAATAGTTCACCTATGCTAACTGCAACATTCACAATTAATGCGCACTAATGGCACCCATGCTAACCTCCCCCCCCCCCCAACCTCTCCTACCCTCTCTTCCTTTTCTATGATCTATGAGGAGGAAACTGCACACTACCTTTCCTCCTCCAAACTCACTACCTGCTCCTCTGATCCTATCCCCACCCGTCTCCTAAGCTCCATCTCTCATATTCTCAACCTATTGTTCCCCACTGCAACTGTCCCTGCAGCCTTCAAGCATGCACTGGTCACACCTCTCCTCTAGAAACCCTCACTAGAACCTACCTGTCCTTCTATCAACCCATTTCCCTCCTCCCCTTCATTTCTAAACTAATTGAACGTGCGATTTACTGCAGTTGCCTCTACTTTCTCTCCTCTCAAACCCTCCTAGATCCTTTACAATCTGGCTTTCGTCCTTTACATTCTACTAAAACGGCTCTTGTCAAAGTCTTCAGTGACCTGTTCCTGGCTAAAACCAAGGGCCTTTACTTGATCTTCTTCCTTCTTGACCTTTCCGCTGCTTTTGACACAGTTGACCACAACCTTTTCCTTGATACCTTGTCTTTGCTTTGTTTTAAGGGCTCTGTGCTATCCTGGCTCTCTTCTTCTCTCCCATCGCTCTTTCAGTGTTTGTTCTGGTAGATCCTCCTCTGCTACTATCCCGCCTTCACTTGGTGTACCCCAAAAATCTGTCTTGGGTCCGCTCCTTTTCTCTCTATATACCCAGTCCCTTGGTGCACTCATCTCTTCCCATGGCTTTCAATACCAGCTTTACACTGATGACTCCCAGATCTTCCTCTCTACACCTGAAATCTCTCTGGTAATCCAGGCCTGGATCTCTGCCTACCTTTCTGACATACATTACTGCTTAGATGTCTCGCCGCTGCCTGAAATTGAACATGGCCAAAACTGAGCTGCTTATTTTTCCCCCTAAACTCTCTTCTCCCCTTCCTCCTTTCTCAGTCTTTGTGGATAGCTCTCTATTCCTCCCTGTCTCCTCAGCTTGCAACCTTGGGGTTGTCTTTGACTCCTCTCTCCTTCTCCACGCACATCCAACTGATAGCTAAAATAGTTAAAACCTGTCATTTCTTTCTCTATAACATCAACAAAATTCACCGGTTCCTTTCTGAACACACTACTAAAACACTTATCCATTCCTTAGTCACCTCCCGTCTAGACTATTGTAACCTACTCCTTGCTGGTCTCCCTCTGAATCATCTCACTCCCCTTCAATCTGTTCAACACTCTGCTGCGTGGCTAAACTTCCGCCTTCCTCATGCTTGTATTACCCCTCTTCTAAATTCACTTCTTTGCTCCCTATCCATTTCCGCATCCAGTTCAAACTTCTCCTGCTGACCTTTAAATGCAGTCACTCTGTAGCTCCTCACTACCTCTCCTCTCTTATGTTCTCTACACCCCTCCTCTAGAACTCTGCTCTTCTAGCAAATCGCTTCTATTTGTGCCCTTCTCTTCTACTGTTAACGCCACACTTCGCTTCTTTCATGCTGCTGTTCCTTATGCCTGGAACAAACTACCTTAGTCAGTACGTCAGGCGCCTTCCCTGACCCTTTCAAAATCCGGACTGAAAACTCACCTCTTCGCTGCCGCTTCTGGATCTTGACTCACCTGATCTCCTTTGTGCTTCCTTACCAGTCCCCGTAGTTAAATCCTATGTCTACAGTTATTGTGTTGCCTGTCTTGACTAGACTGTAAGCTCTGATGAGCAGGGACCATGTTTTACATGTATCTGTGCAGCGCTGCATACGTCTTGTAATAGTAATAGTACAGCCAATGTTCACTCTTGATCTAAAACCACCCAGTCCCTGCCTCATCACACCCTAAGTAGTTAGTGTGGGATTTTTATCATACTGGCATTTTAAGCATGCAATAATGTTTACTGCGGCCTTTACGAAGTGTTTACCATGCACTAAATGATCGTTAGCACTCTTTAGTAAGCATGCCACATAATACAGTGAAAGGAGATGAAAGAAAAAAGCAAAGTCTTGTCTCAGGACAGATTTTTCTGCCTTTCTTTTTAATTATTTCTAGTGGAGGTATGTGTGGTAGTGGACTAATTTAGGTCAGAATAGTCCCTATCGGTTTCCAAAACACATCCTTCCATTTCCCATTGTGAAAGAAATCATTTGTGGATTCTTTACTTAAACATAACTATACTTAGACTTTGGAAAAATATTTTAATTAGCTGTATTTGCTATTAACACAATTGGCACTACTCTGGGATTGACTGACTCATTTACAGAGCACTTTGTATTTCGCGTTAAGTGTACCATAGCCAGCAGAGGATTCAGGACAAAAGGAATCTATCTGGCTTTACAGAGTCACCCTGTATTCTTTTTTATTCTTTTTGTAGATAAATTTTGTACATCAGTGCAGTTTGAGTGCAGTAATCATCGCTGTATCTCCAAGCTTTGGGTCTGTGATGGAACCGATGACTGCGGCGATGGCTCTGATGAAGACAGCAGCTGTAGTAGGTTCCAGTCCTCTCTTCATGCTAAGTAAACGTGCTTCTCTCTACTGATTGTCTGAGTGGCCAATGCTGCCATTCAAGGGGTCTGAATTTACCCTCTGGCGGTGCCAGTCGGAAGCATTCACAGAAAATGCGCTGGAATGAGGCAACCAAGTACTCAGTCTGGACGTCAGAAAGTGGCGTTTGCAGCTGACCATGGTGATCTGGGTTTGGGAGCCCATCGAATTCTGAAAGAAGAGAGGACCTTGAAAAGACAGCGATGAAAATACTTTTGTGACTTTTGTGGCTGACATTTCACTGTCACCTTTGGTTCATTGCCAAGATGGATAACTGTTGGGAATATGTATTCACTATTGTATCTTTAAAAATTTAGATCGATTGAATGCATGTTAACCCATGGTTTAATACGTATTAGTTAACATAAACTGAAAAGAAGGTCCATCACTTTCCTGCCAGTGCTTTTCAGCCTGGGATAATGGGGTAACTTTAGGTTCTTGCAAGAATCCAAGTAATAGTGAAAATAGCCAGAAGAATTAACAGGGAAGCTGAGCGCTGAGGAGAGAGAGACTGAGATTTTGTAACATCAGAAAAGCCTCAGACCATGCAGGCTTATTGCGAGAGTCTTAGTCCTCCTTCTGTTTTTACAGGTGCAAAAACATGTAGCCCGGGATCTTTCCAGTGTCCTGGTATGTCTATCTGTATTCCGCAACACTGGCTGTGTGATGGAGAGATGGACTGCCTGGAAGGAGCAGATGAGGGCAGCAAGGCAGGATGTAGTAAGTTAATTTGTGTTAAAGCAAGAAATTATAGTCTGGTGTATTATGCTGTCTTGTTAAGAAAGATCTCGCTGATGACACAGAGCTATCCATGCACGTATGCCGAAGGATTTTTCTTTAGTTGTGAGATTGCCTTACCTCACCATCATAAATTCTAACCATAATGTGCTCACAGTAATCGGGGCTATTCATAACGTTGTATCCCAATGTTGTCTGTGTAGCTAGCTGGTTTGACATGGTAAATATAATGCGGAGAATGTTAGCCAAAGATGTTTTAGTTCCTGTCCTCTCACATAGATTCTTTAGCAGGCATTATGCCAGTCTTCGGCAGCTAACCTTATTTTCTCATCTTTTTGTCCTAGTATTTAACAATACTTGTAGTGCCAGAGAATTCATGTGTCAGAACAAGCAGTGCATTCCCAAACAGTTTGTGTGCGATCATGACCATGACTGCAGCGATGGCTCGGACGAGTCCCCAGAATGTGGTAGGTCTCACCTGGCACTAAGAGGAGTGGGAAGGGGGAGAAAGAAGGTCATGGGAGGGTGATGGAAAGGTGTTTTCCTTTAAACATGTGTGTTGATAGAGCTATTCTGTTGCGTTCCTTTTCTGCTTATTAAGTCTAACCATGCTGTCTCATCTCACGCCTGGTAGAATACTCAACGTGTGGCCCCCAGGAGTTCCGCTGTGCGGACGGCAGGTGCCTGACCAACCTTCACTGGGAGTGTGATGGGGAGTTTGACTGTCATGATCATTCGGATGAGGCTCCTAAAAATCCACGCTGTACAAGTTCTGGTGCGTGCAGTTGTTTAATTGTTACTGTACTTAATGTTATAGTACTATCTTCCCTCTGTCATGGGTTGCCAGTGTAACATAAGAAATACCATCCTGGCTCGGACCAGTGGTCCATCGAGCCCTGCATTCTGTCTTAGACAGTGGCTGGTCTGGTGTCTAAAAAAAAGTGCATAACGCATCCCAATAAAGGGGTCTATTTCCTCTTTTGTTGTTAGCTTCTGGCAGTAAGAAGTGGCAATCCCTCAAGTCCATCTGCTGCTACTGCTTCTGCTCCTTATTTGTTTAGCCCTACAAAGCGTACACAACGCTGTACAGAGACATGTAAGAGACTGTCCCTGCTCATAAGAGCTTACAGTCTAATCAAGACAGACAACACAACAAGCAGGGACTAGGATATATCTAGGGGAATGGTAAGGAAACACATTGGAGGTGAACTGCTTAATAATCATATGCCCCCTTCCAGCACCCTCCCTGTTTTTAATTTATAATTGTTTCTGTAACTGTACTTTTGTTATAGTTTATTGACTTCTTGATATGTCGCCTTTCATTCATGTATATACCAAAACGGCCTGCAATAAAATGTCGAAAACATGGCAGCAGGAGGCAAACAGCAGAAAGCATCATTTGCAGGAGTTAGAAAAGGGATGTCACAGCTGTTACGTACTTAAGGGAGTCTGGTAAATCACAGACATGAAGGAAAGGAAAACTTCCTACAGATGGCAGCAAAGGGGTCAACCGAAAAACAGAGCTGATAGGAGGGATGGAGAGAGGGAACATCAGTAAGGAATAGAACTGTCTTATCAGTTTCTGAAATATTATTGCCCTTTCCTGAGGACTGGAGTAGAAAGCTAGGTTTTCAGCTCTCTCAAAGCGAGCATCTCAGTTTGAGAGCCATTGAGTTGCAAAGCCCTCAGAAGGAAATTTCACCGTCTCCTAGAATTTACCTCAACCTCTTGTCCCCAAAATTGTTCATATTTTTTTTTAAATATCTAGATATAAAACTTTGATCAATAGTCTGTGGATTTAATTTATTAATTTATTTATTAAGGCTCATGTAGTACCATTTTCATTCACGGCGGTTTATATCCGCACCAGTGCAACATACACTGAAGACCATTTGGCAGGCTGAAGGTCTTCAGAGGACTCTGCTCTCTTTAACCATCTCTGCTTTCTGTCAAAGCCTAAATGAATAGGCCCAGAAGTTTGGTTCTCTAATGTTAAAGAATGACATGTGCCTAAGGGAACTGGGGTCTGTAGGGATTGCTGCTTGTGACCTCAGTTGCGAGAGCTTGTGTGTAGCTGATTATCTTCATGTGCTGACCTTCAAATGGTAAGGCTTTATTTAGCTAGGTGTGTACTGTATATCACTTGGAGAATTTTAATAAAAGCTTATTTTAGAAGCACAGCTGCCAGATGAATGAGATGCCTAAGAGAGAATTCTCGCTTTACTAAAAAAGGTATAACAGAAACCTCTTTGGAAAGGGAAGGGAAGGAGAGGGTGGGATTGGAGGGATGAAATCTATTCTTCTGCAACCACATCTGCTTGTGCTCAGCATAAAAAGTAAGTCTGACAATTTTCCAAAACAGAAAGGGCCCGATTCTGTCCCGCATGTCCATCTCCTCTGTGCGTCCGGTCTGAACCGGAAGCACAGAGGCGATTGCGATTCTGATCCTGCAGGGCACATTTAGACCCGCGGGATCAGAATCATGAACAGTCCTGCACGTGCAGGACTGCACCCAGCTAACTCAGGGCATTTAAATGGAGCTGCGGCGCCATGGTGTCATGTTGCCATGGCACAGCGGCTCCATTTAAAAGCCACAATGCCGGCCTCCGACCAAAACTGCAAATTCCCTGTGGTCCGCTCTCCGATCCAGCTTCCAAAGACCAGGGTCAGGCTTCGGGGAATGTCTCCTGGCCACCCCCCCAGCCCCTTCCGCACCCTGAATTAAAAAAAATAAAAATAAAATTGTCCAGGGGAGTTATTCCACCTTGGAGGTGGAATAACTTCCCAGCCATTTCGCTGGCCCTGGATGTACAGGGCCGACATTAGAATCGGCGGGGAAGTTAGTCGGGGGCAGAAGCCAGCATGAATAGCGGGGATGGACGACCCATTGGGACGTCCGTCCCCGCTATTAGTGCTTCAGAATGACCCCCAAAGCAAGCAGTTATTCTTTCACATTTCTCAGCCCCAAAGGTTTTCCAACATCCTCAAGACCACATTCATCATTTTCCAATTGCGCTCTTTCTGGTTTCACAACAGAGGTTTTCAGGCCAACGCAGAAGCATACAGTGACAGTTCTCCCACTTTTGCCTTTCTGTATCTACCAGAAAACAAGTGTAACGAGTCATTCTTCATGTGCAAGAACGGGAACTGCATTGCCGAGAGCCTGCTTTGCGACAATAACAATGACTGCAAGGACGGCTCGGATGAGCTCAACTGCTTTATCAATGAGTGTCTCAACAAGAAACTCAGCGGCTGTACACAGGAGTGTGAGGACCTCAAAATTGGCTACAAGGTTGAGACCTTAGACTTCATTTGATTTCATTACATTGCTTTAGGAATGAGTGCAAAGTTAAAGTGGGTGTGTTTTGTTTTACATTTTTAAGAGCAGAATATAGTCTTGCCCAGCTTGAGGTGGAACTAGTACCTTGACCCTCTGAACCTACTGATGTCAATGATACTGGTCTGATGTCTGATCAGCAAAATATCTTTAATTAAATGTGCTTTTATTTGTGTGGTAAGCGAGCAGGAGAGAAAAAAATAGAACTTGAATTCCAGCTTCCTTCTACTGATGATTCCTTTCTTACACACAAACCCCTGGAATTATTCTGATTTTACAATAAATCTCTGCAGTTCTGCCAAGGGAGAAACAAATAATACAAAGAGATAAACAGTGAATGCATTTCATGCAGGTTTCTACATACCAGCTGCCAAGCAGAACATTGGAGAGCAGAACTGATGTAGCAAACCTAAGGCGTCATAACCCCCAGGGGCTTATAGTCGAGCAATTCTTATTGCCATGGATTGGGGCGAGGAATGGATAGGGCATAGCAGTCTTGTCTGTTGCTATTTCAGCTTTCCTTTTAGGGTTGGATTTTATAACAGGATATCTATGTGAGAAACATCAAAAGATGTCTTTATAAACTAAGCTCCCAGGCGCAGTCCCAATAGCGCTCAAATGCTGATGTGTACACCTACGCCTGCTCTGGAACTGGAAGAAATGAGTGCATGTACTCAAAGCACACGCACTGCAGTTCTGCCTGTGCTCCAGCCAAATTGCATCACCGGGAGCGCTGACAGATAGCGTAAAAGAAGGCGCTTGGTATGTGCACATGCGGCGACATCATTTTAGAAAAGTGCTTTTCTGCACGCTTTCCACACATTTCCCTGAAATTCTTCACATTTCAGCACATCCTCTTTGCTTCCTTTAGGCCAGGCATGGCACGCTCCATTTGCACCCCCACCCCCCCCAAATTAACTTCTTTGCCTTGAAATCTGCAGTGCAGGTGCCGTCCTGGCTTTAGACTGAAGGATGACAGGAAAACCTGCATCGATATAGATGAGTGTACGACCACGTATCCATGCAGTCAGAAATGTATCAACACCCTAGGAAGCTATCACTGCTTGTGTGTCGAGGGATATGAGATCAGACCTAATGACACCACTGGCTGTAAGGTGACCTCAGGTAAGTCAGTGGCTTAAAAGATTTTTTTGCACGTGGGGGCCAGCTGAATTTTGAATATCTTTTGGTTGTCAGAAATTTTCAATTCTTATGGGAAAAATATACATTCTGTTACTTCATTCAGTGCTTCTATAATGACCAAGAAAAGGATTTGGCTACAGCATAGCACTGAATTTATATATGTATTTTCAGAATGTATTGTTCATCTTACAAAAGCGTTCAAGATGAGGGCAATGCAAAATTAAGCAAATAATTACATACAAACATCAATGTATATAAATTATCAAATACATAATTACATAACAAATAATGTAATGAAAGGAAATTAAAAATTCATATAGTAGTGAAAGTCCAATAAAAATATATCCGCAAGGAATATAGAGGGAGGACTTTTTGTTGTGTTCACTGTGCACAGGAATTGACCAGAGGATGTACAGGGCGAGTGTGTTTGTGTTGCCCTCTAGACTATCATGCCTTGAAAGCTGTCAGATAATTAGGAGAAGACTGAACCTAATGGGTCAGTGGTGGTCTTTCAACTTAACTATGTAACACTATGCAATGTGTGCACTGATAAAAATGAATACGGTGGAATGTGCGCACTGGTACAGATCCATTGCAGCGCGTACCAATCGGATTTGCAGTTCTGCTCCGCGCCTGTCTGTAAAGGAAGTCAGCAACTCGTGGAAGTGGAGCTACAAAATGATCTTTCTGCATGTTTTTAAATAACTGGGTTTCTTCTCCCTTGAACCCAGCCCTGTGTTGGCTTTCACCATATTTTGTCTTCTAGATGAAGAGCCCTTCCTGATTTTTGCAAATCGCTATTACCTGAGGAAACTCAGCTTGGATGGCACCAATTACACACTGCTGAAACAGGTGACGGGGCAGCCTTGCAGCAGTATCTAATGCATTAAACGGGGTCAGGTCGCTCAGCATCATGATACTGCTTCATACAGTTAGGGAAGTCATTTTCAAGAGCTTTTTTTGTCTGAAAATTACCCTTTTCCTCTTTAAAAGCACATAGGGGGGACACCAACACTTATACGTTTATCCACAGCAGGAGATGGGCTCGGTAGTGGAATACATTTTAGGAAGAAAGGACAGGCCAAAAGCAACAACACAGTTTTACATTCTCAGACGTGCACCTGGCGGTGTCGTGGGAAAATGTATCCACATAGAAAGCAGGTGCATAGCGCTTTGGGTGCGCGTTCCAGTTTTCTAAGGAAAGCATGCGTGTGTTTTGAGAATTGGCGCAGAGTTTGTAAGGGAAAAAGTACCTGTGACCTGTGCACCAACCTGCTTAGTTGTGAATATTGCACCTTACTATTTCCCACAAGGAAGTGTGCCTCTGTTTTTCATTAAGATTCTTATTTTCCTTCCTAAAATCAACTTTGCACAACTGCTGTGGCAGCACTGCCAGCCTTGTGATCCCACTTACTGTATTAGTCCAAATTCTCCGTATTGCTGGTAACACACCAAGGCAGCAGTTCACAGTTTCCATCATTACCGGCTAGTGTCGGCGCAGGGTTGAATTTTCCCGTTTTGTTAGTTCCGAGTCTACAGGGAAACCCTGTGAATTTGTATGCAGCCAGAGACCCAGGTCACACAGTTGAAAATGGGAAGGAGAGGTGCAAGGAAGGAGTAGATGCTATTTGCATACGGCAATGGATGTAAGAACCAGGGCTGGCGTTAGGGGGGTAATTGTCATGGGTCCCCATGCTACAGGGGGGCCTCAGCTCTGTTAAAAGCTGAGGGAAGCACAACCTGCTAGCAGACTTGAGACCTCTTCCCAAGTTTCTGCTCTGAGCTCCCCCCCCCCCCAGCATGTCTAACACTGGCCCTGGTAAACTCCAGAGCAAGCTGGCATCCAGAGACGTCCTTTCTGAAAGCATTCGCATCTACTGTTCCTTCGCAGGGTTTGAACAATGCCGTGGCTTTGGACTTTGATTACAGAGAGCAGATGATCTACTGGACGGATGTCACCACTCAGGGCAGCATGATCCGCAGAATGAACATCAACGGGAATGATGTTCAGGTGAGTGTGGCTAGTTCATCTAGTTTTACTCCTCCTTTCCCTTCATGGCAAAGCATGCTGAGATGTTGGCTTCCGTGGGATCAGTGGATTTTGGCTGCCTGTTTAGAAATGTTCAGAGCGAGCAGTAAGGCTTGCTAAGCATATCCATTTACGAGTCTGATGTTCTCCAGTGCTTTTGCCTTTCAAAGGTGCATTCAAAGAGCCCAAGCCTCCCCCTCCCCCCCCTTTTTAAACAGCACTCAGTGCTGGTGGAAGGGTTATTAGGCATCCTAGACTAACGTTCAGCCTTGTGCCCCTCTCGACTTTCAGCCCCTAGTCTCTTCCCTCCCCCACCCCAAGATGTTGACAATTAAAGGGAGAAATCATGGTCATCTCTATCCCATCTCTCTCAGATCAAGCTTCTAGAAATGTATAATCAGACATCACAGGCCCGATAATCGAAAGCCGCGTAAATGCCTTAAATGGGGCTATTCAGCAGCACTTACACGGTTAGTGCCGTTGAATATCCCCTTCTAAGTGCCCTACGTGCCCCGATGCTATCCAGTTAGCATTGGGGTGTGTAGGAGGCATTCTGGTGCGGAGCAGAGGCAGAGACTGCCGCTTACCAGATAGCGGCGATATTGCACCGCTACCCGGTTAGTGATCTGTGACTTCAACTAGGCCAGCTTTTGGCCCACCTAGTTTGGGCCGCAGATGCTAGCCAGGTAGCGGTGCAATATCGCCGCTACCCGGTTAGTCTCTGTGGCAGTTTTCTCTGTGTGCCAAGCCCAGATATTCAGTGCCATTACCATGGCATTGAATATCCGGGGTTAGGAGTCGGCGGGCAGAGCTATGTGCTGTAGCGGCACATAGCCTGTTCAGATGAATAACGGACCCCATTCTTTTATTTCCGACTTCATTACTTTTCATATTTAAACATCAAGTACAACTTGAATTAGCAGTGAAGTGCAATAACTAAAATACATTTCCTGAGGGCTGGATTTTGGTGTTCATAGACCTTAGGCACTTTCCGTCCCAAATATGGACTTTGAGGACGACATTAAAGACCTTGCTGCAAAGAAAAGCCAAAATAAAAACTGTTAAGAAATGCCTAGAAATTCTGTAATTGTGTTTTTGAAAAGTAACTTTGGCATTTTAGTTGTATTACATTTCTGTCGTGCAATCTTTTTACCTTATTTTTCTATTTTTTAAAATTTTTCCCCTCCTTCGTAGGCTCTAAAAATTTGGTAGACCTTAGGCATTGTTCTTACAGTGTCTAATGGGAAATCCAGCACTGCAGTTATTTTAAATAAGATTTAAAAAATGGCCAGGTTAATCTTGTTTTTAAATATTAAACTTTCTTCCATATATATGCAGTGCAATGTGTGCTGTTGAGTCAATGCTGGTTCCTGGCGATTCACCTTGGCAAGGTGTGATCGGAAGTAGATGATCAGGCCTTTCTTCTGAGCTAGTGGGAGGGTAAAGTAACTTACCCGAGGGCATAAGGAAGTGCCTGTGTGAATCAAAGTCTGATCTCTTGGTCACCAGACTGCTTCTCTAACCACTAGGCTACTTCAAATAAGGCCAAAAAGCCACATATTGTTTAAACGCTATTAGGAAACTATCCACACTTCCTGTGGGGAAAAGTACATCCTGATGGTTCTTTGAGTTTCTGTGGCTGTCAGTCAGAATGTATTGTTTTGCTTTGCTGTTGCTGTTTGCCACCTTATGAAGCTACCGATCTAGGCAGCTACCTAGTCTTGCCTATGTTTGCTCCTGTCTTTGTGCTGATTTCTGTATTTCATGTGTCTAAATCCCTGTTAAATCGTAGGCTGTATATATAGGGAAGCTAGTAAATATCAGCAGACCGACTTAATTAGTACATCCACCCAGTTTGCGTGATGATCAGTAAGTGAATCACCATCGTTATTATCAATAATATTTGTTCTCAACTCAACATTCAGCAAGCAAGGCATTGTTTTTATCTCCTATTCCTCTGGGGAAGAATGTTAAGACAGCTGATTTTTGAGCCATTTTCAAATGTATTAAAACATGGCCGTTGGGCAGCACAATGGTTCCCTGTGCAAGATGCTAATCAGCCTCTCTAGCTCTTTTCTTCTCTGCCTTTAGAAATAGATACATAAGCCATGCTTCCTGTTTCAGATTCTCCATCGCACTGGCCTGAGTAACCCCGATGGGTTAGCAGTAGATTGGGTTGGTGGGAACCTTTACTGGTGTGACAAAGGAAGAGATACCATTGAAGTGTCCAAACTTAATGGAGCCTATAGAACCGTGCTGGTTAACTCGGGCCTGAGAGAACCCCGGGCTCTTGTGGTCGATGTGCAGAATGGGTAAGAGTTTTGATATTTTATGTAGACAGAGAGATGTCCCATGAACACCTCCCACCTCTCAACCACCAAAAAAAAGACCCTGCAAAGTATTGACCTTCAGGCTAATTCCATCCTTTGGGGATAGCCTTCTATGTTTTGTGACTTACCCACTCTTCTGTTTCCCAGGTAAATGTAGTGAAAGAATCAGAAAGAGATCTTGTATTAATGATACGTTTCTAGTGGGGCTGTTCTCTTTTACTTAGCTATCTATACTGGACAGACTGGGGTGACAACTCACTGATCGGCAAGATAGGCATGGATGGCTCCAACAGAAGCGTGATCGTTGACACCAAGATCACCTGGCCCAATGGCCTTACCCTGGATTATGTCAACGGCAGGATATACTGGGCCGATGCCCGAGAAGACTACATCCAGTTTGCCAGCCTTGATGGGAGCAGCCGGCACACAGGTGAGAAGAATGAGTGGCGGCTTGTGAAGAAAACCAGATTCAAGTGCGTCGGTGTGTAGCATATGCTGCTGTTCAGGGCATTTTCTGGCAGTACGTCCTGGTACCAAGTATCTGCATCATTTTTGTCACATATCGACTCACCAACCTTCAATTTAAAGCACAGCTGCTTCCCAGAACTAATTCTGATGCGCTTACAAAGACTGGAGAACAGCACGATCATGTCGGCATGCATCCCCTAGGGCTTTTCTCTTCCGTTTGTACCTTCCTGCTCAAGGACAACCCTGCCTGCTGGATCTATTTAAACCTACACAGAGCAGCCATAGCAGCTTTCTCTGGGGTGCTTTTCTCTGCAGCCTACCTTCTAACGCTATTTACACTTCCTGTTCAAAGAAGGCAGGCCACAGAGACGAGCACTAAGGAGCTCACTATTACTGCAGTTTCATGCAAATTTAAATGCAGCCAGCAAACAGGGCCATCCATTGGAAGGAATATGCAAATTGAAGAGAAATGCCTCCATGGTGTCACTTATTTCCTAAATTTTGGTGTAAGCATGCAAGGACTGAAGTAGGCTGAGAAACAAGCATCTTACTCCTGTTTTCAGATCCCATGGCTGTTGCTGTCAGAACCATTTGGAAAGGATGTTGGGGCGGGGGAGAGAAAGGACTAAGGAAGGGAGGGATGAAAGGGGTAGAGGATAAAAGGATGAGGGGAAAAAAAGAAACGTGAAGAAGGGATGAATAAAAGGGGAAGAGAGGAAAGATAAAGGACAGAGGGAAGAAAATACGGGAGATAGAAATGGAAAATAGGCAGAACTGAAGAAAGGAGTAGTGAAAGATTGAGTTAAGAGAGAGAATGGCAGAAAGAATAATGAAGGGAGGAAAAAGCGTGCATGTCTGAGGGAGAAGGTGACCAGTGTGCCAGAACATATGGGGGCAAGCTGTGTGCGCGAGATTTGGGGAGGGATGCTGAGAGGGGTGTGTGTCAGAAAGGGGAGAAGCGGCGTGTGCAGTACATGCGAATGAGATCAGCAAGAGAAGAAAGGGGCAGTAGGAAGGAAGCACCTAAAAATATCTGAGAGAATAGAATGGATAACAAAAGAACAAAAAGATATAGAAATCAGGGGAGAGGGAATTTGGAAATATATCAAAATAAAAATAGAAGAAATGAAAATATAAAATATAAATAAAAATAAAACACACGAAAGAAACATGAAGGATGTAAATAAGGAAAATAAAAGGAATGCAAAGATTTCAGAATATTTTATTGAAAATTATTGCATTACCTTACAGTGTAAATTGGATGACTGAGAGTTCCAGGCAGTGGTGGCCTGAAGGTTGTTGAGATTAGAACATAAGATATGCCATACTGGGTCAGACCAAGGTCCATCAAGCCCAGTATTCTGTTTCCAACAGTGGCCAATCTAGGTCATATGTACCTAGCAGTTTTCCCAAGAGACACAAGTTCCACAATGCTTGTATTGGTTCAAACATTGATATCCTGGGTCCCTTCTTAATAATGGTTTATGAACCTTTCCTCCAGGAAACCCAGCTACACTAACAGCCTTTATTACATCCTCCAGTAACAAATTCCAGAGTTTGATTACACGTTGAGTGAAAAAATATTTTCTTTTATTAGTCTTAAATAGTTTACCCTGTAGCTTTATTGCATGTCCCCTAGTCTTTCTATATTCTGATAACGTAAACAATCGATCTACGTTTACCCGTTCCACTCTGTTCATTAATTTATAGACTTCTATCATATCTCCCCTCAGCCGTCTCTTTTCCAGGTTAAAGAGCCCTAACCTTTTTAGCCTTTCTTCATAGGAGTATCCTTCCATCCCCTTTACCATTTTGGTGGCTCTTCTCTGAACCTTTTCTAAAATCGCTATATCCTTTTTAAGATACGGCGACCATAATTGCACACAATATTCAAGGTGCGGTCTCACTTTGGAACGATATAAAGGCATTATAATATCTTTTGTTTTATTTTCCATTCCTTTCCTTATCATACCTAGCATTCTATTTGCTCTCTTGGCAGCTGCTGCACACTGGGCCGAGGGTTTTAACATGGTATCCACAATGACGCCTAAATCTTTTTCCTGGGTGGTAGTTCCTAATGTGGAACCTTGCATCGTGTAACCATAGTTTGGGTTGTTCTTCCCTAGGTGCATAACCTTGCACTTGTCCACATTAAATTTCATCTGCCATTTTGATGCCCAGTCTTCCAATTTATCAAGATCCTCTTTCAATTTTCCACAATCCTCTTGGGTTTTAACAACTTTAAATAGTTTTGTGTCATCTGCAAATTTGATAACCCCACTCGTTATTCCACTTTCCAGGTCATTTATGAATATGTCAAAAAGCAGCGGACCCAGCACAGATCCCTGGTGTACACCACTATTCACCTTTCTCCATTGGGAAAATTGGCCATTTAGCCCTACCCTCTGCTTTCTATCTTTTAACCAGTTCCTGATCCACAATAGTACACTGCCTCCTATCCCATGACTCTTTAGTTTTGCCAAAAGTCTCTCATGAGGGACCTTGTCAAAGGCTTTCTGAAAGTCCAGATACACAATATCAACCGACTCACCTTTGTCCACCTGATTATTCATTCCTTCAAAAAAACATAACAGATTAGTAAGACAAGATCTTCCTTGTCTAAAGCCATGTTGGCTGTCTCCCATTAGGTCATGACTATCTACATGCTGAGTAATTTTATTCTTTATGATGGTCTCTATCATTTTTCCCGGTACTGATGTCAGGCTCACCGGTCTGTAGTTTCCAGGATCACCCCTGGAACCCTTTTTAAAAATTGGTGTTACATTGGCGATCCTCCAATCTTCAGGTATTATAGATGATTTTAATGATAGTTCACAGATTACTAATAGCAGGTCTGAAATCTCATATTTCAGTTCTTTCAACACCCTTGGATGTATACCATCCGGCCCAGGTGATTTGCTACTCTTCAGTTTATCTAATAGTTGTAATACATCTTCCCGATGTATCGATATTTCCTTCAATTCTTCCGCACCTTTAAATACCACTTCAGTCATGGGTAACATCCCTACATCTTCCTCAGTAAAGACTGAAGCAAAGAATTCATTCAGTCTCCCCGCTATCGCCTTGTTGCCTCTTAGTGCTCCTTTAACCCCTTTATCATCTAATGGACCAACTGACTCTCTCACAGGTTTTTTGCTACGAATGTACTTGAAAAGGTCTTTACTTCGCATTTTTGCTTCTGCAGCAAGCTTCTTCTCATTTTCTCCCTTTGCCTGCCTTATCAATGCCTTGCATTTGACTTGCCAGTGCTTGTGCTGTTTCCAGGTTTCGTCGTTTGGCTCTTTTTTCCATTTCCTGAAAGATGCTTTTTTGGCAACAACAGCCTCTCTGACCTCACCTTTAAACCATGCTGGCAGTTTTTTGGTCTTCCTTCCACTTTTCTTAAAGCGTGGAATACAGCTAGTCTGGGCTTCCAAGATAGTATTTTTCAACAACAGCCAAGCCTGATGTACGTCTGTAACCTTTGCAACTGCTCCTTTTAATTTTTTCTTAACTGTTTTCCTCATTTTATCATAGTCTCCCTTTCGAAAGTTAAAAGGTAGTACTGTGGATTTCCTTACTATCCCTCCTCCACTAATTAAATCAAAGGCGATCATGCTATGATCACTATTGCCAAGTGGCCCCAACAACCTTATCTCTTGCACTAGATCTGGTGTTCCACTAAGGACTAGGTCTAATATGGCTTCCCCTCTGGTCGGTTCATGAACCAGCTGCTCCAAGAAGCAGTCATTTATTTCATCTAGGAATTTTATCTCCCTAGCATGTCCTGACGTGACACTGACCCAGTCGATACCGGGGTAGTTGAAATCACCCATTTTTATCACTGTGCTGTAACCTTTGTTAGCTTCCTTGATTTCTTTGAGCATTTCATCATCCATTTGGTCATTCTGGCCAGGCGCTCGATAGTACACCCCCACTGCCATTGCCTTCCCCCTTTCTGGGCAAAAGAGTCACTCGAGGCCCTTAGAGGCTTTATTTTGATGACCTAAAAGCAAGTGCAACATTTCCAATTTCACTTTGTCCAATACACAAAACTGCAATGAAAGTTATATTAAGAATCTTTCAAATATTTTTTGTGGAATCAGCTAAAGAGTTGAGTGTTAAAATGCAAATGTGGTGAGTGACTAACAGCTCTTCATTGCTAAAACGTCATTCATTTAGGAAGTTTCATGTACTGTAAAGCGTGAGGCCTGCTTTGCTACTTCCTAAAGCCACCACTGGTACTGTGCTTATTAAGCACTGGACAGGGGATGTAATACAGATTGTGTGCATATGTATGTCTGGGGGGGGGGGGGGTCCAGACAACAAAAGCCGAACAAGTAAACATTTTAGTTTTAGCTGATAAATTAGAATCTGGAAACCTTGGAAGTGTAAATGTGCAAAATCTCTGGTGACTTTAAATTTTGCACAGTACAGGAGGAAATGCATTTCTGCTCTCGGGTTGCATTGCATGCAAAGTCTGGAATTTCGGGTTTTCCAGTTCAGTTTTTATCAGCCTATTTCTGTTTCTAATTTGTAGTCCCTTTATTCTGTATTTGTGAGGGGCCTGTGTTCTGTTTGTGACTTGGGCAAGATCTTTGGGTGATGTTTCTCTGTAGGGATTTACAGCAGTCCAGCTTGTTCTGCGTTCACAGTAAGAGCATTGATGCACTAGGAGCCTATGTAATGTTTGCACTGCTATTCATAAGCTCTGTGGCCAGTTGTAGGAGTGAGGCTATGTGCAGGAAGGATTACATTGCAGGCGACAGCCCCTTGGCAGAGACAACTCTGAACCATTCATTTGAACACCGGCACCTTTTGCCTAGGGGAAAAAAAGCAGTGCTATGGATGTTTGGCATACCCATCCTTCCCTAAAACTAGAGAATTGACTTACACAAGTACTGGTTGCAAACTGAAATGTGCAAAGCCCAATTTTGTATAGGTCATTCGAGTCGGAAGAGGGACTTCCAAGTCAGGACTCACTGAACGGTGGAGCCTTTGTAATATATGTGTAAGAACGCATGTACAGTGGGAGCAGGCCATTTTCCAGAAGAATATGTTCAGTAAGAGTGGCATAGCCTGAGGCTTTCTGTATGTAAGCGCCTCATCTATTTACAGGTTTAAGTACCAGATTTTGCAAAACTGCACATGCGAGGGGAGCCAAATAAGGAGCCAAGCTCCAAAATGCACATTTTTAAATTTTTGAGGTGGTTTATAACCAGAGCTCGACAAATCCCAGGCGCTAGGTCGCCTTGGCAACCAGAAATTTGCACCTGGTGCCTGGGATTTTCTTGCCCCACCCCCTTTTTTCTCCCCAGTGCGTTTCAGCAGCTGTCTGCCCTCAAGGGTCCCATCTCCCCCGGGCAGGAGAGGAGACTACAGCCACCGATCATGGCTAAGATTCCTTCTGGCTGCCTGTGGCGGGCAGAAGAGAAGGCGAAGGCCTCGATCACAGTCTGCAGCATAATAAAGATTGGGAGAGGGAGTGAAGAAGGAGAAGGGCAAGGACCATTTAAAAGGGCATTGGATAGAAGAAAAAGGAGGATGAGGGGATAGAGGCAGTTAATGCTAGGGGGGATGGTGAAAAGGAGAGAGGTTGGACGGGGGACTAAGAGGGGGGGTAGTAGGAGAGGAGTTGGAGGGGAAGAAGGCATTGGCAGTTAAAGGGCTGAATTTATGGGGACAAAAAGACATGAATAGCAGGGATGGATTTCCCAACGGGATGGGGAAGTTAGTCGGGGGTGGGGAAGAGGTGGCCCGGGGGCAGAGAGTGGGCGGACAGTGGGTGGTCGTTGGCCCTGGATGTACAGGGCTGATTCTAATGTCGGTCCTGTACGTCCAGGGCCGACAAAATGGCCGGGGAAGTTATTCCACCTCTGAGGTGGAATAACTTCCCTGGATGTGTTCTTTTTCACGGCTCGGGGCATGAAAGGGGCTGGGGGGGGGGCCAGGGTTTATTCCTTGCAGCCCAACCCTGGCCTTAGGAGGCCAGATTGGGGGTCGGGCTGCGGGGAATAAACATTAGTTTCTGGTGGCCGGCATCGTGGCTTTTAAATGGAGCTGCAGTGCCATGGTAACATGACGCTTTGGTGCTGTAACTCCATTTAAAAGCTTGACTGAGCTATCCGGGCAGTGCCTGTACATGTAGGTCGGGACTGAATCGCACTCCCGACCTACACATACAGGCCTGATCGCGATTCTGATCCTGTGGGACTAGACGTGCCCGGCGGGATCAGAATCGTGATCCCCTCTGTACGTCTGGCTCAGACTGGACGTACAAAGGGTATGTAAGTGTGGGTCAGAATCAGGCCGAATGTGTATTTGATGAAAGATGCATGCCTGCCCTTCCAGAACTTACACAAGCACTTCACCGCCACACCACATACAAAGGCATCCCACCTCCACAGGGGACACACACACACACACGCGCACACACACGCCAGAGGGGTTCAATTCCCACATGGGGGACAAGTAACCTCAAGCCGGAGGGGCTGGGGTCTCCAGTCCCATGGCTGCTCCTTGTGGCCTTGGGCAAGCCACTTAACCCTCCATTGCCTCAGGTACATGTAGATTGTGAGCCCTTCGGGGGAGAAGGGAATAAAAAGTACCTGTTAGTATATACATGTAAGCCGCTCTGATTCGCAAGTAAAGGGCAGTATATCAAATCCTAAACCATAACCATACATACAGGCACTACACAAACCTAGGAACTCCACTGCTGCACCACAGCCCCGCACCCCACCCACACAAGGAACCCATCGCCACATCCCACGCACAGAGACAGGCACCCCACCTTTGCACCATTCACACACACACATACACGCTATCTGAAGCTAGAACAGTTGTTAATCTATATAAAGAATATATTTCTATCTAAAGATGCCATGCGGTGTAGGAGCTCTGGCACTGGTTTTGTGGGATTTGAGAACACGAGACCAGAGTAAGAGGCAATGGAGGGGTGCACAAAGAGGTCACAAGCACTGGCTCCTAAATGCATACAAAATTAGTCAAGGCTGGTTTAAAACACCGGAGAGGTAAACACAATCTCCTGTCAATCAGTCCTCCAAAGCCCAGGCCCAAATGAGCAGTTAGCTGGCAGTTATGCATGCCTACAAGCCTGGGGAAATTTTAGAATTATACTAGTTATTTCCATTAGTAGTGAAAAGGCACACACAGACTCCCAGGCCTGCCCAAACCACATCCCTTCAAATCTGTGCATGCTGGATGCATACATACATACATATGAATGAAACTACGCTTTTATACATGTAAACCTTCTAAATATTACCTCCAAAGTATTGTTTTCTGTGGGGATAGGTTTAGAAACGCCTGCATTGGTGAAAAGCGTGCGTGTGAACTTTGCGGGTCTTTAACATAAAAGTGCACAAAGTACTTTCACTTTAAAAATTATCCCAGGAAAAGTGCCACACGCATTTATACCAGCCAGCCGGCAGCCTGTGCAGGCACTTTGACTGAAAGCAGAGGCATACGTGTGAAAATTCAGACGCACGTACAGTTCAAACGACATCCTCAGCCCTTCCGGAAAAACTCCGCCCCCTATAGCGGATACAAGGGCAAGTCGGGTGGCACCGACCACCTACTTCTAGCCACACTTGGGTTGGGCAGTTCAGTACAGCATTGCTTTACCTGCAGAAATGGCTTTAAAGATTACTCTCTATATCGCTGACTTTTTAATGTATTGAAAAAAGCTGGTGCAAAGCCGATATGAAACGCTCAGAGCACGTATATGCTGGTATTGCAAGGGTGCCAGTGAGTTAGTGCTGACTCCTAGTGACCCTACAGCCTCTAGGTTATTTTGGCAAGGCGTGACCAAAAGTAGATTGTCAGGCCTTTCTTCCAAGGCAGTGGAGGATAAAGTGACCTTCCCAAGGCCACAAGGAGTGCCAGTGGGAATCAAGCCCTGGTCTCTTGGTCACCAGGCCGCTGCTCTAAGCACACCATTCATTCAAAATGGCGCCATGTTAAATCAGAGCATTGCACAAGATTCCTCAGGCTCACAAAATAATATACTTTCATACTTCAGTTTCATTTTAAATTTATTCTGTGTGGAAATACAGTTAAAATGCCCCCTGCTTTTTCCCTGCACGTGTGTGTGAGTTGGGGCTTCTAGTTATGTTTTTAGGATGCACAGCGAGATGGTTAACAAAGTAGAAGCCTGAAATCTCCCTGTGGTTACTAAGCATGTGACAGTGCCCCCTCTCCTCCCATGGTTCATGGCTACTGAATACTGATTTAGCAGTGTTGTCTTGTGTTCAATATATACCAATGGCACAATGATGTCAGCTCCTTATACAAAACTGGCTAAATAAATAAATTGCAGCATGGGGCATAGTTTGTTCCAGAATGGGGGGGGGGGGGGGGAGTGGTCACAGTTTGTAAAACCTGCCCTGGGTGCAAAATTGTCTAGCTACAGCATTGTTCTGAGCACTTTAGACTTGAAACTAACACAGTAATTCGGTGAAGGAGTTTCTTAAGTGCCTTTTTGTACACCAAAACAGATGTTTCCATTGTTAACAGAGGAAATTAGCTTCAGGGAAGGAAATTGGATGTTTAGAAAAGTTTATTCCAGTGCTGGTCCTTTAAAGCCTGTGAGTAAGCTGTGATGCATGTTGTCCAGGATTTGCCGTTTCTTTGGTGGTGAAATTCACACATGCCAGCAGGTTACTGGTGTTGCATAACAGAGGTCTACAGTATTTTAAAAAAAATATTCTTAAATACAACGTGAAGTAGGAATGTATTTTAGCCACGTGCAAGAGTGCCTGTTGAGGGTGTGTCCATCTTTGCCTATACACATGCATCTGGATGTAGGTGCACACGCGTGGCGACTGCATACACACTCTAGCACCCAGAAGGAGGGGGAGCAGAGTGAATTCCTACCATCACTGCTTTCTGCATTGGTGGGAGAAGCAGATTGGCTGGTTTCTAGACGTACTGCGGTCCACTGATAAGGTCCTTCTGTATGAATTTCAGTTGTTACTGTACCTGGGTTGGTAGCATCACAGTTAACTCCCCCTGAAGAAGGCGTTCAGCCGAAACGCGTTGGGTTTTCTTAATAAAAGCCTTTTTTAAAAAACCTACCACTGTCCTGGTGCACCTGTTCTTTGTTGTCCTTGATATCACCTGCTAGTGTTTGTGCTCTTCTATGGACCTTTGGTGGGAGAAGCAGCCAGCTCCGACTCCTCCCATGAACTTCAGAGGTGGCAGGAGACGTGCTTGGAGGGAGCCCCCCATACCCTGCTGTGCACTACTAAAGGCAGGCACTTATCCACTTACTTTATTGTCCTCTAGTCTATACTAATCAACATCAGCTTTGTAAAAGGTAGTATAAAGTTTTAAAAGCTTTCTTTTAGAAATCCTTGGGAAATTTGTTGATAAAATTCCATATTAGTGCCTCATGTATATATAATAATCTGTCATTGCTGCTAAGTTATCTTCTGAGATTCACAGCCACTCTCCCACCTATGCATTCATTTGACCCCCATCTGCCACATCTGTCTTCTCCCTGCAGTGCTGAGCCAGGATATCCCTCACATCTTTGCCCTGACCCTCTTTGAGGATTACATCTATTGGACGGACTGGGAGACCAAGTCCATCAATCGAGCTCACAAGAGCACTGGTGCCAACAAGTCGGTGCTCATCAGCACTCTTCACCGGCCCATGGACATCCACATCTACCATTCCTACCGGCAGCCCGATGGTATGTAACGTTCTGGAAGCCTTTGCCAGGCTCGTCTACAGCAAAAGAGCCTAACATAGCGCATTCGCTGTTCTAATGTAAAGTGCAGGGGTTTATTCAGGCATATGGTTCTTGGGGTGGGTGATGAGCGGGCTTCAGCATGCGGGAGGAAGGGTCTCAGCACTGCATGTGCTTCCAGTTTTTACAGCAAATGAAAGACGTAAACAAAGCGAGCTTCCCGAATGCTCTTCTAATATCTCACAGTTATAGAGGCAAAAAGCATTCCTTAAGTAATTATGGTTCCATTTTCTCTGGATATAGAAACATTAATTGTTTTTTTTCTAGCCTTTTATCATCACTTGGATTTAATCTGATAAAATGATCTTTATTTTCACACATGAGCTGAATAAATTTGTGATTCTGATTTCATGGTTAATTAAATAAAACTTATTACACTCTGTGGCTTTCCTTAGCAGTACTTTAAGGGGAGGGGGGAAAGAGTAGCAGTTCTCAAAGCTCTGCAGATTGTTGCAAACTGCATGGATGCATTTCCCTGTGAAATCTGCACCAGTTCTGAGGGCAGAAATTTGCTCTTCCTTTGAGAATTGCCCAGGGTAAAAGCGCTTGCAAAGTTTTGCACCTGTTTTGCCTGCGAATACTTTGTTTTTGAAAAATGATGTGTAGTTTTGAAACTGCAGAAGTCTGTGTGTGTGGCCGTCTCTGATCCACCAGGTTGGCACCCTGGGTGATTATTGTTGTCCATGTTTCCTTTTCTTCAGTTCCCAATCATCCTTGTAAAACTAATAACGGCGGCTGCAGCAACCTGTGTCTTCTCTCCCCTGGAGGTAGCTATAAATGTGCCTGTCCAACTAACTTCTACCTCGCTACAGATGGCAAGACTTGTGTTTCCAATTGCACAGCCAGCCAGGTAACGAGCGCTTGATTCCTTTACTGCCAGCTCAACCAGCTCTTGAGACAGCAGTCAGAAAACTGGGTGCTTCACGGGGGCCCAGGTCTCACTGATTGACAAGTTGATTCGTTTGGGGTTTTCTGACCTGGCTGTTTCCTCCAACTCCTTTAGAGATTCCGTTTCATATAGAACCAGGGCTGAGATCTAGTCTGATGAACCTTCATTCACAATTACCTGGGGGTTATTTTTCCTTATTCTATATCCCCTTCAAACTCATTTTAGTTCAGCCATTGCAGTGAGGGTCCTCACCTGGGGACCATGCCTGAGGACTTATTCTGCAGTCCTACAATCATGGGCCCTAAATTCAGCCACTGGGGGTCGTGGGTGCATGATAACTGAGGCTTCCTTTCCTTGGGAACTCTGAGCACTGGCTCTGGGAAGAAGACGACCTGACCTCGGAAGTGAACCCAGGTTCTTCTCCATGCCTCTGGTCTACGAATCGTGTATGTCTCTCAAATCATAAGATAAGCTCATTATTGTGTACACACCGTTCATTAAACTTCTGAGAGTTATTGCTTAGCTTTAAAAGCATAGCTGCAGAAATAAGACACGGCAGGCATGATTTTCAGCCAGCATAGGGAGTATTAATGTAAGTACTAGTCCTTAAATGAATGCGTGTGTTCGGTGGTCCTGACCGTATCGGTAACGGAACTGAAGATACAGATGATGGGCTCCATTTGGTTCAGGCCTGTTGTTCAGCAGTTCCGAACTAAACACGTAAGTTATCCAGATAGCACCCGAGTATCACTGCTGTCCAGATCATTTTTCAGCCCACCCTCACTCTGCCCCTAACCCGTTCCCATACTATGCAGATAGTTTTTCAGCCCTTCACCATCCATATAAGAATGGAAAACACATGGGTAATGAAGTTGTGTGTTCACCAGCCACCAGTGAATGTAGAACTCTATTTGAATATCACCTCAATTCTTGCTCACAAGAAATCCTCTCGGAGCGCTTGGCAGTGTGCCACCTCTTTTCTCTTTGCCCTCATCTTGTACCTTTGTTTTTAGTTTGTATGCAAGAATGACAAGTGCATTCCATTCTGGTGGAAGTGTGACACAGAGGATGACTGTGGCGACCGCTCTGATGAGCCCGAGGACTGTCGTGAGTTACCCGTTCCATGACTATTGCTTTCAGAGATTGCATGCAGTGTCCTTATGGGCCCCAGTGGTATTTTTTATGGGTTTGGAAGAATGGGGGTGGGGAAGGGGCTCAGGAGTTATGAAGACCCACTTGGGCCACTAGGGATCCTGGCCCCTTTGTTTCCCACATTGTAGCTTTATTCCATCCCAGAGCTGATGTAAAGATTCACCATTAAGGGAAAAGTGAAAAAAACTGCACTAAATTCTAGTGCAATTTTTTTTACATGAAGGGCAGAGTGCTATTCAAGGATTCTGCATCACATTTGTGTGCTCAATGTGCTGTTACTGGAATTATGATCTCTGCATATGATTATTTTTTATTCAGTTATTACAAAACAAAGTTCCATTAAAAAGATTTTTGCATGATCACTCTGCTATCCTTCGGTGCAATGGTTTTGCTCAAAAATTTCCCATGTTACATTGTTTTAAGCATTGGGAGTTCTCCTAGGACAAGCAGGATGTGTCAGCCACACCTGGTGACATCATCCGATGGCGCCATGATGGAAGTGCTCTCTAGCTCAGAAGCTTCTGAGCATCTGTGAGGTGGTCCCACCTCCCCGGCCCGCCCCTAGCCCGGTCGGTCTTCTTTCTTCCGCCTTTGCCTCAAGACGGATCTTCAGCTCTCCGCTACTATCAACAGTTACAGTATGCCCAAACCAGGGTTCAAAAAATGCCTACAATCCAATCGAAAAATGAACATTACAGACACTCACCAGCGTTGCCTCGGAGCATCTCATGAGGTCGAGGACTGTTCCAGCTGCGCCCGTATGTCTCCCAGGGCAAGGAAACACAGAGACCACTCTCTAAAAGACTTTCTGGCTTCATCGGAATCAGCGCGAACTTCTGCTCAAGCCGGGACCTCGGAGCGGCACAGGTCAGCGACAGGGAATGCACCGCATAAAGCCGTTCCCGATCGCTTAGGCCGGGGGTCCATCGCGTCATCTTCAACGGAGAAGCCGACCTCCCCCGCTGCCTCCACGATGCACAGGGTAAGCCCCCCGACAGCTCTCAGCTCCTCCGGCCTTTCCCCTCTGCCATGCGGCTCCCATGCCTCCAACCAAGATGGCGCCGCCCACGTGGCCCCGCCGAGCTCCGCCTACAGACACTCCCACTCTGCTCTTATTGGTCAGAGCGGGTCTTCCAACCGCGCTGATGCCAGCGCTTGTGATCAGCGCCGACAGCCCTCCCCTCGAGCCAGCGCTGTGGGAGCCCGCTCCGAAGAGGATCACCGTGCCGAGGGAGATCACCAGCGCGGCAGTCATAAACGCCACTCTGACAGCCGGAAAGCCTCCGATCGGCGCGGCAACAGCGACAAAAGTGCCCACGGACATAAAAAACACAAGAGGCATAGTACAGCTGCTGCAGATGGGCACAGGAACCACAGGGACAGACGTTCCTACTCTAGCGGGAGGAGTGCTGACAGCGGCTCTTCCCGCGGCCGCAAGAAGAGCAGGCGATCTAGTTCTCACTCAAGCAAAGGGCACAGGAGCAGCCATTCTGCGGAATCCAGCACCTCTGCAGTCATCCTGCAATTACTGACTCGCCTTGTGGATCAAACAGCACCTCCGCGTCTGGACCACGAGCGAGTAGCCTCTATGGACATGCCACCACCAGCAGTAACCCTGCCTAGCCTTGAGCGGTCCCTCACCCCGCCGTCACCAGATCAAACACCTCCCAGAGCGCGGACTCCTTCTCCTGTGCATGACCTAGACTCAGGAGGGAGCGACATGGAGGGGATGGGGCCAGATTCACCCTCTTCCAAGACCACACCAAATGAACCGAAGGAGACACCTACACAGGTTCCTGAAGACCTTACCTACCCCAAATTCCTGAGGAAGGTTGTGGCCAGGCTGGGTCTAACCACTGAGGAAGCCTCCGACGAGAAGGATCCGGAGGTCATGAAATACCTCAACGGCCCTAAACCAGCTCTGGCTCTTCCCCTCCACCGGAAACTGAAAGACAAACAGTCTACCCTCTGGCAGTCTTCTGCCTCCGGCCAGGCCTGCACCAGACGCCTAGACAGCAAATACCTCCTCCACATGGCACCAGGATTTGACAAGTCTCAGCTGCCCCACCAGTCCATTGTGGTGGCTTCGGCACTCAAAAGAACTAAATCTGCACGTACGCAGGCTAACCACCCACCAGGCAGAGACCCCAAGCTCCTCGACGACATGGGGAGGAAGGCTTTTCAAGGGGCGATGCTCAGTGCCAAGATTTCAGCACATCAGTTTCAGCATGTCTTATTCCAAGACGCCCTCCTGGCAGATCTCAAAGGCCAGTTGCATACTCTTCCCAAGGAATCACAGCCAGCAGCTTCAGCCACGCTACAAGAGCTGGCTGAATGTACCAAGCACCTGATGAGCACAGCCTTTGATGCTTTTGACACGGCCATCCGGACGGCGGGCACAGCCATTTCGGCCCGCCGCTGGGCATGGCTCCGTGCGTCCGGATTATCGGACAACACCCACGACAGGATCGCTGACGCGCCCTGCCTGGGTGACTCCCTGTTTGGAGACAAGGTCGCAGACACAGTGAACGGTCTCAGAGGACTGCACCACTTTGAAAACACTAGCGGCGGATGGACTCGAATGCCCCTTCTGGTCACAGAAAGGGAGCTACTACCGCAAGCCCTTTTCCAAGAGATACTATGGCTCCAATCGACAGTGGCAAGCACCGAAGTTCAAGCAGACCTACAATAGATCGTCCTTTCAGAGACAGCAACCGAGGGAACGCAAACAGAAACAGGCGAACCCCCAGCAGTCCGGTAAGAACACATCCTCCTTCTGACAACTTAACGGCAGCTCTGCCGGTGGGGAGCCGCTTGTCCAATTTCCTGTCGGCGTGGCGGGAGATCACCACGGACAAGTGGGTCATCCAGATTATCCAGTCAGGCTACCGCTTACGCCTCTCCTCCCCACCGTGGCAGCGCATGCAACCCACCAGCCAGCCTCCACTGCATCTGGAAACTCCGCTTTCGGGCCTTCTGCAGCAACTTCTCCTGGCCCAGACGATAGAACCGGGTCCCCCCCCAGCGAAATCAACACTGGCTTCTACTCACGTTACTTTCTTATCCCCAAGAAGTCCGGGGGCCTCCGCCCTATTCTGGACCTCCGCAAGCTGAACAACTTCATCACAAAGGAGAAGTTCCGGATGTACTCGCTAAATTCCATTCTTCCCCTCATCAGAGTGGGGGACTGGATGGCTACTCTGGACCTGCAGGACGCCTACTCTCACATTCCAGTCCACACCTCCCACAGGCAATTCCTGAGGTTCATAGCACTGGGGTGCCACTACCAATATCAGGTCCTTCCTTTCGGGCTCTCCTCGGCACCCAGAGTCTTCACGAAGTGTGTAGCGGTGGCCGCTGCACACCTATGCAGACAAGGCGTCGTCATCTTTCCCTACCTGAATGACTGGCTGCTGTCGGCGCCCTCTGCTCCCGAGCTCAGGAGAGCAGTGCGCAAGACGACGGACCTACTAACCAGACTGGGCTTCCTTCTCAACAAGGAGAAGTCCCGGTTGGAACCCACTCAACGTACAGAATTCATCGGGGCGATAATCGACACCAGTTCCTCCAAGGCCATCCTTCCCGAGCACCGGATGAAGGTCATCATCTACCTTGCCAAGAAGGTATCAGCAGCAAAGCAGACCATGGCCCACGACATCCTGCGCCTTCTGGGTCACATGGCGGCGATGACCTCGGTCCTGCCATTGGCCAGATTGCACATGCGCACCCTCCAGTGGCACCTTCGGACACACTGGAAACAAGTGTCTCAACCACTCACCGCCCGCATCCCGACCAGAACCAAGGTTGTCCAGAGCCTGCGTTGGTGGACGGAACCAGCCAACCTCGCAGTAGGTAAGGATTTACAACCCCGCGGCTATCAACTCATCCTGACCACGGATGCCTCCTCCACGGGGTGGGGAGCCCACCTGCTGCATCTCAGCACGCAAGGAGCCTGGACCAGAGCGGAGCAATCCCTCCACATCAACGTTCTTGAGCTTCGGGCAGTCAGGTATGCCCTCCAGATGTTCATGTCTCACCTGGCAGGGAAGTCATTCTTGATACAGACAGACAACCAGGTGACCATGTTCTACATCAACAAACAAGGGGGCACGGGATCACATCCTCTATGCAAGGAGGCCCTCGAGACCTGGTCCTTAGCGCTAGCCAACAACTGCTTTCTACAGGCGACTTACCTCCCCGGGGACCAGAATGCCTTAGCGGACAGACTGAGCAGGCAGCTCCAACCCCACGAGTGGACGCTTCACGAGGAGGTGGCGGGGAACATCTTCCAACGTTGGGGAACTCCCCAAATCGACCTCTTTGCGACCGAGGTCAACACAAGATGCCCACTGTTCTGCTCCAAACGCCCGTCGCTCCAGAGAGTGGCTTTGGATGCGTTCGCCGTACCCTGGGGGGATTGGAAATTGGCATACGCCTTCCCTCCAACCCCTCTCTTGACAGCCACGATACAGCGCATCATCAACGACAAGGTGCACATCATTCTGATTGCGCCCCACTGGCCACGACAGATGTGGTTCTCCCTGCTGCTGCAGCTCTCCCAAGAACCGCCCATTCGATTACCAATGCGACCAGACCTGCTCACCCAGAACGATGGCAAGACCTGGCATCCCAGCCTCCAGACCCTTGCCTTGACAGCCTGGAGGCTGAAAGGGTAAATCTCCATGACCTCCACCTAACCGCGGAGGTGCAGCAGATTGTCCTGGCTTCCAGGAGACCGTCCACTAGAAAGTCATACAGCCATAAGTGGAAGCGTTTCAGTGTATGGTGCACAGGTCAAGGAGTCCGACCAGCCTCTTGCCCCGTTCCCACAGTCCTGCAGTACCTCTCCCTTCTCTTCAACCTTGGCCTGAAACCACAGTCCATCAAGGTACACCTCGCAGCCATTGCGTCTCTGCACGAACTTCGAAGCGACTCAGCCACGGGCTCCATCGCCACCCTTCCCATCGTGACGCGCTTCATGAGAGGCCTCAGGAACCTGCAACCCCCTGTTAGGAAACCAGTACCTTCTTGGGACCTCAATGTTGTCCTGCAACAGCTAACGCAGGAGCCGTTCGAGCCCCTGCTCACGGCGAGAGGAAAATACCTGTCCTGGAAAACACTCTTCCTCATCGCCATCACATCAGCAAGGAGGGTTAGCGAGCTACAGGCTCTAGTGGCTCACCCTCCCTACACTAAGATCTACCATAACAGGGCATCTCTCCGGACCCACCCTAAGTTTGTACCTAAGGTTGCCTCCGACTTTCACGTCAATCAGTCTGTGGAGCTTCCCTCCTTCTTCCCAGCTCCTCACTCCTCGCCCGAGGAGCAGCATCTTCACTCACTGGATTGCGTCCGAGCCTTACGCATCTACATCGACAGGACGTCCGCCGTTCGACGGGGGACCCAGCTCTTCATGTCATTTGACCCTAACAGACCAGGGCGACCCGTCACCAAGCGCACACTCTCCCATTGGATATCCGACTGCGTTGCCTATTGCCTGCAAAAGGCAGGCGCCCTCCCAGCGAATAAGGCGAGTGCACACCAGCTCCGCGCACTAGCCACCTCTTTGGCCAGCGCGCAGGAGGTCCTAGTGAACGAGATATGTAAAGCCGCCACCTGGTCCTCTCAACTCACCTTCCAAAAGCACTACTGCCTGGACCTCCATGCGGAGGCCGACAGCTCCTTTGGCCGGGCAGTTCTGTCGGCGGTCTCAGCACCCACGACGGTTCGGGACCTGCCGGGCCAGTCGACCAGCCCCAGCCCTGACGGGACAGCTACCCAGATATCTCTGTCCCGGTGCTGAGCACCTAGGCTCATATGTACTTGTACTCTGCTAGTTGTACTCTGTACTCTGCTAGTTGCACAGTTGATGTTTTTGCACTGTTTGTTGGATTTGCACAGTTGATGTATTCTACCTCTTTGCATGTTTGCACGGTTGATGTTATTCTACCTCAGGGCAGGTTGCCTAAGAGTGTTGCACTTTACTCTGTATGCTAGTTGTGTTGCACAATAAATACGTGTATTGTTGTTCGGTCGCATGCCTCCATCAGTGTGTTCACTTAAACAGCTGTATGATTGTTCTGTCGCATGCCCCCCTCATTCTCCACAGCGTTCAACACATAGCTTGGGAGACACCAGGTGTGGCTGACACATCCTGCTTGTCCTAGGAGAAAATAGAGTTACTTACCTGTAACGGAGTTCTCCGTGGACAGCAGGATAAGTCAGCCACACGATCCCACCCACCTCCCCTGCATGAGGGTGGCCCGCACCCTAGCCGCAAGGGCATAACTAGTCACTCACTGACCGGGCTAGGGGCGGGCCGGGGAGGTGGGACCACCTCACACATGCTCAGAAGCTTCTGAGCTAGAGAGCACTTCCGTCATGGCGCCGTCGGATGACGTCACCAGGTGTGGCTGACTTATCCTGCTGTCCACGGAGAACTCCGTTACAGGTAAGTAACTCTGTTTAAGACGAGCACAGGAAACTGTAAAGTAAACTGCTGTGCTTTGTTTACTGCATTGGCCAGAATTACGCATACACGTTTGTGGTCTTCAAATCACCTACATTCATGTGCTCTTTTCTCCATCTCCTGCCTTCTTATGCCTTCAGGTATCTTTCTCTAACAAATTTTTTCACAATAATTTTCCACCTTTTATTGAAAGTTGATTTAAAATACAAACGATCAAACAAAAAAAAAAAAATAAAGCTCTTTTCCATGTCGTCCTGCTAGACCAATCCAGACATGTGGGTTGTGTTCCCCTACTAGCAGATTGGTAGAGACAGGACCAATGAAAAACCAGTGAAAACGTTTCAGTGATATCACTCCCATGCTTCTATTCACCTCAGCCACCAGAAGTCCCTTCAGTACTTCTTTATCTCCAGCACATGGTGGATGGATTTTCTCCTTTCTGAAGAAAATTCTAAGGATTTGAGAGGAAAAGATTGATTTGAAATGTTTGTGAAGACAGTCTGCAGGTTGATCTCTCACTGGAGCGTGATGTAGGAGGCATCACTAGACTGCAGTCTTGTTGGGAGCCATAGGAGGAGTAAAAATTGGTTCAGTTCCATGCTCTTACTCTTGATAAGAGCCTGTTGAGCAGCCAGAAATTGGAAAGATTTGGAAGGATCTGGAAGAGCACGACTACCTCACACAACCTCAACGCCCTCTCCCTCCTCTGTCTCCCTCCCTGCTCTCTCCTGAAGATTGCAGAAGGCTCTCAGAGGGATCTGCCCACCAACCACCTTAAACGCAGTGCTGTAAGCCAGAGAAACGGTTCCTGAGGAGTAGAGCTGTGCCTGGCATGGATTTGCGGCCTGGGGCTCTCAGGGGGGTGAGTTCCAAGGCTTGACCTCGTCACTGTCCTTTTGGGGGGCTCCCAATTCCATCTGTCTGGGACGCAATTCGGGGTGTACTGCTGGTGACCATTGGCACCATATGGAAGTTTCCTGCCGTTTTCTGCACGCATTAGTAGCATTTTAAGCTAACGTGCGCCTGGCGGCAATGTTCCTTCTAATTTTCTGTAGGCTGTGTGCGCATAAAATATCAGCTGTGCAGCTTTTGAAGGAAGGTTACATTTTTGTGCGCCACATGACGACACTCGGAGTTTTGACTACACGTCAGAATACAGTATGTATACCACATTGATTTTAATCAAATTAAATGAAAATAGACAATTACTAAATGAAGCGGAAAATTTGTAGTAATTACAATCACAACTTTTAAATTTCAAGACGTCTGTGTTTTCTATCAGAATCAGAACCGTAATTTTTGTGCGCTCTGTTGTAAAGTATGTGCGCTCGCTCGACAAGGTGTGTGCGCGCGCACAGCTTAGAGGGAACAGTGCCTGACGGTCAAATTGTTCTAACACATGTTCCACCCAAGCAGCTCCAATGTGCGTTCTTTCCCTAGCACTGCATGCTGCAGTAAAAGCGCAGTTAACTCGTACCTTTGGGCCGCAGCAGCCTTAGAATGCACGGTTGTGATACTTGCCTTAGGGCAGGAGATGACGGATGGTGCTATTGATAAGGATATCCAGCTGGCTGGAGGATCTGGCGACCATGCTGTGGGCTGCTCATTATCCTGTAGGGGGTTTGTGGCGGCTATTCTCCCTGGTATTGGGGGGTCATTTCCAAGAGGAGAAGTTCCGGACTGCGAATTTTCTTCCCCAAAATTCTTGCTTTTTTGCAGCAGGCCTGATTCATCTAACATGCAAATTCAGACCCTGTGACCTCTGGGTGCTCCCTGGCGCATGCAGGGAAGGTGGAGAGTGGAAGCCCTGTTTGAGTGCCTTTGAGTAAGCATCCCCGGCATGAGGCACCCCCTGGAGATGGGGAATAGCTGGGAGCTGTCCGAGATTTTGACTATGACTTGGATTCAGATGACTCGGTACTGGGCTCTGACGTGGATGTGGCAGTACTCTCGCCTTCAGAAGATTGCGAGGAGGCTGGTGTGATTCATCTATTCCTGAAAGAGGAGCTTGCGGCATTGATTGCCAGGATCTCATCTGCCTTGAACTTTCAGATTCTTCCGGCCCAGAGAAGGAGCCAAAGGTACACCTGTTCCTTTAAAGGATGCAAAAATCGACTATTGTCCTGTTTCTGGATGTTGTCAAGAATATGATCCAGTTGGAGTGAGATTCTAACTCCCTCCCTAAAGGGTTACAGATGTGTAAGATGAACTCTGTCCTCCTGGAGGAGGAGTACATTCAGTGGTTTGGCATTCCCAAGGTGAATGCGCAAGGCAAGATGGTTACCAGATGGACCACCATTCCTATGGAAGGTGGATTGGCCTTTTAGAATTTTCTGGATTGTAAAGTGGATTTGTGGTTGGAGGATCTAGTTTTGCCATGGCGGCAGCTATTCTGCAGCTGGTGGGATGTACCAGCCTGACATATCTAGCCTTGCTCCAGTGGATTCAGTCTCTTCCGCTGAATGATATTATCCTTCTTTTGGAGTCTGCTACAGCCTTCCTTCCTGGTACGTTTGGCGGCCACAGATTGTGCCCTGACTATGATGTCACAGCATTGGATTTGGCTCTGGCACTGGGCAGCAAACACATCTTCCAAAGCCCGGTTGGTCCAACTGGTTTTTAAGGGGAAGCTTCTGTTTGGAGCAGATTTGGAGAAGTTGGTGAAGGACCTGGGCGAGACAAAATCTTCAGCCTACCGGAAGATGGGTCCAAGTAGCCTGTGAAGTGAGCTGGTGCCCTTTCTCGTTAACGTCCGCCATCCATTGATGGCACACTGGCCAGATTCCTGGAAGTCTCAGGACTCTCAATATCAACCAGGAAAACCTTTCTTCCCCTCTGCTTCTGGTCTTTGGGCTCATTCTCAGTCCTTTCATGGAGCACATGGGTCCAGAGACTGTCCTTCCCAAAGGAGGACCCTCCTGGGTTGAGCAATGAATGTTTGGGAACACATTCCCTGGTTCCTTCAGTTGGAGGAAGGCTTCACCTTTTCTTTCAGGAATGGGCCCGAGTTATCAAGGATTGCGGGGCACTAGATGCCGTTCAGCTTGGCTATGTCCTGGAATGCAAAGAGCCGATTCTGGATGCCTTTGTCATCTCCCCTTGTGGGTCTGTGATCAAAAGTACCGCTGTACAGATCACCTTGGACAAGTTGCTGCCCCTAAAGGCGGTGATGCCCTTCCCACTGGATGAGTGGGGCTAGGGCAGATACGTCATCTATTTTGTGGTGCCGAATAGGCTGGTTCCTTATGACCCATACAGGACCTCAAGGGGGTCGATGAGCACTTGCACTCCACAATTCAAGCACTGCGCCAATGGAAGTTCTTGGCTTCTTTGGATCTGGCTGAAGCGTATTTTTATATCCCAGTCTGGATGGTTCAGCAAAGTATCTGCGTATTGCTGTGCTTTGCTCTCACTGTCTGTTCGCCGCCCTCCTTTTTGTCACCCCGAAGATGTTCTTCCAGGTCATGGTGGTGGTGGTCGTGGCTGCGGTGTCCTCAGAAAGCCTCAGCTCGGTGATCAAGCCGGGGAAGAGCCAGCTATGGCCTTTCCAGTCCCTGGAATTTCTGGAAGCACATTTTGACTCTAGAATGGCCAGAGTTTTCCTGCCAGAAGAGAATGTCAAAGTCTGTTGGATTGCCTTGCGCTGTTTTGTGCACAGCAGGCTCCCAGAGTCTGGGATTCTCTTTAGCTCCTTGGATTGATGACGGCACCTATAGAGTTGGGCCATAGATGCATGCTTACATGAGACCCTCCAGCAGTCTCTGTTGACTGTGTGCTCCCTAAGTTCTCAGGAGTCTGAGCACAGGCTTCTGCTCTCATTGATGATGAAGTCCAGCCTGTGGTGGTGGCAGCAGCCCTGTCATCTGAGGAAAGACACAGTGCCATACTTAGGCCTGTGCAAGCAGTGCAGCCGCACAGGTCACAAAAATGTAGGGGCTCTTTTAGGGTTGCCAACTGGCCGGTTTTCTGCTGACCGCCAGCCTCTGCTCCCCCCCAATGCTGCCTGCCCATCTTGCCCTTGCCCTGCCGTCGCTATTCCTGTTCCCTTGGTGGCAGTAGCAACTGACCTCCAGTTTAAAAAAATAAATAAATAACCTCACTTGTCTTTGCAACTCCACTTGTATGCATGGTCTAGTTCCTCCCTCCTGAACATATATCAGTGGAGGGAGGGATCAGACTAGCCATGCAAGTGCGGAATCGGAAAGACCCACCTTTTTTTTTTAATTGGAAGAGGCTCACTGCCTCCACCGCCACCACCAGGGGAACAGGAAAAGTGGCAGTGGGGCAAGGACAGACTGGGCAGGCAGCTCGGGAGAGGGGGAAGAGCCAGCCAGACATGGAGTTTTGGGATAAGATAGGGAGATGCTGGACATGGGGGTATAGGGGCAGAAGGACTATGTTGGGGATGGGGGGATGGGGCAAATGACAAAAGTCACATGCCACTGGGCGGGACACACCAGGTTTGCAAGTTGCAGTGGGTGTATTTATGGCTTGGTATGGCCCTGTAAGGGCGTGCCACTGGATGATTTTTCCTGGATCGTCATGCCGATGGATGCCAGTCTATTGGGCTGGGGAGACTGTTGCCAAAACCATATGGCCTAGGGCTGTTGGAACTGTAGGGAAGTGGTGTGGTCCATCAACTGCCTTGGGGCAAGAGCCATTAGGTTGGCTGTTCTACGCTTCTGGCCTCTGATAGAGGGCTGTATGATTTGAGTGTTTTCAGACAACACCATGCTTGTCATTCGGCCAGGCGACATGAGGAGTGCCGCGGTAGCACTGGAGATGGCTCTCCTGTTTGCCTGGGTGGAGAAGAACCTCTTAGCCTTGTCGGCTCAGCACATTGCCAGGATGGGCATTGTGGAAGTGGATTTCTTGAGCTGGCACTCTCTAGATCCTGGCGAGTGGGAGTTGTCAGGAAGCATTTCAGTTGATTCTGCGCCACTGGGGTCACCCCAAAATGGATCTGATGGTAACCCGCTCCAGTGCCAAAGTTTGCTGCTTCTTCAGTCACCACACAGAGACAGGGTCTGAGGGCAGCGATGCCCTGACCCAGCCTTGGCCAAGTCAACACCAGTTGTACTTCTTTCCTCCATGGCCCCTGGTGAGGCATGTGTTTCGGTATATGGAACGTCACCCTGGCAGTAGTGTTCTGGTAATCGTGGATTGGCCGAGGAGAGCGTCGTTCAGAGACCTGAAGCAGCTCCTGCAGATACTGCCTATTCAGTTACTTCCATCTCAGAGCCTTTTACGGCAGGACCCGATCATCCTGGAGGACCCGGTTCCCTTCTCGCTTATGGCTTGGCTCTTGAAAGGAGATGGCTAGCATATAAGGGCTACTCTCCAGAAGTGGTCTTCACTCTGCTTGAAGCCCGGAGGAGGTCTACCAAGCTAGCATGCATGCAGATCTGGTGCCTCTTTTTAGCAATGGTGTACTGAGCAGTTGGCTTCTGAGGCGGCCATGCTGCCATTTCTGTTGGCCTTTTTAGCAATGGTGTACTCAGCAGTTGGCTTCTGAGGCGGCCAAGCTGCCATTTCTGTTGGCCTGGAGAAGGGGCCTTTCCCCTAGCTCCCTGAAAGTTCAGATAGCAGCTTTGGCCTGTTTCCATGGTCCAGTAGCTGATAAGTCTCTAGCCTTGCACCAGGACATTTCACGCTTTCTTTAGGGGGTTCGGCATCCTCCTTTCCAGTCTGTGGTCCCTTCCTGGGATCTGTATCTGATGCTCAGGGCCCTGATGGCGGTGTTCTTTGAACCATTGAAGTACTCTGCTTAAAAGGATTTGACTCTCAAGACGGTCTTCATGGTCGCGATTTGTTCCGTAATGTGGATTCCGAGTTACAGCCTCTGTTTTGCCGAGATCCTTATCTGCCTCTTTCAAGGAGGCCGTTTCCATTCAGCTTGTGCCCTCCTTCTTCCCTAATATATCTGCTCCCTTTCCCGTGTACCAGGTGGTATGCCTGTCCTCCTCCTCTAAGGAATTGTTGGGGGAAGAATAAGGATCTTTGCCTTGTGGATGTCCAGAGGGTGCTTCTCCAGTACTTGGAGGTTATGAATTCCTTTCATAAGTTCGACCATCCTGTTTTGGTGCTGTTTGCTGGCCCGCACAAGGGTGATTCGGCAGCTAAATGTACTTTGAGGTGCTGGATTAAGGAAGCCATTGGTTTGGCATATCTGTTTCAGAACAGTTCCGGAGGGTATGCGTGCCCGTTCTACCTGAGCACAAGCATCCTCGTTGGCAGAACGGAGCTCGGTAGCCTCTGCAGACATTTGTTGGGCAGTAACATGGGCATCACTTTTCATTTTTCTCAAGCATTACCTTTTGCTGAAGGATTTGGCAAGCTGCTGTGTCTTCTTCCCGCCCAGTGGAGTTGTAGGGTCTAGCAGGACGATATGGAAGGTGACATTTTACTTACCAGTTAATGTCCTTTCCATGAGTCCTGCTAGAGTAGTCCAGGGCCTGCCCCTGAAACTGTATATGCTTTGTTTTTCTGCTGCGCTTCGTTTGGGTCTGCTATGATTTTTGTACTTGACTCTGCAGGTTCATCTTCTACAGACAGCTTTCTGTCTATGCTTTCCTGTACATAGTTCTCATCTGTTGCTTACTTTTTCTTGCCCATGATTGAGGTTGTGTGAGGCTTGCCATGTTTCTCCCATATGCTTTGGGACGAATACCGAAGGGACCTTTGGTGGCTGAGGCGAATAGAGGCATGGAAGTGATGTCACTGAAACCTGGGCTCTTTATTGTTTTTTTGTTTCCACCAATCTGCTGGTAAAGGAATACAACCCACTTATCTGGACTGGTCTAGCAGGACTCGAGGAAAGGACATTAACTGGTAAGTTAAATGTCACCTTTTTTTTTTAACACAAACATTGGTGATCAACACAAGTAGGGGATATAAACGCATATATCTAGTGTAACCTAAATTGAGAAGTAATGGATCCAGATAGTTCATCCTATGACACTCATGGCTTTCCCAATTGCCTTTAAAAAGGAAAAAAAATGTTATGGTTTCTGCAATACCTCCTCCCTGCATGCTGTAAAATCCCTTTTAATTCAGTAGCTAGTGATTCTCTGGTAATTTTTTTAAGCTAAAATTTGGACCTCATCAATACTGCCAGTTTGAGCAGGGTGAAACAGGCAGATAAAATCCCATGCAGGTTTATATATATCCCAAGATTGGCATCTGTGAAATGGGACCTAATGACCAGAAAGTTTTAGCTCACAATATACGAGTAAGTGGAGAAAATGGGCAAAATCTACATGCTTACAGTTTGATGAGGAGTTTGGCCTCATTATTAGGAACATAAATGTTTACAGTATGGGTAATCATTTTATGTTTCTTAATTATCATTCTCCATCATATATTCTGCAGCCGAATTTAAATGTCGACCAGGTCAATTCCAGTGCTCGACTGGAATCTGCACCAATCCAGCCTTCATCTGTGATGGTGACAATGACTGCCAGGACAACTCTGACGAAGCCAATTGTGGTGAGCATGCGGCATCATCTCTTTTAGGGGAGGAGTGAGCTTTGAGGGTGGTATTTGGAAAGGTGCAATGTCAAAATGAGGAGACTTCTGAAATTGGCCATTGAGTTAAGTCTCTTGGGCTGCATGTGAGAAGGACATGAATTGATTTTACGATTTTGATTTCGGAACCAAGTGCAGAGACTGATGTCATAATTTGAATGTCTGAAAAAGATGCAAGGAAGCAAGCTGCAATATTCCCCATTCTTGATTTTTACCCTCGTATCTTGATTTTGATTGTGTCTAAAATGTGGTTTAATGATGATATGGAAGTGTAAGTCCAAACCTTGTAGGGAAAGGTACTCACCCTGTTTTTCTTCAACACATACCATACTTTTCTTTTTCACAACTTATCTGTCTTCCTAGGTAAATTTTTTTTGACTTGGCAGATTCCTCTTCCTCCCCGTTTTTTGAGCTTCTGGCTCTATCAGAATTGGCATCTGTTGGCAGAGCCATTGGAAAGGGTGGGCACCCAGAAAGGGCATCATGGAGGTAGGGGTGGGGTATGAAGAGACTGTCTTGATGCCAGCTTCTTGTTGGTGTTACTGCAGCCAAGGGCAAGCAGTGAAAGCTGCTGATTGTGTCATTGAAGAAAGACTACCATCCAAAAACATGGAGTGCAGACTTCCTGCTTTACCTGGCAGTGGTTCTGTTTTGTGAGGCTACAGCAGCATGAAGCTTCAATCAGAATTACCCAAGATTTGCCCTGTTTTCCCATTTTGATATCCCTTCCCCTCCTATTGACCTAGCTCTTGCAACACCAGCCCTCAGCCAAGCCCATGGACCACAGCTTCCTAAGGAACCCATTGCATGTGCACCTGAGGTGTGGCCACTAGGGGCACTATTGCATGATGACTGGGACTCCTTCCCCCCTCAGAGCTTTGAACACCAAACCCTCTGACAAGGACTTGGAATATTGCACAAGTTCAGTGTGACCTGTTAAAAAGTGGCTTCCAATTATTATTTTTCTTATTAAGTCGTCATAAAAAAATTCATTTGGAAAAAAACTGCAACAAGGGGGCATAGGATGAAGGTAAAAGGGGGGTAGACTCAGGAATAATATGCAGAAATATTTATTTACAGAAAGAGTGGTAGATGCGTGGAATAGTCTCCTAGTGGAGGTGGTAGAGATGAGGACAGTATATGAATTCAAGAAAGCATGGGACCAACACAAGAAGATCCTAAAGGGAAAAAAGAAACTAAAATAGTTGATATGGAAGGGCAGACTAGATAGACCATGTGTTTTTTTTCTGCCGTCATGTTTCCATGTTTCTATTCAGGAATTTTTATTGAAAGGTATAAAAAAAAAGAATATATTTTGAGCAGTCAAGATAGTCGTAGCTCTGCGTTAAGCTTTTTTCGCTCTCTGCTTCTCAATCCAGACATACACGTCTGCCTCCCCAGCCAGTTCAAATGCACAAACACCAACCGCTGTATCCCTGGCATCTTCCGCTGCAACGGTCAAGATAACTGTGGCGATGGAGAGGATGAGAGAGAGTGCCGTAAGTAGATTTTAGATTTTAATCATGCAAATGCGGCTTCGGATTTTGCTAAAGAAAAAAAAACTGGAAAAAATTAGATGTAGAATCATGTATTCGAATTCCCTTTTGTATGCATCCATCTGAAACCGCAAAGGATGTGTTTAACGCTCTATCGATTGTACATAAAAAAAAACCATGTAGATTTTAAAACTTTAGCGTCCTTTGTTTCAGCTCTGTTAGAAGCTGGGTGTCCCTGGAGAGGCGTTCTGGACTGGAAGCAGTAAATTGAATGTAATTAGGATCTTGAGTTTATTCTGTGAGGGCAATGAGCAGAAAAATGAGCTGGTTAGCAGCTGCAGTGTCCATTCTGTTTTCACTCATGTAAAGAGTGCTTATGCAGGGAAAAGGCACCACACGAATGTCGCCAAATTGCAGCAAGGTAAAGGGAAGGGAGGAAAGCGATGGCAGTTTAAACATAAGGTCTTTTCATGCAGGCCATTTTCCTAGAACACATTAAACAACTGTCACACAAGAGCCCAAAGTGCTGGGAGCCTAGTCAGCCACTTGAAATTGAATCTAGTTAAGTGGCCTAGGCTTAGAGCAACTGCCTAGTACCCAGAAGATCAAGGGTTTGATTCCCACTGGCACTCCTTGTGACCTTGGGCAAGTCACTTTACCCTCTATTGCCTCGGAAGAAAAGGCTGGCAATCTACTTCCAGTGATTCATTGCCAAGAAAACCCAGAGGTAGCAGGGCCACTAGGAGTCAGCACTAAAAGAAAAAGTGATAATTAGTGGGTTCCAAACCATAGGTTTTACATGCTAGACTATACATATAGAGAAGAGGAAGTGGAGGGGCAAACGTATGACTATATCGTTTGCCTATTACTCATAAATTAATTAACATTTATAGTTTGGTGCTGGTTCAAGGTGGAGAACAATAAAATGGCCCATTCCTGATGGGTCAGATAGCCACAGTATGACAGTTTACACAGGATAAAGGTTTTGCATAATATTTCCACTGTTCTGTTCTTTGCCCAGCGGAGGTGACTTGTGCACCAAATCAGTTCCAGTGTTCCATAACTAAACGCTGCATCCCAAGAGTCTGGGTCTGCGACAGAGACAATGACTGTGTGGATGGATCCGATGAGCCTGCTAACTGCAGTAAGACCTTATTTACTCGCTGTTCTCCCATGGCTGTAAACGCACAAGTTCAAGATTGATTTATTTATTTGTGCTTTTATACCGCCTTTCATTAATCAAAGCGGTTTACAATGAACTCAAAAACAATAACAGAAAATTACATAGAACAAAATAAAGTGCAAATAAACCAAAATTATTAAATTTAAATTTAAAAACATTTTTTAAACTTTATAAAGGAGCGAGAGATATTGGACACTCATGAAAAACTAAATAAATAGAAACAGATTAAATGGATACCTCCCCAAAATGTTCCTTTAACAAATGAGTTTTTAGTAGTCCACGGAAAGTGATTGGATCCTTAGTGTCCTTTAAGACTTGAGGCAGAAAATTCCATAAGATTGGTGTGTAGAGAGAAAAAACTCTCTTTGTAGTGGAGGCTTTACAAGTTCTGTATTCGTTTGGTTTTCGATTTTAAAAAAGCCAGTTTAAAAACAACTTTTCCATCTGTATCTGGCTAGTAAAGGATGGGTGGGGGTGACATGATGTGTATGAAGACTAAGGGGGTCATTTTAGATGTTCTAATCATGATTTTGGACGTCTGAAAACGGGTATGCAAACATACAGATCATGGCACTGTCCCCAGAATCATTTTACAAAATGGGGATCCACAGATGACCTCATGCTGGGAACGTCTGTCCTGTACAGGGGTATGAATGGGGGTCTGTCTAGTGCATTCCAGAGACCTTAGACGTGCAGACTTGATTTCAGAAATGGTTGGTACGTCGCCGCCTGTGTCCAATTCTATACCTGCTCCACGGCATGAATAAGCATCTGTAAAGTGCACCTTTTCCCAGAAAAGCAGTTGGAGGGCGCAGAGGAGATGGAACTCTTATCCTCAGAGCGGTCTACAATAGTAAAGAGAATTGATAGGATTTGGGGATACCTGTTGTGTGGTTGTGCTGCAAAACGTCTCCACTATTTGAATGGCAGGCTGGGACACATCTCTGGGCTATTGCACAGTTGCAAGGACATCTATGTAGATGCCCCCAGCAACGTCCATATCGAAGACGTTTCTAAAATCGGCTCCAGACTTAAACATTCTTGCCGTTTTTGGGGATGTTTTGGCCTGGATATCCCAGATAGCATCTAGACATCCTTTCTAACATACCTCTTAATGTACTAACATTTTCGCACCAGGATCGGAAAAGTCAGAATATTCTCACCCTTAGGAATTCATGACAAATTCCCCTTTTACTCTAAAATCATATAAACATTAGAAGCGATGTTTGAATTTTATTTATGAGAATTTTCCTGCAGTTCATCATCAGTTTAGCCTGTTCTCTCCTACACATTGTCGCTATAACTTTTTCCTATTTTGTTATGCCCTGTTTTGACTGTTATCTTTGAAGTGCTCTGTATTAAATCATATTGTGAAAGGTTCTATGATAAGCTAAGCAGCACCAAATCCATGGAAAATTATTCACAACAAGTAAGATTTGCTTTTCAGATTCTTGTGACCTTGCTTCATGCAGATACTTATAAATTGCTAGCTCTATTGTACACAAAAATCATTATACAGAAGTAAGAATATTAATGGTTCTGCAGTAACTGGGCCTGTCCTTTTCCGGTTAACTGTAGGAATGTGGGGACAAGCATCCTGTGAGGCATGATAGGATAAGAGATTGCCTGCATTGATACACAAAATTAATTACTTCCCTACGCCACCCTTTTCCAGCCATTTTAATACAGTAATGGGCCACTAAAGTAGCATACAGCAGGCCCCCAAACGTTTCCTATGAAGGGCTACACAGGGCATTTTTTAGATCACAGAGAGGGTTGGATGGGAGATGAGGTCTCCCTTGGAGAAGAGTCTGCCGAGTGGAGGGATGGGGAGGTACAAGGCGGACCATGTCGGACCTTGTCAAGTGATTTCAAATGCTGGGAAGGAGCGAGGCAAGAGGCATTATTCCTAGGAGTCAGGCAGATAATCCTGTCTTCCTTCCCCCTGTCCCCAGTATCTCCCCCTGGGAGAGTGGGAAGTTGATGGATGGTGGGTTGGGAGGTCTGTCTGGCACACTCTTCTACTCAATATATTCTTCTCTGTGTTTTCTTTTCCTCTCACTCCACTTTTTACCCCTCCTCTTCTTACTCTTCTTTCTTACCTCCCATCTCTTATTCTACTCTTGCCCACTCTCCTTCCCTTCCCTCTTTTGTCTCCGGTCGTCTTTCCTCTTCCCACTCTCACCTCCATCCCTTTCACTCAGTCCTGTAGTCTCAGCAGAGTCGACCCACACATCGAGGTACTGCATCACTGAAAGCAGGGAGCCCCACCGCATACATCCTGGTCTTGCAGTCCCAGAGCAAGACGCACCTGCACACACACTCCGCATTCTGTAGCTCCAGGAACCAAAAGTGCGTGCGCACACTCCCTACTGTGCCGGGGCAGGGAGATGCACACCCTCGGTTCTGCATCATCAAGTATGCAGGGAGCATCTCCTCCATGGCTAGTAATATTCCCAGTCCATGACACGTGCAAGTTGGGGCTCAAAGGCGGTTGGGTGGATTCATTTTTTGCAGGTTTGTTAATCCCAGCCTCCAGAAGGCAGTGGCTATTCCCGGCCATGACACTCTCTTGCTTTATTCCTGATGCTGTTGCAACTTTTCCAGCAGAGGGGAGGAGGAGGAGGATCCGAGCAGTGGGAAATTTTGGCAGCGAAGGATTGAGAGGGAAGGGCTGAGGCTCGTCTGCTAGCTGAAATCCTCGAGCTTACAAGAAGGAAGGAGAGAGAGAGGCAGGACGGAGCTCAAGAGCAGAACAGGAACTCTCCCAGGAGGCTGTACGAGATCTGGGGACAGGAAAAGCATTCAGGTCCAAGAAAAAGTGCTCCGAGGGCTGCATATGGCCCATGAGCAGGGACTGGCCCAACCATCAGGCAAACAAGGTGGCAGAGGGGAGGGGGCATCAGCAAAGAGCAGGACATTCAAAGCTAGACAACAGATTCTGGCAGCCAGCGGGGGGGTGGCGCAGGGCTTAAGGTTCACCTATGACTCTAATACCTTGAACCAACTCTGGGGCTGGCCCTGCCGGTGAGCCTTCAGTCGGGGCCGCTGGTGTAGTGTGTCGGTGGCTGGTGGTTTGATAATGTCATCTGCTGCTGGCCGTGCCTGGGAACTGTACTTCCGCTGAAACCTGGTTGTTGTCCTGTGGAAGTTAGAAGCCCCAGAATCTCGGGTTCTTCCTGTCAGGGGGTCTTTCCCTTCTGATAGTACAAGGACATGGTCTTTAGGAATTTGTCAGTTAGCAGCAAATGTTTATGAGAAAGCATGAGAAGCAAACAAGCTGCTCTTCTCTGTGGCCTTATACAGGAACAAGCCCCTTGTTCCAACCCCAACGCTCTTCGCCTACCTGTCCAGTTCAGCTCCTGCACTCTTTCACATTCATAACCTCTGCAGCTTCACTCGGGAGATTGGGGGGGGGGGGGTCTGGTATTAGACATGAAGAGCCTAGGGCAGAAACTGGGGAGGGGGCCCCAAAGCCTTTGGGTTCCCCATGGCATGGGGGCCCAGGGCAGTTGCCCTGTTTTTGCCACCCCATAACACCAGCCCTGGCAGGATGGGGGGTTTCTCTTTCTGCCTGGCCATCCCATCACCTCCCTCCAAGAATGCAATTGCGTTTTTCAATGTTGTGCAGTTTTCAAAGAGCACATGTGAGTTTTGAGTGCTCCCTGGTGGCCATGAGCAAGGCAATACAGCTATACCACTATCCTATAAAATCACTACATTGATCTAATAGCAATTGTAAATTAGTCCAGTCATCTCTGAATTATTTAGTCTCTGTGTTTGCTAATGGTGTAAGCTCACACAAGTCCAGAGACATTTTCTGTAGTTTTCCAGATCTTGTGTGTATAACAAGCCTACTGATAACATGCCACAGTAAAGTCACTAATTGTGTACAATTCCCTCTTTTGACTAATTCATTTTATTTTATTTATTTAACCAGTTTTATATACTTCATCCTTCAGTCAAAGTGGTTTACAGAGAACTAGGTTGTGTACATTTGAGGTTGGGGTGGGAAGGGGTAATGTGCATCCATAACTATTTATAATTAATTGATTGAGTCAGTTGCGGGCTGTCTGTGATCATGTCCATAGCTAGGCTTGTGGGGTCTGGGAGAGTCCATAGTATTCTACAAACAGAATGGTCTTGAATATCCGTCTGAAGTCCTTGATGTCGCTCGTGGCTCTCATAATGTCGGGCAGAGAGATCCATAGTCTCATAATGAGAGATGCCTGCATCTTAGAATTCAGATATCTTCATTATGTGACACGCAGCATATGCTGCTTGAGTTTTTTTCTCTCCTGCCATCAGGGCTTTGCAGAGTGCTGGGATTTCCCTTTCTGCTTAGCAATCATCTGCAACCATGTTCTTTGCTTTCCAGACGGAGACGGGTCTAAGAATTCAGAATCCAACCCTCATGTCACAGTGAAGGGGGAACACTGATCCCTCAGTTTCAGAACGTCTTAAGGCTCTGTAACTTTTTATTTTCTCTAAATGAGTACCTGTGTAATTGAGAAGCATTTTCGCTACAGGAATTTGTGCTTTGGCAGTACCAGCTACAGCCCTTTCCAGTAACTTCTAGATGCTAGACAATAGTTTTGCTTTTCTGCCGGAAAGCACACTGTGCTCACTGTGCTCTGTATTTCAGCTCAGATGACTTGTGGTGTGGACGAGTTCCGCTGTAAGGATTCTGGGAGATGCATTCCAGCACGCTGGAAGTGTGATGGCGAGGATGATTGCGGCGATGGGTCTGATGAGCCTAAAGAAGAATGCGGTAAGTATGGGCAGCTTCTGCAGCCTTTGCATTTGTCGAATAGCCTGTGGGCTGCACCCAAACCTCCAATGTTCTGGGAGTCTGTTCTCGTAACTTCCTGCACTGTACAAGTAACAGGTTTTTCCGTCTCTCGTGTTAATGACTAAAATTACAAAAACCTAAGTATAGGTGAATAATTAGAAAAGGGAATTCTGCCAAGAATTTTTAATACCTCAACACCCATTTATTTTGTGTGTGTTTTATATATAAAACATCGTATGTTTTTACCATTTCAGATGAGAGAACGTGTGAGCCCTATCAGTTCCGCTGCAAGAATAATCGCTGTGTGCCGGGTCGCTGGCAGTGTGATTATGATAATGACTGTGGAGACAATTCAGATGAAGAAAGCTGCAGTATGTTTATCGCCTTAAAACTAAGCGATGATGTGGATGCTCTGACTGAGCGATTGTTACGGATAGGTGTTTCTTTTGGCCACTGTTATCCCCCATGTGAGACTGGGTTGGCCTTGTTCCTTTAAAGTGGAAGGTCATTTTGTTTCATTCCATGTTCGGTATGTCGGGGATCAGACGTGTTCTAAAGAGCAAATGACTGATCGCACATCCCTTCCATCGGTGTTGTCTATAATCCAGCTAGGGATCCATTGGTACCTAATGCCCCTCCATCAGGGTGAATAAATGTCATTGGCCAGATACCTCCTTTAGTACCAGTCATAAAACTGCATTATGACACCTCTGCATTAAAAAAAAAATCATGTATTATTGTAAGGTATGGCCAGACTGCCTTTTTATTCAGTAGTCATAGCCATGGCCTCCGGTTTTTCCACAGATTGGCCATATGAGAGTAGTTATCAAAAGCTATTTACCCTGGTATTACATAACATCTCCATTCTACCACTAATAATCACCAGGGTTAGACCTGCACATGCACACATGCCCCTGAACTGGTAACCTCCAATCCATCAGCTGTCAGAAGCTGTTCTCTGCAACCCTGCAGACTCAAATCATGTACTTCTAGAAAAGTACCCACAGACCACATTACTAAAAATACTGGGGTTATCCAGTAACTGTCTTACCAGGGTCACTGGTCAGCTGGAAAAACAAAGCTGGCAAACCAAGTAAAATGATTAAAGGTGAAATAGTAAACGGAAACATAAAACCTTCAGCAGTAGGCAGGGGAAAGGAATGTGAGGGTTACAGCAAACACTAGCTTGCAGAGCTAAATGTTTCTTTTCTTCTGTCACAAATGAAAAGCCTTTCTAGGAAACCACAGCCCAACTTCTGGACTGTTTCTGAGAACTGAGAAAAATTACTTTCCTTATTGTCTTCTAGATCAATCCAGATGAATGGATTATGCTCCTCTACCAGCAGATGGAGACAGAGAACAACATGCTTATGAGTTCTGTCCCATCTAGAGCACCATGCAGCCATCCACACCTCAGTTTTTCTCTGTCTCCAACAGATGGTAGATGAATATCCTGTGCAGCATTGGACTGATCTAGGGGTTTATTACTGTGTCTGGTTCGAGAACTGGGTATCCAGTTCAGTGCTGGCAGAGGCTATTGGATTCTGCCTCTGTGTCCTCAGGGAGATACCTGGAGGAGTCCAGGTCCCTCTCCCACTCCTGGATCTCCTCTCTCGCGCTGTTTTTAATCTGTTTTGCTTCTCTTCCTTCCCCTCTTGCTCCTTTAAGAGTTGATTTAAAAATATATATATATTTTATGGGAGAGTCATCTGCAGGAGAAAGGAGAAGTTAGTCAAGAGTGTTTCCGCACAGCCTTAGGTTTGTCAGGATACTGTGGTCGTGCAGCAAACCTAGTGGCAGGAGGAAGCTCCTACAGCAATTTTGGATGACCATATGTTAGTGGCGTGTCGTAACTGAGGTGGTCACACGATATGGTGGCACTATCAGAGCACTGGTGCATGGCTCCTGAAGTTGCAGTCGTTGGAGAATTTTGGCCAGTGCATCCCTTGCCATATTAGTGCTGTACTCAGATCTGTCTTATTATAAACAGATTTTTAAGCCACGATTAGTCTCAGGTGTGTAGCGAACCCAGGGAGCAGGGATAGTCTCTCACAGAATGGTTTTTATTTCTCATGTCAGCATGGGAAAAGGTGGCTATTTCCTGCTTCTAACCCACATCTCTTTAGTCTCCCTCGATCCTCCTCTCTTGCTCCCTTCTCTCTTGCGGGGGGACAGAGGAGGAGGGAAGGGGATGCTGAGGTTGTGCGAGGCTGCTGCACTCTTCCAGATATGTTGGAGAAGAGTCCAATGCATTCAATTAGAAGGTTTCTATCTTCTTGGGTAGAAACTCATATGACATTGTCCACAGAGTTTAGTGGGGCTGTTTCTTAGGCAGCTTTCCATTCTGACATATGGCATGACCAGTTTGGGTGAATGCCAGAGGGGTCAGCACCTTTGAGGTAAGCTTTCTTGGAGAATGTGTTTCTCGGTTCTGTCTGGTAGAAGGGGTGCTTTGTTAAATCCTGTTCATCTGGACTGGTCTGGTGCATGACAAAGGGGAAATTTGGTCTTGCCTGCTAATTTTCATTCCTTGAGACTTACTAGATCAATTCAGAATACCATCCTGTGTTCACTGGTATGTTTAATACTAAAGTTGATATGTAGTTTTCATGCATTATGCCTTGGTCTTCCTCAAAAGGTGATGGCAATGGAATCCTTGCCCTTCTGCTTTGGGGGAGAAAGTAATTTTGAGGAGGTCTACTTTACCTTTGCTTTGCCTGGATACAGAATAAAATTCAGGAGTTACACAGTGCCCTATATGGGGCGGGATTCACAAGTGTTTGTTCTTTCTCCATCTGCTGGTAGAGGGGCATAATGTATTTGCCTGGATTGCTCCACTTGTCAGAGCTTTAAAACTCTGCAGTTGTGTAAGTGCTCTCATCATAGAATGATGTTTATATTTATTTAAAACGTGATATACCGCTCCTTAACCAGGTCAAGCTGGCCGTAGGGGTTAACCAGCTTCTTTATAAAGTAGCTCGGCCTTTTAAAATTACCGTTCACACTTTTAAGTACCGTTCATACTTAAAAGTGATATAAATTTATTTAGAAAGTACAGAAAAATTAAGGATGGCTGCCCCTTGTTAATTTACTGTCAACTCGTTTGCAATCGTTTGTGTACAGAGCCAGAGCAGGAGTATTAGGGGAACTTTCAGCTTTTCACCCCTCTCAATTTCAGGCACCTAGGTGGTTGTCCTTCCTCTTCCTCCCACCCTCCTAAAAAAAATTAATTTGCTAGTTAAACTCAACTGTCCTTATTATCCCAATATCATCCCTCCCAGAACGATCCTGTACAAATACATAACTGAACATAATACTTATATTAAATTGTATGTGCATATATATATATATGAGGTGCGATTAAAAAGTATCAAGGCTTGTTCAATAAGACAAGAAATATAACACTGACAGTTATTGCACGCCATCTCCTTCAAAGTAGTACCCTTTCAATAAAGAGGGGAGGAGTGTGGCCTAGTGGTTAGGACAAGGTACCTCAGGCTGGAGGGCCAGGGGTTCAATTCCCACCTCGGGACAGCAATCTCAGGCCGGAGGGACTGGGGTTTCTAGTCCTATTGGCACTCCTTGTGGCACTTAACCCTCTGTTGCCTCATAGATTGTGAGTCCTTTGGGGGACGAGGGAATGTATCCAGTACCTGCTTATAGTGATTGTAAACCGCTCTGAAGCCCTTCAGCCTGGGTGGTATATCAAGATATTGCATAAACATAAACATGTCCTCCAGCGTTCCTGCCATTGCTGGAAACAATTTTGAAATGCCTCTTTCATTATGCTGTGAAGTTGCCATGTCAAATTTTGCTTAATGGTCTCCAAGTCATCGACTCCTTCCTTTCAGTGGTAATTTCAGTTTTAAAAGCAAGAAAAGGTCACAGGGTGCGAGGTCATGTGAGTATGGAGGATGACGGACTTGCTCGATTTGGTGTATGGCCAAGAACTGCTGGACAAGATGTGATGCGTGAGCTGGGGTGTTATCATGATGAAGCAACCATTTACCATTCCTGTGCAACTCTGGCCTTTTACAACAAATTGCATCTCTCAAATGAGTCAGAATTGGATGTCGTATTGATGTTTGGCCTTTCGGAGCATACTCATGATGAACAATACCCTGGTAATCAAAGAAAACTGTGAGCATGACCTTGACATTGCTCCTCACCTGATGGGCTTTCTTGGATCTGGGAGAGTCTGGAGTCTTCCATTGTGAGGACTGAGCCTTAGTTTCCAGATCATAACCATATACCCATGATTCATCAATAGTAATAACCTTTTTGATGAAACCGGAGTAATTTTCAACACATTCCAACAACTCACTGGCTGCAAACAGTAGATCATCTTTTTGGTCAGGGGACAGTAGTTTTGGCATGAATTTTGCAGACACACGTCTCATCCCCAAATCAACAGTAAGGATGGACTGTACCGACCTGAAACTGATGTCCATGTCCTCAGCAAGCTCCCTGATGGTCAATCGACGATTTGAGCATATTGCGGTGCACACTGCTTCAACTTTGTGTTCATTCCTGGATGGCCTTCCAGAATGTTTGTCACTGTCAACACTTTGGCAGCCCTCTTGGAAACATTTGTGCCAGTCATAAACTCCAGCATGACTCATGCATTCATCGCCATACACTTGCTGTAATTTGTCATAAGCCTCTTTGCACGATTCTCCAAGTTTTTAGCAGAATTTAATGCAAATACGCTGTTCAATTTTTTCACACATCATAGATCTGATGAACTGCTTTTACACAATACCAAACATCACACTGATTCTTGTAAATTACATCATGGGCATGGAAGAGTTTTCTTGTTCACACATCCAGTTTTTCAAGATCTTTTTATGTTCCATTTGCATCTTTACTTTCCTGACTACTTTACTAGCTTTTCTTAGCTTCTCCAGATGTTGCTGTTTGTCTTCCTCTTTCTGTGATCTCTTGTAGTTTTTGAAGGCTAACCTCTTCTTTTTCTTTCATTTTCAGCTACTTTTGAGAACCATAGGGCCTCCTTCTCTTCTTACTTTTATTTACTTTCCTAACAAAAAGGTATATTCTAAAAATAGCTCCTCTTGGTTTTGCCTGCTGTTTTTCTTCCCGCAGATGTTCCTATCCAGCTAACGACTCCTTACAAAGTTAGTTGTCTTGAAGTCTAGGACCCTTGCTTTTGAATAAACCATCGTTACCTGTGTCCCATCCGGTGATCATTGCACACCAAAGGATCACTCACTACAACATTAGAAATAGTCTCCCCATTTGTAAGCAGCAAGTCCAGTATTGCCCCCTCCCACATGGGTTCCATTACCAGTTGCTACAATAGTTCATCCTGTAGAGAATCCAGGATCTTCCCTACTTCTGAATGACACTGTAGCAGGGATATCCTAATCAACATCTGGCAAATTGAAATCTCCTACTAATAGTGCTTCCCTTTTCATAGCAATATTGTGAATGTTTTCAATTAAATCTCTGTCTATCTCTTGTGCCTGTGAGAGAAGTCCTGTATATCACACCAATGTAAATAGATTTTCCATTCCCATTCCATCTTTCCAGACTAAGCCACTCCGCCTTCCCTCATAAGCCCTGCAATTCTGTAGCTTTAATATTATATTTTACTTATAGTGCCACATCTCCTACATTTCTTCCTACCCATTCTTTCCTGAATAGGTCATAACCTGATATAATTACATTCTAATCATTGTTTCCATGTATCATTTCTTCTGTGATTGCCACTATATCCAAGTCAGACTCTTACATTACAGCTTCTACATCTGGAACTTTATTTTGCATACTACAGGCATTAGGATATGCAGCTCTGCAGATGTTGCCCTTTTTTCCCTTTTCTGAACTACTTTTTTATGTTTTACTTACCAAGGGGCTTTGTTCACTCATCCTCTATGATCTAAGTAGATTAGCTGGTCTGTTGTTGGAGGAACCTCTCTCCTTCTTTGATAGGTGGAGACCATCTCTGCTCAGCAGTCCTTGGGAAAATCATGCCATGGTCCAGGAAGCCAAAGCCCTCTCAATGAAAGTGAGATGGTACTAGAAGCCATAAGAGGAGATCAAATCACCAGAGAGGGGATAGAGAAGGATAGGAAGTGTCCAAGATAGAGCCCCTGACTCACGGCACCTATTATTCAAATAACAGTGAAAGAAAATTTTCCAGAAGATATACTGAAATTGCATTCAGAGGGAAGAAGCACAACAAGACTGAACTGAATCACAAAGTCCGAGCGAGGACAGGATGCTAAGGCGAAGATGGTGGTCAGTGGTGTCAGAAGTAGTAAGGATGTAGAGGAGATTCAGTATAGAATTGAGTCCCTTAGCCTTGGCCATGAAGACGTCACTGGAGACCTTGGCAAAAGCTGTCTTTGTGGTGTGGAAAGGGCAAAATCCAGATTAGAGTGGGCTGAAAATAGCTTGAAATGAAAAAAAGGTTAAAGCAACAGAGACCAATGGCTTGCTTAACTAGCTTAGGCACAAAGGGAAGGAAGGAGATGGGACAATAAGCAGGGCAGTAAAGGTCTGAAGAAGGGTTTTTGAGGCGTGGTGTTAACCATGGCATGTTTGAGGCCAGCAAGGAAGGTTACCATAGAAAGTGAGATCAAGGATGTGACACATGGGGAGGGTATGACAACATTAGGGATAGCACTGATGAACTTTGTGGTAATAGAGTCAGAGGGGACAAGTGGTTAGTTTAGAGGAGGAAAGAAGGTGGACACTTTTCTGCTCTGTCAATTCAGAAAAAGAGAAGAGAGTGACATGGCTTAGGGAAAGGGAGGGCAGATGAAGAGAATTGAAATGTATGCAATCAGTGCAAGAATGGGATTAAGCCAAATACACACTGCAGATTGGGTACAGGACTATGAAAGAAGCAAACCTCAGGGATTAATGTATCTCACAGCAGTAGGGGAGGGGAGGTATGTGTCCAGAACAGAGGAGAGTATAGTGTTTTAGGAAAAGACTGCCACCTCAACAGGCTCCATTGAAAAGCAGTAAAGAAAAATGTGAATAAAATAAGCCCAGGAGAGAAAACAGTAGCTGAGAGAATATGGAGATAACAGCTTAGATATCCTGAAAGGTAATGGCAATGATTGGCCAAGACTGGGGAAGAGACTAAGTGTGAAGAATATCAAGTAGTGATGAGACTGGGTAAAAAGAGTGGTGAAGTCTGAGGGTGAGCAGCTGGAAGAAAGGAGCCAATCAAGACAATGTCTGCGTTGGCCTGTAGAGGTATTAGAGACTACTACTACTAATAATAATTATTTATAAAGCACTACACAGCGCTGTACAAACATAGACGGTCCCTGCTCATGAGAGCTTACAATCTAATTAAAACAGACGAGACAAAGATAAGAATAAGGGGAAAAGGAGGGTAAGAATGCGCAAGGAGAAAGGGGGTCAGGATGCAAAAGCAGCTTCGAAGAGTTGAGCCTTTAGCATAGCTTTGAAAAGGGGCAGAGATGAAGCCCGATGTACAGACTCAGGGAGTTTGTTCCAGGCATAAGGAGCGGCAAGGTGAAAGGACCGAAATATGGAGTTGGCAGTGGGAAGAAAAGGGCAAAGAGAGAAGTAAGCCAGAAGAGGAGCAGAGTTCATGAGGAGAGTTGTAGAGAGAGAGAAGAAAGGAAAGGTAGAAAGGAGCAGAAGAATGAATGCATTTATAGGTCAGAAGTTGGAATTGGATACGGAAACGGAAGGGAAGCCAATGAAGTGATTTGAGAAAAGGGGTTATGTGAGAATATCGAGACTGGTGAAAAATTAGTCATGCAGTAGAGTTCTGAACAGATTGAAGGGAGAAAGGTGGAGGGAGACCAGCAAAGAAGGAGGCTGCAATGCAGACTGGAAGCAATTAGAGAGTGGACAAGTGCTTTAATAGTGTTTTCAGAAAGGAAGGGGTGAATTTTGTTAATGTTATAGAGAAAGAAATGACAGGTTTTAGCTATCTATTGGATATGCAAGGAGAAGGAAAGGGAGGAGTCCAAGATGACCACAAGGTTGCGGGCTGAGGAAACAGGAAGTAGAAGAGCGTTATCCACAGACATAGAGAAAGGGGGGAGGAAGGTTTAGGGGGAAAAATAAGAAGTGCACTTTTGGCACAAAAGAACCGTGCAAATGCAGTTTTTGGAGGAGGCTAGCTGGGGGGATGCAAGGGCAAGGACCCTTGAGGCCTAAGAATTGGAGGAGGAGTCAGTGTGAAAATTTAAAGTCCTCTTCTACATTATCTCCAACCTTACAGCACCCATCTTAAATCTGAATCATCATTCCTTTGTAATAAAGGCTCTAGGCCAGAGGTTCTCAACACACCTAGCCAGTCAGGTTTTCAGGATAACCAAAGGAATATGCACGAGAGAAACTTACATACATACAATGGAAGCAATGCATGCAAATCTCTCTCATGCATATTCATTGTGCTCATCCTGAAAGCTAGGTGTGTCTCGAGGACTGGGTTGAGAACCAGTGCTCTAGGCTGTAATTTTGGGAAGGTGAGAAGCATCTTTTAAACACCAAGCATTAAATCTGGAAATAAAGCCTAGTGATGATATCACAAAGGTGGTAAAACATCTATAGACAAAGCAGGTAGATGCAGAAGAGAGGTGGAGAATACATGGAACAACCATCCGCAGGAGACGGAGGATAGAACGCATCAGAACTTAGGAAGGGGCAAATAATGAGGATCTTTAGCAGCAAGAAAGCGGGAGATGGGAGGTAGAAAACATGGACAAACTAGATAGGCCTAAGCAGTCTTCATTTGGTATTTCTGGTTTTCTTTATCGGACAATTAAAAATAGCAAAGAAATATGAGCTGTCTTTCCATCTGAAGATTTTTCTTTCTAATTAGCAGTGCATTTTTTTACTGATGGCAGAATTCAAGCTTTCTACCTGTAGGCAACAGTATTTATTAAGATAAGAGCGAAGAACCTCAAGTATATTTCTTTTCTAGAACTTCCTCTTTAAATTTATTTATTTATTTATTTAACATTTCTTTTATACCGCGCTATTTTCTATCAGTGCGGTTTACAGAGAACAAAGTGACTCAATGACAGCGAAGGCAATCAGAGTTTACATAAAACAGGGGGAAACAACTTGGAGTGAACTGGGGGAAACTATGTACAATTTAAATATGGGCAATTTACATATGAAACTATGTACAATTTACAAGTTACCATGTTAATCTTTCCATTGTTCCTAGGGTTATTCAATTACTCAGAGCAAGTGTGGGACAGCAGGGTGCAATCTAGCTAAGGCTGTTTTACAAAACCTGTCAGTTGCCACTTGTGCATTATGTAGTTTAAGTTAAGATGTTGGGTGGAGGGGAGGGAGGTGTGGTGGGATAGTTGTGTTGTGAATAGTGTAGAAACTGAGAAGGTGGTCAGCCCTCGGTCATGTTGCAGACCCATTTGCTGGATATTTTTTGGTGATGATTTACGTGCGTTATTTATAAGATATGCATGTACAGAGGCCTGAGTATAGGCATAGGCAACTGTCTAGAGTGTCAAATTTGGAAGGTACCTAATACCTGGGCTGTGCTCTCTGATCTCTGGGGAGAAACCTCCCCTCCCCATCTCTCTCTGGCGCTGTCTAGGAGCGCAAACATCTGAGATCCAGCCCTGCATGTGTAGGCATCTTTCACACACTCACTGACACCTGCTTCTGACTAGGCGTAAATGTCTGTGGCTTCCTTTCAGCTGCAATGTCTGCAGGTTTGGTGGGGTGATTTCATGTGCCTATATGCTTCAAATAAGCATCTATTTACTCTTTCATCTGGGCAGCCTGCTATAAAATTACCCTCTATGAGGGTAATTTTATAGCAAGGTGCCTAAGTGAGGGGGCAAGTAGGCACATATTTGAAGCCTACTTTATACAAATACATAGGCATCTATGTGTCTTTATAAAATACTAGGGGTAAACTGACTGAAATCATGGCTAGGTTGAAGCTGCAGACATTTACGCTTGCTTGAAAGCATGTCAAGTACGCTCGTATGCATACATGTTATAAAATACTCATGTGGTTCATTCACACAAACTCCACCCCAGAACACGCCTACATGCAGGTTGCACCTTCTTGTCACCACACCTAAGCCCAGAGCTAATATTTATAAAACCCCTTTCATTCATGGAAAGCACTAATAAAATTAGCTCCACGTAGCCAAAATTTGTCTGATTGCCCAAAAAGATTTTAAGTATCACTCACAGCAATACTGTGAAATGTGCCTACTTCAGTGTTCACACTAGAAACTTCCCCAGTTTGTTTGTAGTTGTCTTTAACATGAATTGCATTTTTCCCCGAAGACCAGATGAAAAGTTTGCTCCCCTCGGTTCTTCGTCCTTGCTGTAATAAAGGCAGTCAGTTTTAACTGTAAATGGCCAGGGTTTACTTTAGGGTTTTGGCTGTACTGACTAGCAAAAGGTGAGCCGAGTGGCGCATCATCCCTTCACTGTTCCTCCACGTGTAGTCCAGATTGTGATTCTTTTCATGTTGTGTATTTTTGAGTTTGTATCATTTCACTTCATCTTATGTTTTTCTCCATTTTAACACTGTCGTAACGGGGCATCCAGAGGTAGGTTTCCATCAAACTTTTCAGTACAGCATTTTATTAAATTAATGTCAGATAATTTATCCGTATTATATTGGTATGTTTCTGTTATATTGTTTGTTATCTACCGATATCTATTTACTGGGTTGGAAAAATACATAGAAATCATACGTGCCAGAAAAAATTATTAGGAGCCAACCAAAATAGTTCTAGTTATCAAATTGTGTTGGCTCTTTTGAACTTTGTATTTGGTTCTTCTTTTAGTTTAATTTGGAAGGAAGTGTTTACACCTTCCCTCCCCCTCAACCACCTTTTCTGTACTTTTGCAGTCTCATCCTCTTCTCTTCTATCGATTTCTCTCCTTCAGCCTTTCCACCTCCAGCCGCCTCCTTCCTCATTCTCTTCCTCCCCCAACCCCCTTCCTTTCTCCATCTGCCGTAGTTGCTTCTGCTCCTCAACAAGGCCCAGCAGTAGCTATGCCAGCCAGGCACTAGTAAATTACATTTTGGCCACACGGAAAGCTATGATTTTTCCATCCCTGTCTATATATTAATTTTATATATGTGTAATGTATAATTAATTTAGGCATATATGCGTATACAGTGCAGCGAGAGTTTATAAATCCCCTAGGATGGTCTGTAATTTAGCACATGATTAGATCCTAATTTAAACCCTGATAAGAGAGAGGGATCACCCACTGAATAAATAACTTGGACAAGGGATATAGTTTGATTATTTATTCAACAAGATTCAACAGTAAGTATCCTTTTGTGTAAAATGTATGTGAATCACACGTTTTCTTAGTATAATTCTGCTTATTAGAATCAGGTGCTTACATAATTGGTACAAGTAAACCAACTTGCAGACTAAATCTCAAAGACTGAATTTAGGTATCTCGTCCTATGTAAAGTTCCAAAAGGATATGAGTTTGATCTTCACCATAAAAGTTAGTGGGAGCTTATGCTACGACCACAAGACATTTCAGAAGACCCATGAAAAGAGTAGTTGATACTTATCTTTTTTGGACAGGATTAGAAAACCATTTCTAAACATTTGGGGCTGCATCCATCCACTGTCACAAATAGGGGTGACCTCTGAATAAATAGGGGTGACCTACATGGAGCGGTGGATACACCGCTAAACAAAGGCATGTGGAGGGGTGACCTGCACGGAGCAGCAAGTGCACCTACTCTTGCCGCCTTGCTGGGCAGTCTAGATGAACCATACTGGTCTTTATCTGCCGTCATATACTATGTTACTAAGTCAGCCTACAAATGGAAAAGTTGACTGCTACAGTTACACTACCCAGGAGCTGTCATCTTCCCAAGATCACCACAAGAGTAAACTGTACAATCATCCATAGTCTTGAGTTCCTTGTGACTCTAACATCTAAAGATGTGAAGGTCTGCCTCATTGTGTCAGCCATCATGAAAACTAAATGGAAGAGTTCATGGGAGAGATAGCTAGGAAGAAACAACTTCTCTCTTAAAAACGAAGATTGCTGCCTGCAGGATTGTACAGTGAGCATCTGGATCATCGAGAAGACTTCTGGAATAGTGTTCTCTAGACAGATGACTCAAAAATTTAACTTTTTGGTCATAATAAATATTGGTTGGCAATAAACAAAGTTAGAATCTCATCCTGATTTCAAGCCTGGTGGTGGAGGTATCAGTGTGAAGCTGTTTTGCTGAATCAAGACCTGGATGGTTTGCCATGATTTATGGAACTAGGATTTCTGTTTCATATCAGAAAATTGTAGAGGAGAATGTCAGATTATTGGTCCATGAGTTGAAACTGAGACTAAATTGGGTCATGTAACAAGACATTGACCCCAAGCATTCATATAAATCTACTATAGAATGGCTGGAGAAAAAAAGATACCCATGTTTTGGATTGGCCAAGTCAAAGTTCCATCCTAAATCCTATTAAGCTGTTTTTGCAAGACTTGAAGTATTCTGTTCATGCAAGGAAACTCTCAAATGTTAGAATTAAAACAATTCTGTATGGAAGAATGGTTGAAAATTATACTCAAGGGTAATGTGATGGGCATAAGAACATAAGATCTGCCATACTGGGTCAGACCAAGGTCCATCTAGCCCAGTATTCTGTTTCCAACAGTGGCCAATCTAGGTCATACGTACCTAGCAGTTTCCCCAAGAGACACAGGTTCCACAATGCTTGTACTGGGGCAAGCAGTGGACTGATCAGCAGTTACAGGAAGCATTTAGTTAATGCCATTTACGAAGGTGCCACCAGTACCTGGATGTAGCATTCACTTGTTGTTTTTACCAAAAGGATTCTTATTGAAACTGTTTGTTAAATAAATAATCAAAATACATCCCTTTTGTCAGAGTTATTCAATAGGGTTATCTTTGTTGTTGGGATTTCGGTTAGGATCTAATCATGCTTTGAGTTTAAATTGTAGTAAAGTACAGACCATCTTAGGGAGTTCACAATCTCTGTTTCTTAGCATTGTATATATTAATAATAATTACACCCGATAATGAACAGACCTGTCCACCTGCTTCCCCATGCATGGCTCATTTATTAGCACCAAATCCTTCCATCTGTTTTGTCAAATAACCCCAGATGATTTCTGTGAATCCCAGCACTTTTCCATGGACCCCCTCCTCTTCCTCAAAACCTTGAGAGAATGGAGTAAGACTGCATGACACTGGAAGGGCAAGGAATGGGAGCTATAGATACCAAGCATCGTAATATAAAATGTGGCTCATTCTACTTACTTTAAAAGATGTTATCTTACACCCTAACATGAACCACTGGTTCAATTAATTTTGGATGTTGGAACACACCTTCCAGAGCAAGAGAATCATTACATATATGATATCAAACAGGATATTCTAATTATATCCCGAAAAAAGAAAGCCTTTGGTATATTTAGTTTGAATTGAAATAGCCAGTGGGTTGTGTTGTGATTGTTTTCTCAGGCTTGGAGAGGATTTGACAGCATCTACAGCACGGCAGTAGGAATGGACTTGGGCACACTGGATGGACTTCATTTGCCCTCTTATTTTATATATTCAGGCTATAGAGGTGCAATGAGACAGTAGCCAGGAATAAAGTGGTGCTACCAGGCCCTTGGCATCTTGTGGCTAAGCGATGGAAGCTGGCTGATTTTCTTTCTTTTTTTTTTTGTTGTGATTTAAAAAAGCATTTCCAAACGAGGTGGATTTCTGCCATGAATATTTTATGTTTAAATCACAGTCTTTGTTTTTATGATTCACTAAAGTGGGGATACAAAATAACTTTAAGATCCTGGCAGACCCTGTGTTGAGATTTTTTGGGGTCCACTTGGAACTACTGAAGCAAATGCCCAAATTTGTTAGCGCCCATCCTTTAGCATTTTGTAATTCTTTTAGTCTGGCTTCCTGAGTAGTCTGAGAACTAGCCTAGCGCAGGGCATTAGCTTATGAAGTACATTGTAAGTCAAGATAGACAGATTAGAGAAATGCCAAATAGATTAATCTACTTGGTTTGTAACCATCTTAAGCCTATGTACATCCTCTCTCTCTTTCCTGCATTACATGTGCCCTCTTGCTTTTCTACAGTGGATGTATCTTTTGCCCGTTTTACTTTCTTCGTACCCATTTCCCCGCTGTCAGTACAAGCCATAACAAGCCTTGCTCCCGACCACTCACCTCTTGGTGGTGGAAGGAAGCAGGGAGGCCGTTTTAGAGGCTCTGCTTGCTTCTTAAGTGTGATTCATTATCCTTGACCATTGGATGAAGATTCTGAACAAAAATGAAAATACTACAAAAAAAAAGTTATATACCTTTAAAGTTTTCATTATTTGGAAGTTTTTTTTTTAAATCACCTTGTTGATTTTGTTATATTGGTTGAATCTTTTCTCAGCTCCAAGACCTTGCTCTGAAAGTGAATTCTCCTGTGCTAATGGCCGATGTATTGCTGGAAGATGGAAATGTGATGGAGACCATGACTGTATTGATGGGTCTGATGAGGTAAGGAGCTTTTGGGGAAAGTACAAATTGACATTATTCGACATATAATCTGCAATAAAATGAAACAGATGGAGAAATTGTATCTGAAAATTCCAACCTTTAATCCAGAGGCATTGGAAGGGGGGGGGGGCATTCAGCCTCACTACTGTGATCATCAGCCTTTTCCTCCTGTCTGTCAGTGGGGACCCCATCTCTGCGGCAGACAAGAGGGGTCTTTCCTGCGATCACAGGGCTCTTCTGCTGGCAGGGGATGGAATTCCCATTGCATGCCAGGTGGCGATTGCGGCAAAGACCCCTCCTGTCTGCCCGTGAAAGATCGGGTCCCCACGGGCAGACAGTAGGGGAAGGCCAGTGATTGCAGCCTCACTGAGTTTAGCTGGCCAAGGGACAGAACTTGCCCCACCCCTCCCAACGGGAACAGTGTTCCAGCACCTCTGCTTTTAGTCAGTTCAGAGGACACGCAAGCTATATAGTCCTTGCATATGGACGTCATCCAATGGAACCCAAGCCGAAAAAAGTGTAAACATAGATCTCAAAGCTTGTAGAGCCTTTTATTGCTGTGACATGCACATACTTAAGTCCTCCTGTACTAGTATCGCCACATGGGGTAATTCTAGTTCTTTAGCTTCTGTAGAACACAACAGTCTTTTTTGGGAGTGTGACTTCATCATGCTTAAAATCTGTTTCCATCACTACCACCTGTTTCAAATCCTTTCCCCTCTTTGAAAACTCCTAGGGAGGTTTTACATCATCTTTTCATGTTTACTTCATTTGTCACACTGCTGCAGTCTACTTTGGTGCATCGAGTAGCATTGGTAGATACATTTGAAAACATGGCATCATTTGATTTTGTTGTGGCTATTTGGTTTCTGGAATACCGAGAAGAAAAGACTTCCAGCATAATAGTATCTGTTATCGATACCCACAACTTGTGCTTGTTGTATCATGGACCGAGCCACAACACATGGAGCTGTGCCAACTGTTAGAAGGTACCAGCTAGGGATCTACATGGCTATCAAGAGCAGAAGGAGAAGCTCTTGGGTTTGGCCAAGTCCAGCCCAAGTGCCGTCAGCATTGGAGGCATCAACCCTCAAGGACTCTGGAGTTACATTGGATGCTAGGGATGCATTGGCCTTGAGGAGTCCTTGATCAATACAGGCTATTGGAACAAGCGATCATCAAATTTCCATCCAAAGAAATTAAAGGATCCTTTTGCTTCAGCACTGGTATCAAGGGATTCCAATGCTGAGCAAAGGCGAAGAATTATGGATATGAGTCCTCTTCAGTGCATGATGCTGAAAGCAGGGAAAAGAAATGTAGAAAGACAGAAATGACAGCAGATGAAGACCATATGGTTTATCTAGTCTGCCCATCCATACCATCTATTGAGCATCACAGTCCCTTCCTCTCCCTTAGATAGCCTCTGTGTTTGTCCCGTGCTTTCTTGAGTTCCAGTACAGTTTGTTTATTTTTATTTTGTTTCAGAGATTTACTGTACTGTCAGTCTAACATAAAAACTCAGCTAGGCAGTTTACAAAACTAAAATATAAAACACAAGCAGAAAAATGAAGGTGGAGCCATCAAAAACAATCCCTTCTATTGCAGACTCCCTACCCCTCCTGAGCAAAGGATTTCTGAAAGAAAAGAGCCTTCAGGGATTTCTTAAAATTTGGGAGAGAGACTTCTTGCCTTAATTATAAAGGGAGAGTATTCCAGAGGGTTCAAGCTAAGTATGTAAAAGTGGTTTGATGAGTTTTCAATCCTCGGCCTGGATGGAGAAGAAAGACAGAGCCGCGAGGCTTGGGAAGACTGGAGTGTCCAGGCAGGAGTATAAGGGATGATACAGTCTGCTAGATACAAGTTGACTTGAATGTAATGCCTTATGTACCACCATAAGAATTTTGAATTTGACTCTCTACAAAATGGGAAGTGTTGAGATGCTAGTAATGGTGTAACATGATCAAAGTACTTTACCCCCATTAGCAGCTTAACAGCCATATTTTGCAGAAGATGGGTGTGCTTTGAGAGAGTGACAGGGAGACAATTGTAAAGGTCCAATTTTGGCAGTCTACAGCGTAGAGGAGCAATTTCAGGTCTGTGACAGCTATTTGTTTATAAAATATATGTCTCTCTTATCAATTATTCTAAATGGGTTACAAAATCACATTTTTAAACAAAAGGATAATTACATAAAATTGCTTTTATAAGACACCAACAAACAAGCAAAATAGCTTGAAAAATATTAAAAACACAGATCCATTGTCAGGTCAAAACAGATGTCGTCATATCAAATTAACAAAAGGCTTACTGAAAAAAAGTGCTTTCAGTTGCTTCTGTAAAGAATTTTTATAATCCATCACACAAAGTGAAACAGACAATTTATTCCATTCACATGAACCTGCCACAGAGCACTCCTGGGTCTGACGAATGTACCTAATGAATAGACGGAATGTCAGCTGCTGAGACTCCCATAGACCTCAAGGTACACACAGGCCTATAGAGCTTTAGCACGGTGTTAAACTACATAGGAGCTACTTCTTCAATGCATTATGAATCAAATGTAATACTTTAGATCTTATTCTCCAGGCCACAGGAAGCCAGTGTAGAGCTTGTAAAATAGGAGTGCTATATTCTGAGTGAGGAATACCAGAAAGGATGCATGCTGCAGAATTTTTAATGTTTAGCAATGCTCTAATAGCAATGCTAAAACCAATGCCTGTACAATTGATCTAAAATCATCGATTGGTAATAGTTCTTGAAATTTCCTCAGCATCTATAACTTGAATTAGGATAATGGTGTTACATTGTTAATTTTGAGAAATTATCGAAAGTGAAGAATCGGTCGCCACTCCTAAACATATGACCCTTCGAACCGCTGAAATTAGTCATCCCTACTTTCAAATTGAAAACCTGATCACCTACACCATCCCTCTGTGTTCACAATCATGACTTTGGTTTTGTTCGTTTGTTGCCAATCTATTCTGTATCATCCATCCCTCTACTCTCTGTAGGTATATTGCAGCTAGATCAAGGGAATCCTGAACAGTTGCTGCTGTTGGAAAAAAGAATTATATATCATCATAGATTCTATAATATATCACTGTCTGCCTAAATGTATTATAAATAGGAGTTAAAGGGTAAGGCAAATAAGGCAGAATCCAATCCCAAGCCTGTCCTGAATCAGATTCTCAGTTAAAAAGCTACAAATAAAGAACGGACCAAAGACCAATCTTCTCTACCACCTCTTCTTGAAGGCTATTCCACATATCCTTAGATTACCCTCAAGTCTGTCCCCTTTCACCTTCATCCTGTGTCACCTCATTCCAGAGCTTCCTTTCAATTGGAAGAGGCTTCCTATGCATTTATGCCATGGAGGCATTTAAATGGTTCTATCATATTTTCACACTCCCAGTTTTCTTTCAAAGAATACTATTGAGATTTTTAAGACTGTCTCCATATACTTTATGAAGAAGACTACTGACCATTTTGGTAGCCACCCACTGGACTGTCAGGGTATTAGCAGGCATAGGTTTTGGAGTAGGCCCGCGGTTGCATCTGCTATTTGTCCTTTCAGTTCTTTTGCACGACTCTCTGGCAATGAGTGACACAAAAACCAGTTCTGTGCTTGCATATATAAATATATATAAGGCTTTAATTAGGGTGCCAAAAATAGGAAATCATATAGCAACACACTAACGACTGAGGTAATAATTTGTTAGCAGCACCAGTAATTCTTAGATAAGCATCAATAGATCACTAGCTAGAACCAAGGCTCACAGGCGCACTCTGCACTTAGGAAAGTACAGGAATGGAGCTACCTGGCTAGATTTCCACCCCCCCCCCACCCCGTCCTCCCACAGAAGGAAAAGGAAGCCAATACCTTTAGCCATGATGGGAGGAAGGACCTCTGCTAGGGTCCAAAGTCAGATACCAGCAGGCTGATAAGCTGGTTGGCAAGCTCCAGCCATGCCTGGCAAGCTGCAGGGGGTGATGGGAAGAAATACAGAACACTTGTGCCTGAAGGGGGTCTTAGCTGATCTCTGTGCCAAGGCAAGCACAGTGCTCGTTAGGTTGCAGGAGAAGCCACATACAAACGTCCTGATGGGAAAATAAAATCCAAAGCCAACAGCAAAAAGAACTAAAATCTCTCTCAGACAAACATTCTTACTGCTTCTCCAGAGTTGTTAGCTCAGTCTATGTTCATGCCTTGGGCTGGGTTAGACCTAGGACATTGTTGGGTGGCTGGGCAAATCAGGATGTAGCTTTCCAGAGGTGGTCGCTCTCATAATAGAGTCCATGGTGAGCGAAAGGATGCCAAAGCAGCTGACCAGGGTCCCAATACATTGTTGCAACTTCCAAGATCCTTAGGAGCTCTCAGGCTAGGGGAAAATTTGTTGTCAGCACCAAGCAGAACAGAAAACAATAGCCTTCCGTATCCATGCTCTCAGTCCTTGGCAAGAAGTGAATCTGTAGCATTAGTAGTCTTGGAGCAGGAATCCATGTTGGTTCTTGTTTTTTTATGAGCAGGCCACAGGCAGGCTAACTGCATTAGCCCCACAAAACCATCTCCATCCTGTTTATATCTCTTTGAGGGTGTAGTATCCAGAATTCCACATAGTGCTCCAAATGAGGTATCCAAATGAAGCATTATCACCTCTTTTATTTTTTTTCCTGTTGGCCATTCCTCTCCCTGTGCATTCAAGCATCCTTCTTTTGTCGTATCAAATATTATCACCCACAGGTACCACTCTTCTTTCATGCATGGAAATACTTCACCCCCTGCATGGTACAGCTCCCTTTGGTTTTTGGAAGCCAGGTGCTTCGCTCTGCATTTTTTAGCATTAAATCTCAGCCATCAAATTTTAGACCATTCTTAAAGTTTCATGTCATCCCCCTTCATGTTATCCATGCTTGTCAGGGTGTCTACCTGTTTCAGATCTTGGCATCATTCACAAGAGGCAAACCAGATCTGGCAGCCCTTTTGAGATATCTCTTACAAAAATGCTAAAAAGAACTGGACCATTCCACCTCGTATGAATTCCCATAGAGAGGACCTCTCATCCTTGACCGCATCTAGAGGAATGCAACAGTTTCCAGTGGTCTAGGTTCTAGCCATCAATACCATCTCAAGTGACCCAGAAGATTATCACCATGCCTCTTGTATCCCATCCAGTATATGGCAGTTTATTTATTTCAATGTATGAAATGCTTGCTCAAATTAATTCCCCAGATGATTTATAATACACACAAAAACACACAAAACAACACACCTCTTTATCACCAAATATGTATATAGTTAACTGCTATTTGTATTGACTCCTCCTGCCAGTGCTAATTTTTATAGTTAATTGTTCAGCGTTAATGTATATAGTTAATGGTTCCCTGTTACATGTAATTGAATGAGTATTGTTTTCTGTACAATTCAAATATTGTTCTTTGGAAACCACATTTGATCTTCTGGAAAATGCGGTATAAAAATGTCTAATAAACAAATAAATCAAGCAAACTTTATAACTCAAAACCTATATCACATACAGTCAAAAACAAGGAATTCATCCAAACCAACTGAGCAGTCAATAAAAATGAATAATATCAAGGAGCTAAAACTATCACTAAAAAGCCAAATCTTACATATTCATTTAGCTTTTTGTAAACTGTAATCAGAGTCAAGATCTAATTTCCAAGGGGACTACCAAAAGAGCTAACGAAAGGAACAAAACATCTTGAGAAGACTTTGAGAGGGTACATTTTATATAGAACCTTTCTGCTTAAAGACCTCTAATAAAATTACCTCAAGGGTTACATATCTCAAAGAATGCATGGTGCCACAAAGGCACGTACTTTTACGTGACCCATGTGTAGACGTGTTCTAAAGTGCAGTTTGGCTAGAGTGTGGGCCGAGTAGTGATCTACATGCATTTATAAAATGTGCTTGTACACACGTACTTTGCATATGAACATTAATACCTGCTCCCAAACAAGCATGCATGTCTTCAGCTTCAGTCTAGGCACTATTTCTGCCACTTTTATCGTATGCATCTTTGTAAAATAGGCAGCTACAGTTACAAAATTAGACTCTATTGTGTTCCTAGTGAATCAAATTGTCTTTAAGACAGGAGCTTCCCCCAAAGAGAGCTTTATGAATAACATAAATTACCTTAAACTGTACTATGTGAATATCAGGAAGCCAAAGAAGCTCATCCAACACTAGAGTAATGTAGTCCAACGTGGGCCGGCTGTAGCCAAGTGCACTTTCTGTATATACATATTAAAGATGGTAGATAAACACCTACATAGTCCATCTAGTCTGCCCGTAAGGTGGTGAGGGTTGTACTTGCCGCTCTGTGCAAGTTGCCCCCTCCCTGTGCCTTTGTTTAGAGTTTTACCTCATGCGCTGTGCAGGTCACACTCTCTGTGCCTTTGTTTAGGGTTGTACCCACTGCTCTGTGCACATTCACATTCCCCCCCCCCCCCCATGCCTTTGTTTAGAGTTATATTTGCCTCTCTGTGCAGGTTGCCCTCCTCTATGCCTTTGTTTCTATATCATTCCTCCTGTCCAGTCGAGACTCCTGAATTGTGCACCAATTTCAGCAGATGGAGACTGAACCTATTAGACTTCTGTGATGTCACAGTATAAGGGAGCGGGACTACCCACCACTAAGTCAGTATTCTCAGTCTCGAGCAGGTGGAAGGAGCTCAGTGCAGTCTGGCTGCACTGAAGGGATGATTGGACATTTAAAACCAAAAAAAGTCTATTGATACTAAAGCTGATTGCAGGCTTGACAGAGCAGTTGGGAAAAAAAATTTAAAAAACTTGTGTTAGATCTTAGATGGCTTTGAACTCTGGCTAGCAGCAACTAAACCCCTCCAGGGGATCTTAAATCGTTCAGTCAGCTGATTGCCCTCAGAGAAGGCAAAGGGGATTTTTGCAACAGTGTCTCGTTCAGTCAGGACTTCCGGTTTCCCACGGATCCTGAGGAGGGTCAGCAGCCCTGGCTGCATGGTGCGGCTCCCTTAAATAGGCCTGAAGGGTTCAGTCCCTGGCAGCTTCAGAAGTGCAGTGATAGTGGCGGAGTTTGCTGTTGGGGGTAAGTCCGTGGACTGACAATGCGGTGTTCATGAAGGAAGTCTTGCTGGGCAGGCCTGCTTTTTTTCTTGTGTCTTTGAGAGATCTCTTGGAGGTTTTCTGAGATGCACCTTCTGCAGCGATGCCTAAATCGATCTGTGCAGCATGTGGTGCATTCCAGAGCTGGCTCTTCACGGGCTTTTGCTGCCCCTGTGAGTCGGAGGACTTTGCTGCTGGCGAAGGGCTCTGGGGGGCGGATCAGGTGCAAGGACACTCCTCTGGGCAGGATCATCCATGTAAAGATGGTGAGCAGTCTTCCTCCGCTGCAGCTCCCGCAGTTCTGATGGGAACAATGGCCATTTTGGATTCTCCAGCCCTGGCAGCAGTAAATGGTGCTGAAAGGTGGGACTCAGTTCCTGCACTTCACCAGAGGCCAGCATAGTCCATTAGGGCATGGCAGAGGAAGGATGCTTCAGAGAAGGAGATAGTAGGAGATCCCTTCTCTCTGAAGTTCGTCTTGCATAAGCACAAGACTTTCTGCTTGAAGCAGGGCCAGAGTGTACAGGGAGAGCTGTTTCTGCTCCTTCTTGTTTGACCAAGGAGCCCTCGCTGGGCTCAGCAGTTGCGGGTGCAGTGGATGAGGAGCTCGATTTAGAACAGGTAGATTTATCATTGGACCAAGCCTCTGAGGGGTTAAAGACCTCAGAGGATACCTCAGAGGATCCCTTAGAAGGTCTTTCAGGACAGGGGGCTTCCAGGGTTATGGTGGACCTTGAGGAAAGTGAAATACCTCAAGGGGAGGACCCCTCCATTGTCTGAGTGTTAAGAGAGGAACTGGCACAGCTTATTGTGCAGTCCCTGTCAGCGTTGAACACTGCCCAGGAGCCAGAGGTGCCATAGGAGGACCCCTTGCTCCAGGGGATTTGGCTATTGGAGATGGCCTTTTCGATCCATCGGGCTTTCAAACAGATGATGGAACTCAAATGAGAAGTGCCTAAAGTGGGTTTATAGGGGGGGATGAACGATGGCTCATCTGTATCCCGTCACGACAGCAGAGAAGGACTTTCTTAAGGTCCCGAAGGTGGATGCCTTAGTCACAGCAGTGACTAAAAAGACTACCATCGCAGTGGAAGGTGGAATGGCCGTAAGGGATACATAGGACAAGAAGTTGGAGACTTTGTAGAAACAGGCCTTCGAGGTGAACACCTTGGCGCTCCAAGCTTCAGTGTGTGGGGTGTATGTTGTGCAAGCCTGTATGGGGAGGTCCCAAGGGCTGCCGGGCACAGACTTCGCTGAAGGCAGCCAGATTGGAATCAGGCTGTGCGAATCTGCCGGATGTCATTTATGACCTCCTGAGAGCTTCTTCAAAAGGCATGGCTTACGTGGTGGAGGCGCGGTGTTTTGTCTGGCTCTGTAATTTGTCAGTGGATGTCTCCTCAAAGGCCCGACTCAGCAGGCTACCCTTTTGAGGTAAACTGTTCTTTGAGGAAGATCTGGAGAAGCTAGTCAAGGACCTCCTGGAGGACAAGCTAGTCAGGCTCCTGGTGGATAAGCCAAAAGGAAGCAAGACTGCTCCCTGGGCAAAAGACCCATCTAGGGACATTCATAGGCCTAGGTCGAATTGCTTTGCTCCTTACCAACACAGCAGATTCCCTGCTCGGGGGCAGTCTGTTCAAGGTGGTCAGGATGACAGACGAGGCCAGCCACTAGCAAAAAATCCCAATGAGATGCAAGGGCTCAGGTGGAGATTGTACCAGTGGAAGGCAGACTGCGCTACTTCTACTCTGCCTGGATCCAGATCAAATCCTACCAGTGGGTCCTCAAAATCATTTGTGAGGGCTACCCATTGGAGTTCGCATGACCCCTGTTTGATGCCTTCCTCTTATCACCTTGCAGGGCCTTGAGCAAATTGCAGGCCATCAAGGATACCCTACACACTTCCTGCAGCTCGAGGTAGTGGTTCTGGTCCCTGAAGACCAGTTAGATATAGGTCGTTACTCCATCTACTTTGTGATGCCCAAAAAGGAAAGCTCATTCAAGTCCATTCTCAACCTCAGGCATATCAAAAGGGCCCTGCGTGTGCCGCACTTCTGGATGGAAATGCTGCATTAGGTGATTGTTACGGTGCATCAAGGAGAGTTCCTTATGGCGCTGGACCTGATGCAGGCATACTGCCATGTGCCTGTCAAGCCCAAACATCAGCAGTTTTTTTGATTTGCAGTACCGTTGGGTCACTTCCAGTTTCAGGACCGTCCATTCGGTCTTGCCATAACACCTTGTACTTTAACCAAAATCATGGTGGTTGTGATAGCAGCCTTGATACAAGATGGGTGTTAGTGTACCTCAATTTGGGCATCTGGTTGATCCGAGCGAAGTCTGTCGAGGAGAGTGTCACCCACACTTGCTGGGTTCTCAAGGTGCTCTAAGGGCTGGGCTTGGGTGATCAGTCTCGACAAGAGCAGGTTGACCGCGACTCAGGATCTCCTGTATTTGGGGGCAGGTTTAATATAGCTCTCACTCAGATATATCTCCCACTGGATTGTGCCAGGAAGATACAATAGTAGATTCAACATTTTTTATGCCAGATTACTCCATTGGCCTGGACGTACCTCCGGGTACTGGGGTCAATGACAGCGATGTTAGATCTGGTGCCATAGGCATGAGCTAACATGAGACTGTTGCAGAGGTCACTCCTGTCACAATGGTCTCCACAGATTCACTTGCTGTCCAAGACGTTGCTTAGCCATCCAGAGATCTGGGCCAGTCTTCAGTGTGGCTGGACTCTGCAAATCTTCTAGCATGAATGCCCTTGGAGGGTCTGACGTGGATGACGGTGACGACAGACGCCAGTCTCCCAGGCTGGGGGGTACATTGTCTTGCCCAGGTGACCCAAGGACAGTGGTTGGAAGAACAGCAGCAGTGGTCCATCAACCATCTCGAGATGCAGGTGGTGTTTCTGGTGCTCCAGGCCTTCCAGTCGCTAATCTGGCAGAAAGTGGTGCATGTGTTCTCAGACAATGCAGACGTGGGGGGATGCAAAACAGTTACCTGGTTATCGTTGCATACCTTTGCATTCCATTATTGGTTGGACATGCAGGCGCGAGGGGATGCGCCGTTTGGGTGCAGGTTTTACAGGCTGGTCTCACAGATCCTCCCTCTCTTAAATACTGCTCTGTTACATCCCAGGAGTCTGGACTGGACTGGAGGGACAATATGGAAGGTGAAATTAGACCTTACCTGCTTAATTTTCTTTCCTTGAGTCTCCTCCTGTTCAGAATCCGCCCTCTAAGAGAGTATGGGTGAGGCTGCCTAGTACATTCCTCATAAGAAGGAGTCAGTGGCCCCATCGGGTTAGTTGCTAGCAGACCATCGTCCTAGTGGACGTTGATGCCTGAGAGGGCATCTATAGATAGTTGTTCTGTTTTGAGTTCTATGTTCTGTTTTGCCATATGGTACAGACCGAGAGGGAGGTAGTCCCACTCCCTCATACTGTGACATCACAAAAGTCTGATAGGCTCAGTCTCCATCTGCTGGGACTCAAGGAAAGAAAATTAGCAGGTAAAGTCTAATCTAACCATAAGGTTTACAGGTTACCCCTCTATTTTTTGAAGTATAAAAGTTATTTGCTTTCATTCTCTCCTCTTGCTATAAAGGGGTCCTCTCTCTTTGTCCCCATGTCTTTTTATATTCCATCACTGTTTTTCCCCATCACCTCCACTGGGAGGGCATTCCAGGCATCCACCACCTTTTCCATGAAAAATTATTTCCTGATGTTGCTTTTGAATGTACCTCCTGGCAGATTCATTTCATGTTCTCTAGTTTTACAGCTTTCCCCTTCTTTGAAAAAGGTTTGTTCATTAATATACTTTAAGTATTTAAATGCCTGTATCATATCTCCCCTGTCCCTCCTCTCTTACAGGTTATACATATTTAGGTCTTCAAGTTTCTTCTCATATGTCTTTTGGTGCAAGCCCCATATCATTTTCACCTTCCTCTGAACCATTTCAAGTCTTTTTATATCCTTTGTGAGTTGCGGTCTCCAAAACTGAATACTTCTCCAAGTGAGGTCTCACCAATGACTTGTACATGGGCATTAATAACTCCTTCCTTCTGCTAGTTATGCCTCTCTGTATTCAGCCTAGCATCCTTCTTGTTTTGGCTATCGCCTTGTCACACTGTTTCACTACCTTCTGGACAGCAAATTATATCTTCATGTTGGAGGCTTGACCTCTAGAAGAGCATTTCAAGGCTCATAATTGAGTTTTGGTGGCAGTGTCCCAGCTGAAGTCTATCTCCATGATAGAGACCTGCAAGGTTGCAGTGTGGACTAATATCCACGCATGCATATTTCATTTAATTTCAATGCATTGATTACTCACATAATATTGTTTGGAGGATTCCTGATGCAAGAGTAGATTTGGTAAGTCTATGCTGCTGAACTTCTTTGAGATTTAGAGTCCAACTCCATCCTTCCTAGGACCCATTTTCGTTGTTTAAAAAAAAAGGTCCTGTAGCCACCACAGACATGTTTGCTGTTGCCCCTTGGCACTCTTCTCCCCCCCACCCCACCCCACCCCATTTTCTTACAGCCCATGTAGTGTTTGTGTGCAATAGAATGATTGGGCATGTGACAGCCACAGTTGCTGTCATACCCTATATGTGACTTTGCATGAAGTTGCTGCAGTGGTATCTCAAATTTCATTGGGATCAGCTTTACTGCACTCTGCCAAGGAGACTGAGTTACACAGAACATGAAACTTTCCCTGATTTGGTGGCAAGTACTCTTCAGGTACTTGTCTACAGGTCGAATATCCCTTTCAACCATCACCCTACTAGTGAATCTTCACCACAGATGATTCTACAACTAGTCAATGGGCCCATATCCTCTACCTGCATACCCAGGGCATCTAGTTCCATAAAAAGAGGACTCTTCTTGATATCAACCAGCTGGAGCTGACTTTGCAGCAGCAGGTGGTGGGAAAAATCATGCTAATTCATACTGACTAATAGGTTGCCATACTTTATGTTAGCAAATAGGGAGGCTTCAAATCTTACAGCTTTGCAAAGAGACCATCAGAATATGTAATTTGGCCATCTCAATGGGCAAAGCTCTGCAGGCCTTGTACCTGCCTGGTTACATCAGCCAGTTAGCAGACCATCTGAGCCCATGCCTGGATCCTCACAAATGGTCCCTTGACCACTCATTAGCACAGAACCTTTTCGACTGCTGAGGCACCTGTTTGTGGCACAGCACAGCCTAGAGTTTTTTGTTAGTTTTTCTCAATATACCAAACACCATTTAGAGAGCAGCATGTGGTGCTTTTGCGATATGGAGTCGGTCTCCCTCCATTTCTGCTTCTGTTCGGAGTCCTACAGAAGGGTCTTTGAGACAGGGCCACAGTGATCCTTCATAGCACCAACTTGGTCATGACAGATCTGATTTTTGTGATTCATCTCACTAGTAGCTGATCAACCTGTACCCTTGTAAGTCAACCTATGTTGCTCACTCAGGGAGGGTGCCAACTGTAACACCCAAACTCAAGTCTTTTGTGCTCACAGCAAATAGTCTTTCGACATCTAATCTTAAACAGAGTTCAACACATCTTTTTGGCTTCCAGAAAAACATCTATGAGGAAATTCTGCCAGTTAAAATGGACCCAGTTCGCATACTGGTCTGAGGGCAACCACCATAATACAATGTGTTGCCCCATTCCATGCATGCTGGACTACTTACTACCCCTCTCATCCTCTGGTTTGAAAATTATTTTGATGTGTCTAAATTTGTCAGCCATTGTGGCTTACCATTAGGTGGTCGATGAAAAGGCCATATCTATCCATCCTATGATCTGGTTCATGCAAAGACTCATGAACACAAAATCACCCATTCAAACCCTGCCTCCTTCGTGGGACTCCAGTGTCATTCTGGCCTGATTTATGGAGTCCTTTTCAGTGCTTTGAGCAGAGCATCCCTTAAACACTTATCTTGGAAAACAACATTCTTAGTGGCCATTACCTGTACTCCAGAAGAATTGGGGAGCTTCAGGCACTTGTACACTACCCCCCTTAAACACAGGGTTTTTTTCCCCAAAATGGGTACTACTATGCATGGACCCAAAGTTCCTTCCTTCGATTGTTTCAGATTTCAGCCTCAATCAACCAATAGTACTCCATTCACCAAACCTCACTCCCACTCTAGACTGCAGATGAGCCTTGATTTACTATTTGCACACAGCCAGGGATATCAGAAAATGCTCTCAGCTCTTTGTTGCTTTCAATTCGAACAATCTAGGGGTGCGTGTGACCAAACAAACCCTCTCCAGTTGGATATGTTTGTGTTAACTACTGTTTTGATGCATCTACCCTTGCATCTGTTGGCTGCATCAGTGCATACGCCAGCCTGTGACCCGTTTGCATACTATACGCTTGCAAGACCTCAAGTGGTCTTCAGTCCACACTTTCACGTAGTTCTGGTACTTGGATTCATCCTCCCACCTAGACAGTGTTTTCATACAATCTGTGCAGAAAAATACTTTCTCATCATGAGAAATTGCCTTCATATGTTTTCTTCATATGAAACTGTTTGATTTAACATATGACCTTCATGCTTTCTTTGTCTTTATCTCTTATCCCCATAGAAAGGTTTTCCCAACTTGCTATACCATCCGCCATTTCTTTGTAACAGGGCAACCCTTAGCTTGATCACCATTCGGTGTGCTTGCTTTCTCCTGCTTGTTGACAGCGAATGTGGAATTGCTTACCCACAATGGGGTTTTCCATAGACGGCAGGGGAATGCTGCCATGTTTATTCACACTCCTTTCTCTCTTAAATCCAGCTGATAGCTTTCTCACTGACTGAGCATAAGGGGAATGGGATCCAGCACAAGAACCTTTATGCATGCTTAGGACAGCTTTAAAAGCCTTCCTGAGCTAGAAAAGATGAGATCTGAAATGGAGACATTAGGATGATGTCATTCACTGTGGCTCCATTCCCCTTCTGTCTACAGAGTGGAGGAGTCGCCTAATGGTTAAAGCAGCGGGCTAGAACCAGGGAAGCCAGGGTTCAAATCCCACTGTTGCTCTTTGTGATCTTCAGTGAGTCACTTAACACTCCACTGCCTCTGATACAACTTTAGATTGTAAGCCTTTCAGGGATAGGAAAATACCTACTGTACCTGAATGTAACTTGCTTTGAACTTCAGAGGAAAGGCATGAGCTAAATGCAGTTAAGCAACTTTGTTTTCTCACAAAACCCACTTTCCTACCCTAATAGTAACTCTGTAAGGAGCTAAAGTGGCCCCCACACCAGTACATGCTAGAAAGCTCACAAGCTTGCAGAGGTGTGTCCACATTTCTGGCCTGGGTTCCATTGGATGATGTCTCCCATACATGAGAACTAATATCCTGCCGTCCTCAGGACACCTGTTACAGGTAAGTAACTTAGCTTTCTGCATCTGACATAATGACTGCGAATGCCTGACTTTTTAATAGATTAAGTTTACAAACTAGTACTGTTCATCTTAGCTGCATTACCAATTTAATAAGCTGGAGAACTTTATGCTGCCATCATATTATAGAGCAGATGCCTTTCATAGTTATGTTATCTGTCAGTATTTTTATGAATCTTTTAGTATGCTCAAACCGTGTGTTATGAGGGTGGGAGGGGCTAGCAGTATGACATCAACAGGGTGTAAGAAGCCTTGAGCAGCAGCAAGACCTACAAGGACTGGTATATGCAGTGTGCTGTAAACCCAAAATATTTACAGGTAAATCATTTGAGATGCTTTCCAAACATGAAAGGTCTTGCTTTGATTTCCCATTTTCCTCCTGGTTTCTCTTAGAGCATAGCATGAACTTGGCTACAGATGGAGAGAAACCATTAAAAGATTGCATGTTATGAAACCCACTTAACAAGGGAGCTACATATGTACACTCGATGATTTTGAAAAACACTTTCCTTTGCTCCCTTTTGCCTGCCGCAGGCAGATTGTGTCATGCGATGTGAGGCCGACCAGTTCCAGTGCAGTAATGGACACTGCATTCCTCATCGATGGCGCTGTGATGCTGATACGGACTGCATGGACGGCAGCGATGAGGAGAACTGTGGCACCGGAGGTAACGTGATTCTGTTTCACACTGCACCATGACAGTTGCGTGGCCCACTGCTCATGCAGAAAAATTCCAAGGTCGTTTGCAGGTCATTTCACATCAAGCTTGGACCTGAGATGCCAGAAGAGTATTCTGGACAAAATGCTGCAAAGAAAACCCCCTCTCTCAACCCAGATGTAACTAGCCTAATGCTTTGAGCTGCAGGCTATAGAACCAGGGAAGCCAGGGTTCAAATGATCTTGGGCAAGTTACTTAACAACCTCCTTTGCCTCAGATAGAGTCTTAGATTATAAGCCATCGGGGGACAGGAGAATACCTTCTGTGCTTGAATGTAACTCACCTTGAGCTTTTGAGAAAAGGCATGAGCTAAATCCATTTCATTTTCCTTTCCCCCCCTATTGAGAAAACAGAGCAAGGTGCACTACTATAAATCCCTACACACAAATTATGCATTAGCAGAATACCTAAACTTGGTAACTCATGCAGAACTCAAGCTCTCGCCAATCACAGAATAAGGGACTGCACATTAGAAACAGAAATATGCAGACAAAAGCTAAAAACGTATTGGCTCTGCTGTTCACCCAGCCTCGCCCCTTCCCCTCCTGTTCCTTGCACCATAGGCTAAGCCCTGGCAACAAAATTGAAAGCTAGCTAGTCAGATCCTGTCAGAAGTGTAGTGCAAACTGAGCCAGATCACTCGGAGAAAACCCTTACAAAGCCACAGTGAAAAGCAGTATTTGGTGTGCTTGTTTGTGCGCATTGAAGATGTGAAAACCAAGTGGTTAAAGGCACTGATGGTCCTTTGGCAGTCAGGGTCCATTCTTTTGCTGTCTCATCTCCTATTTTGTGCCTCCCTCCTAAATCTGCACTTATAGGACAGTCTAGCCTGCGTAATGCTTCAGCAGACCCTGAGTTTTGCTGCTCTTCTTGTTTTATAAAGGGTACTGGTATTTTGTCATAACTGTCTCTAAGTGGCCCCAAGCAGGGAAAGCACTAGATCCAATTTACTGTGCAGACTGTGAACTATTTATTTTTGTCGGCAGTACGAACATGTCCCTTGGATGAGTTTCAGTGTAACAACACCCTCTGCAAACCACTGGCATGGAAATGTGATGGAGAAGACGACTGCGGAGACAATTCAGATGAAAATCCGGAAATGTGCTGTAAGTTTGCTTTTATTTTTCTTCTTTTTGAGATAACATTCCCTTAAACCTTGGCACTCTGGCTGTCCACTATCTGATATGGATCTGGTTCTGGGAAATGAGATGCCGTGGTTGAGTTCTGTTGCCAGAACAGTGTAGTTCTGGACTAGCCTGATGCCACTATGAGGAGGAGCCTGACTTAGGTCTTCTGTTCCTTGGATTGACTGGAGTGCTGCAGAGGCCGTGTTCATAGCCCCAGAGGGAAAGGGAGGCAGTTCCAATTTTTCTGACAGTGGCTTGATTTAGGTCCCACAATCTAGGCAGCTTTTGAATCCTGGCTCCCTTTGAGCCTGTTGAGCACCATGTGTGTTTTAATAATTTCCCTTAAGAATTCCCCAGTCCCTTGTTTGTTCTGTCTTGAATAGATCGTAAGCTCTATGAAGCAGAGACTCTTACATGTAGTTGTATAGCACTATGTATGCCTAGTAGCGCTAAACAAATGATTAGTAGGAATGGTAGTTTTGGAGGATCCTTGGTGCTTTGCTTTGTACCAGTTGCTGCAATGACTGGGCTAAATGAGTAGAATGGGAATATGAAATAAGGGGAAAGAAATCCTGCAAATTCTATAAAGTAGCATACGTACATACTTTATAGAATAGCGGCAAGGAAACATGCATATGTTGTGGCATTCTGCAGCACACACATGTAAATTTAGGCCCTGGCTATGTTCTGCCCAAGCTCCGCCCTGTGCGTGCAATGGCACTTGTGTGCACGCTTGCAGACTGGCGATGGTCTAAAGCATGCGTGTAAGTGCCCATTCACATGCTTAAGTCTTTGAGAATAGGGACTTACACGCATATTTAGGGCAGAACTGTCCACGTGCACTATATAGAATCAGCTCCATAGGGGAGCCGTGTAAAGATAACCATCACTTACATGTGTAAATTGCCTGTTTTCAAGAGCTTACACGCTTGAATGGGCACTTAACTTGTGCACTTTCAGTGGTCGCTATTCTATAAGTACGCGGGCAAGTCCATTTGCGTGTGCTTTCAGTCGGGATGTGCAAAGGGTGGAGTTTGGGCAGCAATTGTTGGATCTAATTTGAACCATTTTTGGTGGGTCATCCTGGACTTTTAATTTGTTGCTTTAATAAAAATAAAAAACTATCTGTATTTATTAGCTTGTATTTTGACATAAAACATTTTAAAGTAAAACTGTAATTATAAAGAAATCTTTCTTGCTTTCTGTTCTGCAAACTCTTTCAAAATGCAATAGGGTTGACACAGCTACTGTGGGACTCCCCGTGGGCGCGGGGACCCCACTGGGTCAAATAGGTTCAACTGGCATAAAGCTCACCTTGTGCAGAGCATAGGTGGCATGCAAATTTACACATGTAACTGTAACTTAATGTGTGCTCTTATTTATTTTATTTTTTATTTATTCAGCTAGGCTTTTATACCACTTTTCACCAGGTCAAAGCGGTTTATAGGGAACAGAACATTTTTACAATGAACATATGTCGTACAAGGAACAGAATAACAGTATAGTGAAAGTCAACATTTTGAACAAAATAAAATTAAGGCTTACTTAGTATAAATAGTAGAACATTATATACAATCGTTGCAACTTAACGGTATGTTCAACAACTATGTACAATTGTGAGTCTGGTTTGATAGTGTCATGTTGAAGGGGATGCTAGGTGGAGGGACCAAAGTGTTCAGCGAATAGGTGGGTTTTCAAGTGCTTACGGAAGGAGGGGAGACTGGCAATATTTCTTAAGGTGTCAGGTAGGGGAGTTCCAAAGGGAAGGAGCCTTTGCGGCATGTCTGAAGGTTGTATTTGGTTTTGGATTGCAATATGTTAAGTTTGTTGATTGTAGTATGTCTTCGTGGTCTATTTGTAGACGGTTTCTGTAACAGGGGATTGGAGGGGGGTTTCCTGCTGGGAGTGAAGAGCTTTGTGAGTGAGGAGGATGCATTTATATTTGATTCTATAGGTAAGGGATAGCCAGTGTAAATGTTTCAGGATGGGGGTAACGTGATCGTATTTAGCAGCTCCTTGGATGGTACGATCAGCAGTGTGTAGCATGGTTTGAAGAGGGAGAAGTGTGGATTGAGGCAGACCCTGGTAGATGTTGTTGCATGGGGGAGAGTGAGTGTTTGAAGTGCTGATCTAAAATCCATTGGTTCGAAGAGGGGACAGAGTCGTCGTAAAGTCTTTGTTTTGCTGGGCAGACTAGATAGAACATGATGGTCTTTATCTGCCGTCATATACTATGTTTTGAAATAGATTGTTCTGACTGTCATTGCTACTTGGGTTTTGAAGGAGAGTTGCTGGTTGATAATAACTCCGAGGTATTTCAGCTCCATTTTTACATTTATCTGAATGTTTAATGTTATAGTGGTTGGAGGTGTGAAGGAGGTATCCTTTGTAATGAACATAGCCTCGATCTTTCTGAAGTTGATTGATAGGTTATTTGTTGCGGGCCAGTGGGTGACTTCTGTGAAGCAGTCTTGAATTTGTGTGTAATCAGGTTGATCGGAGTGGAGTGGGCAGTAAAGCATATATGTGAAAGTGGATGTTGTGCTTTTTGATAATAGAACATAGGGGTTCTAGGTATAGGTCAAAGAGGGGTGCGGATGGTGGGGAACCTTGGTGTACTCCTTGCATTTGTTGGTAAGGTTTGGAGATGTTTGAGCCAATCTTTATTTGTTGTCTGTCAGTGAGGTATGATTGAAACCATGTGTTGAATTCCAAATAGTTGTAGTCTTTGAAGTAACATATTATGGTTGACTGTTTCGAACACCGCAGAGATGTCCAGGAATATTAGGAGGTAGGTATGTGTTCAGTCTTGAATGCCTTGGGTTAGGGTGTTAATGAGACAGGTCATTAGAGTTTCTTTCTACTCCATGCATCGGGCGGACACCGTGCTGTTGAGGATCAAGTATGTGATTTTCCTCATTATGGTTTTGGAGTTGAAGCTGTACAGTTTTCTCAATGACTCTAGCCAGGAATGGGAGGCTGGCGATGATGCTGAGTCTGATGGGTCGAGGTTTGGTTTCTTCAGGGTAGGGCAGATGGAAGAAAGCTTGAGATTGATATTATTCCTTGTTGAAGTGCTTCATTTGTTATCTTGGCTAGGAATGGGCTAAGTTTGGTCTTGCTGCTTTGACCCAGTTGGCTGGGCATGGGTGAAGTGGTAAGATGGGGGTGTTTAGCTTAGTTAGTATATGCTTGATATTTTCGCTACAGATTGTTTGAAATGTGAGCCAGCAATTATTGTTAGGAATGGCAGAGGTGTGGAGAAAGGTGGGTGTGGTTCAGGGAGGTCTAATTGTTTGTAGTGTACAGCTTATTGTTGATGAGTGATGGTGGGTGTTGGATTGTGGTTTGTGGGTGGTTCTGTGAGGTGTCTGACTAGGTCGAATAGTTCTCTTGGATGATTTATTGTGGTATTGATGATTTTTGTATGATAGCCTCTCTTGGCTTTATCTGCAGTGGTGTGGTAGTTCTGTAGTAGTACAAGGTAGCTGTTGCAGTCTTCAACCAAGGATGTCTTCCGCCATTTCCGCTCATTTTTAGTTGTCTTAGAGAACATGAGTACCAGGATGCTTTTTGGCTGTGATGTTTTTTGGGAGGCTTTTATTGATTGGATGGTAGTTTCGCTGTGGTTCCGAGCACTTTATTCCAGTTGCCCATCAATATTGTGGTGTCTGACATGTCCGTGGTTAGATGTGGCAATGTGTTTTCAAGAAATGTATACTTGTTGAACTTTCTGAAACGTCATGTTTGTTGGTTGTCTGTCTGTATTATTTTCAATTTTAGGGGTAGAGTGAAGGTGATGAGGCTATGGTTGGTCCAAGGCATGGGGTAGGTTTTTAGTGAATGGGGGTCTGGTATGGATTTGGGTAGATGTGGGTAAAGATTAGATCCAGGGTGTTCCTTTGTTGTGAATGGGGGAGGTCACTATTTGGGTAACGTCCAATGACTCCATGGCTGTGAGGAATGTGTCTGCTATTGTGACAGGTAAGGAGGGGAGGTTGAAGACTCAGAGGATGAAAATGTTTGTCTTGGTTTTGGTGTGTTCAATGACGTTTTCAATTATAGCAGATAGGTCATTTGAAGAGAGGGCAGGTGTTTGCTAGCTGAGGATGATGATTAAATAGTTGTTTGTGATGGTGACTGTCGATTTTGTTGGTGCTTTTAGTTGATAGAGGACAGAAATGCAAGTGTGATTTGGGTAGTAGCAATACCCCTCCTCCTCTTCTGTTTCTTGAACAGTGGAATAGTGAGTATTCTCCTGTTTTGATTTGATTGATGATGACATTGTTGATGTCTGTGAGCCATGTTTCGGTTATACATAGTGGGCCCGATTCCATTCTGGACGTGACGGTCCTCTGTGCGCCTGGTCAGAACTGGACGCACAGAGTGAACCAGGATTCTGATCCCACGGGACACGTCTAGCCCCGTGGGATTAGAATCGCATCCAGTCCTGTACGTGTAGGCCGGGAACCTGATTCTATTCTGCCTTCACGTACAGGCCTTCCCCTGCTAACTCAGTCAGGGCTCCTGAATGGAGCCGCGGTGCCATGGTGTCCGGTTGCCATGGCACCGTGGCTCCATTCAGGAGCTGCGATTCCCGGCCGCCGGAACAAAAGCTTCATTCTCTGCAGCCTGACCCCTCGATCTGGCCTCCCAATGCCAGAGTCGGGCTGAGGGGAATCCCCTCTACCCCCTCCTACCTCCTCTGGCGCTGGGCTTGCTGTCCCCCGTACAAGTAGCCGGCCCCGGACATACAGGGCCACCCACTGCCTGCCCTTTTCCCGCCCCTGTCTAACCTCCCCATACAATGTGCAGGGAAATTAGTCGGGGTTGGCAGAGGGGCTGAATAGCGGCTATTTGCACCTCAAAATGACGCTGAGTATGTCTATTTGGTAGCCTGTGAGTGGATCTGTGATAGTTTGGACTTTATTCCTTACTGATCTGGCATTGATCAGTGCACATCAGAGTACCTGGGTTGTTGTGTCAGGAGTAGTAGCAGTTGGGGTGATGACGGGAGAGGGTTTTATGGAAGTGAGGCATCTGGTTGATTGTTGTCGTGATCGGTTTGGATGCATGAATAGAAGAAAGTGAGGGGAGGTTCTGAATGATAATTGTAGGAGCTGTGAGGGAGGAATTGTGGGGTATTGTGGTTATTGTGTGCTGTTGTTAAAAGCATGAGTGCAAGAATTGCATACATTGTAAGTTAAATTGAGAGCATGGTGGTTTTGTATAGTTGCTTGAGGGTAACAAAGGTTACAACAGTAGGTTTTGTTTAGCTTTCTAGCAGGTGTTACATAGGTTTTGTCGTTTCCCTAAGTGACTATTTTTATGCTGCTGACATATTGGTGTTGAGTTATTTCTTATCTAAGACTACTTCCTATTTGGTTTCTTTGTTCACGATCCATGCCTAAGGGCCGTCCCAAAAGGGCCCTCTGGCGAGGCCCTCAGGTATGGGCACACCTGGAGGCGCTCCCTCATGTAAAGTCCCGACAGTGTTGCTGCACAAGCGTGATTGGCCTTGCAGGGGGTGATCGGGGAGGGGCTCGCCTTCCCACTCACCTCCCCGATGTCGATCGGGCCTTTTGCTGAGTCGATGGTGACTGCTTCTCGCACTGCAAGGTGCAGGCATAACTACCACAATTGAACTACCACTTTAAAAGAAAAGGTCTCAAATATGTGTGCATTAACTCCACAGGAGTTTATGAAATTACCTTCATAATGGAGGAAGAAGATATCAGGTCAAAACAATATACAAGTAGGTTTTTATAGTATTAGACTGGGGGGGAGAAGGGAACAGATTTCAGCATGAAGTAAGTTACCTTATATCAGTGCTTTCCAAACTTTTATCCCATACGACCCCATTTTAGCAACTGGAAATGCATGTGATCCCATACAATGATGAAATTAGAATAACGGGTCTCCAGCCCCCTTCCCCTTCCTCCACTCACCTAACGCAGAAAGCTGCAGCAGTCAGCACAGGGTCCCTTGTGTCAGTGTGCAGTGTGTGCTTACAGACCGCAGTACCCAGCATGAGTTTCCAGTCTAACAGGAAGCTTACTCAGGGCCTGTGAATGCTCCAGGCCACATGTTGACTGGTGACTGCCACTACTTGGCAGAGATCCCAGTGAAAGTCCAGAGAGGAGGGGAAATGGCCTTTTTTCTTTGACACCATCCACTGATGATGTGACCCCCATTTGGGGTCCCGACCCCAAGTTTAGGAACCGCTGCCTTTTACGTACTGTGAATACTGTGCACAGTAGCCAGGGAGCACCATAATTTACCCGCAGTTTGCTTTTTGATTTTCTCATGACTGGACGGGTATGTTAATGCTGTGATTTATATACCTTGCTTTATGGTTATTATTGTACCGCTGGTGCTCTGTGTCCACAGCTAGACGTTGACCACTAATGTACTTTCTGTTCTCGTTTCTGACCTGCATATAGTGAAATTCCAGTGTCCTCCCAACAGACAGTTCAGATGCAGGAATGACCGGGTGTGTTTGTGGATTGGGCGTCAGTGTGATGGGGTGGATAACTGCGGAGATGGCACAGACGAGGAGGATTGTGGTGAGTATCAGAGTGCAGGGAATCGGGAACTGGAAGATAACCATCCGCTGACACCACTGGCATCTTTTGGCTGCAGTCTTCCCAGCTCCTGCTTGCGGCCCCTGCTTGCTGTTTGTCAGCTATTTGGAATAAGTAAGATAGATTTGCTGATATTTCTAGCTATTTGGCATGACTGGAAGTGGATCTCAAAAGTGTGTGCTAGTTCTGTCTAGTATTTGTTGGCACAGTTTTCAGATGGAAAAAAGGTGTCGCACCATGCAGTGAATCTAAGTCAGTGTTTCTCAGCCCTCTCCTGGAGGCACACCTAGCCAGTTACCTTTTCAGGATTACCATAGTGAATATGCATAAGATAGATTTGCATACACCGGGTTGTCCATGTATGCAAATTTACCTTATGCATAAACATTATGGTAATCCTGAAAATCTAACTGGCTGTCTGATCCTCAAGGAGTGGGTTCAGAAGCCCTGCTCTACATGGCATCCTTAGATTTCTGCCATACGTACAGTGCTGATTGTAAGAACGGTTTATTAGGTGCTGTGAGGTTGCAACAGGCCTTTGTCCCTCACTTCCCCTCAAAATCCCTACCCCGCCTCGACAGGCTGCTTGCACGTGTGCCTTCACCTGACTACAGAATTTCATACCAACAGAGACCTCTGCCCGGAAGGGGAAGAAATGTGACCCCGAGAAGAGCGAGTTTGAGTGCCAGAACAAGGACTGCATCCCCTTCAGCAAGCGCTGTGATTTCTTCGATGACTGCGGCGATGGCTCAGATGAAAAGCAGTGCTCAGAAAGTCAGTGGCTGCAGGCAAATGACTTGTTATGGAGATTGTTACAGTGATGCACCTTTTCTGTGTTTGTCGCCAGCCTATATGCTCTTAAGTTTATATTCTGCTTTATTCACACGAGACCAAGGCACTTTGCAGTAGTTTCTATATCTGATCCCAAGTTGCGGCCCTAACCACTGGGCTGCCACTCCGCCGCATCTGTGCTTGTAAAAGTGAGCGCGAGCCATCGAGTCAATGCTTACTCCTGGTGACTCAGCCCCCTGGGTTTTCTTGGCAAGTGCAACCAGAAATACATTGCTAGGCCCCCCTTCTGCACAATAAGTCTACAGCACCTCGTATTCCAAGGTCATCTCCCATCCCAGTACTGGCCATGTCCCACCTTACTTAGCTTCTGCGATCAGCCGAGATTAGTGGTTAGCAATCCTGAAGAGGAAGTGATGTCACGCTCTTATACGAGCACCTATAAAACTTTAAAAAGTCATGCTGCGCATAAATGACCTCTCTTAAAATACCAACCAGCGTAAAAGTCACTTTGGCATCAAGGTGTGACCTTTGCCAGTGATTGTGCATATGGGCGGAGTTTGGTTGGCGTTTGCGAGTACATGCGTAGATACATGCTTTTTTCAATTTAAGAGGGCAATTTTGAAAAGGCTTTAGCTAGACAACTGTCTCTTCCTGGTTGATCCTCCCAGGTAATAATTGCCCCCCCCCCCTCACAGTATCTAAAGAGTATCTATGGGCTTTGGAGCACACTTACTTTTTGTCAGATTTCGAAAAGGTGCTCCTTGGAGGAAGAAGAGGAATATTAAGGAAGAGGGGAGTAAATGTAGGGACAATTTCATTTTCAACTGGTTTGCCCTATTCTGCTGCCAACAGATGAGGCATGCGCAAGGTGCGTGGGCTCTGCCGCAGCCCAGAGCTTCTAGAAGGTTTTCAAAGGGAAGCTACCTTTGATTTCTCTTTAAAAATCTCCTACTACATCCACAGGTAGGAACATCCCATCTGCTTTGCATCTACTGAAAATGGCCAAAATAGTCTTTACTAATGTAATCCTACTGCCCAAACCAGCACACAGCTCACTTGCTGCTGTCTGCTATAATGCATGATAATTTCAAGGACAGCTTAGGCAAGTTAATTTGGTCTAGCTTTGGTTGAGCTGCTTTTTGAATTAGGGAAACTGAAATGAAACTGTTTTGGATGGACTTACCCCATAAAATAATTTATTTAACAGTTTTTTTTTAAACCGCTTTCTTATTTCAGTCAAAGCGGTTTACATTGTAACTTAAACATGGCAATGTACATTAAACCAGGACATTGATAACTTGGATTTTTCTGAGGCAATGGAGGGTTAAGTGATTTGCCCAAGGCCACAAGGAGTGCTGAATCAAACCCTGATCCCTTGGTTCCCAAGCTGGTGCTCTAACCATTCGGCTACAGATAATTTGTTTTATCTATTATGTTTTATTTATGATCTTGATGAAATGGGCTTTATTTATTGCCACTTTGGGGTTGATTTTTAAAGCCTCTTGTGTCCATATAATAGAGGTTTGTGCATGGCTTTGGCTTTGTTATAATGTGGATAAATATGTTCACGGTGCTCTTTCACACATACGCATGGTGAGCAGAGGCGTTCCTGAGGTTAGAGCTGAGGCAGGGTTTGGGCTTACTGTGCATACATCTGACTTTTCAAAAGCAAGCTCAGAAATGTTCTGAAAGACCTGCTCATGCTAAGTAGCTTGTATGTGTGATGTATACTAAACATTCCCGCATGTTAAGTGCCACTGCGGCCATAGGAATTACATGGGCCATAGCGGCACTTAATGTTGGACATGTTTACTGAAAGTGCATCTTTTCCTTTTGAAAGTTAGTGTAGCTTAGGCACATACTTGCTGCACAAGTTAGGTGGCATATGAAGAAAAATTGTTGAAATTTGCCCTCCCCATTTGCAGCATTATGGGGATAATTTTATAAGAAGGCAGCTATGTAAAAAGTCCGAAAAGGAGCCTATAATAAAAAGACAATGTAGCTACCTACATGCCTTTATTAAACAGGCTCCCAGAATCGGCCACAACAGCGCACAAAGGCCCTGCTGTGAAAAAGGTGTAAATGTGTGTGTAGGCTCTATTTGTGCATCTGTGTATTGCATAAAATATACATGAACACGACAACTCCAGCTCGGCTGTCCCCATCTACGGAATCTGTGAACACCTGTACACAGATTCCATAAAAACAAGGCACCTGCTCTTCGGGCGTATATACAGTTGCACGGTTTTGTGAAAGCCCTTTTTCCATGTGTAAAGCAAGCTATACATTTGGAAAAAGCTTCATAAAGTCGCCCTCTACGAACTCCATCATCTTTGGTGTGAATATGTTAGGGATGTGCACAGGGCAAAAATGTTCAGTTCATTTGGACTTTTTTCAGTTAATTTCACACATTCATTTTAATAACATTTTAACACACACTAATGGACTTAGCACATGTTATTTCAGAGATTAACATTAGCTCAATTGATTTAGTGTACACTAAATTTTTATTTATTTATTATTATTTAGCTCAGGCCTTTTCCAGTGGTAGTTAAAGGCAAGTTACATTCAGTTGTGTAGGCATTTCCCTGTCCCCAGAGGGCTTAAAGTAAGTTTGCAAGGTGCATTTGCAAATGCATATCCTTAATATATACATATGTGTATGTATTCTATAGATAAATAATTGTGATTTTATGTTGCAGTTCCTAAAATCCAAAGCTGCGAGTCTAATATGGCCCTATGTGGTGATGAGGCAAAGTGTGTTCAGTCTCAGGACTCTGTTTATTGCACCTGCAAAAAAGGTTTCCAGAGGATTCAAGACCAGAGCTCATGCAAAGGTAGGGACCATATTGGAAACTCTTTGCAAACCAAATTATGTGCCGTTTTGGAACGGTAAGCTATGATAGGTTTGAAAATTGTATTTCTTCTAGCAAGTACATGGAATCCTTAACCATCATGGACCATACCGTAGTAAAGTGGTAGATAATGACAGAAAAAGACCAGTTGGCCCATCCAATCTGCCTTGTTACTTCTGCGTGCACTGCTAAATATATATTCCAGTTGCCAGCCAGAATGCAACGATACATTAGCTGTAATCCTCTCAGCACACTAAGAGGGTTAGTTTAGATGCCCTATTCATGCTTTGGATAACTGAAAATGGGCATAGAGCCCTCCAAAGCATGGAGACGACTCCAGAGGCATTTTAGAAGCCGGGTCTGTGGATGTCCCCAGCGCAAAGATATCCAAGTCTGAACAAGGGCATGGTAGAGGCGTCCAAGGTGTTCCCAAGAACCTGGACGTTACTGCCTGATCTCAGAAATGTCCTGGATGCCTGGAGTTGCATCTAAGGTTATACCTGCTCCGGGCACAAACAGGCATCAGGAAAGTGCTCGTTTTGGCTGTAAAACATCCGGAGAGTGTAGAGAAGACGGCCCTCCACCATCCCCAGCACTCTGCACAATCACGATGATAGCAGCAGTGGGATTCTAACCCTGGCTTCCCTGGTCCTAGCCCACTACTCTCAGCATCAGGCTATTCCTACACATCCATGGTCTAGAATGCTCTTCAGGGGCCATCTGTGTAGATGCACCGCTTACGTCAATATTGGGCATGTCCACGTTTTTGAGTTCGTGCCTGGGTGGTGGTTTCTTCTTTTCTGAACAACGTTCTGGCTTTGATGTTCCAGATTTCACTTGGACATCGTTTGTAAAATGCCACTTTAAGAGTAATAGAAAGTACTTGGAAAAGGCTGTTTGGGTTTAAAGAAAGCCAGCGTAAGACCGTCAGCAGAGGAGTCGCTCTTTCCTGTCATCTGTGGCCAGTTACGACCCTTCCTGCCATGTTTTGTATCAGCTGCAGTTATGTCGGGACCTTTCTTGGAAATCCAAGATAGCTTATTGCAATTCGGTCTATCTAAGTTAGCCCACTAGCAAGATATCACCTACACCTTGTTTGTTGACCTTTATTTTCTAACTATGTCAAATACTATTTTTTAGGAAAGGGGGATTTTAGTTCATACCTTTTTCAGAGATTGCCAGTATTTGTCAGATATAGGATGGCCATGGATTTAATCCAAGTATAGCTTTTATACTATTAATGTTGAATTGCTTTTAGTTTCTTTAGGAAACATAGGTCCTTTCTCAAAAGTTTTTTTTTTTCCATTCAGTACCTGTAGAAACCAACTTTTGACTAAGTCCTGTAGATGTTGATAGCTTTTCTCTGTGCATGTACTGATTGTAGAAAGATGTCCATTGAGAGGCAGCAGTAAGGCAGTGAAACTCTGGGATTTAATAGTTGGGGAGAGACTGCAGTGGCGAGCAGGAGACATGGTTGGCTAATCAGTAGATCAGTACTCTCTATTCTCTCTTTCTTCTAGACATAAATGAATGTTCAAAGTTTGGTGCTTGCTCCCAGCTCTGCAATAACACCAAAGGCTCTCATGTGTGCTCCTGCTCAAAGAACTTCATAAAGGTTCATCATGGCTGTAAAGCAGAAGGTAACGTTTGATCTCTTTCCCTCCTCCCCCCCCCCCACCCACAGTAAGTTTTCATTAATTTAAGTGCCTTTGCAAATGAAGATCAAGAAAAAGTGGGGACACTAGCAGAAGCTGTTGTAAGACAGGCTTCCTCTCTGTTTCTCTGCACTTAGCCCGAAACAAGGGAGGTGTGTAGTCAGGAGCCCTAGTTCCCTGCTATGCCATTGCAGGATAAGTATGATTGGTTGAAGGTTAACCCAGATAAGGCAAACCTGTGTTGACTGAGGATGTGACGGTTGTGGGTCATTTTTCCAATATGTGCTGGGGATGTGAAGTTATATGGGTGTTTTGGAAGTCTGTGATTGCTCATGTGAGACATGCCCATTAATGCCTCAGATCTGTCTACTTGGGGGGGGGGTGGGGGGGTAAGGGAATAGACTCGGGGATGAAGGGGTGCTAATAAAGGGTGGTTGGTTGAGATGTGACTCTGGCCGCCTCACGCTACATGAATAAATCCTCCTCCCCTCAATGGGATGCTGCATAATAATGTCCCTGTACCCTCAGTAATGCCACAACTCCTTCCCCCACTGGACCACATCATAGATACTCTGCTTCCTTCCCCCACATTCAATGATAAGATGCTACATTTGGTTGCATTCACCTTTTCCATCCACCACCTCACCAGCTGCACCACTCGGTTACCTATCCTGCAAACAATGCGGGGGCTCTGACTAAAATTAATCGTATAACTTCAGAGGAGAGAGGGAGAAACATGAGAGCAGTGTCTGGGTGATATAAGAACATAAGATATGCCATACTGGGTCAGACCAAGGTCCATCAAGCCCAGTATCCTGTTTCCAACAGTGGCCAATCTAGGTCATACGTACCTAGCAGTTTCCCCAAAAGACACAGGTTCCACAATGCTTGTACTGGGTCAAGCATTGATATCCTGGGTCACTTCTTAATAATGGTTTATGGACCTTTCCTCCAGGAACTTGTCGAAACCTTTTTTAAACCCAGCTACACTAACAGCCTTTACTACATCCTCCGGTAACAAATTCCAGAGTTTGATTGCACGTTGAGTGAAAAAATATTTTCTTTTATTAGTCTTAAATAGTTTACCCTGTAGCTTCATTGCATGTCCCCTAGTCTTTCTATATTCTGATAACGTAAACAATCGATCTACGTTTACCCGTTCCACTCCGTTCATTAATTTATAGACTTCTATCATATCTCCCCTCAGCCGTCTCTTTTCCAGGTAAAAGAGCCCTAACCTTTTTAGCCTCTCTTCATAGGGCTTTGTGTGTAATTCTCTTAGAGATAGTAGGGGTAAGGGTAGCGAGTGTAGCAAAGGTTTGATTTCTGGAGTATAATATAAGTGATTGGGGAGCGTTAGATATTCAATTGATGAATGACTAATTTGAGGTGGTTAAAGCAACATTTGGGTAGTGTTTGAGGCTTAAATCATGGGGTTAAATCATAGTCTTAACTGTAGTCGCTGAGGTGTAGCAGACTAGGAGTTTCAGGTGGATAGAGAGATTGAACCAATAGCAGTGTGTGAATGGTAACAAATGTCTACAATGTGGCAGACTATTGCAGCATAATACAGTAGCAAAGTGTGAATGGTTATAAATGTCTTCAATGTGGCAGAGTATTGTAGAATAAAATCGTAGCAAAGTATGAGTGATTGCAGTTTTATACAAAGTGGTAGGGTAAAATGTACCACCATTGTATAGATGCGATTGTGGATGAAAGTAACAGTGTACATATGCAGATGCATTGGATTCAGAGACAGCGTCTTTATGTATGCCTGGTATTGTTTTTGACCATGCGCCAATTGACTTAGTGTAATTTACTGTGTTGTAGTGAGCATTTCTGGTGCTGTTGTAGGTGGTAGGATGATGTTGATTCTGGTGGTCCTGCCTTAGTTCCCCACCAAAGGGCCCTCTGGCGAGGCCCTCAGATGCAGGTGCACTCCTAGGCATGCTGCTGATTTTAAAGATGCTTCGGTGTAGCACTGCAGCTGTGATTGGTCTGATGTTGTGGGAGCAGGAGGAGCTCACCTGGGGCTAGTCTGTCTTGAGTGCGCTGATCGGGAGGGATGAGATGGGAATGGGTTGGTGATAGGCAAATGAAGCGAGGGGTGAAAGTTCGGAGCAGAAGGGAGAAGAGACGGGATATAAAGAGGAATGTGAGAGGTGTTGGCAGAAAAGAGGCGTGGAGATAATTGAGAGGAAAAGACACTTTTGATGGGGAGAAACAGTTTAGTGAGAAATGGGGCAGGTAGGAGGTAGGGAAAGGAAAAGATGAAACCTGAATTAGAAAAGGACTAAGAAAAGATTGAGTTGTACACACCATGGTGGAGAAATATGTTTTTAAATTAACATTTCCAAAACAGTTGGCTGCCTTTTATTTGAAATTTATGTGAATTTGTGACACGTGCTTCAGACTTTTCTTAATAGTTTCAGTACAGTTTACCCTGTACTGCCACAGAAGGTGAGTGGTAAGGATGGGAATTGAGTAACAATGTGTTTGTTTCTTTCCAGGTTTTTGCTATACTATTGTGTTCAGTATGGGAGGAGAGGTAGTTCTTTCAGGGAAGAAATCAGGATTCATCAACCAAGTTATCTTCAGCATTTTTTATTTTTTCTCATCTTTCCCCCTTCTTCCAACCTTTCCCCAATGCCCAGGTCTTGAGCAACAGGTCCTATATATCGCAGATGATAATGAGATCCGAAGCCTCTACCCGTTCAACCCCAACTCCGCTTATGAACAGGCCTTTCAGGGAGATGAGAATGTCCGCATTGACGCAATGGACGTGTATGTCAAGGGCAACAAGATCTACTGGACCAACTGGCACACTGGCAAGATTTCATACCGAGAGCTGCACACGTCATCCTCCACGTCCTCCAACAGGAACAGGCGGCAGATAGAGGGTGGGGTCACCGATCTGAATGTGAGTGTGTCTTCTGGATTTCAGCTGTCATTGTGCCTGCCTTCATTTGTAAAATAATCTCAAATGATGGTTTTATTTTGTGTTTGTGTATAGGTTTGTACATAGGTTTTGAGAGAGACAGAGAACTAGGTATCTCTATTTGTTAGGATATCTATTCCTGTTTTGTAAATATTTTCATGTATTCCAGTTCCTGGTCATGATCACGTTTTTATATGGAAGTCACTGTTATACGGTCTGAACCACAGCGCTACAGTTGGATACTAGCTTCTGTGCTCTGCAAAAGGGAAAGTTTGTATTCTAGAAGTCATGTCAAACAGCCCAACTCCCTATACCCAGGGTTGTTGGCGTTATGTTTTACTGATTTATATCAAAATATATCTTGGCTTTTTAAAACTGAGTTATGTTTCTGCTGATGTTCACAGGAAGTCTTATTCTTAACTAATTCAAGCAGACATCAGAATATAATCTTATTTGCAAACCCTTGTGTATGTAATTTGCTTATATCAGCGGTACTTATCCTAGTCCTCGGGAACCGCTTGGCTGTCAGTATTCAGGATATCCACAATGAATATGCATGACAGAGATCTCGTACATATTCATTGTGGATATCCTAAACACCCGACCGGCTGTTTGGCTCCTGAGGACTGGGTTGAGAACCAGTGATTTACATGTTCATAAACAGTGGTTACAAGCAGTGTCTGTACACTTAAGTGTGTTGCCATTTTCCTTCATTGTAACATCCACAATAGTTCAGAAAAATGAAAAACTGTACTTCATTTTGGCCTATTGTTAACTCAGATTTTTACCCCCAAAATATTTAGATTGGTTATATCGGGTGTTCATAAACACTGACAAATTCATAGGACATCCTATAAAATAGAACATTAAATAAATTCAAAATGTAAAACTTGGTAATTGAGTTTTCAGAACGTCCTGCTAGACCAGTCCAGACAATTGGGTTATGTCCCCCTGTCAGCAGATGGAGACAGAGAAAAAAACTAGAAACTTCCAGTGACATCACCACTGGTATTAAGGCTGGTGCAGCTAGAGCACCCTTCAATATTTTCTCTGTCTCCAGCAGATGGTGGTTGCTGATCTTGTACAGATCAAGTTTGGGGCTCTTGGCAGCCATTCTGAGGAGCGCCGACAGTGAAGCTTGGTCGGTGGAAGTTTCTAGGGCATATATATGATACCCCTCTGGAGTTTCCCACATGCTGTAAGGGGGTGGGCTCCTGATCAAGAGGATCGGTGGAGCCCAAAGTGAGCAGCCTTCATGTGGCTTTCTCTCTGGGGGTGCCTGGGGCTAATTCTGTTCTTTAGCTTCTTCGTTGTTTTTGTTTTAAAAAAAAAGACAGAAACTGAAGAATAATGGTTAAAATTCCTGAAGGCTTCAAGAGCACTCTAGCAGCATGAGTGTATTTCTCTCCTCCCCCCCCCCCCCTCAGAATGGCAGCTGTGGCTTCAGCCTGTTGATTGCGCCTCTGAGATGAGAGGGGGGCCGTTATCGGCAGAACTGCCACTTCAGCCTTTGTTCTGCACATGATCGAGGTCAGCGAGAGTGTGCTTAATGCAGAGTCCTCTGTTGGTGCGTTGATTCCCACCTGATTCCTCAACATGACTGTGCGTTGTATGCACAGTCTTCAGCAGCAGGCTCTTCTGCTGAGACCAATGCTTGCTTTGGCCAGCCATTCCAAGAGGTGGTGAGTGCGGCGGCCTTCATCCCTGCCATCTGGGTGGCTGCGGAGTGGGTGGATGTGGCCCCAAGCGCTCTTTACGCAGATTGCGGGGGAAGCTCGAGGAGGTGGCAGTGACAACCAGCATCGGTGGTGGGCGTGGGCTGCCAGCTGGGAGGGCCGCATACTGCCTAATGCCTCCCTGGATCATCAACGGGCCCGCAGTCGGATAGAATCAGCAGGCTTCTGTCCTTTTGGACTTTGCACACATTCCAGTGTTTCGTCTATTTAGAAAAAACAAAACAAAACAAAGAAGCTTCAGATCACTGGCTGCCGCAGTTGCTCTGTGAGATGCTATCGCGACTTCTGTCCTTTCAGCGTCACAGTCATGGGTTGCTTCAGCTCCTGTCTGCGTCAGGACGGAGCCACAGGAAATGGTTGTAGTGTGTGTTGGGACCTACGAAAGAGGTCCGGGGTCCAGTGAAGCACAATCCAGGTCCTGCACTGATGGGAACCTCCACTATTTTGTGCCTTTTTCATCCTTGATGTCTGGCGGCAATGTTGTCTTATGTCCCTAGGTTCCCCCCTCCTTCCCAAAAGTGGAGATCAGGCTCCCAGGATGTTCCGGAGAGAGCCGATACCGTGGAGGAGGGCTTCCATAACCTTACTGATTTGAGTGAGGAGGAATTTGAGGTCTCATGGCTTTGGTTGGAAGCAGGGGGAGAAGCCTGCAGCAGGGCAGTGGCTTTCCCAAATTCTGGCGCTTCCATCATGCTCCCTCCATGGATTTCAGGTGAAGGCCATGATGCAGGAGTCTGTTCCAATTGGTCCTTCCCAGTTTGGTAGTGTGGCCTGGGTTGCGGTTATGGCAAAGTCCTCTGTCAACAGCAACAAGAATTTTTTTAAAAATCACAGGTTGGCACCTGTGGTATCTTTCTCATGGCAGAGGTGTTGAATGATGGTTCTTCTGCCCAGCCAGCACTTTGTGGAAGGGGGAGGGTCTGGCGCTTGTTCCCTCGGGTCAGACTGATTTGCATGCAGTTGGAGACACTAAAACTCTTACGACATGGACATGGCTATTGCTCAGCATAGCTTCAGCACATTTTGTCTCAGAGTCAGGATCAGTGCTCCTCCTTGTGGCTTCCTTCCCTCCTTCAGAGGTTTAGCAGACTGAGTACTAATGAAACAGACTTAGCTGTTGTGGGGCCCACACCCAATCTAGTGTGATCCTGGAGCAGCTTCCTGACAGAGTCTGGCGAGACATCTATAGAGCACATTTCTCCAAGCTTCTTTTCAGGTCAAGCTTCTTGAGCAACAGAGGAGACATGTATAGTCCTGGCAGACTGACCAAAGACTTTGTCTAGGATCTTGTGGCCTCCTCCTTGAGATCCGCTAATTCTCATCCAGTCTAAGGGTGAGTAGGGACTCTGTCTCTTCCAGCTATTCCCCCTGTGCCGATTCCAGGATCCAACTGGCAAAATGCCTGCTTTCCAGTCCTAAGATCATTGGTTTAAGGCCTGCCTCTAGGGAAAAAGGAAAGAGGCAGGGTATTCTTGGTGCAGCTTGTTTGCAGCCTAGGTAAATCTTAAGCCTTAGCCCCCTCTGACTCTAAGATTCTTTGATGGTGACTTTTACTTTGCCTATTGGTTGTCCCAGGACTGCCTGCGCTTCCCCTAGGGAGGGGAGACAGGGATACCCTGTTGTGCTGTTCCAATTCAGGGGTCAGTGCTTGCCTGTGGGTGGTTCGCCTTGGCTGGAGGTTTTGGTGTTCAGTTTTATAGGTGTTCAGAGGGGACGAGTTCCTCACTTACCTGGGTCTAATCACATCCTGCTTCCTAGGTCCCTTGGAGAATATCAGCAGTGGTTGTCTCTGACCAGTGCTCTGGTTTTATATTCCTCTCAGGTAGGGTCCACAGTGGATTCTGGTATGCTCTTCAGGGCATATTCTTTCAGGTTCAGGCTCTGTCCCCTGTTTCCAGGCCTTCTCCTTTGGGCCACTTCATTCCCTCAGTGTTTGCGCTATCTCCGGGCATGCTGCAGCAGGCCAGCCTATGCAATGATGCCTTCTTTGTGGCCCTTTTGGGAGCTTGACAGGATGCTTGGGTCCTGGATTGGCCGCTGCAAGGGCAGGTTGCTGAGCCTGGTGGACCCTTGGTCTGGCCCAGTCTAGCATATATTATGTTCTTACGTTCAGACTCAAGAGTTTGGCTTAGTACCAACTTCCTGACTCCTTGGTAGCAGTTCTGGGGCTGTCTATCTGGTTCCGGTTCCGAAGCTGTCCCATCATTCTTCTTTCTTCTTCTTCTCAGGACTTGTGTTCTGCTTCTGTCCTCTGGCAGTGAAGGCTCTCTTCCTAGGCACAAAGTGGTTATGCTGTGCGTCAGGCTCCTGGGGAGGGGGAGCCTCCAGGGACAGCCCATCCAGCCAACCTATTCACTGCTGGGTTATGTCATTGTAAGAGCTGGGGGGCCACATGCAAGGTGTCTGGGCAGATTGGTCAAAGTTTCCCACCTGGTCCAAATCCAGGACTTCTCTGGTGCTGCCGTGCCCATAGTTTGTTGAAAGAGCCCATGACTCAAGAAGGTAAGTCTGGGAAGGATCCTCTTAGTTTCCCTTATTGGAGCCTTCCATCAGGTTTGGATATAGCTCTCAAAGTGAGCCTCTTGCTCAGTTGTTTTGGTGCCACTTTATAGCTTTCTGTAGTGGGCATTGTCAATCAAAGTGGGATTTTTCAATCATCACTCTTAATTGTGCCATTGAATCCACTGGGAGCATTCTCGGATTAATCTGATACCAGCCTGAGCCGATGCCGGAGTGGGAAACTGTCCAGCTGGTCAATGGCCATCAGCTATTGTAGCCCTACTAAAGTCTTGGCCACCTATGCAGCCTCAGTTCATGTTCCTTGGTGAGCCTTCCTTGGCATATAGCAATCCATCTGAATCTGGTGGTTCTGCTGGCTCCAGTGTGGCTGCAGAGGACCTAGTTTTGCTGGCCTGCCTCTGCTTCTTCAATGGAAAAGGGGGTCTGGGGACATCGGCGGTTTAGCCTGACAGTCAACCTCATGGCCTGTTCATTTACAGCTTTCCATAAAGGGGGAAGGCTTGGATCTCTAAGCAGCCAGGATCTCTGGAATTTGTTTGGGATGTGCTGTTGCCCACATGATCTCTCCCCTTGGAGAAGCAGTTCCCCCTACTTGCTGGTTCCTCTTGTGTCTCATGCTTCCTGGGGAACATGTAGGGCTAATGCTCTGTCTTAGGTTTTGAGAGTCCTACTGCATTGTTTACTTGTAGACCCTTCCTGATCGGGTCCATTCTGTTACCTATCCTGGTTTGGCAGACAAGGTCTCACCTTACCTCATATGCTGTACTTTGGCCAAAGGAGTCAACAGCAATCGCCTTGATGGTTCAGTGGTGGAATACTTCTCCTTTCTTTTGCCCACTTGTTCTATCTTGTACAGTATGTTTGCCGGGTGTTTTTTGTTTCCATCTTTCTGTGGAATAGTGCTGCGGTAAAGGAGAGGATCTGCATTTGCCATTTGCTTTTTCCTTTTGGGAAGTTTCTGTCCCTGCTGGGAGAGGACAACATGGTGAAGACTATTGTCTGGACTGAGTAGGACTTTCTACTGAATCGTTCAATTTGAAATATGTAGCAAGTCAGAATAATGCTTCAGCACACTTTTAACGGGTCTTCTAACTTTTAATCTTCTTTTTCTTCTTTTTCTATATATATAAAATCTTCTCTTTTAATAATTCTTCATCTTCTAAAAAACTCTCAGTATCATATCAATGACCCAGTGCTTAAAACATCATTATGTTTTAAGAATCACAACTTTATTAGAGGACTTTCTTTTAAAATCTTCACCCCTATATTCCTTTTAATCAAGCGGATCTCGACGCTCTCATGGGGCGCCTTAGTTTTTCTTCAGGAGATCCTTAAGGCGCCCCATGAGAGCGTCGAGATCCGCTTGATTAAAAGGAATATAGGGGTGAAGATTTTAAAAGAAAGTCCTCTAATAAAGTTGTGATTCTTAAAACATAATGATGTTTTAAGCACTGGGTCATTGATATGATACTGAGAGTTTTTTAGAAGATGAAGAATTATTAAAAGAGAAGATTTTATATATATAGAAAAAGAAGAAAAAGAAGATTAAAAGTTAGAAGACCCGTTAAAAGTGTGCTGAAGCATTATTCTGACTTGCTACATATTTCAAATTGAACGATTCAGTAGAAAGTTTAGCAATACGTTCAATTAAGTAGACCTAATAGCTTGGACTGAGTAGGAAACAAAAGGTCTTCTACTACTACTACTACTGATCATTTGTATAGTGCTACAAGGCATACATAGTTCTGCACAGACACATATAAAAGTTGGTCCCTGCTCATCAGAGCTTGCAACCTAATCAAGAGAGACAGTACAATAGATAACGATAAGGGTATAATGGGAAAGGTAAGGAGACACAAGGAAAATGAGGGATCAGGATTCAAAAGCAGCCTCAAAGATGTGAGCCTTTAGCATGGATTGGAAAAGGGGGCGAGATGGAGCTTGACGTAAAGATTCAGATAATTTGTTCCAAGCATAAGGAGCAGCAAGATGAAAGGATCAAAGTCTGGAGTTGGCAGTGGAAGAGCGGAGTTCATTATTATGCTTGAAGGCTGCAGGGACAGTAGCTATGGAGAGCGAGAGGTTGAGAATATGTGAGAAGGAAGGGATGACAGAGAAGGATATGGAGTTAAGGAGATGGGTAGAGAAAGGATCAGAGAAGCAGGTAAGATGATGAGAGGTTTCCTCTTTGGAGATCTTAGAAAAGGATGAAAGGGTAACAGAAATTGAGGGGGGAAGAGGGGATGCAGCTGATCTAGTGGGGACCTGGAGTGGATTTTGTCATGAAAATAGTTGGCTAGGGTTTGGGCAGAAAGAGAAGGAGGGGCCAGAGGCAGAGTTGCCTTGAGGAGAGAGTTAAGGGTTGAGAAGGGACAGCAGGGGTCAGAGGCAAGAGAGTTAGTCAGTCTTCAAATTCTTATGTGCAGCTATAGCTTGTGTTTGGCGTTGAGCCCTAGCTAACAGAGTTGGCTATTCTGTCTTTGGTGACAAGCGATGATTCACCTACTTTTGGCTTCACAGTTTGGTGTTGGAGGGTGGGGGCTGACATCTCATGTCCAGTGCAGCGGGGATGACACCTCATGCCTACCCATACGCAGACCTCTTCCTCAGCCGTCCAGAGGTGTCTTGTGCATATAGGCTTTGATGAGACAGTGGGGTGGCCTTCCTCTCTATCAGGTTTAGACATGACTTTTTGTGTAGACATTCTTCCACCAGCCAATTTCCCATCCTGTGGACTACTAGCTTTGGTACTGCCCACTTGTCTGGATTGGTCTAGCAGGATGATCTGGAAGGTGAAATTTTAATTTATCTGCTAATTTCCTTTCCTTGAGTCCTGCTAGACCAGTCCAGGACCCACCCTGAGGGAATTGTGGCTGCATTTTTAGGAGTTTCTAACACTGGCAGTGTGCACTTTCTGACTTCTGCTCCTTTTGATGTGATTCAGATTTATCATATCGATCTTGATGCATGTCATTTTCTGCCTAGTCATCTTCATGCATGTCGTTTCTTCCTCTGCCTTCGTGGTGTCATCTTTAGATAACATCCTTTCAGGCCTGTTCTCTGTAGATATTTGACTATTTCAGGCATAGCCATAGAGGTGTGTGGGTGCATAGGTTGGTGTGCCCTCTACTCGTTGATTGGAACCATAAGCTTTGTGAATTCAATACAAGGATGTCCCTAGCTGCACTAGCCTTAATAGCAGTGGTGATGTCGCTGGACGTTGCTAGTTTTTTTCTCTGTCTCCATCATCTGCTGGCAGGGGAGCATAACCCACTTGTCTGGACTGATCTAGCCAGGACTCAAGGAAAGGAAATTAGCAGGTAAGTAAAATTTCACCTTGCTGATGGAGCTGTCCTTAGGCTGAGGCTTCACCGCTATTCTATCGTAATGATTCTCCAACCCTGGAGAGGACACAAGATATTTTATTGTAACTTATTGTTCAATTAAACTTTTAATTCAAAAATACAGGGGCTGATTTTTAGGACCTTTATCTGGGTAGACCATCCAGATAAATATTTTGAATAAGATATTCAGTGACACAGTTCAGATAGTGCTGCTGAGTATTCAGTCAGTGCAGTGCAGTCCTTGTGCGGCATGAGAGCTGTACCACCACTATCTGGATAAGTGCCGACCTTATCCAGATAGCACGATTTTCAGCTGGCACTTATCCGGATAAAATAAAAGTAGGCCTAAGTTGCTGTCTGGATAAGTGCCGGCTGAAAATCAGGCAAATCTGAATAAAGTCGGCACATATCCAGATAATGGTGCTCAACTCTGATATTCAGCAACAGCTGCAGTCCAGATGTTGCCGCTGAATATCTTTCCAGTATTTAAATGCTGGGACTGACTGCCAAGGCACTTGAATATTGACTCTTTTGAAAACTGCTCCACAGTTTTTACAACCTATAGCTACTTCTTGAAACTAAATAAAATGCTACCTGAGACAATTTGAAAAAATTATAGAACTAAGATTGGAGAAGAATATGAAATGTTTTATTTAACAAGCAAAAAATTGTACTGCAGTTTAAAAAAAAAAAAAAAAAGAGAGAGAAGAAAATGGGGGGGGGGGGGAGGGAGGGAGGGACTGACTGGCTGGCTGCTCAACCTAAAATGTTTTAAAAACACTGCTCTGCAATACAGAAGACTCTGGTTCAAATCTTCTGTCCAGTGAAGCTGGTGGGACTTGGTGTCTGGAAGGGGGAGGGAAGACAGCTGGCTCTGTTGTAGTGTCTCTGCTAGCCAGTGAGTGGTGCCCAAGATTAGTCCCAAAAGGAATTTCTCTGCAGCTCGAAAGACTGGTGAGGGTTTCTGATGTTGCCTTGGTGTGCTGTTTGGGATGAGTGGTGACTAAAGAAGAAAAACGAGTTTGCCTTTTCAAGAGTGCTCCTGAATGGTCTATCCATGACAAGAAAAGATGTTCAGCATTTAAAGCTGTCCAGTAGTGGCATGGTTCAATAAAACATGCCCCCTTTTTTTTTTTTTTGCAGATCCCAGGCCTTAAGATGCCCAGAGGAATTGCTGTTGATTGGGTTGCAGGGAATATCTATTGGACAGATTCAGGGCGCGATGTTATTGAAGTGGCTCAGATGAAGGGAGAAAACTGCAAAACTCTAATCTCAGGCATGATTGATGAACCCCACGCAATAGTTGTAGATCCACAGAGAGGGTAAGATGCAAATCCTTTATATTAATGTTTCTTTTACATAAATAACCTTGAAATGAGGAAGCTCTTTCTGTATTGACCTGAGGCATGATCACCTTGTAGATTAGGTAATTGAGGTGACATATATGAGGCTGGATGAGGCTTATCTTCCCCAGGACAGGATAACAAGAGTGTCATTGTGCAGCCAACATACACCATCCTGCTTGCTGCCAAAGATGAGTGAATCCATTCAAGAAATATGCCACATTTCATAAAACATTTTTTGTGCATAGTACCAATCTTCATACCATACAATAATCAAATAACACAGTAACCCAGTTATGGTCCAGTTTAATGATAAATACTAACTATGAAGTCCATAATAAAAATTGTTGCTTTAAAATTAAAACAAAATACTTAATAGAAAAATAAATACAACAAAAACAAATAATACTTATAAAACAACAAAATAGTCAAATAAGTGAAAAGTTATTCTGCAGACCAAAAGCTTGTTGCTGTTAAGTGCCGTCGAGTCGGAGTTGACTCATGGCGACCCTCTGGATAGCTATCCTAAATTGTGTTCGGTCTGCAGACCAAAAGCTTAACAATGCCTTAATTTTCTTCTCCTATGAGGAAAGGCTTGAAAGGTTAGGGCTCTTAAGCTTGGAGAAGAGATGACTGAGGGAAGATGTGATGGAGGTTTGTAAAATAATGTGAGGGGCAGAATTAATAAACATGAATCAGTTTACCCCTTCAAAACATATAAAGAGTAGGAGACATACAATTAAACTACAAAGCAGTACACACAATTAAACTCTGGAATTTGTTGCCAGAGAATGTAGTAAAAGCTTTTACTATAGTTGACTTTAAAAAAGATTAGGACACGTTCCTGTAGGAAAAGTTCATAAATCAGTATTAAAGTGGACTGGGGAAATCCATGGCTTATCCCTAGGATAAGCAGCATGGAATCTTTCTACCTTTTGGGATCCTGCCAGGTTCTTGTGACTTGGATTGGCCGCTGTTGGGAACAGGATACTGGGCTAGATGGACCATTAGTCTTGGCCTAATATGGGAAATCTTATGTTCTCTAAGTTTAAAAAATGTCTTAATAGACCTGGAAGATTATTCCATTGGGTAGGAGCAGCATAAGTAAAAGCAATGAGCTGTTGTCTCAACTTTATGGAATAGTTGTATTGGCAGAACAATTAATAAGCCCTTGGGAGCCTGATTGCAACTCTTGAGAGGGGGGACATATTGCAGAAGTTCTTGCTGCAAATGTGTCGGAGCAATACCATGAACCATTTTAAAAGTGATCACCAAGGTTTTAACTAGCACTCTTTCCTTAATGGGTAACCAATGAAGTTGAATAATACAGGGTGTAATATGATAGTATTTAATGAATTGGTGTTAACCTCAAAAAGGAACACTTTTATGCATATTTAACAAATGCCACAAATGAGTCTAACGGCAGAGGTTTTTTTAATACATTGCAGACTTTTCAAATGGCAATACAGTATGCCCAAATATATACAACATTACAATAATGTAAATAAGGTTCTTCAGGAACAAACAAGAAGTCAATCCTCACATATGGGCGACGTTGGTACCGACAGAGCCCACACAGAAAGCCTTTGGAAGATGCCACCATGCATGCGTTGTCCTCTTTCTGTCCAAGGATGCTATCTTGCTCAATCTCCTTTTTTCTGCGGAGCTCAATGGACGTATGTCCTGTTCCCATGGAAAAATCCTTGACAAAACTGTTCCTAAAACGTAGTTTTCTGGTAGGTGTACCAATTACTCTTCCCGCCTCGAGTTGGCGCTTACCAGTGCCATTCTCGGCTTCTTTCCTTTTGTTTTTTTATCGTGGTCGCCTTTGACCGGCGTTCGTGTCATTTTTCACCCTGGAGTCGTCGACCTCGTCTAGGTATCCCCCACCATGTCTCCCGGTGGGTTCAAAAAGTGTGACTGCCGTAGTCAAATGATGTCCAAACTATACCGACACCCATGACTGTACCTGCGCTGCCTTGGCCCAGACCATGACAGAAGCTCCTGTGACCTCTGCCAGGCCATGTCTACCAAAGCTAACAGAAAACAGTTGGAAGTGCAAGAAAAGTTGTTCCGCAGGTCAGACTTGGCTCCCACCTCCACGGCACCAAGCTACTACTACTACTGAGCATTTGTATAGTGCTACAAGACGTACACAGCACTGCACAGATATGTAAGACACATGCCCTGCTCATCAGAGCTTACAATCTACAAAGCCCAGCACATCCCAAGATGCCCGGGCGTCCTCAGAGTCCCGTGGACGCGGGGCCTCTGAGAGAGCCAGAGAAGAAGTCGTCGTCGAAGTCTGCGAGGTTGCACTGGTAAAACCCCACAGAGGGACTCTGGTGACTCAGAGAAGTGCCCCACCAAGGTCCTCAAGAAGGATTCCTCTGCCATCGTAGACCATGCGAGGTTCCTCAAACCATAGTCCTCATCAAGGATGCACTGTCAAAAGTGCCAGCACTGGGCCTGAAATCCTCTGTGCCTGCGCCAAAAGCTGCAGAGCCTTCTGGCTTGCAAACCAGAATGACGGCCCTGGAGCAGAACAGCACTGCTATCCTGGCCCTGCAGCAGACGACGATGGCTGGTTCCTCTGCCTCATCTGCCCCGACAACCGGGCCCTCTACCGCAATGGAGTCCCCGGTCATCAAGCAGAGCATCGAAAGTCCCCGGCCTCGAGACAGTCCTTGGTGCCAGTTGAGGTCCTGGTCCCATTCATCTGGTATCCTATCCTCACTGGCAGTGTCTGCAACTCAGACCCCAGGACTTCCGCAGGCCATCGGTCCTTTGGTGCTAGCCTCGACGCAAGAAGTCGCAGAGCCTCGGACTGGTCATCAATGCTCAACTCTGAGTGGGAGACGGAGGACAAGGAGGCATCAAGACATCAGGAGGCACCAGGACATCCCCTCAGACCCGTCTCCCCTGGTGCCTCAGTGCCACTCTCCTTTCTTTTTTTGAAATTTTTATTTTCATTTTGCAACAAACAAAAGAAACAACACACCAAAAGAGACAAAACAAGTATACAATAAGGAAAAGTAAACCCATTACCCCCCACCCCGGTGCTTCTTCTCTACCCGTTTGTATCAGCATGTGAGCGCTTCCAATTAACAGTGATTATACATCAAACGATCAAAAAGTATCCACAATACAGCATGATCATGAGACAGAGATATATACAAAGTTAGACAGTCAGATGAGAGCATTTAGCAAAATGTACATATTCATTGAACATCTTCCATTAAGACCAATGAGAAGGAGTCTGAACGGAGGAAGCGCACAGACGAGGTGTTTGTTCATATTTACTGTAGAGACAGGCATGATTCCACCATTCATTGAGGCTCAGATGGGAACTAATTTCCCAGTATTACTTAATGAGGGAAACAGCAATGCCAAGCATAAAGTTCAAAAGGAGATAAGCCATTTCTTGGGAGAGAGGGGATCCCCGCAACTGGGCGAAGTCCCACTATCCTCCAAGAAAGGGACTCCTGAGAGTGCAATATAGACTAAATACGACCCCAGACCCGACGCCAGTTATACTGTAGTGCGGGATAGTCATGCATAACATGAAATGAAGTAATAAACCAATGGCCACAGGACGTGTCCAGCAACCATTACCCTGAGTAGTGTTCCATTTGTCTAAACTGTGAGGAGTGTAAAAACACCGGTGGGCTAGAAAGAAAAGGGGTCTGAGTGAGTGAGGCGGGTCGGGAACCCGTGTCCCTCTGCTCCAGATAAGGCTCCATTGCTCCGAGGTTAAAGTCACATGCAATTCTCTCTCCCATACTTTCTGCGCTATAGAGGTATCTCTAGTGATAGCATTACATAAGGTTTAGTAAAATTGGATGCTACACCCGGTAAACTACCGAGAAATCGGAAGTTTCCAATCAACCTTATGCAGAGAGTGCCGATGGCGGGAGTACTCTAGTGCTCCGAATGCAATGCTGAAGTTGCACTGACCAGAGTCGGGAGTCGAAAGGTTGCATAGGAGTATTAAAGGCACCTAAAGTGTCGAAAAACATTGGTGGAAAGTGGGAGTCTAATGGGAGAGTCATACCAGGGAGTAAGGTAAGAGGAATCGGTGAGCAAAGGCCCGCTACTATATCTAGCCACACAGGTCTGCTCGGTACTGGAGCTTCCAACCAACAAGCACCTTGTTTGAGAAGAAAAGATTGAGGGAACACTTGAGTAAAATCGCCACCAAGTATTAATGGAGCATTGGCGGAGGCCGAGGCCAACTGCGCAAAACTTGCATAGTAAGCAGGGTTGTCCACATTCGGGACATAGTGCAAATACACGTGAATTCACTATCTCCAACCTCAAGGTGTACACGGGCCCATCTACCCTCCATGTCAGCGCTAATATCAGGTACAGTAGCGTGCAAAGACTTCTTAACCAGAATGGCTATCCCGTACCATTTGGAAACGGTGGGAGAATAGGCAGCTACCATGTGAGGCCTAGCATGGAGTTTCAGTGTTTCAGCAGAGTGTAATGCGTTTCCTGAAGAAACACCTAATCAACGTGCTCGTGGCTAAGATAGCTAAGGATTTTCTTTCTGCTGAGTGGACCAGCAATGCCTTTGACGATGAATAATAAGATTTTACATGAGGCCATTCAGAAAAGTTAAAATTCTGAGCATGATAGCACACATAATTTCACTGTGTCCCTCAAACTGACTGTATCTGGCTGTACACATGACATAGGAAAAATAAGCTAATATAATACAATGAAGCGCCCCACATTAACAAAGAAAACCGCAGTACGGTAGAGGAGAAGCAAAACCCCAAAATTACTGGCGACCATGTGTCTGCGGGGAGAAACCCCAGAGAAGGCCGAAATTGAAAAAACATATAACCTGTAGGACTGTGCGTGCTCCGAATCCGACCGAGGCACACATCATGAAGGGATAGGAGACCAAAGACAAAAGTCATACAGAGAAAGAAAGAAAGTCCAGGCTATTTCTGTGCTGGGCTATGACCGCTGCATCGGGCCCTTCAAAATGGCGGACAGAGCCGGCAGATAAGAGTCCAAGATTTGGGATTAGCGCATCTGTTCTGCTTCTTTGGAGTCCAAAAATGTTGATAATAGATCAGGATCCTCGAACGTCCTGGTCTGGTTGTGGAGAGTCACTCGGAGCTTCGCTGGATACAACAGGCCAAAGCGAGCCTGTAGCTGTTGAAGTCGAGGGCGAAGAGCAAGGAGTTTCTTCCGACGGTCAACGGTAGGCTTTGCCAAATCAGGAAAGAAGGAGACCTTACGACCTTCATATTCCAAATGATGATTCGCTCGGGCAGCATGTAAAATTTGTTCCACTTGTTGATATCGTAGCAAGCTAAAGATAATAGGCCGGGGGGTCGTGCGGTTGAGCGCCATGCGGGCAGGAACACGGTGTGCTCGATCGATTTCCAGTTCTCTGTGAAAAGTGATCTTCAGCAAGGAGGGAAGAGTTTTGAGCAAGAATTCTCTTATATCTCCTGCTTCCACCCCCTCCGGCATTCCGAGGAGCCTCACATTGTTGCGACGGGCGCGATTATTGCTATCTTCCAACTCCTTTTGAAGATTCTGTATCTGGCGCTCAGCCTCGTCCAGTTTGCCCAAGCGCACCTCGTGCGAGTCGAGGACCCCCGCCATATTGTCCTGCCGTAATGAAAGACCTTCAAGTCGGTCTTGGAGCACTCCAAAGTCTTCTCGCATGGCTCGAAGCGCTTCTCCATTAGACTGCACCAATTCCTTCACGCCGCGTATTTCCTCCAAAATCTCCAGGTGCATTGCGGGGTTTTCACGAAATGGAACCATCTTCTGCGGGGAGGATACCTCTGTTTTGGAGCGTTTTCCGTGAGAAGAAGAAGGAGACCCGAAGTCCAAGCGCGCTGGTTTGTGGGCCGCCATCCCCCCCGAGGTGCCCCGGTCAGCTCGGAGCGAAATAGTAAATTTATATAGGTATTAAGTCAGGATTCTGAGTAGGCCTCTCGGGAGCTTCAACGCAAAGCGTCCTACCCGCTGGACATCAGGCTCCGCCCCCCGTGCCACTCTCCTTTCAAGGACATTGCCTTCCATGATTTCGTCAGGGATATGGCCAGGACCAGGCATCAAGACATCAAGAGGCACCAAGACATCCCCTCAGACCCGTCTCCCCTGGTGCCTCAGTGCCACTCTCCTTTCAAGGACATTGCCTTCCATGATTTCGTCAGGGATATGGCCAGGACCAGGCATCAAGACATCAAGAGGCACCAAGACATCCCCTCAGACCCGTCTCCCCTGGTGCCTCAGTGCCACTCTCCTTTCAAGGACATTGCCTTCCATGATTTCATCAGGGATATGGCCAGGACCCTTTTGGTGCAGACCGAGGTGGAGGAGGACCCGCACACAGAGGAGTTGGAGATTCTCCAGTATGAGACTCCACCCAAAGAAACCCTTATGGTGCCCATACAGCCAATCCTCAAGAGGCTATTACTCTGAATGTGGGATACACTGACATTGGTGCCAATAGTTAGCCGTTGGCTCGATGCTATATACCACATCCAGAAAGGACTAAGGTTCCACAAACTCCAGCTCCCACACAACTCCATGGTTGTTGAGTCGACCATGCAAAAACTTAAGAGCTAGAAGATCCACACCTCCATCCCACCCGGTAGGGAGACCCAGGCCCTCGACACCCTGAGGTGCAAATGTTATCAAGGCTCAATGATGGGTTGCCAGATCCAAGCCTATGAACGTTACATAGGCATGTACCTAAAGGCACTGGCCAAAGAGCTGTCGGGGAATCCCTCCAACAGTTCCAGACTCTGACTTTGGGAGTTCCTCTCCTGGGCCGCCTATGACAGCTTTGAGTTGATAGCTCGAGTTGCAGCGGCCGACATTGGGGCCTGGCTGCAATATTCTGACCTCGAACAATGGGTCCAGGACAAAATGCTTGATGTCCCCTGTACCAGTGACATCCTCTTTGGCAACCTATGGCCAACAAAGCTGCTGAGATCGAGGCAGACTTTGTGACCCGTCAGAGGCTCTCCAAAAGAGACTTTATCCCATCCCCACAAAAAAAATGCCTGAAGAAAGTGCTTTTCCTCAGGGTCACCAGTTCCCGCCCTACTCTGACCATCAGCAGGGTTCTCACTCCAAGGAGCAAGGGCAGAGGGCTCAGAAGGCAAAGGCGCCTAAGCCCCCAGACTCCAGCTCCCATCCAGCCTGGGGAGAGCTTTTGACTCCCAGAGCAGGGCCTCCCTTCCCCCAGGAGACCTTCACCAGCTCATGGGGGGGGGGGGGGCTCCTGGTGCTCCTCATCCACAGATGGGCCTCAGTCATTTCAGGCCTGTGGGTACTGCAGGTGGTCAGGGAGGGATACCTCCTCAACCTACAGCATATTCCACCCAGATTCTTTCCTGGAGAGCCGGTACGACCCTTCCTTCACCAGATCCTGCAGCTCACGGAGCTCATAGGTCTTCACAGGGACAATGCAGTAGAACCTGTTCCCAGACACCTGTGGGGCAAAGGCTTCTACTCCAGGTACTTCCTATCTCCAGGAACAAGCAGGAATGTAGTCATCACATATGGGTATCATCGGTACCGACGGAGCCTGCGCGGGAACGCTCCCCAGCATCCAATTAGAACGCTTTTGGGAACATCCCACAGCACCTGCATGCTGCCTTCCTGCCTTTCCCAACTGCCTCTCTCCAGTTCTTCTTTTTCCGCGGAGCCAGCAGGTCGTGTTCCTGTCACTGCAGAAGAATTCTTTATTTCTTTCTTTTTTGTGATTGCGTCTGCCTTCCTCGATGCTCTACCGGTACCGCCGGTATTTCTCTTCTTATTTCTGTCTTTAAAAAAAAAAACTTTTTTCTTTTTCTTCAGGTGCACGCAGTTTTTTTTTTTTGCCCTTAGACCCAAAAACCTTTCTTACCATGGAGAAACCTGCCTCAGGTTTCAAGAAGTGCACCAAGTGTGGCGGTACCATTTCCGTCACCGACACCCATGAATGGTGTCTAAAATGTTTAGGTCCTGACCACTCCATCACGGATTGTATTTCCTGTGCCATGATGTCTAAAAGAGGTCGGCAGAACCGAGCTGCTAAGCTCAGTACCCTGTTTCCCTCTGATGCAGCTTCGGTGGCATCAATGTCTTCCAGGGCTGCTTCTTCCTCCAGTGGATCTCAGGTAACTAAACATAAGTCCAGCCGGTCCTCGAAGGGTAGATCTCCTTCTAAGCATCAAGATGCCTCTGGTGTTGCCCTCGAGGATTCTGCACCGTCAAAATTACCCCGGCGGGAGGCTTCGGCTTCCAAAGCATTATCGGGGTTCCAGGATGTTCTCGAGGTCTCGACCTCTGCAGAACTACTGGTGCCATGCTCTGGGGTGCCGGCGGTCTCCTCCGGTACTGACATCCAGGCATTGGCGGCGTCGATAGACCAGAGAGTTCTGGCTATGGAACGCAGTCTGGCGGCTTTCCTTGCGGCATCGACGCCCTCAGAACCGCGACAGACAATTCCACTGGTACCGGCCCCAGCATCGGTACCGGTACCGATAGCATCAGCATCGGTGCCTGCTTTGCCGGTACCCAGTCATCCGATGACCTCCGGTATTGATACCCCAGTACCGGTTATTCCCGGTACCGACTTTGGTCGGTACGGGTATCGGGCTCTTCAAGAGCATCCGGACAGACGGTACTTCGAGTCCTCAGAAGAATCTGAGGATTCTGACAGTTCTGTCGATGCACCGATGCTCCTCCCAGAAGAGCCCTCCTCCCCTAAACGCAGGATGTCTCCTCCAGAGGATATTTCCTTCCAGGATTTTATCAGGGAGGTGGCTCGGGGCCTGTCCATTACTGTGGCCCCTGAAACAGAGCCAAGGGCCAAGGAGTTGGAAATTCTACAGTATCCCAAAACTCCTAAGGAGGCAGCTACCTTGCCCATCCATGAGATTTTATATGATCTCATGGTAAGAATGTGGGAGACACCTCTTACCACCTCTCCTCATTCTTGCAGGCTCAATACTATGTATCGAGTCCCTCCTTGTCCTGGGTTTCATAATACTCGGCTTCCTCACCATTCTATTGTAGTGGAATCAGCTATGAGAAGGATCAAGAGTGCAAAGAGGCATGCCTCTAATCCTCCAGGACGTGAGTGCAGAACCCTGGATGCTTTTGGACGTCGGGTCTTCCAAGCTTCCATGCTTTCTGCCAGGATCAGTTCCTATAGACTCTACATGGGAATGTTCCTGAAGGAGGTCACAGATAATTTAGAGGCTTTAAGTCCTTTTCTTTCTGAGGATAAAAGGCAAGACTTTCTCACTTTGGTCAAACATGCCCAAGATGTTTCTAAATTTTCAAACCATGCAGCCTTTGATTGCTTTGAGTGCATAAGCAGAACCTCGGCTATTGCCATAGGTGCACGTAGAATTGCTTGGCTCCAGGCATCTGATCTAGAGCTCTGGGTACAAGACAAATTGGGAAATATCCCTTGTACTGGTGAGAACCTGTTTGGTAAAGATTGGCAAGAAAAGGCCAATGAAATGGATGCTGAAAATTCCACCTTGGATGGATAGATTATCCAAGTCCACTGCTGATCCTGCTAGAAGAAAATTGTTCAAGAAACCATTCTTTTCTAAAAAGAAAAGATTTTCTCCTGCCTATGTTCAGCAGGGACGTTCTGTAGGTCAGCTTCCCAAGAAAGGTCAGCAACCACCCAAACATAAAAAAGCAAAGACTGCTAGGCCTCAGCAGGCTCAGCCTCCACAGGGCCTTTGACTCTCAACTAGAGAACTTAGCCTTCCTGGCTCTCAAGGGACCAGAGCCTTCCACCATTCCAGGAAGGTTATGTCATTTTGCCCCCAGATGGGGGAAAATAACAGCAGAGCACTGGACACTCTCCATCATAAAGGGAGGGATACAAGCTTCATTTTTCAAGCATGCCCCCTCACACAATAGTAAAACAGTTCAATTCTCCGACCTCTCTCATCAACCTGTTAGGTCAGGAGGTCGCTATCCTTCTTGCCCAAGGGGCAATAGAAGAAGTACCCATTCATCAGCAGGGTACAGGGTTCTATTCCCCTTATTTTCTTATCCCAAAGAAAACAGGGGGTTACAGGCCTATCCTAGACCTCAGAGAATTGAACAAATTCCTTGTCAAGGAGAAATTCAAGATGATTTCTCTTGGATCTCTGCTGCCATACCTTCAGAGTCAGGATTGGCTTTGTTCTCTAGATCTCAAGGATGCGTACACCCATGTCTTCATCCATCCAACCCACAGAAGGTTCCTTCAGTTCCTTTTTCAGCAAAAGCACTACCAATACAGGGTGCTTCCTTTTGGCCTGTCCTCAGCACCAAGGGTGTTCACGAAATGCATGGCTGTAGTAGCAGCATTTCTCCGCACTCTAGGAATATTCGTCTTCCCTTACTTAGACGATTGGCTCATTCGAGCACCAACAGAGTCAGAGGCCAGGACTTCTCTATCCTGCACGATGTGTATCCTTCAGTATTTAGGGCTGGTAATAAACATCCCAAAATCCAGTCTAACTCCTACTCAGTCTCTGGAGTTCATAGGAGCTTTGTTGGATACCACAAGGGCAAGGGCCTATCTCCCCCAGGCTCGTTGCCTTCACATGGTGCAGTTAGCTTCTCAAGCAGTGCTAAAGTCTCATCTAACTGAGAAATGTTACAACTACTAGGCTACATGGCATCTACGGTGCATGTGGTTCCCTCTGCTCGCCTCCATATGAGGGCAGCTCAGTGGACTTTATCCAGCCAATGGAGCCAGGCATCCGGATGCCTGTCAGACAAAATAGCAAACACAAGTCACCTTATTTTGTCCCTCCAGTGGTGGAAGTCCACTCAAAACCTGTTGCTGGGGTTCCCTTTTCAACAACCTCTACCCCAAGCAACTCTCACAACAGATGCTTCTCCAATGGGTTGTGGAGCTCATCTACACGACCTCTCCACCCAAAGCACCTGGTCTCCACAGGAGACTCATCTACATATCAATCTTCTGGAACTCAGAGCAATCTTCCTTGCTCTTTGAGTGTTCCATACCCTGCTCAGCTACAAGACAGTCCTCATCCATACGGACAATCAAGTAGCCATGTTCTGTGTGAACAAGCAGGGGGGAACAGGCTCTCTGTTGCTTTACAACAAAGCTTTAAGACTATGGGCCCTCGCCAGAGAGCATCAGATTCATCTCCTGGCAGTATATCTTCCAGGCATACAAAACTCTTGGGCAGACAGACTCAGTTGAGTTCTGCTTCCACACGAGTGGTCTCTGCATGCAGACCAGGTGGCCAAGATTTTTCAAATTTGGGTAACCCCGGACATAGACCTCTTTGCAAGTCCGTGGAATGCCAAACTTCCCCGGTTCCGTTCCAGAATTCCGGCTCAGGGGGGCTCAGGCCAGGGATGCTTTCCTCCTTTATTGGGGTCAAGACTTCCTGTATGCCTTTCCACCCATTCCCCTAATTCCCAAAACCCTGTTCAAGCTTCAGAGAGACAGAGGCCATATGATTCTCATAGCTCCACATTGGCCACGGCAAGTGTAGTACCCTCTGCTTCTACATCTTTCTCAAGCTCCCTCCCTGGAGTTAGGGTCTGCTCCAGATTTCCTATCTCAGGAGGACGGAATGTTATGGCATCCCAATCCCCAGTCTCTGCATCTCAGGGCTTGGTTGCTGAAGGCCTAGATCTCCATGATCTCAATCTCCCTCAGCAAGTAAAAGATATTCTTTTTGCTTCCAGGAAACCTTCCACGAGATGCTCTTATGCTTTCAAGTGGAAAAGGTTTACCATATGGTGTTCGCAAAAGGGTCTTAACCCCCTTGCGATACCTCTGGAATCCTTGCTGGAATATCTCCTTCATTTATCCAATGCAGGACTTAAGACTAACTCAGTAAGGGTCCATTTCAGTGCTATTACAGCTTCCTTTAAGCCACTAAATGGACAGCCTATTTCCTCTCATCCTCTTATAGCAAGATTTATGAGAGGCCTTCTTCTAACTAAGCCTACCATTAGGCCACCACCGGTGGCATGGGACTTAAACCTGGTTCTTGGGCAGCTCATGAAACCACCCTTCGAATCTTTAGCTACCACCTCCTTAAAATTGCTTTCTTGGAAGGTTATCTTTCTTATTGCAATCACATCAGCATGTCGCATTAGTGAGTTGCAAGCGCTAGTAGCTAATCCACCTTATACAAGGTTCCATCATGACAAGGTAGTCCTTAGGACTCATCCACACTTTATGCCAAAGGTGGTCTCGCCTTTTCATCTGAACCAAGCGGTCTACCTACCTGTGTTTTTTCCAAGGCTTCATGCATCAAAAGCAGAGAGGAATCTTCATACCTTGGATTGTAAACGAGCTTTAGCCTTTTACTTACAAAGAACACAGCAACACAGAAAGTCCTCTCAATTCTTTGTTGCTTTTGATTCTTCTCATTTGGGACTTCCAGTCTCCAAGAGAACTCTATCTAACTGGATTTCTCAGTGTATTTCCTTCGCCTATCAGAGTAGGAACCTTTCTCTGGAAGGCCATGTCACTGCTCATTCTCTGGAAGGCCATGTCACTGCTCACAGTGTGAGAGCCATGGCAGCCTCAATGGCTCTTCTGCATTCTGTGTCTATCGACGACATCTGTCGAGCAGCCACCTGGGCCTCGGTTCATACCTTCACAGCCCATTACTGCTTGGACAAGGACTCCCGCCGGGATGCCTTGTTTGGTCAGGCTGTTCTTCAACACCTGTTCCATACGTAATCAGCTCCTACCCACCATCCCTGGTAGGATGCCAGAGATCCATGGTGGGAAGTGGAGCCCTTCTCAGGGACACACAACTTCTGGGGTCTCTCCCTGGCATCTAAACCTAGGGAGTCCCCATATGTGATGACTACATTCCTGCTTGTTCCTGGAGATAGCATGTAACAGGTGATCTCCGGGAACATCAGGAATTTAGTGCTCACAACCCACCCACCTCCCCTAGGAGTTGTATCTCTCTATCTATCTCTTTTCCTTTCCCTCTCTCTCTCTTTGTCTCAGCTCTAAAACTCAACTGGAGAGAGGCAGTTGGGAAAGGCGGGAAGGCAGCACGCAGGCGCTGTGGGATGCTCCCAAAAGCGTTCAAATTGGATGCTGGTGAGCGTTCCCGCGCATGCTCCGTCGGTACCGACGATACCCATATGTGAGGACTAAATTCCTGCTGTTCCCGGAGATCACCTGTTACAGGTGAGTAACTATGCTTTTCCTGAAAAGGAATGGGGGCCTCAAGCCCATTCTAGACCTGCGAAACTTAAATAAGTTTCTGGTGAGGGAGAAGTTCAAGATGCTCTCCCTTGGAACATTGCTGCCCTACCTCCACCAGAGAGATTGGCTTTGCTTTTTGAATCTAAACAATGTTTACACACACATCCTGATCCACCCTTCCCATAGGCAGTACCTAAAGTTTGTGATAGGAGGGCGGCACTACCAATAGAGAGTGCTACCCTTCGGCCTGACCTTCTCACCGAGGGTTTTCACAAAATGCCTAGCAGTGGTCACTGTCCACCTATGTCTGCAAGAGGCCTTCATCTTTCCCTACCTGGACAACTGGCTTATCAGGGTCAGCATGGCCGCAGAGGCCCACCAGGCCACAGGGCGCGCAGCACTCCTGCTGCAGCACCTGAAGTTTATCATCAACTATCCCAAATCTCATATCACTCCAGCCTAGAGCTTGGAGTTCATAAGTGCTCAGCTGGATACCCTACAGGCCAAGGATTTTCTGCCTTGGGAAAGGGCAAATCGCCTTAGGGGGTTAGCAGTGAAGGTGCAGCACCATCACTCAGTGCCAGCTCATCTCTTCCTCCACCTTCTAGGCCACATGGCCTCCAAAGTTCATGTGACCCCGTTAGCCCACCTGCATATGCGAACAGCTCAGTGGACGCAAGCCACGGGCAGACTGGGACAGGATCAGGATAACCCACCAGCTGGTGGAGTCCCTTGATTGGTGGCAACTTCCCTGCCACCTCCAGGCTGGAATGCCTTTCCAGGTGCCCCCTGCTCCAGAGGGTCCTGACCACAGACGCCTCCCTCCTCTGATGGGGGGGCACATTGCGAGGACCATCACACACAAGGCAGCTTTTCCCAAGTAGAATCCCTGTTACAGATCAATCTTCTGGAACTCAGGGCAATCTTTCTGGCCTTATGGGTGTTCTGCCACCGCCTGAAACACCAGTCCATACTGGTACAGACGGACAACAAGGTTGCCATGTTCTACATCAATAAGCAGGGGGGGCACGGAATCATACTCCCTCTGCCTGGAGACGGTAGCCTTCTTTTCCTTTGCAGCTCGCAACAATATGCTCCTGTGGGTGGTCCATCTCCCAGATCAGGACAATGTCCTGGTGGACAGACTCAGCAGGGTGCTCCAGCTGCATGAATGGCGCTTGAACCCCAGGGTGGCCTCAATGCTCTTCTGCCTCTGGGGGACACCCGTGATGGACCGTTTTGCCACCCCAGACAATGCTCAGCTGCCTCGCTTCTGCTTGTGGCAGCCACACCCAGCGAGGGTAGTGGCAAATGCCTTCCTGATCCCGTGGATGGAAAACCTCCTTTATGCCTTTCCACCAGGACTCTCTTCAAGATCCAGTGCAAGGAGGCAGTACTGATACGAATTGCCTCGAAGTGACCCAGACAGCCATGATTTCCATTGCTGCTGTTCCTGTCGGCGGCACTCCCGGTCCCACTGGGCCACGCTCTGGACCTCCTGACTCAGGAGGAGGGGGTTCCCTCCTGCACCCCAATCTGGGATCTCTAATGTTAACAGCATGGCTGCTGAAAGGGTAGCCTTGGTCCCTTTCAACCTCCCACGAGAGGTTGAGGAGGTCCTGTTGGGCTCCTGCAAATCCTCCATGAGGTAAGCATATGCCTTTAAGTGGCGTAGATTCTTGGTATGATGTGCGGAGAGGCAGGAGAACCCGTTCTCCTACCTGGTGCAATACCTACTGCATCTGTCACATACTGGACTGAAGTCCAACTCAGTAAGAGTACATTTGAGTGTGATTACTGCACACCACCACCCTATCGAAGGGAAACCTCTCTTGGGTTAGACCCTGGTCTCTCTGTTCCTCAGGGGCCTCCTGCTTAAGTCCCTCATTCACCCCCCGGCGGCAAAATGAGACCTCAGTGTGGTGCTCTCACAGCTCACCAGGTCTCCCTTCAAGCCTCTAGCTACTTGCCATCTGCGGTATCTTTCATGGAAGGTGGCCTTCCTGGTAGCTCGCACATCTGCTTGCAGAGTAAGCGAGCTTCAGGCCTTGCTGGCAGAGCCACCATACACAAGATTCTACAAGAACAGGGTGGTGCTCTGCAATCATCCCAAATTCCTCCCAAAAGTGGTATCCCCTATCCACCTCAACCCAGGAGATGGTCCTTCTCATCTTTTTCCTGTGGCCTCATGCCGGTCAAGAGGAAACTATTCTCCATACACTGGACTGCAAACGTGCCCTGTCCTACCTACAGAAGACTCAGGGCCATCACAAAGCTCCTCAGCTTTTCATTTCCTATGATTCCAGCAGACTGGGGCTTCCTGTGACTAAGCAAACTGTCTACTTAGATGGCGGACTATGAATGAGCTGGGCTTTCCCTCGACCACCGGATCACAGAGCATAATGTGAGAGTAGTGGCCACATCGGTGGCGATTCTGTGCTCAGTGCCGGTGACGGAGATCTGCAAGGCCGCCACATGGTCTTCAGTTCATACGTTTGCAGCTCACTGTTGCCTGGAGAGTGAGTCCTGTTGGGACAGTGCCTTCGGCCAGGCGGTACTCCGTAATTCTTTTGGGGTGTAGGCAACTCCTGCCTTCCGACCCTTCTGTGTTCAGGCTACCGGAGTGATAGTGCCGCTGGACGGTAGGATTTTGCAGAGTCTCTCAGCTGGGGACTCATCTTCTGCAACTCACGGCTACCTGATTCAGTCACCATTGGTGCTGTCGTGGTTCAGTCCTCGGCAGCCTGGAACTAAGGAGTCCCATATGTGAGGACTGACTTCCTGCTTGTTCCTGAAGAAAGCATAGTTGCCTGTAACAGTGTTCTCCAGGGACAACAGGAATCAGTCCTCACACACTCCCTCCTCCCATGGGAGTTGCCTCCCTACCTTGTTTTCTTTTTTCTACTGTCCTAGCTATGTCATCTGACTGAGCAAGATAGCACCTTTGGGCGGGACAGGGACCACACATGCATGGTGGCATCTCACAAAGACTTTCTTTGAAAGCTGGGGAGATGCTTCCGCGCGGGCTCCGCCGGCGCAAACATTACCCATATGTGAGGACTGATTCCAGCTGTCCCTGGAGAACACCTTTTACAGGTGAGTAACTGCGCAAACCATGGTTTGAACAACTAATCAAAAATCGTCAGTTGACAGGTAAGGTTTTAGATGCCTTGGTACATTTAATTGATAAAGGCAGTTTTAAAGGCACAGTTTAACAGGGTTGCATTGATAATTTGAAATCTAAGATTACTCCCAGGTAATGAACTTCTGACCTTTATAGGTACATAAGTGTTCAACAGACATAGATGAACTGGACTAAGACCAAGTTCTTTATGCATCACTAATAATGCTTCCATTTTGTGGAAATTCAGTGTAGAATTACTATCCTTTAACTGTTGAGCTACCTTATTAATACCATGTTCCAAGGTCTGTACAGATGTATTAAAATCTTGACTTGTTAGCAAGAAAATTAGAATGTCATTGGCATAAATCAGGTATGAAAGACCAGCTCTGCAAGTGCCTTACACAATGGGGAAAGATATAAAATTAAAAAATAATGCAGAAAGAATGAATTTTTGAGGTTATTCCTCCCCTTTCAGGGTCCATCCAATCCAAAATCTGACCATTAAACTGCACACTCTGTTTAATGAGATTAACTAAGAAAGTGCGCTGCCCCCCTAAGTCGTTATCCCCCCAGTCTCTCAATTATAATCTCATATGAAATGGTGTCAAATGCAACAGAAATTTCCATAAGTAATCATGAAAAAGATTTATTGATATTGAAACCCTTTTAAATTTCATCTAAAAGAAAAATAACAAGGTTTCCATATCGTCCTACTAGAGCAGTCCAGACAAGTGGGTTGTATTCCCCTACCAGCAGATTGGTGGAGATAAAGAACCAAAGAAAAGCCCATGTTTCAGTTATGACATCACGCCTATGCCTCTATTCGCCTAAGCCACTAGAGGTCACCTTAGTATTTCTTTGTCTCCAGCAGATAGTGGATAGATTTTTTCCTCTCCATAGAAAATCTGAAGATTGAGAAGGAAAGAATTTGATTAAACGCTCATGAACAATCACCTTGAGCCCTAAAAAAGTGACACTCATGAGCATGACGTGGGAGGCTTCACTAGACTGCAGTCTTTTCAGTAGCCATAGGAGGAAAAAAAATTGGCTCAGCTCCACACCCTTATCATGATATGGGCCTGTTGAGCAGCCACAAATTGGAAGGATTTGGAAGATGACCGTATGGCCAAAGGCCATTGGAACAGCAGGGAAGTGGTGTGACCCATCAACCCCCTCAAGGCAAGGGTCATCAGGTCGGCCCTTCTGCATTTCCAGTCCCTGGTCATGGGCTGGGTGATTTAAGTGTTTTCAGACAATGCCATAGCAGTTGCTTATGTCAATTGACAAGGCAGCACAAGGTGCACTAGGATGGCACTGGAAAAGATTCTCCTCTTTGCCTGTGCAGAGAAGAATCTCTTAGCCTTGTCGACCCAGCACATTGCAGAGATGGACAGTATGGAAGCAGATTTCCTCAGTCAGCATTCTCTGAATCCTGGAGAGTGGGAGTTGAGTCTGGAGACATTCTAGTTGATTCTGTGCCATTGGGTCGCCTCAAAATGGATCTGATGGCAACCTGCTCTAATGCAAAAGTTTACCGCTTCTTCAGTCGCCACACGGATTCAGGGTCCGAGGGTGTCGACGTCCTTAGCCAAGCAGCAGATGCTGTACGTGTTTCCTCCATGGCCCTTGGTGGGGCATGTGATTTGGCGTATAGAGTGTCACCTGGGCAGGATTGTACTGGTAGTGCCAGATTGGCCACAGAGAGCGTGGTTCAGAGACCTGATGCAGCTCCTGCAGGCGCCTCCTCTTTGGCTGCCTCCATTTCAGCGGCTGTTGTGGCAGGACCAATTGTCCTGGAGGATTCAGTTCACTCTCGCTTACGGCATGGCTCTTGAAAGGAGACTGCTAGCTTGTAAGGGCTACCCTCCAGCAGTATTCTCTACTATACTTAGTGCTCGGAGGAGGCCTACCAAGCAAGCTTACGTACGGATATGGTGCCTCTATGAGCTCTATCAGCGCACAGCACTTGACTTCTGAGACAACCAATGTGTCCTCCCTGTTGGCCTTTCTGCAGGATGGACTAGAGAAGGGCCTCTCACTTAACTACCTGAAAGTTCATGTGGCAGCTTTGACCTGTGTTCATGGTCTCACATTTTTTTCCAAGGGGTTCTGCGTCTGTGCATTTCTTTTTGATTCATGATCTCTTAAGAACATAACAAATGCCATACTGGGTCAGACCAAGAACCATCAAGCCCAGTATCCTGTTTCCAATAGTGGCCAAACCAGATCACAAGTAACTGGCAGGTTCCCAAAAAGGCACACAGGTTCCCTAAAGCTTATCCCAGGGTAAGCAGTGGATTTCCCAGGTCCTCTTTAATAATGGTTTATGGATATTTCCTCCAGGAACTTGTCAAAGCCTTTTTTAAACCCAGCTACACTAACAGCTTTTACTATATCCTCCAGTAATGAATTCCAGAGTTTGATTACGCATTGAGTAAAAAAATATTTTCTCTTATTAACCTTAAATGGGTTACATTGTAGCTTCATTACATGTCCTCTAGTCTTTCTACTTTTTGATGGCATAAACAACAGATCTACGTTTACCTGTTCCACTCCATTTATGAATTGATAGACCTTTATTATATCCCCCCTCAGCCTTCTCTTTTCCTAGTTGAAGACCCCTAATCTTTTAAGCCTTTCCTCATAGGGGTGTCCTTCCATCCCCTTTACCATTTTTGTTGCTCTTCTCTGTACCTTTTCTAATTCTGCTATATCCTTTTTAAGATATGGCGACCAGAATTGCACATACTATTCAAGGTGTGGTTGCACCATGGAATGATAGAGAGGCATTATAATATCCTTGGTTTTATTCTCCATTCCTTTCCTTTCCTTATACACCGCTTTGACCCGGTGAAAAGCGGTATATAAATACAGCTAAATAAAATAAATAAATAAATAAATGATGCCTAGCATTTTATTTGCTTTCTTGGCCGCTGCTGCACACTGGGAAGAGGGTTTCAATGTATTATCCACGATGATGCCTAAATCTTTTTCCTGAGTGGTGGTCTCTAAGGTGGTACCTTGTATCGTGTAACCAAAGTTTAGATTGTTCTCTCCTAGGTGCATAACTTTGCACTTGTCCACATTGTTTCATCTGTCATTTTAACGTCCAGTCTTCCAGTTTATCAAGGTCCTCTTGCAATTTTTCACAATCCTCTTGGGTTTTAACAACTTTGAATAATTTTATTTCATTTACAAATTTGATCACCTCACTCATTATTCCCATTACCAGGTTATTTATGAATATGTTAAAAAGCAGTGGACCCAGCACAGATCCTTGGGGTATGCCACCATTCGCCTTTCTACTTAGAGAAAATTGGCCATTTAGCCCTACTCTCTCCTTTCTTTCTTTTAACCAGTTCCTGATCCACCATAGTACACTGCCTCCTATCCCATGACTTTTTAATTTCGCCAAGTCTCTCATGAGGGACCTTGTCAAAGTCTTTCTGAAAATCCAGATACACGGCAGGACATGCTAGGGAGATAAAGTTCCTAGATGAAATAAATGACTGCTTCTTGGAGCAGCTGGTTCATGAACCGACCAGAGGGGAAGCCATATTAGACCTAATCCTTAGTGGAACACCAGATCTAGTGCAAGAGATAAGGTTGTTGGGGCCACTTGGCAATAGTGATCATAGCATGATCGCCTTTGATTTAATTAGTGGAGGACGGATAGTAAGGAAATCCACAGTACTACCTTTTAACTTTTGAAAGGGAGACTATAATAAAATGAGGAAAACAGTTAAGAAAAAACTAAAAGGAGCAGTTGCAAAGGTTAAAGACGTACATCAGGCTTGGCTGTTGTTGAAAAATACTATCTTGGAAGCCCAGACCAGCTGTATTCCACGCTGTAAGAAAAGTGGAAGGAAGTCCAAAAAACTGCCAGCATGGTTTAAAGGTGAGGTCAGAGAGGCTGTTGCCAAAAATGCATCTTTCAGGAAATGGAAAAAAGAGTCAAACGACGAAACCTGGAAACAGCACAAGCACTGGCAAGTCAAATGCAAGGCATTGATAAGGCAGGCAAAGGGAGAATTTGAGAAGAAGCTTGCTGCGGAAGCAAAAACGCGAAGTAAAGACCTTTTCAAGTACATTCGTAGCAAAAAACTTGTGAGAGAGTCAGTTGGTCCATTAGATGATAAAGGGGTTAAAGGAGCACTAAGAGGCGACAAGGCGATAGCGGAGAGACTGAGTGAATTCTTTGCTTCAGTCTTTACTGAGGAAGATGTAGGGATGTTACCCATGACTGAAGTGGTATTTAAAGGTGCGGAAGAATTGAAGGAAATATCTCTACATCGGGAAGATGTATTACAACTATTAGATAAACTGAAGAGTAGCAAATCACCTGGGCCAGATGGTATACATCCAAGGGTGTTGAAAGAACTGAAATACGAGATTGCAGACCTGCTATTAGTAATATGTGAACTATCATTAAAATCATCTCTAATACCTGAAGATTGGAGGATCGCCAATGTAACACCAATTTTTAAAAAGGGTTCCAGGGGTGATCCGGGAAACTACAGACCGGTGAGCCTGACATCAGTACCGGGAAAAATGGTAGAAACCATCATAAAGAATAAAATTACTCAGCATGTAGATAATCATGACCTAATGGGAGACAGCCAACATGGCTTTAGACAAGGAAGATCTTGTCTTACTAATCTGTTATGTTTTTTTGAAGGAGTGAATAATCAGGTGGACAAAGGTGAGTCGGTTGATATTGTGTATCTGGACTTTCAGAAAGGCTTTGACAAGGTCCCTCATCAGAGACTTTTGGCAAAACTAAAGAGTCATGGGATAGGAGGCAGTGTACTATTGTGGATCAGGAACTGGTTAAAAGATAGAAAGCAGAGGGTAGGGCTAAATGGCCAATTTACCAAATGGAGAAAGGTGAATAGTGGTGTACCCCAGGGATCTGTGCTGGGTCCGCTGCTTTTTGACATATTCATAAATGACCTGGAAAGTGGAATAACGAGTGAGGTTATCAAATTTGCAGATGACACAAAACTATTTAAAGTTGTTAAAACCCAAGAGGATTGTGGAAAATTGCAAGAGGATCTTGATAAATTGGAAGACAGGGCATCAAAATGGCAGATGAAATTTAATGTGGACAAGTGCAAGGTTATGCACCTAGGGAAGAACAACCCAAACTATGGTTACACGCTGCAAGGTTCCACATTAGGAACCACCACCCAGGAAAAAGATTTAGGCGTCATTGTGGATACCATGTTAAAACCCTCGGCCCAGTGTGCAGCGGTGGCCAAGAGAGCAAATAGAATGCTAGGTATGATAAGGAAAGGAATGGAAAATAAAACAAAAGATATTATAATGCCTCTATATCGTTCCATGGTGAGACCGCACCTTGAATATTGTGTGCAATTCTGGTCGCCGTATCTTAAAAAGGATATAGCGATTTTAGAAAAGGTTCAGAGAAGAGCCACCAAAATGGTAAAGGGGATGGAAGGATACTCCTATGAAGAAAGGCTAAAAAGGTTAGTGCTCTTTAACCTGGAAAAGAGACGGCTGAGGGGTGATATGATAGAAGTCTATAAATTAATGAACGGAGTGGAACGGGTAAACGTAGATAGATTGTTTACCTTATCAGAATATAGAAAGACTAGGGGACATGCAATGAAGCTACAGGGTAAACTAAGACTAATAAAAGAAAATATTTTTTCACTCAACGTGTAATCAAACTCTGGAATTTGTTACCAGAGGATGTAGTAAAGGCTGTTAGTGTAGCTGGGTTTTAAAAAGGTTTGGACAAGTTCCTGGAGGAAAGGTCCATAAACCATTATTAAGAAGGGACCCAGGATATCAATGCTTGAACCAATACAAGCATTGTGGAACCTGTGTCCCTTGGGGAAACTGCTAGGTACATATGACCTAGATTGGCCACTGTTGGAAACAGAATACTGGGCTTGATGGACCTAGGTCTGACCCAATATGGCATATCTTATGTTCTTATGTTCTTACTATATCAGCCAGCTCACCTTTGTATACCTGCTTATTCACACCTTCAAAAAAATATAACAAATTAGTAAGGCAAGACTTTCCTTGGCAAAATCCATGTTGGCTTTCTCGCATTAAACTATGACTATCTACATGTTCGGTAATTTTATTCTTTAGAATTGTTTCTACCATTTAATCTGTACTTTCTACCCTTGGAACCCTTTTTATAAATTGGCGTTACATTGGCTATTCTCCAATCTTCTGGTACTACAGATGATTTTAATGATAGTTCACAGATTATTAGTAGTAGGTTTGTATTCTCATATTTCTGTTCTTTCAACACCTTCAGATGTAGACCATCTGGTCCAGGTGATTTGCTGCTCTTCAGTTTATCAATTAGTTAGAATATATCTTTCCAGTTTATTGATATTTCTTTCAATTCTTCCGATACATCATCTTTATATACCATTTCAGGTACAGATAACTTCCCTATATCTTCAGTAAAGATCAAATTAAAGAATTCATTCAATCTCTCCACTATGACCTTGTCCTCACTTTTATCCCTCTATCATCTAATGGTCCAAATGACTCTCTCACAGATTTTTTGCTATGAATGTACTTGAAAAAGTTATATGCGTTTTTGCTTCCACAGCAAACTTTTTTTCAAATTCTCTCTATGCCTTACTTACAAATGCCTTGCATCTAACTTGCCAGTGCTTATATTGTTTCCTGTTTTTGTCATTTGGCTCCTCTTCCTGTTTCCTGAAAGATGCTTTTTTGGTAACAGCCGCCTCTCTGACCTTGTCTTTAAACCATACTGGCAGTTTTTTGGCCTTACTTCCACTTAAAGTGTGGAATACATCTTTTCTGGGCTTCCAAGATAGTACTTTTAAACAACACCTATGCTTGATGTAAATTTTTAACCTTTGCAGCTGCTCCTTTTAGTTTTTTCTCAACTATTTTCCCCATTTTATCATAGTCGCCCTTTGCCGTCGTCCTTCCATTTATTAAATCAAATGTGATCATACTGTGATCACTGTTGCCAAATGGCCCCAAACCCCTTATCTCTTGCACCAAATCCAGTATTCCACTAAGGACTAGGTCCCAAATAGCTTCCCCTCTTGTTGGTTCATGTACCAGCTGCTCCAAAAAGCATTATTTATTTCATCTGGAAACTTTATCTCTCTAGCATGTATGACATTGACCCAGTAGATACTGGGGTAATGAAAATCACCCATTATTACTGTGTTGTAACTTTTGTTAGCTTCCCTAATTTCTTTCAGCATTTCATCATCCATCAGTTCATTATGGCCAGGCAGTCTGTAGTACACCCCCACTGCCATCGCCTTCCCCTTTTTACATGGAATTTCTGTCCACAGAGATTCTGCAGTGTATTTGGTTTCCTGCAAAACTTTAATCCTATGTGACTCAATGCCCTCTCTATCATAGAGTGCAACCTCTCCACCAATTTGATCTACTCCATCATTGCGATATAGTTTGTACCCAGGTATCACAGTGTCCCATTGGTTGTCCTCCTTCCACCAGGTCTCTGAGATGCCAATCATATCTAACCTTTCATTTAGTGCTATATATTCTAACTCTCCCATCTTATTTTTTAGACTTCTAGCATTTGCATACAGGCATTTTAGAGGTTTTATTTTATTCATACTAATCTGGTTATCAGTTCGTGGGGGTAATTTTGGAATCTTTCAGCTCTGTACTTAAGGGCATCTGAATTACTTTGATCTTTATTGGAACCTCTCTGTTAGGATGTCCTAAGTTCCATCTTTTGCTAGTGTCCTTCAAGAATACATCCTTCCGAACCATGCGCTCTTGGGCAACTTTCGGCTTTCTCCTACTGTCTAGTTTAAAAGCTGATCTTTTCCTGGGATTTCTGTCTGGTGATCAGGGCCATGATGGCGGCCCCCTTGAGCCATTGAAGCACGTTGCTTTAAAGGATTTGATGCTCGTTACTGCCTTCTTGGTTCCGGTTTGTTCAATAAGGCAGATCTCCAAGCTGCAGGCTCTGTCTTATTCAGATCCTTAGCTATCTTTTTCAAAGGAGGCTATTTCCATTTAACCTGTGCCTTACTTGCCTAAGGTGCTGACTCCCTTCATGTGAACCAGGTGGTCTGCCTGCCCGCCTCCTCTAAGGAGCAGTGTCAAAGGAAGGATAAGGATCTTCACATTGTGCAAGTCTGCAGGGTGCTTATCCAGTACTCGGAGGTTACAAATTCCTTTCGTAAGTCAGACCATCTTTTTGTACTGTTTGCTGGCCCACACAAGGGTGAAACGGCAGCCAGGTCAACTTTGGGGTGCTGGATTAAGGAAGCAATTGCCTCAACATATTTGGCCAGTTCCAGAGGGTTTGCGCACCCATTCAGTCTGAGCACAAGCGCCCTTATGAGCGGAGAGGAGCTCTGTAGCCCCTGCAGATTTTTGTCAGGCAGCAGTGTGTGGCCATCGCTTACCATATTTGTCAAGCATTACCACTTGAATATCAACGCACGAGCAGACATGGTCTTCAACTTAAGAGTTTTACGAGCTACTGTGTCTTCTGTCCGCCCAATGGTGGTGTAACTTTGGTACATCCCACTTGTCTGGGCTGCTCTAGCAGGCTGATATGAAAGGTGACATTTTATTTACCAGTTAATGGCCTTTCCTTGAGTCCTGCTAGACCAGTCCAAAGCCCACTCCTGAAACTGTATTTGCTCTGCTCTTCTGCTGCAGTACCCTTGGGCCCGCTATAGATTTTATATTTCACTCGGCACGTTCATCATCTTTGGTCATCTTTCTGTTTATGCTTTCCTGTACATAGAAACATAGAAACAGAAAAATGATGACAGAAAAAGACCACATGGCCTATCTAGTCTGTCCTTCCATATCAACAACTACAACAGTCCCCTTTTTTCCTTTCGAGATCCTCTGTGTTTGTCCCATGCTTTTTTGAATTCGGATACTGTCCTCATCTCTTCTACCTCCACTGGGAAACTGTTCCATGGATCCACTACTCTTTCTGTAAAGAAATATTTCCGCATATCACTCCTGAATCTATCCCCTTTCACCCTCATCCCATGTTCCCTCATAGTAGAACTTGCTTTCAAGTGAAAGAGGCTGTCCCCCTGTGCATTTATGCCATGGAGATATTTAAACATCTCAATCATATCACTTCTATCCCGCCTTTCCTCTAAGGTGTACATATTAAGATCCTTAAGTCTGTCCTCATATGCTTTATAATGAAGGCCATTGACCATTTTAGTAGCCACCCTCTGTACTGACTCCATCCTGTTTATATCCTTTTAAAGGTGCGGTCTCCAGAATTGCACACAATCCTCCAAATGAAGTCGCACCAAAGACTTATACAGAGGCACTATCACGTTTTATTTTTTTTTCAACTAGCCATTCCTCTCCCTACGCACCCAAGCAACCTTCTAGCTTTTGCTGTCGCCTTTTCTACCTGTTTAGCTACTTTAAGATCATCAGACACAACCACGCCTAGGTCCCGCTCTTCTTTAGTGGACAAAAGTACTTCACCCCCTATACTATATTGCTTCCTTGGATTGCTGCAGCCGAAATGCATGACCTTGCATTTTTTAACATTAAATCACAGCTGCCAAATTCTAGACCATTCTTCAAGCTTAGCTAGATCCCTCCTCATGTTATCTACACCTTCCTAGGTGTCTACTCTATTGCAGATTTTGGTATCATCCACAAAGAGGCAAATCTCACCCGACAGCCCTTCTGCTATATCACTAACAAAGATGTTAAAAAGAATCAGACCAAGGACAGATCCCTGGGGCACACCACTGGTAACATCCTTCTCCTCAGAGTGAGCTCCATTTACCTGTACCCTTTGTCGCCTCCCACTCAACCAATTTCTAACCCAAACAGTAACTTTAGGGTCCATCCCTAGGGTGCTCAGTTTGTTTATAAGTCATCTGTGCGGAACAGTGTCAGTCTTTACTGAAATCTAAATTCACCACATCTAGGGCTCTCCCTCAGTCCAACTCCCTGGTCACCCAGTCAAAGAAATCAATCAGATTTGTCTGACAAGACCTGCATGCTGCTTTGGATCCTCTAATCTGCTGGACTCCAGAAACCTCACTATTTTCTCTTTCAACAGCGTTTCCAATAATTTTCTCACCACCAAAGTTAAACTAACCGGCCTGTAATTTTCAACCATATCCTTACTTCTGCTTTAGTGTAAAAGGACCACATGAGCCTCTCTCCAGTCCTTTGGCACCGCTCCGACTCTGAGGCATTGAAAAGGTCAGTCAGTGGAGCTGCTAGAATGTCCCCAAGTTCCATTAGTATTCTAGGGTGTATCCCATCCGGTCCCATCGCTTTGTCTACTTTACGTTTAGCTAGTTTCTCACGAATACAGTCTTCTGAAAATTGTTCAAAATGCCCCTCGCTTCTCTTCCTGTTTGTGGGTGTGTTCTGAGGTCCTGTTCCTGGTTCTTCATCTGTGAACACAGAACAGAAATATTTGTTAAGCAATTCCGCTTTATCCTCATCAGCTTCTACATATTCCTCCCCTTCACCCTTGAATCTGACAATACCACTTTTGCCCTTCCTTTTCTCACTAAGATATCTGAAAAATCTTTTATCCCCCCCATTTTACTGCATTGGCTATTTCCTCCTCTTTTTAAATCTTTGCTTTCCTGGCTACTCTGCCAGCTTCTCTAGGTTTTTCCAAATATAGATGTCTGTCTTCCTCTCTCTGTAGTCTTTTGTATTTCACGAAGGCCTCCTCTTCACCTTTTCAGCTACTTCTTTTGAAAACCTTAGTGGTCTCCTTTTCCTTTTACCTTTATTTACCATTTTAACAAAAAGGTTGGTTGCCCTTAAAATATCCCCTTTCAGTTTTGCACACTGTTTTTCTACATCCCCCAGCTGTTCCCATCCCGCTAATGACTCCCTGAGGTTTTGACCCGTCTTGGCAAAGTTAGTTTTCCTAACGTCTAAGACCCTCGCTTTTGAATGGATTCTAACAGCCCTAGTCCTAATAGTGAACCACACCATCTGGTGATCACTGGATGCAAAATGATCTCCCACTATAACATCAGAAACGTTTTCACCATTGGTAAGCACCAAGTCCAGTATGGCCCCTTCACGTGTGGGGTCTGTTACCAATTGCCTGAATAGTTCTCCCTGTAGAGAATCCAGGATCTCTTTACTTCTAGATGATACTGCAACAGGATTGTGCCAGTCAACATCTGGCATATTGAAATCCTCCTATCAGTAGCACTTCCCCATTCCTAGCAATGCTGCATATGTCTTCAATTAACTCTCCATCCACCTCTTCCTCTTGTGAGGGAGGTCTGTATATCACGCCAATGCAAATAGATTTCTCTTTCCCTCTTTCTAGTTTAACCCACAGTGTCTCCTCTCTCCCTTTCAAGCTCTGTAATTCCAAAGCTTTAATATTATTTTTTACATATAGTACATAGTTCTCAAGTGTTTATAACTCATTGTTGCCCACAATTGAGGTTGTGTGAGGCTTGCCATGTTTTCCCCCATATGCTTTGGGACAAATACTGAAGGACCTCTGGTGGCTGAGGTGAATAGAGGCATAGGAATGATGTCATTGAAACCTGAGCATTTCATTGGTTCTTTGTCCCCACCAATCTGTTGGTAGGGGAACACAACCCACTTGTCCGGACTGGTCTAGCAAAACTCAAGGAAAAAACATTAACTGGTAAGTAAAATCTTACCTTTTGTGCCGTGTAGTTGCTGAAAACCGAATTGATAATCATCTAAGTAGTTGGTATCCAAAACAAATTGATGCAGTTGCTGGAAAACTACATACCCCCATCAGTTTCCCTAGAAAAGGAATGGCAAAAATGAGTCTAAAGTCGGAACCATTGGAATTATCTTTCTGAGCATTTTGAGATGGTTATTGGTGTGAGAGAAAAGTGCTATGTTTGTGAAATGAAGGCTACTGCTCTCCCTCTTTATCCTTCCTTGAGACTTTCTTCTATTCACAAACATTTTTTTTCTCTTCACGCTTTTCCTGGGCTTCCTTGGGGGGTGAGGGTGAGGAGGAGGCAACAACAGATTACACCCAGGGCTGACCTATCCATTAGGCAAACTAGATGGTTGCCTAGGGTGGCAATCTCTGGGACATGGTGAGGAGTGAGGCATTCAAAGCTAAACAGTAGATTCTGACACCCACAGGGGAGCATAAAACTTAAGATTTGCAGAGGGTGCCATCACCTTGAACCAACTCTAGGTCTGGCTCTGGTTACGCAGTAGCTGCCCTGTGGGAATAACCATCCACGCACCTCTCTTGAGAACCCCAAATGGAAAGGACAACACTAATGTCAGTTTTCAGCCTATGTGTGTAATATTTCCATCAAAGGACACTTACATGTACAAATTTTAAAAATAAAAAAGCAGTATTGCCATAAGGTAGTTTCCAGTTTTTGTAAAGAACACCTAAAAGCTTAAAATAAACAAAAGAGATGTACAGACTAAATATTCTGATTGATATATCAGTATGCACTCACTATGTCCATTTTCTGCTTTCATCTTTAAGAACAATGTATTGGTCTGACTGGGGTAACCATCCTAAAATTGAAACTGCAGCTATGGATGGGACGCTGAGACAGACGCTGGTACAAGACAGCATACAATGGCCTACAGGTAAGCCTGTGCTGTGTTTTTCTCAACCTCTGGCTCCCTTCACAGTCCAGAATTCTAGAGGAGGACTATTTGCTGTGAAAAGGATAGAAATCGCAACTTTACTGTTCACCTTGGTTTTGTGTACACTGGTCCATAGATGAACAGAGAATCACCAGTGTAGATAGAGTGTAGTATGGTTACTCTTGGCATCGTGTGTGGTTCTGTACACAAGAATAGATGAAGGATTGTATCTCGCTAGCTTGTGATTGAACTGTAATGAGTTAAGACGTATTACAGAGGGGCTGTGTAAAAGATAGAGAGTGGTTTATAATGAGAGGAGTCCTTAAAAGTGGTAACTTTATAAAGGACGTTTTGTGTATATATATGCCAGTCTCACACACCTAAAGCCTTTTATGAAATTACCTTATGCATAAAAGTATGCGCAATGCAGTGAGGTGCGTACTTATATATAACAGCAGAGTAAGTGTGAAGAGGGGAGGAGTTTAGGCACATCATGGGTGAAGTTGTGATATCTCCAGGAACAAGCAGGAATGAGTCTTCACATATGGGTACGTCGGTACCGACGGAGTCTGCGCGGGAATGCTTCCCAGCGTCCAATCAAAGAGCTTTTGGAAGCATCCCACCACGCCTGCGTGCTGCTTCCCGCCTTTCCCAACTGCCTCTCCTCAGTTTTCGTTTTTCCGCGAAGCCGGCAGGACGACGTCCTGTCACCGCAGAAAATTCTTGGTTTTATTTTTTAGTTTTCTTGTGGTCGCGGCTGTCTTCCTGACGCCACCGGTACCGCCGGTGTTTTCTTTTCTTTTCTTGAACATTTTTCCTTTTCCACGGGATATTTTTTCTTCATAGTGTCCCGCGGTCTCTTAGGCCTCTTCTTTTTCCTTCATGGAACCGCCAGACACTTTCTCCAAGAAATGTTCAGACTGTGGCGGTACAACTTTATTTTTAGACCCTCAAAGTCGGTGTCTAACCTGCTTGGGTCCTGACAACAGTTTGGTGAGAAGAGGTCTTCAACATCGATACACGGTTGCCCTCCAACTTTGGGGCACCGTCCCCTTCTTCTTCCACACAGGATCAGGTAACCCACAAACAGTCTGTTAAGACTAGCCAGTCCTCGAGTGGTAGGTCTCATGCACAGCATGTAGATGGCTCCGGCCTTGCCCTCGAGGGCCCACTGGCTTCAAAACACTGGCAGGAGTCTTCGGTCTCCAAAGCAGATAAGGGGTTTCAGGTTGTTCCTGAGGTTCACCCCTCACAGAACATACCTCAGCCGTGTCCAGTGGTGGCATCCGCTTCGAGCGGTACCGGTACCCCGGCATCGGCACTGGTGTTGGATGAAACACTCCTCACCAGGGATCGTCATCTGGCGTCCTCGGTGCCTTCGGGACCGGTGGATACACTCCAGACTGACTTTCCATTATTGGTACCAGCACCGATACTACCACCGCCGTCGGTACCCTCCAGACTTGCATCGATAGACTCGCTTCCTTCGATGCTGAGTCTGGAATCGATCTCCAAAACTGCAGGGCAGCGCTCTGTGTGGTGGTGCCGGTGTCTCCTCCTATTGCTTTCACTGGCTTCAGGGCTGTCAGAAGGTCTGCGGTGCCGTTTCTTAGAAGATCACTGGTTTCTGCCCCAATCGCAGCTCTGGTCCTGGCTCTGATGTTTTCCTGAGCAGCGTGTTGAGGGGGAACTCCTCCTAGAATGCCTCGGCGCCGACAGGGATTCCCTGTGGTAGGAGTGTCTGGTGTCTTTGTCAGGAGTGGGAGGAGCCTCTTGATGAGGCCAGCCAATCGCAGGCTGGTTGGCAGGCAGATGATCTTCAAGATGGCTGCCCCCATGAACAACGTGGCTCGTGGAGCCCAGAGTGGTCTCGGCATGGCGACAGGAGGCAGCAGAAGTCCCCGGGATGGCACAGGAAGCAGTGGAGGTCCCCGGGACAGCATGATCTGGGATGGAGGCCTCGGAGGCCACATCCTGGATCAGTGGCAGAGAAGCAGCCATAGGAAAGGGGAGAGAGTTCTCTGGAGACTGTCTGGAGGCAAGGAAGGTCCTGTAGAGCATGGCCTCTTGATCGTCAGGCTCTGGGGGACATGCTGGCACAATGAGGACAGTCAGATACCTGGTGGTTGGCCCCGAGGCAGCGCAGGCAGACCTCGTGGGAATTGCTGCTGCTCATTTTCAGGTTGTATTTCTTGAATCCCGGTTTTGGCATTTTAAATAACTTGCCCATGGTGGGAATCAAACCCTTGATCTTCTGGGTATTAGGCAGTTGCTCTAACCACTGGGCTATTCCTCCACTGGGATTTTTTTAAGGTAAGTGCCTTCCAAATGTTCTTTTGAATCTCTGGCTGTAGAGAGAGCAGGAAAAGCGTGCTGTAAGCATGGCGGAAGAAAAAAGACTGGCCAGCTAGGGGCGGGCTAGTGGGTTAGGCCTCTGGCTCATGCTCAGAAAGGTTTTGAGCTCTAGAGAGCACTTCCGTGTACGGTGCCGTCGGAGGACATCATCAGGTGTGGCTGACAAATCATGCTTGTCCAAGGAGAACTTATTTTATCTCGTACAGCATGTTGTTTGTTCCTTATTTCCACATATCTAAGTGGATTAATTCTTACTGGGAATGTCCATGGGATGTTTAAGGTGACTCATCCTATGGGGGAACAAGTGGCTCCAACCTCTCACCTTTCCTCCATGGGAAGGCCACTTGTCTCTTTTTCACAGAAACAGAGTGGGCCTGTTTCGCATGTTTCTACTGTCTTGGAGCAGAGGCGTTTGCGCTGGTCCTTTTCTCACAAATGCAGGAAAGCTCAACCCCCTCCCCCTCTTACTAATCTTTTTTGTGTTCAAGGATCTCTAGTAGTATGCTAGAAATCCATAGCTGTGAGCTGTCTTCTATTTTTGTGCAAGAGAAGTTGACGACTGTGTGAGTGCAACATTGGGAAGGTATCCCTCTCAAGAACTGGAAAGGGGAATTGCTGTGGGACTGCAGCACTTACAGGTTACTGGAAGGAATTTGGAGTAACAGAGCTTATTTTGATTCTGTCAAAGTCCTGGAGGCAAAGGGAGCCAAAAGGATGCTTCTATAGTAAGAGATGAGCCTAATAATAATAATTTTAGCTGTATTTGTTATGACTTTGATAAACAGAAACAGAGAAACATACACAGCAGAAAAAGACCACTTGGCCTATCTAGTCTGCCCTTCCATATCACCCACTACAAGAGTCCCCTTTTTTCCTTTAGAGATCCTCTCTGTTTGTCCCATGCTTTTTTGAATTCAGATACTGACCTCATCTCTACCACCTCCACTGGGAGACTATTCATGTTAGTTATTACAAAATACTGCAGCCCGGATGGTATCTCATGCCTCTTCTCGGGATCATATCACTCCAATTCTACAGCATCTCCATTGGCTACTGATAAATTTCTGAATACAATTCAAGATCCTCACTTTGGTACACAATGTCATTTACTCACACAGACCTCAGTACTTAGTTGACTTACTTACATTCCATACACCTACTCGTAGTCTCCGCTCTGTCCACATTAACCGTCTCTATCTTCCCTCTCCCTCACATGCTCACCTTCAATCAACCAGACAGTCAGCTTTCTTTTACCTCGGTCCCTTCCTGTGGAACTCTCTGCCCGCCGCCCTTCGACTAGAAAGAGTCTTACCCCAAGTTTCACTCCCTCCTGAAGACCTACCTCTTCTCCTCTGCCTTTAATCTTCCCCCCTGATTTCCCGATTCCCCAATCCCTACCTCTACTGAATTTTATTGTTTATTTTTTCCTCTCTTCCTTTTTCTTTATATTGATTGTAATTTCCTTTTCCTTTCTGATTTATTTTTTTATTTGTATTGTAAACTGCCCCGATGTAACGGGGGGCGGTATATCAAAGGTTTTAATAAACATAAACATCTACCACTCTTTCCGTAAAGAAATATTTCTGCATATTACTCCTGAGTCTATCCCCTTTCACCCTCATCCTATGTCCCTCATAGCATTGCTTGTTTTCAATCAAAAGAGGCCCTCCAGTGCATTTATACCACAGAGGTATTTAAATGTCTCTATCATATCGCCTCTATCCTGCCTTTCCTCTAAAATGTACATATTAAGATCTTTAAGTCTGTCCTCATATGCTTCATAACGAAGACCACTAACCATTTTAGTAGTCACCCTCTGCACCCACTCCAACCTGTTTATGTCCTTTTGAAAGTGTGGTCTTCAGAACTGCACACAATACTCCAAATGAGGCCGCACCAGAGACTTATACAGAGGCACTATCACCTCCTTTGTTCTGCTGGTCATTCCTCTCCCTATACACCCAAGCATCCTTCTAGCTTTTGCAGTCACCCTTTCTACCTGTTTAGCTACTTAAGATTGTCAGACATAATTACGCCCAGGTCCCACTCTTCTTTCATAGACAGAAGTACCTCACCCCCCTACACTGCACTGTTCCTTTAGATTTTTGCAGCCCACATGCATTACCCTGCATTTTTTAGCATTAAGTTTCAGCTGCCAAATTCTAGACCATTCTTCAAGCTTAGCTAGATCCCTCCTCTTGTTATCTACTTCCTGGGTGTCTACTCTATTGCAGATTTTGGTATCATCTGCAGAGAGGCAAACCTTACTCAACAACCCTTCCGCAATATCACTAACAAAGATGTTAAAAAGAATCACACCAAGGACAGATGTCTGTGGCACTCCACTGGTAACCTCATCAGAGTGAGCTCCATTTGCCTGTACCCTTTGTCACTTCTCACTCAACCAATTTCTAACCCAATCAGTAACTTTAGGGTCCATCCTTAGGGTGCTTAGTTTGTTTATAAGTTGCCTGTGTGGAACAGTGTCAAAGGCTTTACTGAAATTTAAATACACCACATCTAGGGCTCTCCCTCTGTCCAACTGGTCACCCAGTCAAAGAAACCAATTGGATTTGTCTGACAAGACTTGCCTCTGGTGAATCCATGCTGCCTTGGATCCTGAAATCTATTGGACCCCAGAAACTGCACTGTTCTCTCTTTTAGTAGCCTTTCCAATAATTTACTAACCACAGAGGTTAGTCTAACCGGCCTGTAGTTCTCAATGTCATCCTTATGTTCACTTTTCTGTAAAGGGACCACATGTGTTTTTCTCCAGTCCTCTGGCTCCACTCCCAACTCCAAAGAGGCATTGAAAAGGTCAGACAGTGGAACCGCTAGAGTTTCCCCAAGTTCTCTCAGTATTCTTAGATGTATCCCATCTGGACCTGTGGCTTTGTCTATTTTTAGTTTAGCTAGTTCCTCATGAACACTGTCTTCTGAAAATAGTTCGAAATCCATGTAGCCTGAACAATCATAGATCCAAGTTAATGAACATAAGATCATTATAAATTTGTTAAGGTCCAAATATCAAATTTGAAAATATCTAATTGCATCCACCATGCAGAAACTGTAATCACCTACAATAGTCGCTGTCATTCATCTTCATGTGTCATGGCAGGTGCACACTGTCTTATACCTATCATACCATTATGTTTTGAAATCTACTTTAGGGACATCTATATTAAAGGAGTGCGGTCCACATCTTGCTCTTTAGCACCTTCACTTGGTGATTCATCAGCATACTGGTTGATGCAGTTTTTGTTTCCCACCTGCAGGCTTGGCAGTGGATTATTACAATGAGAGACTGTACTGGGCTGATGCCAAACTATCGGTTATTGGCAGCATTCACCTCAATGGCACAGATCCAGTTGTGGCTATTGACAGCAAGAAAGGTATGACGATGCTTCCTAATTCTCTTTAGAAGACTGCTGCTGGTTAAAGTGTCATAACTTCTCCTTTTCATCCTGGCCGTATATGTATGTAAGCAGTTACCATTAACTGGCATATAAAGCACTCAGCACAGGGCACAAGCCACGCCTTTTTGATGTTAAGCAGCACACGCTAGACGTGCAAGAATTTTACTTACCAAAAACATATTATAAAACAAAAATGGGCACAGGGGAAAAAATCTTTGGTTTGGTCTTTTTTTCTCAATTTTGGGACATTGTTTTGTTCATTTCACACCCTCACACTAGTGGTATTTTTTTTCAACGTGCTTTGGAAATTTTTAATGTTTTTGCGTGTTAATTTGATTTTGTGCACTAATAGGGTAATAGTGATTCCTCAGTCATCAGTGGGTTTTTATTAATATTTTTTTTAAATAAGCGCCAGGCGCTATGAGGAAAATAATCTGGATGTTGGCTGCCACTGAATACCCGGATACAGCAGTATTCAGATAGTGGCGTTATTCATCTGCGCATATCACGCAGGACAGCTGTACTGCTGAAAATCATCGCTATCAAAATAAATGCCAGCTCCACCCCAGACTTCCCCAGCACCAGCCAGATGGTGCTGAGTCAGTCGGAGATACTATTTAGTAGAGATATTATTAGGCTCATTAGGACATATTCAGATGAGTTCTTTCGAATATCGGCTCCTACATTTTTTTAGGGATACTAACAAATAGCATTTCTCAAACAGCTGCATGAAATCACTCCAAATGGATTCCCTCATCGAAAACCTGAAAAGAAAGTCAGCCCACTGGCTTGATGCCCTGCCATGCAGGTGGTCATCTGTTCAATTCTCACTTGGGTCTTCTCCCTGAGTTGACCAGGGTTAAGGATGCTGTGTCAAATGCTTTGGGGGAGGGTGGGAGTCTTAACGATTGCTCAGCAGTAAGAGGGTCCATGTTTACTGGGCTCCTAAAGGAGACTGATTTGTGGCTGAGGAGTGTCACTACAACATCTGGGCTGAGCTGGGATGGGGATATAAAACTTGAGGAAGAAACCCCCCTGTATCAAGATGACGTGAAGGCTCGTAGTGCCCGATCCTGGCTCTGGTTCTGCGTGGACTAGCAGCCCAAAGAAGCAAAAGGAAACTGCCAGGTCCATGAATAATTACATATTTGTCCATATCCCGAAACAAAAAGTATAAATATATGGGCTGATGCAGCAAGACCAACGCGTTCTTTGTGCAAAGATAATGCAATTTATAAGCAAAAGATCCGACAGGACAAATGCAGAAAAGAGACTGACGCATGTGTAAACCGTAAAGGAAAAGCAACTGCACACAATAAAACCAAGTGTATTTAAATTATAGGCAAATGAGCTGTGCATATTAAAAAGGCATGCTAATATTGTGTGCGCCCAATACAGAGAAACGTGTAGAAGATTTCGTAACCAGCCAAAGCACCAATTCTATGTGTCTGGGTCTGAGGTGGTTTAAAGGTCCTGTGCGTGCCCCCAACAGTATTTTGATGGCATCGGAGGCTTTCCCCGATGCCTGGATCATCTGAAGTGAAGTGTCAAACTTGCCCTCAGATAATCCAGGCATAGCGAAAAGACCCCGATGCCATCAAATTACTGTCGGGGGGGGGGGGGCAAATGCCCCAGACAGAACTCAAATCCGTCATGACCCAGTGGCCTTGATATCCCTGCTCCCACCCACCCAATTAAAAATAAGCCTGGTGGCCCAGTGGCCCCAAACTCCCCACCCTGCTCCCAGTACCTTTGCAACGGAGCGGGAGTGTTGCCCATGTGGTCCCGCTCCTGCGCCACCATCTTAGAAAATGGAGGCACCTGGCCCCACGCGGTGCATCCTGGGTTGCACCAGGTGGGGTCAGACTGCCATATAAGGTAGAAAATGCCTTATATGGCAATCTGAAAATCCATATTTAATGTGCATTACCAAGTTACAATGTAAATCACTTTAACGAAAATGATAAAGCGGTATATAAAACCTGTTAAATAAATAAATAAATCTGACCCTGTCCAGTGCATTCCAGGATGCACCATGTGGGGCCAGGTGCTGCCAGTTTTTAAGATAGTGCAGACGCGGGAGCATGTGAGCAACACTCTCACTCCATTGTAAAGGTACTGGGAGGGAGTGGGGGATTTGGGGCCGCTGGGCCACCAAGTTTATTTTTAATTGGGTGGGTGGAGATTGGGGCTGCTGGGCCACCAGGGATTTGATTTCTGTGTGGGGCACCTGCCCCCTTACAGTACTTTGATGGCATTGGGGACGTCACCTGATGCCTGGATCATCTGAGGGGAAGTTTAACACTGGATGTTGGCGCAAAGGCTTAAGGGACGCATTTCGGCTGCCTGCTTTTGCCCTGCCACCGCCACTTTTTCTTCTCTCAGTGGTGGCAGGGCAACAGCAGGCAGCCAAATGCGCCCCTTAAGCCTTTTTGTGTCACTTTAAGCAGGTCTGGTCCCTCGCTCCTCTGACGCAACATCAGAGCAGGGAGGGAAAGATCTGCTTAAAGTGCCGGCGACTTGCACATCGGGTGCATCCCCTCTCCCACCTCCATCCAGCCACTTTCTGCTCTTGCCCTGCTGCCAGTGCCGCTGTGGAGAAAACAGAGGGTGGCAACAGCAAGGTAAGAACAGAAAGTGGCTGGATGGAGGTGCCCGGGGGGGGGGGGTGGTGAGAGACACTTGCCCGATGTGCAAGTCGCACAGGGTGCGATTCTGGCTCAGTACGGCCCTGGATCCAGGCATCCTACAGGCCAGTAGCAAGCCTCCCGCTCACCGCAAAGATAATCAAGAAGATAGTCCAACGTCAGCTTCAAGAACACCTAGACGTTAACAACATACTGGACCCGCAGCAACACGGATTCCGACCATTACATGGGGTCGAGACCTAATGACCATGCTGATGAACACCCTCATCATAGGAACCCAAGAGAAACACTCCGGATACATCCTAATTTTTCTGGATATATCAGCGGCATTCGACACCATCTCCCATAACACCCTTATCCACAGACTCCAAACAATTGGGATCAAAAATACTGTACTCCAATGGTTCAGGTCCTATCTAACCAACCGACAGCAACTGATCCGCACCAAAACCTCCACCTCACCCCCCTTCCAGCAACATCAAGGAGTACCTCAAGGATCCACACTATCAGCCATGCTTTTCAACATCTACCTCCGTCCACTCTGCTCAGTCATATGCACTCACAATGTCAACTTCCACATATACGCCGACGACATAATGCTCTACGCCCCAATTACAACCACGGACCCAACAAACGACCAGCTATCAACCTGCTTCACCGACGTATCCAACTGGCTACAAGAAAACAACTTATCCATTAACATAAAGAAGACCGAAGCCCTTAAAGTGACAAAAGACCCAGACTTCAAACCACCCACTCACCTCACCATGGGAACCACGCAAATTCAAGTACAACCACACATAAGGTATCTTGGCATTATCATTGACCAAGCCCTAACCCTTAAGCAACAAATCAACAAAACCACGAGAACTGTATTCCACAAGGCAAAAACGGTACAACGCCTCCGACCCCTCCTCGAACCACAAGACTTCAGGACAGTAATGCAAGCTCTAACACTCCCTAATCTGGACTACTGCAACATAATCTACCATGGCCTACCTGCCACACAGACCAATCCCCTCCGAACTGCCCTAAACACCACGGCGAGAATAATTCACAATGCAAAGAAACGAGACCACATCACCCCAATTCTGAGAGACCTTCATATTCTCCCCATCGAAGCAAGAATCAAGTACAGAACTCTTCTACTCACCCACAAAACCATCCACCAAACACAAGCCTAGTGGTTGGGGCAAGGTACTTCAGGCCGGAAGGTCGGGGGTTCAAATCCCACTAGAGGACAGCAACCTTGGGCCGGAAGGACTGGGGTTTCTAGTCCCACAGATGCTCCTTGTGGTCTTGGGCAAGCCACTTAACCCTCCATTGCCCATGTTCCCTGTAAGTATTAGTGTATGTGTCTCATATCCCCACGTGTTAAATGTATCCCCCAATTGTGTTGTGACCGCTTTGATTGAAGGATAAGGCGGGATACAAAACTGTCTAAATAAAATAAATAAGGCACCCCACTCCGCACCCTACTGCCTCGCCCAACCCACAGCAGAACAACCAGACAATCCTCCAACAGCTCCGTTGCCATCCCCCACAAAAGAACCAAAGCAACTCAACGGACCTGCAACAGAGCCTTTGAATTCTATGCCCCATCCCTCTGGAACTCTCTACCAAACCACATCAGGAACAACGGTGATCTCCCATCATTCAAAAAGCAGCTAAAAAACATCCTATTCCAAGAACATCTCTGAATAGGACCCCCCCCCCCCTATTTCTCTCCAAGAACTCCAAACCAGTAACTATGCTATCTTGTCAGTCTATATGTTCATCCCAAAAATACATCAATGTTGCGCCCCCGGTGCTGCCCCCCCCCCCACATTTTTTTTTATCCCCCCCCCCCCCCCGGTTATTTGTCCCACCGCTTTGACCCGGTGAAAAGCGTGATATAAATACAGTTAAATAAATAAATAGCGCAAAGTCGCTGATACCATCAAAATACTGTCGGGCACATATGCAAGTTAGCCACGCAGTGCCCCTGTTTCTCTGGGAGAGCATGCCAAACTTGTGCTGACTTCTGTGTGCATGTGTTTGGCTTGCTTTTCCAGTTGAATGCTGCCATTTGCGCCACAGTTTAACATGTGGCTGATTTGTAGATGCGTCCTTTCTGCTTGCCGGCGCTGAACTCATATGCTATCGGTGCACTGCACAGAGGTGTACAGAGCTGAAAGCGAGATACTTCAGAGCCTGCTTTCTGCCTCAGCCTGCGAGTGTGTTGGATTTGTCCTAGCAGATATGCTTCATATTTAAATTGTTTTTGTTTTGTAGGGCTAAATCATCCATTCAGCATTGATATCTTTGAAGATTATATATATGGGGTAACGTACATCAACAATCTTGTCTTCAAAGTGCACAAGTTTGGCAATGATTCAGTCGTCAGGCTGACCTCAGGGATAAACCATGCCACTGATGTGGTTCTGTACCACCAGTATAAACAGCCAGAAGGTGAGTGCCACCTTGGGATCTTTGCGTTTAGACTTTCTTTTGTAAGTTAAGTAGTTCTTCCACTCTTTTCTTGAAAGCATAATTTCAGGGCACATGTTGAGTTTCATCTTTCCTAGACAGCCGTAAAGCTAATCTTGAGATGGAAGCTGTTAGAATAGAAGGGAAATGGCTAGTCATCGGCATGGAATAAGGGGCTGGAGAAGATCTTTAGGCTCCAGCCCATTAAAGAAAAAAAGAGACCCACAGAAACCAGAATTGGAAGATGCCTTCCGTAGACTCATTATATAGCCCAATCTTCAGCCACAGTGGTAAGAATGGATTTTTTTACAAACTGGCCATGGTGTTTAAAAAAATACATCTAGGAAGATATACCTCGTATTATCTGAATAGCCGTGGCCCTGATAATCCATGGAGAATGCTTGCCGCCAACTGCCATCCATATTGAGGTGATATTCAACTGCTATTTCCAGATCTTCCTGCTAGACCAGTCCAAACTAGTGGGTTATTTCCCTCTGCCAGCAGATGGGAGATAGTGAAAAGAAAGTAAAACTATGCCATGACATCACCACTTGCATAAAACCTAGCACAGCTAGAGGGAGCCCTCAGTATTTTCTCTGTCTCAGCAGATGGTGAATTCTTCCATTCTGGTTGATCTGTTACTTTGGGACTAGCTCCTGACTAGGAGAGCCAGTGTAGCTTGGTAGGGGTGTTGGATCACGAGGATCCTTCTGAGGTACCCTTAATTGTATTTTGGCCTTTTTCTTTGCTTTCTTCCTTTACTTTTCTTTCTTTAAACAAAAAAAATTGTATAAAAGGTGTGAGTCTTTTGCACAACTCCATGTAGCTTCTTAGCATGTGGCTGCTCAGGGTTTCCTCTCTGCACCTCCCCACCACCGTCCCCACTCCCCTGTGCTCCCAGGGGACCGCAGCACTGAGGCTGTAGTAGATTGCCACCTTTTCCAGCAGGCAACAGCAGAGGATCGCCGCCTGAACTTCACCAGCGGCAAAAAGAGGCTGCTGCACCTAACCATGAGCGTTTGCTGTGATCCTGCCTTTCCCACCTGACATCCCCGGCCTGTGCAGGCCGTGCATCATTTTTCCTTTCTTAAGGCCTACTGCTTATGGGTCAGTTTGAGACTGGTTTCAGTGCAGCTTGGCAGCTGGGACCCCAGAAAGTATATGAGATACCCCTCTGGTGGTTCTCCCCTTCCTGGGGTGAGCTCCTGGCTACGAGAGCCAGTGTAACTCTGTGGTGCATTTGGATCAGTGCCTACCTCATTGCCCTGATGCCTCGGCTGCAGTAAGTGGCGACAGTTCCCTTGTTGATCGTCTCTGTGCCACTTGCACAGCCGATCCAGGGGAGACTTCTGCCAATTCAGCATCCTTGTTAGTAGTTCTGGCTCCCGATGCAGTTGAGACTTTGTTGCCGCCTGCCACATCAAGGATTATCAGTGCTCCCACGATGCCATATTTCTCCATGGGACCGGCTCCTGTGGCTGACAGGGAGTCTTCTCTCCCTCTATTTCCACAGTCATAATGCTCCCAGACACAGCAGTCACAAATATTTCAGCCATAGCTGCTGTCTGACCCCGCAGCGACAGATTTTTTTGTCCATCTTCCAATATGTTTGTGGGCTATGGAAGGGGAGTCAAGGCCTTGTTCCCTCTCAGCTAGGCCCATCTTCCGCCGCTAGTCCTTGCGGGCGGTTCCTACAAATGATCGAGAGGGCAGAACTCTGGGAGGGTCCGCGGCCCCCTCCAAAGTCCCTTATTTGGAGCAAGGCATTGTTTCCCATGATGACTCCAGTTCAGCTGCCTCCAATGCGGAGGAGAGGAAACGTTTTCAAGGGGAGGACCACAGCAGCTCTCGCATGGTGCATCTCTGTCGCCCAGTGAGATTTCCCCCCCCCCCCTTAATTGTCTAGATTGCCACCGAAATGCGCATTCTGGAGCTCTCTTTACCAGCCCCGACTCCCTCCACTTCTGATCCTGGCATTATGGGGCTTTCCAGAGCCTTTCCTTTCCCACTGGAGCTACTCCTGATGTACTCCTCAAGAAGACCCAGCGATTCAGTTGCATTTATGCCTGGTCACCAACAGCCTTGGAAAGTGATTGCACTTTCCCAGGGTTGACGTCTTGATCAGGGCAGACACCAGCATACCTCCATTCCCATAGAAGTGGAACTGCCCTTCAGAGCCTGCAGGGCCAGAAGGTGGAAGGACTCCTTCATACAGCCTTCTCTTCCTCCTCCCTAGCCCTTCAGGTGACAACATGGGGTGGCATCTGTGCCCATGTCCTCCTCCACTGGGTTCAACTTCTTCCTGAGGATGAGTGTTCAGCCCATCTCGAATATCTGGCAGCCTTCTTGGTGGATGCCTTTTATGATCTCTTTCTGCGTGGGGAGTCGCAGCGATGACAATGGCTTGCCAAGGGCTCAGAAATTGATGGCAGATGTTGCATCTAAGGGGCGCTTAGCCAAATTGCCCTTTAGGGACAGTCTTCTGTTTGGCAAGCTCTTGGGAAAGTTAGTCAAGGACCTCAGAGGTCAAGCCCCAGTGGCTGCTGGAAGATAAACCCAAGGGTTCCTCCAAGCACTCTTCTACTTCGTCATCAGGGACATCATCTTCGCTGCTGAAGTTCGGCGATTCTCATCGGTATCAACAGAATAAGCGGACCTCCTCCTTGTCTGGAACAGGATCCAAGTTCCAGTCTTTTCAAGGAGGACATCGGGCCTCTTCGCAAACTTCCATGGCGGGAAAGCCGCCTTCCTCTCGCCTCTCCCACTGACTGTTCTGGAGCCCATTCCTATCTCCTGCAAATGGGAGGCCGTCTGCAACAATTTTATCATGAATGGGCCCATCTGACGAATGATCACTGGGTACTCAACATTATAAGACAGGAATATGTTTTAGAGTGTGCTCAAAAGGATCAGCTGCAGTTTGAGAGTCTCATGGTTCTGCATGGAAATTCTGCGGTCTGTTATCCAAGCAGTCCAGAAGGATGAGTCCTCGCTTCCTTGGATTTGGCAGAGGCCTGTGTTCGCATTCCCATCTGGGTGGACTAGCAGCACTTTCTCCAGTTTGCAATTTTGATCTCTCACTAACTGTTTTGTGTGATGCCCTTTAGCCTGGCTACTGCCCTTTGGACATTCTCCAAGGTGATGGTGGTAGTTGTGGCAAGACTGAGGCACGAGGGCGTCTGCATACACCCCTACCTGGATTATTGGATTATTCGGGCAAAGCCTCGGCCAGAAGCCATTCAGGCACTGCATTGTGAGATCCAACTCCTCAAGTGGCTTTGCTGGGTCATCAACAGCAACGAGAGTTGCCTGATGCCACCTCAGAACCTGAACTTTCTTGAGGCCCATTTTGAAACCTGCATAGGCAAAACCTTCCTTATGGGGAGCGCAGGGCCAAGTTCCAAGTTCCTTGACCAACCTCGGGACTTTTTTTGGGAACTCCACTCCTATGATGGGACTACCTTCTGTTTTGGGAGCTATGGCTGCAGCCCTAGAGCTGGTGTCCTCGGCACAAGCACACATGTGACCTCTACAGCGGGCTTTGCTGACTGAATGGTTCCTGTGCTCACAGGACTATACAGTCCAACTCCTGCTTCCTCTCTTGTATCGACACAGCCTCATCTGGTGGGCTGCCCCCGACAACATGTTGAGGGGGATACCCCTATAAATCCAGTCTGGGTGCTTCTCACCACCGATGTCAGTCTTTCCAGTTGTGGATTTCACTGTCTTGACCAGACCACATAGGGTCAGTGGTCTCCGATAGAAGTAAAATGGGCCATCCATTGCCTAGAGGGGAGGACCATCTGTCTGGCATTGCTGCACTTAAGTAAGTTAGCAGTAGTAGAGCCCAGCACACCATGGGCGAGGACAGTCGGGAAGAGGATTTCCTCAGCCGTCACCTCCTCAATCCCAGGGATTGGGAACTTGCCTCGGGCATTCAACCAGATAGTGGATCGATGGGGACTCCCAGGGGTGGACTGGATGGCGATGGCAGTCAGTGCCATGGTCTCCTCCTCTTTCAGCCATTGTTTGGAGCCCAAGGCCCCCAGATTACCTGTTCTGTGTGTCCCACCCCATGGGCCATGATACCCAGAGTCCTTTGGAGCATCAAGGGTCACCTGAGTCTGGTGATCCTGAGTCTAGTGATCCTGGACATCGTCTGTTTCCTCGCCTCCCAGCCCCCGTGACTTAGGAACAGGAGGTGCTTGCTAAGCAGGGTTGCCTAAAGCATAAGGACTATTCCCTGTTGAAGACCAGGCGGCTCTCCACCTCATTGTCTTATGCCTGGGACTGTTATCTTTTCGAGAACTGGTGTTGTTGATGTCACCTTTCCCCATGAGGGGTCTTGATCTCCTCAATTCAAGCCTTCCTTCAAGAGGGAGTTGAGAAGGGTTTGTCAAGCTCAATCAGGGTGCAGGTAGAGGCACTTTTCTGTTTTCGCGGTCCGGTGGCGGTTTATGTGCTGGTGATGCCACTGGTATGTGAGCCGCTTTCTCCATTGGGTTTGGACCCTTTGTCCACTAGTAGACCCCATGGTCCTGCCGTGGGACTTGCCGCTTGTTCTCAGAGCGCTCATGTGTCTGCGCATTTAGCCTCTCAGGCAAAACTACCGTCAAGGATCTGTCCCTGAAAATGGTGTTCTTGGTAGCTATCACTTTCAGAATTGCAGGTACTTTCCAGCCGCAACCCCTTATTGACATTCTCAGCCTAAGGAGTGACCTTTTGTCCAGTTCCCCCCTTCTTGCCCAAAATGCTCTCTCCCTTTCACGTCATTTGGGTACTGTTCTTGCTGGCCTTTGCACCAGACCAAACCAGGGCTTTCGTCGTGCACTCTTGTGGTTCTTGAACGTGACGAATCACTTTTATTTATTTTATTTATTTATTTAACAGTATTTCTAAACCGCCTTATCTTATTAATCAAGGTGGTATCACAGCAAACAATCGGGTAAAGTGAGAGTGTTAAACATGCAGTGAGGGTGATATTTAGTTGAGTGTGTGTTGTATTGTGTGCTAGATTGGTTTGAGCTATGTACACTTTTGTCTTTCCAGTCACTTCTTTATCCTTTTTGCCAGGCACCGGAAGAGACAAGTGGCATCCACGGTGACTTTAGGTCGCTGAATCAAGTACACTGTCGTCTCAGCCCACTTGGTGCAGGGAAGACCTGTTTCCTCAGTGTAGGCCTGTTTCCCCAGGTCTCAAGGCTCATTTGACTCCGGCCCAGGCAGCTTCCTGGGTGGAGTCATCTCATGTGTCACCCTTGAACAATTGCAGGGCAGCTGCTTAGTCCTCCTTGGCTCCTTCGTGTGGCACTGCTGGCTAGATATGCATGTCCAAGTGGCCACGCAGTCTGGCTCGAGTGTTCTTCCATTGCACTTTCTTTCTGCCCTGGGATGGAGTAGCCTTGGTACATCCCACTAGTCTGGACTGGTCTAGCAGGAAGATCTGGAAAGAGAAAGTTTACTTACCATTAATTTCCTTTCCTGGAATCCTGCTAGACCAGTCCGGGACCCGCCCCATTCAGCCTTGTGCCTTGGACTGCAACCTTCGGTATATTTGTCCCTTCGGATCCTGTAGAGATTGTATATAGTTGTCCTCATTGAGGGATTCCTTGGGAAGATTTGACTGCCTTCCATTGCTTGTTAAGAAAATACCGTGGGCTCCCTCTAGCTATGCTAGATTTTATGCCAGTGGTGATGTCACTGCATGGTTTTACTTTCTTTTCTCTTTTTCCCATCTGCTGGCAGAGGGAAATAACCCACTAATCTGGACTGGTCTAGCGGGATTCTAGGAAAGGAAATTAATGGTAAGTAAAATTTCTCCATATACATAGCTAAGCAGTGTAACTTAGAATAGCTTACAGCTTTTTTTCTTGTCCTACTGTAAATAAAACAGTTTAACTATACAGATGTTCCCTGAATATAGCTGCTATCTATATGCTTGTGAATTGCTCTCACTGCATTGCAGCAGTATTCAGATAATGCCAAAGCGTACAGAGGGAATTTTTGGCAGCGCAATCGGTATATTGCCACTGAAAAGTCACGATTAGGGGACTTACTATGTTTGGCTGCTGCTACTTAAATGTATAATTCTCTTTGAATGCTGGTTCCATGGTTTCCAAAATTTTTCTCTACATTGAGGGCCACTATCCAATATGCATGAAAGAAATTTTTATCCCTACTGCCTCAAGGATATGCAAATCCGAAAACCTGAGCAGTCGGTGGTCCTCTGGGACCAGAGGCACTGTGTAAGTAGGAAGTGTTTTGAGATGCTGTCTGATACTTCTGTAGCTCATTCTCAGAGAAGAAACCAAGGACTAAGTTGGCATTTAGCATATTGGTGAAACTTGAGTGGGAACAAGAACCTTTCCAAGGTCTTGCCCCTGTACCAATCTAGCTTTACACAGACTATCAATTTCACATACTAAAACTCTCAGCCCAATCCTTAAAAAAGGAAAACAAGTACAGTTTTCTTCAGGAGAATAGTTCTGCTTTCATAAAGTAGCATTTTAAAACTTGTTAAAACACCTTTCCTTTTGCATCCATCCTTTGACAGTAGAGTTCTGGATATTTTGCTGACTAAATCAAATTAAGTAGTCACCGTGCGCAATAATTAATCTACAGATAGCATCTGGTTTCCCATGTTCCTCTTCTCCCATAAGCATCAGTGTTTTGGAAGCTTATTGTAGCTTTAGTGGTTGGAGTACTGGCTTGGTAACCAAGAGACCAGGGTTCGATGTCCCCCTAGCACTCCTTGTGGCTTTTGGCAAGTCATTTAACCCTCCAATGCCTCAGAAGAAAGGCCTGGCAGTCTATTTCGAGTCACACAGCCAAGAAAACCCAGGATCTGCTGAGTCACCAGGAGTATACACTGACTCGAAGGCATACATTGTATTGTAGATACGTGCATGTACGGAAAAGGATGGGGTTAAAGAGCTCGTATCAGAGCTATGAAACTAAACACCTCATCTAGCAAATGACAACATGGAAATCTAATTTGAGATTGATTTTGTAAGGCAGGCTTACTATTGTGGCATTTTCAGTATCAGCTAGCTAATTCTACCAGATAAGAAGCAAAGTATACAAAGGAGAAAGAAAAATAACACAACTAGTCAGGATCCTCTTTTTTTATTTCCCTCCCCCCACAACCCAATTGCATGCCTACTAGAAAATACAGAATTAAATGGTTAGAAAAGTGAATGAAGAACCAGGAAGCCAGGTTCAAATACCACTGCCACCCCTTGTGATCTTGGAGAGAGAGAAATATTTACTGTTACTCAGGGCCGGATTTACCTTGAGTGAGGCCCTACGCCAACAAAAATTGTGGGCCCCCAGCAGGGGCGGCCCAAGGGGGGTGCGGGGCCTCATTTGCATAAATATTTGCATAATGTTACCATATACTAACTTTTAGTAAACGTGCCTCTTAATGAGTGTATGGATAAAGAAAGACTAAAAGATTTCTACATTACTATAATCCAGTGCCAACTGCCAGACACATTAGGAACTACTACAAACACTGCCCATTTAGAACCCATTACCACTAAACTATACCCATGGAAATCAACACATGTAATCCAAAAAACTCTCGATTTCCCTCATATATCCTACTATAGGAACTGACCTAATCTATACCACCTGCCCTAACATGGGCTACAATACCAAAACCTTCCATATTTATTATTATTTAGTTTTGTTTTTGTTGGATCGCTCACCATGAGAAGAAACATTTCCTCTCTCGAAGTGAGCCCTCCTTTTTAATCAATTTTAAAATGACCCCAAACAGGCCTTAACCGGACAAAACAATACTCATTGCTGTCCATACCCGTGTCCATAATACACTTTGAAACTTCAATGCCAAGCCATATCCAAATAAGCAAGGAAAGTGTACTTAGCTTTGTCCAATGCCAAAGAAGGGCTAATTTGAAACCTCCAAACAACGGTGCAAAGTAAGGCCAGCTTCCAACTTCCCGCTCTCCACCTCCGGGAGTAGCTTATGTTTATGTTTATTAGGCTTGATATACCGCGGTTCCAAATAGAGCACTGCGGTTTACAAAAAATCAAATAATACACAGAGGGGCCAACTGGCCTGGAAAGGAAAAGAAATTACAATGGATGACAGGAGAGCACTCAAGACATTAAACTAGACATGGACAAAAAGAAGGAAAGACAAGGGAAAGGAGGGGAGAGGATTCACACAAAAGGGGAGGGGAGGTCGAAAGCGGTGGAGAAGAGATGTGTCTTGAGGTCTTTCTTGAAGGTGGGATAGTGCCTGAGTGCCAGATCTGCCTGAGGAAGAGCTGAGAAGCGGGTGCAGCTTGAAACACTGATTGGTGTTGCGCATGAACCTTGTGTGCACTGGCTGAAGAAGGGTTTCTGCTCCTATTTTGAAGTCGGTTGTGGGCCAGGCTGCTAAGCTACTCCCGGAGGTGGAGAGCGGGAAGTTGGAAGCTGGCCTTACTTTGCACCGTTGTTTGGAGGTTTCAAATTAGCCCTTCTTTGGCAATGGACAAAGCTAAGTACACTTTCCTTGCTTATTTGGATATGGCTTGGCATTAAAGTTTCAAAGTGTATTATGGACACGGGTATGGACAGCAATGAGTATTGTTTTGTCCGGTTAAGGCCTGTTTGGGGTCATTTTAAAATTGATTAAAAGGAGGGCTCACTTCGAGAGAGGAAAAGTTTCTTCTCATGGTGAGCGATCCAACAAAAACAAAACTAAATAATAATAAATATAGAAGGTTTTGGTATTGTAGCCCATGTTAGGGCAGGTGGTATAGATTAGGTCAGTTCCTATAGTAGGATATATGAGGGAAATCGAGAGTTTTTTGGATTACATTTAGAACCCATAGCAAACCCACCATATCCTAACAGCACTACCAGGACTCACAAAGCACCATACTCTACCAATCAAAAGGCAACACTGCAAATATTAAACCAATACATTTCAGAGAACAACAATACATGACCTACTGGGGAAAGAGAACAAGTGGCAATGTCAAATAGGAATTATATAAACAGAACACCTCAGCTCAGTTACACATGCAGAACATAGACCATCACCAAACAAGTAATCACAATTTAGAAACAGGAAGACAGTAATTAAACTGGGAATCCCAAAAGCCAAACTTGGAATGTACAACACTGTAGAAATAAAACTATACATTAATTTGCTCTTGTACTAAACAAAGCGCAGAGTTAATGATGCACATTTACCAGAGCTGACATATTCCAATTAATAAATTCAAAATAAAGAGATATTTTTCTACCTTTTGTGCATTTTTTTTCAGCTGCAATTGCTCCAGCCACTTTCTTCTGGTTTCTTCGTGTCTTCTGCTAACTCTCCATCGTCTGCTGTCCATTTGTCCTTTCTTCTCTTCTAGTTTTTTTCCATTCTCTCTCAACATCTGCTTTAACATACTAATCTTTCTCCTTTTGCTCTTTCCTCATTCCTATTTCATCCACTCAAATTTTACCCCTCCATCCTCAATCCCCACTTACTCTCCCAATACCCGGCCAATTGTAGATTTTTTATCCCTCCCACACAAAATATTTTTCCCTTCTCCATTTTACTCTTCCAGCCCCATCCCATTCTAATCCTCCCCCAACATCAGCTCCCTTCTAGTTCCAGCCTCACCCAGCATTCATTCCCTTCTAGTCCCTGCATCAGCCCATTTCCAGTCCTAGCCACCCATCAGCCCATTTCCAGTCCTAGCAACCCCCCAACCCAATACCAGTCCTAGCCCCCCATCAGCCCACAGCCCATTACCAGTCTTAACCCCCCCCCAACAGCCCACAACCAGTCCTAACCCCATCAGCCCACCTCCAGTCTTAACCCCCCCAGCCCATTTCCAGTCCTAGCCCCTCCATAGCTCATTACCAGACAGTCCCCATCAGCCCACAGCCCATTACCAGTCCTAACCCCATCAGCCCACCTCCAGTCATAACCCCGGCAGCCCATTTCCAGTCCTAGCCCCCCCATAGCCCATTACCAGACAGCCCCCATCAGCCCACAGCCCATTACCAGTCCTAACCCCATCAGCCCACCTCCAGTCTTAACCCCCCCAGCCCATTTCCAGTCCTAGCCCCTCCATAGCCCATTACCAGACAGCCCCCATCAGCCCACAGCCCATTACCAGTCCTAACCCCATCAGCCCACCTCCAGTCTTAACCCCCCAGCCCATTTCCAGTCCTAGCCCCCCCATAGCCCATTACCAGACAGCCCCCATCAGCCCACAGCCCATTACCAGTCCTAACCCCATCAGCCCACCTCCAGTCTTAACCCCCCCAGCCCATTTCCAGTCCTAGCCCCTCCATAGCCCATTACCAGACAGCCCCCATCAGCCCACAGCCCATTACCAGTCCTAACCCCATCAGCCCACCTCCAGTCTTAACCCCCCCAGCCCATTTCCCGTCCTAGCCCCCCCAGAGCCCATTACCAGACAGCCCCCATCAGCGCACAGCCCATTACCCGTCTTTACCCCCCCCATAGCCCATTACCAGTTCTAAACCCCCCCAACAGCCCACAGCCCATTACCAGTCCTAACCCCATCAGCCCACCTCCAGCCTTAACCCCTCCAGCCCATTTCCAGTCCCAGCCCCAGCCCCCCCAATAGCCCATTACCAGTTCTACCCCCCCCCCCCATCGGCCTAAAGTAAAATTTAATTAAAAAAAACAAACTGCTGGCTGCCGCTGTGGTGTCCCCTCTGCTGCCGCGGCAGCATGGACTGACCCGCGGGGCCCCCTCTGCAAGCTGAATCAATCGGTCCGTCCCTCCCTCCCTCCGTGCAGGCTTTGAGAGGCGCGAAGGGAGAGTGTCTCCCTCGCGTCTCTGTTAAGCCCGCAGGGGCTGATTGGAAATTTCCCATCAGCCCCTGCGGGCTTAACAGAGACGCGAGGGAGACACTCTCCCTTCGCGCCTCTCAAAGCCTGCACGGAGGGAGGGAGGGAGGGACGGACGGACCGATTGATTCAGCTTGCAGAGGGGGCCCCGCGGGTCAGTCCATGCTGCCGCAGCAGCAGAGGGGGCCCCGCGGCGGCGGCAGCCAGCAGGTTTTTTTTTTTTTAAATTTTATTTTTAAAAAAAAGCTAATTTGTTCGATTTTTGTGGGCCCTTGCCAGCTGTGGGCCCTACGCCACGGCGTAATGGGCGTATAGGTAAATCCGGCCCTGCTGTTACTGAATGTAACTCACCTTGAACGTCTGAGAAAGACATGAGCTAAATCCAGTTTCCCTTTCTACTCAGCCATGATTTGGCTAGGCAGCCCACATCACCTGTCCCTTCTTGCTGCAGGCTAAGGTAGTTCCCTGGTTCCCACCATGGTCCCAAACTAGGGGCCTTACACTGGCTCAGTTACATCTAATCCATGCTATGTGACATTTGGAGATCCTCCACACCGATGCCTGACAGCTTTCCAGCTAGACAAAATGTGCAGCATTACCTCCACTCCAATACACCCTTTCTTCATAAAGAGGGGTTCACTGTCCCATTCAGAATAAGGTAGGCCATCTTCTTTATAGTGAAAGGAGTTATTCTCAAGCATTTTACCTACTTTGCAATATCATGTGTTGATACCCCCACCCAGAGCTGGTGTTAGACATGCAGGGACCTAGGGCAGAAATTTGGGAAAGGACCCCAAAGCCCACCAGAAGGCTCTGTTTCCTTCAGCTTCAGTCAGGCTTGAGATCCCTGTGACATGAAGATCAGGTTGTTACCCCCTCCCCCCCCCCCCCCCCCACCATTACACTGGGCCTCTTCTATGGCTTTGCAATACCCCAGAAATCTACAACATGCTGGCAAAATAGTGGTCCAGAACTGCTTCTGTTGAATCATTATAAGGAACATAATCCATATCAGAGAAATATATTTGTCATTCTAATAAAAGCCACAGTAATTGTTAATGCCCAGCCATGGCAAACTTGGTAGCCACTATTTCTAATGGTCATAGCATGATCTACCAATTGCAGGAAGGGTTAGGTTTTCTTGGTAGGGCAGTTTGTGGAGTGAGGTAGTTTGTGGTATAGTGGGACAGTTGTGGGGGTGTAGCTTTTGGAAGTGGGGCAGTTTGCAGGGTGTGAGACAGTTGTGAGGTTGGTAGTACAGTTGCAAGGGAAAATATATTGGGGATGTGTTAATTGTGGGGGGAGTGCTGTTCGAGGAATTGTGTAAGTAGAGAACATAGGATGTTTGAAAGAAACAATTCCCCCAACTGCATTGTTACTGTATGTAAGTTTCTAGGCTACAAAAGCTGGCACGTTTTGTCCCATAGAAATACATTGGGCTAGTTTTTTGGGGGCCTATTTCTCTGGAACCCCTGATTTAATTTGGCCCATTTTTTAACTTGATGTGTATTTTCACCAGTTTTTCTCACATGCTAAATTTAATGACAATTTTGTCAAATTTTCGGACTAGATAACCACAGAAGTTATTCAGATGAGAGTATGTGAGAGATATTCAGTGGCACTATCTGAATAATGTCAGGGCAGTCTGTGGGCAGAGTGATTCTGGTTAACAGTGCTATCCAGATATTTACACCCTTATGTAAATACTCTAGGAGGGCAAAAAGGTCACCGAACTGAAAGATTCCTCTCTGCAAATATCTCAACAGCGAAGATTCTAACCCCAAAACTGGAAATCCCCCAGCTCTGATGGCACTGAATGTCCAGATGATACTGAAAACTATTGTCCTCTAAGCTAGCATTTAAATATTGGTTGTCTTCAGTATTGGGCCCAGTAAGTTTAAGAGGGACGAGTTGGAACTTAAGAAAGGGACAGTTTACCCCTTGTTGAGATTGTTAAACATGACAAACAGGTTATGCTCATAGGACTTAATGGGTGCGTATTCACCCATCTCCCTTCACACAAAATTCCTGTTGTTTGGCCTTACAGCAACCCTGAGGTGTTCCAAAATGCATGATGGTGCCTGTGTCCCACCTCAGGAAACGGGATCTTTGTGTTCCCCTGTTTGGATGACTGGCTGGTGAAGCATGCGTTGCCCACTGAGCAAGCTCTAGGGAAGGTGATCAAATGTTTAGAATCCCTGGGGTTTGTCTTCAAGTGCAAAAAATCTAGCTTGGTGTGATACGAGTATTGTTTTTCTAGAGGCCCTCATAAATACCTATCTAGGGAAGGCTATTCTTCCCCAGTGGAGATTATTGGTCGTTTGGGGCCCGACAAACTATCTAATTTCCCAGGAGAATTCACTAGCATGTTCCCTCCTGGTTCTACACATGGCAGTAACAGTCCATGTTTTTTATTTTTGCTCATCTACACATGCACAAAATTCACTGGGAACCCAAGTTCCAGTGGGAATAATTAACCCTACCTCTGTTAGGCTGTGTGGTTGAATGGTCAGTTTTATGATGGTGGGGAGGGGTAAACCACTGTTACCCAAAGTCTTCCATTTCATTACCCTCAACATCAGCTGGTTCTGACCATGGATGCTTTAAAGATTGGTTCTGTACTCATATTTCTCCTGCACATAAATCAGACAAGGAAACTTCCTATCAGATACATCTCCTAGAAATAAAGGCTGTATTCAATGCCCTAAGAGTCGTCTTCAGCCTGTTTGGGGGAAAGAGGTCCTACAAACTGACAACCAAGTGGGTAGTGTACTATCTCCAGGAGCAAGCAGGAATGTAGTCTTCGCATATGGGTGACATCTGTACTGACGGAGCCCGCGTGGGAACGCTCCCCAGTGTCCAATTGGGAAGCTTTTGGGAGTACTCCACTGCGCCTGCACAACTGCCTTCCCACCTTCCCAACTCCCTCTCTTCAGTTCTTCGTTTTCCGCGAAGCCAGTAGGAAGCAAATCCTGTCGCCGCAGAAAACCCTTCTCTTTGTGGAGAGTGTCTGCCTTCCCTTTGATGCTGGTACCATCGAAGACATCGCCGGTTCCCTTCTTTCTTTCTTTCCTTTTAACTTAGGTTTTTCATTAAAAAAAAAAAACCCTCTGCCATCTCGATGCAGGGGAAAGGTCTCAAGTACCATCCGTGATCTCAAAAACGCCTCCATATTAATACTTTATTACCAAATTCTGAACTGCCGAGTAGCTAAGCTTAGCTTCTCTAGCCTTATAAGAAATCACTAACTATATATATTAAATATTATATCAAATTGACCAAATTAATTCTTCTTAACTGTATTAAACCCACTCTTCACCAATTTGCATATAGTATAGGGCACAGCAGACACTGCAGTCAGCTAGCAAGCTGCGTATGAGAGTTCATGAGGGACAACAGTGCCACTGAAAGTTAAGTGCTGAAATCTGCTGTGTTTGAAGTCTGTTATTGAAGCGTCAGTGTTTTATTTGCTTCTGTTTTAGGTGGGTTAAGCACTTATTAAAGGGATAAAGTTATCTGAGATCTTTTCTCCTTTGTTTTTAAATTTTGAGTTTAGCAATATTTATTTGCAGGTGTTAAATGTATATGGTACAGGTCCCTGAGGATGATTATAGTAGTTTAATATAATCCAGGGTGTGTTTGGTGTTATCAGTTTATAGTTTCCTTGGAGCGATGTTGTTAGTTTAATTGGGCTAACTGTGCCAGCACCATCTTAGTGACTGACATACATAACTGGTGCTTAAAATGCCTCTGCTCAGACCACCAGCCAAAAGATTGTCCCCTCTGTCAGAAAATGACACGGAGAGGCCTACAGAACTGGGCTTCCTAAATTTGGGACACTCTTCGCCTTGGACGTGATATCGTTGGTGTCCACTTCGTCGAGGGCCTCATCCTCTTCCCATGGATCTCGGGTATCCTCAAAGTCCAAGCACAAGTCTGCATCGAAACTGGGCTAAACCTCCAGAGGTAGATCTCGTTTAAAGCATTGAGATCCCTCAGGTATTGCCTCGGAGGTGGATCGGCCTGCCAAACAGCTCCGGCGGGCGACCCTGTCCTCCAAAGCCATCAAGAGGACCCAGGATGCTCCCGAGGCCTCAACCTCCGGAGGGATACTGGTGCCATGCTCTAGGACGGTAGTGCAAATACCCATCATCGACACCTAAGCATCGGCAAATGCGATAGACCAGCACATACTGGCCATTGAGCAGAGCTTGGCAGCTCTCTTGGAAGTCTTGGTAGCCATAAAACCCTTGGTTTCAGGCACAGCCCCATTGATACCGGTACTGACATCGACACTGGTGGGCACGATATCAGGGCTACTGCAGATGGCGTTGACTTTGCTGCCACCCATGCCCTCCCTTGAAACTATCACCAATGCCGGTACCCAACCCAAAAGGCTCACCAAAGCATCAGTACCGGCATTTAGCTTTGAGCGAACACTGTGCTTGGTGATACTTTGAGCCAATTCATGCATTTTGGATGCAGAGTCGCTCGATTCCCGAGGCCCCCAGGACCTTCCCTACCACAACAGTGACGCATATCGCCTCCGAAAGACATGTCCTTCCAGGAATTCATTCGAGACCTAGCTAAGGGTGTCTCCATTATGGTAACATCGGAGAAGGAACCAAGGGCAGAGGAACTGGAGATCCTCCAGTACCCAACAGCACCCAAAGAGGCAGCCATTCTGACAGTCCACTGCATCCTTCATAATCTTATGTTCTGTATGTGGGAGACTCCCCTCATGGTCTCACCTCACAGTAGACGACTTGATACCATGTATTGGGTACCAGAATATCCCGGCTTCCAAAAGCCGCAACTTCCCCACCACTCCATGGTGGTTGAATTGGCTATGCACTAAATCAAAAGCTCGAAGACCACTCCTCTAATTCTCCAGGTAGAGAATCAAGAACCCTCGACACCTTTGGGGGGTGTTGCTTCAAGGCATCTATGCTCTCAGTTAGGATCAACTTCTACATCCTCTACAAGGGGATGTTCCTCAAAGAAGTATCCAGGGATCTTGAGGCCTTTGCTACTCTCCTCCCAGGTGACAAGAGGGCAGAGTATATTGCCCTAGTCAAGCATAGCCAAAATGTATCAAAATTTGTCAATAGGGCTACCTTCGATGACTTTGAATGCACAAGCAGGGCAGCAGTATTTATTGGTGAACACAGAATTGCATGGCTTCAAGCCTCAGATCTTGAACAGTGGGTTCAAGATAAACTGGGCAAAATACCTTGCACAGGTGAAAATCTCTATGGCAAAGACTGGCAAAATAAGGCGTCTCAGAGTTAGAAAATACTACGCTAAAGAGACTGTCTAGAACAGCAGCTGATCCTGCTAGGAAAAAGTCAGCTGCAAAGAAGTCTTTCTACAATAAGAGGAGATTCTGCTCTTCTTATCCTCCTGCTTCTCGGTTTCATGGTCAAGCCCCACAGAAGAGGCAGCAGCCTCCCAAGCAGCAGAAGAAGCCACAGGTGGCTAAATCACAAACAGCTCCGCAGCCACAGTCTGCATCTATTTTTTGACTTTTTTCTAGAGAACATTGCCAGCCTGCCTCTGGTGGAACCCCACCCCCGCCATATAGCAGGCAGACTGTCACTATGCCCACAGATGGCACCTCATCACCTCAGAGCAGTGGACACTAACCATAGTCCAGGAGGGGTACAGACTTTATTTTATTTATTTATTTAGACATCCTACAATCAAAGTGGTCACATCACAATTGGAGGGTTACATTTAACATTAGGGTACTTAACAACATTATACAATGAACTCGTATGTCTAGTTGGGATGAGTGGGTATCGAGTTGGTGGAGGTAGTTGCATTACCGTTCAGGTGGAGACTGTTGTCTGTCTGCTCATAGGTTTCTGTAAAGAGCAGGGTTTTAAGGGCCTTGCGGAAGTCTATGATGTCATTTAATGCCCTCAGGCTCAATGGGAGGGAGTTCCAAAGTGTGGACACCAGTAGTGAAGGAGCTCTTCTTGAAGTTGTTTGTTTAGTCTTGTGATATCCTGCAAACTCCGTCCTCTTCCACCTTCACAGGGGCATTTCAAACACAACCCCCAATCACTGCCCTCCTACAGGACGAGGTGTCTTCTTTTCTAAATCAGGGCGCCATAGAAAATGTCTGAACATCCCAACAGTGAATGGGTTTCTACTCTCCGTACTTTCTCATACCAAAGAAAATTGGAGGGTATAGACCCATTCTAGACCTCAGAAACCTCAGCAAGTTTCTAGTCTACAAAAAGTTCGATGATCTCTCTTGGGACTCTTCATCCCTATCTCCAGAGTCAGGATTGACTCTGTGCTCTAGATCTAAAAGATCCATTCAGGACACAGGAAATATCTATGCTTCACCTTTCAAGGAAAACATTATCAATACCGAGTCCTTCCCTTCAGACTCACCTCTGCCCAAGAGTCTTCACAAAGTGCATGGCAGTCATGGCCGCATACCTAAGGTCTCTGGAGATATTCGTCTTCCTTTACTTAGACGATTGGCTCATAAAAGCAGACATCTCCCAGGAGGTACAGCTTTCCTTGCATCATATTATCACAGTACTACAACACTTGGTATTTGTCATAAATTTCCCCAAATCCCAGCTTGCTCCAACTCAAAAGCTAGAGTTCATCAGAACCCTCCTGGACACCCAACAGTCCAGAGTGTTTCTGCCCCAGCTCCGTTGTGTCTGTTTAATCAAACTAGCTTCCCAGACGCTCCTATGAGACCTTCTGACCAACTGTGAAATGCTGCAGCTCCTTGGGTACATGGCTCCTACAATACATGTCGTTCCATTTGCCCGACTACATATGCGGATAGCTCAATGGACTCTTGCCTCTCAATGGATGCAGACCTTGGGCCATCTCTGAGACAGGATCCAAGTCACTGCCCTTCTAACCACATCCCTTCAGTGGTGGTGGTCTCCAGAAAATCTGCTCGTTGGATCACCTTTTCAGATGCCTCCACTTCAATGCACCCTGATGACAGATGCCTCCAAACTGGGTTGGGGAGCATATGCTTGGGCACCCTGACTACACAGGGGCTCTGGACAACCCAAGAGTCACACCCCCAAATCAATCTCCTGGAACTTCGTGCTATCTCCAATGCCCTCCGGGTGTTTCAACATCACCTCTGGGAACAACGGGTCCTAGTCAGGGCAGACAATCAGGTTGCCATGTTCTATATGAACAAGTAGGGAGGAACAGACTCATGGTCCCTCTGTGAGGAGGCTCTCCACTTGTGGTCCTTTGCCATTTCTCATCAAATACACCTCCAAACGGTGTGCTTCCCGGGGGAACGCGGTGTCTTGGCAGACAAGCTAAGTCGGATCCTTCTTCCCCATGAATGGTCTCTCCATTTGGACACAATGTCCTACATCTTCCAGACCTGGAGAACTACAGACATAGATCCGTTTGCCACCCTGCAGAATGCCAAGCTTTCTCACCTCTGCACAAGAACGCTGATATCCAGCAACCAATAGGTGGATGCCTTCCACCTACACTAGGATTAGGGTCTGCTTTATGCTTTCCCTTCTGTACCCCTCATTCTCAAGACACTTTTCAAGCTTCAGGCTGACAAGGGCTCCATAGCTCCCCACTGGCCACGACAACCCACTGCTACTATTTCTGATTCAGAATCAGCCTCTGCGATTGTGATCTGTGCCTGATCTCCTCTCCCAGGATGACGGCTCACTACTCCATCCCGATCCACAGTCTCTCCATCTCACAGGTTGGCTGCTGAGAACATAGCATTACAAGGCTTTGACCTTACACAAGAGGTTAAGGAGATCCTTTTGGCTTCTAGAAAGCCCTCCACCAGACATTCAAATGCTTTTAAGTGGCATAGATTCTCTGTCTGATGTTCCCAGAAAGATCTCAATCCCTTTTCTGCTCCAATGGAGTCGCTCCTCCAGTATCTTCACCACAGTGCTGAAGACCAACTTGGTGAGAGTCCACCTCATTGCCATTGCAGCCTCCCACCACCTATTGGATGGACAGCTTATCTCCTCACAACCGCTAGTAGCGCGTTTCATGAGAGGTCTCCTGCTTTCCAAACTGCCCATTAAACCACCTCTGGTAGCTTAGAACCTCAACGTCATTCTAGCACAGCTTCTCAAGCCACTCTTTGAACCATTGGCCATGACCCCACTGAAGTTCCTGTCTTGGAAGATAATCTTCCTAATTGCCCTCACTTCAGCTAGAAGCATTAGTGAGCTTCAAGCTTTGGTGGCAGACCCACCCTATATCCAGTTCCACCATGACAAAGTCATCCTTCGGACTTACCCACATTTTATGCCAAAAGTGGTATCTCCTTTTCATTTAAACCAGTCAGTTTACCTTCCAGTCTTTCCTAAACTGCATGTGTCTCGAGCAGAAGCAACTCTGCACACTCTAAGCATGTGTTGATTTTTTTTTTCTCCAAAGGACTCAAGATCATCGTAAAGCCTCGCAGTTGTTCATCTCATTTGACCCTACTCACCTGGTTCTCCCTGTATCTAAACGCACACTCTCAAGATGGATAGCGGACTGCATTTCATTTGCTTATGACAAAACAGGACTCTCTGGAAGAGCATGTCACTACTGATGATGTTCACACTATGGCAGTCTCAATGGCAAACCTATGCTCAATAACCATTGATGAAATTGGCAAGTCAATAACTTGCTCTTCCGTCCATGCCTTCACTGCCCATTATTGTCTGGACAAGGACTCCTGCCAGGATGCCATGTTTAGTCAAGCTGTACTCCAGCACCTCTTTCAGACTTAGAGGCAACTCCTACCCTCCATCCCAGACTTTAACGATACCAGAAATCCATGAGGGATCCATGACCTTTTCAAGCCTCCACTGATTCTGAGGTTACTTCATCTGGTATCTGGGAGCTAGAGAGTCCTATATGTGAAGACTACATTCCTGCTTTTTCCTGGGGATAGCTTAGTTACTCACCTGTAACAGGTGATCTCCGGGAACAGCAGGAATTTAGTCTTCACAACCCACCCTCCTCCCCTAAGAGTTGTAGGGTTTCAGTTACTCTCCTTTCTCAGCTACAAACTCAACTGAAGAGAGGGAGTTGGGAAGGCAGTCACGTAGGCGCAGTGGAATACTCCCAAAAGTTTTCCAATTGGATGCTGGGGAGTGTTCCTGTGCGGGCTCCATTGGTACCAACCTCACCCATATGTGAAGGCTAAATTCCTGCTGTTCCCGGAGATCACCTGTTACAGGTGGGTAACTATGCTATCTGAACAAGTAGGTAGCCACCAACATTTACATCCTTCGCAAGGAGACACTTAAAATCAGAGAAAGGGCCATCTCCCATCATATCTTTGTGACAGCCACTTATCTTCCAGGAAATCAGAAGGAGACTGCAGAAAGGTTCAGTTGTGTACTAGAATATCATGAATGGGACCAAGCTCAGAGAGTAGCTGGTTGGATTTCTTAGGTAGAGGGGCTCTGGATGCAGACATCTTTGTGACAGAAGATAATATCAGGCTTCTGATCGAGGAAACCAAAGCAAACTCCATCGTTTTACAGATGCTTTTCTGCTGGTTGGGAGCACCAAGCTTCACAACATCTTTGTCCCTTTGATATTCCAGACAATTCAAAAGGTGAAATAGGATGAAGTTGGAGGAATCCTCATGGCTTTGTCAAATCTGGTTTCACTGTCTGTCCCCTCTGGCTGTGGTACCAGCAGGGCAACTGAATGACTCCTCTCTGCAAATACCTCAACAGCGAAGATTCAACTCCCAAACCAGAAATCCCCCAGCTCTGATGGCATGAATACAGTATTTATTGCCACCTAATATCTTCACTCTGTCTATATTAGAAATTAGAGAATACTCTAATTGCATCAAGAAACCCCATGTGGTTTCAGGTGGATTATCTCTCTGGTTGATGACCGCCTGTCTGGGGCATGTGCTACAGGGACATAAGGTGATCATAGTAGCTCAAGGAACATAATGTTCTTGGTAAGTCTGGCATGAATCCAGTAGATTGTCCAGGATGCTGCACACCATTCCCTGTGAAAACAGGAACCAAATCCTACCCTTTCTGAGGTGTATAAAGGTCATATACACTTTTCACTGGTGGTGCCTGCCATGTAGCTCTGCCATTTTAATCCCAAAGGAACATTTGCCACGTATTCAGGCACTCTTTTATGTTTGATTCTGACGTAGTTATCATTTAACCATTTATACTGAAATTTAAACAGTTAACTGTTTCAATGATAGCTAAACTAGAGCTATCTGCAGCTGTGGAGGGGTCCCCCCCCCCTTCCTATGTAGCCTAGCACTCCATTGCCCCCTTCATCTCCCAACATACCTATGTGCTCCCTGGTGCACCTCCTCTTCCCCTACCCTAACATGCCCACACGTTTCTTCAGCTGGCCAAAAAGGCCTAGCTTGCCCCAACATAGAAGCTACATAGCACATCAGGTGAAGCTCAACAGTGCAGTTCTAAAGAAAGAGACCACAGCTTCCACCGCACCCCTTCTAAGGTATGCTGACTGCCCCCATGGTTTCTATTGTGCCTCCTGGATAAGTGCTCTGCTGCGGGAAATTCTTATGCCATTGCTAGGGGCAACTGAGCTGGAGACAAACATAGGGGAAAGGGGGAGAAGAGGGAAAAGAAAAGGAGCAGAGCTCTGTTATATTCACTCTTGTCCTTGAGCTACAGAGATTCCCAGTACATTTTCAGATTAAGTGGTAGAAGTGGAAAAGACACATCCACTCCATCCTCTTTACATCTCAGCAGATAGAGAGGCCATTTATTAGCACTTTCATACCCACAGCCAGTTTATAGCACACTTCATGCACCTTTTTAAACCTCCCTACATCTTGTCTATCTTGCATTTTCATCACATGTTTTTTGTACTCTCACTCAGCCCATTATCTGGTGCCATTTCCTTTCATCAGGTAAACTGTCCTTGTTTTATCATTTTTTCATATAAATTAATTTTTGAGGCCAATTTACCATCCAGGTCAGTTTTTAAATGAGTGTAGCAATCTGTGCCATGCACCCTCTCCCAGGGAAGGCATTTCTGGTCTTCTTGATTCTAAGCCCAGGGACACACGCAAATATTTAACTGGCTCAAGCACTGTTCCTGCCAAGCTGCGCAGGAATTCTCTCTCCACCCTAAAAATGCATTGCCACAGCATCTCCTACCAGCAGTAGGGTAGATAAAGGACTTCACGCAGCTGGGTGGGAACATAGGCTGTGAGCACATGGCAGAGCATCTGCTAGAAAAAGGAACATCTTCAGCCAGCTCACCTTATAAGAACATAAGAAATGCCATGCTGAGTCAGGCCCAAGGTCCATCAAGCTCGGTATCCTGGTTTCAACAGTGGCCAATCCAGGTCACAAATACCTGGCAGGTTCCCCAAAAGGTGCACAGGTTCCACAGTGCTCATCCTGGAGTAAGCAGTGGATTTCCTGTGTCCTCTTTAATAATGGTTTATGGACCTTTCCTCCAGGAACTTATCCAAACCTACACTAACAGCTTTTACTTACATTATCCAGTAACGAATTCCAGAGTTTGAGTACGTGTTCAGTTAAAAACTTTTTCTCTTATTAGCCTTAAATGGGTTATATTGTAGCTTCATTGCGTGTCCTCTAGTCATTCTATTTTTTGATGACGTGAACAACTGATCTACATTAACCCTTTCTACTCCATTAATTTATAGACCTATCATATCTCCCCTTAGAGGTCTCTCTTCCAAGTTGAAGAGCCCTAACCTTTTAAGTCTCTCCTCCTTTACCATTTTGGTGGCTCTTCTCTGTACCTTTTCTAATAACGCTATATCCTTTTTAAGATACGGTGACCTCCTTGAGCCTTGGCTGCTGTTGAGGAGGCTGAGAAGATTGTCCATACGTGTGATTGAACTGGAGAGGGGCATCAAGATGAGTATTCTTTTGACTTTTTCAATGTGTCTTCCCTTCTAGTGACAAATCCATGTGACAGGAAAAAGTGTGAGTGGCTCTGTTTGCTAAGTCCAAGCGGCCCGGTCTGCACCTGTCCAAATGGCCGAAGGCTGGACAATGGAACTTGCATTGTGATCCCATTGCCCACAGTATCACCGGATGGTAAGTGGCTGATGCTTTCATTGTGGTCTGTAAATACAGCATGCTCATTTTAATTTATTTATTTAGCTTCGCAGTCAGAGCGGTTTACATAGAACATTGAACAATATAATTGTTTACATAAAACAGGATTGATAACTTGGAAACTTAACAGGGGAAGAACATAATAGCAATATTTCAGTGGAGGGAGTGCATGTAAGGAGGACTGTGTGGATATGCTACTAAGCATGTCAGTCAAGTAGGAGTCCTTCTCTTATGGGATATTCTCATTGTAATGTCAAACAAGTGTGTCTTTAAGACTCTGCGAAAGCTTGAAAAGTCTGTGTTGGATCGAAGTGCGTCAGGATGTGTGTTCCAAAGGGAGTGGGTGCATAAAGGTAAAATGCTCTATTACATGTAGATTTGTTGCTTTTGATACTGGCTGTGGGGGTGAGAAGGGTGTTTAGCATTACCCATTGCCTAAGCCCGTTATCAGGTGTCCAGTGGATGGTAGTTGTAAGTCTGCAGACATCTTGTGTAGGATTTTGAAGATTATGAGCAGAACATTGTATTTAATTATTTCCACTATTGGTAGCCAATGTAAGTGTGTTAGTATTGGCGTGATGTGCTCCGATCTATGTGCTTCATGAGTAGGGTGATTTTCATAAGGCCTTGATATATAATATTGCAATAATCAAAATGTGAGAAAATGAAGGCTTGAAAGATAATTCAGTAATCACTTGGGTTAAGTAAAAGATGTAGGTGGCAGAGTGTTCAAATTTTATGGTAGATTGATTTGGTGATGCTGCTGATGTTTGACTGCATGGACAGTTGCTGGTCGATGGTGATACCTAGGTAACAAACCACCTGCTTTACCACAAATTCTGGGCTTTGTACTTTGACTGTTGGTGATGGGATGAATGACTGGTCTTTGGTAATAAATAGTACTTCAGTCTTTTTTAAATTAACCTTGAGGTTGTGTCTAGAAAGCCACTGGATGACTGTATCAAAGCAGTTTATCAGTTTGGTGTATTTGGATCTGTTGGTAGAAAAATGAGCTTATAGCAAAATATCATCCATGTAGATATAATAAATAGAGTGGAGGAATAGCCTAGTGATTAGAGCAACAGCCTACTACCCAGGAGATCTGGGTTCAATTCCCACTAGCACTCCCTGTGGCCTTGGGCAAGTCACTTTACCCTCCATTGCCTTGGAAGAAAAGGCCTGGCAATCTACTTCCAGTCATACCTTGCAATGAAAACCCAGGGGCTGCTGGGTTGCCAGGAGTCAGCATTGACTTGAAAGCACTAAAAAAAGATAAAATAAAATAAAGTATGCCAAAGGCTGGATGAGGGTGCATATCAGTTGATGTATAGATTGAAGAGCAGAGGGGAGAGCATTGAACCTTGCACTTGGATTATATTTCTGATGTCAACCACTAAGATGGGATCAGAGTCGGTCTAGGACTGTATGTTCCAATCCTATTTCTTGCAGGTGACATATCATGGTGTTATGGTTAATGGAGTCAAAATCTGAGGCAATATCCATAAATATTAATATGAATCCTTGCTTCTGTTTCTCTGTGCCTCTGATGAGCCTGTCCCAGAAAGAGGTCACTAGTTTCCACTCCATAATGTTGCTTGAATCCATGCTGGTGTGAGGCTAGTGGGACATGCAAGTCTACATGATCTTAGAATTACTGTTGAACTATTTTCTCAATTACTTTTGCAAAGAATCGTAGGTTGGAGATGGGTCTAATACATGCAGATTTGAGAGGTGCTGGGATACAGCCTTGGCTAAAGGAGAGGCGTACAAAGGTGGCAATGAAGTTATTCATTCGGAGCGTGCGATTTTGATCTAGCTCATGGAACAGGGGTCACTTGTAGAAGTGGTGGTATTGAGGTTGTGGATAATCGTTTCTAGTCATTCCTGCATGACAGGACTGAATTGTGAGAGTTTAGGTGTTGAGTTGGTATTGTGTAGAAAGTTATCTGTGGAGTGGGAATTTCTCCAGGACCAAGCAGGAAGTCAGTCCTCACTTATGGGTGACGTCGGCGCCGACGGAGCCCTCGCGGAGCAATTTTCCCCAGCTTTCAAAGAAAGCCTTTGGGAATTGCAGCGCGCATGCGCGGTCCTCTTCCCGCCCAAGGGTGCCATCTTAGCCAGTCTTCTTTTTTCCGCGGAGCCCTACAGACGTACCCGTCGTGTCCCCGCGAAAAAGTTGATTTTTACTCATATTTTCTCTTTTTTCCTTCGGTTCGACGCCGGTCTTTTTCCCGCCTGGACTCGCGACGCCGGTCACGAGTCCTCTTCTTCTTTTTCGGTTTTTCTGACTTAGTCAGTTTCGTTTTCGGTTTTTCCCTGGCAGCCCGGTCCTTTGACCTCGCCGGGGCCCTTTTTCCCCCGATGGCTGCCAGTGGTTTCAAACGGTGTGGTCAGTGTGACCGAAATATGTCACTAACTGACACACATGACAATTGCCTCCGCTGCCTGGGCCCGGATCATGAAGAAATGATCTGTGGGCCCTGCGGCAAAATGTCCTCCAAAGCATTGAGAAGTCGGCGGCATCAGCGGGATAGGATCTTCGCTGACCCCAGCCGTACCCGGACCCCGTCGGAGGCCTCCGCGTCCAGAGGTTCCAGCTCGGACCGTCGCCGGAGTTCCTCCGACAGGGGTTCTCCCTCCGGGGACCATCGACGAAAGGTGAAACCCGCGAGGGCGGCGTCGGTGGACGCTCCTGGCTCCGCGAGGGCCAGGTCGCATAGCCCCGATAGCCGTCCCGGGTCCTTGGAGAAGGAGCACCTCTCGAAGCGACCTCGCCTGGAGTCGGAGCTGCCTGCTCGGGTAAGTCCTGTGGTCCTCCTGGACTCGCCTCCGAGACCGCCGACGTCGGGCCCGACGCCGTCGGGGCCCGAGTCGCGGGCTGCTGGGTCACCTGAGCTCGGACTCAGGTTGACGGCCTTGGAGAGCAGACTGTCTGCCTTCATGGACCAGCAGCGGGCACTGCTCGCTGGCTTCGCTGGCGCCGCTGCCCCGACCGCCGGGATGTCGACGTCTAAGTCGACCCCGGAGACCGAGCCGATCCTCGAGTCGATGCGAACTCGAGTCGATCCTCGGTCGAGGTCACCCTCGGCCTCCCGTTCGGGACCGAGGTCGCCGACGCCGACTCCCTCGGCGTCGGGGCGGCAGGTGCCACGCCCTGCCCAGGCCGACCCCACCGAGTCCTCGTCGGAGTCGGTCTGGGAGTCTGAAGAGGAAGAGTCGCCTGATTCTTTTCGGACTCGGTGTGTCCCCTCGGACTCACCTGAGTCCGAACCTCGGAAGCAGTCCCCCCCGGAGGATGCCCGGTTCTCGGACTTCGTCAGGGATATGGCCAAGGCTTTGGCCTTCCCTGCGGATCCCGAGGAGGAGCCTCGAGCCGAAGAGCTCGACGCCCTCCAGTATGACTCTCCCGCCAGGGAACACTTTACTGTACCGGTTCCTCCCATGCTGGAACGACTACTCTTCCGCATGTGGGAGAGTCCGGCCACCTCGCCGGTCCTGAGCAAGCAGGTCGATTCTATCTATCGAGTCCGCAAGAGCCCTGGCTTCCAAAAAGCACAGTTACCACACCATTCCATGGTAGTGGAATCGGCCATGCATCGTCTTAAGAGCCAGAAGATGCACTCCTCGGTGCCTCCTGGCAGGGAGGCCCGTAACCTGGATGGCCTTGGTAAGAAGTGTTTCCAGGGCTCTATGCTTGCGTGTCGTGTCCAGACCTACCAGCTATACATGGGCATGTATCTCCGAGACCTGGCTAAAGAGCTAGCCGGATTCTCCGCTGGTTTGTCCGAGGAACCCTTGCGGAGGTTCCTGGCCTTGTCCACTGGCATTCGGGAATGCTCAAAATTCATATCCCGAGCAGCCTATGATGGCTTTGAAGCATCGGCTCGAGTGGCCGCAGCCAGCATCGGTGCCCGCCGACAGGCTTGGCTTCAGTCGTCTGACCTTGAGCCCTGGGTGCAGGACAAGTTGGTCGATGTCCCCTGCCGAGGCGAAAACCTCTTTGGCAAGCCCATGGCTGAAAAGGCTGCACAAATTGAGACGGAGACTCTCACCAGGACTAGGCTTTCTAGGAAGACCTCCGCCCCTTCCCAGAAAAAGAAGGGCTCGGGAAAGAAGTCCTTTTACCCGAGGAAGGCGGCTGCCTACAAACAATACCCCCAATATCAGGCCCCTGCAGCTCCCCAGCAGGCCAAGGGACGGGGTAACGGGTCCCGTAGGCAGCAAGCCCCCAAGCCTGCACCACCAGCCCCTGCTCAGCAGGGTGGGGGCTTTTGACTCCTTAAGCATAGCCTCTCCCCCCCCGCTGGTTCCTCCCAGCACCGGAGGCTGGCTGGTTCACTTCGCCCACAGATGGTCCAGCATCACCTCAGATGCCTGGGTGCTTCAAGTCGTGCGAGAAGGCTATCGTCTCCACTTCCACCAGGTCCCTCCCTCCTATTTTCCGGGAGAACCTCCACGACCCCCTCTGCACAGGGACTTACTCCTTCAGGAGTTAGCAGGTCTTCTACAGGAACAGGCGGTGGAACCGGTGCCCCACCACCTGAAAGGTCAAGGCTTTTATTCCAGGTATTTTCTAGTACCAAAAAGGACAGGAGGCCTCAGACCCATCCTGGACTTGCGCAACCTCAACAAATTCCTCGTGCGGGAAACGTTCAAGATGCTTACCCTTGGAATCCTTCTGCCCTACCTCCAGCAGGGAGATTGGCTATGCTCCTTGGATCTAAAGGATGCCTACACGCACATCCTTATTCACCCAAGCCACCGCCAGTACCTAAGGTTTGTGGTGGCCGGAAATCATTACCAGTACAGAGTACTACCCTTTGGCCTGTCCTCCGCACCGCGCGTCTTCACAAAATGTCTCGCGGTGGTGGCGGCCCATCTCCGGCTTCACGGCCTCTATGTCTTTCCGTACCTCGACGACTGGCTCATCAGGGCAGCGTCCGCTCCGGAGGTCACCAACGCCACACGCCGCACGGTGACTCTTCTGCAGTACTTGGGCTTTGTTATAAACTTCGCAAAGTCCACTTTGCTCCCCTCACAGGATCTCGAGTTCATCGGCGCAAGGCTGCACACTCCTCAGGCACGAGCGTTCCTACCGCTCGACAGAGCTCAACGGCTCATGGACCTAGCCGACCGTTTTCGCAGCCAGCCCCTGGTCTCTGCCAGGCGCTTCCTGAGACTACTCGGCCATATGGCTTCCACCGTCCATGTGACCCCCAATGCCCGCCTGAATATGCGGCCTGCTCAGTGGTGTCTCCGCCAGCAGTGGCAACAAGCCACAGGCGGCCTAGCAGACCTAGTGCGCGTCTCCGAGCCGCTGATCTCGTCTCTCCAGTGGTGGCTTCATCGGCCGAACCTGGTACTCGGCATGCCTTTCCAGTCACCTCAGCCGGCCCGGGTGCTGACAACAGATGCATCCCTCCTGGGCTGGGGAGCACATTGCCAAGGGGCACGTACTCAGGGCCTCTGGACCACGTGGGAGTCTGCTCAGCAGATCAACTTCCTGGAGCTCAGAGCGATCCGCCTGGCTCTCAAGGCCTTCTCCCACCTGACCTCTCACCAGTCCGTCCTTGTCCAGACGGACAATCAAGTTGCCATGTTCTACGTGAACAAGCAGGGGGGCACGGGCTCCTTCCCTCTCTGTCGGGAGGCACAGAAGCTCTGCTCTTGGGCCGTCAGTCACGGCGTTCTTCTCAAGGCAGTTTATCTCCCAGGCCAAGAAAATTGCCTGGCGGACAAACTCAGCAGGATCCTCCAGCCGCACGAGTGGCGCCTGGATCCCTTGGTAGTTCAGAAGCTCTTTCTAAAGTGGGGCCTCCCCACGATGGATCTCTTTGCCAGCCCTCTCAACCGGCAACTTCCTCGCTTCTGCTCTCGTCAGCCGCATCCCCTTCGAGTTGCGGCAGACGCTTTTCTACTCTCATGGGCGGAGAGCCTTCTGTATGCTTTTCCTCCCATCCCGCTAGTCTCTCGAACTCTTTTCAAGGTTCTCCGAGACAAAGCTTCCATGATCCTGATCGCTCCTCGCTGGCCCAGACAGCCGTGGTTTCCACTCCTGCTGCAATTAGCGGTGGAGGATCCATTCCCTCTGGGGTTTCAACCGGATCTCCTCACTCAAGATCAGGGGTCTCTGCTACACCCCAACCTCAGATCTCTCAATCTAATGGCCTGGCTGCTGAGAGGGTAGTCCTTGCTCCCCTTCTCCTGCCGGCAGAGGTGGAAGAGGTCGTCTTAGCTTCTCGGCGACCTTCTACCCGCAAATGCTACGCCCTTAAATGGCGTCGCTTTTCCGTTTGGTGTACCCAGCAGTCTCAGGATCCCTTCTCCTGCTCGGTGTCGGTGATCTTGCAGTACTTGCTCTACCTCTCTAATCTGGGACTTAAGTCCAACTCCGTCAAAGTTCACCTCAGTGCTCTTTCAGCACATCATGTACCGGTGGACGGCAGACCTCTTTCCAGCGACCCTCTCGTAGCGAGGTTTCTTCTCCGAGGTCTCCTTCTACTTAAACCACCTCTCCGCCCGCCAGCGCCTGACTGGGATCTGAATGTGGTTTTGCAGCGGATCACCTGTCCGCCTTTTGAACCTATGGCTACCTGTTCTCTCCGTTTTCTTTCTTGGAAAACATTGTTCTTGATAGCCCTCACTTCCGCTAGGCGTGTAAGTGAATTGCAGGCCCTCGTGTCTGATCCCCCTTACACTCGGTTCTACAAAAATAGGGTAGTCCTACGGACGCACCCAAAATTTCTTCCAAAAGTGGTCTCCCCCTTTCACATCAATCAGGAGGTGGTACTTCCGACCTTCTTTCCCAGACCACACTCCAGCCGAGCTGAAACGGTCCTCCATACCCTGGACTGTAGAAGGGCATTGAACTTCTACCTTGACCGTACGCGGGAGCACCGTAAAGCTGCTCAGCTTTTTGTGTCTTTTGACCCCAATAAATTGGGGCTCCCGGTCTCCAAGCGTACTCTGTCCATCTGGGTTGCGGACTGTATCACTTGGGCTTATGGGGCAGCCGGACTCTCCTTGGAAGGTCGAGTCACGGCTCATTGCGTTCGGGTAAAGGCTACGACAGTGGCTTACCTCCACTCTGTTCCGCTGGCAGACATCTGCCGGGCCGCTACTTGGTCTTCGAGCCAGACCTTTGCGGTCCATTACTGTCTCGAGAGGGAGTCCCGCAGGGACAGTGCTTTCGGACAGGCAGTCCTCCGTAATCTCTTTGAGGTTTGAGCAACTCCTACCCTTCCATCCCAAATGTGGGCTACCGGTGGGTAATAATTCAGCGAAGATTCCTTCCTTCTGTGCTGCTGAGCTAGAGGGAGCTCATTTTTGTGCTTAGGGTCTCCGGTAGCCTTAAGCTTGGGAGTCCCATAAGTGAGGACTGACTTCCTGCTTGGTCCTGGAGAAAGCGTAGTTACTCACCTGTAACAGGTGTTCTCCAGGAGCAGCAGGAATCAGTCCTCACAACCCTCCCTCCTCCCCTTGGAGTTGCAATCATCTGCTTTAGTTTTTTTGCAAATTTTTATGCTGTCTTTTTTAGCTATGTCATCTGACTGGCTAAGATGGCACCCTTGGGCGGGAAGAGGACCGCGCATGCGCGCTGCAATTCCCAAAGGCTTTCTTTGAAAGCTGGGGAAAATTGCTCCGCGAGGGCTCCGTCGGCGCCGACGTCACCCATAAGTGAGGACTGATTCCTGCTGCTCCTGGAGAACACCTGTTACAGGTGAGTAACTACACTTTCCATGATATTTGTTTTGTAGATATGATGCAGAGGCTTGAGAGTGCGGGATACTAGTGTTGATGTGCTTAGTGGGGCCTTTCAGCATGGATTTGACTATATCAAATAGTTCTCAGGGCCAATTTAAGAAAGTGAGTAGGATCTTCTTGTGTTATTCCTTTCATTTCTCATTGATAATAGCATGGTGTTCCTGAAGGCTGGTCATGTAGGCATCCCAATCAAGTGGAAGTTTGGTACGGCACCATTTGCATTCTAGCTTTCTGAGATTTAGTCTGGATTCCTGTAGATCTAGTGTGAACCATATGGCTGCAGAGGTTCTCTTGGGACACTTTTTGTAGACTGGGATAGACTGGATGCTTCACTCAATGTGCTATTCCAGGTATCAATAAGTGTGTTTAATTTTGTAGAGTCAGCCTTGAGTTTGGGGAGAATTTCCTCTAGGAATGCTTTCTTATTGAATTGGTGGGTGAATGTATGACTGTGTGCACTGTTAGTAAGTATTACAGTGTAAGGAAAGCTGAAGAAGATGGCATGATGATCAGACCATGGTACAGGGAGTATGTCAAGTGGTGGCTGATGGCCCTGTCTGGAGATAGACAGGGGTGTGAATATTAGATCCAAGGTGTTCCCTTTGTCGTGGGTAGACAGGTTTATTATTTGTTGATAATCTAGGGCATCTATTGCTTCGATGAAGTCTCTGGAATGTTTTGATGGAAGCGACAGGCGGTTAAAGTTGCCTAGAATCCAGAATTGTTTTAATTGGTTTATGTGGCTGCCCACTAGTTCCAGAACTGCAGGCAGATCGTCGGTAGATGCTGATGGCTCTTGGTATATGAGGTATATTATGAGATGATTGTTATTATGTCAAGACTGTGCTTTCACAAATGATGTTATTAAAACTCGACTCATTTCTTGCTAGGATGAAGATGCCACCACCCCTTTGGTTAGTTCTAGGGCAGTTGAAGAGCTGGTAGTTGGGAAGATTTAAATTGCTGGTTAGGATTGCATCTGTGTCCGTGAGCCATGATTCGGTGACACATAAGATATCTAGGTATCGGTGTTTTACATAATCCGTAAGGACTGGTATCTTGTTTCGAGCAGATCGAGCATTGACAAGCATACAAGGAGTGGAGGAGTAGCCTAGTGGTTGGGGCAAGGTACTTCAGGCCGGAAGGTCAGGGGTTCAAATCCCACTAGAGGACAGCAACCTTGGGCCGGAAGGACTGGGGTTTCTAGTCCCACAGGTGCTCCTTGTGGTCTTGGGCAAGCCACTTAACCCTCCATAGCCCATGTTCCCTGTAAAATAGTTATCTCCAAGTTATAATGCCCTGTTCAATGTAATTGCAGTTTGTTCAATGTAAACCGCACTGATGCAGAATAGCGCGGTATATAAGAGAATGTAAATAAATAAATAAATAAATACACTTTAATTCTGATCTTAATAGATGCTGTGCTAGGGGCATTGCTGATGGTTGTAGGTTCATGTATATTAGAGACTTTGGTCTTCTGGAGTGGGTAGCATAAGTATCATAATATGTAGCATGTCAGCCCCTACAGCCAGTTCCTTGTATGACAGGGATCAGACCAGAGTGATGAGAGTATGATTCAGTCTGAGTGAAGGATAGAGTAAAGCATAAAAGGAGGTATATAAAAGCTAGTGCATAAGCCATGGTGCCTATGCATGGGTTATACCAAATGAGCATCAGCTCTTCGTTGCTAACAAAGGACTTCCGACTTGTGGATATGTTAAGTGGGTGGGGTAAGTAAATCTTACCTTGATAACAATGGGGTTACCCAGTACTAATATGTCCAGGAGGATGGGAGACAGGAGATTGAACAATATTTTGGGTGTCATCGACATGTGAGCCAGTTATCATTTGTAAAATCTCCTTTGAGTTGGGGCCACACTCAATGTTCCCTCTAATTTTCTGTAGGCTGTGTGCGCATAAAATATCAGCTGTGCAGCTTTTGAAGGAAGGTTAAATTTTGTGCGCCACATAACAACACTCGGAGTTATATACTTTAAAATTTGACTACACATCAGAATACAATATGTACACCACATTGATTGCACTAGAAAACATTGTAGAACTTGTGAAAACCGTAAATACATAACAACTTTTAAATTTTAAGACGTCTGTGTTGTTTTCTATCAGAATCAGAACCGTAATTTTTGTGCACTCTGTTGTAAAGTATGTGCGCTCGCTCGGTGAGGTGTGTGCGCGCGCACACGCGCACAGCTTAGAGGGAACAGTGGCCACACTTAAGTGTCACGCCTAAGGCCAAGGCCATGCTCAATAGGTCCACTTGTCTGGACTGGTCTAACAGTACTCAAGGAAAGGACATTATCTGGTAAGTAAACTGTCACCATAACACTCAGAACTATAAATACAGACTAGCAAAGCAGAATTGTAGAACCAATGTGAGTGCACCAGGTTAAATCAGTGATTTCAGTATAGGCCAAATAGCTTCAGCTCTCAAATCTTATGTTCATGTTAGTCAGGGAAATGGTGCTGCACCATCCTGCTGATGAACAGCAAGGGAAACAAATTGGTGGGACCATATCAATAGAGATCCCAGACATCTTCGGAGCATTGGTCATGAAATTGCTTCTTGGATGCTTTGTGGGCTGTAGGAAAGTGCCAGGTTATAGCATGGCCTGACTGACCAATTGGAGACATAGGTAGTTGGGAGCTGCTGAAGCAGGTTTTGCAGAGGACCCTTGAAGAAACTGGGAGATGATGAGGCCTCTGGAACTCAAACTCTAGTTATAACTTTCCAGGAAGGAGATGGGGGGGGGAGGTTAGCAGAGAGTAAAAGGGATGAGCAGTATAGATGAAGATGGGGAAGGGTAAGAACAAATACAGAAGCAATATTAGATAAAATATAGATGGCAGTATTACTGAAAAAGATAGGTACCTCTAGAGAACATTTTACTCATAATTTTTGTATAATTGTGTAGCTAATATTAAATGCACTTTTCTGTGTTAACCTTTTTGTCCAGCAGAGTTTTATTCTGTTTCATTCCAATTATTTTATTCTCTTATTTTATTTTCCCATCAAATTCCTGAATTTTTTTTGTAGTTTATGCAAAACATTTCAAACGTTACAAAAACCAAACCCCCATCTCCTGCCACCCCAGAGACATGATTTCATCTATCAAACAGCAGTGCCAACTTCCCAGTATTCTTGAACATTCCTCCCCCTTATGTCCCTTCAAACCTACCCCTCCCCAAACCATTCCCCACCCCAACTCTCTCCTGCCCTGAAAACCCCCTACCCCCTCCAGCTCCCTCTACCGCACTGGCTCTAGCCTTCCGGCACCTTCCCAGCTCCCCTTCTCCCTTTATACACCACCTCTACCCACACCCCCACCCTCTCCTCGCCCCCCGAGTTGAAGAGAGGTGTGTACTTCGCCAAACCTTATACCATTGCCCAGATCCTCTCCAAAGCTTTGACTCTGAGCTTATAGGCCGCTATCTTGCTCATAACATATACATAGTCCAATCTCCATAGCACCATGTCCATGTTCGGCAGATCTGCCTTCTTCCACCAGATGGCTAGCTCCATCCTGGTCAAGATAATACAGTACCCTATAAAAGTCCCCTCGGCCCTTCCTCTCCTTCGTTCCTCTCGTTGAGGAGCATCTGCTCCAGAGTCAGTCATACTGGCATCCCAATGATCGCAGCACAAAACCCTTCCACCTCTGCCCATAAAGCCCGTAACTTTGGACAACTCCATAGGAGATGTTTCAAGTCTCCTCGCCCACCACATCCCTTCCAACATGCCTCACCATGTCGGGGAATTACTGCATGCAGTCAAACTGGAGTCCAATACACGCAAAGCCGAATTTTGAGACTGTTCTCCAAAAGAGCTGTCTCCGGGGCCATCTTCCTAGTCATAAGAACATAAGGACATTAGATATGCCATACTGGGTCAGACCAAAGTCCATCAAGCCCAGTATCCTGTTTCCAACAGTGGCCAATCTAGGTCACAAGGACCTAACAGTGTCCCTAAAAGACACATAGGTTCCACAATGCGTGTATTGGGGCAAGCAGTGGATTTTCTGGGTCCCCTTTAATAATGGTTTATAGACCTTTCCTCCAGGAACTTGTCCAAACCTTTTTTTAAACCCAACTACACTAATAGCTTTTACTACATCCTCCGGTAACAAATTCCATCGCCCCTCATCCTACTTCCCCAGGAGTTCCTCCTCCCAGTGAGATGGTACCCTCTTCCACTCTGCAACAAACATCTATAGATGGCTGACAGTAGATCCCTCTTCCACCCGCCTTTGCTCATCAATTCCTCAGATGGTGTAAGAGGCAGTTGCAGATCTCGTTTCACCTTTGCCTACCCCAGGTAATGCTGAAGTTGTACATACACGAACCTATCTTCCTTCCTAACCCAAATTTCTCACGGAGTGATTCAAACTGCAGAATCCCCCTCCTCCTCCTCATCCTGCAGCTGCCCAATCCGCCATAGTCCCTTCTGCTTTCAGAAGCAAAATTAGCCCCCCCCTCCCAACCTGGGCCAGAATCCTTCAAACTCATAATGAAAGCCTGTCATGTGTAAACTTCTCCCCCCAGAAGTCAGCCCCAATGTGCTCATATACAGTCACTTCATTGACTCCTCTTCCATTTCCATATCCAGTTCAAACGTTTCCTTCTGACCTACAAATGCGTTCATTCTGCTGCTCCTCACTGCTTTTTCTCTCTCCTGTCTTCCTACACCCCTTCTCGTGAACTCCGCTCTTCTGGTGGATTGACTCTCTCTGTCCCTTTTTCCTCCACTGCCAGTTCCAGACCTCGATCTTTTCACCTTGCTGCTTCTCATGCCTGGAACAAATTTCCTGAGTCTGTATGTCAGGCTTTATCTCTGCCCCTTTTCAAATCCATGCTTAAAGCTCACCTCTTTGAGGCTGCTTTTGGATTCTGATCCGCTTAGTCTCCTTGTGTCTCCATACCTTTCCTTAGTTGAATCTTTGTCCTCAGCTATTATATTGTCTGTCTTGACTAGATTGTAAGCTCTGATAGGCAGATTTGGTATTTTATATGTATCTGTACAGTGCTGCATATGCCTTGTAGTGCTATAAAAATTTTCAGTAGTAGTAGTAGAAGTGGAGCACGACACTGGCGCCACACCCGCAAAGTAAGCTGGGTGTGCAGGTTACCACCTACTAACTCCCCTCTGTTCCCTCCCCCCCCCGTTCCAGTCTTTCTAAGGACCGCTCCCACTCCATCCCCTGTTCCATCTGCACCCATTGAGGCATTTCCCCAATCGAATAGGGCCGACAACTGTGCCGCCTCATAATATGCCAATAAGCAGGGTGCACCCAAACCTCCCTCCCTCCCTTTTTGATACAGTCCGTGCCACTTTTGGTGCCTTCCCTTCTCAAATAAAGCCCATCACCAAATTCTGGATCTTCAGCAGAAATGTTTTTGGCACCCCACAAGGCAGTGACATAAACGGGAATAGCACCATAGGCAAAACATTCATATTTATAACCGCTATACTGCCCAGCCAAGACATATTGAGTCCCTTCCACTTCCCCTTCCCTAAGTCCCTTGTTATGACTTCCAACAGAGGTCCATAGTTCCACTCTGAGAGCCCATCTAAGGTGACCCCCAAGTGGATACCCAAATATTGAAAAGTCTGGCCTACCCACCAAAAGGGGAAGGCATCCCTCAAATGCCCTTCTAAGTCTCTGGGCAGATTAAAGCCTAGGACTTCAGTTTTCCCTACGTTCAGTTTATACTCTGATACCACGCTATATCTTTCAGTCTCTAATGAGCAGTTCTCTAATGGAGAATAGGACATCTGCAAAAAGAACAATTTTATGAGTTGATCCTGCCAGGTTTATTCCCTTTATTTACTTACTTATGGGTTTTCTATGCCATCTTTTTAAGAAATCAAAGCAGTTTACAATATAACAATAACATTCCATTATAACATGAGAAAATTATAGATAATAACATATCTATAGCATATCTATAAGTAGATTACATATATTGCGCAACTTATATATTATAACTTATCTATAACATAAGTAGGATATAGATTACATAGATGTAATAGAACTTATATACAGAGTAACTTATGTATAGTTATACAAATATACAAGGACATGTCAATATATGTGACTGATCTGATATGTATCCCTCCAGTTGTGATGTGACCACTTTGATTGTAGGATAAGGTGGTATACAAATCCGTCTAAATAAATAAATATGTGATGGCGAGTATTAGGACTTTTTAGTTAACTAAGGTCAGATTTTGAATGGGGTAGTTGTTTTAGGTAGGATAAAGTTTCTTTGGCTCATTAGAGTTCCTATAGTGTTCTATAAAAAGATGTGTTTTAAGATCTTTCTGAAATGTGGGTAGGTCAGTGGAAGATCTTAGTTTCTCAGGAAGCATGTTCCGTAAGATTGGGGCAATAAATAAAAACACCCTATTACTGGTGGCACAGTTAATTTTTCAGTACTCTGGTGGTAATACTAGGATATTTTGTGTACAATCTCTTCTATGGCGATCATTTGGAGTTAATTTTGTGAGGTTGGATAAGTATGATGGGGATATCTTTCTGATCAATTTGAAGATGGTCATTAGTGGTTTATATTTAACTCTGCTTTGTATTGGTAACCAGTGGAGATAGTAAAGTATTTGGGCTATGTGTTCAGTTATATGTGCTTTTTGGGTTATACGCGCCACCACCATATTTTGAGCTATCTGAAGGCTATGCAGAGCTTGTTTAGGAAGTACCTGGAGTATAACATGATATTGTCAGCATAACTGGAATAGTGTAGACCTCAGACATTCGTTGGCCAAATTTAACCTATTGAGATCTGTTGGATAAGTTAAACTTAAACCAACGTAGTGCAGTGCCATATATACCTATTTGTTGCAGTCTATCGAGTAGCATATGATTGATTGAATCAAAGGCTGAGGCAATATAAAGGAAGATAAATATGAATGCTTGTTTTGAATTATCAATACCATTTATCAATTTGTTAAAGAGGGTTAATAACAGAGTCCCTTTCCCGCTGTATTTCCCAAGTCAAATTGAATATCTTCCTCATACTGCCCCACCCCCTTCTACCCAAAACAAAGCCCGACTGATCTGTCTTTACCAACTTTGGGACAAACCCTTGCAATCTGTTAGCCAAAATCTTTGCATCCAAGTTTATTATGGGCCGATATGAGCCACACAGACTGCTATCCTTCCCAGGCTTATGCAGGACTGTAATTCCTGCTTCCCTCATGGAGTTGGGGGACAGCCCCCCTCTTGATGTTATTAAAGACCTCCACCAATAGGACACTAGCTGATCCTGAAATCTTTTGTAGAATTTGGCTGTCAAGCCATCCAATCATGAGACCTTGCCTACTTTCAAGGTCTCGTTTGCCTGTCTCACCACCTCCTCCCCATTTTCCCTATTGAACACCTTCCCAGCCTCTGCATCCAGCTTCTCCAGGCTACAGTCCTGAAGAAACTACTACCCCTTCACACTCCCATTCTCCACCCCCTGCTTATATAATGTTTGATAATAACTCTTAAACACCTCCCAAATCCCTCCCATCGTAAACATCAGCTCCCCATCCACCCTCCAGATGTTTGCTATTTGACCCTGCCTCCTTCTCTCCTTTAGCTTACAACCAGCAATCTGCTAGCCTGGTTGCCCAATTCGAAATGGGCCTGTTTCAGAGTATTGAGCTCATGAGCCAGCTACTAGCTCTCGGCCTACACACTCCATCTTTCTAGATCCTCTAACACCATAGGGTCCCTGTCACTCTGGTGTTGTGCCTCTAAACGTTGCACCTGATCATAAATAACTTTCTCTCTACCCTGTCTGGACCATTTCACCCCATCCACAATGCTCAAGAGGTGTCCCTTGACTACCACCTTCAAGGCGTCCCAGATGACTCTTGAGCCACAACCCCATCCCTCTATTGAATCAAATGTTCTGTTTTCACAATATTCCCCTCATCCTTCGACAGAGTCATTTAGCCTCCAAACCTTTACCCCCCCTACCTACCCCAACCCAAATGTCACACTCACTGGAGCATGATCTGTCCAGATTATAGAACCAATTTTCACCCATTTACCTTATGCACCTACCCATCACTCACTCAAGACATATCTAAGTGACTATAGGACTGGTACAGTTTGGAAAAGAAGGAACATTTTAGCTTGCCTGGATGCTGGACCCTCCACATGTCCACCAGGCCTAACCTGTCTTTCAAGTGGATCATTTTCCTGTGTTCCTCCTTCCATCCCATCGCTACTCTCCCACTATTGTCGAGTCTCAGGTTCAGCATGAAATTATAGTCTTTCCCTCTCTCCCCCCCCCCCCACCACAAGGGGAAGGTTCCTGAACTCCGCCAGATTCTTCATCAGTGATTCATAAAACTCCCTCTGCCAGCCATTTGGACAATAGACACACATGACCACCACCTCCTCCCCCTCCATCCTCTTTCTCAAGCATAAGTACCGACCCCACGAGTTTCGCACAACTTGTTGTACATCGATCCTCTTATGATCTCCCACCAAAATCCCCCCCCCCCCTTAGGCGCTCTGCGATCAGCTCTTAAATACACCTGGGGATCCTCTCTAGTCTAACCCTTAAGTTGGTTTCCTGCACACACAGTACATCAGCCTTCAATTCCCCCCCCCCCCCCATCTTTGTCCAACAATCTGTTTACTGCAGGAGTTCAATCCCTTTGCATTAATGGTCGACAACACTATCATCTCTCCTCTCTTCCCCCCCCCCCCCACCGCACTCCCCATGCCCTCCCCCACCCAGCCTCCATTTTCATCTCTCTCCCTTCCCTTCCCTTCCCTCCACCCCTCCCTAGCCTGCCAGCCTCTGTAGCCAGAGGCCCCTGCCAAGGAATAGTGCCCACGTTGCCCAATCCCCTCCCACCAATCCTCTCCTCCTCAACACTTCTGCCACCCTCATCCCCCCCCCCCCCCCCGGACAATAGACATCACAAAAGAACATAAGATATGCCATATTGGGTCAGACCAAGGTCCATCAAGCCCAGTATCCTGTTTCCAACAGTGGCCAATCTATTTCACAGGTACCTAGTAGTTTCCCCAAAAGACACAGGTTCCACAATGCTTGTACTGGGGCAAGCAGTGGATATCCCGGATCCCCTTTAATAATGGTTTATGGACCTTTCCTCCAGGAACATATCCAAACCTTTTTTAAACCTGACTACACTAACAGCTTTTACTATATCCTCCAGTAATGAATTCCAGAGTTTGATTACATTTTGAGTGAAAAATTATTTTCTCTTATGAATCTTAAATAGGTTGCCCTGTAGCTTCATTGCATGTCCACAGTCTTTCTGTATTTTGATGGGGTAAACAGTCAATCTACGTTTACCAGTTCAACGCCATTCATTAATTTGTAGACCTCTGTCATATCTCCCCTCAGCTATCTCTTTTCCAGGTTGAAGAGCCCTAACGTTTTTTAGCCTCTCTTCAAAGGGGTACCCTTCCATCCCCTTTACCATTTTTGTGGCTCTTCTCTGTACCTTTTCTAATAATGCTAAATCCTTTTTAAGATATAGCGACTAGAATTGCACACGATATTCAAGGTGTGGTTGCACCATGGAACGATATAGAGGCATTATAATATCCTTTGTTTTATTCTCCATTCCTTTCCTTATGATACCTAGCATTCTATTTGCTCTCTTGGCTGCCGCTGCACACTGGGCCAAGGGTTTTAACATGTTATCCACGATGACACCTAAATCTTTTTCCTGGGTGGTGGTTCCTAATGTGGAACCTTGCATCGTGTAACCATAGTTTGGGTTGTTCTTTCCTAGGTGCATTACTTTGCACTTGTCCACATTAAATTTCATCTGCCATTTGAATGCCCAGTCTTCCACTTTAACAAGGTCCTCCTGCAATTTTCCACAATCCTCTTGGGTTTTAACAACTTTAAATAATTTTGTGTCATCTGCAAATTTGATTACCTCACTCATTGTTCCCATTTCCAGGTCATTTATGAATATGTTAAAAAATCAGCAGACCCAGCACAGATCACTGGGGTACTCCATTATTCACCTTTCTCTATTGGGAAAATTGGTCATTTAGCCCTACCCTCTGCTTCTATCTTTTAACCAGTTCCTGATCCACAGTAGTACGCGCCTCCTATCCCATGACTTTTTAATTTTTCCAATAGTCTCTCACAAGGTACCTTGTCTCAAAGGCTTTCTGAAAATCCAGATACACTTGTATATCAACCGACTGATCTTTGTCTACCTGTTTATTCACACCTTCAAAAAAAACATAGCAGATTAGTAAGACAAGACTTTCCTTGGCTAAAGCCATGTTGGCTGTCTCCGATTAAGCCATGACTTGTTCACTAATTTTGTTCTTTATAATGGTTTCTACCATTTTTCCTGGTACTGACCTCAGGCTCACCGCTTTGTAGTTTCCCGGATCACCCCTGGAACCCTTTTTAAAAATTTGCATTACATTAGCCATCCTCCAGTCTTCAGGTATTACAGATGATTTTAATGATAGTTCACAGATTACTAATAGCAGGTCTGCAATCTCATATTTCAGTTCTTTCAACACACTTGGATGTATAACATCCAGTCCAGGTGTTTTGCTTCTCTTCAGTTTATCAAATAGTTGTAATGCGTCTTCCCAATGTATCGATATTTCTTTCAGTTCTTCTTGGGCATCAACTTTAAATACCATTTCAGTCATGGGTAACATCCCTACATCTTCCCCAGTAAAGACCGAAGCAAAGAATTCATTCGGTCTCTCCACTGTGGCCTTGTCCCCTCTTAGTGCCCCTTTTACCCTCTATCATTTAATGGTCCAACTGATTCTCTCACAGGTTTTTTTGCTATGAATGTACTTGAAAAAGTTTTATTATGTGTTTTTGCTTCCAAAGCAAACTTCTTCTCAAATTATCTCTTTGCCTGCCTTATCAATGCCTTTCATCCAACTTGCCAGTGCTTATGTTTCCAGTTTTCGTCATTTGGCTCCTTTTTCCATTTCCTGAAACATGTTTTTTTTTGGCAACAGCAGCCTCTCTGACCTCATCTTTAAACCATGCTGGCAGTTTTTGGACTTCCTTCCACTTTTTTTAAAGTGGGGAATATAGCTGGTCTGGGCTTCCAAGATTAAACAACACCCATGCTTGATGTAAATCTTTAACCTTTGCAGCTGCTCCTTTTAGTTTTTTTTTTTAACTATTTTCCTAATTTTATCATAGTTTCCCTTTTCAAAGTTAAAAGGTAGTACTATGGATTTTCTTATCGTCCTTCCTCCATTTATTAAATCAAACACGATCATGCTATGATCACTATTGCCAAGTGGCCTCAACACCCTTATCTCTTGTGTCAGATCTTGTGTTCCACTAAGAACTAGGTTCAAAATGGCTTCCCCTCTGGTCGGTTTATGAACCAGCTGCTCCAAGAAGCAGTCATTTATTTCATCTAGAAACTTTATCTCCCTAGCATGTCCTGCCGTGACACCGACCCAGTCAGTACTGGGGTAATTGAAATCGCCCATTATTATTACTGTACTGTAACTTTTGTTAGCTTCCCTGATTTCTTTGAGCATTTCATCATCTATTTGTTCATTCAGGCCAGGCAGTCGATAGTACACCCTCACTGCCATTGCCTTCCTCTTCCCCTTCCTCTTATTTCATAGAATTTCAATCCATAGAGATTCTGCAGTGAATTTTGTTTACTGTAAAACTTTAATCCTTTGTGACTCGATGCCCTCTCTTACATAGATATAGTTTATAACCATGAATTAATGTCGAAGTGGTTGTCCTCCTTCCACCTTGTCTCTGAGACACCAATCATATCTAACCTCTCATTTAGTGCTATATATTCTAACTCTTCCATCTTATTTTTTAGACTTCTAGCATTTGCATAAAAGCATTTTAGAGGCTGTATTTTATTCATATTAATCTGGCTATCGGTAAGCAAGGGTAATTTGGAATCTGCTCTGTACTCGAGGGCATTTGGGTTACTTTTGTCTTTATTGGAACCTCTCTGTTGATATGCCCTAACTTCATTCTTTTGCTAGTATCCTTCAAGGATACATTGTTCCGAACCATGTGCTCTTGAGTGACTGTCGGCTCTCCCCTATTATCCAGTTTAAAAACTGTTCAATCTCCATTTTAAAGGTTAATGCCTGCAGCCTGGCATTCCCTTCACCCTCCCTATTCCCCCAACCAGCCTCCCTATTCGCCACTTGCCTCCAACATCTCATCCATCCCCTCATCTTCCCCTCATCTTCCCCCCACCTTCCCCCCACCACACTCCCTACAGGAACAGAATTTAGTTACAAACCTAACCGCAGAACCATTAACCCAGTCCATTCAAGTAGCACTGTCCTCCTGGCCCAGTATTTGTCCTGTCCTGACCTTCTCCATTTTATATTTGAAAATGGACTGCAAGAAATTTCACCAACCCACAGCTCCATGTTTCACATTTCTCTTCTCTTCGATGGTCATTCTTGTACCTTGTCTTGGGATGGTGTTATGAAAAGGGATAAAGTCATCTTTTTTTCTAATGCTTAAAAGTAAGTTTTATTTGCTTAAAACGAGAAGGCAGTGGAGGAAGTGACATCATCGCTCCCAATGGCAGTGTGAAGGCATCGTTCCATGGCCAACCCTGCCAAATAGAAAAGAAGTAACCCTCTGGAAATCCCAAAAAATTGCTAAACCGGGGGCGGAAGCTCTCTGGAAGGCTGTGGTAGTGTGACGCCGGAGAGGAGCGCAGCCGATGAAAGGAGAGGAGAGAAGAACCTGACCAGGTGGCAGCAATGATCGAAAGTGGGAAAGAAGCCAGCCGGTGGATTGAAAAGCGCAGAAGTTGGAGGGGTGACAGCAGTGTGTGCTGGAGTAGAGGAGATAATTGCGGTCTGGTCAGAAGGGCAGCAGTTCACTTGGAGGCGCGCAGACAGCAGCAGAGCAGAGAGAAGGCGAGTGACGGAAGCAACAGAACAGAGACAGGACAAGCAAATGGCATGCGCAGACCATGTGGTGAGAAGTATGGCAGCATGAACCGGCAAGGAGCAAGGCAGTGAGGGGAGAGAAGGTCAACGGTGCGGTGGAGACAGCTAAAAGGAGTGCAGGACAGCGGATGGAGGTAATCGGTCTGAGAAATGGAGGAAATGAGAATACCATTAGCTACGGAAGCGAGCAGATGGAAGCATAGCAGCCAACTTAGAGTAAAGTGAATAGGGAAGGAGGAGAGCAACAGAGCCACTGTTTGAAAGATTTGTGAGGTTGGCTGTGCAACAGGACTTTAACGGGGCTGGATTAATGCTAAAGTGCTGAGTGTATAGTGATAAGATGCAGCTGAAAACTAAAAGGTGAAAGGAAAGGTGCTGAAAATGGCCACGAGAAGAAAGACCATGGATTTCCGGGAGTATCCATATCAGGGTGCGGGGGCAGGCACCAGTGAGACTGCTATCTTGGACAGTAAAAACCAAAGCGGTGAGCCTGCTGAAGGGAATGAGAACCGTCAGGCTATGGTGAAAGGAAACTCTGCAAGAAATTGCTAGAGCGGAGTTAAAGGAATGGTTCGTGGAAATAAAGAAGGAAGTGCAAGCAGCTAAAATAGAGATTAGTGAACTTATAGGGAATTTGAAAAATGATATAGCTGAATTGATGCATACGACAGGAGATCATGAGAATCGGTTACAGAGTTTGGAACAGCAGCAAGAAGAGCAGCACCGGGAATGCCAGGCAAGTCAGAAATGGCAGGCAGATATGCAATATAAATTGGAGGACTTGAAAAATAGTTCCCGCAGAAATAATTTGCGAATCCGAGGAGTTCCGGAAGACCGAGAATTCCAAGACAGTGCTAAAGTGGTGATCTCGATATGTTCGGAGGTACTCAGGAAAGGTGCGGAGGAAAACAAACCCTGCAGAGATTGAATTGGATAGAGCACACAGAGCACTGGGAATAGCGAGAATGAATAGACCTAGAGATATCATCATCTGTTTCACTGAATATAAAATGAAAGCAAAGATTGCAACACTAATAAAGAGCCTAGGGGCGCTAAACTGGCAAGGATATCCAATAACTATCTATGAGGATTTATCCCTTGGAACTTTACAGCGACGGAGGGCTTTGCAGCCTGTCACACAGGTCTTGCGCAGTAGAGCCATCAAATATCATTGGCTGCATCTGTTTGGGCTGGCATTCACAATAAGCGGGAAAACCCGGAGAGTGCAGACACTCGAGGAAGCAACAGCGGCGCAGCAGGATGAAGGAATCAAAGGTACAGCAGCGAGTAGTGGACAGCGTATAGCAGCAGAGGACATTGGAGGGGAACACAGTAAAGCAGATGGAGCACAGCAGGATGTGACGAAGGGGGGGAAGTAAGGAGAGCGAAGAACGTGCAAAAAAATGATGGACTGCTAAGCTGGAGAAGCTGGTATTGGACTTGGAGGGGGGAGGGAGAGCGAAATTGGAAACTTAGAGATAGCGTGGGTGACAGTAGGACTATGTTAGATAATAATAGCAATGTGAATGTAACATGTTATATGTGCAGGATTGGGACTGAGTGGGAGAAGAAAGAGGTTGCCTAATAGAGGTAAAGGAGGGTGGGAGGGGGCTAAAGTGGAATAAAGATAGCGGCAAAGTTGGGATCTGAGGGGAGGTAGAAGGAATGGGAGGGAGGAGGGGCAGGTGGGGGAGGTAAGGGATGCACTACTCCACATACTCCTGGGAAGGGAGGGAGGGACTGAGGGGGGTGGAGGGAGGGGGAGGGGGGGTGGAGAGAGGGGGGAGGGGAGGGGAAGAGGGAGGGAAGATAGAGGAAGAGGGCAACAGTTATGGGGGAGAAGGAGACGGGGAGGTATAGGAGGAGGGAGATACAGGGGTGAAGAGGATGAGGAGAGGGGGATTAGGAGAGAAGGTGGAAGACTCCACAGAAATGGTGGTTACTACAATTAATGTTAAAGGATTAAGAACATGGCAGAAACATGGGCTTTTGGAAAGGGAAGGAAGGAAGGAGAATGAATGCAGATATTGTGTGTGTGCAGGAGACACACTTGAGGGCGGGACAGGAACATTTGTTAACTACAAAGCAATATCCAAAGGTGGTGTTGGCGGGGCAGAGAGCACACCCTCGGAAAGGAGGGGTTGGTATCTTGGTGGGGGATGCGGTTAGACGCTTGGTAGTAGAAGGAAAGATGGGAGATGGGTTGGGGTGAAACTGAAGGTGAAGGAGGGGCCAAATGAGAGGCAGGGGGAAGCGTTTGAGAGCATAACTAAGGAATTGGAAGAATTGGGTGGTACCCCATTAGTGGTGGGAGGTGACTTTAATTTGACATGGAATCCAAGGTTGGATAATAGTGGGGGGTAAGGCAGTGGGGGGAAAAGGATAGACAAAGCTTGTGAAGGATGCAGGAGAGATTAGGCCTGATAGATCTGTGGAGGTCCCGGCATCCAGGGGAGCGTAAGTATACTTTTTATTCACAGGTACATGGAACATATAGTAGATTAGACATGATATGGGGCGGAGGGAGCTGGGCTTTGAGAGTAAAAGATGTGGACCAAGGGTAAATTACGTGGACAGATCATGCCCCAGTAATGGTGATTTTTGATATGGGCAAAGAGGAGGAGGGAATAAAGTTTTGGAAGTTAAATGACTCGCTGTTGGAGGTGGAGGAAAATGTAGAGGTCGTTAGGGAAACTATCAGAGAGTAATTAGAGCATAATGATATGGGGGAGGTCCAGTTGAAGACAGTATGGAAAGGGTTAAAAGCGGTGGTTAGGGGGAACTCATAAGTATAGCGGCAAGACTTAAGCAGCAGAGGAGGTAAATGGAAGATGAATTGTTGGGGGAGATACAGAAGTTGGAAGTTCAACACCAGATGACCAAGGAACCTGGAGTAATGGCTAAATTGATAAAGGCTAGGGCTGAGCTAAGTGGGGTGAGAGCCCAGGAACTTGCGCATAACCTGGACGTCCTAAAGCAAAAATATTTTGTAGGGGGCGAATAAGGCAGGGAAGATCTTGGCAAGTAGACTACGAGCCCAACGACAAGCAGCGTTCATAGAAGGAATTAGGGATAATAAGGGGCAGATGGTGCATCACACGAAAGAAATAAGCCAGGTTTTTCGTGAATATTATTGTAAGCTATATCAAAGTGAGTTACAAAAAGGGAAAGAGGAGATACAGAGTTATTTGAAGGAGAGGGGGTTGAGGACAATAGCGACAGAGGATAGGGATAGAATAGGGGAGGACATTAAGGAGGGGGAGGTGAGGGAGGCTATACAGACTTTGAAATTAGGGAAGTCACCAGGGTTGGATGGATATACGGGGCAATTCTACAAGAAAATGGTGGAGCAAGTTGTGCCCATACTGACTATGGTTTTTAACATGGGGAATGAAGGGGAAGGGATTTTGTGCACTATATGGGAGGCGGGTATCACTGTGCTACTGAAACCTGGCAAGGATAAAGGGGTATGTGGCTGTTATAGACCCATATCGCTGATTAATTTAGATGCCAAGATATTAGCTAAGATATTGGCTAATCGGATACAAGGGATTTTGCCTCAGGTAATTCATAGGGATCAAACAGGGTTTGTTAAGGGACGGCAAGGGAGTAATAACATCAGGAAAGTGCTGAATGTTGCCTGGCATCTCCAATGTTCGGGGGAACTGGCGGTATTCGTCACGGTAGATGCAGAGAAAACATTCGACCGAGTTGAATGGTAGTATATGTTCCAAGTGTTGGAGCAGATTGGTTTTGGGGACAAATATATAGCATGGATAAAGGCTCTATATGACCATCCGTGTGTGTGGATTAGAGTAAATAGGGGGTACTCTGAGCAGTTTACTTTGGGGAGGGGTACCAGGCAGGGCTGCCCGCTGTCGCTGCTCTTATTTGCATTGGCAATAGAGCCATTGGCTGAAGCAGTTAGGAGGGAAGTAGATGTTAAGGGAGTAATAGTGGGAGGTAGGGAAGAGAAACTAGCGCTGTTCGCTGACGATGTAATCTTTACATTGAGGCAGCCGTTAACTACTTTGCCAGTATTGAAAATTATAAAGGAATTTAGCAGTGTTGCAGGGTACAAAATTAATGCAAGTAAGACTGAGGTTCTGGGGTTCAATTTGGAGGGGGGGGTTGGAGGGGAGCTTGAAGGAGCACTTTAATTTTAAATGGGTGCAACAGCAGTTTCGGTATTTGGGGGTGCAATTAGGGAAGCCCATCAAGAAAATTAAACAGTGGAATTATCAAGTCATATAGTGGAAAATATTAGGAATGATCTGGCAAAGTGGAAGCGGATTCGAATGTCCTGGATGGGAAGGATAGCGGTGGTAAAGATGAATGTATTACCCAGATTGTTGTTCTTGTTCACATCAGTGGTGTGTCCGGTGACCAAGAAGGAGATAGGGAAAATGCAGAATTTGATTATGCAGTATATCTGGGAGGGGAAAAAGCCGAAATTGGCTAGAGGGACTATGTACCAAGTGCGGTCGGAAGGGGGTTTAGAGGTACCATGTTTGTTAAAGTATTATGAAGCTGCTCAGTTGAGGGCGCTTCTGGAGTGGAGAGAGAGGGCAGAAACTTTAAGCTGGGTGCAAATAGAATCAGGAGGAGAGGAAAGTAAGGAGGAGACGATATGGGACCTGGGAGGAGGGAGGGACGCGGAAGGGAAGGACAACCCATTTCGGGAACTAATGTTGAAGATATGGAGGAAATGGAGGGGGTATCTTCTGGAAGGGAACATGTACTCGAGACATACTTTTATCAGAACAGTGGGAAATAAAGTGTGGGGGGGGGGAGGAAAAGGTTAGAGAGGTTGGGGCAATTATTAGGGGAAGGGGGGGTGTCAGACCTTTTGAGGAGCTTCAGCGGGAATATAAGTTAGATAGAAGGGATCACTATGCATATGTACAATTGTGGTATTTTCTGCAAAAAAAGGAGGTGAAATCAGATTGTGAAAGAAGGCCCTCACTGTTTGAAGAAATGATGAGGAAGCAATGGACACAGCGGGGGGTAATATCAAGAATTTATAAACTGCTTCTCGAGAAGGAGAAGGGGAGATGGCAGCAGAGGTGGGAAGAAGATGTACCGGGTCAGTGGGATGACGGGAGGTGGGCGGCAATATATGAGAAGGCCTATAAGTTAGCAAGGGGGACCCCAATGTTAGAGAACAGTTTGAAGCTGCGATATAGGATGTATTGGACACCAATGAAGTTGCAGGCCATTTTTTCCGAGAGCTCCAGTGATTGCCGGAAGAAATGGGGGGCCCAGGGGGATTACTGCATATGGTATGGAAGTGCCCAAGGGTGCAGGAGTATTGGTGTGCAGTGGGACAGCTATATGGAGATATCACGGGAGTACAGATAGCGTTCACACCAGAGATGGTTGTGCTCAGTGAAGGGGGCCTGTGAGGGAGAGGGGGATTTGGCCACCTTCGTAGGATATGGCGTGGTAGTAGCTCGTATGTGTCTCTTCCGGTGGTGAAAGAATGCTGAGGTACCTCCTATAAGGAAGGTAGTGGGAAAGCTGGAGCAAATTTGAGGGTGGTGTAAGATGGAGGCAGACAGAAATCATCAAGTGTGAAAGCATAAAAAGGTGTGGTATTGGTGTGAAAGGTGGCGGGGGAGAGGGGTGGAGCCCATATGGGGTGGGGAGGGAGAGGAGGGGAAGGTGGAGTGAGGGATGATTAGAGGGGGGAGAAGGTAGGTATTTAGGCTTGGAGGGGAGGGGTGGGAAGAGGGGGATAAAGTAGTGGGGGCTGAGGGGGTTGGTTGTGGGGGAGGGGGAGGGTAAAATGTGTTAAATGTATAGGTGCAGGATGAGAGTATGGAGGGGGGAGGGTATAGGGAGCCGTATATGGTATATACTTTCAGTTAGATATGGGAGAGAGGTCCCATATACAAATAAGGGAAGAGGAATTGTTCCATGGCCACTATTATGATGATTGTGATGAAGAAGGTTAAAGCTCAAGTTAAACTTAAAGGTATGTGGCAATGTTGCCTGATGGAGGAGGGGTGGAAGGGAGAGATGAAAGGATGGGGGTACAGGCAGGGAAGGTAAATGGGAGCAAATTCGGTGGTTATGTTAACATTCTGTGTTTAAAAATAGGTGTTTTATAAGGGAGAAAAAATGATCTTGTTGGCATATATAGCAATGTATCGCAAAGTATGCAGATGTAAAACTGTTGATAAGGATTAGAACATGATTGTAAGTTTGTTGATGGAAAATGAATAAAAGTAAATTGCAAAAAAAACCCAAAATGAGACGGCAGTTTCGTGCTGTTTGGAAAAGAGAGATCCTACATGTTGTACATTGTTTTTCTCTCAACTGTGTTAGTTACGAGCCCGGACACATGTAACCTGGAGTGCCTGAATGGCGGCAGCTGTTTCCTCAATGCCCGGAAACAGCCGAAGTGCAGGTGCCAGCCACGCTACACCGGTGAGAAGTGTGAAACCGACCAGTGCCGAGACTACTGCCAGAACGGTGGAAATTGCGCTGCCTCTCCAACAGGTACCTGCATTAAAAATCGCTTCATCTCCTGGGGTGTCGGTGTCAGGTTTTCTCTTTTGGTATGTACAGTTTTCAGCTTCCCTCCTCCCTTCCCCCACTCCTTTTTTTTGTCTTTTTTTACCCACCGTTTCAGCCAACGCTTTCTTTCATTCTCCTTTGTCTTTTTCCTCTCCCTTGTCATTCCCTTCCTATGTTCCCTCTTATTTTTGCAGAGAATTGCAGGCTTCATGTTCACAAATAGGTTGTAAGAGCAGTTTAGTCTTGAACTGCAGATCTGCTTCTTTCAGGTGTAATATGTGTACATGCTGTTCATATTTTTATATTTCTCTTTAGACTTTTCTGTACTTAATAAATAACTTTATGCAGCACGCTGAGGTGGTTATTTTAGAAGGTTCCCTCAGCTTTTTTAAAGTAGCTGTTTTAGAAAGCTGCTATGTACAGAAAGTAAATCCACAGGCGCATTTCTGATCCGACGATGGCAATACGCACATGCTTTAAAGAATCTAGAAGTTTGTGTTCACGCCCAGGGCTGCGCGAGTACAAGTACAGAAAGGGCGCCAATATCATCACTGGGCTTCCAGGAAGTTCCAGAGGACTGATTTAGTGCACGTGGCTGGGGCGGAGGAGGGCGCCAGATTTGTTAGTTGCACAGGGCACATTTCTAGCTTGCTATGGTCCTGTTTACACTTGCTTCATAGCAGACATGTCGGTTAACTACTCTTCTGGACTAAACTTTAGAGGAGTGTGGTGGAGAGGGCAATTACGCTTACCTCTCTGGTGTTTTAAGCCAGCTCAGCATTTAAAAAACTGAAATAAGTTGTTTTGCTTGGCTCCTTAATTTGACTCTTCACGGATGTCCAGTTTTGTAAAATCATTATCTGCACGTGTAAGTGCCGGCAGTTACACACTGAAAACTACAAATGATGACACTCTTTTTTTTTTTTGTCTTTTTTTAGTATATCATAATAAGATGGCTATCCACACTGGACTTGCCGGCACTTAGGCGCTGTGGGTTGGTGCATTTCCTGGTGTCCCTATAAGTATTTTACCAAAAGCTCTGCCCTCAGTGAGCCTTTTGTAAAATTCCCCAGGAAGCTGTGTATGCCCTGACCTGGACGTCACAAATCCTACCTAAGCATTCACATATTTAAAAAACAGCCAACATTTCTCTCCCCCCCATGTTCTTTTTGCAGGAAATCCCACATGCCGCTGTCTGACCGGATTCACGGGTCCAACCTGCAACCAGCAAGTATGTGCCGGCTACTGTCAGAACAATGCCAGCTGCACAGTCAATCAGGGCAACCAGCCCAAGTGCCATTGCTTTGCTGATTTCACTGGAGACAAGTGCCAATTCAGTAAGGAGGCGAGGAGGGTGGACAGAGGCTTGCTTTTGTAACTGAATGAATTTCCCCCACTGTAAGAGCCATTGTCATATGCATTGTTCAGGAGAGATTACTATTTTATCACTAATAGACACTATGTCCCATCGAATCTAGCTAGATGCCATGCACAATTGGGATGACCTCTGATTAAATTGAGAACTTTCACCATGGGCAAGCATGGGAATACAACAATAGAACATAAGAAAGCTTTTGCCCAAAGAGTAGAGGAGTAGCTTAGAGGTTAGAGCAGCGGGCTGGGAACCAGGGAAGCCAGAAATCAAATCCTCCTCCTGACACTCGTGACCTTGGAGAGGTCGCATCACTTAGCTGCTTCATAGGCAAACTTACAGCTAGATTTGCTAACTTGTGTTACTAATGAAACATTCCAATTCACATTAATGCACATTATTAAATCAAGTGTTAAGGTCTAAGCCCTTTGGAGCAAGAACCTACTTAGTGTACCCGGATTTGGAAAAGTAAGTAATTATACCCAAAGAAAAAATATAAAATGTAATAAACTACATGCCATTTATTTAAAAAAATAATCCATATGTTATTTCTATATACCTTCAATAAATAGCATCAAATTGCTGATGCTCCGACTCGTCACATCATTCCTGAGGAAAGAGCAGTGCGGTACTTAGGAGCACGTTACATTCATTTAGCATGGATCAGGGAGACCTGGCACGAAGCATTTACCTGTTGGAGAACTTTGTGAGATGATTTGTCGTTTCTGTCTCCCCTGGAATCCGTCTGATAATTACGGAGGCCGCCTTCAGCTTCTAGGTTTTGTTTACTCCATTCCTGTGCTCTGCTTGCTAGGGGTGTGCTTCGATTATTGCGAGAACGGCGGAAGTTGTCAGCTCACCGTCAACGGCAGCAAACAGTGTCGCTGCATGCCGCAGTACGAAGGGGCCAAGTGCGAGGTCGACAAGTGCACACGCTGCAAGGAAGGCAAATGCAGTCTTAATAAGCAGAATGGAGAGATCACGTGCACGTAAGCATAGAGCGCCCCCTGCTGACTGAGCAGTGAATGTCTCATGAGGAAAGACCAAGGAGCCACCTATCCCTGGAAAATATCAACATAAAGAGATTCTAGAAACACTTAAAAGTCAATGTGAATCAGCTGATCAGTGTTCAGGACAATGCAAATGTCTTAAGCACACTATGCAAACCTTTAGCCTTGCACCTCTTCCTTCATTATCTCTCAGGATTCTATTTCTCCTGCCCTGAAACTTCGATAATTGAAATCAAGAATCATGATTACCCCTTCGCCCTTCCCAGAATGATCCTATAAAAATGCATAGCTTGGCTTTTTGATGTTGGTTTTCAGCTATGAGCCAACCGCATAAAGTTAAATGCATATGTTATCAGATTAACTTAATAGAGTATTTCATCTGCCCTGTCTACTGAAGTGACGCCACTGAAAATGCATGGATAAAGTTCAACAGAGAAGATATCCGTTTAACTCTGTTCCTGCTATTTGTATGGCAATACTCAAATGGATAAATTATCTGTATGGACAGTAATTTTATAGCAAGACATCTATGTGAGCAGGCCAAAAAAGACGTTGATTCCAAGCCTATTTTATAAAGACACATAGGTGCCTATGGGTCTTTACAAATCCTGCATAAATCTCTGCTAAACTGAATTGCTACATGTACGCCTGCCCGCAATTCCACCTTTGCTCCTCTCAAACTCCTCCACATGCCTTAATCTGGGTTGCATATATATGCATGAAAGAGCTTTCAGAAAATTACCCTTTTGGCTGAATATTGCTGCTTAAATGGATAGTTTTTTTGGCCAGCCGTGCATGCTTCCAGTCCCTCTATTTTTATAAGTGGATAACTTTGTTTTTTTAGATATTTAAATGGCTAAGGTTATCTGTGTTTAAAAAAACAACAGAAAAAGCACTTCTGCAATCAGTGTCCCATTCCTTTAAATACGCAAAGTTTATTTGATATGTATGTTCATACTGGAGGTCATTTTATAAAGCTTGTGCCACCTATAAAGCACGGTTTGCGCAAAGAGCTCTTGTAAAATTGTGCAGTTATATCCTGTGGGCAGAAAGGAGGCAGAGTTGCCATGTATGCCTGTATTTTATAAAATATGCATGTACACACACACGCACAATAGCAGGTATAAACGGATGCGCAAGAATTTAAGCGCTACTGGAATTGGTTTTGGGTATCTATTTTATAAAGGCACACAGGTGACTAGGCTGTCTTTTTGTAAAACGGACATATTTTTGATATTCCACAAAGGTACCCTTACAAATTTCTCACTATCCTTGTAGGGAAAAGCATGCACAGATGGCTCTTTGAGTTAGTGTGTTGTCAGGACCTATTGTTCTGTTTTAACCAAGGCTCTTCTTTGACACCCCCAAGAAGCTACCATCCCAAAGCGAGTGCCTAGCCTGTCCATTGATTACACCGGCCCTGTCAATGCATGATATGTACTTGGAGCTTTATGACTAGGACAGATACATCTTTCATACCTCCTCTCCATTGTCTGCCGTTCACATGATCTTTGTTTTTTGGTTGCTTACCTTCCTTTCATTTCCTGTCCCCATGCCCTGCTTGAGGGAACAAGCCTTACTCAACCTTCAGAGCTGACACCAGCCTGTTTGCCCTTTATTTTATTCCAGTTGTCCAGATGGCAGGATTGCACTTAGCTGCCTGACCTGCGATAACTACTGCATGAACGGAGGAGCATGCACGATGAATGCCAGAACACAGATGCCAGAGTGCCAGTAAGAGCCGTCTTTTATGCAGCACTAAAAGTTATTTATTATTTAAACTTAATTACACGCCTTTTCACAACTCAAGGCATGGTACAAAATGTGACAGCTCTCCTGTCGCCACTGTCTCTTGTTTTAATATTCTTAAGGATTCTGCACCAAAAGTGATTTGTATCTTCTCGGGAGCTTGCCTCTTAAGGCACGTACTTATCCATTGTCTTTCTGTCCATCAGGTGCACGTCTCAGTTGAGAGGCCAGAGATGTGAGGAGTTTGTGACCATGGAATCACAAAGCGGGAGTATGTACATGCTGTTATTTTTTCAGTCTTGTGGTTTGAAAGCAGCCTAAAGAACTCCAAAGCCTCCCATGTTACAAGTAGATATGCTGTGATAGATTTATTTATTTATTTATTTATTTATTTATTTCAACTTCTTATATACCGCACTCTTTGACATCAGCGCGGTTTACAAATAACAGAAAGAAACCAGAACAACAGGCTGTTTGGTATTACATATAACAGGAGTATCAACTTGGATAACATGGGAGAACTATCTACATGGAGTATATAATCTAATAGCTAGATAACATGCTCGAGCTATTTACATAAAATTAGCAGGAATGTTTGGAACAAGAGAGATACTGTGGATTGTATTAGGGTGAGGCTGTTATGTTACGGTTCATGTGGGGTAGTATTTGATGAAAAGGTGCTGTTTAAGGGCCTTTCTGAACTGGGTTAGGTCGGTGGGAGGGATATTGAAAATATTAGGGATGTGCATAGGCAAGAAACATTTGGTTACTTTTCCTTATTTTTCATAAATGTTTCCACATTTTTTGATGGTATTTTTTTTTCAGTTAGTTTTACACATTCATTTTAAAAGGGAATTTTTAGTGTGCACTAAATAGATTTAATGTGTACTAACCAAGAAATGAAGGTGAGCTAAATTGATTAGAGCGCACTGAATCCTACATTTTTTAAGGTGCCCTAAAGCATTGATTGTGTATTAATAAATGCAGACCTTAGAAAATATGCTACAAACTGCATCATGGCCTGCAACATTCTGAGCATCTGTTCATTTCATCGGGTACGACAATATACAGTACTAGTGCTACTTACATTCACAGCACTAAAATATCAAATATCGCATTAACACTTGGCCAGTCCAAACAAATTGTAAATAGTGATTTTTTTTCCAGCTTGACAAATGGCCTTAAGACTGGACAGGGACTCGGCGCTGATGTACTCCATACAGGCAGCTTCCTCCTTGAGCCTGGAAATCTAAAGGAGGGGGAGGAGGGAAAAGTGCCCAGCCTAAAAATACCTTTTGGGTAGAATAAATAAATACAATAAAATATACATTTGTTACCATGTATTTCACTTTATTTAAGTGATTTAAGTGTTATATAAGCACCTTGACGGCATATGAAGTCTAAATTCAAAACTATCTTTTGACAGGAAGGAAACAGATAATGGTAACAAGAAATACTTAACTAGTAGTAGAAATAACTTAATAGATGCATTTGCTTATACCATAGCTTAAGTTCTAGAATCACAGCCATGTTCAGTTGGGCCCTTGGAAACATTAGCCTTTAGTTAATGAGCATAAATTACTACAGTTTGTAGATGGGGTTGAGTAGTGCTTGCAGGCACTAAGAGGTCAATATTGAGAGATCTCGGTTGACTAAAACGTAATCAGCTAGATGAAAGCCTCTGAAAATTGGGTTTTATAGATTGATAAATTTAACCAGTCAAATTTTGGGCAGGGAGAGAATGTTAACATAGCTAGTACTGATTTTCAGTGCTAGCTGCCTAACTTGGCCAGCCAAATCTAGGTGCTGCAATAGCTGGCTTAAATTCGGTTGACAAGAGCTCACCAACCCTCCTTGGCAGCCCTCATTTCCCTCCCACCATGTTCTCCCTCCCCCCTCATCCTCCAATATAATGGCAAGATTTCCCACCATCAATTGGGGATTGGACCCTTTAGTGAAGGGCTGTGAATAACTTAAGAGGTCAGTATTCAGCCGTATGGTGGATGTATAATTTGAAATATTTGATACTTACATTCAGTAGCAGTGGCACCACGGAATATACTGGTATAATTTTAAATATCTATCTGCTGTTTGTGTGGCCTACACCTGATATGCTCAGTGACTGACTATCACCACATAGACCATATAAGTTATGAGGAGGGTCTTCAAAGCCATGCAGGCAGTTTTCAGACCAGCCGCCGCTAAGCACCCCATTCGGGCATTCTGGGGGGCGGAGCGAAGACAACACCTGAGGATAACCAGCTATCAGCAATATTCAGCCACTAGCTAGTTATTTCAAAACAGCAAATGTTAGGCACCTGGAAGGCTCACCTAACGTTTTCCATTTTAACCAGGTAGTGGCTGAATGTCACCGCTGTCTGATTTGGCTGAAAATTCTCCTAAAGATAACTGTCAAAAACAACTGATTGAAATGAGCTTTTCAACTATTGAGTTCTTTTCCCCTTTATTTCTGTGACTACTTGAAGCTCATCCTAGACATTGTGCAAAGACAAAGCTTGTATTTCTTGTGATCACTATAAAGTTGTTCTTGTATTCTTTCCCCTATAGAAACTGCTTCAATAGTGATCCCTATCATATTACTTCTCCTGGTCGCCCTCGTTGTCGGGGCTGTGTTCTGGTACAAACACAGAATGAGTGGGTGAGTTTGGCAGCTTGCTGCCCACAGCCTTTGTTTGACAGATTGCGACAGACCCCCGACTTTTTTTTTTTTAAAGTACAGGTCTTTTTTTTAAGTTTGAGGCCCGCCGTTGCCACAGCAGATGCAGGAAAAGCACTGGTGCAGGTGGGGGGAGGCTGCCGTTGAATCAGTGTGAGAATGAGCCAGCTGTTTTGGTGGGGGCAGTGCACCCACTCTTTCCCCCGCCCAGACTAGGACCATGAGGGAACCGTAGAGTTCATGGTTCCTTTGAGCTCGTTCTCATTTAATAATTTAGTTAATTGTGAGAATTGTTCCTGTAAATTGAAAAATTATATTTAAAAAAACAAACAAACCTATATGAAGCAAACGTTTTGTTGATAGGGACTTGAAGCAGGTATCAGGGCCCTCTGAAAGTGTTAATATGGAGAATGGTGTAGAATTTACTAATGGCTTGAAGCCCGGCAGTTTGGAATCCACTTGCAACCTGAAGAGAGATGTGTATAGAAGCCAAGGCCGTATTTAGCAGTATGAGACAGAATGCTTTTCTTTTCAGAAAGCTTGAGCTGCCTGTCCTAAAACATGTAATGCTTACTTTGACTTGAAACACGAAGGGCCCGATTTTCGAAAGGCATTTACATGGTTTACAGCCTTAAATGGAGATATTCAACGGCACTTACATGGTTAGTGCCATTGAATATTCCCTTCTAAGTCCCCTATGTGCCCCGATGCTATCCAGTAGACATTGGCGTGTATCGGGGCAGAGCGGAGGGGGCAACAAGCAATAACCGGGCAGCAGTGGTATTGCATACTGCCCGGTTAGCGATTTGCACCTTAAAGATAAGCAAGGAAACCCCTTGCCTATCTTTAAGGCGCAGGCGCTAACTGGGTAGCACAATATCACTGCTGCCTGGTTAGCTACTGCGGCTTCCGGTGTCTGCGGCGATCCCCGGATATTCAGTGCTGGGGCCTCATATGATCCTGGCATTGAATATCTGGGGTTAGGGACTGGCGGGCAGAGATATCCAGCTGAGCCTGCCCAACTCAATATCAGGCCCGTAGGGTCTATTTTGACTTGTTACACGTAGATAAACAAAAGGGACACTGAAGCATGACGTAGAACAATAACACAGAATTGTAGAATGTAGCAGTATTTTTCGTAATAAAAGAAGGTGCAATGGCCTAGGTCAAGTAGGAATCATGGGAACCTGCACCTGCAAATTCCTCACTTAAGCTTAAGTCGTACTGTTTTATATAACTCTCTATATATGTATGCTTCCTTATTTGGTCAGGAGTAGCATAGTCAAAGATATTTTATTCAGTTTACAACTATATAATCACAATCATCTTTAGATTGATTACAAATTGTCCAGACTATGTTTAATTTCAGTAAGCAGACGTGTTTCCAAGGACAAAGTTTGAACATTGTACATGTCATAAGGAAAGGAATGGAGAACAACATAAAGGATATCATAATGCCTTTTTATCACTCCATGGTGCGACTGCACCTTGCGTATTCAATGCAGTTCTGGTCACCACTTCTAAAAAAAACAACAATATAGCAGAATTGCAAAAGGTACCGTGAAGGGCAACCAAAATGATAAAGGGGATAGAAGGATACCTCTATGAGAAAAGGCTTAAAGGTCAGGGCTTTTCTGCCTGGGGAAGAGATGACTGAGGGGAGATACAGTATGATAGTGATCTATAAAATATTGAATGGAGTGGAACGGATAAACGTGAATCAGTTGTTTGTTCCTTGAAAAAGTATAGGGCCCAGTATTCAAAAGGCATTTATACTGTTAACAGCCAGTTAACCGTGTAAATGCCTGCTAACCAGATATTCAAAGGCACATACACAGGTAGTGCAGTCGAATGTCCTCAACTAAGTCCCCTATGTGCCCCGATGCATTCTGGAGCAGAGACGGGGACCGGCGCTAACAGTGCAGTACCGATATTGGAAGCTTCATGGTTAACGGTCGATACCTATAAGATAGGCGAGGAAAACCCTCACCTATCTTATAAGTGCCGAGGCTAACCGTGCATCATCCAATATCGATGCTGCACGATTAGCTTCGGTGGCTTCCGGGCAGCGCAGCCAGATCCGGACATTCACTTCCATTGCCGCGGAAGTGAATATTAGGGGTTTGGGGGCAGGGCTAAGTGGCTACGGCGCTTAGCCCTGCTGAGTTGAATATTGGGCCCATAGAGACTAGGGAGCATACAGTGAAGCTACAGTATAGCACTTCATATCATCCTGCTAGACCAGTCCAGACAAGTAGGTTGTGTTCCCTTACCAGGAGATCAGTGGAAACAAAGAACCAATGAAAATCCCAGGTTTCAATGCCATCACTCCCATGCCTCTATTAGCCTCAGCCACCAGAGGTCCCTTCAATATTTCTTTGTCTCTAGCAGATGGTGAATGGATTTTCTCTTCTCTGAAGAAAATTCTAAGGATTTGAGAGGAAAAGATTGATTTGAAATGCTCGTAAACGACAGCCTGTGGGTTGATTTCTCACTAGAGCGAGACATGGAGAGCTCCACTAGACTACTGTACGATCTTGTTGGTAGCCTTAGGAGGAGGGAATATTTGTTCCACTCTGTGCTCTTACCCTGGATAAGAGCCTGTTGAACAGCCAAAAATTGGAAGTATCTGGAAGACCACAACACTCTCACACAACCTCAACTCCCCCTCCACTCTCTGCTGAAGATTGCAGAAGGCTCTCTGCAAGAACTGCCTGCTAGCCACCTTAAACACAGTGCTGTAAGCCAGAGAAACAGCTCCTGGGGAGTATAGCTGAGCCCAGTATGGATTTTCAGCTTGGGGCTCTCGGGGGTGAGTACCAAGGCTTGACTTCATCACTGTCCTCATTGGGGGCTCCTGATTCCATCTGTCTGGGACACAATTTGGGGTGTACTGCTGGTGACCATTGATGCCGTGTGGGGGTTTTCCGTAGTTTTCTGCACGCGTTAGTAGCTTTTTTAACTAATGTGCACCTGATGGTCACGCGGTCCTTAAGCACGTTCATTCCGTAGCACTTGTAATGTGCATTGCACCAAAGAGCACAGTTAACATGCTCAACAATAAAAGTGCATTTACTGCATGCCTTCAGACTGCCGCAGCCTTAGCCTGCGCTGTTGTGATATTTGCCTTAACTCTGTATGTCGTCTTCCAGGAAACCTTTGACCTGTGGCAAGTGAGGTGCCTCATCTCTGGATTCTGGACTCTGCTCTTCTTGCATAGCAACTTCTGAATCATCCCTGAAAGACCTGCACCCCTGTTTTCAGCCGAGGGATATGATTAGTCCAGCCTTGCCTGCCTCAAGGCAGAAGGTGACGGCGCTAGGAGTAAGGATATCCAGCTGGCCGGAGGATCCAGCAACCATGCTGGGAGCCACTGATTGTCCTCTAGGGGGTTTGTGGCAGCTGTGTCCCTGGTGTTGGTGGGTCATTTCCGAGAGGAGAGCTTCCAGACTTCAGATTGTCTTCCCTGAAATTCTTTCTTTTTTGCAGCAGTTCTGGTCCTTCTGGTGTGGAGATTCAGACCCTGTGGCCTTTCAATGCCCCTGGGGGTAGTCTCATGCGGGGCAGGTGGAGAATGGAAACCCTGTTTGATTGCTTTTGACTAAGTGTCCCTGGAGATTAGAAAGAGCTGTGAGCTATCCAGGATTTTGACTATGACTTGGATTCATTTGGCTTGGTAATGGGCTCTGACGTGGATGTAGAAGTACTTTCGTCTTCAGAAGATTGTGAAAAGGTCGGTGTGATTAACCTGTTGTGAAAGGAGGGTCTTCCTTGAACTTGCAGATTCTTCCAGCACAGAGCAGGAGCCAAAAGTACATCCATTTCAAAGAGTGTGAGGATCCATTACTGTTTTCCTGTTTCTGGATGTGATCAAGGATATGATCCGGTCAGAGTAGGACTTTCCCGACTCCTTGCCTAAAGGGTTAAAGGTATGTGAGAAGATCTCCTCTCTCCCAGAGAAGGAGTGCATTGAGTGGTTTGGCATTCCCCAAGGTGGATGTGCAGGTCATAGTGGTTACCAGATGAACCACCATTCCTGTGGAAGGTGGATTGGCCTTAAAGGATTTTCTGGATTGTAAGGTGGATTTGTGGTTGAGGAGCCAGTCTCGCTATGGCAGTGGCTATTCTGCAGCTGGTGATATGTACCGGCTGGACAACTCGAGCCCTCCTCCAGTGGATTCAGTCTCTTCTGCCAGATGATACTATCCCTCTTTTGGAGTCTGCTATAGCCTTCCTTTCTGATGCCATTTATAACTTGGTACGTTTGGCGGCCATGGATGGTGCCCTGATGATGGTGTCACGACATTGGATTTGGCTCTGGCACTGAGCAGTATACACATCTTCCAAAGCCCAGTTAGCCCAACTGGTTTTTAAGGAGAAGCTTCTATTTGGAGCCGATTTGGTGAAGCTGGTGAAGGACCTGGGCGAGACAAAATTTTCAGCCTTTCAGAAGACAGGTTCAGAAAGCCTCTTAAGCAGGCTGGTGCCCTTTCTTGTCAGCCTCCGCCCGTCCATTGAGAGTACACTGGCCAGATTCTCAGAGGTCTCGGGATTCTCATAGTTACCAACCAGGAAAACCTTTCTTTCCCTCTGCTCATTCTCGGCTCATTCATGGGGGGCCGGTTTACTGGTTCCTTCAGTTGGAGGCAGGCTTCACCTTTCCTTTCAGGAATGGGCCCCAGTTTTACCAAGGATCACGAGGTGCTAGACACCATTCAGTTCAGCTATGTCATGGAATGCAAAGAGCTGATTCCGGATGCCTTCGTCATCTCCCCTTGTGGGTCTGCAATCAAAAGTGCCACTGTGCAGATCACCTCGGACAAGTTACTGCACCTAAAGGCAGTGATGCTCTTCCGACTAGATGAGTGGGGCTAGGGCAGATACTTCATCTATTTCATGGTACCAAAAAGGATGGTTCTTTCTTGATCTCAAGGAGGTCAACAAGTACTTGTGTGTCCTGTGCTTCTGGATGGAAAACCTTGCACTCCGTGATTCAAGCAGTGCGCCGAGGGGGAGTTCTTGGCTTCTCTGAATCTAGCTGAGGCGTATTTTCATATCCTGATCTGGGCAGATCAGCCAAGTTTCTGCGTGTTGCTATGCTTGGCTCTCACTGTCTCCCTTTTGGGCTGCCCACTGCCCCAAAGATGTTCTCTAAGGTTATGGTGGTGGCAGTTGCGGCATCAGAGGATCTGTGTCCTTAAAAGCTTCAGCCTGGAGTTTCTGGGAGCACGTTTCGACTCTCGAGTGGGCAGTTTTCCTGCCAGAGGAGGACGTCAGTCTACTGGATTGCCTGGTGCCGTTTTGTTAGCAGCAGGCTCCCAGAGTCTGGTATTCTCTTCAGCTCCTCGGATTGATGGTGGCGCCCATAGAGATGGTGTCGTGGGTGCATGCTCACATGTGACCACTCCAGTGGTCCTTTTTGATTCTGTGGTACCCGAGCTCTTAGGAGTTCGAGCACAGGCTCCTGCCCCTGTTGATGGTGATCCAGCCTGTGATGGTGAGAGCAGCCTTGTCATCTGAGGAAGGGTGTGCCCACTGGTCAATTTCTCCTGGATCCTCCTCCTAACAGATGCCAGTCTCTTGGGCTGGGGAAATAATTGCCAAGACCATACAGCCTAGGGATGTTGGAACCGCAGGGAGTGGTGTGGTCCATCAGCTGACTTGGGGCAAGGACCATCAGGCTGGCCCTTCTGCATTTCCATCCTCTGATTAAGGGCTGTGCGGTTCGAGTGTTTTCAGACAATGCCACGGTGGTGGCTTATGTCTATTGGCCAGGCAGCATGAGGAGTGCCGAGGTAGATGTGGAGAATGGCTTTCCCGTTTGCCTGGGCAGAAAAGAACCTCCTAGCCCTGTCGACTCAGCACATTGCTAGATGGACAGTGTGGAAGTGAACTTCCTCAGCCGGTACTCTCTGGATCCTGAAGAGTGGGAGTAGAGTCAGTTGATTCTGCACCACTGGGGTCCCCCCAAAATGGATGTGTTGTTGATTCGCTCCATTGTCAAAGTTTGCCATTTCTTCAGTCACCAAATGTCTACGTCTGACCCAGCCTTGGCCAAGTCATCACCACCTGTGTGTGTTTCCTCCATGACCCCTAGTGAGGCATGTGATTAGGTTTATAGAACGCCACTGAGCAGGATTGTTCTGGTGGCGCCGTTTTAGCCGAGGAGAGCGTGGTTCAGAGACCTGATGCAGCTCCTGCAGGCGCCTCCTCTTCAGTTGCCTCCATTGCGGGATCTATTGCAACCAGGATTGATCATCCCGGAGGACCCGGTTCCCTTCCTGCTTAAGGCTTGGATTTTGAAAGAAGATGGCTTCCACCTAAAGGTTACTCTCCAGCAGTGGGTCTCCACTCTGCTTGGAGCCCGGAGGAGGTCTGCCAAGCTAGCAAACATGTGGATCTGGTGCCTCTTGAGTGATGGTGCAGCACTCAGCAGTTTGCTTCTGAGGTGGCCAAGCTGCCATTTCTTTTGGCATTTCTACAAGATGGCCTGGAGAAGGGCCTTTCCCTTAGCTCCCTGAAAGTTCAGGTAACAGCTTTGGCCTGTTTCCGAGGTCTGGTGGTTGGTAAGTCTCTAGCCTTGCTTCTGGGATGTCTTGCACTTTCTCCAGGGGGTTCGGCGTCTGCATCCTTCCCTTTGGTCTGTGATCCCTTCCTGGAATCTGTGTCTGGTGCTCAGGGCCCTGATGGCAGCGCTCTTTGTGCTGTTGAAGTGTGCTATTTTAAAGGATTTGCAGCTCAAGATGGTGATCTTGGTCACGATTTGTTTCACAAGTCAGATATCTGAGCTACAGGTTCTGTGTTGCCAAGATTCTTATCTGTCTTTTTCAAGAAGGCTTTTTCCTTCCTTCTTGCCTACGGTGCCTTCTCCCTTTCCCATGAACCACCCTCAAAGAGTTGTGTCAGGGGAAAAATAAGGATCTTCGCCTTGTGGATATTTGGAGAGTGCTTCTCTGGTCCTTGAAGATTAGGAATTCCTTTCATAAGTTTGACCATCCTTTTTTGGTGCTGTTTTCTGGCCAGTGCAAGGGTGATGCAGGCAGTTAAGTTGACTTTGGGGTGCTGGATTAAGGAGGACATTGTCTCAGTATATCTGTTACAGACCTGGCCAGTTCTGGAGAGTTTGTGTGCCCATTCTACCTGAGCAAAAGTGTCTTTGTGAGCGGAGCGGAGCTTGGTAATCCCTGCAGACATATGTTGGGGCTAATCGTGAGCATCACTTTCCACTTTTGTCAAGTATTACTGCTTAGATGTCCACATGCAGAGGGACACAGCCTTTGGATCAAGGGTTTTGTGAGCTACTGTGTCTTCTTCCTGCCGAGTGGAGTTATAGTTTTAGTACATTCCACTTGTCTGGACTGGTCTAGCAGGACGATATGGAAGGTGACATTTTACTTACCAGATTATGTCCTTTCCTTGAATCCTGCTAGACCAGTTCAGGACCTTGCCCTGAAACTGTATTTGTTCTGTTCTTCTGCTGCAGTACCCTTGGATCTGCTATGATTTTAATAATTGGTTGTGCTGGTTCTGCATCTACTGGCAGCCTTATGTTTATGCTTTCCTACTATTCTCTACTGTTGATCACTCATTGTTTCCCACAGATTAGGTTGTGTAGGGCTTGCCATGTTTTTCCTGTATGCTTTGGGATGAATACTGAAAGGACCTCCAGTGGCTGAGGCAAATAGAGGCATAGGAGTGATGTCATTGTAACCTGGGCTTTTCATTGTTTTTTTTGTCTCCACCAATCTGCTGGTAGGAGAACGCAACCCTCTTGTCTTGACTGATCTAGCAGGATTCAAGGAAAGGATATTAACTGGTAATTAAAATGTCACTATTTAAGACTATCAGAGAAAATATTTTTCCTTTCTTTTTTTCTACGTTTACAATCATACATCCAAACATTAACACTGTTGACAAAAATGGAAAGGACAAATGAAATAATTACCAAAGAATACAAACAAAAAAAAAAATGTAAAAAAAAAATATCTTGTCCATTTCACTCTAGCCTTGCAATTGAGGGGAACCAAAAAAAAAAAAAGATATTTATGAAACATGGAGGAAAACAAAAGTCAAGGTTACATCAGCCAGCATTATTATTGCCAATGATTAAGGCCCATAGATGATATGAGCCAATGGGTTTACGTGCACTAATAAAAGCTACCAGTTGGGATGGCTGAAAGAAGACACAGTTATCAGGCTGAAGTATGACTAAACATTTACAGGGGAACTTTAGGAAAAACAAGGCCCCCAACCACACAACCCCAGGTTTCAATAAGAGAAACTCCCTCCTACATTTCTGTGTTTTCCTGGATAAATCAGGAAATACATGCATTTGAAAACTCTTAAAGGAAACTCCACACTTCTTGAAATATAGTTTCAGAAGTCAGTTACAATCAGAAGGCAATGCCTACGTAACAACTAGTATAGAAGACGCCATTGACTCCGAATCCGAAATCTCCAAAATCTGAGAAATATTCAAAATATCAATGTGTTGCATGTCTGCTTGTGATTATTGCATACCACCCATATCTTTTCTACCAAAAGGAGCATAATAAACTTTAGTTAATGAGGGGGGAGGGGTGTGATTTCAACTGGAATACCCAAAATTTCTTCAAGCTATTTTTTGAATATGTCTCTAGCAGATGTCAAGGAAGAACAAGGAAAATTTATCAAACGTAAATTGGAGGACCTAACCCGGTTCTCCAAATTCTTCATTTTAAACTTGATAGCTGAGACATCTTTAACAGTTGCAGCACTACAGCCTTCCACACATTGGACTTTTGCAATAGCTTCTTCCAACAAATTTTTTAAAGCAGTTATCACTTCAGAGTTCTTTTTAACACAAGCAGGGTTACCTTCAACTTGCAATGATAAACTCTGTAGCTGGGGGCCAAAGCCTCACCAAGCTTGGAAATTGCATTCCATATAGACTCCAAAGTAAAGTTTTCAGGGCGAGCCAAGGCAAATGAAGAAGGGGAGAGAGGGAGACCAACCGCTGAAGGTAGTGGGGGAGCTGGTTCCACCTGTACTCCCAAGCTGAACGGTATCCAGTAGTGTAGACTCCATTGCCTTGGCCAGCTTCACACCACTCACAGCCAATTGCTGTAACTCTCGTAGCATCAGAACCAGTGTCGCGGCTGACCCAGAAGAATCTCCTCCAGTTGGGCCCGCAGTCGCGTCCATCATGGGACCAGTTGCCCGACAGCTCCCAGTGAACAAAATCAGCTGACAGTCACCGCAACTCTAGAGGAGACATTATATCCCAAAGAAGATGCCAAGTTATCCAACACTGGCATCGATGAAGCTAGAAGTACTCTGGAGTTCAAGGCTGACTGACACTCCGACCACAAAAGGAAGGAATCAAGGGTCCCCACCATTGACACAGGTACAGAGGAGGATTTTCCAGCAGCAAGGGAGGATTTCCTGTGTGCTTTCCCCTTTCTCTTAGGCATAGAAAGGCAAAGGGGCCCAGAGCAGAGCTGGACTAAGCTGCCTTTTAATCTCCAGAAAATACTTTTTCACTCAACGCAGCTCTGAAATTCGTTGCCAGATGTTGTTGGTGTAGCTGGGTTTAAAAAAGGGTTGGACAGGTTCTTGGAGGAAAAGTCCATTAACCATTATTAAAATGGACTGGGGAAAATCCACTCAGCATGAAATCTGTCTGCCTTTTGGGAACCTGACAGGTACTTGTGACCTGGATTGACACTGGATTGACTGGAAACAGGATACAGGGCTTGATGGACCATTGGTCTGACCCAGTACGGCAGTTCTTACTTTTGGATTTTCAAACAAATGTGCATAAATCTTCACAAAAATGTGTGCACACTGAACAGCAGGTACAACTGTATGTGGTTATAGTCAGGGGAATAATTTTTGAAGGGAAAGTATTGTATGTGCTCTTTCCCTTTGGAAACTGGCACGTGCTAGCTGCACAAGCTAAGGGCTGCCCTAAACTTACCCTCATATCTTCAAAATATACGTCGTGGATAACAATGCTGTAGAATAGATGATTCATAGACACATAGGCTTTAAATAGCATTTGGTTTGGACTACAAGTCTCTCAGCCTTCAAGCCAGAACATGTGCATTGCCTGGACATGAGTCAAACTTTTCAAATGGTTGAGTTTTATTTTGCTAGTTATGTTAAAGGTTTGTGATGCTACGCCATTGCTTGAATCTGCGCCATTTGCCAGGAGTGTAACCTGTTAAAATAAGCGTAATTTCCTAAAAGCTCAAGTTCCAGGTGAGACTGAAACTTGTAAAACTTTTCTCATTTTCCTATTGCAGGGCCAAAGGATTCCAGCACCAGCGGATGACAAACGGCGTCACGAATGTGGAAATAGGAAACCCTACGTATAAGATGTATGAAGGAGAGCCGGATGACGATGTGGGGGAGCTGCTTGATGCAGATTTTGCCCTGGATCCAGAAAAGGTAATAATAGCAATAACATAAATAATATTAAAGGTTTTCGTCGAGCAAGATGAATAGAAATAGACTAGAAGGTGACATTTCTGCAGTGGAGTACGTGTTTTCAGTGGAGACGCACTGAGAAGGGACATGTCACGTGTCTGCATTAAGTTGCTGTCTCCAGGTTCTAGAACTCCGCCTAGCAAATAGCCAGCTGCTGGCACCAACTCTCTGTTGTTCTTTTTCCTGAAGATTGGATGCTTGCGTTGTCTGGATTTTTAGCCTTTTTTGTTAAGTTAAACTCAGCATGCATAGTCCTGGGATTTTTGTGCTCGCTGTAGATAAAATCTTGGGCATTTCTGGCTTGAATATGATAGTGAAGATGAGAGGGGTAATATAGTAGACCAGGAAGAGAGGATAAGAGACCGAAGAATGGGCTGTGGAAGCAAGGGAAAGAATGAGTGATTGGCAAGGAGGTGGTGAAGGGAAGAGGCAAAGAAAGGTAGGTGAAGACAGGGGCTGAGAACAGAAGTTGGAAATGGGGGGATTAAGAGCGAGTGAAAGATAGAGAGGGGGTATGGGAGGCTGGGGTAGGAGAGAAATGAAGGGGGCAGTAGAAGCTGTGGCGAAGATGAGCGTGGGAGATGGAAAGCCAGTAAGGTAGATGAGCAGTGAAAAAGGAGCTTGAGGACTGAAGGGTGAAAGGGAGAAAGAGGGGTTAAATCTAGTTATAAGTGGATAAAGAGGCAGAGAAACGAGAAATGGAGAAAAATATGAAAAGAAAAGATCAGACAGATATAGAGAAGGAAGGAAATAAGAGGAAGAGAGAGAGAAGAAAGGGAAAGGAGACCCTGGGAAAGAACTTTGGAGAAGGTCAACAGAAGATAAATTGAAAAGAGACTGGGAACCAATCCAGCTAGAAAAAATAAAATGCCTGACAAAAAAGATAGAAAGTAACAAGTTGAAAAGTGCAGAAATATAGTATGACACAACGGTGCGTTTCCCCTTCCTCCATTTGCAAACTCGTGGATATCTGTGGGGTGGTGGGGGATGTGAATATACACAGGCAATATACAGGCAATAGGAGCTGTGCAGCTCCTCTGAGTGGTTTTATTTAGATATTTTTTTTCTACTTTCAGTGTTTGGGTATGGGGGCTTGCATGGAGGGGGCGGAGGAGCTTGGTACATGTGCATGCATGTGTGGGGTGAGTTGGGGGTTGGATGTATGTGTACACACATGGAGATAGGGTGAGAAGTTGAGTGTGTATGTGTCTGCCCATGAGAGGATGTGGGGTGGGGTGGGCTGGCTGAAGGGCTCTGTGTGTGCATGCATAAGAGCGTGGGGTGGGGTCATCACAACATGCAGTGTCGCTCAGTTTCCATCTGCCACACTAATGATAGTCACTCAGGGTCAGCCATACTTGCACATGTGTCAGTATGTTTGGCCTGAAGGCCCCCTGTCAGACGTCCCCACACCCATCTGCTTTCGCTGGTGCCTGCATGCTGTCTGATTCCTCCCCCTTGTGGCTACTGGATGGAGCCCTGCATAGTAGTGCTGTTTACAGGCAGACCCCTCTGTGCCTATCCTGCCTCTGGCTCCATCCTACCTTCCCAATGCCTCCTCTCAAGACTCTCCCACTCACCTGATAGAGCCACAACTGCTGCTACCTCTGCAGACGATCTGATTTATAACACCATCCTCTTCTTACCTGGACAAACACGAGGATGGCTGGCCCTGGTAGACCCGGTGCCTGGCCCAATCAAGCATAAAGGTTCTACTCCTCACTTTCAAGATCAATAATAAACTATCTCCCGCGACACTCACGGACCTCCTCACCCCTACCCCTAACAACAGAGCGAGGAGGACAGTAGCAGACAACTCGCTGATCATCCCCAAGGAATCCATAAAGTGCACCCAAACAACCAGGAAAAGAGCTTTCGCCTTCTATGCCCCAAAGTGCTGGAATAACCTCCCACCTGAAATAAGATCGATCAGAGACCTCACTCAATTCCGGAAAGCAATCAAGCACCACCTCTTCCTCCTATACTTCTCACAACCAACCACCCCATCCCCGTTCAACACCCCCCAACCCTCGCAAGCGGCTCCATGCACTACATAAACAAATTAGGTCTGAAGCAATAGCAGAACTATCCATTAGTATGCGCGACAATACCAATTTGAAGTTTATATATAGACCAATGACGGAATCCCATGTTCTTTGTTAATATGTAAATAGTTTACCCTGTAATTACTCCAAGTTACCCATCCTGTTAAAATGTAAGCACAAGACAGTTTTGACTGAATTGAGCAATTATCGTTAACTGTAAACCGCACTGACAACAAAGAGCGTGGTATATAAAAGATGTTACATAAATAAAAGAACTGTGCTGCCTTGACCCAGGGAGGAAGTGGGGTCAGGTCCAGCCGATCTGCTGCGTGAGCAGAGTTGCACATGCAGATAGGTCCCTCTGCTGTACTCTACCTCACTTCAGCCAGATCGTACTGTCCTCAGCAATAGTAAGTTTTTTGTTTGTTTCTTTTCTTAGCATGAGAGTCTGAGTCTTGAGGCCTGCATGCTGTTTCTGTTTGCCGTGTAAGCACTACTGGGCCCCTTTGCCCAACTCCTGTCTTTGTGCTTCTCTGCCTGCCTGTTAGAAGCATTCCTCGATTTAAAGAAAGCAGCTGATATTGGAGAGAGGAGGGCTGTGAAAAGGGACTGGAGGAGCTTTATTAAAGAAGGGCTTAGGGGTATGGTGGGGGGCGCATGATGGTGGGGAGGGGGTATGGTGTGAGTGAGTAAGTGAAAGGAGGTTAAGTTATCGGGGTGTGGGAATGAAGTGCTGATGGGGCGATATGTTTGCATATCCTCTCTCATACATATTCAGTGGGGGTATGCTAGAAACCTGACCAGTTTGTGGTCCTCAGGCATCAGAGGAGTTTCCTAGTCCTGCTCTAAAGAGTTATTATAGAGGTATTTTCTCCTCTTCTCAGGTGATACCTTTTAATTGTTTTTCCTTTTTTTTAATGTCTTTTTCCCCTTCAGCCTACAAATTTTACAAACCCAGTTTATGCAACATTGTACATGGGAGCCCACAACAGCCGAAATTCTCTAGCCAGCACGGATGAGAAGAGAGAACTGCTAAGAGGTGGTGAGGACGACCTTGGAGATCCTCTAGCATAGAACAAGTGGCTGCATAGAGATTTGTGAGGATGGGGAAAAATGGAATAAAAGAGACATAAAGAACACTGTATAAAGTGTACAAATGAAGGACTACTTTTATATGTCATCACAGTATTATATTTTCTTTAATGTTTTTTCTCCTTTTTTGGAATCTATATTGTCCCCCATTGCCGCTGCCTTCCGTGTGATGCTGGAATTTGTACAGACAGCAAAATGGTATCATGCAACTAAGTGAGGGGAGGGGGATCGCATTTTAAAACATCAGAGGGAGGTCAGAAGTTGAGAGATGAAGGAAAAGGTTGAAAGGGCTGGATGCTGAAACCAAGACTGTTATATCTTATTTTTTTTCTTAATACTTCAGAGGATAAGTTTGTTTTTGTTTTGTTTTTTTTTGTTTTTTTAAAGAACCAGAACAAAGAGGATCCCTTATTTCTTTTAAGGCATTTTAAACCTCACTAGAACAATTGTTTTCTTTACTCTTGCACACTTAAAAAAAAGTTTAAAATAGAAAAATGTATCTTCTGTTTTTAAGAAGTATTGTATATTTTTTTAATTATTATTATGTTAAGGTTAACCATGTGGCACTGGCTGGCTTGGACAGAGTCATTTGGCCATTCTCAGCATTTAAGTACAGTCAAAGGAATTTGATCTTCACAGGCTTGGTGGGCTGCTGCCAGCTATCCCGGCTTCAGCCAAGTTACACACAAGGCCTTCAGTTTCCATCTTCTCAAGGAACAGTTTAGGAATTAGACCATGTTTTTTACCTTGACCACCATTTTCCAGTGGTTTTCTTGTTCTGCACTTGGGGAGACGACAGCCAAGGCTGTGATTGGAGTTTATCGTTTTTAGGGAGGCGAGGAAGAGAAGGGACAGTATTGCTGTCCACAGTCTGAGCAAGGCCTAGTCTTAGCATTTTGCTTGGCGACCAATGCAGCAACGCTGCTTATAGCTGAAATGGAGGTCAATGGCCAACTAAAATATGTTTTCAACATATGTTTTAAAAGAAACATTATTTAGAATTGTCATTTTATTATGTAAAGCGCAAATTGGTCAGTTTATCAAAAGTGTTACTCTCTAGTGGTCATGTTGATACAAATGATACTTTCTAGCCCCCTATGTGACACTGTGTGATATGACTTTCACGGTACGATTTACTAATAATAATTGTTTTATACACTTGTCTCCTCAAACCAAGTTGGGAAGGTATTTTTTTGTAAGCAAACCTTATCAAACAATTACCAATAGTATGTGTGAAATGTCAGTTCAGGAAAGAACATATATATAGTTTTAATATTCACTTTTTACTACAAAGAAACTGTGTAGAAACACCTTAGAGGTTATAGGTAGAAATGGGCTAATTTTGGATTGTAATGGCTGCCAGCCAAGAGGGTAGATTCCAGTCTGGGTATTTTTTGAGCAGGTTCTCATTTTAAAACTAGGTTGTTGGAAATTTTGTAGCTTAGGGTGAAAAAGAGATTTACCAGTCCCTATCTGAAATGTATTTTATTTACCACATCAGTACCCCACGCACACTTCCCTACCCCAAATTTCAGGATTTCAACTGCGATGCGAAAGCGAGAACTGTTCAGAATCAGCCCTCGCATCGAGACTAATACCTAACTCTGCCCGTCTGCAGGCTTCAGCCATGTGTGCAACAGATAGCCACATCTTATTTTTACCAGGTGGTTTCTCATTGAAGAGGCACTTTAAAGAAAGGGTGTTCCTTCCTTATATTACACCCCACCCCATAGCCACGTTCCCGTGTCTTTAACACTTCCTTTTAGGCATTTTGGAAATATTAACTTTTACTATGTTTTTATGTCAAACATTTGACGGTATAAAATACATTCCGAAGAAACCTTTTTTTAAATTTTTTGAGTAAGCAACTCATGGATGACTCTTGATTCTTTTCCTTTGAGCATTTTGCTGCTAAAGACAGCTCAGTCCGAAGCATTATCAACCTCAGCTTGCTATCATTGCTGCTTTTTGTTTGTTTTTTGTTTTGTTTTTTTTTGTGGGGAGGAGGAGAGTGGAGTTTATCAGCCATATTTAATGCATGTATCTGAAAATACAAATAACAGAAACCGCGCTTACCCAAACACTAAACATTATTCAGTGCAACATTTGTTTCTGTATTTTTTTTTATCAGAAAGAAGTACAATCATTCTTTTTTTTTGTCTTAATTTCTCTTACATGCATTTTTTTTAAAGAAAACAGAAGAACAAAGAGAGATTTTATAGTGTAAATGCATGTGGCTCAATCCTTTTTTTGGGGGGAGGGAAATAAAAATGTTTTAATAATTTTTGCTGGATTACTTTACAACTTAAATAACACAGAATATTGTTATAAATAAAAACTGAAAAATTGTACCTAACCAGTTTTCTTGTGTGACTTTATTTTGTACCATTGCAATCATGTTGGTTTAAGAGTGGCAGCCCCACATCCAGGGATCGCCAGTTTTCAATCTTACATCCTCCTTATGGCTTCAGAGTCTAGTCCTGGCAGCACTTTCAGACAGAAGGAAACAATGTCATACTGAAAAACTTAGTTTGCCGAGAGAACTTTTACCTTTGCTGAGAAAACCAACTGAGGTCAGGTATTGAAGCCAAAAACTTGGGTGTTTTTCTGAATCTCTAGAATTTTATGAAGAGATGTCCATTCTGAAAAACCCTTTTGAAGAAGCCTGGTATCTTCCCGTGGCAATTATATAGAAGATAAAAACAGCCATTACATGCCGTTTTAGCTAAGCAGTTTCTTCCTGACCCTTGGAGCAGGAAGCTCAGTCCGAACCAGCCTCCATTAGGCTACAGCGCCGTGAGCCCTTAAATCACAAGTACCCAGCAATTTTGCTTTATTTTATATACTCTCCCAACTCACTGCAGCAAGTCTCTACTAGATTCTGCAAATATTGCTTCACAAGGTAGTTAGCAGCACCGTCCCTGAGTCACCAGGCTGCGTACCGCAAGCTTTAAGAGCAGTTTAGCCTAAACAAGCGAGCTATTATCCTACCCCCTCTTATAATTCCTCAGCCCATGTCCAGCACGCTTGCCCTAATGTCACTCTGCATCTTCCTGTTAACCATGTAACCCAACCTCCTCTACAGCCCTGGTAACCTGCCTCCTAGTGCCAGCAGTTTGGGATGGATTTGCTGAAGGCACCAAAAGCAAGCCACTCATCGTGGTAGTGAATTATTAACTGAACATGTCCCTGCTTTTGCCGCTAGCTGCTACAAAGGAAAATGAATCTGACACCAGAAGGTGAATACTCAAAGGCGCTTATGCAGCTAACAGCAGCCATTATCTGGCATCATCGGTGGCTTTGCAGTCGCACTATCCAGATGGCACTGCTGAAAATCATTACAGGCTGCCCCGGCGCTATCCACATCATGTTAGGGCCGTGAGGGCGCTTTGCTCAATTATCTGGATAGCAGACTGACTTTTGCTGCTGTCCAAATGGTGGCGCTGTTCCCAGTTCAGCACATACATTCAGCGCTGCTTGCTATCTGAACAGCGGCAGGGAGTATATATTAAATACTTAACCACTGTGACCAGCGTTTAACAATAACTGCCGACTGCTGTGTTTAAATATCAGGCCGTGGAGTGTCTTGCTAAAACCTAAGGCTGCCTAGTAAGTTCTTAGTTTGGCAAAATAGGTTTTCAGAAGGTCAGAAGCGCCATAAGTGATGAAACTGGAACCTAGCTGCTGAGCCGTTGCAGTTAGGGTGAGCCCAGAGGACTTTATCCAGGTGCAGTATATTTAATTATCTCCACTCTTCCGCCTGGCAAAGGAGATCAAATAGTCATCCAAATAGGATTTGATTGGCTGCATTACTTGCATTTTGGCCATGTTGCCAGCAGTTCCTACAGCATTATGTGCGTACTAGGCTGCCAGTGTTTCTCACCCATTACCTCTGTGGACTTAGCAGCAGCACAAACATGTGTGTTCCTATCATGTAACACTGCACTTTAAGCCCCTTCGGGCTGAGACTGAAACAATCTTGCCGACCAAGTGAGTAAATCATACACGTGCTTACCATTCTCATGCTAACAATTGTCATTCAGAGCCTGTGCAGATTTTGACCCTTGTATGCAGCTAATTTATTGAGCTAACTTAAAAGCAATTTTCCATGAAAAATGACCCCGTAAAAACTGTCAATGGTCTTCCACAGGAAGCTTGCATACTTTCCCCTAAGGGAAAGAGGTGGGTTGGGGGGCAGGCCAGCTGAGAGATGCACCAGGATCTCATTTTGAAATCCCAGTGCTTTGCACATTCAAAATACGCAGAGTGGAAACAACTCCACAGTACTTGCAGTCAGTGTATTTTTTAGGAGAAACTCTATAGGGAATTTCTTTAAAAATGGACTTGAAATATCAGTCGAAAGACTCCTAATTACTCTCTCTGGGGGTAACTGTTTAATAAAGCGCTTAGTTTTACGTGCAAACGACATGAAAAACTATTAAGTATTTTAGTCATATATAGTATGCATGTAAACGGCCATTTATGAGCGTAACTGATGCAGTCGCATGTTGGTCCAGTCGCATGTACTTTTGCAGAGGGGCGGAGAATGGGTGGAGCGCACAAGTACATGCATAAATTATGAAAGTAAGTGTTAAGTGAGCACACCTTAAATTAACATATTTTTTGGCCATTTATACTAGATTTTTTATAAAGTCAAGTGTGTGCATACTTGAATTTATAAAACTGTAACATATACACATAAAAGCTCACGTTAACTATAGGGGAGTTTATAAAATCAGCCTCTATGCCTAGATTTGGAGGCGGAGAAGGTGCCTATGTATCTTTTATAAAACACTAGCACGAGTCCTGCAGAAATAGGGCCTAGATTGTGGGCACGGATATTGACACTTACTAGTGCCTAAAGTACACACATAAGTGTGTATTTATACAATCTGCGCATAAATCATGATTCTGCCCAAACTCTTCCCCCTGACCACGCCTGCTCTTACACTTTTAGAGGACATGCACCTTGCAGACTTTCAGGCATGGCCTAATGTTGTAAGAAGTCAATTTATTACTCTTATCTGCTTCACATCATGCTAAAGGAACGGTTTAAGCACGTTGCCATAGAGTCCTGCAGTGCTGGATTAACAGTTTATATGTTACCTCTCGCGAGAATGTAAATATGCTATACTCCCCCTGGTGATGGTATACTCCTTTCCCTTCTGTAAGTACAAATAGCCCTGTTCAATGTATTCCCCCTTGTTTATTGTAAACCACTTTGACCTGGTGAAAAGCGGTATATAAGCACGGCTAAATAAATATATGCTGACAAGAAGTCCCAACTCGAGTTTCGTTGGCTAAGAATCGACAGAGACATGCTAGTGCTTGCTTCTATATAAGCTTTTTGGGGATGGTTTGCTTAGATTTGCCATAAGTAGTTGTATTTGATGCTGAATACTTTATCCTCTGAAGCCAACAGTCTTAGCTGATGAGACTAGAGTTGACTTTTTGGCAGCGTTGTCAACTTGTTCCAGCACAATGCCGACTCTATGGCAACATGCTTAAACCATTGCTTGAGCATGTTATGATGCAAATAAGTGTTTTGCGTTTTAAATTTCACCTTGAAAATAGTTAAGTTCTTTTTTCATGTTGGTTTGCTGATTTACAGAAGAAAAATTACAATAAATTTGGAAAGGCTGGGGGACCAGTGATTGAAATTACTTTAGCACATACAGCAAACAAGAGTATTACGGCCGTATAGTTGCACCACACCGAGGTCCCTTGTTTTTATCAGTATGATAAATTGTTGTTCAAAAATTAATTTAAAATGTTTGTAGTGTACTAGTTATATTTTGCACACTTTTGTTGTATGAGGTTTTGTATGGTGTAAGCTAACTTTATAAGAGGCCTTTGCATGTGTAAATCAGCGCTCTACCTATGAAAATTAATGATTTTATTGTGTCTGATACTGGGAGAGACTGAATTATTTGAAGATTTAAATATTTTACACTAGTTCACAAGTCCTCCCTCTTTTTGGGATGGATTGTATGTGGTCCCCGATATTAATGTATGTCCCTATATGTCCATTTTTGATACATTGGTTCAGTAAAAGACATCTGTCACCAGCATTCATTCACTCTCCTAGAGTTCTCACCACTCACTTGTAAAATGTTTCACATCCTTATCCATTTTTCACATTCTACAGTCAAAAAATACAATTCAAAATGCATTGCAGTAGAAGTTTGTTTCACTGATATAACAACATATTCTACCCCTTCAATGTGAAAGAACAATTATTGAGATATTCAAAAAGTAATTAAGCATAAGGAGCCAAAAAGTCTGGATTGCTTAACTTTTCACACACTTTGTTTAACAACCCAAATTATCTCCGTTTCCAAAAATTGCCTTAATAAGGCTCATAATAGGTTAAGCAGAACCCGCTGTGTCCAGTCACAGTAGGTGAGCTGATCTGAATGCTTCTAGATGAAGAATCATCTCTTTGTAGTTCTGAAGTGAATTTGAAGCAAACATCTAAACGTGAAGGCTATAAGAAAACATCAGTGGGTTTTGAACATTTTATTTATTTATTTATTTAGCATACATTTGTATACCGCTACTTCCAGCGATCAGGAGCGGATTTGATTACATGACGGAGCTGTCAGATCAGGACAGAACAAATTTCAAATATACAAGGTGATTTACAGGATTTATTTAGACAGTTTTGTATACCGCCTTATCCTTCAATCAAAGCGGTCACAACACAATTGGGGGATACATTTAATACGCGGGGATATGAGACACATACACTAATACTTACAGGGAACATGGGCAATGGAGGGTTAAGTGGCTTGCCCAAGACCACAAGGAGCATCTGTGGGACTAGAAACCCCAGTCCTTCCAGCCCAAGGTTGCTGTCCTCTAGTGGGATTTGAACCCCCGACCTTCTGGCCTGAAGTACCTTGCCCCATCCCTTAAACATCCCTTAAAACATTGTCAGGTCCATTATTGTAAAGTGGAAACAGTTTGTCACCACTAAGACACTGTTTTAGTCTGGCCATACCTCCAAAATCAGTAGCCATGGGTTAAAGAAACATCTGAGGAAGGTCACTATAAAGCTTCGGATTGCTTGAAAAGAACTACAGAGGTCTCATGCTGAGATATGGAAAAATGTTGACTCTTCCAGCAATTTCAAGATTATGCCACAAACATGACCTGTACAGTAGGAATGGAAGAGTAGCCTAGTGACCAAGAGATTTATTTTTATTTATTTTATTTATTTAACCAGTTTTCTATACTGCCTTATCCTTCAATCAGAGCGGTTTACATTATGTAATCACTACAAACAGGTGCTGGATACATTCCCTTGTCCCCGAAGGGCTCACAATCTATGTGTACCTGAGGCAACGGAGGGTTAAGTGGCTTGCCCAAGGCCACAAGGAGTACCTATAGGACTAGAAACCCCAGTCCCTCCGGCCTGAGAGTGCTGTCCCCCTAGGTGAGACTTGAACCTCCGGCCTGAGGTACCATGTCCTCCCTCTTTCAACGTTCAATTCCCATTGGCACTCCGTGTGGCCTTGGGCAAGTCACTTTACCCTCCATTGCCTCAGAAGAAAGGACTGGCAATCTACTAATGGTCATATTTACCAAGAAAACCCAGGGGCTGCTGGGTTGTCAGGAGTCAGCATTGACTTGATGGCACACATTGAATGGCCTGTATTGGGGGGGGGGAGGGGGCAAGAAGAAAGCTGCTACTGAAAAAAAGCTATATGATATGCCACACAGTATTTGTAAAGAAACACTTAGGGACACTAAACACATGGCAGAGAAGGTTTTGTGATCTGATGAGACCTTCAATGTTAAGCTATATGAGGGTAAATTTAGAACAGGGCACCAAGGATAAGGCAGCCAAAATATTCCTATTGACATGCTAGCGTAAGTGGTAGCGATCATGCTTTAAATTCAGGAGTGGGTATTTACACTTGTTGAACCAAGGAAGAGCAGGTAATACAGGACACCATACAATTTCGGTCAAAATGCCTGTGAGGTCTGTCCCAACACATGTTTCAGCGCTAGGCCTTCATCAGGGGCTCAGGACCTCAATTAGAAAGGGAGACACAACAATGTAAGAAGCAATTAAAGCAAACAGCAAAAACAATTAAACGTATATGGAAAGGGAAGTAGCACATGTGCATTATCAAAAAATCAACCCATATATCCAATGACATAAAATAATGAATACATGTATAATATGGTAAATATAAAATATATACAGACAATGTGTCATAAAAGGGACAAATTGGCAAATTAAAACTTGTGATGGGATAAAAACAAGTGGAAAAATAGAAAAGTAAAAGACTGGAAAGTATAATTGACCTATAGTCATACAAGCAAATGGAACACAGAACTATGCTCCTAAATGATAGCCAAGAAGCACATCTAATGAATGAAAATAATAAAACTACTTACAAAAAGGGGTAAACTCTCTAAGGAGGCACATAACTAGTAAGCAACCAGCATCTTCTGCCAGTACCAGCCCCTATTGTCCCAGTCCAGGATCAGGTTCTCCCAGCACACCCCCTTCTACAAGCATTAGTACTGCTACTTACTATAGCATTTATGTGGTGGCACAAGATGTACACAGCGCTGTACATAGAGATGTAAGGCACATCCCTGCTAGTCAGAGCTTGCAAGCTAATCAAGATGAAGAACATTGCAAAACTGGGGACCAGAGTAGAGAGGAAAGATAGTGAGGAACTGCAGAATGAATGCATCAGCACGTGTCCCCCTTCTCCAAATCCCAGTATCAGCACCAGCCATCCTGCAAGCCACAGCATCAGCTCCAGCAGGAGCTGGAATCTGTGCCCACCCCCCCCCCCCTTTCCCAGCACCAGCATCCAGCATCCCCCCTTCTCCAAGCCCCATTAGCTGTCAGCATCAGCTTGTACCAGCTGCAGCCCCTTCTCCTACGTTTAAGCAGAGCGGTGGGAGCTTTTGCCCTGCTCCTGAGGCTCTGTGCTACTACTTCCCTGGTACACTGGAGGATTTGAAACACAAGAGCAGTACCTGTTCTTGTGTTTCATACCCCACTGTGGTACCCAGAAGAAGCAGCATAATGGTGGGCGCAAAGATACAAGCTCCTGCTCACTGCAGAGGCTCTCCATCTGCAACAGTAGCTGCTGAATAATGTCATCATGAGTTTCCAGTTATAACTGGAAACCACAATTTCCCCACTGGGGCTTTCTGGTTATAACAAAAATCTGAAGCAGTCTTCATAAACAACATGTGCACTTGTGAACTTTGCTTGTGCTCCACCCAGACCATGCCCCTGAATACGCCATCTGGCAAAAGACACTTCCATATCGCCTTGCTAGACCAGCCCAAATAAGTGTGTTGTGTTCCCCTACCAGCAGATCAGTGGAGACAGAGAACCAATGAAATGCCCAGGTTTTAATGACATCAGTCCCATGCCTCTTATCAGCCTGAGCCACTAGACGGCAACTCAGTATTTTTCTGTCTCCAGCAGATGGTGGTTGGATTTTCTCAGCTCTAATAAATCTGTACAGAAGAAAGAGATTGATTTTGCTAGTGAACGACCACCGCGAGGGTGACTCTTTCATTTCAGCGTGATGCTCCACTAGATTGTGATCTTTTAGGTAGCGATAGGAGGGGGGAAAATTGATTCAGCTCCATTCTCTTATCCTGTTAAGAGCCTGCTGGGCAACCAGAATATTGGAAGGATTTGGATGGAATTTGGCTGCCTCACACAGCCTCAATGCCCCCTCCCTCCTCCTCTGTCCCCCCTGCTTTCCCCCCCCTCCCTACAAAGACTGAAGATAACTCAGAGGTATGTGCCTGCAAACCTGTTAAAAAAAAAAAAAAAAAAAAAGGGAAAACATTGTTTGGGAGTAGCACTAAGCCCAACACATTTTGCCCTGCCTTTGGCTCCCAGGGGATGAGTATCAAGGCTTGTCCTCATCATTGTCTTTGTTTGGGGCTCCTGAACTCAGCTGTTTTGTGGTGTAAATTAGGGTGGACTGCGGGCAACTGGGGCTCAGTGCTGGGGCTTCCTACCATTTTCCATTGCTTGCTGGTAATGTTTTTCTGTCTTTATGCGCCTTGCATCCAAGTGCTATAGGGCTGGTACCTCTGGCCTGGTCTGAACCTCTGGCCTGCTCAGACCCAACACTTTTCTGCTGTTCAAGTTTCAAACCTGCAGATCAAGCAATTCTGTCAAGTTATGAGCCATACAGCAGAGCCATTGTTTTTGAGCCATGGCTATGTGCAAGAGAACGCGCTGCTGAGGCTATTTCTCTTCTACTGGTCCCAACATTTGCAACAATGTATGAACCTGCATACCAGCATCTTTCTCTTACCATGAACCTTTGTTTGGAGAAGGACTACCTGACAACTGTTACCTGATTCGCTTTAGATGTTGCACAGTATCTGAGTCCAGCCAATCCTCATGCTCTGACAAGGAAGTCAGGACAAAGAATTGCACAGACACTTTCAGAGACACCTCTTTAGGCACTTGGAGACTTTTTCACACTACCCGGCTAACCTCGGGAGGAGTGAATCTCTCCCACAGACCTGACGCTCTGTGTTATCACACTGCTTGGTCAAATGCCTGCAACCTGCATTGGACCACTGCCATTCTTGGGACTTAGTGCCTTTCTGGAGACAACTTCTTAAACCCAGCCACAATCATCCTCTTGGCAAAGCTAAGGTACTGAATCTTAATCCTCCTGGGGGTGGGCTTATCTAGACAGGCAGTTAATTTTCTGTATGTCTAAGTGCAAAGCGAATCAGAGACTTTGGTTGTGAAAACAGTGATTTATGATCTTGGTGTAATTGCAATCATAGGGCTATATAACTTGTTACCTCATAAGTTTAATTTATTCTGTATCTGCATTATTTTTCTATCAGCAATAAATTCTCTATATATAAACACAGGGTTGGTTTCCTTTATCTCATGTGATTCATTTGTCAGCAGTCCCATAGAATCTTGGGAAAAGAGGGCGATAGCAATACCTCTAGAACTATCAAGTAATACATATTTATTATATACTTGCTACTGACAATAATCTCCACAGATTTTGGGGGTTCATCCGGGATAGGTTGTTCTGAATGAACCATGTTTCACAGAACTGAATTGATCAATTCTGAATGAGCTAGCCTTGAATTTTCCCCTTTAAGACTGTTTGTCTGATTTATGATGACTCTGACAGGCAGCATTGCTGACCAGTACAGTTTAGCGGTGCAAAAGCTCGCAGCTGTACGCTAGGACCAGGAACAGATTCCAGAGAATATTGCACAGATCAATAAATGCCTCAAATTGGACCCACATGAGCCTTCAAGGACAGATAACATTTTTAGTGGGGTGCTTGACAGATTGCTGGGTCATAAAGGAAAACGAACAGTCTGATTGCCGAACACTCTTGTGTGATGCATATCTTTAAAAATAAATCACTGGAGGCTCTATAGCACATTCAGAACAGACGATTTGTGCGCTGCTGATTTGAAGGAGTCCCACATTCAAATCCAGTCTATTACTGTTATGCTGAGAAAACTGGAGCAGGAAAATGCTGATTTGCAAAGAAACCAGGTCACATGAGTAGGAGGGGGAGGAACCCCCCCCGCCCGACTGCCCCTTGACTTGCAGTTTGAAAAGTGCCAGGATGTATTAGAATGGCTTGCTGTTTTAGATGAGCAGGAATCTATAAGAGCGTCAAGTTTATTTGTTTATTTATTTAGCTATGCTTATATATCGCTTTTCACCAGGTCAAAGCGAGTTACATTAAACAACGAGATACATCGAACAGGTCGTAACTTATAGATTTGAATTGACAGAGGAAAATACTAGGCTCCAAGAGGAAAAGTCTCAGTATGAATTGAAATACAGGGCTTTGCTTAGTCATTTGAAAGCCCTGTATTTCAATTAGCTCTTGAGAGAGAAAGAAATGCCTCCCTTCAAGCTGAGCAGCGTATACATAAACGGGCATTAGAGAGGAATAAACGGGCACTAATCAAGTTGAAAAAGGACTGGTCCCAGTTACAGAGTGAGCTTAATTTACCAAAAGGTCAGCTCATGCCTTGCAGTCCTCGATCTGTTTCCCAAAGCTCATCTCTTCTCACAGTATATGACCCAGAAGATAAGATTGTCACTGAGAAGTCTGCCCAGATTAAGACGACAGCCTTGCAAGGATGGCCTGTCAGCTTTAGTGCCTATGCCCAAGCAGTAGAGACATAAAGCTGTGAAAAAGGCACCCCGCTCTCAACCTCTTCTCATGGAGGGAGAGGTGAGGAGGGGGGTGAGAAGGCATCCGAATGAAGGGAAACTGTGCCTATCATGGCCACAAAAGGGATGTGAAGGCAAACAAAATCCTTCACTCCTCAGAGCCCGAGCACAACAAAAGAGCAGGGTGGACATGTGATCATAAATGAACATTTAGTTGAGCTAAGAGGCTTTCCAGGGAAAGAGACATGCTCTGGTATCTGCCCTGGGCATTTGATGGAGCATGTCAGCAGTTTCTTCGGGCAATGGCCCAAAATGTCAAGACTGACCTTGCCACTGTGGAGAAGGTACTGAAAAAAAACATTTTGGTTTATACCCTGATACTGCTAGTGTCAAGCAAGCAGTATGATTTTTAAGAGGGATGAATCACTGAGAGAGTATGCTTACCGGCTCAGGCAGACCTTCTTTCAAAGTGATTTATTTATTTATTTAATGCTTTTATATACTGTGCTTTTTAAAATCAGTGCGGTTCACAGATAATGATCTACCCTGGGAGGTCATAGAACATCACCGGGAATTTTGTGATTTGTTTTACCAATCTATACCTTCCTCCACAAAGGCCCATTTGTACGAGAGGTGCCATGAGCCCCCCTCTCTTACTTGATAGAGCACGCAGAGGGGATTTATGCAGCTTTTGCCAAAACCCGTGCTAATGTAAAAAAGGAGCGGAAAACCAAAAACCACGGCCTAACACAGTGGAGGTTTCAAAAGGACTTTATTGGTAGACCCAACTAAAATGTTTCGGCCTGAGGCCTTCTTCAGGGGTCTAAAAATAAACATAGACATAAAATTATACATACATAATACAACCTAACATTAAAAACTTATATTAGGAAATATATAAAAAACATATATTTAAAAAATATATATATATTTTAAATATTAAAAATATTTTAAAAATTCTGCATACAAATAAAATACATTACCACAGAGGATAAAAAGCAACGTATAAAGTGTGGACCAAGCCACTCTTCCCAATTAAAAAAATATATACTTTTTTTAATATATGTTTTTTATATATTTCCTAATATAAGTTTTTAATGTTAGGTTGTATTATGTATGTATAATTTTATGTCTATGTTTATTTTTAGACCCCTGAAGAAGGCCTCAGGCTGAAACGTTTTAGTTGGGTCTACCAATAAAGTCCTTTTGAAACCTCCACTGTGTTAGGCCGTGGTTCTTGGTTTTCCGCTCCTTTTTTCCTTTCACTTTTGTGGAACCCTCCTTCTCCTGCTGTTTGGTTTAAAACTTGTGCTAATAGGAACAGCAAGGTAAAGGCTTCTAGTTGGCCAAAGCAGAGTGCACTGTCAAATCCACTCTTACTTTAGAAAGTAACATTCCTTCTGTTCCACAGGCTCCTTCCAGGCCACCACAGAGTGATCAGACATTTGGGCCTAAGCAGAGTTCTGGCAGCCAGCATTCCCCTTGGTAGAACCAGAACTGGAGGAGGAAGCCTGGTGGTGACATGACTCAACATGTAGAAAGGAAACTAGATGAATTTGCTGCCACCTTGACTGCAGCTTTCTCTAATTTCCAAAGGAAGACTCCCCCTGAGAAGGAGCCACAAAAGACACCAGCAAGATCTGTTGCTCCTGGGAGCAGTCCTGGGCCTAGCTAGCCAAAAGTGGAAAAGACTAAAACCCCTCCCCCTTCTGATGATAGTGAATGACTAACTGGATTTGTTTCTCTTCCACAGGTCACTGTCTCTTGGGTACAGCCAGCTCAGACATCCAGGCCGGCTGGAGAGGCCATGCCCTCATACAGAGTGATAGTTCCCCAGTGGATTGCGGGGTTCCATCAGGAAGCACAGGTACTTTCTCGGTAAACCTGAGCCAAAAGTCTGAGGTATACTATTCCTGGTAAAGTCCAACAGGTGTTTCCCTGTGAGGGTCTAATAGATTCAGCCTCTGAAGTTACCCTTATTACCTTGAGTCTCTTTGACAGGCTCACTGCTTCATTGAAGGGACAAGATACCCTATGCATAACACCCACTGAGTGGTCACTCGTAGCTTATGGTGAACAGTCCATAAAGACCATAGGTCAAGTCTGGCTTAACCTCCAAATTGGAAAGTTACAGGTGAAACATCCTGTGATTATTACTAAGTGCCCTGGGGAGGAACCTTTGATTGGCAATGAGCTCCTAAAAAGGTTGTGCCCCATACTGGACTATATATATCCAAGAAGTGATCTGGACACAGGTCACCCATCCTATACCTTATGCTAGAGTGAAATGTGACAAAAGGCTCAGTGGTCCTTGTTCCGTGGAATGGAAGGACACTTTTTTTTAACTTTGTTTATTCATTATGCAAGGAAAAAAACAACATAGTAACACTGAACACATCTCTTATATATAACACACATCATCGGCTCTTAAAACAATGGAAGAGGGAGGTGTAAGCCCCCAGCTGTACAGACCCACAGACAGGTTCATATATTTGTTTTCAAGCATCATACAGGGAAATCTAACAATCATTTATAAGTTATGGCTACCAACCTAGGGCTTCAAATTTCAACAATGGTTATTGTCTCATGCTCTCCTCTTATGATCCCTTATATCCAAATGAAATTGTAGGGAGCATAGTTGAAAAAGTACGAGTTGAGATAGGTTATTAACATGATCATAAGTTAGAATACCCTCAATGGCAGGGCCAATATAAACTACATTGTACTAACCAAGGATAATACCTGACAAGGATGTATATTCAAAAATAAATTATACAATGTGACGCATGTGTTATACAATAATCAATACCAAATAGAAAAGTGTAGAAATAGTTAACTAGAAAATTACAAAACCATTTTTGGAGGAAGCAAAAGTATAGAAATAAAGTTAGAAATAAAAATATATAAATTGTAAAATTTTTAATTTAAGTTTTAAATTTTTTAAACTTCAAACTTTTTAAAGGTGCACCTTCTGCCTACAACCAATCATTATTCTTCCTTTTAATTGTTGGTCTTTTGGTCTATGGGGACTGGAGGAGATAAACCACAGGAGTACTAGATCTATTGGCTCAGAAAAAGACCTATATACGAGGTGTAACAAAAAAGCTATCCCCTTAGGTCTCTGCAGATATGAGGAACTGAGATTCCTCCGCACCGCATAAGTTAGTGGGAAAGTCTAATGAAGGGACTTTTGAGTGTATAAACCCCAAAGATTTTCAAAACTGTCCAGTTGTCCCTTAAGCATAAAAGATAGCTTATCCATATTCATCACTTCATTTATATGTATCTGCCATTCTAGGATATCAGGTCCTTGCTTATCTTGCCAACAATGAGTTATGACTATCTGAGCCACCACTAATAATCGGGCAGCAAGACCAACTTCCTGGCCTGGAATGATTAAACCACTCACACCATAACCCAAGAGACCGGTCACAGGCTCAACCAAATGAGTAGTGCCTGTATAGGCATTAATCAATTTTGGTACCTGCATCCATAAATCTTTAACCTGGGGACAGTCCCACCACACATGGAAGAGGTGCCAGTACCACCACAACCCTGTCAGCAGCCATCAGTATCACAAATTCCCAATCTATGCATATGAACTGGTGTAATATAGGCCTGCTATAAGAGTTTAAACTGAGTTTGCCAGCACAAGGTACTTCGATCACAGTGATATAACTTAGTGGATAGTGTGCCACTCGGCCACCGAGAACTCCTGTCCTATAAAGTCATGCCAGCCCTCCACATGCTCACCCAGTCCAGGAAAGCTTAGGTCCAACAGTTATCATTATATCTTGGCTAAGACCCCTCTCCAACCTCGTCCATCTTGAAACAACACTCTTTCTAGTGCCGTGGGAAGACATGTCAGCTGGGACCAACATTCTTTTCGGAGCACAAAATAGCGCAGCTGAAAATTCTAGAAGAAGGGAACAGACACCCCCCTCTTCGAACTAGCTGGTCTAAGCTCATGAATGTATCTCTCTCAATATGGAAGGACATTTCTATCAGGATTAATTTGCAGAGATCAGCAGACCTCCAAATCCTAGAGCTCAAGTATGAAGGGGCTGGGAATGAGGGTCAGAGAAATTGTGATGTAATCACAATTGAAAAGGGCTCGATAGCTAGCACTATCCTTGATACTGACTGTCTGCAGATATTCCTGAAGGGCTCCACAGTCCAGACAGACCAGGCCAGGGAGACTCTGGAGGTTACCGAGGTAAGAAGTGGAGGAGTGGCCTAGTGATTGGGGCAGGGTACTTCAGGCCGGAAGGTCGGGGGTTCAAATCCCACTAGAGGACAGCAACTTTGGGCCGGAAGGACTGTGGTTTCTAGTCCCACAGGTGCTCCTTGTGGTCTTGGGCAAGCCACTTAACCCTCCATAGCCCATGTTCCCTGTAAAATAGTTATCTCCAAGTTATAATGCCCTGTTCAATGTAATTTCAGTTTGTTCAATGTAAACCGCACTGATGCAGAATAGCGCGGTATATGAGAGAATGTAAATAAATAAATAAAATAAATAAATAAGAACCCCTCCTGTTTCTGACCCCTGTCAAGGCCATCCTAGTAAACTAGCAGTAATCTCCTTGGATAATAAAGGTCCATACATTCATGTATGGGTGGACACCCACCAGAAGGAAACAGCCTACCTGCTACTGCACTGTGATCACTCACTCATCAGTGAAACCCTCTTCCGTCACCTTAATCACCAGGCTACCATTGATTGGGTTAGGAGAATCTCAACCTCCTTCCAGGTGCCTGGAGAGGACCCCAAGACATGGGTGAGTCTGCATTCTTTCCTTGCAAGTTGGGGGTAAATCTTTCAAACACACCTTTTCTAACATGAGGGCTTAAGTCGTCCTCCTATATAGGCTCAGATTGCCTTCTTGGACTCAGAGCTTATGTGGATTTGGTGAATAACATCCTCTGGAGTAGGATGGAGGGTGAGCCAGTGGAGTGGCCTGGTAACCATCCATCACTGAGAGCTGGACAGACCACCCCTCAGGTTTGCGAAGTGGTGAGTGTGGAGGATGTCCAAATACCAGGGAAGGTACAGGATTATCCCCTCAAGGTCCATATAACCAGGGGGCAAACAATCTTAGACATCCCGGTCTTCTTCAACCCTAAGTCCCATTTTGTGGAGCTGGGTCTGATTACTGGCCCCATCCCCTGTATAGAGGCCACAGTGCCAATGTTGCATCTATTCATCACCAGCGCAAGACCAGGACACATTAGCATTGCTAAAGGGGAACCCTTGGGATACTTGGTAGGAGAATCATTCCCAAGCGTAGAGCTGACTCTCCAGATTATTTGTGAGGTCCCAGATTCCTGGCATCTCTGCAAAGGAGGGGGACCCCCTTGAGTATATAAGAACCTCACCTTGAGGCTTCCTTATCCTACAGTTTATCTGACCTCATAGTGCTGTATCCACCCAGGTGCACCTAGAACAGGACCATTTGATCTTGTCAAGGAAACTTGACGAGCCCCACAGTTCCCATACCCACCAGGGAAAGGCGCTCCAGATAGTCCAAGCTATCAAAGCCATCTCTCTCCAAGAGGAAATAGAGGAGAAGGTCAAAATTTCCCCAAATAGAAAATTGCCCTGGCCTCCTATATATCTGTTCAGGAAATCATTAATTCCCTAGAAAGGAAAGGAATTATATGCCAGTGCAATAGCATGTATAATGTTCTGTTGTGGCCTGTCATCAAGAAAGATTTAAGCTGGCACATAGTCCTGGACTGCTGCCATCTTAACAAGAAAGTACTCCTGTCCAGATGACCCATGGAACACCTGGAACAGAACTTAGCCACTGTAAAAAGTGCAAAATAGTTCACCAGTCTGAACCTTGCCCCAGGATTTTGGACTGTTCCTGTCCATCCTGAGGATTAACATAAGCTGGCCTTCACCTTTGGTAGGCGGCAATACACCTGGAATAGGACACCCTTCGGGTATCTGAACACACCAGAAGACTTCAATATTTTCCTGCATAAAAACCTGCCTGATGCTGAGGCTAAAGGCACCCTTGTGTACGTAGATGATATCTTAGTGAAGAACACCACCTTTTCTGACCATTTGAAGGAAATAGAGCATGTCTTCCAACAATTAAAAGCTGCAGGAGCGAAGCTGTCCTTGTCAAAGGGTCAATGGTGACGAAAATCCCCCAATTATTTGGGATATGAAGTTTATGCTGATGGGTTGCAGCCCCTAAAGAAAAGAATTGTGGTTCTGCAGCAACTTAGATGCCCAATCAATTTAAGTGAGCTTCACTCCTTCTTGGGCATCTGTAATTATTCCTGTCAATTTGTGGACCAATATGTGGAGATTTCCCGGCCCCTGATCAAACTCCTCAAAAGGAATGCACCTTGGGCATAGGAACCTGAACAAGAGGCCACCCTAGGGGAGCTGAAAGCTGTGCCAAGCTCCCTGCCTCACTTGCCCAGAAAGTGGCAAGAAATTCTTTGTGGAACTAAGTTTCGCCAATCATTCTGAGTACTGTCTTGTATCAAATGCATGACACAGTCAGGAAATTATTGCTTATGCCAGCAAGGTTTTAACAGAAGTGGAGAGGAAATAGACTGTGAAAAGCCTTGTGGTCCACTGTCTGGGCCCTCCAGCACTTCCATAGTTACATCCAAGGTGAGAGGTTAGTTGTAGAAACCCATCACCAACCTGTAAGATTTGGTCAGTTATTCTTCTGTAGGTCCTGGGTTCATTTCACTTCACAGAGGCAGTAGGGTTTTCAACAAAACAAGCAAACAGGTGTGGCTTGGAGAAAGGTTTTTATGTAGAAATAGGCTTAATACATAGGTATTGAACAGAGGTATATGGTGATTGTTACAGAGCTGTTTCAGTGTGCATCAATGAATCTGTGTGTGCATGTGCATGTGTGAAGTGTGAGAGAGAGATAGGCCAGAACATGTGTTTCAGAGCCTCATGGCAAGGGAGAGAGAGAGAGAGCGGGGGAGGGGTGAAGGGAATTGATTATCAGAGCCTCCTGTCCTTCATTTCCGATGAATGGTGAAAGAGAGAGAGAGACAGGAAGTGTTTCTGTCCTTTATAGTGAATTGAATCCTCTCCAGCCCTTCCCCTTGAGGTCTGCTAGCCACTCCCTTTAAGGTCTGCTATTCTTGATTTAGCAAGGAGGGGCTTCAGACAGGCCTTGGAGAATGAAATCACAAGGGGGTCAGAGTTAATCTCATCTTGTAAACTGTCCTATTACCTTTGGAGACTGAAGTCACCAGAGTCCAAAGCTGCATGGAATCCAGGGTCTGGGGAAAAAGCCATGACTCCTATGTCATGTATGCTGACATCTCCCACACCTTTTTATTTTTATTTATTATTTGTGCCTGGAAATGGTGGAAGCAAGCCTGTGGTACCTGTCCCAGCTGCCATTACATGATAGTAGGCAGCTTGTCTAATATCTCCTGTATTAAATACCTTGCTATGTCCAGCAAGTCCCCTGTCCTGCACAGTACTGTCTCTAGTGTTCTAGAGATAAACAAGTCTCCTTATGAGTCCAAACCTCGTGTCTTAGGTAGAGCAGCCACTACTGGGGGGGGGGGGGGGACGACGACGACGGGACGACCCAATATGCTACCTCCGTGCCCGTCTTAGAGAGAGTGAACAGTGCATAAGGTCTGCAGGAATTTTTGAGGAAGCTAAAGCAAAAAGGTACCAGGATGCTATGAGTGAGGATAGGAAGCAATACTAGACTGCAGCTGACTCTGGTATTCAGTGTAATAGGAAATGCCAAATTAGCCAAATTAGCAGGCCAAATTAGCCTGGATGTAGGGGTGAATGCTGGAGAAATTCAGGGTAACTACCTTAAAATGTTGTTGATGTGTATGACATGCGTTGCAAGGATATGTACATTTGCTTCATCTTACAGCACAGGAAAATTACGATAATGCATAGCAATATTTGTACAGCAGTTAAAATAATAATAGGGTGAATAAAAACATTAAAGACATGATCAGCAGTAGGTGAGTAACCAAATAACAATTCCCACACAGACACGTGAGCATCTTATAGCAAATGTCCAACAATTTGTTGAATGTGTCCATTCTCATAAGCAATGGTGGGATTCACTTCAGTGGATGTTGTTTTAAGGTGATCAATATAGGCATAGAGTTCTGTAAAGTTGAGCAGTTTATGTAGTGTCTCTTCTCCCATGCCAAGTGGTAAGGGATGCACAGCATATGAGATAAAGTCTGGAATGTCCATAGAGTCATTGGTAACCAGCGGTGTGGAATAAGTTGTCCCATTAATGGTGAGGGAGACCAGTGGTGTATGACTGCACCAGGTATTGTTTGGTAAATAGTTTGAACTGTACAACAAAGTGTTCTTGGGAAGGCGAATGCCATGCATTCTGGGAGCAATCGAAAAAGAAACATTCTGGGGAAAGAACAGATGAAAACAAAAGTGTCCAGCTCCAAGGTAATACAAACTGTGTGAGGTAGTCAGGGAATATGAGAGCTTAACAGTCAGGGAGCAAGAGGAGGAATTGTTCCAGCAGGAGGTGTCAGCCTCTTTAAACTGGTGAGGGTTGACACTTGAACTGAAATGTAGTCTGCTCACACAAACTGGGGTCCATCGGCTTGAATGACGTCCAGGTGTCATCCAGTGGCTGCACCCATGTGAGATGGTCCACAGGATACATAAGCATATTATCAAACTGCACCCCAATATTAACAATAGGATAAATAACTGTGTGTTGTCCTGACCATGGGATCAAAGTACAGATAGAGCAGCCTTGTGGTGAACAAGGCTATCAAGGTGAGCTATAGCAAATTCCGGTATTTTGGTACTAGCCATATGAATGAGAGATGGTGGCCAGTGTCCTAACTTAGCAGTGATCAGAATTTCCTTTAGTATAGTAATAAGCTCGATCTGTACTTGATCACAGGCAAGAGCCCAGGAAATATTCTTTCCCAATCTATATTCTGCATGTGCTAAGGTAACAATTTTCTGTTCTATAATGGGAGATATAAGAGCAAAGGTATCTACAACTACATTGGACAGTTTAGAGGAAGCTTCATTAATAATATGTTGTGAGGTAAAACCATCAGCAGCATGCTGAGCAGTGGATCCCATTTTATTACGGAGCACCTCTATATCAATTATATTAAGGGCACCCAGTGCAGTCCCTGTGCCACCTAAAATTGTATCAATTAATTCACGCTTGTGTCGAAATTGCTTGGCTCGGGGTGTTACTGACTGCATATCAAACCAAGTATTGAGCATTTGTATGTGGTTGGCAACAAACTGAGAACAATTTGGATATTTGTGAGTAACTAGAAACAATTTCGGAAATAGATGCCAAGTAAGAAAATGGTATTCCACATCATATAAAACATCGTGTGGTGCATCATATTTAATCTGAAAGGGATGTCCTTCCTGAAATGGGTGGATATCAGAAAGGTAGAGTACAGGAGGAGCAGAAGTGGTGGGAGGGGTAGGATGAGGGGTGGTAGGTAAACAAGATACATCCAAAAGGAATGAAGTCTCAGTGATGTGCTGTTGTTCACTCACAACCCATGTATAAGTTATTTTCCAGGTACCTCTGTCCTGACAGGAAATATTGTACAAAATCAAAGCAGGAGGACCTAGAAAGTAACGTTCTGGGCGTGCCCTCAATTCTTGTGTCCTTTCTAGAGAAGTGGAAACTGGTGGCTCCCACTGTACTTGAGTGATGTTTAATGAATAGAACACTGGCTTGTCCTGTACCGAACAGAAACTCAGGATGACCAGATCCTTTCCTTCCGGGAAAGGTGGGGGTATTTCTTGGTAGCGATACACTCCACCTGTGGAATTAGCCCAGCCAATCGTGCATATTCGGATGATAGTTCCTGTAATGAGACTTGAGTAGAAGAGAGCAGATACACTGAAGTCACCAGAGTCCAAAGCTGCATGAAATGTATGCTGACACAACCCATCAGGTTTCTAGGCAGTGATTGGATAAAATCTGGACAAGTTTCCAACAGCCCATCATCTCCTGGCCCTTGGAGGCAAGGTATGCTCAGAACTGCAGAAATGATGCAGCACAGGGCCTGGCAGAGCTGCATGACTGCACTGCCAGTGTGCCATTGGTGGACAATTCTGACCACAAGAGAGAGAGTCAGTCACACCTGAGCCAACTCAACATCAATTTTTATGATGAGAACGTCTGCAAGGACTTCCTCAAGGTATATGTGGACAGTTGTGTTTACCATCAAGAGCCTGACCATGTCCTGGCCACAGGAATATGAGTGGTCTGGGATCAGAACAACAAATCAATATGCTGAGATAGCTGCAGCTTTGGCAACTCTCCAATCTGCTGCCCAAAGAGGGGTCCACACTTTAACAATCTGTACTGACTCTAATTATGTCTGACACAATTTTGTTTCCCACCTCCCTAGTTGGAACACCAACAATATGCTGAATTCCAAAGAGAAATCTGTACAACACAAGGAACTAATCCTGGCCTTAGACCGAGTAGCATATGAAAATGACATGGCAGTTGACTGGAAGAAGGTGAAAGACCATGCCCGTATTAACAATCCTGACAAGATTGGGAATGATCTGGCTGGCCAGCTTGCCAAGGAAGGTGCCTGTTCTAGAGATCTTTGGCAATTGGAGGTTCCCTTGGACAACCTGACCATGTCTGTCAAAGCAGTCACCTGGCAACAAGCTCAACAGCTAGCTGCCCCACCGGTGGTACAGTGGTGTGGTGAGATTGTGGATCTTGACCTAGTGCATGCCCAAAAACAAGATCCTACCCTTAAAAGTTTCTACTCCTTTCTCCAGAACCCCCAGGAACATCCATTAACCCTAGAGAACTGCTAGGATAATGAGGAACTAAGGATTCTCTATATCTCCAAGGATATATTCCATCTCCAGAAGGACCTGTTGACTCATATGAGTAAACATGGTATTGTGCAATGGGTGGTACCTTGGGCCTTTCGAGGAGTTATGTTGCAACATGCCCATGACCAGGCTTGTGCTGGCCATAGAGGTGACAGTCACCTATGAAATGTTGAAACAAGTAGCATACTGGCCCAACATGTACCAACATGTCCAATTGTATACCAAAGGTTGTCCATTTTATTGCAGGTTTCAATCTGCTGCTCCTTTTCATAGAGCACCTTCAAGAAACAAAGGTCTGACCATGCCTTGGTCTGACCTCTAAAATGATTGGATTGGCCCAGTGACCCGAACCTCTTGAGGCAACAAATTTATGCTGTTACTTGCTTATTCACCAAGTGGGTTGAGTGCATTCCAGCACCCAACTGCACCGCTGAAACGACAGTCACCTTGTTGTTGAACCCTGTTTTCAACAGATGGGGTCTACTCATGCAGGTATTCTGACCAAGGTTCCCATTTCATGGGACAAGTTATCAAGCACCTGTGGAAGTTGTTAGGAATAAAGGCCAAAGTCCACATTGGTTATCGGTCACAGTCGTCTGATCAGGTGGAGAGAGCAAACAAAACCACTGTCAGCATCCTTTAGAAATATGTCTTCTCCTCTGGGAAGGATTGGGACATCGTTACCTTTGGTCCTGATGGCTATCAGCGCCACCTGTCATCAATCTATTGGCATGTCTTTTTTTGAAATGATGACAGGTAGGGTCATGGTACTGCCCCTCCATCTTCTGTACAGGACCAATGATGTAAACCTAACATGTGCTACAACTGCCCAAGAATATGTTACCCACTTAAGGCAACACTTGCAAAGTGTCTTTGCCTTTACCCAAAAGAATTTGGAAAGTTCTGCCAGAGGCAGGAAAGCCTACTATGATCTGAGGATTACCTCCAAAGAATACCAGATTGGCAATAATGTATTCTATTACAATTTTGGGAAGAATAGGGTCAAAGAAAATAAATTTCTACCTAGCTGGAATGGTCCATATCCTATTGTGGATAAAGCCGCCTCTGTTGCATATCAAATCCAAATAAAGAAAGGTATTGAGGATGAAAGCTCCATTAAATGGGTCCACATTAATCAGCTTCGACCATGTCAACCTAGGAAGCTTCTTCCAGAAGAACCTACCAATGGAGAGAAGGGTTTAACCTTGGAACAGGACATCCTGTTTGTTTTGTTTTACAGATGGAGAACTGAACCTTGGTCCTCTTCCTGATTTTGCTGACAGCGGGATACAAAGTTGCCAAATTGATTGAGCCTGACCTGCCTTCTGGTGTCGTGCTGCATGATACACCTGGATTCCTGATTACACAGTCCCAGATAGTCACACAGAAAGTCTTTGTGTCACTGGATCCACAACAGGTTTTATAGAAACACTTTGATATTTCTGATCCATGCATACCTAACAGACAATAGTGATTAAAAGCATGCATGGACTATACCACTGCTAATGTACAGAATATTTTGAGCTAGTTGGAGAAGGTTATGATCCAACAGCAAGAACACAGAACTAAAAGATTTGTAGGATTTGCTGTAGGTGCATTATTTACGGCCCTAGGCTCATTGTTTGCATCCACAATGTCTGTAGTGAATGCAGTATCTATAAGTAAACTCCATGGCAAGATCATATGTAATACTGTAACTGTGGTCAATCTTCATTCTAAGCTGATTAACCAGAATACAGCAGAATTAACTGTGCTTAAAGGTGTATAGTTAATGAGGAGCCTAGTTTCATGAAACCATTATGTGACCTTACCTATGATTTGTTTAGGGAACTAGATAACAGCATCAGTGACTTGATGCAAGGACAGATGTACAGAATATGGAAATTGCTTTTCTGTTGAATTTGCTTTTCATTGTGCCTGATAAGGTTTACCAGCTGAAATAAGCAGTTAATGTTGGCACCTGGTCTGAAAATATTTACCTGTGTATCGACACTTCTGAGTATTTAGTTTATCACCATGATGAACTGCAAGAGTATCTTGTACCTAATTTAGGCATGTGCCAATGCACCAAGGACATTCATTGGTTGTGCCCAGGTAAACATTTCCTGAAGGATACTACTGAAGTTCTTTGTGGTTTGACCACTGCAAATGTGAAAGAGAAATGCAAAGTTACCATGACTAAGTAGGATGATTTCTCTGAAACAAGGATTGCTGTTGTAAATCATTTATGGACAGCCAGCACCCCTCTGAAGGAACATCTGGTTACCAAGAATAAACATGACATCATTAATAAAGTTCCTCTACTCTACAATGTTTGCCTTATCGATGTTCCTAAGTACTCCATTGCTATTGTATGAATCTGTTTTATTTAGATTCATATACTGTTTCTACTGAAATCCAGGTGCTGGATGTGTTTCGAGGCCATGACATTAATTTCACTGAAGCCTTGAACTACTTACTGGACTACAAGAACTCTCACACAGTTGAACTGTCCATTGACCAGGAGAGCCTTGATGTCACTGATTACAACTTTAATTCATGTGATGTGGATATTTTACAGACTGATCTTATGTCTCATGTCATTGTTCCTGTCTTTGCCCTTCTTTTGGCAATTCAATTCCTGGTGTCCTTATATCAGCCAAGACAGATTAGTAAGTTTGGTATATCCCACTTGTCTGGACTGGTCTAGCAGGATGATATGGAAGGTGACATTTTATTTACCAGATAATGTCCTTTCCTTGAATTCTGCTAGACCAGTGTAAGACCCATCCCTGGAACTGTTTTTGATCTGTTCTATTGCAGCAGTACCTTTAGTCCGCTAAAGTTTACAGGCCCGATATTCGAAAGACATTTACATGGTTTACAACCCAGTAAACCATGTAAATGCCTGAGATGGGGATATTCAATGTCACCTACAGTTAGTGCCATTGAATATCCTTAAGTCCCCTATGCGCCCGATGCTATCCTGTTAGCATCGGGGCGTGTTGGGGGTGGAGTGGAGGCAGAGAATGGCACTAACTATACAGCAGAGATATTGGTTGCTGCCTGGTTAGCAGATGGCGCCTTAAAGATAGATACAGAACCTAACCTGGCAGCATCCAATATCGCAGCTGCACAGATAGCCTTGGTGGCTTCCGGCTTTGGCAGCAATCACCAAATATTCAATGCCATCGTCGCATCATTGAATATCCGGTTTAGGGGTCAGTGGGGAGGGCTATGTGCCTGTCAGCACATAGCTCTTCGAAGATCTGGACAGCAGAATCGAGCCCTACATTGTTGGTCTATAATATCCTACTGTGACAACCTTCTGATCAGTCTTTCCTCTACTTAGTTTCTCTACTGTTTGCTTAATCATTGTTGCTCTCATTGAGGTTGTGCGAGTTTTAACATGCTTTCCCATGTGCTTTGGGATAAATACTGAGTTTCCATGTAGTGGCTCAGGCTGATAGAGGCATGGGAGTGATGTCATTGAAACCTGGAAATTTCATTGGTTTTCTGTCTCCATCAATCTGTTGGTAGGGGAACACAACCCACTTGTCTGGGCTGATCTAGCAGGACTCAAGGAAATGACATCTGGTAAGTAAAATGTCACAATGTTCATGCTAGCATGCATGCTTTTACACCGCTTGGTATTTTACAAGAGACTGTTAACATATATGTGACCACATATGTACAAAAATAGCTCTTTAAAATTACCCCCGTCATATGGCATAAAACTGACACAACACATCACCCTGCATGGTGATGGCAGCATTATGTAGCAGCACTGGGAAGAGGGAGGCTTGTGAAGATTGAAGGAAAGATGGATAGAGCAAAATACAGACAAATCCTGGAGGAAAAATGGATTCTCTGCCAGACCTGGGACTGGGGAGAAGATTGATCTTTTGGCAACCAATGATCCTGAGCATCAAGCCAAAGCAACAAAGCAATGGCTCAGCAAGAAGAAAGTGAATGTCTGAGTGGCCAAGACAAAGCCAGACCAGAATCCAATAGAAAATCTGTGGCAAGACTTGAATAATGATTCCACTAAAAAAGCAAAACTAGGGGGCATGTCTACTAAAGTGTGGTAAGAGCTTTTGCAGCCTCTGTGTAGCATATGTAAAAATGCCATGCGGTAGCTGCAAAAATTGTGTGATATCTGCAGGGAGAGTGGTTAGCATCAAGCCTGCGGATACAGTGCATAGCTATCAATTATCGTGGTGACCCACGATCCTGGTATTTGCAGGCAATGTGGGTATTCCCATGCTGGCTGCTGATGCAGGGACTGTGGGTTCAAGACCAGGAAAAGGGGACGACAGAGCAATAACTTGCTCTGTTCTCCCCAATGCTGGAGCATCCATCTGATGCCCCCATGTGGCCCCTCTCAGTCCCCCCCCCCCATCACCCCTCCCCAGTGCTTGACTGTGCCGGTGACATGGATCTTCTGATCTAGGCACTGAAACCACTGCAGTCCACCACCTTTCAGAACCACCCAACTCCCCCTCCCCCCGTCCCAGACAGCATACTACCACTAAGGGATACTGTCTGGGGCGTCTTCGGGCCACCTTTCCAAACAGCAGAAATCCCGGCTACCCAGTTGACCATGTCCCCCCTCCCCACCCCCCCAACCTCTGACCTCCATTCATCTAGGCTAGCCAGTTGGCCAATATCTCCCCACCCTCTCGACCTCTAGCCATCCAGGTGGCATTCTGCAGCAGCAATTGCATCTATTTTGGCAGTCATCACACAATGATTCTTAGCACGGTGGCTCTCTCACATCACCACACCTTTTCCCAGCTCCAATCTCACCTCCCCCCGTACCATGCAAAATGCACATATGCATTTCGACTGCATTAGCTGTCACCGCGGCACTAACTTTCCCATGTTAGTGCCACGATGACAGTTAACGCACTTCAGTAAACATCCCCCTAGGTCTCCTCTTGTGATATAGGTTATCATTAAACTTTTTAGATTTAGGTAGGCCCTTCCAGTTTTAAAAGAAAGCAGGCAAGTAAGAGCTTGCTATAGAGGTTTTAATTAATTTCTGTTGACTTTAAGCAGGCAACTGCCTACTTGCTTTAGAAGTTTCACATTAACTTCTTTTAGATTTACATAGGCCCTTATAGTCTTAAAAGAAAACACAGGTAGTTAGACTTTTCCCACCCACCTCAAGTGCATCCCTTAATTCTTTTTCTTGTTTTATGTAAACATCTTGGTTTATGTTATATGTAAACCGCTTTGAATCCCATGATAGGGCGGTATAAAAACCTGTTCAATAGATAGATACAATTATTTATATTTAGCTCTCCCAATTAAGGGAGGGATTGAAATTTGACACCACAGTCTATTTTTTTAAAAAGCAATGACCCCTTAACAGGTAATTAGCAGTACATTAGGAAGCAAAACGAGGTTACTTACCCGTAACAGGAGTTCTCCATGGACAGCAGGATAAGTCAGTCACAATAGGTGTCATCATCCGACGGCGCCGAGACGGAAGTACTACTCTCTATAGCTCAGAAGGGCTTCTGAGCATGGGCCACCCAGGCCACCCCCCGGGTCAGCCCCTAGCCAGCCACTGAGTTACTAGCTGTCAACTGCTAGGGGCGTGCACCCGTGGGATTTAGACCGTACCTTGCAGGAGAGGAGGGTGGGATGTGTGGCTGACTTATCCTGCTGTCCACGGAGAGCTCCTGTTACAGGTAAGTAACCTTGTTTTCTCCTAGGACAAGCAGGATGAGTCAGCCACAATAGGTGCCTCCCTAGCTATGTGGAGCTGTGGTGCAAGGGAGATCAAGAAGGAGACCAGGCGGTGACCAAGAACAATATGCCTGCTTTATTAAAGCTGGCGGTTGCCCATGCACAGAGGGCAATAGTCAGTATGCAAAACACCGTTGCAATTACAATGTAAACAGGTTCAACAGTGCAAATATGGAAAACAAGGTGCAGAACAAAGTGCAAGTAACAGTGTAAACAGTGCAAATATGCAAAACAAGGTGCAGAACAATGTGCAAAACACAGTGCAAGTAACAGTATAAACAGTGCAAGTAGCTGTGCACACAGTGCAGTAACAGAGCAAACGTCAGTGCAGGTACTACGGGGAATCACAACCACAGATGTGGATCAGACCGTGCTACAGGCAGCGCTGGTCCGCCGAGGTCAAGACTGCCCAACCAAAAGCAAGGTCTTCGCTGGAGAGGTCGCGGCAGTAGTGTCTCTGGAACGTATGGGGTGATGACCAAGTGGTGGCTTTGCAGATATCCGCGACTGGGACGGATCTCAGGTTGGCAATGGAGGAGGCCATTGCCTGTAGCTGGTGCACGTTGACTGGAGGTGCAGACTCAGCTCCTGCCTGCCCAAGGCAGAAGGCGATGCAGGCTGAGATCCAGAGGGACAGGGTCTGTTTGGAGACAGGACGCCTGGGTTTATTGGGTTCATAGGAGACGAAGAGCTGCATGCCCGAGTGGTGGGGCGCAGTCCGTTGGAAGTAGATGCGGAGAGCTCTGACGCAGTCCAAGGTGTGTAGTCTCTGTTCCTCTGCAGTGAAGTGGGGTTCTGGAAGGAAGCTAGGCAGCTCTATGGACTGGTTCATGTGAAAGGCTGAGACCACCTTCGGCACAAATTTGGGATGCGTCCGGAGGGTGGCTCTGTCATTGGTGATCTGTGTGTAGGGTGGGTGCATCACCAATGCTTGCAACTCACTGATTCGTCGGGCTGATGTGATGGCGACCAGGAACAGAGTTTTCCATGAGACATGTTTCATGTCCGCTGTAGTCAAGGGCTCAAAAGGGGGAAGCGTGAGTTGGCTGAGGACAGCGTTGAGGTCCTAGTGGGGGATCAGGTCCTTGCACGTAGGGTACAGGTTGGTGAGTCTTCTCATGAACCGAGCGACGATGAGTTGGGCTGCGATGGAAGTGTCATCACAGCAGTCATGAAAAGCTGCGATCGCAGCCAGGTGAACTCATACTGACTGAGGTTGCAGACCCTTCTGGGTGAGTTCTGTCAGATATTGCAGCACCTGCGAAGTGGGGCAGGAGAAAGGATTGAGCTGCAGGGCGGAGCACCAGGAGGAGAAGCATCGCCACTTCAAGCCATATGACTTTCTAGTAGACGGACGGTGTGCTGCAAGCACCACCTGCACGACCTCTGGCGGGAGGTGGAGCGGTGTTAGAGTGACCCGTTCAGCCTCCATGCTGATAAGGACAGGGTCTGTAGATTGGGGTGCAGGGTGTTGACACCGTCCTGAGAGATGAGGTCCTGTCGTAGGGGAAGGCGAAGAGGTGCTTCCCGTGCCAAACGGCTGAGGAGTGGAAATCATCCCTGGCGGGGCCAGAAGGGGGCTGTGAGGATGGCCTGTGCCCTGTCCAAAATGATCCACTGCAGGGTCAGTGGTATCAGTGGAAGCGGCGGGAAGGCATACACCAGTGACCAGTCCCCCCAGAACACGTCGAATGCATCCGGGGCGGTGCTGCGGGGGGACGGTCGTTTTGAGCAGAAGAGGTTGCATTTGGTGTTCTCTTCCGTGGCAAAAAGGTCTATCTGCGGTTGACCCCACCGCTGGAAGATGGTGAGGGTCACTTGGCCGTTGAGTGTCCATTCGTGTGGGCTGAGCTGTCGGCTGAGGCAGTCTGCTAGCTCGTTCTGGAGCCCTGGCAGGCAGGAAGCCTGGATGTGGCACTGGTTGTACAGAGCAAAGATCCAGATCTTCAGAGCTTCCCTGCAGAGCGCACGTGAGCCTGTACCCCCCTGTTTGTTGATATAGAACATGGCCACCTGGTTGTCCATCCGAAGGAGGATGTGTTTTCCATGGGTCTGACTCCAGAAGGCCTGAAGGGCATGTCGGATCGCCCTGAGATCCAGGAGGTTTATGTGTTGATTCCTCTCCCGTGCCGTCCATGCTCCCTGGGTGCGGAGATGAAGGCAGTGTGCCCCCCAGCCAGATGGGGAGGCATCCGTGGTTATGGACAGCTGAGTTGGGGGCTGCTGTAGTGGGTGTCCCTGTGCCAGGTTCTTTTTGCGGGTCCACCAGAGGAGGGACGCTTTGACTGCATTGTCCATGTGGATGGAGGAGCTGAGGGACTGTGAGTGCTGGTTCCAGTATGACCTCGGGTGCCATTGCAAGTGGCGCATGTGTAGCTTTGCCAGTACGACCTGGGTAGAGGCTGCCATGTGTCCCAGAATGTGTAGGAGTGTCCTCGCGTGGTGTGATCCGCCTCAGAGACTTGTTTTATCAAGCGGATGATGGCGTCCCTTTGAAGGGGAGGCAGAAATGCCCATGAGGCTTTGGTGTCTATTATAGCTCCGATGAACTTGAGGCGTTGCATGAGTCGCGGGTGCGACTTTTGGTATTTGATCAGGAAGCCCAGAGATGACAGGAGGGCGATGGTCCGCCGCGTCGACGACGTGGCTTCCCGTAGGGATGGCGCTGAAATCAGCCAGTCATCCAGGTATGGGAAGACGCATATGCCCTGTTTGCGTAGGTGAGCAGCCACCACAATGACACATTTGGTGAAAACTCTTGGTGCCAGAGAGAGGCTGAAGGAGAGGACCTTGTACTGGAAGTGTCTCCCCTGGATCTGGAAGCGGAGGAACTTGCGGTGGTCCTTGCGGATGCTGATGTGGGTGTAGGCATCCATTAGGTCCAGGGATGAAAGCCACTCCCCCTTCTGGATGAGGGGGAGGATGAACCCAAGGGAATGCATACGGAACTTTTCCTTGACTATGAATTTGTTGAGTTTGCGCAGGTCGAGGATGGGGCGTGAACCACCCGACTTCTTGGGAACCATAAAGTATCTGGAGTAGAAGCCAGTGTGAATTTCTCCAGTAGAAGAGGCTCAATTGCTTTGGAAGTCAAGAGGGAGGATATTTCTTGAGGCAGACCTGTGGGCGATGCGGGGTCCGCCCTCTCTTGGGGGGGTTTTCGTTGGCATGGAGTAGAGTGGAACCTGATACGGTACCTGCTCCTGATTATTTGTAGTACCCACTTGTCTGTCGTGATGGACTCCCATGCCGGGAGGAAGGTGGTGAGCCGGCCCCCGGGGGGGGGTCAGGCTGTGCATTGTTTGTCAAAAAGGTTGGCTTTGTTTCGTTGGCCCAGCTTGGGAGGCCTTTTGTTGTCTCTGGTCACGCTGGTGGGGCTTATTGTGGTAGGAGGAATGCTGCTGTTGTGACTTGTACCGTGGCTGTTGCCACTTCCGGTACGTAGTTTATTGCCGTTTTGAAGTGTGGTACTGTCTCTGCTGGTAGGAGCTCTTGCGGTTGTTGCGCTCAAGGCCCTCGTCAGCGAGGGTCTAAGTGTGGTGCAGTTGTCCTTTATAGTGGAGATGGTATCATTGACTCTGTCTCCAAACAGAGAGTCGCCAGTACATGGGGCATCAGCGATGGGGTCATGGGTATCTTCTCTGAGACCGGAGGCTCGGAGCCAGGCAAGTCTGCGGGCGGAGATAGCAGTCCCAGCTGTGCATGCGGCCGCATCAAAGGAATCAAAGATGCTCGCACTTGGTGCTTCGTGCATTCCTGTAGGTCTGCTAAAGAGGTATTGGCGGAAGGCTGACTGTCCTGTGGCAGGGCTGAGATGACATCTTTCAAGCGCTCTAGGAGGACGTCCTGGTAGAGGGCGTGCTGTAGTTGGTGAGCAGAGATTCTTGCGCTGAGCATGGCACCTTGGAAAGTCTTCTTGCCAATATCATCGAGAAGCTTAAGATCTCTGCCTGGGGGGTTGTTGGAATGTGTCCGTGTGGACTTTGAGCGCTTAAGGGCAGACTCCACCACAATGGATTGGTGTGAGAGTTGGGTCTTGTCGAATCCTGGAGAGGATTGGACTTGGTATTTTAAGTCCAGTTTGCGCGTAGAGGGGGGTCCCGAGCTGGAGCTTTGCCAAAGCTGGAGGAGGTTCTCCTGCAGTAGGGGATGCACCGGAATCATTGCAGGGGCTTTCGGGGTCTCGAGGAATTTCTGTGCTGCTTGGGTTTCTGGACGCTGGTCTGAGGGCTGTCCAGTAGTAGGGAGGTCCATAGCTGATGCCAGTTTGCGGAGAAATTTGGGATAAGTGAGGTCTTCTGGGATGCTGGTGGTGGGATCTGCCGGTGCGGGCGCTGAATCGAGCCCTGAGGTTTCCGCAGTTATAGGTGGCCCAGGGTCAGTTGGGACAGCAGCGTTACGGGAGGGCAGGGGAGCCATCTCTGTAGGTATAGGCTCTGTGGCCACGGCTAGTGATCTAGGGACCTTCCGGTCCGATGAAGTAGAGGTAGGTGCTTGATTTTTTGCCCATTGGTCAAAGAGGCTGGAGAGAAAGTTTGAAATCTGCGTTAAGTCTGGGTGTTGAACTTTGTCCTGTGCATCAAGCAGCATGGGGGTCTGGATGGTGGTCTCCCCACCCTCCCTGAGTTCTGAGTCAAAGGAGGGGGGAAGAACATAGAAGGGGCTGCTGGAGGGTGCATAGATGTGTCTGTGGGAGGATCTGTGCTTGTCCCTGCTCCTATGCCTGTAGTACCTCTTGTGAGCATGTCTGCTGCTGGAGCTGCTGCTTCTGTGCCTGCGATGTCTTTGATGTCTCTTTGGGGCTGGGCTGCTGCTAAGAGAACTGCCCTTTGAGTGCCTCCTCCTGTGCCGGTGCTGTCTTCCTGAACCTCTGCTACAGTGGTGTGGGTGTCTCCGTGCCGACAGAGAGGCTTGCCGGTGCAGGGGGGAGTGTCCTAGGCTGCATGGTGAGGTAGTCCATGATGCAGTCCCGTTGCCGTGGCACCGTCCAATGGTGCCACGGGGGGCGGAGTCAGGGGAGGACTCGTTGCCATGGTGCCGACCAATGGCACCATGGAGGGCGGAGCTGGAGGCGGAGAAGGAAGGCAAGATGGCTGCCTGCATGCCCTGGAGCTCCCACGTTGTCTGCAGAGGGGGTTCCGGGGAAGCTGGTGGTCGAGAAGAAGCTGCAGGAAGAGTCAGACGCCCGGAGTGGGAGGCAGGAGTCTCGCGGCTGCAGATGGAGGCCAGGGAGGGCACATCCGGAGCTGCGGAGGAGGTTGGCTGCATCGGAAGAGCATCGGGGCAGAATCAGCGGCCACGTGGTCAGCAGCAGCTTGCAGCGCTGAAGTTCCTGCCTCTTGAAGAAGATCCCGGAGGGCATGTTTTCTGAATTTCCTGGCACGGGGGACATTCTTGCACAGTGAGTGCAGTCCTCCACCCTGTGTGAGACTCCGAGGCATCTCAAGCAACAGGCATGGGTGTCCGTGGAGTTCATCTATCTGGAGCAGGTAGGGCATTTTTTAAAACTGGTTTTGGTTGATTGGAATTTATGTCTTTGCAAAATTGCTGAAATTGCTGTTTTTGTGAAATTAGATGTTTGATGAAGAGAGTGTAGGAAAATCCGTCTTGTTGGCAAGGCGGAAGAATGAAGAGTGGCTGGCTAGGGGCAGACCCGGGGGGGAAGGGGTGGCCTGGGTGGCCTATGCTCAGAAGGGCAAAGCCCTTCTGAGCTATAGAGAGCTATAGAGCTATAGAGAGCTATAGAGAGTAGTACTTCTGTCTCGGCGCCGTTGGATGACGACACCTATTGTGGCTGACTCATCCTGCTTGTCCTAGGAGAAACAAACATAATGGCATAAAATATAGCAAAGAGCTCTTGGCTCTCAGAGAACAAGTCTAATCTCTGGAGGCTAGAACAGCAAACTTGGAGAAGCTGGGGAAGACAGAGAGGTTACAGACAAGACCTACAGGGACATAATAGAAAAGTTCAACCTCGAGTCTGGCAGCCTCAGTGTTGCCTTGGAAGAGAGAGATCACCTGGAAGGAGAGCATCGCTTGGTGTGGCAGGAAATGATCCTGTAGCCAGAACCTACTCCCCACAGGATGAAATATCCTCTCACACTGAGGATGTGTCTCCAAGGGCTTCTGTCTATGAGGAAAGAGTTAGGATGGCCCTTTTTAGTTGATTTGCTCATTAGGCGCATGGCTGGTAGGTGCAAGGATTGTTTGGTCACTTGCCTTTCTGGAGCGAAAGTAGCAGACCTCATATGTCACCTAGATAGGATTCTAGAGAGTGCTCGTGAGGAGTTGGCTGTTTTGATACATGTAGGCACCAACGACATAGGAAAGTATGGGAGAGAGGTTCAGGAAGCCAAATTTAGGCTTTAGGGTAGAAATTGAAATCCAGGACTTCCAGATTAGCATTCTCAGAAATGCTCCCTGTTCCATGTGCAGGACCCAAAACGCAGCCAGATATTAGAGTAGAGGGCTTTAGATTTGTCAGGAACTGGGCAACATTCTGGGGAAGGGGGAGGCCTTTTCCAGAAGGGTGGGTTCCACCTTATTCAGGGTGGAACCAAGCTACTGGCAGTAACCTTTAAAAAGGAGAGAACACAGTTGTTAAACTAGATATTGGGGGAAAGCTGAAATTGCCCAGAAGCACATGGTTTGGAATAGTGTATCTTCAAAGGATACTACCAAAACAGTGAGGTTAGGGTGTCCTGACGGACTACTTTCAACATTATTGCAACCTTTCTAACTGTCCTTAAATAAACAGCAGAATTGAAAGATTCCAAATTACCTCTGACAACTGATAAGGAGGTTATAATTAGGAAAAAAAATATTATCTTTAAATGCCTTTATACAAATGCTAAGAATAAAAAAAATGAAATGGGAGAGTTAGAGTACAGAGCACTGCAGGTAAATATAATTGGTATCTCAGAGACCTGGTGGAAGTAGGATAACTAATGGGACATGGTATATAGGGTATAAAGCAGTGGCTGGATTCGATCCTATAGGAATGGATAGATAGAGGGATACCAGAATCCCCAATATGTAATTGAAAAATAGATGAATTTCTTGATACAGATCTCTAAAATCTGCTGATTAGATGAACTTTGGTAATTTATTTATTTATTTAGACAGTTTTGTATACCGCCTTATCCTTCAATCAAAGCGGTCACAACACAATTGGGGGATACATTTAACACGCGGGGATGTGAGACACATACACTAATACTTACAGGGAACATGGGCTATGGAGGGTTAAGTGGCTTGCCCAAGACCACAAGGAGCATCTGTGGGACTAGAAACCCCAGTCCTTCCGGCCCAAGGTTGCTGTCCTCTAGTGGGATTTGAACCCCCGACCTTCCGGCCTGAAGTACCTTGCCCCAACCACTAGGCTACTCCTCCCTACAATGGTAATGGTGACAGTCACTCACAAGTTTAGCTTTTCACCTATTTTTATTCATTAGGGACATCCTGAAAACCAGGCTGGATTGTGGCACTCCAGGACTGGAGTTCACCATCTCTGTGTTAAAAATAGCTTCAAGCGAAACAGGATAAATTTCTGCAGGAAACAAAATTAAAAATAGAATCATTTTGGAAAGAGATCCCATGTGAGAAGGGGAAGGGAATAGCAGTGGGGATGTACTACCAACTGCCTCGCTAGAATAAACAGACAGATGATGAAATGCTAACAGAAATTAGGGAAACTAACAAAATTGACAACATTAATAATGGGTAATTTCAATTACCCCGGTGTTGACTGGTGAATGTCACATCAGGACATGCTACGGAGAGAAAATTTCTAGATGAAATAAATAACTGCTTTATGGAGCATGTTAAAATTTGATTTAATAAATGAAGGAAGTATAGCAAGGAAATCTTACTGTGCTAGCATTTAATTTTCAAAAGAGAGATTGAAAACAATGAGAAAAATGGTTAAGAAAAAAAGTAAAAGGAGCAGCTGCAAAGGTTAAGAGTTTACATCAGGCCTGGAAATTGTTTAAAAATATAATTTTGGATGCCCAGACTAGATGTATTCCATGCTTTAAAAAAGGTGGAAGGAAGGCCAAATGACTGCCAGCATGGATTACAAATGAGGTGAGAGTCTGTTATAGTAAAAAAACAAACAAACCATCTTTCAAAAAGTGGAACAAGGATCCAAATGAAAATAGGAAATGGCATAAGCACTGACAAGTTAGATGCAAATCATTGATAACTTAAGAGAGAATTTGAAAAGAAGCTGCCCAAGGAAGCAAAAACTCATAATAAAATTTTTTTCGGGTACATTAGAAGCAAGAAATATGATAGAGGAGTAAAAGGGGCACTAAGGAAGAACAAGGATATAGCAGAGAGACTAATTAGTTCTTTGCTTTGGTCTTTACTGCAAAAAGAGAGGGGAGATGCCCATGCCAGAAATAATTTTTAAAGGTAATGAATTAGCAGAACTGAAACAAATCTCGGTGAACCTGGAAGATATTATAGGGCATTTTGATAAACTAAAGAGTAGCAAATCACCTGGACCAGTTGGTATATATCCCCAGGGTGAAAGAACTCAAAAATGAAATTACGGACCTGCTATTAGCAATTAGCAAACTATCATTACAATTGTCTATCATACCTGAAGTTGGAGAATGGCAAATGTAATGCTAATTTTTTTAAAAAAGGGCTCTAGGGGTGAGACAGGAAACTAAAGAACAGTGAACTAAAAACCAGTGCCTGGCAAAATGGTAGAAACCATTATAAAGAATAAAATTACTGAACATATAGCTAATCATGGTCAAATTGGACAAAATCAACATGGATGTAACCAAAGGATGTCTTGTGTCACCAATCTTCAACATTTTTTGAAGGTGTGAATAAGGAGATAAATAAAAGTGAGCCGGAGAATATAGTGTATCTGAATTTGCAGAAAGCCTTTGACAAGGTCCCTTATGAAAGACTTGAGGAAATTAAAAAGTCATGGGATAAGAGGCAGTGTCTTGTGGACTGGGAACTGGTTAAACAATAGAAAACAGAATAGGGGTAAATGGTCAATTTTCTCAATGGAAAAAGATAATTAGTAGAGTACCCCTGAGATCTGTGCTAGGCTCACTACTTTTTAACATATTTATTTATTTATTTAAAGTCTTTTCTATACCGCGCTCTTCGAGTCAGCTCAGTTTACATATAACAGAAACATTATCCATAAGTAAGGAGAAACCGTACTGGACTTACATAAAACAGGATATAAGAACTTGGGTTGAACTGGGTAAACTATCTACAACTCTAGGCTAAGGCAGGTTGCTGTCTGTATGCATCTGCTGGGGACAGTGGTTCTATTGTGTGGTGCTGGCGTCGTGTGTGGTTGGGATGAGGTGATTGAGGGTGACAGACTGGTGTCGGTGAGAGGGTAGTTGTTGGGTGGTACCGTAGTGCAGTAAGAAAAGGTGGAGCTTGAGTGCCTTCCTGAACTGGGTGAGGTCTGTGATAGCACGGATGGCAGGTGGGAGTGCGTTCCAGCATGAGGGAGCATAAAACATATGTGGTATACTTAGATTTTAGTAAAGCCTTTGACACTGTTCTGCACAGGTGACTTATAAACAAATTGAGTGCCCTAGAGAGGGACCCTAAAGTGACTGACTGGTTTAGAAACTGGTCGAGTGGGAGGCAACAAAGGGAATTCACTCTGAGGAGAAGGACGTTATTGGGGATATACCAGAGGTATCTGTCCTTTTGTGTGATTCTTTTTAAAATTTTAGAAGTGATATTGTGGAAGGGCTATTAGGCAAGGCTTGCCTCTTCGTGAATGATAAGAAAATCTACAATAGGACAGACACCCCAAAAGGTGTAGATAACAGGAAGGATCTAACAAAGCTTGAAGAATGAGCGAAAATTTGGAAGCTGGGATTTGATGCTGAAAAAAATATAGGGACATGCGTTTGGGCTGCAAAAATCCAAGTGAACAGTACAATATAGAGAGTGAAGTACTTCTGTTCATGACAGAAAAGTGTGAATGTTTCTGTTGATCTTAAGGTGGCTAAACAAATAGAAAAGGTGATGGCAAAAGCCAGAAGGATGCTAGGGTGGTCAGGGAGAGGAATGGCCAGCAGGAAGAATGAGGTGAATAGTGCCTCTGTATATGTCTTTCATGAAACGTCATTTGGAGTATTGTGTGCAATTCTGGAGGCTACACCTTCAAAAGAATATAAACAAAGGAATTGGTGCAGAGAGCATCTACTAAAATTGTCCGTGGTGTTCGTCATAAGACATATAGAGAATCTTAAAAATCCCAATACGTATATGAGATGTGATCAAAAAGTATCGAGACTTGTTGCGTAACTATATAACAATACGTCATATCGCGATGCTACTAAGCAGGCAGTGACCTAGTTATGTTCTCTGCATGTGCAGAGTGTAGCGTGGCTGCAGTACACATTCACTTCTTTTAATTACATGATGTTTGGTATCTTGTAAAAACAGTTTGTCAGATTTACAATGAGTGAAAAAATTTAACAGCGAATTTGCACTAAATTCTGCCAGAAAAGGAGATTCATGCCAAGAGATAATGACAAGTTATTGCAAGTGTATGGCAATGAATGCATGAGTCGTACTCAAGTTTATGGCTGGTACAAACATTTCCAAGAGGGCTTCCAAAGTGTTGAGAGTGATAAACATTCTGGAAGGCCATCCATGAGCAGGAATGAAGACAAAGTTGAAGCAGTGCATGTCACAATACGCTCAAATCTTCAATTGACTATCAGGGAGCTTGCTGAGGACATGGACTTCAGTTTTGGGCCAGAGCAGTCCATTCTTACTGTCGATTTGAGGATGAGACATGTCTGAAAAATTTGTGCCAAAAGTCTTGTCTCCTGACCAAAAAGAAGATCAACTGTTTGTAGCCAGAGAGTTCTTGGAATGTGTTGAAAATGGCTCAGATTTCATCACAAAGCTTATTACTCGTGATGAATTGTGGATTTATGGTTATGACCCAGAAACTAAGGCTCAGTCCTCACAATGGAAGACTCTAGACTCTCCCAGACCCATAAAAGCCCGTCAGATGAGGAGTAATGTCAACGTCATGCTCACAGTTTTTTTTTTTATCATGAGCATGCTCCAAAAAACCCTAATCCATCAATAAGGAGTACTACATCCAAGTTTGTTTATTTATTTATTAACATTTTTTATATACCGCACTATTCATTATCAGCGCGGTTTACATGGAACAAGAAAACTTCAGACAAGTTACATTTATCTGGGTTATTACATATAAGTTCTTACTCGTTTGAGAGATGCAGCTCTTGTGATATTGTACAAGTCTTGATACTTTTTGATCGCACCTCATACTTTGGAAGATAGGCAGGAGAGGGGAGATAAAATCCTATTGCAATTAGAACAGAAATATTTATTTAATTTGGGTAGAACAGAAATATTTATTTAATTTGGGTTCCCTCACGCCACATGGACTTAACAGGGACCAGAACTTTGAAGTGCACCGATGGTTTCTGGTTTTATTTGTGTTGTTTTTCTGGTTTTATTTGTGTTGTTTTTAACAGTTGTATCATGGTTATTTTATCTTTCCCCACTTTTTAAATTTGTTCTGCAACTTTGGGGTGCTCGGGTTCTGGGATGCTTTTACCTCCTCCACTTCCAGGGCTACATACTGGCTCTTCATTTCAAGGGCTGGAGGAGTTGGATTGTTGATTCTGCAGGCTCTGGTGACTCATGACCAACTCTCTTCATTTTGTAACATCCCATCTTCACCTCTGTCAGAGAATTTGGATGTTTGAAGAAGCATTTGATCAATGTACTTCTTGCCGTCTCGAATGCTTCTCAGCCTTGCCACCTCTTCTCAGAGCTCCTCCACCTGTTTCATAAGGGCTTCAGCTTGCAGGCATCCTCCGCATGGAATTGTTCCTTTAACTGCCATCAGGATATCTCTCTGGACAATGGCAGAAGCTGTAAAGAGGGCAACAACTTTGGCAATGCAATTTTTCCCAGCCATTGTTCACTTGGTGGAGTTTTGTTGCCTATTGAAGTAAATGAGACCTACCAAAATCCCTAACTTTTCTTCAACTGTTCTTTAAGAGAAAAAGCAGATGACTTCTTTAATGTGTGTTCTAACAGCACTGTTCTGTGTCCCTGGGTGTAGCCCCACTTCCTTGCAAAACAATTATTAATTTATATTAGTAAATTTTGATATTATGTGTCTGAGATACAATAGAGATGAATGTGTTCCCTTCGTAAAATTACCTAATCAAAGCACCTTGAATAATGGCAAATTGTTAACAAGCTAATTGGGAGTAGCCCTATATAGCAAGAATTTTCACATAAGTGGGTGGGAGCTGGGTTGGGTAAGGAGGGATCTAACATCCTATGAGGTCAGTGGCTTAGCTTTGAATGGAATTTGGAAAAAAGAAACAATGAACTCTAATAGCAGAGCTTTACCCAACACCACAAAAAAATATTCCCCTTTTGCAATACAGCATCAGAAAATAATTAGCTATTAAAAATGAAGACCAACCCCCCCTTTAAGAGCTCTCAGGCAGCGAGCTTGCATTTAAAAGTCATACAGTATTACCTTGCTTACAATGTAGATCCTGTTATGGTCTCATATAAAATATTTGGGAGAAATGCCATTTTTTACAGAACACTCCGTCCCATCAGGGACAGAAGGCAGATATTTCCCTTAATCTGCCCTAATTGTGCTATGGTAGTTCTAAGATTTATCTTATAAAGTTTCTCTTATTTCTGAAGGACTAGTATTCCCAGATAATTAACATGCTCCCCTGCTCTACCTTGCCTCCAGACCTTTTCCCAGAGGCATCGCCTTCAACTTATCTAGGTTCACACTAAGCCTTGCTATGTCCTTGAACTGCTGCAAGACCTGGAGAATGATCACTTAAGGAGCATTAGCTATAAATAACAAGATATTGTCTGCAAAAAGTCCCATCTTTCCAAATTTAATACCCTAAAACTCCCCCATACTTCTCAAATAGATTGCCAAAGATTCCAGCATAAGCATAAACAATCCTGAAAAATGGAGCATCCTGCCTGTTTTCCCCCCTTCAAGCTCAAACTAAGAAGTTGCCTCTCCATGGCCAGGCAGTTAGTTTTTCATAGAAGACCTCTGTCCCCTGTACAAATTCTCCTGTAATCTCCATTTGGCAAAGGGCCGAAAACATAAAATCCCCATTCAAAAGCCTTCTCAGCTTCCAAACTCAGCACCATCCCATTCAGCTCTTCTTCTATTGTCTTTTGGACATATTAGAATTGTCTTGCCTCCCTTTGACAAGACCTGTTTAGTCTTCCTCCAATAATCTCCTTAAGATGGCCCTTAGCCAGGACGTAAGAATCACTCTGATCCCACATGCCAGCAAGATTCTACTGAAGATTATTCAACAGAGACTACAACCATACCTGGAACAAGAACTACCTGAAGTGCAAGCAGGGTTCAGGAAAGGGCAAGGAATAAGAGACATTATCGTGGATGTGAGATGGATCCTTGAAAAGACTAAAGAATACCAAAAGGATATCTATTTGTGCTTTATCGACTACAGCAAGGCTTTTGACTCTGTAAACCATGAGAAACTCAGGGCCACATTAAGAAGCATGGTTATACCAGAACACCTGATCATTCTCTTGCACAATCTGTACATTGATCAAGAAGCAACAGTTTGAATGGAACAAGGAGAAACAGAATGCTTTAAAATAAGCAAAGGTGTACGAAAAGGCTGCATATTTTCCCCCTACCTGTTTAATTTATATGCAGAACAAATCAACAGAGAAGCAGGATTGTATGAAGACAACAGAGGTGTGAACATTGGTGGAAGACTCATCAACAATCTTCGCTATGCTGATGATACCACATTACTGGCTGAAAGTGAAGATGATCTGAAACATTTGCTTCTCACGATCAAGGAACATAGTCTTAAAATGGGCCTGCACCTTAACGTAAAGAAGGCAAAGATCATGACAACTGTCAAAATCAATAAGTTCATCGTTGAAGGAGAAGAAATTGAAATTGTGGACAACTTTAACCTACTTGGATCAACTATCAATAAAGAAGCAACAAGCAGTCAAGAAATCCGACGACACATTGCTCTTGGCAGAATGGCTATGAAAGACCTAGATAAGATTCTCAAGAGCAGAGATGTCTTTCTCCATACAAAGATTTGACTTGTTCAAGCCATGGTATTTTCAATAACATCATATGGATGTGAAAGCTGGACAGTGAAAAAGATAGACAGGAAGAAGAAAATTGATGCCTTTGAATTATGGTGCTGGCGGCGAATACTGTGTATACCATGGACTGCCCGAAGAACAAACCAGTCGGTACTAGAGGAGATCAAACCTAAGCTTTCTTTAGAAGCTCAGATGACAAGACTTCGACTTTCATACTTTGGACACATCATGCGAAGAGAGAGATCATTAGAGAAAGACATCATGCTTGGCAAGATAGAAGGTCAACACAAAAGAGGAAGGCCAGCAATGAGATGGGTCGATACAATAACAGCAGCTATGGGTACCAGTCTGTCTACAATGAGCTGCCTGACTGAAGACCGAACACAATTTAGGACAACTATCCAGAGGGTCGCCATGAGCCGACACCAATGGCACTTAACAACAACAACAACATGGTTCTCCGTGAACCATGTCTCTGTTACTGCTATTCAATCTAAGTCAGCCTCTCCCATTAAAGCCTCAACATCTCGGATCTTATTTCTCATGCTACAGACATTTATACACACTGCTTTCCATATGTTGTCCCTTTTACCTGTTTCCATAAAGGTATTTAATGTTTCACTTACCTGGGGGCTTTCTTCACCCATCCCTAGTTTAAAGCTCTCTTCAGTAGGTTAGCCAGTCTGCTACTAAAGACCCGTCGACTCTTCTTGGACAGATGGATGCCATATCTGTTCTGCAGCCCTTGGACAGCATCCCATGGTACAGGAACCAAAATGCTCTCGATGACACCATCCATGCAGACATGCATCTATCTCAAGGGTGCGAGCTTCTGTGCCTTGGCCTTTACACTCTACAGGGAGGATTGAAGAGAATACCACCCATGCTCCTATCTGCTTCACCCTCTGTCCCAGAGCCATGAAGTCACATTTGATATGCTCAGAGGAACACCTGGCAGTATCATTTGTGCCGACATGGATGAGCAACATTGGGTAATAGTCAGTGGGTTTGATGAGTCTCAGCAAACTCTCCGTAATATCTCGGATATTGGCACCTGGCAGACAGCACTCCTCTCTGGACATCAAGTCTGGTCATCAGATGGATGCCTCAGTACCCCTCAGAACAGAGTTACCAACCATCACTACCCTTCGCTTCCTTGTGGTCACTAATTCTGCAACTTTGGGATGCTTGAGCTCTGGTTCTTCCCTTTCCAGTGATGCTTTCACCTCCTCCACTTCCAGGGCTGCATAATGGTTCTTCAATTCAAAGGCTGGAGGAGTTGGACTGGTGATTCTGCAGGCTCTGGTGACTCGTGTCCAATCATCATCATTCTGTAGGCTCTCATCATTTTCTCAACTGGAGAGCTTGGATCTTTCAAGAAGCATCTCATCAATGTACTTCGCACTGTCTTGAATGCTTTTCAGCCTCGCCACCTCTTCTCTGAGCTCCTCCACTTGTTTCCTGAGAGTTTCAGCATGAAGGCATCCTGCACATGGAACTGGTCCTTCAACTGGCATTGGAATCTCTGTCTGGACAGAGGCAGAAGCTATAATGGGGGCAACATCTTTGGCGATACGATTTTTCCCAGCCATTGTTCAGTTGGTGGAGCTAAGGTACCTGTTAAAGCAAAAGAGAGAGAGACCTTCGAAAGTATCAGCCAGTTTTCAGCTGTCCTTTCAGAGAAAAAGCAGTTAACCTCTTTTAAGTGGCCTAGTGGTTGGGGCAAGTTACCTCAGTCCAGAGGACCAGGGGTTCAATTCCCACTAGAGGACAGCAACCTTGGGCCGGAAGGACTGAGGTTTGTAGTCCCACAGGTCCTCCTTGTGGCCTTGGGCAAGCCCCTTAACCCTCCATTGCCTCAGGTACAAAAACATATATTATGAGCCCTTTGGGGACAAGGGAAAATATAGAAACATAGAAACATAGAAATATGACGACAGAAAAAGACCACATGGCCTATCTAGTCTGTCCTTCCATAACAACTACAACAGTCCACTTTTTGCCTTTAGAGATCCTCTGTGTTGGTCCCATGCTTTCTTGAATTCAGTTACTGTCCTCATCTCTACCACCTCCACTGGGAGACTATTCCACGGATCCACTACTCTTTCCGTAAAGAAATATTTCCGCATATCACTCCTGAATCTATCTCCCTTCACCCTCATCCCATGTCCCCTCGTAGCAGAACTTGCTTTCAATTGAAAGAGGCTCTCTCCCTGAACATTTATGCCACGGAGGTATTTAAACATCTCAATCATATCACCTCTATCCCGCCTTTCCTCTAAGGTGTACATATTAAGATCCTTAAGTCTGTCCTCATATGCTTTATAATGAAGCCCATTAATCATTTTGGTAGCAACCCTCTGCACCGACTCCATCCTGTTCACATCCTTTTGAAGGTGCGGTCTCCAGAATTGCACACCATACTCCAAATGAGGTCGCACCAAAGACTTATACAGAGGCATTATCACCTCCTTTTTTCTGCTAGCCATTCCTCTCCGTATGCACCCAAGCATCCTTCTAGCTTTTGCTGTCGCCTTTTCCACCTGTTTAGCTACTTTAAGATCATCAGACACAACCACGCCTAGGTCCCGCTCTTCTTTAGTGGACAAAAGTACTTCACCTCCTATATATATACAGTAGCTGAATGTACACCACTTTGGTAGAAAAGCAGTATATCTAAGCCTAATTAAGTGTGTTCTAAATGTGCTTTTCCGTTGATAAAACCACAGGTAGGCCTCCTCCATTCCTAGACTGGCACACATTCCCTCCAGACCCTCCTGTGTCTTAGCTATGCAAACAAGTTTCCGAGTCCCTCTCACTAGGTTGGTCAGAAGTTGACTTGTCTTGTTGTCATATTGATATGTGCAGTACTGCAGTGATTTCCTTGCTTTATGAAGAATCACATTCAGTGCCTCTCTAGCAGTACTAACAATTTGTTTTTGTTCTGGGGTGAGGAGCTTTTCCTGCCTCCAATAACTCTGGGCTGATATCAGGCTTGTGATTATTTTTGAGGTACTCTCCCCATCTGTCAGAATATATACACTCCAAATTGGGGATCATGGTATAAGCCTGCATATATTCTCCAGGTCTTGGGTGTTTGACCCCTACCCCCACCTCACTCATGCTCCACTGTCACTGGGGCATGGTCCGAGATTATGCTTATACCAATTTTTTCTGTACAAACAAATGAAAATTCCTTGGACACCAAAAGATAATCTTACCTAGAAAACAGTTGCTGTATGTGAGTGGAAATAATAGCTGTATTCCACATCATCTGGATGCAGTATCTGCCATATATCAAGGAATCCTAACTGCTGCAAAAGTAAGCTTACCCCTTTTATAACTTCCACCAGGCCCTTCAGTTTTGCATGTCTTCAGTCTTTGGCTTTATCTGCTACTATGGTGAAGTCTTCTTTCACTATCATAGGGCAATCAGCATGGGTAACTAATGGGTCAAGAGAGATGCAAAAAAATGCATATTGTCTGTGTTTGGAGCATATACACTGCATACGACAAAGCAGGATCTTGCAACTATAGAGATTCCCTTTCAAAAGGGCATTTCTGCCCTTTGAGTCCAACATGTCCTGTTCTATTTCAAGTGGAAGAATTTTGTGAATAAGGATGGCTTTCTCTGCATGTAGGTGAAGAAAACACACTGCCCCACCCACTCTCTAGCTCTTTTATTTATTTATTTTTTTAAAGCATTTATTTAAAATTTCTTATAGTTACAAACAGAAAAGAACAATACAGTGATAGAAGGTATGAACAATCCTTAACCTCCCCCCAACCCTGGATTACTCAGCTCCCATGTAAAGAGATATCGTTCCCCATATGGTAGTCTCACTATTGCGCTCTTTTATAAAAAATACTACTGGGATAGTTTTTCCAAATGGGTTAGTTTTGCACATACCACGGCTGTCGTGAACCTCACTTCTAAGCCAGGGTATATGGAGTATGATCTTAGTCTCTCAAATTTACTGCTAATACTCGACGTAATACTTGCATTGTGCCAAAGAGAGCTTCCTGCTGGAGTTCGTAAGATGTAACATGTATGGGTAGTTTGTCAAGATGTGCTTGGAAATTCTTCTTTGGGAAGCCTGTGGCTCCCAGTACGATGGGAAATATTTCCGTATCTTTCTGCCACATTTTCTTGGTCTCTGACTGCATTTCTTGGAACTTCAGGAACCTCTGCCTCTCCACGCAATTCATAGAATAATCACTTGGTACTGACATGGCTATTATCAATGCCGTTTTGGTATTCTTCTCCTTTACCACTATGTCAGGTTTCCTGGCATCCAGTTTCTTATCCATCAGAATGGGAATGTCCCAGGTGATCATAACCTCTTCCAGGGGCGGCCCAAGGGGGGTGCGGGGCCATGTGCGGAGACTCGGTGCGGGGCCTCATTTGCATAAGGGGCCTCATTTGCATAACTATTTGCATAATGTTACCATACACTAACTTTTAGTAAACATGCCTCTTAATGAGTGTATGGATAAAGAAAGACTAAAAGACTTTTACATTACTATAATCCAGTGCCAACTGCCAGACACATTAGGAACTACTACAAACACTGCCCATTTAGAACCCATAGCAAACCCGCCGTATCCTGACAGCACTACCAGGATTCACAAAGCACCATACCCTAACTATCAAAAGGAAACGCTGCAAATATTAAACCAATACATTTCAGAGAACAACAATACATGACCTACTGGGGAAAGAGAACAAGTGGCAATGTCAAATAGGAATTACATAAACAGAATACCTCAGCTCAGTTGCACATGCAGAACATAGACCGTCACCAAACAAGGAATCACAATTTAGAAACAGGAAGACAATAATTAAACTGGGAATCCCAAAAGCCAAACTTGGAATGTACAACACTGTAGAAATAAAACTATACATTAATTTGCTCTTTTACTAAACAAAGCGCAGACGTTAATGATGCACATTTCCCAGACCTGACATATTCCAATTAATAAATTCAAAATAAAGAGATATTTTTCTACCTTTTGTGCATTTTTTTTCAGCTGCAATTGCTCCAGCCACTTTCTTCTGGTTTCTTCGTGTCTTCTGCTAACTCTTCATCGTCTGCTGTCCATTTGTCGTTTCTTCTCTCTCTAGTTTTTTTCCATTCTCTCTCTACATCTGCTTTAACATACTAATCTTTCTCTCCTTTTGCTCTTTCCTCATTCCTATTTCATCCACTCAAATTTTACCCCTCCATCCTCAATCCCCACTTACTCTCCCAATATCCGGACAATTGTAGATTTGTCTTCCCTCCCACACAAAATATTTTTCCCTCTCCATTTCACTCTCCCAGCTCCATCCCATTCTAGTTCCAGTCCCACCCAGCATCCGCTCCCTTCTAGTCCCCGCATCAGCCCATTTCCAGTCCTAGCCCCCCATAAGCCCATTTCCAGTCCTATCCTAGCCCCACCATCAGCCTATTTCCAGTCCTAGCTCCCCCATCTATTTGCAGTCCCATCCGAGTCCCTCCATCAGCTCATTTCCAATCCCAGCCCCCCATGAGCCCATTTCTAGTCCTTTCCTAGCCCCACCATCAGCCCATGTCAAATCCTAGCTCCCCTCCACTCAGCCCATTTCCAATCCAAGCCCCCCATGAGCCTACTTCCAGTTCTAGCCCCTTCATGAGTCCATTTCAATCCTACACCCCAGCACAGCCCATTTACACTCTTAGCATCCCACCCACACCCTATTTCCAGTCCTATTATAGCCCCTTCATCAGCCCATTTCCTGTCCTAGCCCCCCCCACTCACCCATGTCCAGTCCGAGCTCCCTCCCCCACACTCCCCCTTGCCAGTCCACGCCCCCGGCCCCATCAGCTATTTGCAGTTCAAGCCCTCCGTCCACTCAGCCCATTTCCAGTCCTAACCCCCCATCAGCACATTACTAGTCCTAACCCCCATCAGCCCATTACGTCCTAACCCCCCATCACCCTATTTCCAGTCCTAGCCCCCCCATCAGCCTATTTCCAGTCTTAGCCCCCCATAGCCCATTACAAGTCCTAACCCCCCATCAGCCCATTTCCAGTCTTAGCCCCCCCATAACCCATTACCAGTCCTAAACCTCCCCATCAGCCCATTTCCAGTCTTAGCCCCCCCCATAGCCCATTACCAGTCCTAACCCCCCACCACCCCCCCCTCCACCTCAAGCCCCCTTCCAGCCTTAGCACCCCCCATGGCCCATTACTAGTCCTAACCCTCCCCCATCAGCCCACTTCCAGTCTTAGCCTCCCCCCCATTGCCCAGGACCAGTCCTAAACCCCTTCCCCCCTATCATCCCAAATAGCCCATTACCAGTCCTAACCCCCCCATCAGCCCATTTCCAGTCTTAGCCCCCCCCATGGCCAATTACCAGTCCTAACCACCCCATCAGCCCATTTCCAGTCTTAGCCCCCTCCCCATAGCCCATTAACATTCCTAACCCCCCCCTCAGCCCATTTCCAGTCTTAGCCCCCCCCCATGGCCCATTACCAGTCATAACCCCACCCCCCCATCAGCCCACTTCCAGTCTTAGCCTCCCCCCCATAGCCCATTACCAGTCCTAAACCCCCTTCCCCCCTATCATCCCAAATTTAAAAAACAAACAAACAAACCGGCTGCTTCAGCCCCGGCGGGATTAACAGAGCCGCGAGAAAGGAAACTCTCGCGGCTCTGAAAGAAGCCCGCGTTTTGGGACTTGAAGGTAGCTGATGATGCAGGGAGGCTCTGCCGGGCAGGGGGGGCTCTTCCGGGCAGTGGGGGCCCCGCGGCAGAACTCTTGATGCTACCGCGGCAGAACTCTTGATGCTGCCGCGGCAGAAGCAGCCGGTTTTTTTTTTTTTTTTTAAATTTGGGATGATGAAGAATGTTTTTTGCGCGGGGTCCTGTGCAAAAAACATTCTTGCTCAATGGACGGGCCGGCCCTGACCTCTTCATTCTCTGTCATTCTCTTAGGGTCATGATCCCAGTGCTTTTCAGGGACAGTGATGTTGTAGTTTCCAGGGGAGGAGGCGTGCTACTTTGTAGTGCCTTTTTGTATAGAAATTTTCTGCCATCAGAACTTCACAGCCTGATATTAGGTGAGTCACTGTTTCCAGCTCTTTCTTAGAGAATCGGCACGTCTGTTGTGCCATTTTTTTCTATACTTGCTATAAACTATCTCGTCCGTAATCCGTTGTCCTGGGCTGCAACTATCAATCTTTCATCCTTTGGTTTCAGTTCACGTCTCCTCAACCATTCATTTGTCCGTTCTTGATCGACAAAAAGTTCTTTGAGTAACACTGTATTTTCCACTGTATTTGTGCATTTGCCACTTGTTTTTCCTCGCTTGTTGATCTAATTCTTTGAAGAGTTTTTCTCTTCTTTTGAAAATTCTGTTACTTCCTTTTTCATGCATGCCTTTGGATTCTCACTCATTCCTTCTAATTGTCAGAACGCTTGTCCAAGTCTGATGATGGAGACAGATTCTGGATGTTTACTTTCATATTTCAGCATTTTTTGTATATTTGGTTCCAATGATGCTGTCAGAGAGGCTTGAAGGCCTACAATAGTAGCTCTGTAGGTGTAGTCAATCTCTATAAGTCCTAACCCTCCTTCATTTCTATGAATGTACAATCTTGGCATACACTGATTCTTGTAAATTACTTCATGAGCATGGAAGAGTTTTCTTGTTCGCACATCCAGTTTTTCAAGATCTTTATGAGGCCAATCCACAATCCCAAAACTGTATGAGAGTACAGGAATTGCCAGCTGATTGATGGTTTGTATCTTATTTTGTGATGTTAAAGCACTTTTCAATAACAGTTTTAATCTCCTGTAATATTCTTTACTGATCTTCTCTCTCAATAGTTTCTGCTCGAGTGTCATTCCTTCCTCTATTCCAAGATACTTATATACCCCTTCCTGTTCAAGGTCCTTGATGTCACAGCCCTCAGCAAGGGAGATGTTTTCAGTTTTGCTCAATTTTCCTCTGAAAAAGGTTGCCCCAGCACACTTGTCAAGGCCAAAGGTCATTCTGATGTCATCAGAAAAGCTTGTCACCAGATGAAGTTGCTCTGCTAATTGTTGGTTGCTGGAACTGTAGAGCTTCAGATCATCTATGAATAGCAGATGGGAAGTTGCTTCTGGGTTGGTTTTCAAGGCTATAAACAATCAACCCCCCACCTCCATCACCAAGTTAATCCATCCCACACCCCCTAATAGGTCCAGAAGATCCACAGCTGTTCACACATTGATTATCCCTAAGGAAACAACGAAATGCATCCACACGACATCTAATAGAGCCTTCATGCTCTACGCACCGAGATGCTGGAATGCCCTCCCTACGACCATCCGAACAATCCTTGATCTGACCCAATTCAGTAAGGCGTTGAAACACCACCTATTCTTACAGCATTTCCCAGACAACAGCCCCTTAGGTCAGCTAGCGAACATGACCACCAAGCACCAAGACCCCCACACCAGCACACCTGAGAGCAGCAAGCCCCAAGGCTGCAACCCCAAGTAAACACCACTGCACACAGCACAGCTATTAATGTATATTAATGTATATAATGTAAATATGTTTTTGACAGTTACCCCAGTTTCCACCCAAGTTATATTTCCTGTTTTATTATAAATACAATACAGTCTCAACTGCATTGTTTAAGCCACAGTTAAATGTACACCGCACTGATATTGAATAGCATGGTATAGAAGAGAAATTAAATAAATAAATAAATAAAATAAATAAGTACCATCTTAGAATTCAGGCTAAATCCATATCCCAAAGAGTTGATGAGAGCACTCATTGGATTAAGCGCCAAACAAAACAGGAGTAGCGATAGGGAATCTCCCTGAAATATTCCTCGCTGGATCTTAATGTTAGGAATGATGTACTGACCATCTTCATATCTCAAAAAGAGTGTGGATTGCCATATTGTCATAGTGAACTTAATGTACTCTAGCAAACCAGAATTTATTTTATACATTTCAAGGCAATGTAATATCCAAGAGTGTGGGATGCTGTCAAAAACTTTCTTATAATCAATTCATGCTATACGGAGATTTCTGCCTTTCCTAGCACTGGCCATAACTGCCTTATTCAGCATTAACTGGTCTTTGGTTCTATATGTTCCTCTCTTATTGCCTTTTTGCTCTACCACCATGATGTTGTTGAGCTCGATGTGATCATATATTCTGTCTGCATCTATCGCAGTAAACAGCTTATAGATTGTAGGTAAACAGGTTATTGATCTATAATTTTTAGGAATGTTACTCAGATCTCCCTTCAGAAGGAGAAACGTTCTTCCTGTAGTAAGCCATTGCAGTGTTAAGTTCAATTATAATTACTCGAACAATTGATTTCTGCAGTTCGCCAGGTCTTGGTGGATTGATGTTAACTGTTTGATCCAAAAGTTGGTTACTCCATCTAGGCCAGGGCTTTTCCAATTTGGAGCTCATTTTTAACCTGCTTTCCAGCTCTTCCTTTGTTACTACAGGCCATTCCATAGGTTTGATGTTTGTTTTTTCTAAATACTTCTGTATGCTGAGTAACCATTCTGCTTTGTGATTGTGCTGTATAGGGTCCTCATATAGCTTTCTCCAGAAGGTTTTGGTTTCGGTTTCGGCTTTGGTTGGAGGTGCTTTCACCTTATTAATTCTCTTCCCTAATTCCCTGTAGAATTGTTTTGGGTTCTGTCTAAGTAGTTTATCTGATATCTTTCTTTCCTGTTTTCTTCATATCTTCGAAGTTTTTGCACTTCTGCCACTTTTTTCAATTTATTGTTGGAAAATATAAATTTCAGGTCTTCTTCTGTTAATGCAGCATGCTTCAGCGTGATGTCTTGGATGTTCCTCAATATCTTTGATGATCTTAATCCTTATAGATACCCATCCATCAGAGATACCTCTGCACTGACTGTATTTTTCCTTCGATGCACTTTTTCCAAGGAGGAACTGTTATTGTTCTCTTTTTCTTTTGGCCTTACACTCATTGGTAGTATTCTTGCAGTAATAATTTTAGCTGCACAATATTGTATTTGATTAATTCCGGTGATGTCAATAAATGGTCTTTTTATACAGGATATGGCCTTGTTCATCTTAATTATCATACTTCTAGCCTGAGGAGTTCAATTTAGCTTGAGTAATACTACCTGTGTGTGGGTTCTGTTCACTGATGCCAGAAGCTTCTTGTGTTATTGGTGAATGTATATGCCAGCTACATTCCACGTGCTTGTTGCTTAACCATATTTTACCAAATATTTATTGGTTTGCTGGCATCACCTTGATCTCTTCCATTTGTTACTATCTCTTCCATGAGTCTCATAGACCCCAGCCTTGATGCATACTCAAAGTACAAGTACATGTCTTTTTGCCTCTCCTGGATCCAGACATACTCTTCTCCACACTGTTCTCTGCTCCCTGCTCCCCAGCCCTTGCCCTTTCTAACCCAGCTCACAAACAAGCCCTCTACCTCCATTCCTATCCATCTGAACCCTTATCCATTCAGTATCCACCTTCTGTACCCCTTAGCAACTCCTGCCCCTCCCTTCCCATAGCAGTATCCCTACAAATCCAAACACCCCTTTTAATACGCCATGCCAAAATTGCATTTATTTATTTAAGTGGTTCCTATACCTCCTAATCTTAAACTCTAGGTGGCTTATAGAGAACTAACAAGGCTTATACATAGAATGCAGGTGCAAAATTGAAGGCAAACATTACGTACATGGAACAAAATTAAAACTGTAGTTTAACTTAAGGTCGTGTGCAAGATTAACTGCCGGTAGGACACATTTACATAATTACAAGAAATATGAACATGCACTACTACTATCACACCAAGCATACTATTTCATGTAGTCATTTGTATCTATGGAGACCTTTGTCCATATTTGTTAGCCTAAGACTTATACCACAAGCATTAGGTATAGCTGATAAGTCACAACCAACCATCAACATGTCCTGAGAAATTTATCTAAATTCTTTCAGTATGGTAATATTATTCAAAAGAGACTACAACCATACCTGGAACAAGAACTACCTGAAGTGCAAGCAGGGTTCAGGAAAGGGCGAGGAATGAGAGACATCATTGCGGATGTGAGATGGATCCTTGAAAAGACTAAGGAATACCAAAAGGATATCTATTCATGCTTTATCGACCATAGCAAGGCTTTTGACTGTGTAAACCATGAGAAACTCTGGGCCACATTAAGAAGCATGGGTATACCAGAACACCTGATCGTACTCTTGCACAATCTGTACATTGATCAAGAAGCAACAGTTCGAACAGAACAAGGAGAAACAGAATGGTTTAAAATAAGCAAAGGTGTAAGACAAGGCTGCATACTTTCCCCCTACCTGTTTAATTTATATGCAGAACAAATCATCAGAGAAGCAGGATTGTATGAAGACAACAGAGGTGTGAAGATTGGTGGAAGACTCATCAACAACCTTTGCTATGCTGATGATACCACATTACTGGCTGAAAGTGAAGATGATCTGAAACATTTGCAAATCAAAAAACATAGTCTCAAAATGGGCCTGCACCTTAATGTAAAGAAGACAAAGATCATGACAACTGGCATAATCAACAGGTTCATCGTTGAAGAAGAAAAAATTGAAATCGTGAACAACTTTAACCTATTTGGATCAACTATCAATAAAGAAGCAACAAGCAGTCAAGAAATCCAACGATGCATTGCTCTTGGCAGAATGGCTAATGAATCAACGAGTTCCAATCCATATAGTCTGCTTAACAGAGTTCTGCACTATTGGCTATGCCAAACCATGGCAACAAAGCAGAAGGTAATATGAAGGTGTTCTGATCAAATTTCCATTTAGGGGTCCTTCCTGTCACTAAAGTTCCTGAAAAATATATCAGTCTTCATACCCCTCATGACACGGGGCTTCCCAGCTACTCTCAGTTTAGACCATCCAAGAATGTATTGGCTTCCACCTTAGATTGTAACATTAAGACTTTTCCATCTTTGTGCACATTCAGCTTTGCAGGGTTCACCAATACAAAATGAATTTCCTTGTCAAACAGATAGGGCTCCTATCTCTGTGTAAGGCAGCTATGCATACTGAATGATCATTGAAAAGAAGCAAATGGTACCCTTCATAAACCAAAATCTTCCCTTTAGGTAGGCCTTGAGGATTTGCTCTTTGTTGAGCCAACATATCTATTGGCTATGGCCATCCTCAGCCTCTTGCTAGCCCCATTCTATGTGCTCACCCACAGTAGAACACTGTTCCAGCCACGTCCAGACCAAGCTGCTCGAGGAGCCAGTGGCAGAAAAACTGGTATAAGTCCTGCTCTCGGGGGTTCTCTAGCAAGCCAATCATTCTGAGATTATTCCTCCAATTTTCTTGTTTCTCTACTCATTCCAGCAATATCATATTTTCCTTACGCAAGGCCTCCAGTTGTTGTTGTTAAGTGCCATTGAGTCTATGTTGACTCATGGCGATCCTCTGGATAGTTGACCTAAACTGTGTTCGGTCTTCAGTTAGGCGGTTCATTGTTGACAGAGTGGCACCAATAGTTGCTGGTATTGTATCAATCCATCTCATTGCCAGCCCTCTTCTTTTACATTGACCTTCTACCTTGCCAAGCATTATGTCTTTCTCCTACGATTTCTCTCTTTGCATGATGTCTCCAAAGTACGAAAGGCCTCCAGTACTGCACCTTTTCTTTGGTCTGTGTTCTCTTGTGTAGAGACTCTCTTCCACTGCATAAACAAACATGTCCTTGATCTCTAACTGGGATCTCTATGCGACTAACTGGGACATGCAGGTGGGATTTTTCAAGCTTTGTTCCTTCTTTGTGGGACTCTTTGCCAAGAGAAATTCATTTAACTGCTGATATAGGGATTAATTTTCCAAGTGCTTGCACTAGGGAAAAGTATGCATGTACTTTTTACTATGTGGACATTGACAGCTTTTCAAACAAAAAGTCCTCCTACAGTTTTGCTTTGAAAATTACTCCAATCAAGCTATGTGCACACATTTATACCTGCTGTTTGGAGCACATTGTTTTTCTGAAGTAAAATGCGTTTCCGTTTGCCAAACTGTGTGAATACAAGTATAAACCCTATCCCAAATCTACTCTCGGGAATGCTCCTGCTGACTGCAGCTGAAAGTATGTGGATACAGGGTATATTTGCATAATTTTACCACATTAGATCTTTTTAGGAAGTATCTTCAAGAGACATTATCGGTGTCTGCGGATTTGTTACCCCCAGTGGTAAAAGTTTTTTATCTGCCGTCGGGTAAGAAAGAAAGTAAAGTGTCAGTTGGGACTTTAGAAATGGATTTTTTGAATGTCTCTGCTTTACTTCAAACTCCTAAGGATGATGAATTGCCTGTCTCCTCCCTGTTAGTAACTTTAGCCTTGTCCTGACCGAGAATGGCTCCTTAAATTATTTTATAAAAAGAGAGCTAATTTGTTTATGGGTAAAAAAGTTTTGATCTTCCCAGATGTAGCTAGGGAAACGCAGAGAAGACGGAAATCTTTTCTCTTATTATGTTCAGTTGGGAGCCTCCTTTGTGCTACGTTTTCCATGTAAATGTATAGTGATCTACCAGTTGCAGAAATATGTATTTTTTCAGCCTGAAGATCTTTCCACTTTCATTAGCACTCATGTTACATCTTCACCCTCTTGAGTGATACTCATTCATATATATGTATAAGTCTCGGGCCTCCGCCTCCACTTGATTTTGTGGATAATGTTTCTTCTTTTGTATGACATTGGGGGGGTCTCCTACCCTCAACTGTGTTTTTCTATTTAGCTGCTCCCCTATGTATTGAGGGCTGTTGATATTCCTTGCTTTAACTTGATTTGTGAGATTTTCCTTTATGTATTATTGTGCAAGTGATATCTTTTCTGTACAAGCAGCGTTTCTTGGTTTATTGTAAAAATGTATAAATAGAAAAAAAAAAAAAGTACTACCATAGGTTGACGATCCCTGTTGATGATCAGGTCCAGACCTGGCATACCTCTTGGCTGCTGCTTTGGACCATGTAACCCCATTCCCCTTGGGTGTCAATTATCAAAACGCCAGTACTTATGGTACTACCCTGGTCTCCAGCTCCATCGGATCTACCTCTGGCATGCCGAGAGATCCTTGAGGAAACATTGCACTCCTAGCTCCCTCCAACACTTTAAGCAGTCCCATCATCACTAGCACTCCCTGCTTGTCTCTGCTAAAAAGGCTTACTACTCTAACCTCATCTCTTCCTCGACCAATCATCCTCGGCAGTTATACCCTGTTCTCACAATATGCTCTAACTCTGCTTCATCTGACAGGGCTGCAGAAAATACCCCTGCCCCAAACCATTTTGCTCCATTCTTCCATGACAAGATCCTGAAGCTACGCTAAACATTTCCTGATTGCCTACCCCCACTCTCCCTGAGCCCGACTCTCCATTCACCCCTATCACCAGCCTTAGCCCACATCTGGGGTTCTTTTCGCAGTTTCTTCTGCAGAATTACTTAAGACTATAACTTCCTCTCATTCCTAACAGGGACTCTATTGCAAGCAAGATAATACAGTGTGGTTTTTAAATACAATCGCTCTGCCTGAGAGCTATTAAAGGGGTTTTAATTTTCATTTTTAAAAGCTAATTCTTTTTCTATATTGCAAAATTTTTTTTGTGGTGTTGGGAAAACCTCTGTCTGTTAGAGTTCATTGTTTCTTGTTCCAGCTTCCCATTCAGAGCAAGCTCTTTGAAACCATTGATCTCATCAGGTGTTAGATCCCTTCCTGCCCATCCCAGCTTTCCCCCATGTGAGCATTCTTACTTTATAGGGCAACTCCCCAATTAGCTATACACATGGACATAGAACAGTACTATTAAAGCATACTTAAAGAGGTTAACTGCTTTTTCTCTTAAAGGACAGCTGAGGAAAAGGGTAGGAAATTTTGTAGGTGTCTCTCTTTTACTTCAACAGGTACCAATGCTCCACCAATTGAACAATGGCTGAGAAAAATTGTATCGCCAAATCTGTTGCCCTCATTGCAGCTTCTGCCTCTGTTCAGGCAGAGAACCTGATGCCAATTGAAAGACCAGTTACATGTGCAGGATGCCTGCATGCTGATGCTCTCAGTAAACAAGTGGAGTAGCTCAGAGAAGAGGTGGTGAGGCTGAGAAGCATCCGAGACAGTGAGAAGTACATTGATTAGATGCTTCTTGAAATGTCCAAGCTCTCCGACAGAGGTGAAGATGGGAGGCTACAGAACAAAGAGATTTGGACATGAGTCACCAGAGCCTGCAGAATCAATAATCCAACTCCTGCAGCCCTTGAATTGAAGAACCAGTATGCAGCCCTGGAAGTGGAGGAGGTGAAAGCATCTCAGGAAAGGGAAGGACCAGGACCCAAATTTGCAGAATCAGTGACCACAAGGAAGCGAAGGGTAATGGTGGTTGATGACTGGCTTCTGAGGGATACTGAGGCATCCATCTGCTGACCAGACTTGATGTCCAGAGAGGTGTGCTGTTTGCCAGGTGCCAAAATCTGAGATGTTATGGAGAGTTTGCTGAGACTCATCAAGCCTACTGACTATTATCCAAAGTTGCTCATCCATGTTGGCACAAATGATACTGCTAAATATCTCTCTGAGCGTATCAAAAGTGACTTAATAGCTCTGGAACAGAGGGTGAAGCAGATAGGTGCGCAGGTGGTGTTCTCTTCAGTCCTCCCTGTTAAGAGTAAAGGCCAAAGTAGAGAAGCTCATATCCTGGAAGTTGAATGCATGGCTGTGTGGATGGTGTCATCAAGAGCATTTTGGTTTTCTGGACCATGTGATGATACTCCTAGTGCTTCAGAGCAGAGATGGCATCCATCTGTCCAAGGGTCAAAGAGTCTTCTGCAGCAGAATGGCTAACCTACTGAAGAGGGCTTTAAACTGGATTCATAGGGGATGGATAAAGAAAGTCACCAGGTAAATGAAACATTAAATATTTCTGTAGAAATGGGTAAAAGTGGCAACATCTGAAAAGCAATGTGTATAAATCCCCATAACTTGGGAAATAAGATCCCAGATGTTGAGGCTTTAATGGAAGAGGCTGACTTGGATTTGGTGGCAGTTACGGAGATATGGTTCACAGACAACCATGACTGGGATATAGTTATACCAGGCTAAACTTTATTCAGAAAGGACAGGATAGGAGGATTGCCACTATATATAAAAAATAATATTAAACTAGAAAGAGGGAAAGGGAAATCCATTTGTAATGGAATGATATACAGATCCCCCTCACCGGGAGATGAAGTGGACAGAAATTTAATAGAAGACATATGTAGTATTTCCATGAAAGAAGTGCTACTGATAGGTGACTTCAATATGCCGGATGTTGCTTGGCACATCCCTGCTGCAGTGTCATCTAGAAGTAAGGAGATCATAGATTCTCTACAGGGAGAACTATTCTGGCAACTGGTAACAGAACCCACATGTGGCCATACTGGATTTGATGCTTACCAATAGGGAAAGATTTTTGATGTCATAGTGGGAGATCATCTTGTATCCAATGATCCCCAGATGGTGTGGTTCAGCATTAGGATTAGGGCTGATAAAATCCATTCTAAAGTGAGGGTCTTAGACTTTAGGAAAACTAACTTTTCCAAGATGGGACAATACCTCAAGGAGTCATTAGTGGGATGGGGAACAGCTGGGGGATGTAGAAAAGTAATGGGCAAAACTGAAAGGGAATATTATAAGGGCAGCATACCTTTTTGTTAGGTAAATAAATGTAAAGGAAAAGGAGGCCGCTATGGTTTTCAAAAGAAATAGCTGAAAAGGTGAAGAAAAGGAGGGAGGCCTTCATAAAATCAAGAAATCGCAGAGAGGAAGATGGGTATCTATATTTGGAAAAAGAGAAGCTAGCAAAGTAGTCAGGAAAGCAAAAGTACAAAACGAAGAAGAAATAGCCAATGCAATAAAATAGGGGGGAGGGGGATAAGACATTTTTCAGATATGTTAGGGAGAGGAGGAAGGGCAAATGTGGTATTGTCAGTCTCAAGGGTGAAGGGGAGGAATATGTAGAAGCTGATGAGGATAAAGCATAATTGTTTAACAAATATTTCTGTTCTGTGTTCACAGATGAAGAGCTAGGAGCAGGACCTCAGAAAACACCCAAAAATAGGAACAGAAGTGATGGGGATCTTGAATGATTTTCAGAAGATTGTGTTCATGGGGTACTAGATAAACTAAAAGTAGATAAATGAAGGGACCGGATGAGATACATCTGAGAATACTGAAGGAACTTGGGGGACATTCTAGTGGTTCCACTGACTGACCTTTACAATGCTTCTTTGGAGTTGGGAGTGATCCCAGAGGACTGGAGAAAGGCACATATGGTCCCTTTACAGAAAAGCGGAAGTAAGGATGAGGTTGATAACTACAGGCTGGTAAGTCTAACCTCTGTGGTGAGTAAATTAATGGAAATGCTTCTAAAAGAGAGACTAGTGAGGTTTCTGAAGTCCAATGGATTGCAGGACCTGAGGCAGCATGGGTTTACCTGAGGCAGGTCTTGTCAGACAAATCTGATTGATTTCTTTGACTCGGTGACCAGGGAGTTGGACCGAGGGAGAGCCCTAGATATGGTGTAATTGGATTTCAGTAAAGTCTTTGAAACTGTTCTGCACAGGCATCATATAAATAAATTGAGCACCCTTGGGATGGATACTAGAGTGACTGACTGGGTTAAAAATTGGTTGAATGGGAGGCAATAAACTATATAGGTAAATGGAGCTCACTCTGAGGAGAAGGAGTTCTCAGTGGAGTGCCACAGGGATCTGTCCTTGGTCCGATTCTTTTTAACATCTTTGTTAGTGATATTGCTGAAGAGCTGTCAGGTAAGGTTTGCCTCTTTGTGGATGATATCAAAATCTTCAATAGAGTAGATGCACAGGAAGGAGTAGATAACATGAGGAGGGATCTAGCTAAGCTTGAAGAATGGTCTAGAATTTGGCAGCTCAGATTTAATGCTAAAAAATGCAGGGTCATGCGTTTGGGCTGCAAAAAGCCAAGGAAGCGGTACAGTGTAGGGGGCACAGTATTCTGTCCTCCTAATCACATTCAAGCTCCTGAACAACATCGCCCCATCATATCTATCCATGCTATTACATGCCCCATCAGAATCAAGAACTTGCAGACTAAACGCAACACACTCACTTGAAATACCAAACTCATTCAAAAAAACTTAAAAATCCACCAGCACCAGAGCCTTCTCATTCACTGCCCCCATGCTCTGGAATAATCTCCCAATAAACCTTCGGATCATAAAAGACCTCACCCAATTTAGAAAGGAACTCAAGACATACCTTTTCTCCGAACACTATGAAATCCCATACCCCCAAGTCCAACCACACACCATCCCCAAACACTCAAACACAAAGCCCTAAAACCACACTCAACTACCCACACACATACACCCACCACATACACCCAAGAGATGAAAAAAGGAAATAAATTCCTCCACACACACACACATATGAAAGGTAGAAAACTCTGACTACCTATAAAAAGGTAGAAAAAACTCTGATCAACACTAGATCAACACTACGATACAGAAACTTATTAATGTATATAAAATGTAAATAGTTTTGACAATTAATGCACAGTTATTTGTATAAAGTTACAATGTTATAAATCTCTGTTAATAACTATTATCTGTATAAAGTTAAAAAAAAAATCTCTGTTCCATGTAATGTATACATTAGTATACAAATTTGTTTACTTGTTCCATGTAAACCGCCCCTGATCTCTGGAAGGGGCGGTATAGAAGAAATAGCTAAATAAATAAATAAATAAATAAATGAAAAGCCGGACCTGGGCATGATTGTTTTTGATAATCTTAAAGCTGCTAAACAGGTCGAAAAGGTGATGGCGAAAGCCAGAAGGATGATTGGGTGCATAGGGAGAGCAGAAAAAAAGGGGTGATAGTGCCTCTGTATAAGTCTCTGGTGCGACTTCATTTGGAGCATTGTGTACGATTCTGGAAACTGCACCTTCAAAAGGAGATAAACAGGAAGGAGTTGATGCAGAGGGTGGCTACCAAAATGGATAGTGGTCTTCATTATAAAGCATATGGGGACAGATTTAAAGATCTTACTACTGTATGCATACATTAGAGGAAAGACAGGATAGAAGAGATATGATAGAGATATTTAAATATCTCCATGGCATAAATGCAGAAGAGGAAAGCTTCTTTTGATTGAAAGCAAACTCTGCTACGAGGGGACATAGGATGAGAGTGAAAGGTGGTAGACTCAGGAGTAATATGTGGAAATATTTCTTTATGAGAAGAGTGGTAGATGTGTGGAATGGTCTCCCAGTGGCCGAAGAAGAGACGAGGATGGTATCTGAATTCAAAAAAGCATGGGACAAACACAGAAGATCTCTTAAAAAAAAAGGGGGACCATTGTTGTTGCTATGGAAAGGCAGAGTAGATAGGCCATGTGGTCTTTTTCTGCCACCATATTTCTATATTTCTCTCATAAAACCACTTGTCATTCAGATCCGATCCCATCTACCTAGCTGAGACGTCACTGGCCCTTCTACCACCCATTCTTTTTATCTTGAACAATAACTTACTCTAGTATCTTCCCAGCTCTATGAAAAAAGGCCCTGGTCCCATCTTGAAAAACTCTTCTTTGGACTGCTTTTCCCTGGCTCATCAGAGGCCTGTCTCTAACATCCCTTTTCTGTCTTAAATTCTGGATAAGGTGGTATTTGCTCAACTCAATGCACACTTGGATTTCACACATATCCTACACCCCTGCCAATCTAGTTTTCACCCAAGACATAACACTAAGACAATGATACTTTCTTTTCTCAATGAAGTCCATGAGTCCCATGATAAAGGCAACATCTCTCTTGCAGTCCCCCTGGATCTATCCTCTGCTTTTTGACCTTGTGGATCACACTATTCTTCTCTCCAGTCTCCATGATTTTGGCCTACATAGTACCAGGGACGGCTCAAGGCAATCTGCTGCCTGAGGTGAGAGATGAGATAGCGCTTCCTCCCCAAGCAGGGCGGTATGCTTTTTCAGAACTCCATTTGGGGACTGAACCAAACCAAAAAGCCAATTAGATCATGTGGAAGAAATGCAAGATGTTTGCACACCAAGGAGCTAAATGAAAGAACGAGAACCACAGCACAATTTACAATACCAAATTATAACTCATTTTTACTTTGTTGTTATAAACTGTGTTATGGTTCTTGCTTTTTCCTTTTGAACATATATATTTGCAATCAAAGAACTCCCTCCCGCAACAATGGTGTGGAGCAGAACAGAACTAGGACATCCACCCACAGAACTCAATATCTTAAAAAACAAAATCTGATTCTGGTCATCTCACTAACAACAAACAACATTCTCCAGTACCAGGCATATTGTGAACTAATACAAAACCCTACAATAAAGTCACTGTGAGGATCTGTAGAGCAAACATACCATACCATACCATACCATATCAGCACCAACTTCCAAAACTCACATAAGGAGCCCATCCCAAAAAAAGCATCACTGTAAATATTGCAAGTGGGCCCTGGAACTTCCAAACACCTATCTGAAAAGCTGAACAATTTAGATTACTACAGTACAAATCCCTACGTACAAACTCCATGTTAACAGAACACCTGGCCTTGGTCACATACTCAGAACGAAGACCTCACGAAGTAGAGAATAAGTGACCATAACCTAAAGTAAAAATAAAAATATCTGGAAAAAAATTAAATTGAAATCCCAAGAAGCCAGACTCCACATGCGGTGCAACACCAGAGAAATAAGAGATGCAGTTCCCCATACTGTGATGCAAGTATTACGCCGAGCATTAGCAGTAAATTTGAGAGACTAAGATCATACTTCACATACCCTGGCTTTGAAGTGAAGTTCATGACTGCCATAGTATGCGTAAAACTAATCCATACTATCACGTGTAAAATATAAAAATAGTGCAACGTTCAATCACAAAATTGAAAATAAAATTATTTTTCTATCTTTGTTGTCTGACCATTTTCTACTCTGATCATTCTGGCCCTGATCTGAGACTTCTGCTTTCTTCTGTCTTTTCTTAGCTCTCTTTCTATGATCTCTAGTCCATCTGCTATTTCTTGTTTTCTTCATTTCTTTCCATCTCGGATATTGATTTTTTTCCTTTCAGCTTTCTTCCATTTATTTCTCTCTTTCTCCACCCAGATTTCACTACTCCTTACTATCCAGTTCTCAATCTCCCTCTTTTTTACTCCATCTACCTACCACTTTTCAAACTTCACCCCAATCCTTCCATTCCCCAGCAATTCTTCCCTGGTCCTTTATTCTTGTCTTTTGCTCACTCTCTCTTCCCCTTCATGTCTAACATCTCTCACCCCACATCCAGTGTTTCTCTCTCTCTCTCTCTCTAACTCTCTTTTTCCCTCCATGCAGTACCTCCGCCCTCTCTTTCCTTCCTTCTGCTCTCTCTTCCTATCCCCCTGCAGTCAGCATCTACCCCATCTCCATCCCATCCCCTCCCTATTACTTCCATGTCCAGCATCTCTCCATCTTTCTCAACCTTTTTATCACATGTCCATCTTCTCCCATCTCTCTCCCTATTACCCCATATGTCCTGCATTTCCTTCTCCCCTTATTACCCCTTGTCCAGCATCTCCCTTCTGTCCCCCTCCCCAAAGTCCAGCATTTGGCCACCACTCCATCTCTCCTCCTTACTTTTCCCTATGCCCCTTTCCATGTCCAGTATTTCTATCTCCCTAGCCCCCCACCTCAATTTTCTCCACACTGCCTCCCTATTCGTCCCCTGCACCCAACATCTCCCTTCTGAATCCCTGTGCCCATCCACTTCCACTTCCCACCTCCCAAGGCCCCCTCATGTCCACTCCCTCCTTCAATGACCTCTCATGTCTACCCCTTATATGTACAAGGGGCAGAGCCTGCCCAAGGAGCAACATGTCCCATGGGTAGGGGCTGTGCAAGCCGTGATCCCCGCCCAGAAAGCAGGGCACAATGGCCTTGCACAGCCCCTGCCCACAGGACATGCTGCTTCCGCGAGAAGGCTCTGCTGCTTTGGACCACGATCACTGCCTCCCACACCCTTATGCCTGCGGGAGCAGCATGTCCTGCAGGCAGGGGCTGTGCAAGTCATAACTGCAGTCCAGAAAAACAGAGCCTATCCATAGGAGCAGATGTCAGGGGGGCACCATCGCTGGTCGCCCAACCACACTCCCCATTCTGGATGACCTGAGGCGTGCCAGCAGCCTAGTGGAAAGCCTGCCCATGGGACACAAGACTGTGAAACGTGACTGTGGCCGTTTACAGCCTTCTGCTCATTGGAGCAGCATGTCCTGCAGGCAGGGACTGTGCAAGATATGACTGTGCCCAGAGAAACAGAGCCTGTCTGCAGGAGCAGATGTCTGGAGGGCACCATTGCTGGTCGCCCACCCACAGTCCCCATTCAGGATGATCTGCAGAGTGCTGGCAGCCTAGTGGAGAGCACACAAGACTGAGTAGCGATTGCAGCCTCTTACAGCCTTCTGCCGATGGGAGCAGCATGTCCTGTGGGCAAGCTCTCCACTGGGACAACGGTGCTCCACAGGTCACTCTGAATGGGGAGTGGGGGGCAGGTGGCTAGTGACTGAACCCTCCTGATGTCTGAGTCCCCCTGCTGTGCTTATCCAGCTTACTGGGTAGTGACGGCACTGGTCCAGCATTTCTTTATTTGTTTTTATATACCGCTTTGTCTAGGTAATCAGAGCGGTTCACAGAGAACAATGTAACTACTGCATGTAGCAGTTACAAGGAGTAATTACAGGGAATAGTTACAAATAACAATAACAATGAATGCAATAACTATTTACATGAGGAATAATCATTATTTTCTTCATGCTTCCTTTCCCCCACCCATGTTGTCTAGCATTTTCCTTCCTGCTTTGTCCCCCCTGTTGCCCTGCATCTCCTCCTGCCCCTCCATTGTCCAGCATTTGTCTTCCCCTTCCCCAGTGTCCAGCATTTCTCTTCCTGCTTCCTTCCCCCATGTCCAGCATTTGCCCTCCTGACTATCCCCCCTGTTGTCCAGCATTTGCCCTCATGTCCCTCCCTCCTGTCTCCCCCCCCCCCGTTGTCCAATATTTGCCCTCCAGCATTTGTCCTCATGTTCCTGCCCTCCATTGTCCAGCTTTTTCCCTTCTGTCCCTCCCCTGTGTTGTCCAGCATTTGTCCTCCTGTCCATCCCCCCATTTTCCAGCATTTGCCCTCATGTTCCTCTATCCTGTTGTCTGCCTTCCCCCCTCCTGACCATTCCCCCTGTTGTCCAGCATTTGCCCTCATATCCATCCCTCTGTTGCCCAACATTTGCCCTCCAGTATTTGTCCCTGCCTCCCTGTTGTCCAAACTTTGCCCTCCAGAATTTGTGCTCATGTCCCTACCCCCCATTGTCCAGCTTTTTCTTCCTGTCCCTCCCCTGTGTGGTCCAGCATTTGCCCTTATGTTCCTCCACCTTGTTCTCCAGCATTTGCCCTCATGTTCCTCCACCTTGTTCTCCAGCATTTGCCCTCCTGTCCCCTGCCCTGCCATTATCTAGCATTTGCCTTCCTGTCCTTCTTCCCCCCATTGTCCAGTATTTGCCCTCGTGTCCCTCCCCTCTTTTGTCCAGTATTTGCTCTCGTGTCCCTCCCCCCATTGTCCAGCATTTGCCCCCCTGTCCCTCCACCCTCGTTGTCCTGCATTTTCCTCCAGCATTTGCCCTCCTGTCCCTAACCCCCTTTGCCCAGCATATGCCATCCAGGAAAAGCGTGGGGTTTTGGAGACTTTGAGGCTTCAAAGTGCTTCCTGGTTCTGCCCCCTCTGACGTGGGAAAGCATCATCAGAGGATGGGACCTATCAGAGCCTTAGAAGCCTGCTGGAGTTGGAAGAGCCCGTGATTTTGCTCTTGTTTTTTTTTTTTCAAAGTTGACAAATCATGGGCTCTTCCAACTCCAGCAGGCTTTTAAGGCTCCCTCCTCTGATGATGCTTTTCATGTCAGAGGGGGCGGAACCAGGAAGGACTTTGAAGCCTCTGAGTCTCCAAAATCCCACATTTTTAAGGTTTTTTTCGGAGTCTCTATTTCACTGCAGCTGTCCCATTGTCATCGGATCTGGGGCAGCAGCAGAGGGAAGTGGTGGCCGATTCTGCTATGGCCGACCTAGGAGATTTTGAGGCAGCAGTGGCTGGTCCACTAGGGGTTTTTTTGTTGTTTTTTTTACCTTGAAGGCAGAATGAGGCGACAGCCACTTGACTGTTTAGGGTGCATTTTTTGCCGCCCCCAAAACTGTGCTGCCTGAGTTGCCACCTCACTCTGTCTCATTATAGAGTCTGTTCCTCTCACAGAGGTCTTTCTCTATAATTTCTGACTCTTCTTCATCACTTCTCTATGGTGTTCTACAAGAATCAGTACTATCCCCTCTTCTGTTCAACATTTTCCTCACTTCTCTTACCCCTCTGGTTTAACAGTGTGGGATCTCAGCATATTATTATTCCTCCTTCACAATGGTGCACTTTTGCTAAACCTGTCTCCTCTTAATGGCTGTCTCACACAAATCACTGGCTGGATGTCATCTAATCTTCTCTTGAATCCCAGGAAAACCTCCACCTCTGGTGGTAGCCCTTGCCCTTTGCTTTCCCCAATGCTCTGGGATATCCCTATTCTCTTGGTCTCCTTGCTTCATTACTTAGGTTTATCTTAGTCTCTTCTTTGACCTTCCATGATCATCTTACTGCTGTCGTTTGTCGCTCATTCCACTCCCTCAACCAGATTCAAGCTGTATGCCTGCTCGTCTCCGCTTCCTCCCTGGCTACTTTACTGCTAACACTCATTATGCCTCATTTAGACTACTGTAACATCATTTTCGCAGGGCTCCCACACTCCCAACTACAGCATCTTCAGCTTATTCAGAACACGGCCATTAAGATACTTTCTCACGCCTCTCGCTTTGATTACATGACTCCATTTCTCAATCGCTTCCATTGCCTCCTGGTCTCTTATTGCATCCAATATAAACTCCTCACTCTAGTTCACAAGGCTCTTTACAATGGTACTCTATCTTTCCAATCTCCTTATTCTGCGTTCTCCACACGGAGTTCTTCACTTCACCCACATCAACCGCTTTCGTCTCCCTCCTGCTACATGGCTCAGATTAGAAATCGCCCGCCATTCTGCCTTCTAATTCCTAGGTCTGTCCCTTTGGAACACTTTGTTTCCTGACCTCAGATAGGGTTGGGTTCAAATCACAACTCAAAACTCACCTCTTTCAGAAAGCTTCTGAATTGCCACCTACTTGACTTGCCTGACTTCTCACTCTCCTGACCTCGATTCCCTCCTCAGTATGACTGCTCCTATCTTTCCTATCAGGTATGGCATTCCTTTCTTTCCTTCTCTACTATTTGTTTTATCGTATACCACCCTGCTGCATATGTGAAGGGTGGTATATCAAATTCATTAAACATAAATGGTTTTATAAAAGCCCACCCCCACAGAGAAAGCACTGTTTTAGCCATGGAAATGGCTTGGAAAAGTGCTCTCCCTGTATTTAAATGCCTGACTAAGACTTGGATGTTCCAACAGGCATTTGATATATAAATAAGACCCATTTGTCTTTGATTTCATTAATTTGGCTACTGTTTTGATAATTATTTTGTATTGTTTTAATAGTTCACTCATTTGATTATGCTTTTTGTTGTACCTCACCATGAATGTTCTGAAAAGGTGAGTTATAAATTTAATAATAATTCTCCCTGTTAAACATGACAAGTGATAAAACCTTTTATGTAACTCTTTAGTTATAAATTATAAATAAAATTATCACATATAGTTGCATAGCTGCATAGTTTATGATGGCAGATGAAGACCAGTATGGCCCATCTAGTCTGCCCAGCCAGGTGGTTTAGTGTAGGTGCCCCTGCCGCTCTGTGCATGTCACCCTTCACCATGCCTTTGTTTAGGGGTGTACTCATCACTCCATGTAGATCACCCCTATTTGTTGAGATATAAGAGAGTTATGATTGTTTTGATTTTATCCTGTTGATTTTGACTTTATCCTGTTGGCCGCTTGTTCACTGGGGTCTTAACCTGAAACAGCGAGGGTTATTAATTGTTCCAACAGCTACAGTTGGTTGTAAAGCTTCAGCTTGATTTGGGGTGTTTTTAGAATGAGGCCCACGGTTGTGGAATGCTTTATCATGTGAGCTGGATGGTGAACAAACTGGTTTTTGAAGTTCTATAAGAAACTATAGCTCAATTTGCTTGTTGTTGTATTTTAATGATTAAATGACACAGAGCCAGTTTGTGCTGCTGAATATCCCCCTCTAAAGCCACTAGATGCCCTGGTGCTAATCGCTTAGAATCGGGGTATTCCAGGGGTGTGGCCATAAAGATAACCAGGCAGCGGCAATATTCAACTGCTGCCCGGTTTTCTTAAAGTGGCTAAAGTTAGGCAGAATAAAGGCTGAATATCAGCACTGCCCAGTGAGCAGCAACGCTATCTGCCAACCCGGATATTCAATGCTGGTTGGCTGGATATGACCCCAACATTGAACATCTGGGTCTTAATTAGAGCGGCAAAAGCCAAACGTTTTAACAATGCTGAATAGCTGCCCCAACACCTATTGCCGAGGGTTTGGCGGCAGGGAAGAAGTCTGGCTGTACACATATGTAAGCCTACACAAACAAACCTGCACGTGCAAGCCTTGTCAAAATCCGACGGTTCAGGCTTGGTCCGCTGCGATTGGCTCTCTGAATGGTGGAACCACGCAGTGTAAGACGTTTGGCTTGATCTCACAGTTATGTCAGGAGATTAGCCAACTTGTATGATGCACACAGCCCTCGACACTTCTCATGACACACACACAATGTCTTTGACACTCCCCATGACACACACACATGCACACCCATGCTCATGCAGCCCCTAACACTCCCCTTCACATACACACAGACAACCATGCATGCAAAAATCCCTGATACTTCCCATGACACGCACACACACACACACACACACACACACACACACATGCACTCCTTGACACAAACATACACACATGCCCAGCCTCTGACATTCCCCATGATGCACCTACACACACACACACATGCATGCATCCCCGACACACATCTGAACCCCTCACATGCCTGATTCTGGACATGGAAAAAGCGTGCCATTGTGTCACTCTGCTATGTACATTTTTCAACTTGTTATAAGTGTTGTACTATTTTATGTTGTTTAATATGGATGTAAATCGCCCAGAAGTGTAACGATGAGAGCGGGTATAAATTCATTACATAAATTCATTTTCGTTTCATTTCATTTTTATTTTCCACCAGCCAGTGCCTGGCCATCAGGTGTGCAAAGAAATTTTGTCCAATTTACTTTACGAGATCAGCGGCCTGTATAAAGAGAAATAAAAGGGAAGAGTTCATTAATGTATGGAAATCTCTTTCACTGCTAGATGCAATGTCTGCCAGGGACCGAGAAATGTCACTGCATGAAGAAATGTCAGCACTGATGAGAAAGGGATAAAAGTGCCAGCTAAAGGGAGAGAAGTAATGCCCCCAAAATAGTATAGCTCTGTCTGTGAGGATAATACAATAGGCTCATTAATCTGAGAAGAGAAAACAGTTCATGCTCTGTGTGTGGGGAGGGGGAAGAGGGTGCTAAGACGGTGTACAATTAGATAGGGGGAGGCCAAGGAAATGCAAATTATACTGGCAAAGTGCCGCACCTTTCTTCTTGGATGATATAAATTCTTGTGTTGCCTAGTAGAGATCTGCATTCATTACTGCCTGTTTGGTTAGTTTATGCATCTTAAATTTAGTACATGCTAAATAGATTTAACATGCACCAACCTATGAATCAATGTTCATGAAGCCCATTAGCAAATGGTAAGTTCTAGTGAGCTTTAAAAATTTGTTATTAAAATGAATGTGGGAGACAAACTGGAAAAAGTCTGAAAATTGGGGGGAAAAGCCCAAACCAAAAAAGATCCAAACTCTTTCACCCTTTGCTTACCTTTACAGTACAGATACAAGGAGCCCCCTTCTCCAGATGATTTGTTGAAGAAACGTCAATGACGTCTCTCGCTGATAGAAGAATTGATTTCTTTAAGTAGTTTATCCCAGGTGGACAGAAAATTAAGATAATTGCAGAGCTAAGCAAAGCCACTGGCCCTTCACTAATCATGAACAGAAACTTGATGGGATACGGTCTGGCCAAAGGGTAGCCACTGTTTCACTGAAGCAGTGTGGTTGATGTTTTAATCCACTTTGTTACTTAGAAAATAAAGGTCAGCAAATGAATGGGAGGTGATGGCTCTTTGAGTAATTTAATGCACTTGTAGCTGAGCCTCCAGAACTCTATGTCTTTCACCAAGTCAAACAAGGGTCACCTTATTCAGAGCCGTATAATATGTCAACTTAGTTCAAGAGTTTTTCTATTTTTTGAAGTGTGTATACTTTGTGAGCACGATTATCATTTTACTTTTAGTGCCTACAATATAACCCCCTGGATTGAAATTGGGTGCCTACAATATAACCCCCTGATGAAAACGGAGTACGGTGAAACGCTAATATAGCGCAGATGGTGGCGTTGGGGACGCTATTGGAGAAGGCTAAGCACGGGGACGCTATTGGAAAAGCTGAGCATGTTTTCCAGTTTTGTTCAGATAAGCACAATTTTTTCGATTGAGTATTTATGAAAGTGTGATGGTTAATGAATAATAACGGATGACCTTAAGCTTTTTCGAGTTCAGCACGATTTCAAGTTTATAATTGACTGTGTATAAGAAACTACAAAAGACACACTGAGCAGCGGTCATTGATGCAAATTGGGGCGCTTTTCAGAGAATGTTTATAAGTCTGAAAGTTTATAACGCCCAACCAGTCTGAGACCTGCGTGCTCTTTAGTAAGATTACATGGTTAATGCGAGTGACATAAGATACAACACACTTGTAGATTCATATCAGAGTGTTTGCTTTATTAAGTTGACATATTTCACCAAGTCAAGACAAATCAGTAATGTCATTTTATGGCATTTATCTTTAGAAGAAGCATGATAAGGTTCTGTTTGGTGAATCAAGTCACTCTAGAATTTATACAGGTGTAACTCAAGTGGTTAGATTGCTTGTGGAGTAACTGAACATTCCAACAAATCTATATTATTGTGCTTGAATGCAGAAATGCATCTTAATTTGTAGATTTGGAATTTGATACTAGTACTGAAGTTAACTGATTTAGTTGGTTGTAGTAATTGCTAACTAATCTGTTACCAACATTCTTTGGCATACTTCAGTCAAGGACTAATGAAGATTGAGGATGGGTAGTTATGGAAGATTTCCATCACACACCATTTTACTGGATGACATTTCCATCACAAAGTTAAAGAACTCAAACTGCACCAACCCTACCTATGAAAAGTCTGCACTGTAAATATTCTAGAACATCAATAACGTACAGCTGGGAAAAGAGAAAAAGCCAACACCATACAGATTCCTACAGAGAACGTACATGTTAACAAAATTCCTCACTGTGCTCACAAAAGGAAAACACACACCATCAACTAGTAAAAAAAATTAGACTACATATTAGAAGCATATGTAAACAAAAAAATGAATTGGAAAACCCAAGAAACCATTCCTCCTATTACTACTACGTACCATTTTTATAGTGCTACTAGATGTACTTAACACAGTAAGATACAATCCCGGCTTGATGGTCTATTTAAGACAGAGAAACAGAACAAATAAGAAATTAGGGATTTGCATCTATTATAGGAAATAACTAAAAACAACATGAATATTAAACTGGAAAATAAAATGTTTAGGATTTAAAAGTTGCCTCGAAATAGAAGGTTTTAGCCTGGCTTTAAAAAGGACCAGAGACATAGAGCATGACATACCACATCATCAAGCATATTGCAGACATATGCTGCAGCAAGATGGAACGAACAGAGTCTGGAGTTGATGGTGGAGGACAAGACCACAGATAAGTGTGACTGACATATTGATAAATGGAGAGATAAGAGAGGAGAAGAATGAGGAGTTACAGAATGAATGTACCTATAAGCCAATAAAAGAATAAAAGAACATAAGAAATGCCATACTGGGTCAGACTAAGGTCTGTCAAGCGCAGTATCCTGTTTCCAACAGTGGCCAATCCAGGTCACAAGTACCTAGCATTTTCCCAAAAAGACACACAGGTTCCACAATGCTTGTATAGGGGCAAGCAGTGGATTTCCTGGGTCCTCTTTAACAATGGTTTATGGACCTTTCCTCCAGGAACTTGTCCAAACCTTTTTTTAAACCCAGCTACACTAACAGCTTTTACTACATCCTCCAGTAATGAATTCCAGAGTTTGATTACACGTTGAGTTAAAAAATATCTTCTCTTATTAGTCTTAAATGAATTACATGTAGCTTCATTGCATGTCCCCTAGTCTTTCTGCTTTTTGATGGTGTAAACACTCGATCTACGTTTACCCATTCCACTCCATTCATTCATTTATAGACTTCTATTATATCTCCCCTCAGCTGTCTCTTTTCCAGGTTGAAGTGCCCTAACCTTTCTTTACAGGGATTTCATTCCATCCCCTTTACCATTTTGGTGGCTCTTCTCTGTATCTTTTCTAATTCTGCTATATCCTTTTCATGATATGGTGACCAGAATTTCAGACAATATTCAAGGTGTGGTCACACCATGGAGCAATACAGAGGCATTATAATATCCCTTGTTTTATCTTCCATTCCTTTCCTTATGATTCTTAGCATTCTATTTGCTTTCTTGGCCACTGCTGCACACTAAGCAGAGAGTTTCAGCATGTTATCCACGATGATGCCTGGTGATTGCTCTTTCCTAGGTGCATAACTTTGCACTTGTCCACATTAAATTTCATCTGCCATTTCAACATCTAATCTTCCAATTTGTCAAGTCCTCTTGCAATTTTCCACAATCCTCTTGGGTTTTAACAACCTTGAATAATTTTGTATCATCTGCAAATTTGATCACCTCTCTCATTATTCCCATTTCCAGGTCATTTACGAATATGTTAAAATGCAGCAGACCCAGCAGAGATCCCTGGGGTACTACACTATTTTCATTTCTCCATTGGGAAAATTGGCCATTTAGCCCTACCCTCTGCTTTCTATCTTTTAACCAGTTCCTGATCCACAATAGTACACTGCCTCCTATCCTATGACTTTTTAATTTTGCCAAGAATCTCTCATGAGGGACCTTGTCAAAGGCTTTTTGAAAATCCAGATACACTATATCAACCGACTCACCTTTGTCTACCTGTTTATTCACTCCATCAAAAAAATATAACAGATTAGTAAGACAAGACCTTCCTTGGCTAAAGCCATATTTGCTTTCTACCATTAAACCATGACTATCTACATGTTCAATAATTTTGTACTTTATAATGGTTTCTATCACTTTTCCTGGTACTGACAGGCTTACAGAGAAGCTTGAACTTTATGTGAAAACGGATGAAAAGCCAATTAAGCAACTTGAGAAGAGAGGTTATATGAGTATAGTGACACTGGGGGTAATTTAGCTGAATTTTGAATAGATTGAAGGGGAGATAGGTGGTTCAGTGGGAGGCCTCTGAAGAACAGGTTGCAGTAGTCTAAGTGAGAGGTGATGAGAGTGTGGATAAGAATTTTAGTAGTGTGTTAGAAAGGAAAGGGCTGATGTTATAGAGAAACAGGTTTTAGTTACCTTTTGGATATCTGCAGAGAGAGAGAGAAGAGTCAAAGATGACTTCAAGTAAGCAATCTGAAGAATCAGGAAGTATTGTAGTATAGTGTTATTCATAGAAATAGAGAAAGGGGGAAAGGAAGGAGGGGGGGGGGGTTAAGGAGGAAGATAAGACTCAGTCTTGGACATATTTGGTTTCAGATCATCCAGGCAGCAGTGTTAGACAAGTAGGCTGAGAATGCTGGGAGGAATATGTAAATGAGCTGCAAAGCTCTGCAGTACTTGCCAAGTAGCTGGAAAAACATGTATGCAAGTTTTGTGTTATAACCCACTTTAATGTTACGACTAAAGGCGGAATATCAGATGTTTTACATAGAAACATAGAAATATGATGACAGAAAAAGACCACATGGCCTATCTAGTCTGTCCTTCCATATCAACAACTACAACAGTCCCCTTTTTACCTTTAGAGATCCTCTGTGTTTGTCCCATGCTTTTTTGAATTCAGTTACTGTCCTCATCTCTACCACCTCCACTGGGAGACTATTCCACAGATCCACTACTCTTTCCGTAAAGAAATATTTCCGCATATCACTCCTGAATCTATCCCCTTTCACCCTCATCCCATGTCCCCTCATAGCAGAACTTGCTTTAAATTGAAAGAGGCTCTCTCCCTGAACATTTATGCCACGGAGGTATTTAAACATCTCAATCATATCACCTCTATCCCGCCTTTCCTCTAAGGTGTACATATTAAGATCCTTCAGTCTGTCCTCATATGCTTTATAATGAAGACCACTAATCATTTTAGTAGCCACCCTCTGCACCGACTCCATCCTGTTCACATCCTTTTGAAGGTGCGGTCTCCAGAATTGCACACTATACTCCAAATGAGGTTGCACCAAAGACTTATAGAGAGGCATTATCACCTCCTTTTTTCTGCTAGCCATTCCTCTCCGTATGCATCCAAGCCTCCTTCTAGCTTTTGCAGTCACATTTTCTACCTGTTTAGCTACTTTAAGATCATCAGACACAACCACGCCTAGGTCCCGCTCTTCTTTAGTAGACAAAAGTACTTCACCCCCTATACTATATTGCTCCCTTGGATTGCTGCAGCCCAAATGCATGACCTTACATTTTTTAACATTAAATCCCAGCTGCCAAATTCTAGACCATTCTTCAAGCTTAGATAGATCCCTCCTCATGTTATCTACACCTTCCTGGGTGTCTACTCTATTGCAGATTTTTGTATCATCCTCAAAGAGGCAAACCTTACCCGACAGCCCTTCCGCTATATCACTAACAAAGATGTTAAAAAGAATCGGACCAAGGACAGATCCCTGGGGCACACCACTGGTAACATCCTTCTCCTCAGAGTGAGCTCCATTTACTTGTACTCTTTGTTGCCTCTCACCCAACCAATTTCTAACCCAAGCAGTAACTTTAGGGTCCATCCCTAGGGTGCTCAGTTTGTTTATAAGTCGCCCATGAGGAACAGTGTCAAAAAGGCTTTACTGAAATCTAAATACACCACATCTAGAGCTCTCCCTCGGTCCAACTCCCTGGTCACCCAGTCAAAGAAATCAATCAGATTTGTCTGACAAGACCTGCCTCTGGTGAATCCATGCTGGCTCAGATCCTTTAATCCGCTGGACTCCAGAAATCTCACTATTTTCTCTTTCTGTAGCATTTCCAATAATTTACTCACCACCGAACTTTAACCAGCCTGTAGTTTTCAACCACATCCTTACTTCCGCTTTTGTGTAAAGGCACCACATGAGCCTCTCTCCAGTCCTTTGGCACCACTCCCAACTCCAACGAGGCATTGAAAAGGTCAGTCAGTGGAGTTGCTAGAACATCCCCAAGTTCCCTCAGTATTCTAGGGTGTATCCCATCCGGTTCCATTGCTTTGTCTACTTTAAGATGAGCTAGTTTCTCATGAACACAGTCTTCTGAAAATTGTTCAAGATGTCCCTCGCTTCTGCTCCTATTTGGGGGTGTTTTCTGAGGTCCTGCTCCTGGTTCTTCATCTGTGAACACAGAAAAAAAAATATTTGTTAAGCAATTCCGCTTTATCCTTATCAGCTTCTACATATTCCTCCCCTGCACCCTTGAGTCTGACAATACCACTTTTGCCCTTCCTCTTCTCACTAATATATCTGAAAAATGTCTTATCCCCCCATTTTATTTCATTGACTATTTCCTCCTCCTTTTGAATCTTTGCCTTCTTGACTACTTTGCTAGCTTCTCTAAGTTTTTCCAAATACAGATGCCTGTCTTCCTCTCTCTGTGATCTCTTGTATTTCATGAAGGCCTCCCTCTTTTTCTTCACTTTTTCAGCTACTTCTTTTGAAAACCATAGTGGTCTTCTTTTCCTTTTACCTTTATTTACCATTTTAACAAAAAGGTTGGTTGCCCTTAAAATATCCCCTTTCAGTTTTGCCCACTATTTTTCTACATCCCCCAGCTGTTCCCATCCCACTAATGACTCCCTGAGGTATTGGCCCATCTTCGCAAAGTTAGTCTTCCTAAAGTCTAAGATCCTCACCTTTGAATGGATTCTAACAGTCCTAGTCCTAATACTGAACCACACCATCTGGTGATCACTGGATGCAAAATGATCTCCCACCACAACATCAGAAACACTTTCACCATTGGTAAGTACCAAGTCCAGTATGGCCCCTTCACGTGTGGGGTCTGTTACCAATTGCCTGAATAGTTCTCCCTGTAGAGAATCCAGGATCTCCTTACTTCTAGATGATATTGCAGCAGGAATGTGCCAATCAACATCTGGCATATTGAAATCTCCTATCAGTAGCATTCCCCTTTCCTAGCAATGCTGCGTATGTCTTCAATTAACTCTCTGTCCACCTCTTCCTCTTGTAAGGGAGGTCTGTATATCACACCAATGCAAATAGATTTCTCTTTCCCTTTTTCTAGTTTAACCCACAATGCCTCCTCTCTCCCTTTTAAGCTCTGTAATTCCAAAGCTTTAATAGTAGTTTTTACATATAGTGCCACTCCTCCTCCCCTTCTTCCTACCCTGTCCTTTCTGAATAAAGTATAGCCAGGTATAGTTACATCCCAATCATGGTTTTCTGTGAACCATGTTTCTGTAACTGCCACTAAATCCAAGTCAGCCACTCCCACCAAAGCTTCAACCTCAGGGATCTTATTTCCCTGTGCTACGGGCATTTATACACACTGCTTTCCATATGTTACACCTGTACCCATTTCCATAAAAGTATTTAATGTATCACCTACCTGGGGGCTTTCACTTACCTGGGGGCTTTCTTCACCCATCCCCAACGAATCTAGTTTAAAGCCCTCTTCAGTAGATTAGCCAGTCTACTACCGAAGATGCGTTGACCTTTCTTGGACAGATGGATGCCATCTCTGCTCTGCAACCCTTGGAACAGCATCCCATGGTCTAGGAAACCAAAACGCTCTCGATGACACCATCCACGCAGCCATGTATTCATCTCCAGGATGTCAGCCTCTCTGCCTTGGCCTTTACCCTCAACAGGGAGGATTGAAGAGAACACCACCTGTGCACCTAACTGCTTCACCTTCTGTCCCAGAGCCATGAAGTCACTTTTGATACATTCCGAGGTATACCTGGCAGTATCATTTGTTCCAACATGGATTAGCAACACTGGGTAATAGTCAGTGGGCTTGATGAGTCTCGGCAAACTCTCCGTAACATCTTGGATTTTGGCACCAGGCAGACAGCATACCTCTCTGGACATCAAGTCTGGTCGGCAGATGGACGCCTCAGTACCACTCAGAAGAGAGTCTCCAACCACCACTACCCTTCGTTTCCTTTTGGTCACTGATTCTGCAACTTTGGGGTACTTGAGCTCTGGTTCTTCCCTTTCCAGGGCTGCTTTCATCTCCTCCACTTCCAGGGCTGCATAATGGTTCTTCAATTCAAGGGCTGGAGAAGTTGGATTGGTGATTTTGCAGGCCCTGGTGACTTGTGTCCAACCATCAACATTCTGTTGGCACCCATCTTCTCCTGTGCTGGAGAGCTTGGTTGCTGCAAGAAGCATCTTGTCAATGCACTTCTCACTGTCTTGAATGCTCCTCAGCCTCGCCACCTCCTCTCTGAGTTCCACCACTTGTTTCCTCAGAGCTTCAGCATGCAGGCACCCTGCACATGGAACCGGTCCTTCAATTGGCAATAGGACCTCTGTCTGGACCAAGGCAGAAGCTGTAACGGGGGCAACAACTTTAGCAATACAATTTTTCCCAGCCATTGTTCTGTTCCTGGAGTTTAGGTATCTGTTAAAGCAAAAGAGAGAGATCTACCAAGTACCAGCCGGTTTCCCAGCTGTCCTTTCAGAGAAAAAGCAGTTAAATCTCTTTAATTATATTCAAAATGTGCTGGTCCAATTCTCTGTGATTTGTTAAATAGGGAGGTGCCCTATAAAGCAAGACTGCTCACTAGGGGTGGGTGGGAGTCGGGGTGGGTAGGGAGGGAACTAACACCTGATTAGGTGTTAGCAGTTTCCAAACCTGAGGAGGTTACTAGAGTTCAGCAACCTACTGTGCTCAAGAAAAGTTCCACTAAAGCACCAAAAAGAAAGTAACCTTGCTTTAAAAATATACAAAAAAACCTTTTAAGAGCTCCCAGTCAGAGAGCTAGCAATTTAATATAATGAAAAAACCCTCAAATCCTTACTGTTGGTTGATCTGTAGGGCACTGGAGCCTTTTATGCAGGCCTCAGCTGCTCTCAGGTAATCAGGCCCACTAACTCCTGATTAGGTGTTAGCAGTTTCCAAACCTGAGGAGGTTACTAGAGTTCAGCAACCTACTGTGCTCAAGGAAAGTTCTACTAAAGCACCAAAAAGAAAGTAACCTTGCTTTAAAAATATACAAAAAGCCCTTTTAAGAGCTCCCAGTCAGAGAGCTAGCAATTTAATATAATAAAAAAACCCCTCAAATCCTTACTGTTGGTTGATCTGTAGAGCCCTTGTTAGGAAAGTCTCAACAGGGCAGGGCACTGGAGCCTTTTATAAACAATGTAGCCTGGGACACCAGGAACGGAAGTACTGACAAGTTAAAAGTAAGGCACTGATAAGGAAGGGAAAACAGAATTTGTAAAGAAGCTTGTCATAGAGACAAATTTCAGGTACATAGGAAGCAAGAGGCCAGGGAGGAGTCAGTTGGACCATTAGATATCTGATCAAGAGGTAAAAGGGGCACTCAGGCCGGAAAAGGTCATAGCTGAGAGACTAAATGAATTCTTTGCTTTGGTTTTTAATGAGGAAGATGTGAGCAAAATACCCATGACAGAAAGGGTATTTTAATGGTGATGAGTCAGAAGAGCTGAATGAAATCTCAGTGAACCTGGAAGATGTAGTAGAACAAATTGATAAACTAAAGAAAAGCAGATCACCTGCACTAGATGGTAGACACCCAAGGCTGCTGAGACAACTCAAAGATGAAATTGCAGAGCTATCATTACAATTATCTTTTGGTATCAGAAGACTGGAGGGTGGCTAATGTAATGTCTGTTTTTAAAAAGGGCTCCAGAGGTGATCTGGGAAACTACAGACTGGTGAGCCTATCTGTGAGCCTATCTGTGAGACCTTTGTACACAGATGAAAGCATAATGCATGTTTCTTGAGTTTCACGTGGTGAATATTTGAGCAGATAACACAATCTTAACGCATTAGTAGTGATTGCTCAATTAATCGACCAGCAGTGTTTGTAGTATCATCAGTTCCAGGCAAAATAGTGGAAACTATTATTAATAATAAAATTACTGGGCCCATGGACAGACATGGTTTAATGGGACAAAGTCAACATGAATTTAGCCAAGGAATCTTGCCTCATCAATCTGCTATATTTCTTTGAAGGTGTGAATAAACATGTGGATAAAGGTGAGCCAGTTGAAATAGTATATTTAGACTTTCAGAAGTGTTTGAAAAAGTCCCACATCAGAGACTCCTGAGGAAATTAGAAAATCATGGCATAGGAGGCAATGTCCTATTGTGGACTGGAAACTGACTGAGAGATAGAAAACAAAATAGAGATAAATGGTCAATGGAGAAAGGTGAATAGTGGAGTACCCCAGGGATGTGTATTGGGACAAAGGTTTTTTAACATAGATATAAATGATCTTGAATTGGGATCAAGTGGGGTGATGGTTAGCAATATATAAATAAGCTAAGCAAGTTTTAAGTCCGTGCTTCTAATGGTAGAAGGGGTTAATCTTTCCTGAAGAATCCAGTAGAAGGGAGACACAGGGCAGATAGCAGCAGCTCCGGTCAGTGCAGGGGGGCGTGGCCATCACTGTGACGTCTCATGTACAGACACAGATCTGCTCTCTCCTGCATGCCACACTTGTGCACGAATCATCATCAGGTTCTTGGTTCTAGGCTGTTCACACTTTTTCATCGCAATTCGTGTTAGCTCGTCATTCTTCAACTGTTATGTTATGGCTCCGCGAAAGTGTATTAATTCGCCAGACAGTTTCTGTTTCATCTGTGGTGAATATACAGTGTTGAAGCAACAGCAGAATATTACAGACTTTGTGAAAAAAGTATACTTTGCATACTTTGGACTAAAAATTGGAGATTAAGATAGTCTGGGCTCCTCATAAAGTGTGCAAACGGTGTGTTGAGGACCTCCGAAACTGGTTCAGGGGTAAGAAAAAATCTTTCCGTTATGGGATTCCTATGGTATGGCGAGAGCAAAAGAACCATAGTGACGACTGTTACTTTTGTTCATGCGATGTGAAAGGGTTTAATTCCAAATGGAAGCATTCCATTTCATACCCCAATCTTCACTCGGCAATTCGATCCATCCCCCATGGCACAGATATACCAGTACCCAAGCCCCCTGCTACCTTGGAAGAGATACCTAGCTCCGATGAAGGTGAAGTCATACCTGAACCAGATGACGAATCAAGTTCTGACTTTGAAGATGATACAAGACCAAAATTGTTTTCTCAGGAGGAGATGAATGATTTGGTAAGAGACTTGAATCTTCCCAAAGATGCCGCTGAGTTACTCGGATCAAGGCTGAAAAGCAGGAATTTATTGTTGCCAGGAGTGTCATCTTCATGGTTCAGACATCGTGAAAAGAAGTTCGTTCTTTACTTCGCCCAGGAAAACAAGTTGGTTTATTGCATCGATGTCGAAGGTCTGATGGGTCAATTCAAAATCCAATATGATTCAGAGCAATGGTGTCTTTTTATAGATTCTTCAAAAAGAAGTCTCAAAGCAGTTTTACTCCACAATGGTTTTTACGCTTCCATACCTGTAGGTCATTCCGTACACTTGAAGGAAACCTATGAGAACTTGGAAGTGGTTCTTCATAAACTTAAATATGAAGACCATGGTTGGCAAGTGTGTGGGGACTTGAAGGTCTTGTGCATGCTGCTCAGGCAACAAGTTGGGTATACCAAATATCCTTGTTTTCTGTGTCTATGGGACAGTCGAGACCGACAAAATCATGGACCAAGAAGAGTTGGCAGCCGAGGGTGCTAACAGTTGGTGAAAAAAATGTCCTCCGAGAAACTTTGGTACCTTCCCATAAAGTTCTTCTACCACCTCGCCACATAAAACTGGGATTGATGAAGCAATTCGTAAAATCACTTCCAAGAGATGGAGAATGCTTCAAATACTTGGTCACCAAGTTTCCAGGCCTGTCGGAGGCAAAATTGAAGGAAGGTGTGTTCGTTGGACCAGACATTAGAAGGCTTATAGTTGATCAAGAGTTTGTCAATACCATGACGGATCCTCAAAAAGAAGGGTGGATTGCATTTAAAGAAGTCGTACAGAAATTTTTAGGCAATAACAAAGATCCTCACTACAAAAAGATCATCGGACGAATGCTGAAAGCATTTCAAGCTTTAGGTTGCCTGATGAGTTTTAAAGTGCATTTCCTCCAGTCCCACCTTGACTACTTTCCTGAAAATTTGGGAGCTGTGAGTGAGGAACAAGGTGAACGATTCCACCAAGACATCAAAGAGATGGAAAAGAGATACCAGGGAAAATGGAGCATTACAATGATGGCAGACTACTGTTGGATGCTTCAGAGAGACATTCCAGATGCTACTCACAAGCATAAATGCACCAAGAGGAGGCTCACAAGGAAGAAGAATCGAGTTTAGTGTGTGTAGGTGAGCTCATTTCAGTTCAAAAAAGGATTTTCATGAAAATATTGTAATAAAACTTTAATTTTATAAGTCTATTTCCATTTATTTTGAGGTATTGCCTTATTTAACATAGTTACCTAAATTGTCAGGAAACGTGATGTCATATGACAAAATGGAGGTCATTTTTGGATTCAGCGCACCAAAAAACATAAAGATTATGTGGAATAACCAAAACAGCTCTTGAAAAAATTTTTTTTGCAGACCTGTATTATCCAGATAAGGGTGCTGAGAGAGAGATTCAGTGGTACTATCTGATTACTGCTACTGGATATCTCCACAGATTACCTCGGCATGGGCGGACCTGGGCTGGCACATAATCCCTGAGGTCATCCAGATAAGGGCACTGAGAGAGAGATTCAGTGGCACCATGTGGATAATGGTGGCGATTATCTGCATAGTGGTTGCACTGGGGCTGATTATCTGGATACTTCGGTCAGCACTGCAGTCACTACACAGCCCTTTGGAATATGGTGCCCTTAGTACACAGTGGCATGCTATTTCTCATGCACACTAACCTTTGAATCCCTTCAGCTGGAGGACTCTGCCAGTAGATAATTTGTCTTCAACAGTTTGTGACCTTACCTGTCAACTTGCTGTACAGGATTCAGGTAAACTTTCAGATCATGGCCTTCTGGTCAGTTCCACAACTTTAGTTGCAGGCAGTTCTTTACTTTTTCTTTTCTTTTTCATACTGGAAGTTTCCTTTTGCTCCTTCTGGAATCTGGTGCACTAAGTCTTCATTCACATCTACCTGGAGATTATCCCTTAATTTTATATCCCCCCTCGCAAGGCCAGTACAAAGGTATTTAGAGGCGCTAGGCGCTAAGATGAACTTTCAGAGCAATTGCTGGTTCACTGCTCTGTCTCCTCTGCCTGCCCATTGGCTGTTCCCTCCTGGTGGAAATCTCACGTAAACAGCTGCACCACAAGACTCCAGCCGGGAGGGAACAGCCTCTGGGCGTGGAGAGGAGGCAGAGCAGCAAGCCAGCAAAGGTATGCTTACAGTGTGCCTCCTCTGTGAGGGCCTGGAAGCGGCACCTGGGGCAGGTCACGTCCACTGCCCCACCCTTGGTAGGCCACTGAGTGTGACACACTCCTAATAAGTGTGACTTGGCATCTCAGAATTATGCACCCTAAAACCAACCGCTATGTATCATCTCTCAGTAATTATTAGGGATGTGCATGGCCAAAAAAAGTTTGATTTATGTTAGTTTCAAACACCTTTTTTCCTACTTTTGGCCATTTTTTGTGTTCGTATCACCTCTTTGTTTTTTGTACACACAAATCGATTGTACACACATTCATTCATAGCTATACCTGCATATAAGTGACTTGCATACACTTTCATTTTTTAGATGCCCAAATAAACTGAATCAACCCTGACAGATGCGCACCCCTAGTAATTACCATGGCTTCTCTAGGGGCAGTTTCTCTCCAAATGGGTTAGTTTTGCGCATACCATGACAGTCATGATCCTCACTTCTAAGTCAGAGTATATGTGGGGGGCTATGAATGCAGCTTGAGCCCTGGAGAGTAGAAACCCCAACTTGAAAATCAAACTAGGAGCCCTCCACATGGCAGTGCATCTACTGAGTTACTACCCTAAGGAAGAGATTTAGGATTTAGCTTGCCTTTTTTAGGAGTAGCTTGAGGCAAGTTACTTCCAGATACAGAAGGTATTTCTCTGTTATCAGAGGGCTTACAATCTAAGCTTGTACTTGAGGCAAAGAAGGGTTAAGTGAGTTGCCCAAGATCGCAAGGAGGAACAGTGGGATTTGAACCCTGGCTTTGCTAGTTATCAGCCCACTGCTCTAATCATTAGGCTGCCAGCCCACAATAGTAAGTTATAATTGGAAGTAAACCAGGAGGACTGGCATCCCTACTATCCCTGCATAAGCTCACAGGACATTGATGATCGACTACCCAGTCTGTAAAGGAATTAGCATTTCTATACAATAATGAAAAACCATCCAATTGGAATGCCCTTGTTTTTGGGAAGATTCCTATTAGATGAGTCCTCCGCTTTCATTCGGTTGCTCTGCACTGCCTTTCCTCTCTTCTCTGTCCCCTCCTTGGGAACGCCGCTCTTCTGGCAGATCCCTTCTATCTGTTTCCTTCTCTTCCACTGCTAGATCCAGACTTCAATCTTTCTACCTCACTGCTCCTTATGCCTAGAACAAACTACCTGAGTCGGTACGTCAGGCTCCATTTGTGGCCCTGTTCAAATCCAGGCTAAAAACTCGCTTCTTTGAGACTGCTTTTGGATTTGGATCTGGATCCCCCCCACCCCACCCCACCCCCTGTCTCCTGTTCACCTCCTATGTGGTTCTTTACCATTCCCCTAGATATATCCTAGTCCCCAGTTGTGTTGTCTGTCTTGAATAGACTGTAAGGGCCCGAAATTTGAAAGGCATTTACACAGTTTACAGCCCAGTAAACTGTGTAAATGGCTTAAAGTGGGATATTCAACAACATTTACACGGTTAGGGCCGTTGAATATCCCCTTCTAATTCCGATGATATCCAGTTAGCATTGGGGCATGTTGGGGGTGGAGCGGATATGGCAATAAGCAATAGCTGGGCAGCAATGATATTGCATGCCACCCATTTAGCACTCTGCATCACAAAGATAGGTGAGGAAAACCCTCACATATCTTTCAGCACAGGAGCTAACTGGGCAGCATGCAAAATCACTGCTGCCCTGTTACCTAATGCAGCTTCCAGCATGTGCGGCGATCCCTGAATAGTCAAAGGTCAGCGGGGAGAGTTATGCGCCGATGCGGCACATAGCCCTTCAAAAATGAGCCTAGCTCAATTTCGCGCCCTAAGCTCTTAGGAAAAGGAACTGTCTCTTACATGTCTCCATCCAGCGCTGCATACGCCGTGTAGTGCTATATAAATGATAAATAGCGGTAGCTTCGGAATATGACTCTGGTTTCAGCCCCCTCTCTGCTGAAAGAAGTGCAGAGCTGGAGGATTATCATTTGATTGCCATCTATCAAAAGGCGTTGAAATGAAAGTATAACTTTCTCTAGCACAGAAAAACAATTGCTGGCAATCCAGTTTGACATTTATTTCTTGTAATGCTAGCATTGGTGTTCCACGGGTGACACTATAATGCAACCTAACGTCGCCATAGAAACAGAATTTAACAGGGATTCTTTTTCCAGCCGTGTGGTTTATTCTTGTCATTTATAAAACCCCAGAAAATGTCTCCTGTAATCTTTCTTCTACTCAATTCCTCTAGTGAACTCATTGAAAAAGTAACTTTCCACTTTATATCCATGGAAAGTAAGAAAATTGCACTGCAGTATTCAGTCAATATAAAATGAACATTTTACTTTTTTTGATTAAAAATACTGTAATTTGTGGGGAGGGTTCTGCTAGCCTCAGAATGATGTTTTTAAGTTCCTTCACATTTGCTGACTCCAATTGCTCTGTTCAATCCATGACACTGGCCCTGCTGACCTAGAAGCATCCTAAAATGTCCACTGACGCTATTCTTGGGCATTTTTTGCCTAATATTAGATTTCTTCACAATTGGAAAGCAAAACCATGATGGCTGAAGCTCTTTGCCCAGCAACATCATAAAATGATCTTCAGCAGAAAGCCAGTGTTGGAGTAAGGGGGGCTCTTCATCAGCGTTGAATGCCAGTAGAAATTCAAAGACTAACACAAACTTGTTTCTCATACTTGGTAATTTAATACTACGTGATCAGCTGAAAATCTCATAGAATAGAGCCTGCAGACAAGGCCATCTTTGGGCGGGAAGGTGTGATTCAAGCAGAAAAGCCCTGGGGACATGACTGCACAGGAGCACTGCTCCCCGTTATATGTCTGTAAGTGCACAAGGTGTGTGGCCACCTGTAGAGACATGTCTGTCTACAGATCCCACAGTTGATGAGTTTGGGAGGGATGCCAAGGAGAGAAAGAAATGCGTAAGGGAACGATGGGTGGAGAATAAAGGGATGAAGGAGGAAAAGAAGGGAAGTGAAGGAGAAAGGGATGAGGGAAAGGACAGTGGGGAGTAGGTAAAGGATGGAGGGAAGAAATGGAGGAAAAATAATGAAGAAAATAAGGGAAAAAGAAATGGAGAAGCTGGAGATTTGAAGAAGGGGGAGTAGTGAAGGACAGAGTTAAGAGAGTGATGAAGATGTAGAAAGATGAGGAAAGGAAAAGGGTTATATATGTGAGAGCAGATGGGAACAAGTTATATGTGAGAGAGTTGGGGGGAACACAAATATGTTAAGAGGGGAGTGAGGTGTGTGGGACAATGGGGAAGGGGGTAAAAGGGAACCTGCAGTAAATACCATAGAGTATGGTAATGGGAAACAAAAAAAAAAAAAAACTTAAAGCAAAATAAATGACAAAAATATAGGGCCTGGGAATGCGATTAACAAGAGAAAAAAGAGGCAGTAGAAAGGAAACATCTAAAAAAATCTGAGAGAATAGAATGGAAAGAAAAGTAGAAATCAGAAGGGAGAAGAAATGTAGCAAAATGGAAAATGAATAAATGAAGGATAAATGAAAATATGATGTATAAAGAATACAGAAAACGTGAAAGTTAAGGAAATGGGATCAGGAGAAAGGAGCAAGAAAGAAACAAAGGATGTAGGAAAGGAAAATATGAGCAAGAAATTCAAGATTTGAAAATATTTTATTGAAAAATATTGCAAAATTGGCTAAGCAGGAGTACCAGGTAGTGGTACTTAGGGTTGTTCAAGCGCTGGGCAAGAGTCATTTGAGGCTCAATTTTGATGACCTATAGGCAAGTCAGATGTTTTCAATTTCACTTTGTCCAATACATGAAAGTGCAATAAAAGATTTTTAATGAATCTTTTTCATTATATTTTTGGGGAATAAGCTAAAGAGTTGAGTGATAAAATCCAAATATGGCAGTGGCCGAGAGCTCTTCTTTGCAAAAACTTCAGTGAGTTATGAAATTTTGAGGTAACATAGAGTATGAAGCCTTGGGCCTCTTTTGTCATTTCTTAAAGCCACTAGTGATGTGGTTACTAAGCACTGGGCAGGAGATGTTATGATGGGGCCGCTGAGCCCCATTGTTCTTGTGTATGTTTGTAAGCTTGCGGGGAGGTCTGCTGGTGAGAGGTGACAAGACCCAAAATGTCCAGACAACGAGAGTAAAAAAGAAGCATTTTGTTTGTTGACAGATTCAAATTTGTCAACTTTGGGAATGTGAACGTTCAACATCTGATATTTTTATATTTTGTACAATCCAGTAGGAAATACGTTGCAGCTCTGCTGTTGCACTGCATGCAGTATCGATTCTGGGATTTCCAGTTCAGGTTTTGTCTGCATATTTCTATTTCTAATTTATGGATCCTTAGTTTGTATTTGGTGAGGGTCTGTTCATATTTTCTTTGTGACTTGGGGAAGGTATGTGGGTGAGGTTTCTGTGTAGGGATCTATAGCAATCTTGCTGGTTCTGCTTTCCCAATAAGAGGAGCGTTACGTAACATTTGCAGTGCTTTCTTTTCCTAGACTCTGTGGCCAGTGGTAGGGGTGAGGCTATGTGTATGTGGTGACAGGCAGGGCTGGTGCAAGGAGATTAGGCAACCTAGGCAAGCCTCATCTCTTGCCACCCCCCCCCCCCCGCAGCGCCCATTGCCCACTGCTGTTCCTCTATCAGGACGTGTGGTGGGGCTTCAATGGCCACAAACAGTCCTGTGGCGCTTACCTTTAAACTTCAGTGCCATGGAGCTGTTTGCTCCCATTCCCCCGATGCCTGATACCAACTTCCTGTTTGCTCTTGGTAGTCTGCCAGCCAGTACCTCTACCACATTGGGTTCTTAGGGTCAAGAAGCATCCCTATGGCCCACAATATAGGAAAACCACCCCTGTAACCTGATATCTGCAAGAGGAGAGGGGATGGAAGGCCACAGACCCCACTGGGAAGAGCTCTCTGGAAATACTGCATTGTAATCACACACTCCTATGGAGATGGCCCAAACCAAGCAGCTCTGAGGCTGAGCATCCCAGCTGTCAGAGAATCAAAGGCTCACAAGAGGTCCCCTGGGCAAGGGGGCTTAGAAGGGGATACTGAACTGTGAGCTCCAACAAAGCGAGCTCTTAGTTAGATCTTCCCATGGTCAGGGTAAGGGGCATCTGCCACAAGAACATAGTCCATGTAAGTGCCGTTGCCCCCTGGGTGCATGTATGCACTGCTATATGGCCCCCCAGGCAGTGGAGGTGGGGAGTGAATGGCACTTTTAAATGCCAAATTGTCATATTGGCAGTATGTTAAACACCTTATTTGCATGCCCCTCCCCACCCCCAGCTATACTCTGCTGCCTCCAACTCTGGCTATGTGACTAGTACTGACTGAAGCACACAGGCCCTATGTCCCAACATCTCCACAGCACACACACAATACCAGCAGCCCTCTGATATCTATCCAGTACATATACAGACGTGAACAGCAGTCGGTCAAGGCAGCTCTTGATGCTCCTGTGGATGATTGCACACTGTCCCAGCAGGGTGACCCCTAACCTGCAGGCTCTGGTTTTGTGGCCCTCAGGCTGTTGTGGTCCACTGCCATGGCAGCTGCACCTTGCAGCCCTTCTGAATAGGAGGCTTAGACAGGTGCCTAGGTATTCTGCTAACGTCACCGATTTGTCCTTTTTTCCTTATGTGTTTCTCCTGTTTCTGCCCTTCATATTTCCTAATATTTACATATCAACCATGTGTTTGAGACATGCTAGCAAGGTGGGTGCAACTACCATCAGTTCAGAAGTAGGCAATCATTGCACCCTTGTTAGCAGTATCTTTGTGCCTCTTGTGTGTACCTAGCACAGAGCATCACCACCTACCCTTCTGCCCCTTTTCCACCTTAACCCCGCCTATTTGCACGCTCCTCAGGTAGTGTGGTATTTTTAGCATGGTTGCCTTCTGGCCGCACGCTCCCAGCTACTGCATGGCCAAAACACACATTAGCTGCACGTTAGACCTCCCGCTCCTGGCTATTGCGCTTTGGTAAACATGCCCTATAGTCCTTTATCTCCACCGTATTGCCTTCTCTCAGCACAACACTGGTCACAAAGCAGAGCAAGATTCATGGTAAACCCAAAGAACTTCAGTCTTACCAGGACTTAATCACAGCTTATTCCTTATCAGCTCATCTTTAATAGCCTCTAAACAAGTGGTCAATTTACTTAGCTGGTTGTCTCATTTTTCTCCTAAAGGGCTCTACAACTGGAGATCATCGGCTAATATTTGGAAGTGAATTTCAGAATCAGAATCACATCTGCAAATGGATACCTATAAATATTAAAAGAAGAGATGAAAACTAAATCCCCTTGTATTTAAATAAGGTGAAGAAAAATATCAAGAATCTACCAGTGCATAGAGTTAAAGAATTTGGGTAGGACAAGCAGGCAAAATCTCAAAGTCTAAGCTGAAATGAACAGACATTCAAAGCTCTTAACACTGTTATGTGCACCAAATATACCTTAGAATAAAACAGATTTATTGGCGATTTCCTTAAAAAAGTGCAATGCATAAGAGGGGAAAAAAGAAAATCAAACAAGTGGTAAATTAAAGTCCCAAAAGAATTATTATTTCAAATCCTGAGTTACAGAGGAGTTCCTCAGATATTCTCCATTTCAATTCTGTTGGGTCCTAGGCTGGAAACCTCAAACTCCTCTAGGCATATGTGCAAAAAACTTACAGAAAACTCGAAACATCCAACTTTGTAGTACCATAAACGAACACAATCAGTGTCTTGTGTTCTAGACAGTTTTCAAAATCCCAAACTCCTTTATCCTGCCTAGGGATATCGACCAGTGGGGAAAGCATATAGAGCATGGCTCATGGAAGCTTTTCCAACCCTTCCGCATGTGTGTGTAGCTCTGTTGTCCGTGTGTATCTCTGACTTGGAAGAGAGAGAGAAGGGGCAGCTTGAATGGTGTGCTACCCAAACATTCTGTTGGTTTGTAAAGAATAATAAAATTAAGCCAAATGTGAATATATGTATATAGTTTCCCCCAGTTACTTCCAAGTTGATCTCCCTGTTTATTGTAAATACAACTCAAAGTTCCCTGTGTTGTATAGTTGATGTTAAATGTAAACCGCTCTGATCTAAAATAGAGCGGTATAGAAGAACTGTTAAATAAAATAAATAAATAAATATATATATATATATATATATATATATATATATATATATAAAATAAAAGTATTAGAGGTCACTGACAACAGATTTGGAAAGATGAATTTTACAATTTAACCACAGGGTAACCATTAACACTGCACTAGGGTAACTCATCCCTTGCACCTCAGCTCCGGGTCTCTCAGTGGTAGAGACGAGAGGCATTTTGTTGTTCCCACTCACCTTACTGAGAAAACCACAGATTTTATCAGTCTGCCTTTGACAATTTATACCCGCATAGCAACTCGGGTGAAAATAGTCATATATAAATGATACTTTATGAACCACATCAAATACATGGGCACTTTATAGCATAAAAAATGACAGCAAATAAAAAACATACGGCTTATCTAGTCTGCCCTTCTGTACCAGCTACTAAGCTCTAGAACCTCTTCCTCTCCATCATGCTTTCTTGAATTCGGATTCAGTCCTCATCTCCACCACCTCTGCTGGGAGGCCATTCCATGCAACCACCACCCCTTCTGTAAAGAAATATTTCCTTAAAGGCATATTTTACAATGGGACTTCCAAGTGCAATCTGGGATGTCAAAATCAGAACGTCTGAAAAAAAATGCAGGCATGTGCAAGTTCAGGTACGATGTCAGAAATGTGGACATGCTCGATATGGATGTCTATAGAGATGTCTACATAAATGTCCCCAGAATAGCATCTCAGAATGTGGATGGGTTGGGAGCAGGGTGGCCAGAGATCAGATCCCACTGTGGGGCTTTGTGATCTCAGACTAGTCACTTAACTCTCCATCTTCTCTATACTCTCTAGATGTTTTAAGGCCAAACAAGCACTTTCCTGATGCCTATTTGTGCCTGCGGTAGGTATAAACATGGACATACCTGCAGATGGTCCCTGTCATGCCTGAAATCGAACGGAGATGTGTAAGTCCATAGCATCTCCCTGGACACGCCTCCACCATGCTCCCCTCGCCTAGTTTGGATGCCTCTGCTCCGGAAATATCTGTAAACCTCGCTTGTGGAATGACTGCGGAGACGTCTCTGTGATTTCAATGTCCACGTGCATGTCTTCAGATGTCCTTCCTCACAACTAAGCCTATTAAAATTACCTCCACAGAACAGAAACATAGAAACTGTAAGTAGAAACTCTAAATATTAGTCACACAGTAATTTATAACCTCATTAAAATTGTATACAGTACCTGAAGATTGGAGAGTGGCCAATGTAGCATCAGTCTTAAAAGAAGGCTTGCAGGAGTGATCTGGGGAATTACAAACCAATGAACCTGACATGGTACATAAGAACATAACATAAGATATGCCATACTGGGTCAGACCAAGGTCCCTCAAGCCCAGTATTCTGTTTCCAACAGTGGCCAATCTAGGTCATATGTACCTAGCAGTTTCCCCAAGAGACACAAGTTCCACAATGCTAGAACAAGATTATCGAACCCATAGATAGATGTGGCTTAATGAGAACAAGGCCAACATGCATTTAGCCAAGGGAAATCTTGTCTCACCAGCCACTGGGATAATAACGGGATAGCAATAGAAGGTTTGCAGCTTGTCGTGCTGTGAGGGCTTGCATGCATCAGTGATGCTGAGAGCTAAACTATCGGTAGTTTAACTACTGGCAGGGTCTCCCAAGATGGACAGGTCTCAGCTGAGGTGCCAGACGAAGACAAACCACCCATCTGGGCAGCAGCAGAATGGGATAGTGTTGACGGCGGAGGATCACATTTCTGTGACAACGGCAACAACACTAAACTTAAACTGCGCGGAAGGAAGGCCCGGCAATCTACTTCTGTATCTTGCCATGAAAACCCAATGGATAGTTACAACAAAACAAATTGTGCTATGGTGCTGGAAGATGAGACTCCCAGGTCAGAAGGCACTCAACTAGCTACTGGGGAAGAGCTGAAGACTTTTCAGAGTAAAGCCAGCATTTATGATGTGGTTGGATCAAAGCCCTCGGGAAGTCTGACTGCTGATGTAGCTGCGCATGAAATGAGAGTCAGAAGCTGTAAAGATGTCTTACACATTGGAACATGGAACGTACGAAGCATGAACCAAGGGAAGTTGGAGGTGGTCAAGAATGAAATGGAACGTGTACAACTTGATCTGTTGGGTGTCAGCGAACTGAAATGGACTGGCATCGGGCACTTTGCATCAGATGATCACATGGTCTACTATGCTGGAAATGAAAGACAAAGAAGAAATGGTGTTGCATTTATAATAAAGAAGAAACTTGCAAGAACTGTAATGAAATACAATGCAGTCAGCGAACGCTTAATCTCTATTCGTCTACGAGGAATGCCTATCAACACAACTATAATTCAAGTATATGCCCCAACAACAGCTGCAGAAGAGAATGAAATTGAAGAGTTCTATGAACAAGTACAAGCTGAAATTGACAGAACATGCAAACAGGATATCCTGATAGTCATGGGTGACTGGAACGCAAAAGTTGGCAACAAAGAAGAAGGCAAAGTAGTTGGAAAATATGGACTTGGCAACAGAAATGAAGCTGGAGAAAGATTGATAGAATTCTGCAAGACCAATGATCTATTCATCTCAAACACCTTCTTCCAGCAACACAAGCGGCGACTGTACACATGGACTTCACCCAATGGATTGTATAAAAATCAAATTGACTACATCTGTGGAAGTCAACGATGGAAAAGCTCTGTAACATCAACAAAGACAAAACCTGGAGCTGACTGTGGTACAGATCATCAACTACTAGTATGCAAACTCAAGCTAAAGTTGAAAAAGAGCAAACCACTCATGAATGCAGCAAAATATGACCTTGAGAATATACCATTGGAATTTAAAGACTGCCTGCAAAATCGATTTGCTGCTTTAGATACAAATGACAGAGCTCCGGAAGAGTTATGGAATGACGTCAAGAAGGTTGTGCTGGAAGAAAGCGAGAAGTCTCTACAAAAGGTGAAAAAGCAAAAACGGCCAAAATGGATGACGGAAGAAACTCCGAAAATTGCCCAGAAACGCAGAGAAGCTAAAGCCAAAGGAGAAAGAAAGACAATCTCAGAACTCAACAGAGATTTCCAATGTGCAGCAAGACAGGACAAGGAAAAGTACTACAATGACACTTGCAAGGAAATAGAAGCAGAAACTATTAGAGGAAGAACAAGATCGGCTTTCCTAAAGCTGCGAGAGCTAAAGAAAAAGTTCCAGCCTCGAATTGGAATGTTACAAGATGCTCAAGGTTCTATGTTGAATGATGCTGAGAAGATCAAGAAAAGGTGGAAGGAATATACAGAGTTTTTATATGATAAATATCAAGTGGACCAACAGCCGTTTCAACCTATACCTTATGATCAGGAACCATTGGTGATGAAAGAAGAAGTTGAAGCAGCATTGAAAGCCTTATCAAAGAACAAAGCACCAGGCATTGATGGCATTCCCATAGAAGTATTGCAGCAATCTGATGCAGCTGTTACCGTACTTACAAGGCTCTGCCAAGAAATATGGAAGACAACATCATGGCCAACTGACTGGAAAAGATCTGTGTTTATACCAATACTAAAGAAAGGTGATCCAACTGACTGTGGAAATTATCGCACAATCGCTCTGATCCCACATGCCAGCAAGATTCTACTGAAGATTATTCAAAAGAGACTACAGCCATACCTAGAACAAGAACTACCTGAAGTGCAAGCAGGGTTCAGGAAAGGACGAGGAACGAGAGACATCATTGCGGATGTGAGATGGATCCTTGAAAAGACTAAAGAATACCAAAAGGATATCTATTTGTGCTTTATCGACTATAGCAAGGCTTTTGACTGTGTAAACCATGAGAAACTCTGGGCCACGTTAAGAAGCATGGGTATACCAGAACACCTGATCGTTCTCTTGCGCAATCTGTACATTGATCAAGAAGCAACAGTTCGAACGGAACAAGGAGAAACAGAATGGTTTAAAATAAGCAAAGGTGTAAGACAAGGCTGCATACTTTCCCCCTACCTGTTTAATTTATATGCAGAACAAATCATCAGAGAAGCAGGACTGTATGAAGACCACAGAGGTGTGAAGATTGGTGGAAGACTCATCAACAACCTTCGCTATGCTGATGATACCACATTACTGGCTGAAAGTGAAGATGATCTGAAACATTTGCTTCTCACAATCAAAGAGCATAGTCTCAAAATGGGCCTGCATCTTAATGTAAAGAAGACAAAGATCATGACAACTGGCATAATCAACAGGTTCATCGTTGAAGGAGAAGAAATTGAAATCGTGAACAACTTTAACTTACTTGGATCAACTATCAATAAAGAAGCAACAAGCAGTCAAGAAATCAGACGACGCATTGCTCTTGGCAGAATGGCTATGAAAGACCTAGATAAGATTCTCAAGAGCAGAGATGTCTCTCTCCATACAAAGATTCGACTTGTTCAAGCCATGGTATTTTCAATAACATCATATGGATGTGAAAGCTGGACAGTGAAAAAGACAGACAGGAAGAAAATTGATGCCTTTGAATTATGGTGCTGGCGGCGAATACTGTGTATACCATGGACTGCCCGAAGAACAAACCAGTCGGTACTAGAGGAGATCAAACCTAAGCTTTCTTTAGAAGCTCAGATGACAAGACTTCGACTTTCATACTTCGGACACATCATGCGAAGAGAGAGATCATTAGAGAAAGACATCATGCTTGGCAAGATAGAAGGTCAACGCAAAAGAGGAAGGCCAGCAATGAGATGGATCGCTACAATAACAGCAGCTACGGGTACCAGTCTGTCAACAATGAGCCGCCTGACTGAAGACCGAACACAATTTAGGATAGCTATCCAGAGGGTCGCCATGAGTCGACTCCGACTCGACGGCACTTAACAACAACAGCAATAGAAGAGGATTCAACAGAGCATACAATGAAAGTGTGATGGGAGAGGTAAGAAGCAAACCAAAGAAGAAGAAAGATCAGTTGTCCTGCCAGTCCAGTCCATGATCCCCACTGTTCAGCTACCGAACAGCAGAGGACATGTGTATGTGTATAACTAAATAAATATGCATATGGCATATATGTAGATATATACTGTATAGCTGCATTGCATATGTACAGTATATCCTAAACTGCCTATAAAAAGGGTGAAATGCAGATAGTATCCTAACGTGAATAAACATGGGGAAAAAGGTGAGTCATGATATAGGGGCCCTTTTTCTAAAGGTTGTTAGCTGTTAGTGTGGATTCTAGCATGCAATAAAGGCATGCTGAGACACACAATGACAGCTATTGTGGGGCCATGACAGCTAGCGCCACCAGATTATGGTGCTAACTATCCATGGCGCATTAGGGGAGCAAGTGGGGGTATGTTAGGGGTGGAGAGAGGGTGGGGTGGGCAGGACTCCAGTGCTAACTGCAAGGCAGCAAATTAGCATGGGTGCACATACCACCACCTCAATAAGTGGAGGTAAGTGCACCTGCGCTATTTGTATGCCATGTTAGGGCAAAGTGTACAAGTTAATGCTAGTAACATGCTTTCAATCCCACTGTGGTAGTGTGGTGGGCAGTGGGAAGGTGTTTTCTTTACAACACAGGCCAGACAGCAGATCAGGGAAAACAAAAGCATTTTTTATTCTGTCCCAGCTTGCTAAACCTCCATAAAACAAAACCTAGAACAGACAGCAGTTCAGGGAAAACAAAAGCAGCTTTACTTCTGTCCCAGCTTTTTAAACCTCCACAAGCTGGTTCTTCGGGCCCCCCTTCCAGCCCCAGTTACAGTTCCTACCTCAGAACACCTTTACAGGGCTTGCCTTGGAAGGACTAATGGCTCCACAGGCCTCTCTCCCTCCTGCAGCCTGCTGGGCTCTTAATCTCTCCCTCTGAGCCACTCCCTCCCAGCCCTGAACTCTGGGTTGTAGACTCTGTTAAAGGGGACTGCTGATGATCCCATTGGAGAGAGATGGGTAGCATTCTAAATACCACATTACACACCTTCCCCTTAGCTCAACCATGACCCATTGAGCACCTGTCTCACCCGGGATCCCCACCCAGGAAAGAAAGAACGTGTTCAGATGAGTCCAACCAGCCCTATGGTGGACTTAGAACAGGTAGGGCTGGAGATTCAAAAACCACCACAAAATACAGCCATTGGACTCCTTATGTTGGAACAGTCACTTGAGGGGTTGGAGGTCCACTATTAGCTTAAATGGAAAGCCGAGCGGGTAGTATCTGAAGGTTTCAAACATTCACCTGACAGCCAGGGCATCCTTCTCAATCACTGCATAATGTTTCTCCAGAGGAAGCAGTTTCCTGCTGATGTCAGGGCCATCTCGACACATGTGCAAGAATGTTGCTTGCACAGGGCCCCGCACTTCAGGGGCCCCATGTCAACTTCGTGCCACATATGTTGTTTGACTCCCAACTGTTTGCAGGGCTGGCTTTAGAGGGAGCTGGGGAGGACAAGGCCCCGGCTCACCTCTGCACAGCCGCCAGAGTGCATAGCAGCGTTTTCCTTCACTCCGGCGGCTGTGTTCTCATGCAGCCCGCTGGTATGCCAGAAGTTAAAGGGCATTTCCTGCTTCCTGGCACTCAGTGTGTTAATGGGCTGCATGAGAAAATAGTCACTGAAGTGAAGGAAAATGCCGCGCTTCACTCCGGTGGCTGTGCAGAGGTGAACCAGGGCTTCAGGCCTCCCCATATCTCCCTCTGAAGCAGGTCATACAGGCATGGGGCTCTTTGGGGGTGGGGGCCAAGAATGGAAATGGGGGGCTAGGATAAGACTGGAAATGGGCTGATGGTGGGGGGCTAGGACTGGAAGTGGGCTGATGGGGGGGGCTAGGACTGGAAGTGGGCTGATGGGGCGTTAGGATAGGACTTGAAATGGGTTGATGGGATGGACTAAGATAGGACTTGAAATGAGTTGATGGGAGGGACTAAGATGGGACTGGAAATGGCTGATGGGGGGCTAGGATTGGAAATGGGCTGATGTAGGAGGATGGAGAATGGGACTAGAAGGGTGTGGATGCTGGGTGAGGCTGGAACTAGAAGGGAGCTGATATTGGGGGAGAACTAGAAGGGGATGGGACTGGGGGAGTGATGATGGAAAGGGGAAAAGATATTTTGTGTGGGAGGGAAGAAAAATCTACGATTGGCCAGGTATTGGGAGAGTAAGCAGGCTCGGACACGAGCGAGATATACACACAAGGAGTGGTTACAGGTTATAAACAAAAATACACAACCTGAGGATGATTTCATTACTGGCATTTTACCATATATGCTGCACAGTTCAAAATAACCGCTATTTTGAAGAAACATTGGCATGTTTTGGCCCTTCATGATTGCTTCCGGAAACCGTTACGGATAGCATACACCAGAGGCCAAAACATAGGTAATTTGCTTAGTACAATACAGCCTCAATTGTCGCAGGTTTCTGAAGATTTTCCAATCGGCCACTTTAGATGTTCTAAAGGAATATCCTGTGAGTTATGTCAGCAAACAATAGAAGGTAATGAATGGCAAATTCCACATACCACAATAAGACAGTTGTCTAAAGGATTTACCACATGTTCCACCACTTATGGGGTTTACATTCTAATCTGCCCGTGCACTAAAGTATATGTAGGTCGAACGATTAGAAAAGTGAAGGTTCGTCTTCAGGAGCATGCATCCCGAATACGGAATGGAGTTATTACAGCTCCATTAGTGCAACACTGTATGGAATTTGGACACTCCTTTACGGATTTTCAATGGCGAATTATTGATCAAGTGCCCCCCAGTTCAAGAGGGGGAAATAGAGAGCAACGGCTCCAATGGATTGAACAACATTGGATTTTTCGGATTGGCTGTTTGGAACCCCATGGGTTGAATGCAGAACAGGATTGGCTTAGCTTAGTTTAAACATCATTGATCAAGAGACCAATCTAACTGATGGTGACATCATCAAGGGCGGCTCTTAACAGCTTTAAATATCTTTTCACTTAGCCTTGCTACTCACACAAGTAAGGCTGCACCAACAGAATGATCCAGTTTATATGAGAAGACTTCATTCGAACTGAAAGGAGGAACTATCTAACTCACTAATTCAGATGAGTATACTGAGCAGATATTAAGCGTTGAAACAGAGCCGGAAAAAGAGTACGGATCTAAACGCAGTACTGTGTCCGTTGAAAATCTGCATAGAATGAAATTTTTAAAGTTGAAATGCAACGGTTGGAATTATAAGTGGTTATGAAGTAGCATTGAGTAATGCAATTGCTTCATGAGTTTTATACGGTGGTTTAGTTACCATAAAAGTAATTAAAAGGGAAGTCACGCTTCATGAGGGAGAAATCTCTCACGGCAATAACTTCCGACAAAAAAATGGTTTCTAAATGGGCAGGGTTTATAGTACTTCCTAAAGAGCCTGAGAGTTGGCACTGGAATATATAGTAATGTAGAAATCTGGTAGACTTTCCTTATCCTCACTGCCCGCGCAAATGGTATTCAGACACTTATTAAGAGGCATGTTTACTAAAAGATAATAGAAACATAGAAACATGTCGACAGAAAAAGATCACATGGCCTATCTAGTCTGTCCTTCCATATCAACAACTACAACAGTCCCCTTTTTTCCTTTAGAGATCTTCTATGTTTGCCCCATGCCTTTTTGAATTCAGATACTGTCCTCATCTCTACCACCTCCACTGTGAGACTATCCGGATCCACCACTCTTTCTGTAAAGAAATATTTCCGCATATCACTCCTAAATCTATCCCCTTTCACCCTCATCCCATGTCCCCTTGTATCAGAGCTTGCTTTCAATCGAAAGAGGCTCTCCCCCTGTGCATTTATGCCACGGAGGTATTTAAACATCTCAATCATATCACCTCTATCCCGCCTTTCCTCTAAGGTGTACATATTAAGATCCTTAGGTCTGTCCTCATATGCTTTATAATGAAGACCACTAACCATTTTAGTAGCCACCCTCTGTACTGACTCCATCCTGTTTATATCCTTTTGAAAGTGTGGTCTCCAGAATTGCACACTATAGTCCAAATGAGGTCGCACCAAAGACTTAAACAGAGGCACTATCACCTCCTTTCTTCTGCTAGCCATTCCTCTTCATATGTACCCAAGCATCCTTCTAGCTTTTGCTGTCGCCTTTTCTACCTATTTAGCTACTTTAAGATCATTAGACACAACCACACCTAGGTCCCGCTCTTCTTTAGTGGACAAAAGTACTTCACCCCTATACTATATTGCTCCCTTGGATTGCTGCAGCCCAAATGCATGACTGCATTTTTTAACATTAAATCCCAGCTGCCAAATTCTAGACCATTCTTCAAGCTTAGCTAGATCCCTCCTCATGTTATCTACACCTTCCTGGGTATCTACTCTATTGCAGATTTTGATATCATCCGCAAAGAGGCAAACCTTACCCGACAGCCCTTCCGCTATATCACAAATGTTAATGTGCGTTAAGTGCAGGAAAACCCGTTTATTTCTATTAGCATAGTGGCACTTAACGTACATTAATATTTAGTAAACATACCCCTTAGTCATTGTCAAGAGAAAAAAGAGGTTTGTGAAAGGCTCCTTTGAATGCCACCTAAAATTTTAAATGGGCAATATATACATTTTAAAATAAAATAAATTACATTTATGGAAACGAGGTCCAGTGGATATGCAAGTGAGGCCCCACAATGAGTCTCCACACATTGCCCCGCATCACTCTTGGGCTGCTCCTGGCTGATGAATGCTATGGGATATTCTTCACCCCTGACTTCCTGTGCCAGAACTGCTCCAAGACCCTCTTCTGAGGCATCAGTTTTCACTATAAACGGTAGAGAGAAATCAGGGCTAATCTGGATGGGTTCCGAGCACACAGCCTTCTTGAGATGCTGAAAGACGAAGGCCAGGTTCAGGTCTGGTGACCACTGGATCTGTTCAGGAGATCTCTTCTGGGGGAGATTGGTTAACGGCTCTGCCACCTCTGCAAAATTAGGGGTGAATGGGTAGGAATAGCCCATCAGTTTAGGGAAGGCACAAACCTCTTTCTTCGATTTCAGGGTAGGGACGTGGGCAATGGCATCCACCTTCCAAAGCTGAGGTCATATCTGCCCCCTCCTGATTAAATACTCCTGGTATTGAACATCCTGACTTCCCAGAAAATATTTCTTGGGATTGGCCATCAACCCGGCTTTCTGCAGTCTGGTCAACACAGCTTGGACTTGGGTTAGATGGGTGGTTCAGTCGCTGCTGTAGATGATGATGTCGTCAAGGTAGGCAGCCGCATACTCCTTGTGCGGTCTCAGTAGGTGGTTGACTAAATGTTGAAACATGGCAGGAGCTCCATGTAATTCAAAGGGCAGCACTGTAAATTGGAACAGGCCTTATTGAAAAGCAGTCTTCTCCTTAGCAGCCATTAAGCCATGGTCAAATCCAACCAATGCAAAAAACCCAATTCCTGCAAAATATCACACTGGTAACATAAACTACAAAAACATCAAAATGAAAAATTTCAATAATTGACTGGTTAATGTCGGACTGCGGTCCAGGTAAGGAATACACCCCTACCTAGATCATGTCCATTTTAATCAGTAAAGCAGTATCCGTTTTCATCAGTAGAGCAATAAAGCAGTAAAAGTACAATTAATCACTTAGCTTGTGCTCAGTCCTTCCAAAGGCACACATCCAGGGAAAAACACACTAATAAGGGGAAAAAATTAAACACAGCACTGCGTTTCGGGTCTCCATCCACTCAAAAGACCCTACGTCAGACTAAAATCTTCCCCACACTAGATTCCAAGGATCGTAGAAGGACCGTTACCAGCGAAAATCATTTAAACAGACCAGCGATAGGTTACTGCCTAAGCCAATGGGAAGGGGGGAGCAACAGTGCAAACCCCTAACCAATCAGCTCAGTTCACAAAAGACTGTGCCATTCAAGTTCTTGATTAAGTCCCAACGGGGTCACAGTGTGCAGTTGAAAAATCCAACTCTGCTCACGCAGCTGCAAAACAGCCTCCCCATCAACTCCCCGCACCGAAGGAGAAACCCAATCGATAACCTGCCATTGAAACTGACAAAATGAGTGGTCAAACTGAAGACTATGTTGGACCAAGGGAGCTGACAATGTTTTAGTACGCAAATGGGAGGCATGTGTTCTGATAAGCGTACTTTAAAGGGGCGAATGGTCAACCCACATACTTAAGAACACAAGGGCAAATCATCAAGTAAACAACAAAATCAGTGGTGCAGGTGGTGTGATAGTGAGCATGCCATTGTTATGAGACCCTGCTTCAAACCACGATTCACCCTGATGATTTGCTCGTGCAGTCTTAAGTATGTAGTAGTAGTTTCCTCTTCTGTGACAGTTTCTTTATATTTAGGGCATTATCAGTAGATTGGGCATTAACCTTCTCATTTAAGGGCACTTCAGTTTCCAATAATTGGGAACTCAAATTTCCCAAGGCAGAGAAGACGTTATGCAGGGATAACTCTTGATGGCGAGGGTGTCTCTGTGTTACAGGTTGCAACCTACCAGAGCCCACTGTGATCCATTTGTTCCTGGGCTACTTGATTCTTTGTAGGAGTGGTGGTGGATTTTTTTCAATGTGTACCCTAGAGGAGTTGTGTTTAATTTCAGCTAATTCTTCCCTTAATAGAATTCATTCTTTATGCATAGCAGATAACTTGAGACACATAGGGCAAGCTCTTAGGCTCCAAATGATTCTTCTTAGAATGAAGGCACCACAACTATTACATTGAATAGAAGACATGTTGATTAAGATGGTTATAAATACGTTCTAGGACAAGGAGAAAAGATGGGTATTACACCTAAGTGGAGGACAGATGTCAATCTATATGATGACTATATAGGCAATGCAATCCTGGGGTGGGTGGAGTGAGAGGTAGAGTGGGCGGCAATTTAAGTGTCCCTGGCCAGTAGACCTTCTATGAAATGAGGGCACACTTGGATCTAAGTGAAGATAAACAGGTAATAAATAGGCAAGAACATTTTATATCCAAACCAGCCAAAATAGTAAATTTAGAGACTTAGCTTTACATCCTCTTAGGGTTGTGCTGGATCAGAACTCCTGCTCAGGCAGCAGAGACTGATTGAATTAACTCTTGGGCAGCAGAGGCTGATTGAATTAATCACACACTGTGAGGTGGGCTTCTAACAGAGCAATCGAACTTTAAACTTTCAAATGAAATCCTCCTTTAATGTACCAGCCTACTATGCAAAGGACCTTGGAACTTTAAAATGTATACCTTTACTGCAAAATTTAGTATGAAACCAGGTCTTTGCAAATCTAAAAGCAAATGGTACTGCAAGTCCTAGTTGACAAATATCAAGGATGTAGTGTCCCTGGCCAGTAGACCTTCAATGAACGGAGGGCACACTTGGATCTAGGAGAATATAAACATATAATAAATAGGCAAGGAAAATTTATATCAAAACCAGCCAAAATAGTAAATTTAGAAACTTAGCTTTGTAGCCTCTTGGCATTGTGCTGGATCAGAACTCTTGCTCAGGCAGCAGAGACTTATTGAATTAACTCTTAGGCAGCAGAGGCTGATCATCAATGTTTCTACACCATGGAGAGGGTGGAAACCATGCTGCTAGGGGTCAAGGAGATTGTTCTTATCAATGTGCTCCTGGAGTTGTTCCTGTTTTGTCTTCTCAATGACTTTTGTTAAGAATGGGAGACTAGCGATGGGTCTATATGATGCTGGGTCCATCAGGTCGAGGTTTGTTTTTTTGAGTGTAGGTCAGATGGAGGACAACTTCAGTTGTTCTGGCATGTGGCATGGATTGTGTGAATTTTGCAGTTATGGGGCTGAGTTCCTGCTTGGTTGCTTTGATCCAGCTGACCAAGCATGGATCAAGGGGGGATGTTGAGTGATGAAATTATGGCTATGATGTTGTCTTCATTGATGGAGGCAAAGGTTGTCCACAGGATGTTGGAGGTGTGCGTTTGAGGGGTGAGGGGGGGAAAGATCAGTGCTTTGAATGGGGGAGGAGTTGACCTACTCTGCATAACAGAATCCTGGCTCACAGATACAGTACTGCTAAACCAGCTCCCACCAGATGGCTTTGACCTCTTTCACTGCCCAAGAACAGAATGCAGAGGAGGAGGGGTATTAATTATAACACGAACACAGCTTCACTTCTGTTCATTCACCATGGAAAACTCAGAAGAAACAGACATCCTGACCATCACCAACAAACAACTAACAATCTGCCTAGTCTACAGACCTCCAACTGCAGCCACCCCAGACCTATCTCACCTAATTAGCAAATCCCTAGATAACACCAGAACAACAAAAGACATCCTCATCCTGGGAGACTACAACTTTCCCTCATCACCACCTAAACAAGTCTCAGCCTTCCTACAAGCTATGACTGCCATGGACCTCAAACAGATCATCTAATCCCCCATGCACAACAAAGGCAACAGTCCCGACTTGATGTTCACCAACGCACAAAGGATACACATAAACACACTGCACTCAATATGCCACTATGACATGCCCTGGTCAGACCACAGGCTAATCACCTTCCTCCTTCCATCTAACACTCCAATAAACAACTCCACACATCAACGACCAAATAGAAAGTTCAAGAGCTTCCACAAGGAATCCTTCCTAAGGAACATACTACCAGAAGTGGAAATGGAGACAACAGATCTCAGTGCCATTATAACAAACTGGAACTCTACCATTGAAAGAACAGCAACCACCACGGCAAGTACCAACTCCACAACAAACAGGAAAAAAAGGGCATCATGGTACACCCCCAAACTAAGGAAACTAAAAACATAGCTCTGAAGACTGGAAAGAAAATGGAGGAAACCAGGCTCAACTCAGATAAACAACTCTACACAGCACTAATGAGTAATCACTGCAATGTTATTGACAATGCAAAATGAGCCTATCACTCTAAGCTAATCACTAGCTCCCTTAAAAGACTACGAGAACTCTTGGACATAGTTAAACAGCTCACAAAACCCCATATCAACAACCAATCTGATCTCAGCATAAACCACCAAACCTTAGCACAACACTAAAATATTTTGGACAAGTTCCTGGAGGAAAAGTCTATATACCATAACATAGATGTGGAGGAAAGCCCTGTTTATTCATGTGATATGTAGCATTGAATCTTATTACTTTCTGGAATCCTGCCAAGTAGCTGCGACCTGGATTAGACACTATTGGAAACAGGATATTGGGCTTGGTGGACCTTTGGTCTAACACAATACGGCAAATCTTATGTTTCTTTATAGAAAAAGTAGGTCTAGAAAGGAGTACAAGAAAGAAAGTTGATGCAGAAATGGAGGAAAGAGGTCCAGAGAGAAAAGAGGGTGAGATTAAGGCAGGGTAGTTCAAGAAGTCAATTGAAGAGAAAAACCTGGAGGAGAAAGAGTTGGTGGTCAAGCTCCTGGTCTATGTGGAAATGAATGCATTTATAAGATTCCAGGAGAGAGAAAGACTATCCAAGCTTAACTTGACCTCTAAAGGTAAAACCATGATAATTAAGATGAATAAGGCCATAAATCTGCATAGAGGCACACTATCTATTTATAATAAGTCCACCTCTACCTTTCTCACCAACTTTGACTTCTGGCTCTCCTCCTTTCTGGATGCATTTTCCCCTTCCCTTATTCTTGGGGATTTTAACATTCTCGTTGATGACCCTTCTGATCCTTATGCCTTAAAACTCCTTTCCCTAACTTACTCATTCAACCTCCAACTGTGCTCTACCGCTCCTACTCACAAGCATGGTCACTGCCTTGACCTCATCTTCTCATCCAACTGCTCATCCTCAAACATCTCCACCTCAGTTCTGCCCTTATCTGACCATCACCTGCTAACCTCACCCTTAACCACTCTCCCCCCATCATGGTCTTGCCCGATCTCCACCATGTTTAGGAATCTTCACACTATTGACCCTTCAGCTCTCTCTACTGCTGTCTTATTACCTCTTTCCTCCACTGTGTCATCTGAGTTCATTGATAGGGCAGTATCCTCCTATAACACTATCCTCTGTTCTGGATGCACTTGCTTCTCCCTGTGCGGTGTACCGTACCTCAACCCCGGCTGTCCTCGACAACCGCTACCTCTGTTGTTGTGCCCACGCAGCTGAGCACTTTTGGCTTAAATCATGTACCCTTGCACACTACATACATTTCAAATTCATGCTAACCTCTTTCCAATCAACCATAGCACTCGCCAAGCAAGAGTAATATGTCCATCTTGCTTCTGACCCTTGCCATCTCTTTGCTATGCTTAACTCTCTCCTCATGGTCCCTCTTCCCCCAATCCCTCCTTCACTGTCTGCCCAGAACTTGGCTGACTACTTCCATGACAAAGTCCAGAAGAACCTTGAATTATCTGCAGGGTCACCTCCAGCTCATCTTCCCCCTCTTCAATCCCAAATCCTTCCCTCACCCTTTCTTCCTTTTCTGAAATTGTTGAGGAGGAAACTGCAAATCTTTCCTCTTCCTCCAAACTGACTACCTGCTCCTCTGATCCCCTTCCCATCCATCTATTGAGCTCTATCTCTTCCACTGTCATCCCTTCCACCTCTCATATCCTTAACCTATCACTTTCCACTGCAACTGTTCTGTGGCCTTCAAACATGCTGTGGTTTCAACTCTCCTCAAAAACCCCTCACTAGACCCTACCTGTCCTTCCAGCTATTGGCCTATCTCTCTCCAACCCTTTGCTTCAAAAATACTCAATCAGGCAGTTCACTACTGCTGTCTTGACCTTCTTTCCTCTCAAGCCCTTCTGGATCCACTACAATCTGGCTTTCATTCTCTACATTCCACAAAAAAGGATCTTGCCAAAATCTCCAGCTACTTTTCCTCACCAAATTCAAAGGCCTCTACTCGATTCTCATTCTGCATTTCACACCGTTAATTACCACTTTCTCCTTGATACTCTGTCCTCACTTGGATTTAGGGGTTCTGTTCTGTCCTGGTTTTCTTCTTAACTTTCCCCGCACACTTTTATTGTGTGTTCTGGTGGATCCTCCTCTACCACCATCCCGCTTTCAGTTGGTGTACCTCAGGGCTCTGTCTTGGGATCTCTCTTTTTCTCTCTCTCTACAATCAGTCCCTTGGTGCACTTATTTCCTCCTATGGTTTTCAGTACCATCTTTATGCTGACGAGTCTGAAATCTACTTTTCTGTGCCTGAAATCTCTCCAGGAATCCAGGTCCAGATCTCTGCCTGCTTATCCAATATTGCTGCCTGGATGTCTCATCGCCCATCTGAAACTGAACATGGCCAAAACTAAGCTCCTTATCTTTCCCCCTAAACCCATCTCCCCCTTTCTTCTTTCTCTATTTCTGTGGATACCACTACCCTCCTCCTTGTTTCCTCAGCGCGGAACTTTGGGGTGAAAATGACTCTACTCTTTCTCTGCACACTCCCAACAGATAACTAAAACTTGTTGCTTCTTTCTCTATAACATAAGCAAAATTTGTCCCTTCTTTTCTTCACACACTACTAAGACCCTCATTCACTCACTAGTCACCTCCCATCTTGACCATTGTAACCTGCTCCTCGCTGATCTCCCTCTGAATCATCTTTTTCCCTTTCAATCTGTTAAAAAGTCAGCTGCACGAATTATCTTCCACCACTGTCGCTATGCTCATGTAACCCCTCTTCTCAAGTCACTTCACTGGCTCCCTATCCTCATCCAGTTCAAAAGTCTCCTACTGACCTACAAATGCATTCATCCTGCAGCTCCTCACTACTTTTCTTCTTTTATCTCACTCTACATTCCTCCTTGGGAACTCCTCTCCTCTGGCAGATTCCTTTTTATCTGTGCCCTTCTCTGTCACTGCCAACTCCAGAATTCGTCCATTTCACCTTGCTGCTCCATATGCCTGGAACTACCTGAGTTGATGCATTGGGCTCCTTCTCTAGCCCTATTCAAATCCAGGCTGACGATGCTCCTCATTCTCTTGTTCACTGCTTATGTGTATTATACCATACTCTAGTCCCCAGTTTTGCAATGTTTTTTCATCTTGATTAGATTGTAAGCTTTGATGAGCAGGGGTCTAGACCAAATGGAGTAACCAACTTTTGGCTCAACATCACTCTACCAAGAACTGGTGACAGGGCTTGCATTACCCAGTAAGAGGGGTAAGCATGGCAGGGTGAAATGTCCTCCGGAGGGTGCCTTTGGTAGATGCCCCCTGCTGTCCCACAAGCAGGGCTGGCCTTAGGCATGTGTGGGCATGAGTGGCCCCGTGCATGCCTGACCGGCTTCAGAGGGAGCCACTGAGTCCTGAAGCCTGGCGACCCGGTTCATCTCTGAACAGCGTGGGAGTAAACAGTGGCATTTTCCTTTACTCCCACGGTTGTGAGAAGTCACAGAAACCAGCCTCACTGAATTCCTGGAGCTTAAACAGGGGCAGGCTGGTCAGGTGCTCACAGGGCCCCTTGTGATGTGGGGCCATGTGTGTGTGGGGTGGATAGGGAGCCACTGGCACTATAAGAGGACTGAGGGCTAGAACGTGAAGTGGGCCAATGTTGGGGGATGGTGAGACTGCTATTGAAAAGGAGATACTGCTGGAAGGGGCTGGAACTGGAGGGGGGCTGATATCTGGGGGGCTAGTACTGGAAAATGGGATGATGCTGGGGGATGGAGGGACTGGAAGGGAGCTGATGCTGAGAGGGACTGGAACTGGAGGAAGACTGATACTGAGGGACTAGTACTGGAAATGGGATGCTGCTGGTGGATTGGGAGTCTGGGATTGGAGGGAGATGATTCTGGGAGGGACTGGGACTGGAGGGGGACAGAAACGTGGGGGGGGGGGAGCCTAGGACTAGAATGGGCTGTTGCTGGGGGATAGGGAAACTGGAAGGGAGATGATGCTGGAAGATGCTGGGAGCTGATGCTTGGGGAGGACTGAAAAGGGGTGGGACTGGGACTTCCATTGGAGGTGATAATGCCTCTGTATAAGTCTTTGGTGCGACCTCATTTGGAGTATAGTGTGCAATTCTGGAGACCGCACTTTTAAAAGGATGTGTACAGGATGGAGTCAGTGCAGAGGGTGGCTACTAAAATGATTAGTGGTCTTCATTATAAAGCATATGAGGACAGACTTAAGGATCTTAATATGTACACCTAGAGGAAAGGTGGGATAGAGGTGATATGATTGAGATGTTCAAATACCTCCATGGCATAAATGTTCAGGGAGAGAGCCTCTTTCAATTGAAAGCAAGTTCTGCTACGAGGGGACATGGGATGAGGGTGAAGGGAGATAGATTCAGGAGTGATATGCGGAAATATATCTTTACGGAAAGAGTAGTGGATCCATGGAATAGTCTCCTAGTGGAGGTGGTAGAGATGAGGACAGTAACTGAATTCAAAAAAGCATGGGACAAACACAGAGGATCTCTAAAGGTAAAAGGGGGACTGTTGTAATTGTTGATATGGAAGGACAGACTAGATAGGCCATGTGGTCTTTTTCTGTCATCATATTTCTTTGTTTCTATGTTTCTGTGAATTGCTTGGATTTGAGTGGTCCAACTTTTACTTTGTAGCATTCTATCAGAGAGGTAGGATGTAAACCAGTCTAATGTGCTCTCGTGAAGGCCAATGTTACTGAGGCTGGCCAGCAGGGTGTGGTGTGATACGGAGTCAAAAGCAGCACTGATGTCCAGGAATATCATCATTAATCCTTGATGAGGCTTATCCAAACCTCTGATTAGTGTGTCAAAGAGAGCAGTGAATAGTGTCTACTCCATGCGTGGGTATAAGCTGTGTTGATGTGGGTCCACGGGGGCATGGATATTGACATGTTCTTGGAGATGGTGCTGTACTGTCTTTTTGATTATTTTGGATAGGAATGGGATGTTTATGTTTATGTTTATTCAATTTGATAGACTGCCCTTCATAACAACAGGGCGGTGTACAATAGTCAAAAATCAAAAGTACAGCAAGGCTAGAGGCCGGAAAAGGAAAGGAACTACAATATAGTACAGGAAAGCATAGAAGTCAGACAGACAGGACAGGGAGAAGAAACAATCTAAGAAACATAAAGTCACATAGTAGGAGGTGGAAGGTCAAAGGCAGAGGAGAATAGGTGGATTTTGAGGAGTGATTTAAATTTGCTGTAGTTCTTTTCTAATCTGAGGGGGTAGGAAGGGAGTTCCACAGGGCAGATCCAAGGAAAAAGAAAGCTGAGTGACTTGTGGACTGTAGATGAGCACGGACTGGAGAGAGGAGGTGAAGACGGTTTATGTGGGCTGAGCGTAATTGACGGGTGGGGGTGCGGAACTGGAGAAGGTCTGCCAAGTATTGTGGGGTCTGGGTATAGATAACCTGATGGACAATGCTGGCGATTGGTCGATAAGAGCTGGGTTTGGTTGGATCAGAAGATGATTTCTTCAAGATGGGGCATATTGAGGCCTGTTTCACGTGGGGAGTAGGTATCCTAGAGTGAGGGAGGTGTGGACTATCTTAAGTGTAATCGGTGTGAACTCAGTATGAAGGGATTTTATCCATGAAACTGGGCATGGATCCAGTGGGGAGGTTGTGGTACTGATGCAGCGGAAGATGTTGGTGAGTTCTCTCTGTGTAATTAGTCTAAAGGAGTGCCAGATGTGATCTTGGGATTGGTTATCTTTTGTGAAAAGGTGTGCTTCGGACAGATGGGGAGTTGAGGATTGTCTGTTGTAGAGAAAGTTAGCCATGGTCTGTGAGTCTAGTTGATCTTTTGAGTTTGTGGAGTATGTTGATGTAGGATCTCTGTTGAGGCAGGAAACAATGGAGACTAATTCTCTGGGATGGTTGAGAGCTTTCATAAGGATATTGGAGTAGTATTCCTTTCAGCAATTGTTGTATTTGAGTTGCTTGGTGATGAATTGTTGCTTGATGGATGTATCTTGTGTTTGTTTCCATCTTCTCTCTATCAGTCTGAGCTCTCGCCTGATAGTAGTGAGATTGTGTGAGTACCAGGGCGCATGTGGAGAGTTAGTGCCATCTTACAACAATTCCAAGTAGAGTTCCTGATATATGCTGATGACATCATGATCTGTGCACCATTCTCCACTTCCGCTCCTAATTACTCCATGCTCTCAAGTTGCCTCTCAGAAGTAATCAACTGGCTCATCTTCACAATCTCTCCATCAACCTAACAAAAAAAACAGAGCTCCTCCATGTCTCAAAAGACACTAACTTCACCCCCCGCCCCCACCCAGTTCCATCAGACTCGGCAACAACAACATCCGAGTCAGCACACAGATAAAATACCTCGGTTTCATACTGGACCAACAGCTGACCTTCAAGGCTCATATTCAAAGTATCACCAAAACTGCATACTATAAACTCAAAACCCTCTGAAACTTATGCCCCCTCTTACCCCCCGATACATTCTTCTCAGTCTACTAAGCCACCATCAATCCATTACTTGACTACTGTAATTCCATTTATCTTGGCCTGCTGAAGGTACTCTCCTCCCATTACAACTGCCCAAAATACTGTTGCTTGATCTATCTTCCAAGCCTCAAGACAAACCCACATCACTCCTATCCTCAAACACTTCCTCTGGCTTCCCATCAGTTCCAGAATACAATTCAAAGTTCTAACTCTCATTGATAAAACCCTGGACAAACAATCCTCAGAACAACTCCAAGCATTAATTCATACCCTAAACACCAACAGACCAAGAAGAAAGAGCACCCAAAAACACCTCAGTCTTCCACTTCAGACTCGCAAATCCAAGCAAACCACCATACCAAGAGCATTCTCTCTGTACGCCCCTACCCTCAGGAATTCATTACCCCCCTCAATTCAAAACATCAAATCAACCGTAGACTTTCGCAAATAACTTAAGACTCACTTCTTCCTGGAACATTTTTGCAACAGGCACCCAACAACCACAGATCAGGACTACCCCATACAAACAATCATATCATCCTCCACCCTACCCCCATAAAACCCCTATAATCCCCTCAGCCCTCACACACCCCATATCCCTATGTACATAGTTCTTTAGAGAAGTATTGATTCAAATGTATTGAAATATACATTTAAATAGTTTTTATGTTCATTGTAAATAGTTTTTGATGTTCCTTGTAATTCGTTCACTGTATCAACTCAGTTCCATATAAACCATTTTGACTTGTAGAAAAACAGTATAAAAAAATTAAAGAAATAATTAAAGAAATTAAATAAATAAAGTAGTGTATGCTAACATCATGCAAATATTTATGCAAATGAGGCCCTTTATGCAAATGAAGACCCACAATGAGTCTCTGCACATGGCCCTGCACCCTCTTTGGACCGCCCCGAGTATCCCACGATATTTTTTACAAGGGGGAAGAGAGAGAGAGCGAAAAAGAGAGAAGAGATGTACTTGATGGGGGGGGGGGGGGGGGGAGGGGAGCGAGAGTGAGTGAGAATGGGGAAAAATGGACCAGGAAAAAAGAAGTAAGGAATGGGAGGACTGGGGTTAAGGTTGAAAAGTGGTAGCTAGATGGAGTAAAAAAGAGGGGATTGAGGACTGGACAATAAGGAAAAGTAGTGAAGTCTGAGTGGAAAGAGAAAAACTAATAGAAGAAAGGGAAAAGAGCAATATCCAAGATGGAACGAAATGAAGGAAACGAAAGAGGAGGCAAGACATGGGAGATGGACTAGAGACCATTGAAAGAGAGCTAAGAGAAGACAGAGGAAAACAGAAACATCAGATTGGGACCAGCATGATCAGAGAATAAAATGATCAGACAACAGGTAGAAAAAATAATTTTATTTTCAATCTTTATATTTTATACAGTACAGGGAAATGCATCTCTTTCTATTTCTCTGGTGTTGCATTGTATGCAGAATCTGGCTTCTTGGGGTTGCAGTTTAATTTTTATCTACATATTTTATTTTTAGGTTGTGGTCCCATATTTTATACTTGGTGAGGGTCTGTGTTCTGAATGTATGATGAAGGCTAGATGTTCTGTTAACATGGAGTTTGTATGTAAGGATCTGTACTGTAGTAATCTGAAATTTTCAGCTTTTCAAATGGGTGTTTAGATGTTCCAGGACCCGCTGCAGTATTAAAGTGCTGCTTTTTTGAGTAGGCTCCTTATGGAGGGGAGTGGGGTGTAACTAGCATTAATAGTGATTAGGGAGGGGATGCTGATTTATAGGTTGCAGGGAGGTGCCAGAAACCCTAACACTGGCCCTGCCTAGTGAACTGCAAAAATCAATTTTTCAAGCAGCCAGACTTAACACCACAATGGATTACTACAGGTAGAACATTTCTCCTTCCAAAGGGGGACCCAAATAATATTCCCAAAAATTACAGACTAATAACTTGTCTACCTACAATCTATAAGCTTTTCACTGCAATAGATGCAGATAGAATATATGATCATATAGAATTCAATAACACTATGGCAATAGAGCAAAAGGGCAACAAAAGAGGAGCATACGGAACCAGTTAATGTTGGAAAAGGCCATCATGGCCAGTGCTAAGAAAGATAGAAATATCAGTATAGCATGGATTGATTATAAGAAAGCTTTTGATAGCAACCTACACTCTTGGATAATAAATTGCCTTGAAATGTATAAAATAAAACCTGATTTAACAGAGCACATTAAGTTCACCATGACAATGTGGCAAACCATACTCTTTTTGAAATGTGAAGATGGGTCAGTACATTATTCCTAACATTAGGGTTCAGTGAGGAATATTTCAGGGGGATCCCCTGTTGCCCCTTTCTGTTTTGTGTGGCGCTTAATCCAATGAGTACTCTGATCAACTCTTTGGATATGAATTTAGCCTGAATTCTTAAGAAGGTAACAACCCAGAAACAAAATCTGATTTATTATTTGTAAATAATCTAAAGCTCTACAGTTCCAGTGACCAACAATTAGTAGAACAACTCTGTGTGGTGAAAAGCTTTTCTGATGACATCAGGATGACCTTTGGCCTTGACAAATGTGCTAAGGCAACTTTTTTTTTTTAGAGGAAAATTGAGCAACATAGAAAACATCTTCCTGGCTGAAGCCTGTGACATCTAGGACCTTGAACAGGAAGGCATATATAAGTATCTCGGAGTAGAGGAAGAAACAAAACTCCAGCAGAAATTACTGAGAGAAAAGATCAGTAAAGAATACTGCAGGAGAAGAATATCATTATTGAAAAGTGCTTTAACATCACAGAATAAGATATAAGCCATCAATCAGCTGACAATTCCTATACTATCAAACAGCTTTGGGGTTGTGGACTGGCCTCTTAAAGATCTTAAACTGGATGTGCAAACAAGAAAACTCCTACATGCCCATGAGGTAATTTACAGAATCAATGTATGCCAAGCAGGGCCAGCCCTAGGGTTTCTGCCACCCAAGGTAGAAGCGCCAGCTGTGCCACCCTCCCCCCATGTGCCGAGCTGTGCCATCCCATGCTGAGCCATGCTAATGCTGATTCTAGTGGCAAGGTTGAGGGGGGTGGGTGTGGTTCAGCTTGGCGACAGGCCATGTGCTTTAGTACACATGGCCTGCCGCTTCTGACTCTCCCCCTCCAACATAACTTTAGGGGTTCAGAAATGGCAGACCATATATGCAGAAGCATATGGCCTGCCACCGAGCCTAGCTGTCCCCCCCCCGCCACTGGAATCAGTGGCAGCAGGAGTGGATCAGCATGGGGGGATGGGGGAAGGGGGTAAAGTCAGCGCGGCTCAGTGTGCATGGGGTGCAGCAGGCGATGTGTGATGAAGCACATGGCCTGCCACCCACAGAGATCTGCCATCCTAGGCAGCGCCTAGTAGACAGGCCAGCCCTCATGCCAAGACTGTACATCCCTAGAGCTGAAGGAGTGCGAGGCCTCCTAGAGATTGATTATAGATACAAAGCTACTATCATAGGCCTCCAGGCTTACCTAACTGGATCATCGGATCCGAATACGAAAGCATACTGAAATATGAAAGTAAACGTCCAGAATATGTCTTCATCATCAAACTTGAACAAGCATTCCAATGACTAGAAGGATTGCGTGAAAATCCACAAACATACACGGGGAAAGAAGTAACATAATTTGCAAAACAAGAGAAAAGATTCAAAGAATTAGATCAAAAACAAGGAAAAACAAGTGGCAAATGGACAAATACAGTAGGTAATACAGAGTGTTACTCCAGGAACCCTTTGTCGATCAAGAACGGACATATGAATGGTTAAGGAGAGGTGAACAGAAACCGAAAGAAGAGAGGTTAATAGTTGCAGCCCAGGACAGTAGCTTACGGATGAGATGGTTTACAGCAAACATTGAAAAAACTGGCAAAACAGACATATGTTGATTTTGTGGGAAAGAGTTGGAAACAGAGACTCACCTCATAGTTGGCTGCAAAGTTCTGATGGCAAAAAATGTCTACTGTATATAGAAAGGCGCAATAAAGTATCACACCTCACCCACTGGAAACTCTGTAAACCCTACAACATCACTGTGCCTGAAAAACACTGGGATCATGATCCTAAGAGAATTACAGAGAATGTGAAGGGGTTATGATCACCTGGGCTACTCCCATTCCAACTAATAAAAAGTTGGATGCGAGGAAGCCAGATATAGTGGTAAAGGAGATAAACACCAGAACGGCATTGATTATAGAGGTATCGGTTCCAAGCGACTACTCTGTGAATCACATTGAGAGGAAGAAAATACCAAGAAATGCAGTTGGAGACCAAGAAAATGTAGCAGAAAGATACAGAAATATTTCCCATCATGTTGGGTACCACTGGTATGATTAAGAGGAATTTCCAAGTACACCTTGATAAATTACCCATACACGTAACATCTTATGAACTTCAGCAGGAGGCTCTCTTTGGCACGATGCAAGTACTACACTGAGCATTAGCAGTAAATTTGAGAGACTGAGATCATACTCCCCATGCCCTGGCTTAGGAGTGAGGTTCATGACTGTCATGGTATGCGCAAAACTCATCCAATTTGGAGAAATTGCCCCCGAGAGATATCAAAATTGATTATATAGAAAAACAAACAAACAAAGCAATTCTACAGGGAATTGGAGAGAATATTAGTATGGTTAAGGCTTGTATGAGGATCCTGTGGAGCCCTATAGCGGAGCACAATGGTTATCCAGCATAGAGAAAATAAGAAAGGCAGATATGAAAATTATGGAAAGGCCTGAGCTAACAACTAGTGATTTGTAAACTAGATTGAAAAAAGACCCAAATTGGATTGGCTTTGGCCATGATTGAGTGCCCGACTTTTGGCTCAAACTATTAACAACTCTTCACAAAGATTTGACAAACTATAAAAATCAGTTCAGATGACCAGAGGTAATGCTACAAAAAGTAATGAAAGGAAAGCCATTTCTCTCAAAAGAAAATTCAATATCCCCAAAATCTATCATTCCATAATTGCTTATCTACAATGTACAAGTTGTTCGCAGCAATAGATGCAGATAGAATATATGATCTCAGAGAGGCCAATATTCAACAGCACTTAATCTAGTTAGCAGCACCTATTAACTAGATAAGTGCCAGCCACTATGATATGCAGAGTCTCTATTTGGATAGCACTGCTGAACATCCCTCTGACCGCCTTGGAACTGAACCAGAGTTAGACATCTCGTTAGCGACAATATTCAGTCCATTATCTGGATAACTAGCCACATAAAGTTAAGCCAGAAAAGGGGCAGAGAGTGTACCTTTTAGGGAACTTGCTGGGTTGAACACTGGATTGACCACTGTTGGAAACAGGGCTTGATGGACTTTGGTCTGACCCAGTCTGGCATTTCTTGTGTTCTTATCTGTATGCAGTTTGTTGTCCAGACAGCAGACTGAATATCGCTGCTATCCAGATAGTGGCGCCAGTCACCACTAAATCTAGATATCCAGAGCTGGCCACTATGCAGATACCGGTGCTAAATATCTGGATTTAATTTAGCCATAGTGACTGGCATTTAAAAAAGAAAAACTGACTGCCGTGGCTGAATATTGACACCATAGGTTCTAATTATATGTCAATAGAACAGAAGTCCAATTAAAGAGGTGCATATAGAACCAAAGATCACTTGATGCTGATTAAAGCTATATTAAGACTTCTTGTAAGAAAAACAGAAACTTCACTATAGCATGGATTGATTTGAAGAAAGCTTTTGATAACATCCCACACTTGAATGTACAGAATGAACCCTGTATTAATTGAGTATATCAAATGTGCTATTAAAATGTAACAAAGTATATTTTATAGGAACTATAAAGGTCAGCTTCTCATTCATAACATCAGATCCAAGGAAGAATATGCCAGGGAGTTCCCTATCACGTTTTGTTCTGCCTGGCACTAAATCCACTGAATACTCTTACTAGGTCATTGAGCAATGGATTTAGCTAAATCCTAGAGGTGCTGCTGACCCTCAGAAAATATCATATCTATTATTTGTGGATGATTTGAAGCTCCTATGATCATCACTTGATGGAAGAATTCCAAGTAAAGAAGAGTTTATTCGATGACATCAGGATGACAAATGTACAGAGTGTCACCAGCAGGGGCTGAACTGTGGCGTAGGCAGCCAGTCACACTGCTGGGCCTGACCTATCTTTATGAAAAGTAGTAGTTGTGAGTCCGAGTAGTCAGGTTTTCAACAAGGATTTTTATTCCCCGGGGTTGGATTTTCAAAAGTAGCACAAAACACAAGAACTTAAAATACAGCCATGCCTCTGGCAAACTGAAGAAGAAAACAAAATACAGCTTCTTGCTTTAACCAAAAATCAGGAATTACATCAAACAGAATCAGCTGATATGCTGGCAGTCTCTTCTATGCTTTCCAGCTCTCTACAAGGCACTCTTGTCTTTAGCTAACGCAGAGAAGAACTGATATCAGCCATCAATAAAGAGCAATCCATTTCTTCAACACATGGAGTTAAACTACTTGGTTCTGTAATCATCGGTTCATCAAACACAGTATTTTCTCTAGGACAGAAAGTCTGAAACTTCCTCAATTCAGTCTCTCTCTCTGAGCTCTCAGGACAGCCCTCTTCACAATAAGGCAGATACTTATCACCCAGCTTGTAAAAGCAGGACGGAGAAACAGCTCTGTCTAAACAAGCTTTTTCCTTGTAACTTTTAAACCTCCTGCCTCTTGTACTTGACGGCAGCTCATAGCACTGTCCTGTTCTGGTAATGGAAGACTTTTCTTTTGGAAGTCTCCTGCAGGGTTTTAGGAGCATACATTCATCCTCATCAAGCATACAGATATCCTCAACAGGATTACTTTCCCTCTCACAGGGTTGTAAGTATTTTAAACAGCTCTGCTTCTCAAATATATATGGCTTGTTACCAACTGCCTCACGTTCCTTCCACTGAGCTCGGTGCCTGGGAAAATCACACTGCTTCAGAGGTGATTGTTTCCTGTAACTAACCTCTCTTGGTGAAGGTAACTTTGTTTCCTTTTGATAATTCCTCTGTGGCTTTCTGCTCCAAGGTTCAGGCAGTTCAGAATCAGTATAAGAGTATTCTGAGCCTCCGTCTGAGACCTGCAAGTTTCCTCCAACTTGCCAAGCTCCTACAGCTTCCTGGTCTCTGTCTCCGTCTTGCTCCTGGTCTAACTCTGTCTGCTTTGGACATTTTTTATACAGCTTTAGGGGCGTTTTCTTGCCCATGTGAAAACTGTTTTTCTGATCAACTGGGGAGTGTTTGCTAACTAGGCGTGACTGCAGACCTCTTGTCTCACCTTGTTTTGGTTGCCTATGGTAACTAGGAAGCTTCTGATCTACCTGCCTGTCAGAATCTGAGCTATACACAGCAGATTTCTGTGTTTTTAAAGCACAGGGCAGATCTTCCATGTCACAAGAGGCAACCTTCCATAATGGAAAGCTAAGGCAAACTGAAAACCATCTCCCTGACAGAAGACAGTAGTATAGAAGAGCTTGAACAGTAAAGCATATATAAATACCTAGGAGTATGAGAAAGTGAAATAATCCAGCATAAAATACTGAAAGAAATGATCAGCAAGGAATACTACAGAAGACCAAAATTGATATTTATTTTTATTTATTTTTTATTTATTTGGTTACATTTTTATACCGCTCCTTCCAGCGATCAGGAGCGGTTTACATTAAACATTTAACTCAACCATAACAGTTACATATAACAGGTTTAAAGCTATATACAACTTAATATTGAAGATAAGAATATTGAAAAGTGTTATAACATCATGGAATAAGGCACTATAAATCATTTTACAATCCCTGGCCTCATAAAGATCTTGAACAATTGGAAATAGGAACAAGAAAACTCCTCTTTGCCCACGAGGTAATATGTCAGAATCAGTGCATACAGAAACATTCCAAGAGCTGAAGGAGGAATGGGCTTTATGGAAATCAGTTATGCATACAGAGTTACTATCATAGGCTTTCAAGCATACTTGACAGCATTAACAGATCCAAATATTCAAAAAGTGCTGAAGCAAGAAAGCAAACTCACAGAGTCAATCTCCAACTTGGACAAGCATTCTAAAAAATGGAAAGACTGAGTGGGAGTCCACCAGTACATGGAGGAAAGAAGCAATAGAATTTTCAAAACAAGAGGAAACACTAAAGAATTAGACCAGCAACCAATGAACAACAACTGGCTAAAGCACAAATTCAGCAAAGAATATATAGAGTTACTTCAGACACCATAAGAAGACCAAAACCTGCCACATGAATGGCGAAGGAGGGATGAATTTTAGTCTAAAGACAAGAGACCAGTATTTGCAACACAGAATAGTGGACTGTGGCCAAGTTAATTAACAATGAGCATAGGAAAAATACCTGATAAAACAGGCAAATGCAGATTTTGTAGCACTGAACTGGAAAAAGTAACATATCTCATTGCTGGGTGTGACATGCTAATGCCAGAAAACTATATACCAAAAGGGACAATAAGGTAGCACGTCACATCCATTGAAAACTATGTGGGTCATTTCAAAAGCCTTAGATGTGATTTGGACCTCTGAAGATGTGCACATGGATGTCCAAATCATGGAGATGTCCATAGGGCCATTTTACAAATGATTTTCAAAGATGTCTCCTGTGCAGAGACATCCCAATAGGCTGGGTGCATGCTGGAGGCATAAGGAACTTAGATGTCCCCCCTTGATTTCAAAAATGTAGGGGATGTTTACAACCCTATCCATGTTTAGATTTGCTCCAGGCACGAATAAGCATCAGGAAAGTGCTTGTTTTCGACCTAGAGTTAAGTGACTAGTCTAACATCACAAAGGCCCATGCTGGGATTTGAATCCTAGCTACTCTGTTCCTAACCCACTACTCTGATGATTAGGCTATTAGACATCCCCATTCTGAAATGCCATTCTGGGGATATCTAATAGACGTTCATATCAGGTATGTCCACATTTGAGCAATCATGCCTGAACTTGCACTGACCTGCTTTTTTTTCAAATGTTCTGGCTTGGATATCCTTTGTAAAATGTGCTTTCATGTAAATAGAGGCCCAATGTTAAAAGGCACTTATACATTTAGCAGCAACCACTAAACATAAATGTCCTATAGCTGTGAATTTTCAGTACCAGTCTAGAGATAATGCCAATGAAAGTTCCTTCTAACTGCTCTGTATAGTGCTGGGGCAGAACAAGAATGTCTTTACCAGCTGCATGGATAGTAATGATATTCAGCTGCTAACTGTACAGCTAAGCCAGTGGTGTAGATTCCACCCAAGAAGCCCCCACAAGAAGGAGGCTCACATGGCCCTGTGACATGCACTGTAGAGAGAAGCAGAGTATCACAAACCTCTCTGCACCCATGCTCTGCCTCCACGACATGCAGATCTCTCTCATGCATATGCATTGCGGTTATCCTGAAAACCTGACTGGCTACGTGTGTCCCAAGGACTTGGTTGAGAATCCCTGCTGTAGGGGGGCAGCAAACTTTGCCACAACCACACATCGGTTCTCTCTGTCTTTTCATTTTGAAAGTCTCCTGTCTGGCATCTGCAAAGCAGCTCCCTCTGCTGGACTGAAGTCTCGTGATAACCAGGGCCGGCACGTCCATTGAGCGAGAATGTTGTTCGCACAGGGCCCCGCGCTTCAGGGGGCCCCACGCCAACAACATCCTGCACACTATGGGCTCTCGGCTCACCTCCTTTTAGCAGCTCGCGGCTCCCGGCAGGTTCAGTAACAGCTCCTTACAGCCACCGAAGTGAAGATTGTTGTTTCCTTCACTTTGGCAACTGTGTTGTAATGAAGATCGCTGGCGCGCTGAGTACTGGGACACCGGAAATGTCCTTTGACCTCCAGCGCGCCTGCGATCTTCATTACAACACAGCTGCCGAAGTGAAGGAAACAACACTCTTCACTTCGGCGGCTGTAACGAGCTGTTACTGAACCTGCTGGGAGCCGCGAGCTGCTAAAAGGAGATGAGCTGGGGCCTCTAAAGCCTGCCACGGGGCTCTTCTGCAAATGAGCTGATGGTGAGGACTAGGACTGGAAATGGGCTTTTGGGGGGGTAGGTTTGGAAATGGACTGAATGAGGGGGAGCTTGGACAGGAAATGGATTGATGTGGTTCTGAAATAGGATTAGAAATGTCCGATGGGGGGGGGGGGCTAGTTTTGGAAATGGTTGATGGGGGCTAGGATTGCAAATGGGCTGATAGGGGGAGCTTGGACTGAAAATGGGCTCATGTGGGGCTCGGACTGGAAATGGGCTGAGGGGGAGCTTGCACTGAAAATGGGCTGATGTGGGGCTGGAATATGATTATAATTGGTTTATGGGGGGGCTAGTATTGGAAATAGCTGATGGGGGCTAGGATTGCAAATGGGCTGATGGGGGGAGTTTGGACTGGAAATGGGCTGATGGGGGCTGGAATAGGACTGGAAATGAGCTGATGGGGAGGCTCAAACTGGAAATGGGCTGTGGGGGAGCTTGGACTGGAAATGGGCTGATGTGGGGCTGGAATATGATTATAATTGGTTTATGGGGGGGCTAGTATTGGAAATAGCTGATGGGGGCTAGGATTGCAAATGGGCTGATGGGGGGAGTTTGGACTGGAAATGGGCTGATGGGGGCTGGAATAGGACTGGAAATGAGCTGATGGGGAGGCTCAAACTGGAAATGGGCTGTGGGGGAGCTTGGACTGGAAATGGGCTGATGTGGGGCTGGAATAGGATTATAATTGGTTTATGGGGGGCTAATATTGGAAATGGCTGATGGGGGGCTAGTATTGCAAATGGGCTGATGGGGGGGCTAGGACTGGAAATGGACTAATGCGGGGGGAGGGGGTGAGGGTGGGAGAATGGAACTAGAAGGGAGCAGATGCTGAGTGGGGCTGGAACTAGAAGGGAGCTGATTTTGGGGAAGGACTAGAAGGTGATGGGGCTGGAGGAATGAGGATGGAGGGGGGAAAAGATATTTTGTGTAGGAGGGAAGAAAAATCTACGAGTGGCCGGGTATTGGCAGAGTAAGTGGGAATTGAGGACGGAAGGGAGTAATTTGATTGGATGATAAAGGAATAAAAAAAGAAATCAGGGAAAAAGCAAAAGGGGAAGATCAGTATGTTAAAGCAGATGTAGAAGATAGAATGGAAAAAATATAGAAGAGAGGAAAGGACAAATGGACAGCAGACAATGGAGAATTAGCAGAAGACAGAAGAAACCAGAAGAAAGAGACTGGAGCAATTACAATTGAAAAATAAAATTCCCAAACAACAAAAGGTAAAAAAATACTTTTTTATTTTGAATTTACTAACTGGAATATGTCAACTCTAGGAAATGTGTATTACTAATGTCTTTACGTTTTTGTTTAGTACAAGACAAAATTAATTTATAGTGTTGTTGTACATTCCAAGTTTGGCTTTAGAGATTCCCAATTTAATTGTGATCCCTTGTTCTTTGTTTGGTGATGGTCTATGTTCTGTATGTGTAACCGAGCTGAGGTATTCTGTTTATGTAGTTTCTATTTGACAGTGCCACTTGCTCTTTCCCCAGTAGATGTATTGGTATTCTCTGAGATGTACTGGCATAATATTTGCAGTGTTGCTTTTTGATAGGTAGCAGGGGCGGCCCAAGGGGGGTGCAGGGCCATGTGCGGAGACTCGGTGCGGGGCCTCATTTGCATAATGTTACCATACACTAACCTTTAGTAAACATGCTTCTTCATGAGTGTATGGATAAAGAAAGACTAAAAGATTTCTACATTACTATAATACAGTGCCAACCGCCAGGCACATTAGGAGCTACTACAAACACTACCCATTTAAACCCATAGCAAACCTGCTGTATCCTAACAGCACTACAAGGACTCATAAAACACCATACCATACCTATCAAAAGGCAACACTGCAAATATTAAACCAATACATTTCAGAGAATAACAATACATGACCTACTGGGGAAAGAGAACAAGTGGCAATGTCAAATAGGAATTACATAAACAGAATACCTCAGCTCAGTTACACATGCAGAACATAGACCATCACCAAACAAGGAATCACAATTTAGAAACAGGAAGACAATAATTAAACTGGGAACCCCAAAAGCCAAACTTGGAATGTACAACACTCTAGAAATAAAACTATAAATTAATTTCCTCTTGTACTAAACAAAGCACTGACGTTAATGATGCACATTTCCCAGAGCTGACTTATTCCAGTTAATAAATTCAAAATAAAGAGATATCTTTGTACCTTTTGTGCATTTTTTTCAGTTGCAATTGTTCCAGCCACTTTCTTCTAGTTTATTTGTGTCTTCTGCTAACTCTCCATCCTCTGCTGTCCATTTGTCCTTTCTTCACTCTTCTAGTTTTTTTCCTTTCTACCTCTACATCTGTTTTAACATACTAATCTTTCTCCTTTTGCTCTTTCCTCATTCCTATTTCATCCACTCAAATTTTACCCCTCCATCCTCAATCCCCACTTACTCTCCCAACACCCGGCCAATTGTAGATTTTTCTTCCCTCCCACACAAAATATTTTTCCCCTCTCCATTTCACTCTCCCAGCCCCATCCCCTTCTAATCTCTCCCAACATCAGCTCCCTTCTAATTCCAGCCCCACACAGTATCCGCTCCCTTCTAGTCCCCTCATCAGCCCATTTCCAGTCCTATACGAGTCCCTTCATCAGCTCATTTCCAATACCAGCCTCCCATCAGCCCATTTCTAGTCCTTTCCTAGCCCCACCATCAGCCCATGTCAAATCCTAGCTCCCCTCCACTCAGCCCATTTTCAATCCAAGCCCCCCATGAGCCTACTTCCAGTTCTAGCCCCTCCATGAGTCCATTTCAATCCAAGCCCCCACCACAGCCCATTTCCAATCTTAGCTCCCCCCAACACCCAATTTCCAGTCCTATCCTAGCCCCTCCATAAGCCCATTTCCTGTCCTAGCTCCCTCCCATAAGAGCCCATTCCAAGCCCCCCTTCCCATCGGCTATTTGCAGTTCAAGCCCCCTTCCACTCAGCCCATTTCCATTCTAAGCCCCACTCCCCATCAGCTATTTGCAGTTCAAGCCCCCCATTTCCCCTCAGCCCATTTCCATTCCAAGCCCCATCCCCATCAACTATTTACAGTTCAAGCCCCCTTCCACTCAGCCCATTTCCATTCCAAGCCCCCCTCCCCATCAGCTATTTGCAGTTCAAGCCTTCCCTTCCACTCAGGTCATTTCCAGTCCTAGCAACCCCCCCAACCCATTACCAGTCCTAGCCCCCCATAGCCTATTACCAGTCCTAAGCCCCCATCAGCCCACTCCCAGTCCTAATCCCACCAGCCCATTTCCAGTCCTAATCCCACCAGCCCATTTCCAGTCCTAACCCCCATCACCCAATTTTCAGTTTAAGCCCCCCATAGCCCATTACCAGTCCTAATCCCATCAGCCCATATCCAGACTTAGCTCCCCCATAGCCCATCACCACTCCTAACCCCCCACCCCCCAGCCCAGGGAAAATTTAAAATAAAAAAGACTGTCTGCTGACGCTGCCGGGGCCAGGGCTGCGGCCGCGGCCACGGCCATAGCCACGGCGGCAGAATCGAGTGTGCCGTGGGGCCCCCCCTGCCCGGCAGAGCCTGCCCTCCCCTGCATCAGCTCCCTCTTTGCAGCTGCAGTCACACACGCCGGCTTTCAGAGTGCGAAGGGAGAGTTTCCCTTTCGCAGCTCTGTTAAGCCTGCTGGGGCTGATGGGAACTTCCCATCAGCCCCCGTGGGCTTAACAGAGCCGCGAGGGAGAAACTCTCCCCTTGCTCTCTGAAAGCCGGCGTGTGTGACTGCAGCTGCAAAGAGGGAGCTGATGCAGGGGAGGGCAGGCTCTGCCGGGCAGGGGGCCCCGCGGCACACTCGATTCTGCCGCGGCAGCCGCGGCACTGGCAGCAGCAGCAGACAGTTTTTTTTTTTTAAATTTTAAATTTTACTTTTAGATCAGAATGTTTTTTGCACAGGGCCCCCTGAAACGCGGGCCCCTGTGCAAAAAACATTCTCGCTCAATGGACGGGTCGGCCCTGATAGGTAGGGTACGGTGCTTTGTGAGTCCTGGTAGTGCTGTTATGATACGGTGGGTTTGCTATGGGTTCTAAATGGGCAGTGTTTATAGTACTTCCTAATGTGCCTGGCAGTTGGCACTGGAGTATAGTAATGTAGAAATCTGGTAGTCTCTCTTTATCGAGACACTCATTAAGAGGCGTGTTAACATTATGCTAATATTTATGCAAATGAGGCCCTGCAATGAGTCTCCGCACATGGCCCCGCACCCCCTTGGGCCACCCCTGGTGATAACAGTGATTTTGTGGCAGAAGGAGGCATATGTGGGTGCTGCAAAGTTTAAGTAAGTAAATGGTTTGCTGCTTTTCTTTGGGGGAGGGGGAGCTTACCACCCTTCCCTCCACTGCCGCCATCATGGGTGAGATGGGTTTTCCCCACCACCGCTGCTGCCTTGGGGCCCCTCAGCAAACCTTTCCTTGAGGGCCCCTCATTTGCATTTATGCCAGTTTAATTTAGGACAGGAAAAAGCTTTCCTGAGTTAAACTGCTTAACTGTATGTGTGGAGGGTAATTTTATGAGGATGCCTAGTTAAAGCACATTTTAAGACATCTATGTTAAGTCTTTTTTATAAAGACAAGTAGATGCCTACTTGTCTTCATAAAATACTAGAGTAAGTGGCTTAACGTGCTCCTATATTGCAGGCGCAGACATTTACACCACCTCTAGGGAGAGAGATGTTTTGCAAGTATGCATGTAAATTATAGTATTTTATAATCTACCTGCAAACTCATGCGATCTATCCATGCTCTGCCCAAACTCTGTCCATGTTAAAACCATAAGATTCCATCTTGGAACAGGTCAACTCTGAACTGAAAGCCCTGTCACTTTCCCATATGAAGTAGGATGGTTTATGGCTTATTATACTTGGGATAGCTATCCAGAGGGTCGCCATGAGTCGACTCCGACTCGATGGCACTTAACAACAACATACTTGCTATAACGCTTTTTCAGGCTAGGCATAGCAGTTTACAATAAAATCAAATCAATAAAGTTAAAGGAAGAAAAGAAACTCCATTTCTAGCCCCGCTGATCACACAGGACCCCACACTCCCCATCGATCACACTAGCAGCAGTGAAGAGGAGTCCGTGCACAACAGTAATTGCAAACAAAAAAAATAAAACGACTGGTTGCTCTGTTGAGCAGTGGAAGGCAGCCTTGGATCCTTAAAAAAACCATACAAAAAACCTTGGATGTCTCGTGGCCCATGACTGTTTTTAGGCATTGGTGAGTTGATATCGTTAGAACCTCTGTAGCTATTCTGTCTCTTTTACTAAAGTCTGCATCTTCTCTTCTGCCATCATTATGAACCTCTGTGCTGTAAGAAACCAAGCACTGAAATAGCACCAGTCTTGAGAAGGAATGATTATTCCTTTGTTCCAACTGAAAATCCATCTGTGATCTTGTGAGAATTCTATCTCTCTGTCTCTTGTTTGGTTAGCAGGCTTGAAAGGATGGAATTCCGTCTAGAACATCCAGCTAAGGAAATATAAACATGTGTGAATTGTAACGGTGATAATGAGAGGAACCAGAACTTCTGAATGAAAAGATAAAACAGAGAACGTCATGGAGGCTGAGGCCAGGCTGAAGGGATGGATTCTTTACTGGTTAGCATGTTCCTCCTAGGTTTCATCTTTTTAGACTCCTCCATATCTCGTATGCCCAAGGAAGCACATAATGGGGGTCATTTTGGAAACTCTATTCATATTTTTGGTGTCTGAAAATGGGCATAGAGACGTCCAAAGCACTGAGATGTCTCCAGAGCTATTTTAGAAGCCGGGTCTGTGGATGTCCCCAGTGTGATGGGGGCATGACTGTGGCATTCCCAGGAGTCTGGATGTCCCCACCTGATCTCTGGAGTCACGTCTAAGTTTAGATCTGCTCCAGGCATCTGAAAGGGCTAGTTTTGGCCAAAAAACATCCAAAGCACCCCATCATCCCCACTACTCAGCACAATTTCAATGATAGCAGCAGTGGGACTTGAACCCTGGCTTCCCCAGTCCTGGCCCATTACTCTGACCTTTAGGTTATTCCAGACAGCCACATTCTGAAATACTATTCCAGGGATGTCTATGTAGACGTCCCCACAGACGTCCATAGCAGACACCTTCATGTTTGTGAAATCATGTCTGCACCTGGACGCACCTGCTTTTTTTTTTTTTTTTTTTTTGCTTTTTTCAGGTGTTCTGTCTTCCCAGATTGCACTTGAATGTCTTGTCTAAAATCTCCTTCCACGTAAACATCAGAAATAATAAACTAAGCAAGAAGTCATATAACCAGGACAGATACAAAATATTGACTCTTCTCATGGGATGCAAAGCTGAGCTTCCTTTAAGTCCAGTCAACATGGATAATCATCTGTAGATAGTGCTTATAGTACAGTTGAGAACATCTTGGCTTTTTTTTTTTAAAACACAAACCTGTTTAGATTGTTAAGACCCTGGGCCAGCTTTTATACCTGTATTTTCAGTGTATATAATTGAATCAGGCTATTTTGAGAACCGATTAAGCAATGATTACAAGTACTAAAATGTAAAATCTACAGGACAAATAAAGCTGAGTGTTTTAAGCAGCTCTGTAAACATAGATTAACAGGAAATTTTGCCTCGAATTTAGGAGTACTGTTTGTGCTTCACTAAAGGGTATCATGCTTGTGAAGACAATCCCATGGATGGTCAAAATTACAACTTGTTCACACCTTGTGTTTCAAGGTAACAGTCCTTCACGGGTCCTCACTGCCCTCTGTGAGGTCCTTTAGTGACTGATGAATCCTTGATTTCTAAATTGTCTAAAGAAAATGAAAAAAGAAACCTCTGTCTTCAGTTTAATTCGTATTTTATGTAGCAGATGTAAGCAGTTTTTGCCTTTTGATCTGGCATCATTAAGATGTCCCTGGTTTTCAGGGATTCTCACCAATTTTGAGGTGGTAGCTCTGTCTCTATGGACTGTAGCCATCTCCTATCCCCAATTTCAGTAGGCACACAAAGACAAAGGACATTACTTCCCTGGCATAGCCCTCTAATGCAGTCTTGTCGATCCTGACTGGAAAAGAAGATGTCAAATTAACTTCTTTTTCAAAAAGAGGAGGAATCTTAGAAATATCGGGCCCGATATTCAAAAGGCATTTACTCGGTTAAAGGCCAGTTGACCATATAAATGCCTGCTAACTGGATATTTGATGGCACATACATGGGTAGTGACACTGAATATCCCCGACTAAGTTCCCTGTGCACCCCGATGTTAGCCGGCAGGCAGGGGCGGCCCAAGGGGGGTGCGGGGCCATGTGCGGAGACTTGGTGTGGGCCTCATTTGCATAAGGGGCTTTGGGCATACCATTTGCATAAGTGGTTTACTTCTTATCTAACAGAACGATCACAAACGGTACAAATCGGTAATCTCTCATCAAAAACATACAAACAAGAACTAGGCCTCCCACAAGGCTCAGCTCTATCAGCGTTGCTTTTTAACATATACCTAAAACACATCTGTACAATATTTAAAAAATTCAATGTCCTCTATCACCTATATGCGGACGACATAATGATGTATGTCCCATTCAAAATCCCAAATATCCCTACACAACTCATTAACGACTGCCTCACTGAAATCAACACCTGGCTAAATGAAAACAATCTGCACATCAATCACTCAAAAACAGAAGCCCTAATAGTAACTAAATGCACAACATTTATTCCCCCCTCGCATATAACATTGCAAAATATAATATCATACTGAAAAATGACATACGCTACTTAGGTGTGATACTGGATAAACATCTCAGCATGGACACACATGTAAGAAACATAGCAAAAAAAGTTTACTTTAAACTAAAAATATTAAAGCAACTCCGCCCACTAATGCACTTACAGGACTTCCAACGCGTCATACAAGCAATCATAACCCCACATTTCGACTTCGCCAAAACCTAACCTTACTTGGCGTAAGCAAGCAAGGAAGCCATAAAAAAACACTTCAATTAGCACAAAACGCAGCAGCAAGGACCATAACGAAAGCCCCACCTTTCCAACATATAACCCCAATCTTAGAATATCTACACTGGCTCCCGATTCAAAGCCGCATAGAATATAAAACTATATTAACCACCTACAAAGCCATAACAAAAACAGCACCCCTGCCCATAAATAACCTTATCAAAATAGAACCTACACACAATCTACAAAGGAGAGACCAGCTTAATAAACTAACCACTCCAAAAGAATTCATTAGGGCCAATAAATCCACTAACAAAAAAGCCTTCTCCCATGCAGCACCTATCTTGTGGAACACAATCCCAATAGAACTAAGACAATTACCCGACATAATGGAGTTCAGAAAAAAACTCAAAACACACTTATTCACAAAGCATTATGGATCTCTGACCAGCACACCACACACCCCCCAACTGGATAAAGGATAATCCCACCCCGAGTAATACACAACTCATCAAAAGAATGAAGTGATACACTCTAAAACAAAGCGAATAAGTAAATGAAAAACAAAACAATGTATATAGTTTAATTATGTTCAACTGTACATAGTTTACTAATTGTTAATTGTTAATTATTAATTGTTAACTGTATTTACCTAGCTACAAATGTTATATGTAAAAACAGACCACACTGTTTATTGTTGTTATATGGAAACCGCACCTGATCAATGGAAGGAGCGGTATATAAATAATCTGTTAATTAAATTAAATTAAATTAAGGGGCCTCATTTGCATAAATATTTGCATAATGTTACCATATACTAACTTTTAGTAAACGTGCGTCTTAATGAGTGTATGGATAAAGAAAGACTAAAAGATTTCTACATTACTATAATCCAGTACCAACTGCCAGACACATTTGGAACTACTACAAACACTGCCCATTTAGAACCCATAGCAAACCCGCCGTATCCTAACAGCACTACCAGGACTCATAAAGCACCATACTCTACCAATCAAAAGGCAACACTGCAAATATTAAACCAATACATTTCAGAGAACAAGAATACATGACCTACTGGGGAAAGAGAACAAGTGGCAATGTCAAATAGGAATTATATAAACAGAACACCTCAGCTCAGTTAGACATGCAGAACATAGACCATCACCAAACAAGGAATCACAATTTAGAAACAGGAAGACAATAATTAAACTGGAAATCCCAAAAGCCAAACTTGGAATGTACAACACTGTAGAAATAAAACTATACATTAATTTGCTCTTGTACTAAACAAAGCGCAGACGTTAATGATGCACATTTACCAGAGCTGACACATTCCAATTAATAAATTCAAAATAAAGAGATATTTTTCTACCTTTTGTGCATTTTTTTCAGCTGCAATTGCTCCAGCCACTTTCTTCTGGTTTCTTCTTCGTGTCTTCTGCTAACTCTCCATCGTCTGCTGTCCATTTGTCCTTTCTTCTCTCTTCTAGTTTTTTCCATTCTCTCTCTACATCTGCTTTGACATACTAATCTTTCTCCTTTTGCTCTTTCCTCATTCCTATTTCATCCACTCAAATTTTACCCCTCCATCCTCAATCCCCACTTACTCTCCCAATACCCGGCCAATTGTAGATTTTTTATCCCTCCCACACAAATATTTTTCCCTTCTCCATTTTACTCTTCCAGCCCCATCCCATTCTAATCCTCCCCCAACATCAGCTCCCTTCTAGTTCCAGCCTCACCCAGCATCCATTGCCTTCTAGTCCCTGCATCAGCCCATTTCCAGTCCTAGCCACCCATCAGCCCATTTCCAGTCCTAGCCCCCCATCAACCCACTTCCAGTCCTAACCCCCTATCACCCCATTTTCAGTTTAAGCCCCCCCTATAACCCATTACCAGTCCTAACCCCCCATCATCCCACTTCCAGTCCTAACCCCATCAACCCATTTCCAGTCAGCCCCCCATAGCCCATTTCCAGTCCTAACCCCCCCTCATCAGCCCACAGCCTATTACCAGTCCTAACCCCTTCAGCCCACCTCAAGTCCTAACCCCTCCCCATCAGCCCATTTCCTGTCCTAGCCCCCCCATAGCCCATTATCAGTCCTAACCCCCCCATAGCCCATTACCAGACAGCCCCCATCTGCCCCTGCAGGCTTAACAGAGACGCGAGGGAGACACTCTCCCTTCGCGACTCTCAAAGCCGGCATGGAGGGGTCTCAGCCGTCACGGAGGGAGGGATTCAGCCAGGCAGAGGGGGCCCTGCGGGACAGTCCATTCTGCTGCTGCTGCGGCGGCGGCGGCAGCGGTAGCAGCCAGCGTTTTTTTTTTTTTAATTTAATTTTGAAAAAAGCAGAATGTTCTTTGGCGGGGCCCCCTGAAACTCGGGGCCCTCTGCAAAAAACATTCTTGCTCAATGGACGGGCCGGCCCTGCTGGCTGGCATCAGGGCGTGCCGTGGGCATTCTGTGGCAGAGTGGAGGGGAGGAGGGGACCGGTGCTAACCGTGCAGCAATCATGATGGAAGCTACAATGTTAGCGCTCAGCGCCTATAAGATAGGCAAGTAAAACCCTCGCCTATCTTATAGGTGCCGAGGCTAACCATACATCATCCAATATCAATGCTGCGTGATTAGCTTCGGCGGCTTCTGGGCAGCATGGCCAGACCCGGATATTCACTTCCGTTGCCATGGCAGTAAATATTCGGGGTTTGGGGGTCGGCAGGCAGGGCTAAGAGGCTACGTACGGCACTTAGCCCTGTCCAGTTGAATATCAGGCCCTAGAGAATATTTATCTGTATATATAAAATAAAGTTTAAGCAGATTTGTATGTAAGTGTGTTATAACTCGAAGGGCTGCTGCTGTCTTTTTTTAAACTTTTGCAGTTACTGAATGCTATTAAGGGTCTCTTTTACTAAAGCCTGCTAACAGGTTAGTGGGCATTTTAACACATGGCAACAGGGCGTTGGGAACACCAACACATGAGCAGGTCCATAGCTGCATGATTGTGGGATGGGGCAGTAAGTGGATGGAACCTGGGCGTGGAAAGCACATTACTGCTGGAGTCTGTAGCAATTGCAGCATGCTCGGCGGCAACGAAGCTCTTAACTTGGGTGCAGCTAACGACTCCTCTATGGGAGTCATTAAGTGAACCTGCTTTAGAGGAGCGCATGCTGTAGTTGTAGTCCCAAGACCCTGCTCCTGCGTGAACCCCAAGACCTGCTCCTGCGTGAACCGTTAATGCAGCCCCCAACAAATCTCAATAGCTACTGGAGAGCCGAGCAGGCACGATCGTTCCCCCACACCCCAGCCATCTCATGATTACCACCCTACACGTATCTCTGCTCTGGTCTTACCTCCTACTGCTGGCTGTGATCTTATTTCCCTTTGCCTGCATAGAACTTGCTACCCATTGTTTGCCTAGAACTTACTACCCATTGTTTGCCTTGAACTTGCTACCCATTGTTTGCCTTGAACTTGCTACCCATTGTTTGCCTAGAACTTGTTACCCATTGTTTGCCTAGAACTTGCTGCCCACTACCATGGCCCCACATCACATTGTCCTTCTCTTCCTCATCCTCCCCAACTGCCTCCCCTCCTACCAACACCCTCCCTCCTCTTCCCCCTCCCCTCCCCCTACCTTCCTCACTTCTCTCTCCATTCTGCCCCCTAGCCTCTCATCTGCTCTTGAGCTTCATCACACCATCCCCCACATTCAACCAGCCCCCCTCCCTTTAAGGCAACCCCACCCTCGTTTCCACCGTACTATCTCAACTTTACCACGCTCTCTAATACTCATTCTCCTTCTCTCATCAGGTAATATCAACCCCAACCCTGCTCCCCCTACCATTTCTTTCTCACCATAAAAAAAGCTCCTCACATACCCTATCTAATCTCATCCACATCCCGCTCCTCCCCCTTCCGCCCTCCCTCATTCATCCCACAATCACTCATCCATAGATATCAACTCCAACCCTACCTCCAAAAATAAATCCTCACATAACCTACCTCATACCATAAATTTACCCCTCACTTCCCCTCCCTCACGTCCCTCTTGGAGAGCACACACACCCAGACATACCCACCCATGCTCTGCTCCCTCTAATTCTTGGTATTACCCTAGAAATAGACACCCACACTACTCTGATAAGAAATCCATGCGTAACTTAGCTAACCTTATCCATATTCCTCTCCTCCCCCCCCCCTCCGCTCTCCCATTTTCATGCACCCTATGGAACGCATGCTCAGTCATTAAAAAAAACTCCTTTTATTCACAATCTTTTTATCTCTAATGCCCTACACCTTCTTGCCATGACCGAGACCTGGCTCCCCCCAGACGACACCGCATCCATTGCCTCTCTCTGCTATGGGGGCTACCAGTTCTCCCATACACCTCGATCTACTGGTCACGGTGGTGGCGTTGGCCTCCTACTCTCTCCCTCCTGCCAATTTCAACCCCTCCTGCCACCCCAACCACACTCTCCCCTCTCCTTCGAAGTCCATTCCATTCGCCTCCTCACACCACTTCATCCGAGTAGCTGTTATTTATTGCCCACCCGACAAATCCAAATCAACCTTCCTCACTGACTTCGACTCCTGGCTTTCTGCCTTTATGGATCCCTCCTCCCCCACTCTTATTCTTGGTGATTTCAACATTCACATCGACAACCCCTCTGACCCCCATGCCTCAAAGTTCCTTGCTCTTACCTCTTCATTCGACCTCCAACTTTGCTCCACTGCCTTGACCTAATACTCTTCTCCAATTCTTCTCTCTCAAGCTTCCACAATTCAATCGTCCCCTCATCTGACCATCACTTTTTAACATTCAATCTTCAGCTTCCGCCGTCCCAACTTCGTCCTGTCTCCTCCGACCTATTTAGAAACCTTCATAATATTGATCCCCTGACTCCTCCACCATTTCTACATCTCTCTCCTCCATTATATCCACCAAGTCCGTCGACAAGGCATTATCTTCATACAATGCTACACTATTCTCAGTCCTTGACACTCTTGCCCCTCCCGCCCCACATCCTGTCAAACGATCTACACCCCAACCCTGACTTTCACCCACAATCCGCTACCTATGCATCTGTGCCCGTTCTGCTGAATGAGCTTGGTCCAAATTCCGCTCCCCGGAAGACCACCTACACTTCAAATTCATGCTTGGCTCCTTCCAGTCAGCCTTAGCACTTGCCAAACAAGATTACTACATCCATCTGATCAACTCCCTTGCCTCTGATCCTTGCTGTCTCTTTAATATCCTCAATTCTCTCCTCAAGGTCCCCCACCCCCAATCCCGCCCTCCCTTTCTGCCCAAACCCTAGCCGACTACTTCCATGACAAAATCCACAAGATTACCCTCCAATTCCCCACCCCCTCATCTACCTCCCCTCCTCCCCAATTCTCCCCCATCCATACTCCCCCTGCCACCCTCTCTTCCTTCCCTCCGATCTCTGAAAAAGAAACTGCACTCCTTCTTTCCTCCTCCAAACCCACCACCTGTTAATCAGACCCTATCCCCACCCATCTCCTACATTCCATCTCCCTCCCCATTGTCCCCTCCATCACTCATATCCTCAACCTTTCACTCTCCACTGCAACTGTCCCTGTTGACTTCAAACATGCTGCTGTCACACCCCTCCTCAAGAAACCCTCACTTGATCCCACATGCCCTTCTAACTATCGACCCATCTCCCTCCTTCCCTTCATATCTAAACTATTAGAACGAGCAGTCCACCATCGCTGCCTCGACTTCCTCACCTCCCAGGCCCTCCTGGACCCACTACAATCCGGCTTCCGTCCCCTACACTCCATTGAAATGGCACTCACAAAAGTCACCAACGACCTGTTCCTGGCTAAATCTAAGGGCCTCTATTCTATCCTCATCCTTCTTGACCTTTCCTCTGCCTTTGACACTGTTGACCACAACCTTCTCCTCACCACCCTTTCCTTGCTTGGCTTCAAGGACTCTGTACTATCCTGGTTCTCCTCCTACCTCTCCCATCGCTCATTCAGTGTATGCTCTGGTGGCTTCTCCTCCTCCCCTAACCAGCTCCATATAGGTGTACCCCAGGGATCCGTCTTAGGCCCCCTCCTTTTGTCTCTCTACACCCAAGGCCTTGGCGCGCTTATCTCCTCCGATGGCTTTCAGTACCATCTCTATGCCGACGACTCCCAAATCTACCTCTCTACACCTAATATTTCTTGGGCAACCCAGTCCAAGATCTCTGCCTGTCTTTCGGACATCGCTGCCTGGATGTCTCATCGCCGATTGAAACTGAACATGGCCAAGACTGAACTCCTTGTCTTTCCACCCAACTCTTCCCCTCCACGTCCCCCTTTCTCAGTCCATGTGGATGGATCTACTATCCTTCCTGTTCCCCCGGCCTGCAGTTATCTTTGACACCTCTCTCTCCTTCTCCGCTCATATCCAGCTTGTAGCTAAGACCTGCCACTTCTTCCTCTACAACATCAGCAAAATCCGCCCCTTCCTCTCTGAACACACCACCAAAATGCTTATCCACTCCTTAATCTCCTCTCGCTTTGATTACTGCAACCTACTCCTTGCTGGTCTCCCCGTGAGCCACCTCCTTCCCCTTCAATCTATACAAAATCAAGCTGCTCGACTAATCTTCTGCCAGCCTCACCATGCCCACATTACTCCTCTTCTCAAGTTGCTTCACTGGCTTCCTGTCCAATTCCGCATCCAATTCAAGCTTCTCCTACTGACCTATAAATGCATTCACTCTATGGCCCCTCAATACCTCTTATCTCTTATCTCTCCGTATGTCCCATCTCGAAATCTGCGCTCTGCTAACAAATTACTTCTATCAGTGCCCTTCACCTGCACCGCAAACTCCTGACTGCACTCCTTTCACCTTGCTGAACCTTATGCCTGGAACAGCCTACCTGCATCTGTGTGCCAGGCATCCTCCCTGGCCCTCTTCAAATCCAGGTTGAAGACCCACCTCTTCACCATTTCATTCAGATCCTGACTTCCATCCTCATCTTATCCTAACCCCTGTCAACCTTTATGACCCAAACTATGCCACACCATACCTTGCGCTGAACTGACTAATGCTCTGTACTGTTCTGACTAGATTGTAAGCTCCGATGAGCATGACTCTGACGGGCAGGGACTGTCTCTTGTATGTTGGCTACCTCCTGTAGGCTAGCTGTGCAGCGCTGCGTGCGTGGCGCTTTATAAGTGCTAAACAGTAGTAGTAGTAGTTGCTGATTGTGCGTTAACTGCTGGGAACATACTGGTCATGCCCTTGACAGCTAACACAGAAATTCTTATTTGCAAATCCTTAGACTAGTCATTTCAAAATATTAGAGGGAGGGATGCCCATGGAGGGATGACCACTGCTCTTCCCAGCCCAGCTCAGCCCTGCCCAGGTCTCCCAAATTTGCTCTCCAAAAATCTGCTAGCTCTAGCTAACATGAGCCTTCATTTGGGACTTGACTGGGATTTGATTTTATAAGCCCCTCTACCTTCAAGAGCCTAGTCTGATCATTTCAGTGGCCCTCCTTTAGCTAAGAGCCACACATCAGAGTTGCCTCCAGCACCCTGAAGCCAGCCACTAGATGTCACCTTTAAGTAGAGATCGCAATTCCTTTCCATCCCAGGGGTCTGTGAACGCTGCCCCTCAGCATCGCAGCCCCCGCTGATTCTGGGAGCAGACGATCGAAGTCTGGGGATGAACCGGGGATCTTCTGCAAGACAGCACCAGAGCCAACCAGGCCCACTCACTGCAAGCAGTTTTGAACTTGGAAAGAAACTTTATAGCACTTGCTGGTGCTTTCTGTTCAGCCAACAGATGGCACCAACGCGCCTTAAAACTCAAAATAAATAGAATAAAAGTCTAACTATTTTTACTAAGAATAAATCGTGAGACAGTTACCCAAGGAATCCGATCAGGAGAATTGAGGTTCCGCAAAATGAATCTGACTTGTAAGCCACTTGAAATGAATAGAAATCAAAAGTGCAGAAAGAGCTTCAGAGACAATGATCACAAATGGGATGGAAAGCAATAATGTCACCAGCCTCCAGCAGATAAATGCTGCACAATCCAACACAATATAACATTTGAAAAACCAACAACAAAACAAGTCTGTATTAGAGCTAAATAAAACCATGAAAGATGGATCCACAACCTATTCCAAAATGATCATAAACCACAGTCAGAGGTGTGAGTTCATGCCAAGATCACTCCCTCCCAATTTTGGCCTTTGAAAGTAATAACTTAAGCTGTTACTTCCAGTCAGAGGAGATTAACACAATGCACTGAAGGCTTATTACTTTCCATGCGAATGTGGCTACATGGAGCGGAGTCCCACCTTTTGTGACCTCATTTTCTGCCTTGCTCGCAGCCCCCTGAGGCGAAGTGTATGTAAGCAGATCATGCCCACACTTTCAGTACTGCATTGGACTCTCCCCACAAAATCTAAAAAACACAACATGCATTTAAAGAAGTTCTAGCCCATCATTTAAAAGGCTGCAATTAATGTTTTGATAGTGCACTCAAATTTTAACATTACCTTGAATAATAAGCAACATTCAATGAAATAAACTTTAAAGATATGTTTACCCTGCATTAGGCTTTTGCAGCTAATGCAGAGCATTAGCACAAATAGCGCCGTGTTAGATGCAAAAGCGGCTCAGGGTCTGTTGCTGTTGTGCACAGCATGTCCCCAGCAAATACTACAGGGAAATAAAAAACTGTGTGGCCCAGCAGCAGCAGCATAGATGTAGATAATGTTACCCATTGAGTTGGTGCTGCCTGCAACTTGTATGGTTACTGCGCACTGTTGATGCACGCGGTAATTATACATTGCTGATACCCTCACGCTCTGCCCATGCCTTGCCCACGCTTGCAGATAATGCGCACTCTGCAGATAGCACAGAAAATCACAGCATTAGTTGCATCTGCCCTGCGTTAGCTGTCAACCTGGTACACTTGATAAGCGCTATCTGCTATGTTAGCGGCTAACTCGGTTTAGTAAACGTGCCCCTAAGGCATGCCCTCGCACTAGGCTGGCCAAAAGATCCATTGCTGTTATTTTCCCATTGATTGTCCAAAGAAATTCAGCTATAACACTAAATACCCTCCAAAAATATTGAAAAAATGGCTAGATGAGAATACTATAAAAATTCTTCTTTATATTCTTTTTTTATTTCTTTTATATATTTTTTATATTTTTTTGTATTAGATTTTCAAAATATTTATCTATAAAAAATGAAGAATGCAGGCCTCAGACTCACACTGGCAATGCTTCTGATTTTCTGAAAAGCAAATGCCTTATCGCATCAGCGGCCTTAAAGCTTTCCTCATTCAACTAAAGAATTCATTCGTTGCTTATTCTTTCCATCAAACCGTTCTTCAATTTTTACCATATTCATAAAACAAGTTGTTATTAGTAGAAGATTGTGCTTATCCTATCCCGTTGCTGTAATTGAGCTCCCCGACGCTACCAAATGGGTACTGCAAATTGCGTTTCGAAGCCTTCTTCAGGGGGAATTTATTTAGCCAGCACGATCTATTAAAACAACAAGGAGGTTATAGGCTCGCCAATAGCTGACTTGTAATTTCAGTCAGACGTATAGGAGAATTATTATCTAAATTATCTACCTTTCATTGGACAATTTCAGTCAGACCTATAGGAGAATTTTTATCAAAATTATCTACCTTTCATCCTACCGCGGGTTACTGCATTCAAATTCACCAAGACAGTTGGATCCCGTAACACAGTCAGTATGCAGCAAAAAACGCCACACATGCGGGCCAGCCTTCCCGTGAGGATTTAAATAGATGGTAACGTGACTAGTGACTGCCAATCTGTCAATTCATGCTTAACTTGTACTGAGTAATAAAAACTAAATAAGCAGGATAGACTATTGACGTCAAATATAAACATGCCAATCAGTTGAACTATTCAGACCAGTCGTACTTGTTGTTACTAGTCGACAAATCCATTTCTGCTATTGTATTGACAAAGTTTGTACTTGGGTAAGCATAACTGAGTGAGCGGAATAAACTATTGACGTTAAATACACACATGCCAGTCAATTGAACTATTCAGACCAGTCGTGCCTGTTGTTGCTAGTCGAAAAATCCACTTCTGCTCTTGTATTAAGAAAGTTTGAGCTCTTGACTTCCCGTTCCCGTTCCTGAAGAAGGGAGGGTATTTAGTGTTATAGCTGGTCTTCAACCCTCTGTCATTTGACCTTAACAGCCGTGTAGCAAAGGAATTCAGCACTACAAATCCATATATGTAATAAGGCAAAACCAGGACTAGATTAGTCTGTCTGAATGACCTAGGTATAAAACATTTCTCTCTCTTCTTCATCTTTTTTCCCAAACATACTTACCCCAGCAGGCTATCTAGGACTGGGCTTTAGCCTCCTCTCTTTAAACCTTTAGCCTTGTGGGAATATTCACATACTCGATTCCATTGCCATTTCCCAACACATACACAATGCACGGTCAATGCATTCTGGCCTAACAACCCATTAGCACATAGGGGAAAAACAATCATAATCTTTTTTTCTGCTTTAAAGCTCTCCTTGCGCCATTTTATTGCATTGATATTGTAATGTAAAGTTGCCTCCAACACAGAATTTATATATGGGGACCGGAATGGAACTGCTCCCGAGTCTTACCAAGTCTGCGGGAGTTCCAATAGACAGGTGTCACGAACCTACTTCTCTGTAGCCCCTGCCTCTCTCTCAGAGATATTCACTTGGAGATCTTGGGTTTTCTGACTGCCCACAATAGATATTCATAAGAAATATTTGCTTATATTTGGCATATGCTGGCTGCCTGGAAAGCCAGAGCTTTTTGTGGCCTTCAGGGATCAGAAGCAAATACCCTCCCTAGGCTAGGAATGGAACTACGCTTGCACAGATGTTCGGTCTGAGGGGCAAACTGAGTTTACCTCTTTGCATTATAGACTTGGATTTCTAATTCCTCTTTACATTAAAATCAGACTCTAAAAGTCCATAGAAACAGAAGACCTCACTCCTTGGTGACCTGATGTCTGGGTAATGCTTTCGAGTAGGGGATTTTTGGCTGCTGTCCCCAGAAATGCCAACTGCCTGTTAGTAGAACGGGTGGTCACTCCCTTTGAGGGTAATTTTATAAGGGACATTTAGCATGTAGAACAATGTTTTATACCTCACATGGGCTCTCCCAGTGTAAAAAGTAGGTCCACAGCAATCGTAGTGCCTGTTTTACATGATAGACATGCGAACGTTCCTTGGGACTGAGAATAGGTGGAATGGGAGCAGGGTTGATACTTGTGTGTATTTTCTCAAAGTGCACAAGTGCTAATTCTTACTGGCACATATATGCCCGCAATTGCATTTGCCTTCGAGCTTTCCCTGGAATAACTGTATTTGTGCACATAGGTACATACATTGCCTTTTTTAAAATAGGTGCATATATTGTACCTATGTGTTTTCATAGCCTAGGTGCCATGTTATAAAATTACTCTCTACTACTAATATTAATCATTTATATAGCGCTACAAGGCATATGCAGCACTGTACAGACACATATAACAGACGGTCCCTGTTCATCAGAGCTTACAATCTAATCAAAACAAGACAGCACAATAGATGAGAGCAAGGATCAATAGGGAAGGGTAAGGAGACAGAAGGAGAACAAAGGATTGAAATCCAAAAGCAGCCAGAAAGAGGTGAACCTTTAGCATGGATATGAAAAGGGGGAGAAATGAAACCTGATGTAAAGATAGAGGTTCCAGGCATAAGGAACAGCAAGGTGAAAAGATAGAAGTCTGGAGCTGGCTGTTGAAGAGAAGGGCATAGAGAGAAGCAAGCCAGAGGAAAAGCAGAGTTCAGGAGGAGGGTGTAGGGAGGGAGGAGAGAGGAAAGGTAGTGAGGAGCAGTAGAATGAATGCACTTATAGCTCAGGAGAAGTTTGTATTGGATACAGAAATGAAAGGGATGTCAATAAAGTGATTTCAGAACAGGGGTTATATAATTGGGGCTGGCTTAACATTAGCCGTGCAGCAGAGCTTTGAACAGATTGAAGGGTAGAAAGATGACTCAACCAGCAAGGAGGAGGTTGTAATAGTCGAGGTGAGAAGTGACTAAAGAGTGGATAAGTATTTTAGTAGTGTGTTCAGAAAAGAAGGGGCAAATTTTGTTAATGTTATAGAGAAAGAAACAATGGGTTTTTGCTACCTGTTGGATATGTGTGGAGAAGGAGAGGGAGGAGTTGAAGATGACTCCAAGGTTGTGGGCTGAGGAAACTGGAAGCAGAAGAGTATTATCCACAGAGATAGAGAAGGGAGGAAGGGGGAGGGGGGAGAGTTTGGGGGAAAAATAAGAAGTTTGATTTTGGCCATGTTCAATTTCAAATTGCGGTGAGACATCCAAGCAGCGATGTCAGATAGGAGACAGATATACAAGCTTGCAGTGTAAGAGAAATATCAGGTGTAGACAGATAGATTTGACAGTCATCGGCATAAAAATGATACTGAAAACGATGGGAGGAGAAGAGAGCACCAAGGGACTGGGCATAGAGAGAGAAAAGCAGAGGGCCTAGTACAGACCCTTGGAGTACATCAGCTGAGAGAGGGATAGCAGTAGAGGAAGAACCACCAGAACAAACATTGAAGGAACGATGTTCAAGAAAAATGAGCAGTTTCAGCTGGTGGGGGAGGCTCATTATCAATCTTCCAGTAGGTCCTATACATGTCAATGGCAGATCAAAATGTGCTTTTTAGTTCTCCCTAAAATTATTTTCTATGAAAGCTTTCACGTGTTAGCAAGTCTGCATCTTCTTTCTGGAAGGACAGTCCTAGAACTTCCTGGTAGTTGCAAACTGTGACAAGGATTACTTCAGAGCTGCCAAGGTACCCATTTCCCGAAGGGATTCTTTTTGGCCTGTCCTGCTTTTGAACTTGCATCCTAATACAGTGAGGTATTTGGTTGTCCCCGATTCTACCCATTGAAATCAGTGCTGCAAGTCCCATAATGCACTAGAAAGCGGTTGTCAGAAATCCAAGACTGGCCCAAAATCTGCCTCCTGGAAATGGGTAACTTGGCAGCTCTGTTATTTAAAAGGGTGGTGGAAGGGCAGTGAAGAATGCTATACATTAGCTCTTCACTGCACACATTTTGGAGTAAATTAGAATTTTGTCCAAGTGTATAGATGTGAAGTAATTAGTGGAGGATCCTTCTCAACTGTTTAACTTGGTTCACAATGCCAAATGAATTCCTTCCGATTCCAAAACATCAACTTACCCCAGTGCATTCTGAAAGAGTCTAGATGCATCCATCTAGCCTTCTCAGTTTCAACCTGCCTCCCCCCTCCTTTATTTAATGATTTTCTTTGTTGGCATGCATGCATTTGCTCTGCTAGAACAAATCCAACAGGTTACTTTTAATTTAATTTATATACCAAGCAGAAGTGGTGTTAAACATACTGGGACTCAAGGCCCGCCAGAAGGCTGTATCTCCATCAAATTCAGGTAGGCCTTAGGGGGTCCCCTGCCAGCTGGAAGCCAAAGACAATCACCCTGTTGGGGCTCACTAAAGCAGGACCCAATATTAATAACAAACTCAGATTGTGTGAATGTGACTGTTGAATGCTAGTTATTGTAGAGATATAGAGTGTCGAGTTAAAGCAAGAACATGTAGATTTGTTGGAAAATGGGGTCTTTTGCCAAAAATGTCACACAGACTTGAAAAATGGACTAGGTGCTGGTTATTGAGGAAATGGCAGTGCAGTGATGCTCAAGACTTCGGTGCGAGGCTGGACTATTGCATCAAAATAATACCAAAAGGTTTCTCACTGGGCCAGCATAATAATTTAAGCCCTAGTCCAAGATATGGAAGCCAGCACTGCAATACAGCATGAGGTCACGGCAGTTTCTTGCTTTGCTTCACACCCCTATCGTTCCATGTGCAGTGTGATGGCCGTCTTGAGTCAGGGCTGGCCTTATTATTTCACTTGGTAATATCATGACCATAACGTAACAGTCTTAGCAGGCTTGCTGCCTAAATGGCAAACTAGTTGCATGGATTTGGAGTAAGGGTGAAGTCTGATGTACTCATTTATTTCTAGCTGAATAATATCTTTGGATGTCTCAGAAAATATTGTACACCATATTGCCTCTTGTGTCCATTTTAATGGATGTCTGACAGTTGCCATTTCCCAGGGGACCATTTGTGTCAAAATTACAAATCAAATTAAAGAGCTAGAAAGTGGAATAAAGGAGTAGCCTAGTGGTTAAAGCAGAAGGCTGTGAATCGGGGAAGTGAGGGTTGAAACCCTGCTGATGTTCCTTCTGATTCTGGGCAAGTCACTTAACCATTGCCTCAAGTACAAACTTAGATTGAAAGCTCTCTAGGGACAGGGACCTATCACCTGTATTCATTTATTTTATTTAAAGGAATTTATATTCCGCTCTATCTACTAGGTGAATTAGAATAAAAACATACACAAAATAAAACACATAACAATCAAATTAATTGACACAAAATTGACTTTATAACTCCGCTTGAGCTCAGATTTGGAAAGGCAGTCATTCAAGGGACCCTTTAACTAAAGTGCAGTAAGTTTTTGAACTTACCCTGTGGTGGGTGCAAAGACCATGTGCTGTCAGGGGCGTGACCAGACTGTCTCCTACAGTTACTCGGGGCCGGCTCAAAGGGCTGTAGCACCCTGAGTGAACTTTTGCTTTTATGCCCCCCCCCCCCTTTGGGTCCGATTTTGTAGTGTGAGCTGTGCAAACAGGAGTACATGTTCAGCCCACTGGCTTGTTAAATGCCACCCTTCCATTTCACTTAAACTGTGTATTGTGTCCCGCTATCCATATAGATAGCAGCGCTGACTATACACAGAGTGACCACTGTATTATCTGTTTAGGCTAGGCCTGATATTCCTCAGGCCTAAACTAAACATGTGACTTACCTGGATAGTGGCTGAATATTTCCACTATCTGGATAGTTTTCTGGCCTACCCTCGTTCCTTCTTTAATGTGCCCTGCAAGTATACAGATAATATCTGGCCATTCTGCAATGGAAACAGACATAAGCATCAGAAAGGGGTGGGCCACACCAAAAATCACAGCTGGCGGAAGATCAGATCCCCATGGGCAGAATAGGAAGGGTCTTTGTCCGTGGGTTGGCGTTAGGGCAGAGCTTGGGATGGTGCTTGAGCCTCCCCCCCCTCCCCTGCAGCCCGATGATATCTGTTATTTTTGGGACATACATGGTTAGGTTAATTATGCGTTTATGAGTGAACGTCTAATTGCCTTTGAGTATCAGTCTGATAGGGCATAATTAGTCATTCAAATGGAACATGCCCAGACTCACCAATAAAACTCTCCCAGCAATGGGTGTAGAGCAGAATTGGGGTGTTTCACCTTACAACTCAACATACAAAAAAATTCTATTCAAATTCTAGTTTCAAATCAGTGACAATGCCACTAACTCTCTCCACTGCTAGACCTTGTGCATCATAACACAAAACCCTGCAAAATGGACACTCGACAACAGCACTAAGAACTCAAATTGCACCAGCATTACCTATAGCACCAGCATTACCTATAGAAAATCAGCACTGCAAATATTCTAGAACCCCAGTAAGCTCCAGTTGGGAAGCTACAGTGTAACCTGTTTAAAACTAAACCATTATTAAAGAGGACCCGGGAAATCCACTGCTTACCTCTGGGACAAGCATTGAGGAGCCTGAGTGTCTCTTTGGGAAACTGCCAGGTACTTGTGACCTGGACTGGCCACAGTTGGAAACAGGATGCTGGGCTTGATGGACCTTGGTCTGACCCAGTATGGCATATCTTATGTTCTTATGAAAAGAAACCAAGCTAAACTACTATAGATTACCAGAAAGCACCTACGTTTTGACAGAATCCCTTATCTTGGCTGCACATGGAAAACACAGACCGTCACCTAGTAAAGAATAAGAAAAAGGGCTGGGAGCAGGATCTCAGACAACACCCTTTAATATGAACAAAAGTGAGGAGCATCTCCATCAATTTCCATAGGACTGTGTTTGTGAGGAACTAGCTAAACTAAAAGTGGACAAAGTGACGGGACCGAATGGGATACATCCGAGAATACTGAGGGAACTTGGGGACGTTCTAGCAGCTCCACTGACTGACCTTTTCAATGACTCTTTGGAGTCGGGGGTGATGCCAGAGGACTGGAGAGAGGCACATGTGGTCCCTTTACACAAAAGAGGAAGTAAGGATGTGGTTGAAAACTACAGGCCGGTTAGTTTAACTTCGGTGGTGAGTAAATTATTGGAAATGCTGCTGAAAGAGAAAATAGTGAGGTTTCTGGAGTCCAGCGGATTACAGGATCTGAGGCAGCATGGATTCACCAGAGGCAGGTCTCGTCAGACAAATCTGATTGATTTCTTTGACTGGGTGACCAGGGAGTTGGACTGAGGGAGAGCCCTAGATGTGGTGTATTTAGATTTCATTAAAGCCTTTGACACTGTTCCACACAGCCAACTTATAAACAAACTGAGCACCCTAGGGATGGACCCTAAAGTTACTGCTTGGGTTAGAAATTGGTTGAATGGGCGCCAACAAAGCGTACAGGTAAAAGTTCACTGAGGAGGAGGAGGTTACTAGTGGTGTGCCCCAGGGATCTGTCCTTGGTCCGATTCTTTTATCATCTTTGTTAGTGATATAGTGGAAGGGCTGTTGGGTAAGGTTTGCCTCTTTGCGGATGATACCAAAATCTGCAACAGAGTAGACACCCAGGAAGGTGTAGATAACATGAGGAGGGATCTAGCTAAGCTTGAAGAATGGTCTAGAATTTGGCAGCTGAGATTTAATGCTAAAAAATGTAGGGTCATGCATTTGGGCTGCAACAATCCAAGGGAGAAGTACAGTATAGGGGATGATGTACTTCTGTCCACGAAAGAACAGGACCTAGGCATGGTTGTATCTGACAATCTCAAAGTAGCTAAACCAGTAGAAAAGGTGACAGCGAAAGTTAGAAGGATGCTTGTATGCATAGGGAGAGGAATGGTCAGCAGAAGAAAGGAGGTGATAATGCCTCTGTATAAGTCTTTGGTGCAACCTCATTTGGAGTATGGTGTGCAATTCTGGAGAACGCACCTTCAAAAAGGATGTGAACAGGATGGAGTCTGTGCAGAGGGTGGCTACTAAAATGATTAGTGGTCTTCATTATAAAGCATATGAGGACAGACTTAAGGATCTTAATATGTACACCTTAGAGGAAAGGCGGGATAGAGGTGATATGATTGAGATGTTTAAATACCTCTGTGGCATAAATGTTCAGGGAGAGAGCCTCTTTCAATTGAAAGCAAGTTCTGCTACGAGGGGACATGGGATGAGGGTGAAAGGGGATAGATTCAAGAGTGATATGCAGAAATATTTCTTTATGGAAAGAGTGGTGGATCTGTGGAATAGTCTCCCAGTGGAGGTGGTAGAGATGAGGACAGTAACTGAATTCAAACAAGCATGGGACAAACACCGAGGATCTCTAAAGAAAACAAGGGGACTTTTGTAGTTGTTGATATGGAAGGGCAGACTAGATAGGCCATGTGGTCTTTTTCTGCCGTCATGTTTCTATGTAAACTACAAAATTTAAAACAAATATAGACAAAAACCGGAAATGGAAAACCCCCAAAACAGACACTGAGCTGTGAAACCCTGAGGAAAGAGAAACAGAAATGCATTTCCTCCTGTAATGAACTATATGAAATGCATATTTTCAAAGCTGACCTATTTCATTCTCTAAAAACTGATATTCTTTTATACCTTTGTTGTCTGGTCATTTTATTTTTCCAATTGAGTTGGTCTTGGTCTCTCTTTTCCACTTCCTCTTGTTTTTCTTCTACGTGTAAGTCCTTTTCCAGGATCCCATTTCCATTTTCTGTTTCTGCGCTCTCCCTGTCTTCATTCTTTCCTTCCCTTCATCTCTCTCCGACATTGATCTTTCTGGTTCATCTTTTTTTCTGTTTCTCCCTTTGCCTTTTACCTAATTATAACATCATTCTATTCCTTTTACTTCCTCCTTCAGATTCCCTCTTTTCACCATTCACCTACTAACCAGCTATCCAGTTCCTAACCTTACTTCCCTAGTCCTTCCATTCCACATTCCTTTGCCAGCGTCCTATACTCCCTCATCTTTCACCCACTTTCTAGTCCCCCCAGTTCCTCCCTCTGTACACCTCTCCACCCCAGCCTCATCTACCACCACCTGCCTCTCATCCCCTTATCAGTTCCAGCTCATTCCCTAGCACTCATCCTCTCTCCACCTCCAGGCCCCTTCTTATGTCTTACCCCATCCAGGCTTCCATTTCCCCTTTCACTTCTCCCATTTCTACCCTCTCACACCTCCGTCAAGGTGACCTCATCCTCTATAACACAGTCCTTTTCAACTGCCCCCCCCCAACCCGTCCCCAAACCCTTTACGTCCTTCAAACCTTTAACCTTCCCCATATTTCTACACTTAGTCTCACAGCCCTACTCATATCTCTCACCCAATCACCTTCTCCCCACTGCTTGTGGTCAATTTCTTAGTCCCCACTGCCCCCCCCCCCAAGCAAATCCCCCACTCAAAATCCCACCCAAGCCCTGAGTCCCTACTTGCACTTCCAATGTCCAGCTTATCTTAGAGTCTGTTTCTCACCCAATCTTAGTTTCCACGTCAGAGTCCCTGATTTCCCACATCCCACATCCTGTTATTCTGTTGATGTTGTTGTATGTGAACCGCACTGATACCAAATAGCACGGTATATAAAAGATTGTAATAAATAAATAAAATAAATAAATAAAATAAATCCCATTTCCCTAGTATCTGCCCTCCTCCTCCTCCCCCCTTCCCCAGCACCCACCCATTTACTTCCTTCTCTAATATTCATTAATCTTGTCTTTCCGCCTCCATACCCCAACATGCATTCTCATACCCCTTCCTATTAATCTCCCCCTGATTATGACTGCTTCGTCCCCATTCCACACAATATCTGTCCTCCTCTCCCTTCCTACTCCCCAGCATCTCCCTTTTTCCCATCCCGACCCTATCATTTGCCAGCCTCTTTCAGTCCCAGGACCCCAGCCCTAGAACTAGCTCCCTTCTTGTTCTACTCCCCATCACCAGTCCCCTTCAAGTCCTAGCCCATTTTCAGTCCCAGGCCCCCACCCCCATCTTAGTATCAGTCCATTTCCATTCCCAGCCTAACAGCCCCAATATCAGCCTATTTCCAGTATCCATACATTTCCAGTCCTATCTCCACAGCCCTAATATTAATTCATTTTCAGTCCTCCCATCCCCAGTATCAACCCATTTCCAGTAGTCCATTTATTTTCCCATCTCCCCAGCCCTAGTATCAGTCCATTTCCAGTTCCCCAACCCCAGTATTAGTCAATTTCCAGTCCCCCAGCCCCAATCAGTCCATTTCCAGCCCCAGCCCCAGTCTCAGCCCATTTCGTCCCTCCAGTCCCAGTATAAACCTACCTTCAGACCCAGCACCCCACACAACCACAGTATCAGCTGATTTCCATTCCCACCCCTCAGTAATACAGCCATGGGACCATTTGCTTTTGCTTCCATGGCTGTATTAATGCACAGCATAGCCGCAGGAGCATTTGCTTTTGCTCCTATGACTGTGCTATACTCAAGACGCTGGCAATAGCATGATGAAAATGCCACAGTGCAGACAGCTTGAGTATAGCACAGCTGTGAGAGCAAAAGCAAAAGCTCCCGCAGCTGTGCTGAACATTAATACAGCTACTGGAGCAAGAAAATGCTCCTGTGGCTGTTTTAATGCTTAACACAGCCATGGCTCCAGAGGCAGAGGGCAGGCCGGAAGCGAGCCTGCAAGGCAGGCTTCCTGGGCCCCTATGCTGGTGCATCCTGAGCCAGTGTCTCACTGGTTCACTTCTTAAACCGGCTCTGCACTTACTGGATGGAAAGGTTCCTTACTATGCTTTAAGTTCATTTGCATGTAGCACGGGTGCACTCAATGTCTCCTCTTGAAGTGTTAGATGCAAATTTGTCAGCACATGTTAAGTACCATATACTAACTGCAATGTGCTAGTCACACCCACACTCCACCCATAACCCACCCAGTCCCCACCTCATTGCGCGTGGAGCAATTAACATAAGTTTTTACTGCTGTGATTATTTTTAACAAGCAGCAATTACTGTGGGCCCACGCTAATGGTTACTGCATGTTAAAATGCATGTTAACTACCTAACACACTTTAGTAAAAGGGGTCCCTAAGTCTAAAATCCAAATGAGCATATACACAAATATATTATCTATAATCATCCCCTTCCGTACAGTCAACATGAAATTTTCTCATAGGAAGTATGTTGTCATTTTGAATAACCCTCCAGTAAAGCATGGATTCTCAAACGGTGCTGAAATCAGCCCTGTTAAACAGAGAAAAGGTTTGCAATACAGCAATTTCCATAAAGATTATGAGTACAATCATAATCTATAAAACTGCCAACACTCAGCCAATAAAGGACACAGCTTGTTAAATGAGTAAATGAGTAGATTTACTGCATACAGAGCCCATGCACTTACCAACTCTCCTAAGTAATAAAAGCTGGTCCAGTGTGCATGCTAGTTCAAAGATTATGGTAAGAAGGACTGAAGAAATCTGTCTGGTTGTCTAAAGAACTCATCCAAGACAACCAGTATACCTGCAACCCATGAGATCACCAGACTACCAGTGAGACAATGGCGTATACAGTGACTAAGTAATATCACAATGCAACTGCTTGCCTCCCTATTGACTGGAACAAGCTCACACTTTAATTCTACACTCCTCCTCGGGAACTCCGCTCCTCTGGCAGATCACTCTTATCTGCGCCTTTCTCTGCCACTGCCAACTCCAGACTTCGTCCATTCCACCTTGCTGCTCCATATGCCTGGAACAAACTACCTGAGTCGGTGCATTGGGCTCCTTCTCTAGCCCTATTCAAATCCAGGCTAAAACCCCACCTCTTTGAGGCTGCTTTTGGATTCTGATGCCCCTCACTCTCTCGTTCACTACTTTTGTGTATCTTACCATACTCTAGTCCCCAGTTTTGCAATGTTTTTTCATCTTGATTAGATTGTAAGCTCTGATGAGCAGGGACTGTGTCATACATCTTTATGTACAGCACTGTGTATGCCTTGTAGAGCTATACAAATTATTAATGGTAATTTACGTTTCAAGGTTCAAGAAAAATGGCATTCCAACAGCTATGAATTTTAGCAAGTAAGTTGGACTTTATTTATTCTATTTAACATTTTTTTATATACCGCTTTTCATTTTATCAAAGCGATTTGCAGAAAACAGAACATTTTGTAATGTAGCTAGATATTTGATTTCCTCTGTCCCCTCCAAAAAATGTTATGTGGCTGTTTATCATTCAAGGGTCCAACTAAAGAAGCACCAGGTTACTCACAGGATGTCAAGAACAACCAGTCCAGAGCGAGTAGTTCAAAACAGTTTATTGAAAGGAAAACCTGAAAAACCACAGGAATATCTGACGCTTAACCCAACACAGGCCGTGTTTCGGCAAAGCCTTCTTCAGGGGTTAAACGTGATTTACATGAAGTATATTATTTTTGGCAGCATGATATTGGTAAGTCAGTATTTCTGCAAACGGCCTTTTCTTGCTATCCTAGGTCAATGCCATTGTGATCCGTGTAGTGTGATCCGCTGACAAAGACCTCAAATGGTTGTTTATCATTCAATACAGATTTAAAAAAATACTTCTGAATCACAGTAAGCATCAGAGCAGTTTACAGTTTTTCACAAAAAGCTAATAAATCACAATACAAAAATGTATATTCAGACAAATAGTTTCATATTAAAAAGATCATTGATAAAATCCCCCATTCAAATTTTGGAACCATATACCTGAGAAAACAACCATGCTTTAAGTTTGAATAGCTGTTCTCTCATCCTGTAACACCTGGGCAAATTGTTCCAAAAGGCTGGCTCCCGCATAACTAAAAGCACCTGCTCTTGTCGAGCCCAGCTGAACTATGGACGACGAAAGAAAACATACAGTAATAGTTCTTTCTGAGACCATCTAAGATCCTGAGAAGGCTGATAGAGCAGCAATTGGGTTTCTACATATCTAGGCAGCTCTTTGTAGAGCTTTGTCTATAACACACAGAATCATGAACTTTGACCACTTATCACCTGGGAGCTGATGGTGTCCTACTTTCTGTGACTGGTTAAAAAGCATGCTGCAGTATTTTGCAGTAACTGCTTTCTTCTTTGTGATGCTTTTCTAAGACCCAACCATAAAGAATTATTATAGTACAGGCGACTTGTAACAGTTCAGTGCACTACTACTGCAAAATGATCATCTGTCAACTCCTGTAGGCCCTCAACTGACAAAGCATTTTCAACTGATTAAAACAGGGCCTGGACCACATCACTTATCTGCACGGAGGATGTTAAAATGATTGTCAATTTTGACTACCAGGTTAGTTAAGGAATTCATTATCCGTAGAGAGCTACTTCCAAAAATGAGTGGCGAGCCCAGCAGATTGTTTTGTGAAAGCCACATGGCTACTGACTTGTCAACGTTTAGCACCATTTTTTGACAGCCACAAGCCAGCCTTAATTAAGCAATTTTGAAATTCCCCATAGCCTCTTTATGGTCTTCAGTATATGCCACCAATTGTACATATATTAAGGCTGGAAATTATATGTTGGTTTATTTTATATAACAAGTCGCTCCTTGACCAGGCTATGAGAAGCAGTATACCTTCTCACATACGATTACAGAAGGCAGATCATGGGCTGTGATGATCACCACCTCTTGGTCTCCTTCCAGAATGCTGGTCCGAGAGCAGATTCTAAATTAGCAGTCTGAAGTGGTCAAAAATGATCCATCTAATAACACGGAGGGCATTGTAGACAGAATAATTAATGAGCAAGATTGCATTACAATATTGGAATGTCATGGGGATCCGGTGATGCAGATTAATTTACAAAGTCCCCTGAAAATACATTTATGTATACAGCAAAAATGAAAAGGGGCATTTTAACAGCAGGGTTTACATTACTTCACCGATAGAAAACTGACTGTGAGAGAACAGGAAAAGCCTAATTATGAGACCAGGCAAAGCACTAATAGAGCCTAATCATAAGTTCAACAGACAAAAAACAGCAGTAGCCTGATTGTGGGACCAGCGACATAGGCAAAGCGGCAACACAGCTTAATTGAGACCAATGGCATAGGAAAATAAAAAAGGAAGACAAGAAAATGCAAGAACCTGCAAAGCAGAAAATTACTGTCATGTCCTCCTTGCTTGTATATTATAAACCAATCTGGCAATAACTTTCAGCTTTGGTAGTTGTCATGAGATGATAATTTCTCTCACATCAGGGGCACATTGTTAAATTATTAAAATAACAAATAGAAGAAAATAGAGCAAAGCATAACAGAGCACTTTACCCAAGCTCCTAACAAAGGTAGCAGGAGTCTTAAGGAAAGTACGTCTATATTGTGATGGCTCTCAGCAGGATGGAAAAAAATCAGTAGGAAGAATTCTACGGGTCAGAGTGCCTTTTTTATCTAGGCTGTCTTTGATCTTGCTAATGTGATGTATAATTTCTCTTGCTTTAAAATGCATTAAGTGCTCATGAAAGGTGTTGGATTGACAGCCCAGAGAACCCAAGTCCTCATTTCCACCACAGAGCAAGTGCAGCAGAGGTAATAGCAGGGTAAACTTCCCTCTCACACCCCATGCCCTCCTCTATCCTACAATGAGGCAAGTGCAGTCCAGTGAGTGGCAGTGGAAATTTGTTGCACATGCCCACCCACCACAGAAAGGCATCAGTATGGAGGGTGGGGGGGGGGGGGAGGGGAACGGCCTTAATTTCCCAAAACATTTTCTCCCTTTGCCCAACTCCGTGCATGGTCCTCATTGCAATTCAGTGCATGTCCTCTCCGTTGACACCAGCTAGGAACCTAATTATTAGCACTGCGATGCTGTTCCTTTAAGTAAGGTGGACACCTGTCTGCCAGGCAGTGGATTGAGCCCTTGAGTTCCTTTCATGTGGGCTCCTTTCATTTGATGGTAATGACTTCTAGTCATTAGTTATTATCACTCAGTGTGGGCAGGTGTTGTACATGCCACTGACTTAATCGGAATAGCCTGACATTTGTAACGTATTGGTTGACTGGGAAAGCAGTTTATAAATTAATAAATGAAATAAACATTCTCAAGCATCCTTTAAGGTGGCCACTTTCAAGCTCACAGAACATGTGTGAGATTTGTGAATGGCAAAGGTGCTAGACTTCACTCCTCCCTTAGCTAATGCACGCCCTAACAGATGTGAGGAAAGCGCTGCTGTCCAGCACAAAACTGGCAAAAAGGTTTCACTGTGAGCCCAGGGCCGGAGCTACCATTATACTAGCTAGATGGCTGCATTGGAGGGGGTGGAAGTGGCAGATAGTAGGAGACGGGAATCATGAGACAGCGCTGAAGCCTTTAGGTAGGTGCTGGGTTGTGTTTTTTGAGCCATTGCTGCCACTGCAGACCACAGAGAGAGACGGCAGCATTGGCAACAAGGACGTGGGAGGTGGGGGTGGGGGGAGGGCAGGGTGATGGAGGGCCCGCTCAGCGTGCCTGCATTCCCTGCCTGGCTCTGTGTGAGTTGGCCCATGTTCACAATCCTCACATCAAAGGGGATGGAGCTGATGCACCCTTCTTTCCAAACAAGAAACTTATGGAAGGAGGGGACGGACCGAGACCAAGACTAGGGGAAAGCAGTGAAACATTACAGCCAGTTCCATTCCTGAACTTATCACATCTCTGCAGCTATACGGAGGGTGGAAGCAGAGTTGCCAAGTTACCAGTTCCAGGAGTGAGATTTCTGACAATCTCACCCTGATGCATTATGGGACCTGAATCACTGATCTGAATTAATAAACTCAGGGACTACAAATATCATACTGCATTGCAATGCAAATTTAAAACCAGTTTGGCTCCTGGAACTGGGTAACTTGGTAACTCTGGTGGAGGTGAAGGGCCAGCTCTAAGACTAGCGGTGCCTTGTTCAAATAACAGGAACCAGCAGCCTCCATGGCTACAGTTGGCAACACAGGTCACACATCCTTCAAGCCGACCGTGGAAGAAAATGCGGCCTGCAGGGCCAGCGTCAAGAGGCAAAGGGTTGACTGTGGAAGAGCAATACACTGATCATTCAATTATTTGGGTCAGGGCCCACGGAAAAAGATGTCAGGATGAAGATGTGGTGCACCATGGCTCAGGCTTCCTTTCCATTGGGTTACTGTTGCATAAAACACTCGCACTTCTTGATCCGAGAAAAAGTAAATTATCTTCTTTGCAGTGGACCTTAAGGACTGTTATTAAATCAATACTTGATGGATCGCGCTGAAGGTAAAGCTTGCTCATCTATTAATATGTATTATGGGCACCGACTTAATTTTTTTAAAGGTGACCTGGAAGAGAGATCCTGGCTCAAGACTTTCATGAAGTATCTGTGGAGAGACGCTTTTTTGCAAATGAACTATTCAAGCTCTATAAGATACAGGGATGGGGGGGGGAAGTTGGAGGGTGTTGTTTGTTTGTTTTTTATGTTGAAACTTTTTATTGCCAATAACAATCAAAACAGGAAGAGACAGTGGCCAATGGGGCATATCAGTCATGTGCAGGACATTGTCATAGAAACCCCACAGTTGTCCCACAGTCCCATTGCAGGAAACCGCTACCAAAACATGAACAGTGAACCATGCAACCCAGAGAACCATGCTGTCCCAACTATATCCAGGTTTGTCATATGTTTTCCCCCAGCCAATCCCCCCTCCCACACTCACCACCCTACCCCTAAAGTGCCCATAGAGTATAGTACCTTTATTCCCAAGCACAAGACAATCCCACTACCACTCACCCCCACAACCGCACACATAACATCAGGCAGTCAGGCGGGCAGTCTCTTCACTGTCTGGAGACAATGCCAGCCCTATCAGAGCCCCCTCCCCCCGGGAACTATCAACGGCTAGGCAGAACCACCAAAAATATATCTAAATTACGCCCATGCTTCCTAGTCGCAAAGTGAGCATAAGAACATAAGATATGCCATACTAGGTCAGACCAAGATCCATCAAGCCCAGTATCCTGTTTCCAACAGTGGCCAATCCAGGTCACAAGTACTTAGCAGTTTCCCCAAATGACACAGGTTCCTCAATGCTTGTATGGGGTCAAGTATTAATATCCTGGGTCACTTTTAATAATGGTTATGGATCTTTTCTCCAGGAACTTGTCCAAACCTTTTTTAAACTCAGCTACACTAACAGCTTTTACTACATCCTCCGGTAACAAATTCCAGAGTTTGATTACATGTTGAGTGAAAAAATATTTTCTCTTATTAGTTTTAAATAGGTTAACCTGTAGCTTCATTGCATGTCCCGTAGTCTTTTTATATTCTGATGACGAAACAATCGATCTACGTTTACCCGTTCCACTCCGTTCATTAATTTATAGACCTCTATCATATCATTGCGAGCCCTTGAAGAGAGGCGGGAGAGATACGGCTTCCACAGCGTAAGAAAGGCTTTGCGCTGGTTGCCTCCTAAACTCTTCCATACTACCAATTGATGCATTGTGTTGCACCATTCCCATATACCTGGGCCCTCAGCATTTCGCCAGTGCCGAAGAATACAATGTTAATGAGGAAACACCCCTTCTGCCCCCCCTCAGCCCAAGAATGTCACTAGCATCCAATATCACAAACTGTGGGCAAAGAGCCAAGGACTGCCCCAAGAGACCCCAAAGAATCTGATGAACCAGGTCCCAAAAAGCACATTACCCAAGGGCACCCCCAAAACATATGACCCAGGTGAGCCTGCCCCTCATCACACTAGGGGCACCTCCAAGAGTCCTTAAAACCCGCTCCCCAGGCATGATAGGGAGAGAAATATGCCTTCTCCAGGATCTTTAATTGCATCTCCTGGAGCTGTGCCCCTTGGTCCACTTGGGGTACACAGCCACCGCTGACCCCCAAGCAAACCCCCTGAGGAATATCCTGAGCTCCACTTCCCAAAAGCGAACTAAATGAGAATCAGGGGTTCTTTACAAAGGTCCCCCAGAGCCTGATAATAACAAACCATGGAAACCAACTCCCTATCCTCAAATTCAAACCAACTCTCCAACTTGTCCAAAACTCCCTTTCCTAGTCCCACCCCCTCCAGGGATCTCACATAATGTTTCAGTCATAGATATGAAAAGTAATGCCCCCCCCCCCCCCCGGAGAGCCCAAATTTGTCACGGAGCTCTGGGAATGGCAATATCCAGCCCTCGCTATCCACAATCTGTTTCACCTGGATTAATCTGAGGGAGGCCCAGACTCAAAACCTTCGAGAATCTAAGCTAGGAGCAAAAGCCAAATTGCCCTGAAATGGCAGGTAGCCCCAAACCCCTGAGGAGATCCCCCATAGCCCACAAAGCACTCTCCACTACCCCCCTCACCACTTTGACTAAGAGACTATCTCAAACTGGGGCTGGCAGTAGTGCCCTATCAGCATGCAGGACTGAAAGAAGAGAGTAGGGGCCACCAAGGCGGATTCCAGAGCCCATGGAGTAAAAACTGATTGCCCCCCCAAACCAGTCCTGTATATGTCGCAACATATACACAAGATTGTAGTGGGCCAGGTCTGGCAGTCCCACACACCTTTGTTCCTGGGCCCTTGCAATCTACCTAACGTCAGGCGGGACTTCTTCCTACCCCAGAGAACCATTTGCAGCAACCGCTGTACTATGCGTATATCCCATCGGAACAACTTCAAGGGCAGCAGTTGCAAGACATGTTAAATCTTAGGGAACACCATCATCTTATATGCTACCACCTGGCCCAGAAGAGAGAGGGGAAGCGCAGCCCAATCACGCAATTTATCCCAAACCCAGAGAAGTAGAGGTGGGATATTGAGCCAATAGAGCTTCCAAGGATTTGTGGGCAGCCATGTTCCAAGTATTTAAAGTGGTCGTCTGCCCACCAAAGAGGGAAGGCTCCCCTCCATGCACCACGTAAGCCCCCAAGAACATCCAAGGCTTTGAACAGATATTTTCAGCCACAGTCTCTGAAAAGCCCCCAAATCCTCAATTTCTGCTAACAGAGGTGGGCAGAGAGCTCTCCGGGTTGGTCAGATGAACAAGAAGATCATCTGTGAAGGTGGACACCTTAAAAGTACGAGCCCCAGCGCCCGCCCCCTTGATATTTGACTACTGATGAATGAGACGCAGCAGAGGGTCCAGCGATAGCACAAAAAGTAAAGGAGACAGGGAACACCCCTGCTGCATCCCCTTTTCCAAGCAAAAATGGGGCATCAGACCCTCATTAACCACCACTGCCACCATCAGGGTTTGGTACAGGGCCCTTATCCTCTGGAGAAATTCTTCTCCCAACCTGTATACCTCCAGCGCTGCAAGCAGATACAGCCAGCCCTTCCTGTCAAATGCTTTTTTGGCATCAAAGCTGATGAGTAAGGACCTTCTTACAATGAACCCATTCCAATGAGGCCAATATCTTTTGCAAGTTACTGGTGGGATACCTCCCCCACACAAAACCTGCTTGACAGGGGTGAACCAAGTCTGGGAGCCACACAGACAAGTGGTCCACTAGAACCTTGGCAAAGGCTTTCAGGTCAAAATTAATTAGTGAAAAAGGCTGGTAAGATTCAGCCAAGCACAGGTCTTTGCCCGACTTCTGCAAAACCACATGTCATAGGTAAACGATCCATACAACAGCCAAGCGTTAAAAACCTCAATCAACAGGGGGATAAACTGTTCCAACAATAACTTATAGTATTCAGCCCAGTACCCATCTGGTCCAGGTGTCTGGCAGGAAACTGCCCCCTTAATGACCAGCTGGACCTCTTCTGCAGTAATGGGGGCCCACAACTGCTCCACTCATTCAGCCGTAAGTCGTGGCACCTGTGCCCTACTCAGATACTGAGCCACATGGGTGGTGGAAGAGTCTTCTCTGTTATACAGGGTGCGATAGTAATCCACCAGGATTTCACCAGTGTCTGCCATGGGCCACTGCAAAGTGCCTCACCTGTCTTGGAAGGCTGCTATATATCGAGATCCCTGACTTTTACGTATACACCGAGCCAGAGTCCTCCCTGTTTATAACCATGCTGATATAGATGGAACTGATAGTAAACTAGTAACTACTTCACCCACTGGTGCAGTACAGTATTTAGAGCCACCTGGTTGACAAGCAGCCAGGCTTTGTTAGCCAGCATTGACTGCCATGCCAACAATCACCAATCCCGGCAGACTTGCTTTTCAAGTTGAAGTACCCACATGGCCATGTCTTGCCAGTGCCTAGCCACATAATTTTTGCTTCCATCAAACCTCGGGCATATACTCACATAGGCCCTCTGCCTCTGACGAAGCTGTGTAAAGTAGTCCTGAAAGATGTTAATCTGGAGGCCATTACAGTGAATGGGCTTCTGGACTCTTACTGCCTGCAGCACTTTATCTTTTTATAAAAAATTCAAGAAGTGGCCAAGACGATTCGGGGGTGTGGGACCGCTGCTCTGATGGGCCACAATTGATGCACACATTTTATAATCAGCGGCCCGTACTCCTCACCCAATTGCAGGGACGTCAGGAGTGGCAGCTCCAAGTAGCCCCAGAGTTCCGAGTCCTTGATAGACTCCAGGATGCCAACAATGTGGAAATTTTTTCAACAACCTCAATTTTTTAGGTTGTCTAGCTTTTCTGCCTGTTTAGCCACAGTCTTTTGGAAGAGTTTTATTTCCTTTTCATCTCATCCTTGGCTTGTGACAGGCGACATTCCGCATCCTGGAGCCGGTTGCCAAAGGCTTCACATGATTTATTTATAGCATTAAGTTGCCCTGTCAGTGCATCGCATCTCCCAGCCAGCATGCCAACCACTACAGCCAACACTTCCTCCGCTAATGCTGCCTGAGCTGGAGAACCAGGTGAAGCCGGGGCCTCTGCCATTTTGGCTGCTGCCAATGCGGGTTTCTCCCATTCGCATCTGGTGGATTTCATCCCCCATGCCGGCAACCAACTCTCCATGGATATGCCCACAGTGCTTAGGTGGGTCTCCCCTTGATCTCAAGGGGGTTTGGCGCTCAAAATCAGCCCAAAACTCATGTTTTTAGGGAACCCCAGAGAAAGCACAGCACACGTCCATGCTCTCTCAGCACATCACGTGACCTCTTGTTTGTTTTTTAACAAAATCATCTCTTGACCTCATCATTGCTGTTTATTCTGTTCAGGCTGTGTTATCCCTGTTTGCCACATTACAATGAGCAGTCTATTATCCAATGATGTCAAAAGTAGGAAAGAAAAAGCTTGAATGTTAATCGAGAGCTGTGAAAATGATAAACATGTGAATAGGGCATGCTCATAGGGCAATGCTAGTATTTTTGTAAGGCACTTCTAATACTGAAGAGGTGTTCTGAAAAGAAGATACCTCAGGTGTTAGTATGTGATCATAATGTAAGTGGAGGTAACACAGGAATGTCTGGAAAAGGGGGTCATGGCATGAAGCTGGAAGGGGGTTCAGCTCCAGGGTAATGGTGAGGAAATACTTAGAAACATAGAAATATGATGACAGAAAAAGACCACATGGCTTATCTAGTCTGTCCTTCCATATCAACTACAACAGTCCCCTTTTTACCTTTAGAGATCCTCTGTGTTGGTCCCATGCTTTTTTGAATTCAGTTACTGTCCTCATCTCTACCACCTCCACTGGGAGACTATTCCATGGATCCACTACTCTTTCCGTAAAGAAATATTTCCGCATATCACTCCTGAATCTATCTCCCTTCACCCTCATCCCATGTCCCCTCGTAGCAGAACTTGCTTTCAATTGAAAGAGGCTCTCTCCCTGAACATTTATGCCACGTAGGTATTTAAACATCTCAGTCATATCACCTCTATCCCGCCTTTCCTCTAAGGTGTACATATTAAGATCTTTCAGTCTGTCCTCATATGCTTTATAATGAAGACCACTAATCAGACTTGCCAGACTTCTTCCTGGCAAGAGTAGGGAATGCATAGGCCACTACCCCCATAGAAGAGGTGGAGGCAAAATTTTTAAAATAGTTCATGGCAAGCCCAGAGGATTTTTAGTGGTAGGCAATGGTGGATTGAACCACCCAGTTGCCCTTAGGCAGGTGGATGGCAGGTTGCCCCCCGTCCGGTTACATTTTAGCCCAGAGGAAGTGACAGCCTTGCCAACAAGTATGGTCACAGCAAAACAGTTACCAGGGCACTTGCAGGTTAAAAAGAAACAGAAAAAACAGCTGTAGTGGCCAATGATGTAAAACAAGAGATTCATGCAGACAGAACAGTTGTTCTCTCCCTGTGCCGGATGTCCATAAGACTTGTCTACTCTACTTATTGATAAGTCCATCCCTGGCAACAGGGAAGCAGGAGCTAAAGCCAAAGATTGGACAGGATATGCTCTATGGCAGCAGGAAGGGAAACCAAATTCATGAGATGGGCCTTTTCTGCTATCATGTTCCATGCTCTATAACAACACAGTGGAATGATCTTAAATTGGCAACCATGAATACACTAATCTCCCAAATCACGCTTAAGGACGATATAAAGCATGGAAACTGATTCTTTTCGGCTCCTGACAATGCAAGAATAAAATTGGGTCGTATCCAAATGTGTCTGGGAGAAATATATGCCTTGAACAAAAAGCAATCATGGTTTGCGTATGGAACAGAGAGGAGCAAAGCCAGATTTTTTTTAAGCTTTTCCCAGCACATGTCTCTGCTGCCCTGTTATGTGCCATAAGCGTGCGCAGCTTAAAGCTAAGGGAATGCAATCACATTTTGTTTATCTAGATCTAATTTCCCCTGGAATGGAAAAAGGCAATCAGGTTGTTGCTGGAAACAAAAGAAAAGAAAGCAAACAGAGTGTGAAAGATGATTTTACATCTTCCAGAAGTCGAGTATCTCCCTGCTGGAAAATCCGATGATGGATGCTATGGGATGTAGTAGAATGAATGCATGCAGTAGTAAAAAAACGTAGTGGTTCTACTGGTTCCTAGAACCCAAAGCTGACTCACTCAAGCTTAACCTTGAGGAAGTATGAAAAGAGGTGCTGGGCAAGGAGTGGAGGACTCGCCTAATGGTTAGCGCAGTGGTTGAAAAGCAGGGAAGCAAGGGCTCAGACCTCACTGAGGCTCCCATGGTTCTGGGAAGTCCCTTAATCCACCATTGCCTCTAGAGCAAACTTTCAGGCCAATATTAACATTGGTTGGTGTTTTTTTTTTTTAAATAGTAACCATACAAAAAAATCCAGATATTCAGCACCAGTTTTCAGAGAGTGGCCAGTGCTGACCCACTCACCAGATACCACCAATATTCAGTCTGTCCTAATTTTATCTGGATAGCGGACTGAATATTGCCACTCTCGGGATTATTACCAATTCTGTCCTAGCTCCACCCACAGACCGTCCAGAGTGTGCCGCTGAAAATTGCAGGAGAGCTGCTCTCCGGAGAAGTGCTTTCGCATATTGACCCCTTAGACTGCAAGCCCTCTGTGGAAAGGGAAATACCTATTGTACTGAATGTAACCTTATCTTGTTGAACCCCACACGGTACTTTCTGTGATTGAAAGGGCAGAATACAAACACTGATATGATATTACATTAAATTTGCTCCTGGTTAGATACAAGTCGGGCTTTAGTTGTCACCATTTTGTTTGGATTGAAATTCACTTTTTTCATTTTGTGTTTGATTCGGCCGTTTTCCCTCGCCTTTAAGTTTTGAGCTGCATGGGAATCAGGGCTGGATAAGCCTTCATTTGCAGCGACTCCGGGATTTTGTGCCAGAGGACTATGCAGCAGAGTCTCTTCTGGAAGGTCGCAGTCATGGGCCCTAAATTCAGCCATAGGTGCAGACAGTGCCCAGTGAGCGGGCCTCCCTCCCCCAGGGATCGTGACTGCTGTCTCTGCAGCATCCACAGCCAATGGCATAAGTTCAAATGAGGGGCCCCCAAGCAAAATGTGCTGAGGGCCCCTCATGATAGTGGTGGCAGTCAGGAGAAGGGGGCAGAAAACACCTTCCCCCCTTCTATACCCTCTCCGAAAACTTTTTTAAAAAGTCAGAGTGCAGCAGACATCATACTTACAATTAAGGTGTTTGCTGTGCCGTCTCCCGCAGCCTCTCTGTGAGCAACATACTTTAAGCAACATCACTCACTGCAAGGTCAAAGTCTAGGGCATTGCAAGACTTCATGAATACAGGGGGGGGGGGTTACTGCTGTTCCGGGTTCAGGATGCCATGTAAAGTTTTTTTTTACTAACAGAGGCAGCAGGAGATGGTGAGGCAAACATCTTTATTGTACGTATAATGTTTGCTGTGCTAGAACTGCTGGTCCGAGTGGGCCTCCTGTCTAGCCTGGTCCCCCCTCCCCACATTGCAGGGGCTGCTTGGGCAGTATTTATGCCACTGTCTGCAGCCCCAGGTGACACAGAGAGTGGAGGAGCTGAGCCAACTATCAAACTCCGGACCTTCCACAGTGCAGTGCAGAGCAGCACTGCCACTGAGCCGCGGGGCTGGCCCAAATTTCATATTTTTTATCAGTGATATAAATTTGCCCTGCATGCTTCAGTTGAAGCTTTGAATGTGAACCAGCTCATCAGAAAGATTTCTCGTGATCTGAGAAGCAGCTCTACCACTTTAGCTTTCATTCTATCTCTGACTATCACAACTACTTATCTTAAAAATAGCCGAAAAGGTAAGGAAAAATGGGGTAGCCTTCATAAACTATAAGTGATTAAAGAAAGGGGAAGACAAACAGTAATATCTGGAGAAGCTAAGGGAAGCTGATAAAGTAGTCAGGAAAGCAAAGATGCCAATGGAACAAAAAATAGACAATACAGTAAAATATGAGGACCAGACTTCTTTTAGGTTTGTTAGTGACAGAAGAAAGTGTAGAGACGGCACTGTGAGACTCAAGGGTGAAGGAGAGGAATATTCAGAAGTTGATGAGGATAAAACAGAATTGTTTAAGAAATATTCCTATTCTGTATTTAGAGATGAAGGGCCGAGAGCAGGACCTCGGAAAACAAACACAAATAGGAATGGAAGTGAGGTAGAACTCATTATTTTTAGATGGCTGTGTTAGCGAGGAGCTAGCTGAACTAAAAGTGTACCCAGCAATGGGGTTGGATGGGATTCTTCCGAAAGAACTTAGGAAAGTACTGTCTGACCTTGCCAATGCTTCTTTAGGATCAGGAATGATCCCAGAAGACTGGAGATGGATGAATGTGGTTCCTAGCCATAAAAGCTGAAGTAAGGAAGAAGTTGCTTACTACAGGCCAGTTACTCTGACCTCTGTGATGAGTAAACTAATGGAAACGTTGCTAAAGCAGATGGTGCGATTTCTGGAAGCCAAGAGAATTACAGGATCTGAGGCGGCATGGCTTTACGAGAGGAAGGTCTTGTTAGATAAATCTGATTGATTTTTATGACTGTATGACCAGAGAATTGGACGGGGGAGAGCGATAGATGTGATATACTTAGATTTCAGCAAAGTCTTTGACACTGCTCCCCATTGGCAACTTATAAATAAACTGAGTACCATTGATAAAGATCCTAAGGTGACTGACTGGGTTAGAAACTGATTGAATGGGAGGTGCCACAGTGTAGTAATATCATGCTGAAGACAGCTGCGTTACAGAAGGTCTGTCAGGGAAGGTTTGCCTCTTTGCGGGTGATACCAAACTCTGCAACAGGGTAGACACACTAGAAGATGTGGATTACATGAAGAGAGATCTAGTGAAGCTGGAAGAATGCTTGAGAATTTGGCAGCTAAAAAATACAAGATCATACGAGGGGGTACCCAAAAAAAACAGGAATAACATTGCCGTGGGCGGAGCTTGTGTAGTACGCACTTCTGCCGCTAGGCGTGTATAGTGCAACTCATTGTCAGTTCAGTGCCGCCTGTGTTGTCGACCTGGCTTGTTCTGTTCATCTGCAGTGATTGCTTTTGCTAGCGCTGTTTTGTTCTTGTTTCTTTTTTTATGATGACAAGTTTAAGTGAACAACGTGCAGCTGTGAAATTTTGTTTTCTACTCGGTAAAAATGCTTCTGAAACTGTTTTAATGTTGAAAAAGCTTATCAAGATGATGCTATGGGAAAAGGTCAAGTGTACCAGCGGTTTGCTCGGTTTAAAAATGGTGACATGTCGATTGATGACAAACCTCGTTCTGGGAGTCCATCAACTGTCCGAATCGACGAAAATATTGAAAAAATTAGAGAGTTTGTGCTCACAGACCGTCGACAGACAATTGATCAACTGTCAGAGATTAGTGGGTTATCTTGGAGCTCGGTTCAGCGAATTTTAACGGAAGATTTGGGAATGAAAAGGGTTGCTGCCAAGTTTGTTCCTCGGGTTCTGACTGACAATCAAAAGGAACATCGAGTTGAAACATGTCGTGTTTTGAAACAACAGCTTGAAACTGATCCAGATTTTCTGTCAAAGGTCATTACAGGTGATGAGTCATGGTGCTATGGTTACGACCCAGAAACAAAGCAACAGTCAAGCCAATGGAAGACGTCATCGTCACCCCGTCCAAAAAAATGGCGTCAAGTCAAATCAAACATCAAAACAATGCTGATTTGCTTTTTTGATGCTAAGGGGATAGTTCATTCAGAGTTTGTTCCCCCAGGTCAGACCGTCAATCAAACCTTTTATTTGGAAGTTTTAAGAAGATTGCGCAACAGTGTTCGTCAAAAAAGACCCGATTTGTGGCAGACAGGAGACTGGTTCTTCCACCATGACAACGCACCTGCACACACAGCCATCTCTGTTAGACAGTTTTTGGCTAAAAATGGCATGGTTCCGCTGCCCCCACGCACCTTACTCGCCTGACCTGGCTCCGTGCGACTTTTTCTTATTTCCATGCATGAAAAGGGGCATGAAAGGACACCGATTTGACAACATTGAAGAAGTCAAGAAAAAAAAGAGGGAGGAGCTGTCAGCCGTTTCTAAAGATGACTACAAAAAATGTTTCGAACAGTGGAAGCACCGGTGGGACAAATGTATCAGTTGTAATGGAGAGTATTTTGAAGGGGATAAGGTTGTTTTGTAAAGAATTTGAAATAAATAGCTTTTAAAAAATAATTCCTGTTTTTTTTGGGTACCCCCTCGTACATTTGAGGCTAAAAAATCTCAAGGAAACTGAACAATATAGGGGGTGAAGTACTTCAGAGCATGAAAGAAGAGGGAGAACTGGGGGTAATTGTATCATATGATCTTAAAGTGGAAAAACAGGTAGAAAAGGCAACAGAAACCAGAAGGATGTTTGGGCACATTGGGAGAGGAATGGTCAGCTGGGAAAAGGAGGTGATAGAGCCTTTGTATAAGACTCTAGTGAGACATCATTTGAAGTACTGTCTACATTTCTGGAGACTGCACCTTCTAGGCAGGATATAAGCAGGATGAAGTTGGTCCAGAGGGCGGCTAGTAAAATGGTCAGTGGGCTTCATCAATAGGCATATGGGGATAGACCTAAATATTTCAATATGTATACTTTGGAGGAAAGGCAAAAGAGGGGTGATTATGATAGAGACATTTAAATACCTCCATGTTATAAATGCACAGCACCACTTGAAAGGGGTCATAGGATGAAGGTCAAAGGGGAAAGACTCAGGAGTATGTGAAGAAATGTTTCTTTACAGAAAGGGTGGTGGATGTGTGGAACAGCTTCCCAGTGGAGGTAGTGGAAACCAGAACTAAGTCTGAGTTCAGGAGGTCATAGGACAAGTACAGAGGATCTCTGAGGGAAAGGATAGTATTGTAGAACTTTATAGTTCTTAAGGATGGGAAGACTAGAGTGGCTGTATGATCTTTATCTGTCATTGTTTTCTGTTTTTAAGTAAAAGAGCTGGCAGAACCCTGCAGAGGCAGATGAAAAATAAGTATCAGTTTGGCTCAGACTTTGATGGAAATCAGGAACAATCTACCTTGGATTTAATCTGATTCACTCCCGGGGTCATGATTAGCAGCAGCTTGGAAAATCCAACACCTTGAGCAATACCAAAAACAATGCCAGTTCAGATTACATCTGCGCCAGCTTGCCGCTATCTTCGTTAAAAGTTTCTTTTACAGATTTTCAGCAGCCTTTTGTATTATGCCATTTCAAAAAAAGAAAATGATTTCAGATTTTGCCCTGCCAGAGTTGCCAGCTAGCTGATCGCTTTCTGATATGAGGAAGAGAGTAGAAAATATAAATCTGAGTCAATAACCTAAGCCATTGGATGGCGCCGACATTATCAAGTGGGCAATGCAGGTTCAGTTCTCGGGCTGGGCTGCAGAGAGACACAGCCGCCTCTCCAAACAACTTTGACAGCTCAGGTTCAGGGGGCTTACACCTGTGGAGAGTGCAGGACTCTGGTGCTGAGAAGTCTAGGAAGGTGAAAAAGGAGAGGTGGTAAAAAAACAGAAAACTTTCAGGCTGGTTGTGAATGAGGCCTCATGCTGGAACTCTGTTCCGACTGAGCTGGGAACGTAAAGGAACCAGACATAATTGTCAGACACACACACAACCACGCATCCACACACACACACACACACACACACACACACATCCACACATCAAACTAGTATCCCTTTCTTCCCCCATGAAAACAGTCTGCTCAGACTGCATTTCTATGTATACAACAGAGCAAAACCAGGACTGGTTGAGAAATTTCAAGCTTACCTGGGTGAAACGTGACCCCCATGTATATAACAGCGCAAAGGTCCTTACAAGAATATCTCAGGTTCACCAAATGCTGCACTTCCGTGTCAAGAGATTTTATTAGGTTTTGTCAATAACACAATAGTGCCGGAAAGTCAAGCATCCATTCTGGCACAAGCAATAAGCAACAGAGGTGGAAAAGAAAGCAATTCCAACCGGGAAACGGCATTCATAATAAGCAACTCAGCCAACAAGTTCCAACTCTTATTAACCCTTTGCTTCAGGTATGTAATGGGTGTGAACAAACAGGAATCAGAACAAAGGAAAATAACATGTTCACCCCTCCCCCAAATCTCTAATGCATTCAATACAGGAATGAGAGCTTGAGATGAGCAAATAAGCGCATTATCCAGCGAAAGACTTTAGCCAGAAATTTCACATCCAGTGGTAATGGAAAACACAAGTATGCATAATGGAAGTAGAGATAGGATGTCCTACCTCCTTCAAGTAACCTAGTTCAGAAAGAAATTTGAAACAGCCAGAAATGTATGTGGTCGGTCCCTTAATTCTCAAGTCATTTTCTCTATACTGTGTGTTCCATACTTTTTGGCGCTATTTGAGTTAAATGGGAGGGAAGGACTTTTCCAGTATCTTCCAAAGATGCTCCTGACCACTAGCCAAAGGATAAGTGTTAAATCCAGGATAGTAAATGGAATTTCAGAGTTGGTGATCCACAAGAGCATAACACGTGTCTCGTTCCAAAAATCCTGGATACAAGAGCAAACCCACCACATATGGATAAATGAGCCTGTGGAGTTAGATGGGTAACAGCATAATCCCAAGGAATTGGCAACTCACCAGTTCATTGCTGTGAGATAGTATACTTTCTGACTAGGACTGGTACTGGACTGTGCTTACCAAGCTAATGAGAAAGAACACGTAAAGGCATACTGGCCCTCACCCTCCCTCATACAGACTTCTGTAATATTATTTACCAAGGACTACCTCAGTCAACACTTCTCCCTCTTCGAAATGCTCTACACACCGCTACACGGACCATACAAGGTGCAAAAAAAGTATGACCACATCACCCCCATCCTAAAACAATTACACTGGCTGCCACTTAACAGAAGAATAAATTACAAATGCATCCTCCTAATTCACAAAGCACTCCACTCCCAACATGAAACTTGCTTCAGATCCCTACTACAGAAAACATAAACATCCAGGCCACGAAGATAAACCACAAGCAACAAACTCATCATACCACAAAACAAACGTAAATATAAACAACAAACATGCTGCAGAGCATTCGAGCTATACATGCCATCTCTATGGAACTCTCTCCCTTACACCCTGAGAAACATCACCAAGCTCCCTACGTTCCGGAAACACATAAAAACCCACCTATCCACTGAATACTTTGGCTCCTCCACCTAACTCCTACAACACAACCACAATAAACACACAGATGTAAATAGTTGTTTTACATCAGTTAAAATATTAAAGGATGTCTGTATTGTGGTGAGGCAGGTGCAGCACAGACCTGGGAAAGAGAAAAAAAAGAAGGTTTTTCTCCTAAGAGGGGGATGGGCTCACCTAAGCACAGGTCCCAAAATGAAAGTAATACTGAAACACACACTTGCAAGGCTAGCCTGAAGCCACACCCAGTCTCCAGGGCAACAGCAGGGAGAGAGAGGGTGGGGCCAGAAAGGGAAGCACGCTGGCAAACATTTAAACGTGGTCAGTCAGCAAGTGAGGGGAGAGAGCACAGCAGAGCTGAGAGAACTGGGAAAACCAGGAGAAGCAGACAGAACTGCCAAAGCGAGTGGCAGGGACAGAGAAGAGCGGGCAGAAGCTTGAGAGAGTTCCAGGACTATAGTTCTAACTCAGAAGCAAGCAGCTCAGACTCTGAGCCAGAAACGGAGCCTTTTAGAAAGCCTGACAAAAGGAAGGTTTCTACAAGCAAGGTAAACCAGACAGTACCTTTAAGTGATTCACTAAAGGGAAGGAAGTCTAGGAGCACTGACATTATTCCAGGGGGAAGAAGGAATGTTCATTGGGGAAAACTTTTTAAGCTTTTAAGGAAAGTGAAACTAAAAATCCCTGAATGTATCCCAGTCCCTGAGCCTTGTAGCACTGAGGAAGAAATGGAGGTGGAATTCTATAAAGGGGATTCAGATTCTACAGAAGTCTCAATGGAATGCTCATTGTGCATGAGAAGTGCTTAGAAAGCATTTATTAGATATTATAAAGAAAGCCAAGAAGTAGTTATGCTGAGCAGTTGATACTGTGAAGTGCTGGAAAGAGAGAGAAGTATCATTTTAAAGCTGAAATAGTACTTGTGCTATGAAACTGTTACAACAGCAGTTTAGTTCCTATGCTGAAAAGTAGAGCCTGTTTTCAAGCTTACCTGAAACCGCTGGGAGAAGCTAACAAGGTTAGCTGGACTTTACTTGCAACAGTGATTTTTCAACTGTGTTTGGTTTGGATGAAAAAGGAAACTTGTTTTGTTCAAAGACTGAAGGAAACTGATTTGTTATAGCACTGCTGAAGAACCTTTACAAAGAAGCTTTTTATTGGAGAAAATATCCTCACTTTCTGTTAATGGTTTGGAACCTTCTGCCAAGGTCCAATTTGCAAACTTGATGATTAAAATACAATTTAGAAATAAATTTTCCTGTGTTGGCCTATTTCCACTTGGACTGCTTTAACTGCCCCACAACTACACAATTAAGGGCCTCAGCTACCAGGCTGAAGCAAGACACAAGTAATATGGCCCACCGCCCCTACTAGGCACCCGCCTAGTAGGACAGCCGGCCCACAGTATCAGTTAAAATGTTAGATCAAAAAAGAAGTTTGAATGTTCAAGATGTTCACCATGTTATTTGTTTAACAAACGTTTCAATGTAAAATGTTCTGTTCTATGGAAATTGCTTTGACCTGGTGAAAAGCGGTATACAAATATAGCTAAATAAATACTGCCATATCTCCGCTCAAAAGGCATCCTGCTCCTGTGGACCTAGGTTCTCTTCCCATTTCTTGATATAACCAAAGACGGGAACTTACTGTGATAGCAAGAGGGTAATTTTCAGCAGCAGAAGTGGTTTAATTTACATGCCGGTGCTGCTGTCTGAATGAATAAGTATATTCAGTGCTGTTGGATATAAAGCCTGTAATGGTGAATATATGCTTTGTAACCTGGAAGAAGCTGAATAACACAAGGTCCCAGTATTAGGGTAGGATGCAAGGAAGAGGACGGCAGTGCCATTGAGAAGATGCTAACAAGTGTGTGTGCAACGGGGCTGATCAAACTAAAAGTTGAAATATTTGTTAGATTACTTTCCAAAGGATGACTTCCCTGAAGCAGATGGTTTATTGAAGCGCGTAAGCATGCCAGGGTAATGTCGGAAGTGAAACTGAAGAGCTGACTGAAGCGAAGCATTAAATAAACTGCTTTTGGTAATTTAAAGGATGGAACTGAAGAGCAGATTGTTGTTAAGCGTTTAAAAAAATGAATTCTGATGATTCAGATAATATAATAAAAATTTTAAAGTGATTGTGTATAAAATAAAAGGACTGCTCTAAGAGAATAAGCCAATGGGTAATGAGTGCTATTGAGCCTCTGCAGTCTAACAAAAAAATACTTTGATATATGGAAGGCGTATAGTATTCATTAACTAATAGAATATTAGTTCAGGAGTCTCCTCAAAAGCCACCTCTTCATCCAAGCGTATGGAACAGCCCCTCCCCGCGAGCTGCAGATTCCAAAGAAGCCTTGTCCTCTGGTTTTGGTTTATCTTTATGATCTTTTTCTTTCCTTTTCTCCTCTATCCTGTAATATATGGAGTTCCTTTCCTTTTTCCTACATGGGAGAAGTATTTCTTTTTATCATAAACCACTCTGTCTGCCTAGCAAAGAGGAGTATATCAAATCTAAATAAACCATAACCATAATATATGCATTGGCCATTGACTGATACCACTGCAATCTATTTAGTTCAGGCCTGCTATTTACAGACATTATGCGGATAGCACCCAAAAATCGACACTATCCTGATAATATTGGCATTCCACTCTCACTTCACCCCTTTACTATAGGCATAACGTTGGGCTAGTCGGAGAGATTCTTGGCCTGACACTATATATGTAAAGTGGAATTTTAGAAAGGAGCAGTCTGGGACTTCCAAGTCAAAATGTCTGAAATTCCATGAGAGGGCCAGCAGAGAAAGTGCGCACATGTAAATGCTTTCTAAAATCGATCAATCTCCACCCCAAAAAGATGAATGTTCCCACCAAAATGGAAGGGAATGGGGATTGCAGAATAACACACTGGACACATGCAGGTCAATGGTCGATTTCAGAAATGTGCACATGTGAAACTCGCAACATAGACCTGCCTGCAGGGGTATTTCAGAATGTGCACATGTGAAACTCGCAACATAGACCTGCCTGCAGGGGTATTTCAGAATGTGCATGTGTATCTGGCCTGCCAGCTTGTACATGGAGACATGCAGCACTGTGGCAGTTCATAAAAAGGTCTCTGTTTTTCCCTGTATGCCTCTTGGAGGGGCGTAATTTAGTGTAGGAGACAGAGACATTCCCCTCTTCTCCCTACTGTTGCTTGCTGGCCAAAATGAGCCCTTTTCATATGGCTATTAGTGCCCAGGGGCAGGTATAGACATAGTCGTGTCCGTTGGTGGGCACAGCCATGTGGCGACTGTACATATGTAACTTTTACAGACCACCCTGGATGCGTCTATGCCACACCCCCATGCAACATAGACATGATCGCGCCAGATACTTGTGAATTCGGGTCTGTCGGAATGGGCATTTTCAGATGTAAAAATCATGAATGGAGCTTCTAAGATGACCCCATAGTCTTTAAACATCTATAGATAACAGAGATATGTACTCACAGTGAATTATTACAGTTTGAAAATTCTCCCATCAGCCCTTATGTTTAGCTTCCTTAAATGATACCTTTCCATAGCCTGATGCGAATGAGTGAAGAGGGCTGCATGGTCTGTAATGGCAGCAAAGTATCAAATCTGGAAATCTTGAAAAAGTGAGATTTGCCTTCCTCGCCCCACAGTGACACTCCTCATGTCCACGAAAGCACCATTAAGCAAAAACCAGGAAAAGGCAATCAAGCATATACTCATCTCTGGGGGATGCCAAAGGGTTTTCCCCGCATTCGCCATTTATTTATTTATTTAGCTGTATTTATATCCCGCTTTTCACCGGGTCAAAGCGGTCAATTGGGGGATACATTTAACATGAGGGGATATGAGACACATACGCTAATACTTACAGGGAACATGGGCAATGGAGGGTTAAGTGGCTTGCCCAAGACCACAAGGAGTGCCTACAAGACTAGAAATCCCAGTCCTTCCGGCCTGAGATTGCTGTCCCCAGGTGGGACTTGAACCCCCGGCCCGAAGTACCTTGTCCTAACCACTAGACCACTCCTCCCCATGCAATTTCCCAACCCTTTCCTGGAGGCACACTTGATTGGCTGGTATTCAGGATTGCCATAATGACTATTCATGAGATAGATTTGTATACTTCAACCGGGTCTCTTTAGTCATTACACGGGACTTACTCAGGGGGAAACAACAGCGCGCAGTCCCCAGCTTAATGTGTCAGACCAGCGGGTGCATCAGTTTCCCAGATGTGCCGGGCACTTCATTTCCCTGCCTCGGGATCCCTCACTCTCCATGGCCTGCTTCTTTTACAAGAGAATGTGTGTGTTTGATTCCATATGAGGCACTGAGCGACTTGCCGCTGCAAACTCCTCTTGCTGTGTATAAAATGCCGCAGGTAGGGAAAGGCGCTCCGACGTGCTGAATGCATCTGTGACAGCAGGTATTGATGTCATGTATCTTCATGGTGGCATTGACGCCTGTATTTCCAGTACGAGTCAAACGTTACCCACAGGCATTTGAAGTGAGAGAATAATTCTGCATGTACCGAAGGTCAAAACTGTGTAAGTGCAGAAGATGCAGCCTGAAGAGCGAGCAATGGCCAAGCAATTTGAAAGTTACAGTGGCTACATCTGGAGCCTCCCTATCACCCCCAAGGATAGTGAGGCAATGTGCACACAACTGAATGTCTACCCAGGCCTTGATCGGATTATGCGAGGGAGTTTATGATAAAATAAATTCTGAGCGTTTATGAGCTGAACTGATCCAGAGGTAAATTTGGTTTAAGGATAGCAAAGCATTTGCGGGGAAGGGGGGATTTGTTTCAATTTAACAGCTGTTATGAAGGATTAATTAGACATAACAGACCCATTATTCATCTGATTTTGTGCAAATAGCCAAACCAAGGCTCATTGCAGTAGAAAGCTGGAATATTAAAACTGCTTGCTTAGAAATCTAAATATGCGTACACCTGAAATGCATGCAAATAGAATTTCCTCAAATTTGCAAACATCAATTGTATGTGATGGAACACAATGAATTAATATTGTACCACTTCATAGGCGCCTCCCACAGTGTTACAAACTATTGTGGCAAATGGCAGAGAGAGCGACGAGCTGCCAAGCCCTTTTGTACAGCTCTGACTCAGGGCCCTGGGCAAAGGTGATAATGCGGACGCTACAGTCTCATGTCATCCGCTGAGCCTCGGGGCTTTTAACAGCTTCTAGGATGGAAACCATGGACAAGGCAGACTGGAATGCCGCAGGCCGCTGTCATCGAGAAAGGAAGCACAGTAGATTGACTTGTTTTCCCATATTGTCGCTGATTAAACAACCCCAATAATATTTGCACTCAAGAGTCTGCTTCTGGGTGTTTCTTGAGTTTGTCATCTCTGGTTACTAATGCTTCTTCCTTTCCTGCTTAGAATCCCGAGACTTAGGACCCCTTTTACTAAAGCCTCTTAGTTGGGCAACGTGAGTGTTAATGTGCGGCAACTGGCAGCAACACACACATGAACATGTCTGCCATTGCAGGCTAAAACGCACGTTAATCAGCTATCGCAGGATGGGGCGGGGAATGGGAATAGAGTGGGTGTGGACAGCGCATTACTGCCGCCTGTTCAGTGGCAACGCAGCTCCTAATGTGACTTCACCTAACGACTCCTCTATAGGAGTCATTAAGTGAACCTGCCTTGGCGGAGCACATGTTAGACAAGCCCATCATGCGTTAGCTGCTGGGAAGATGTTGGTCAGGCCCCCAACAGTTAATGTGGAGGCTTTGCAATTAACTTGCATTGTCATGTTAATTGCAAATCCTTAATAGGCTGTAGTAAAGTGGGCCTTACAGAATTCAATCAAAGTTCTTTGGATTGCCATTAAACTGTAGCCACGTAGATCAGTGGCAGTTCTGCGTGCTATTTGGATTACTCCGCTTGATTCTTAGGCCCAACTTCTGCTGTCTAGTCCTTCTGTGGTGAATGCTGCAGAGGTGGCGCTCACAACCCCTAGGGGGAGTCACAGCCATTGCACGATGATAACACCAAAGTCAGGGCATCCATGAACAGGGTTCCAGAAGAAAAACTATTTGTGGCCCTCGGCCAGTGACAGGCTGTGCAGTGTCTGAGCTAGATGACTGGATGAGTTCTACAATGGGGAAAAATCGGTGTAGTTGTGAATAAGGCTCATGATACTGTAGGCTAGCCAAGACTGGTTCTGACTGAGCAGGAGGAGACTGGAAGGCCAAAAAAAATTGTGTATAGGCTTTAAAACCACAGAATGCCTTCAAAGTTATGAGAGCAATAGAAACTCAATAGCATTGTGGCCTATTTTCCTCCAAAAGATTCTAGAAATCGCTTTGAGAACTCTCTAGAAGGACTGTGGCTTATAAATTATTTCTAACAACAAAAAATGCAGTTAGACTGCTCACCTGTGAGGAGAGTCTCTCTTACTAACTAACCAATGCCAGCACCTGATGCAGTGTATCCGTGTATTTGGAAGCCAGATTGTGCCCTTCTCTCTAGAGACCTTTCCCTACCTGACCTCATATGTCTTTGGCTGCAAAAGAGCCATAGGCAGATTAGACAGTAGCCCAGGTGCAGACTTATGGGGAAGGGGGTCGCAGCAAAACAGCACACCATGACCCACCACACAAGCTCAAAGAGCCATCACACCTTTAATTATTTTGTCTTCACAGCCTTTGTTTGCACAAATAAACTACCAGCCTAAATACTACTTTCCACCTTTATTTGTGTTTTAGGCTTTATGTATTTTAATGGCTCGCTTTACTTTGTCTACACCTTTGACAGGACTGAATAGACACATTTCATCTTTATTCCTAAGACGTAACCTGTGGTACAGGTTAGAGAGGGGGGAGAAAGTTACTCTGCTCCCAAATCCAACCCTACTCTCCTATTTTTCCCTTTGTCTCGCAGCAGTGGCATTCCAACGACACTGGGTGCCGAGAGTAGATGCCGTCCCCTGGGATGATGCCCCTTGCCAGGCCCTCATAGAGCAGGTATGCATGGCTTGCCACTCTGCCTCCTCTCCAGGCCCAGGGGCTGTTCCCTCTTGGCAAAGACTCATGAGAACAGCTGCACCACAAGACGTAGCCAGGCGGGAACAGCCCCTGGACCTCGAGAGGAGGCAGAGTGGCAAGCCAGCAATAGTATGCCAGGAGGGCCTGGAAGTGGCACCCCCATCCTGGCTGGCACCTGAGGTGGGCCGCACCCACCGCCCCTCACCCTTGGTACACCACTGTCTGTTAGATAAATGTTCTTCAGTATTGTTTAAATGTGTGCTGTGCTGACATTCAAATCTCAGGAGGGAAAGGGAGGAGCATGAAAAGCTTAAGGTTTCTAAGAGTGCCTTGCACCAGCCTTGCCGCACAACAGTTTGAGCTCATGCAGGTGGACATACATCCTCCTTGTCATGACAAGCAGTGTCATAAGGACACATGCAGCCACCCTTTCTTTCCCAGTCCCTCTGATCCCCCGCTGAGGTCTTCTACAGTGTGGCAGGCTGTGATCCAAAGATGTGTGTGATAAGCACTCTGCATGAATCCACTGTCCTTCAGGGGGCAGCACTGATCTCGACCATCACTCCAGCGCCTGGCATTGCTGGCAATGGCTCGTTGCCACTACTTCTACTACTACTACACCTTCTTAGCATTTCTCTAGCGCTACAGGGCATAGGCAGCACTGTACAGAGACATGTCAGAGATAGTCCCTACTCATCAGAACCAATGAGCTAGTCAAGACAGACAACACAGCTGGGGACGAAATATATCAGGGGGAATGGTAAGAAAACACACAGGAGGTGATCGGGATCTGAAGGCAGGTTTAGGCAGCACTGTACATATACATGTAGAAAGACAGTTCCTGCTTGTCAGAGCTTACAAAGACAGACAATACAACAGCTGAGAATAGGGGTACAAGAGGAAGAGGAAGGAGATACGTGGAGGACGAAGGATAAAGATCCAAAAGCTGCCGCAAAAAGGTAAGCTTTTAGCGTGGATCTGAAAATGGGCAGATGTACAGACTCAGGTAGTTTGCTCCAGGCATAAGGGGCAGCAAGCTGAAAGGATCGAAGTCTGGAGTGTCAGTGGGAGAAAAGGGCACAGAGAGAAGCAAGCCTTGAACATTCCCGCACTGCGGACGTCTATAGAACTGGTTTCTAAAGTGGCTCTGGGGACATCTCCATGATTTGCACATTCCTGTGCCCATTTTGACATCCATTTCACTCGTAGAGCTTCTAAATTGACTGCCTAGTAAATAATAAACCAGTTGGTAGTCTTAGGGCCCCTTTTACTAAAGTGTGCTGTGCAGTCAACATGCATTTTAGCAAGCAATAACGGTCGGCCAGGTCTGCGGTAACTGTTGCCATGCTGGCATGACAGTTACCACATGCTAATTTCAGCAGTAATGGCACATTGCGCAATGGGGTAGAGACTGGTCAGGTTAGGGGAGAGGAATGAGTGTAGCGAGCACTTTGCAGTTAGGCTGGGGGGCAATTGCAGTTAGGATGGCTTTCTTTACTGCCTCCTCAGTGGGTGGTGGTTAAGTTCATCCGTGGTAATTGCACATGGGTCCAATGCATATTACGGGACATGTCCTTATGGTAACTGCTGAGAACACACTGATCATGCCCCTGACGTTTACAGTAGAGCTTGCATGTGACATGCATTCATTTTTTGCACTAAATGTGTAGTAAGTGCATAATCTGGCTGCAATTTAGTAAAAGGGCCTCGGATTCTTGGGGGGAAAGTGACAATAACGGCAGCAGTTGTTTCCCACAAGACTGTCCTTCAGTTATTAGTGTGTCACTCTGACATGTACACTATGGCTACTGCGGAGCACAGAAGTGAAACAAGGGCAGGGTGGGTTATGGATCACGTTGATATCATCTTTGAACAAATGTCCTTTTTTTTTTTATCAAGCACTGAGTGCAGTCCGTTAAAATCAATGGTGGCCAAAATGCATCCCATGTAATCACAGACAAAAGCAGCCAAAGACTTTATTTTCAGAGAAGAAAATGGAAATTCCCTATTTTATATATCATGATGAAAACCAAAAAAATGTTCAGTTCTTCCTAGACGTCATCCCCCAGGCATTATTTTCCCAACAAAAGAGCCTGATAGCTGTATTTGAGCAATAAATGCCTTGGAAGGCAGGTTTGACGTGGATCTAAAGATGGGGAAGTCCTATTCTTAATTACTAAAGCCCTTATGTGGAGAAACCTTTCCTGCCACAGGTGCTGCTCTTTTTATTTGACAGGTAGCCTTCAGTCCATTTAGCATTAGAGGGAGTGTGTCGGGGGTATCTTTGCCAGAGGGCAGCAGAACACTTTTGGTTTGGAGGGCCCAGTGTCCAACCCTGTCCCCAAGCTCTCTAGTTGACCCTTGGGTCCCATCCCATTCCACTGCCTTGTGTGTAGTGCAGGGTTACAGAGTTTGAGAATTTGTAACAAAATCCCCACATTCTTACTGAATTCTGATCCCTTCTGGATTCTCTTCAGGGAAGCAGCGCTCCTGTTTCTCCCCAAGAATTTGCAGTTCATCTTTTCCTAATGTACCACCTAATCTTTTGTGTTTTTCAAATGTAAATATTTGAACATTAAATAGAGAGGCAGAGATGCATTTCCTGGGAAATTGGATTTGAAGTCCCTTGTAATCTTGTGCAAGGGTATAGTGCTCCCAATTCTCTCGCCTTATGCTCCAGATCCCATCCCATTGGTTTTCAGATGTGAATGGACAGTTTAACTGCAATGTATAAAGCAGAATCGTATGTACATAAGATTCTGTACAACGAAAGTTCCCCATGCAGGCCTGACTGCTGTCAGCTTCAACAGGAAAAGCTGACAAGGTTGGTAGATGACTTTTCTCTCTCACACAAAAGCCGTGATTGAGGTCGGCTTGACCTTATAGTCATTTCTCATTTCCAATCCAAGCACCTCAACCACAGCCATTGGGAAAAGCAGCCCCCCTCCTCTAATGCACAGGCACAGCAGCGCAAACCGACACCCCCTCCCCCTAGCAGCACAAAAGGAACCGAAGCAATCCTGGAGAGATCAGTCCAATCGGTATTGGGGGACTGGGGCACTGGGGCTAGGACTAGAGGTTAAAGTCGCCTCGCACAGACGACGCTTCCAGCACTGCGTCCAGCCTTTCATCTGGATGGGGAAAGGGGGCGGGGCGAAGATTTCGAGGGCGGGGCGGACCGGGCCAGCGTGCGCTCTACGGCTTGCGATTGGCGGGCGAGGGGAGCAGAGGACCGTCGCCGCCCCTATGGGAGAAGGGGGATTTGCCGATGGAGCGTGAAACGGGCTGCTGTGACTTTCTGCCTTCCTGATCACACTTCCACGGCGCCCAGAGTAAGTGGCGGATTGAACTTTTCTTCTTCCCTCTCCTCCTGCGTCTTTCCTTCCAGCGCGCTTCGTCTGCTTTACGGATCCATGCTCCGATCCCTGTTGAATTCCTGCCTCGCTGCTGGAGTTACTTTCTCCTCGCCTGTCTTTTTATTTTCTCTGCCCTCTTTCCTTTTCACTTTGCCGCCCCTGGGCTCGAGCGTTCCATGTGAAGGGGAGCAGGGCGTCGGTACCTGGTTGCTAGACTCGACTCCCTGACTGCGCTCGGGTTTCGGGATTTGTCTCGGAGGATGCAGCGGTTTTGCTGGATGTGTGTAATTATCAGCCAGTGGCTTCTGCAAAAGGTAAGACGGTGACCGAGGGGGCCAGGGCATAGCCGGAACGTACAAACTCTGAGACCAAAATGTTCACGAATAACGTGTAGGCTTTAAGGATAAGGTGGGAGAGAAACGGAAACGTGAATGTGCCCGACGAGGGTTGGCAGAAATGTGTGCCATGGTTTCCTGCGTGGGGGTTACCCTTGTGGGATGGACTTTGATTCTCCTGAGGCTGAATTTAAAGAAGTGAAGCGATCCACGGAAGGATTTAGAAGGAGACATGCACTATGATCGCTCAACAATACTAGTGATACATGGGGCTCTCCAGCTTTGTGTTTGATCAAGATAACTTTTTTAATGATAAACGGGAATTGCGATATTCTATTTCAGTTGGGCTTTTTTGAGGCAAAGAAAAGTATGGAGATGTTCTAGAATAAAGCACACTGGAACTTACATTCTGGGCTCAAATGCTGATGCGTGTAAATAAAGGAAAAGTTAACAAACGGGGTCCAATTAAACAGGCAAACAAGGTTCTTGGGCTGTGCAGAGTGTCTAAACAGCATTTTTCTAATGAAAACTAAAGTGCGATGAAATGGTAGTTGTTCTTTGCATTTGGAGACCGATTATGACAAGGCATTCGTTTGTTCTTCCAGGTAATTTCTTTGAGGATAATAAACTCTTGCATAGGATAGATCTCTGATAGAAAAGACCCGTCAGAGCATTCCTATCCACTCACCAGAAGCCACTATGCAGGAGAAACGGCTAATGGCATTTATTTTCGGACTGGCCTTGAAAAGCGTTGTAATGTCCTTTTCTTTAAAATATCCCTCAAGTTTGCTTTTACAGTGTGATGCGCGAAAGCCCTTTGATGAGGGGAGGGAGGGTGTGAGATGGTCGTACGTGGATGTGTTAGCGCTCACGGATAGAGGGTAAGTTACTACCGCGAGCTGCTGCGGAGAGAAGTCAAGACCCGTGGAGTAAAGTCTTGCTGCTGCAAACAAGTAAAGGGGAAAGGACTGACAACAGATCTCGTTTGAAGAGTACAAGCAATATCCGCACTATAGAAGCTCAATGCAAGCATCAAGTCATTGCTGGCTCCTCTTCTTCCAAGTATTTATTTATGTTGATTCCCTCCCCCTTGTAGAGGCTGCAGATTAATTGGAGAGAATCTATTGAAAGATTTACAATCCTGAAAATGATGGAAGTGGCTGGAAAAAAAATCTGACGGTTTGGTAGCAACGTCCACCTTTTTAGATTTCTGAGCCGATCTGGTGTCTTGATGGATGTAGTGGCTCGGAGGTGAGGAGAGGGCTATCCCTTGACTGCTAGACAGGGCACAAGCTTACTGAGAGGGGAAGACACTTGAGTAGGTTTGGAATCTTTGGAGAGAAGGACCTGGGGTCTTCTCTTTGATCACAGAGAGTTATTATATACATTGATTTCTATTATGCTGATGGTTTTTGGCACCGTGTACCAGCTCAGTAAAAAGAAACCGTAGGGCACACCTCTTGCTAAAAAATACTACGGAGTAGGTTTATGTTGGCACTGAGAACTCGAAAAGCTGCCAGGGAACACCAGTGCCCTTACATCTTTATTGGGGTATCTAGGGTGCTGCAGTGCTATAATCCTCAGATTGTTTAACATACACCCTGTGTTGCTCTGTTTAGTTTTAGTTGATAATTTCAAATGTTAATTTATGTTGAAAAAATGCTCAAGGTGATGTCTGAGAGCAACAAGTACACCTGCCCATCTTGCAGATATCCCTTAGAATTTATTATTTTTTGTACATGAAGGGGGAGCCTTAGTTTTGTTTGTGCTTCTTTCTTTTTTTTCAGTTTTAAGCAGAAAATTATTTCAGGTGTGAAGATGCATTTTAGATAGGAGGTGGAGATCATAAATGAGGCATCGAAGTCACCATGTTTACAGTTGTTCTGATATTTTAGAAACAGCTCTGCTAAAGACTGAGCCATTTTCTAAAATAAGGAGGTGCAGGAATGTAGGGGGGATGCAGTGGGGAGCCATTTCACAAATATACATTTTGGAAAAATCAACAGGGGAAATCACGCAGCTTATATGTGTGCGTGCTGACATTTACACGCATGTGTTCTGAAATGCCAGCGCTTACGTGCGTATCTGAGCCATTTTGCAGACAGAGGCCTGTATTTTGACCTCATTTCAATTTGCAGGGGGAAATAAATACTGTGAGATTAAGGGGCAGTATCCCCCTTAATCCCCCCCCCCCTGTAAAGGACTGGCTGAGATGAGTGTTTTTAAAATCCCTGTTTGTGTCGGGGATCAGATGTAAATCTGGACATTGGGCCTTACATGTGCATTCCCTATATGAAATGGGGAATACACATGTAGATTTGTGTTCCTGCTCAGGCCGTGTCCCAATCTGTGCACGTTGGATGTAGTATGTGGGTATAATAGACCATTTCTGCAATGGCCATTTACACGTGGATGCAGTTGATAGGTGAATTTGCTTGATTATACACATGTAAATTATGAGTAAGGCTTCTAAAGTAATCCCCTAAATGTCTTGGAGAGCTGGGACCGAGTGTGAAGCTGAAGAAATTATGGTCATCAGGCTAGGTGTGACTGACTCCTTTTCTTTCATGCATGCCTGCCCAAACAGAATGTGGACAGCAGTATATTCCAGAAGCTTTTTTCATTATAAGGGCAGTGTATAGGTGAGGCTTCTGCCCTCTTTACACCATATTCAGATCTTGCCGATGAACATCGATCTATGATAAGAGACTTTATTTTTCTGTGTAGCTATCTGAAAGACATCAAGTTGTATAACATAGTAACATAATAAATGACGGCAGATAAAGACCAACATGGTCCATCTAGTCTGCCCAGCACGATGGCAAGAGTAGGTGCACCTGCCGCTCCGTGCAGGCCACTCCTCCCCACGTACGTGTTTAGGGTTGAACCCACCACTCCATGCAGGACACCCCTATTTGTTGAGAAATTAGATGGTTCCGTTTATTTTGATTTTATCCTTTTGCTGTAAAGGGATCCACTGTGTCTGTCCCATGCCATTTTGAATTCCGTCACCGTGTTTGCCCCCACCACTTCCATCGGGAGGGCATTCCAAGCATCCACAACCCTTTCTGTGAAAAAGTATTTCCTGACATTGCCTTTCAATTTACCACCTTGCAGCTTCCTGTTATGCCCTCTAGTTTTACAGCTTCCCCGTCTTTGGAAGAGGTTTGTTTGTTCATTATTTCCCTTTAAGTATTTAAAGGTCTGAATCATATCTCCCCTGTCCTCCAAAGTGTACATGTTTAGGTCTTCAAGTCTCTTCTCATAAGGCTTCTGACGCAGGCTCCAAATCATTTTGGTTGCCTTCCTTTGAACAGTTTCCAGTCTTTTTACATCCTTTGCAAGATACGGTCTCCAAAATTGAACACAGTATTCTAAGTGAGGCCTCACCAGTGACTTGTACAGTGGCATAAGTACCTCTTCCTTTCTGCAGGTGATTCCTCTTTGTTTGCAGCCCAACATCCTCCTGGCTTTTGCCACTGCCTTGTCGCACTGTTTTGCCACCTTGAGATCTTCAGAAATAATCACACCAAGGTCTTTCTCCTGATCCGTGCACAGCAACCTCTCGCCCCCTATCGCATACAATTCCCTTGGATTTCTGCTACCCAAGTGCATGACTCTGCACTTCTTTGCATTAAATCTTAATTGCCAAGCATTAGACCATTCTTCCAGCTTTTGTAGATCTTTCCTCATGTTAACCACTCCCTCGGGGGAGTCCACTCTGTTGCAAATTTTTGTGTCATCTGCAAAAAGTCAGACTTTTCCATTCAGTCCTTCAGCAATATCACTCACAAATACATTGAACAGTGCCGGGCCCAGGACCAACCCCTGGGGCACCCCGCTAATCACCTTCCCTTCATCCGAGTGAGCTCCATTTACCATCACCCTCTGTCGTCTGTCAGTCAACCAATTTCTGATCCATCTTAGGATCCATCCCCAAGCTACCGAGTTTATTGATAAGCCTCCTATTGAGGAACAGTATCGAAGGCTTTGCTGAAATCCAGGTAGATGACATCCATCGCATGCCCCTGATCTAGCTCCCTGGTCACACAGTCAAAGAACTCAATCAGATTTGTTTGGCAAGATCGTCCTTCGGTAAAACCATGTTGCCTCGGGACTTGCAACCTGTTGGCTTTGAGAAAGTTCACTATTCACTCTTTCAGGAGCTCCTCCATGACTTTTCCCACCACCGAGGTAGGGCTCACAGGCCTGTAGTTTGACACTTCTTCCCTGTCACCACTTTTGTGTAGAGGTACGACATCAGCCATTCTCCAGTCCTGAGGAACCTCTCCTGTTTACAAGGATCAGTTGAAAACATCCTTTAAGGGCCCTGCAAGAACCTCTCTGAGCTCTTTCAGTATCCTGGGATGTATCCCATCTGGTCCCATACACTTTCAGTTTTGCAAGTCGTTCTAACACCTCATCTTCTGTGAATGGTGTGGTAACTACTTCTTTTGCATTTTTATATTTGGGAGTCACAGGTGGTCCTTCTCCAGGACTTTCTTTAGTGAAAACAGAGCAGAAGTATTCATTTAGCAATTTCGCTTTTTCAATGTCACTTTCCATGAGTCCGTTCGCCGCATTTCTGAGTCCTGCAATTCCACCTCTGATCTTCCTTTCCCGAATATACCTGAAGAAGGTTTTGTCATCACACGTCACATCTTTAGCCATCTTTTCCTCTGCTTTTGATTTTGCTTTCCTTATTTCTCTCTTTGTCTCTTTGAGTTTGATCCTGTATTCATTTCTGTGTTCCTCTGTTTGCAAGCTTTTGAATTTTGCAAAAGCTGTGTTTTTGCCTTTATTTGAGCAGCCACTTCTTTGGTAAACCAAATAGGTTTTCTTCTCCTCTTGTTTTTGTTTACTTTTGTTACATATTTGCCCCTTTTATTGCCACCTTTAGTTAAGCCCATTGCAATTCCACTTCCCTTATTATCTTCCACCCTGTCAGCTCCTCCTTTAGGTACTCGGCCGTTTTATTGAAGTTGGTGTTTTTGAAGTTTAGGACTTTGAGCTTGCTATGTTTGGCCTGTACCATGGCTTTTATCTCAAACCACACCGTAGCATCTTTTTATTTACAAAAGATGTATGTGTATTATTTTGGATGAGTTCCCATTCACAGCGCTGACCCCAGCTATACCTAAACAAACAGAACCTTTTCTCGAAAGATCCAGATTATCCTCTGTGTTTGAATATGCGGCTGGGGATCGGTGGTTTCAGCACTCCAATCAGAGCTCATGTGCAAACTAAATGAGATTTCTACTTACTGATCATAGACAGAGGACTGTTCTATCAGGGATCTAGGTTCACCATGAACTACATGTTTCCTCAGAGAGTGCCCAGGAATCTTTAGAATTAACAGTCAAAAATATCAAGTTGGAAATACCATTTGTTTGTCTCAGTGTTTTTCTTTATTTGCGTTAAAACCCCCAACTCGTATTCCATAATTTGGTCTTTTGAACTGTAAAGCGCTGAGATGGATTGGACTGTAGAACAGTGCATAGCAAATGATGGTGCTCTCTTTTTATATACTGTGCCATCAGGGCAGCGAGCTGAGTTCCCAACTGTGGTGACTAGTCAGCTGCGGTGGTTAGCGGGCTTATTTTTAATGCCATATCTGGGTATTTAGGCTCACTATCCAGATAGTGGGTGGTAATAAACATCTGGATAATGAGTCCATTGCAGGTTTATATCCAAATAGCAGCAATATCCAGTCTGTTATCCGGATAAAGTCTGGGACTCCCCTGACTCTGCCAACTCTGCTGCAGTCTTGTACGGCCAGCGTCGGGGCTGTCGGTTATGTTTCAGCAGCAGTACCCAGATAGTGCCGCTCAGCGCATCTTTCCTAGAAAAAAATGATGCCAACACTCATGTGCAGGGCTCTTTCCCGAATACATGAGGACCACAGGTCCGTTTTAGCAGGCAATGAAAAGGTGCCGGTACTCCGTACCCCTTAAAAAAAAAAGTCCTGTTGCCGCTGAAAATATCTGGATAAACCCGGCCAGTTACACTTATTCAAATAGGGGGTGTTGTTCAGCAGCAAATATCCGGAGAGCATCGAGCTGATGGTTTCTTGCCAAGATTTTAGCATGTGGAAGCATCATATAGCACAACCGGGGCATGTGCCCTTCCCGGATGCTTCCTCGGACTCACATGGCAGAAAGGAGCACATCTAATTTATTCAACTACAATTACAACTGGAGCTGAAATGAAAAAAAGATGCTGCAGCATAGTAACCCTGTCCCAGCAGATCTAGGCATCCAAGTAGCAATCCAGAGAGTAGTAGATCTTTGCAATGTGACTACAATGACATTAAATGGTGCACATTGACACCGTTATCTTATTATCTACCACATTTTCTGAGAATACATAGAACTCTAGGTTTTATTTTGAAAACAGAGTAAATCAGTGAGAAAAATCGACATCTTGTTTTAGGAAACATAGCACACAATACAAACCACTGGCTGATTGCAAAAGAGATACATAAAACTTGTGGTCCTTGATCTAGGCCTATTGGATGGAGAGCTAAGGCAAAACTTCAGAAACTGTTGACCACAGGCAGCTGAACTCTTGTTTGATCAGAAATTTGCTGAAAATAAAGGAAAACAAATCGGAAACCTGCAGGGAAGCGCTAACCAGATTCAAAGTTTTATTTATTTATTTACATTCTCTTATATACCGTGCTATTCTGCATCAGTGCAGTTTACATTGAACAAACTGAAATTACATTGAACAGGGCATTATAACTTGGAGATAACTATTTACAGGGAACATGGGCTATGGAGGGTTAAGTGGCTTGCCCAAGACCACAAGGAGCACCTGTGGGACTAGAAACCCCAGTCCTTCCGGCCCAAGGTTGCTGTCCTCTAGTGGGATTTGAACCCCCGACCTTCTGGCCTGGAGTACCGTGCCCCAACCACTAGGCCACTCCTCCACTCCAAAAAGTTGTTCTTTTTGTCTTAAGATGAACTAAGTGCTAATTTCCCCAAGTGCACAGGCCTGGATTTAGGCAGAGGCATCAGAGGCAACTGCCTAGGGTACCACATTTTGAAGGTATGACATACTTGGGCTAAACAGGTATTCCACTGGCTTTAAAACCACTCTCTAGTCTCGTTTATGGGCACCAACATCTTTAATCAAGCCCTGCACATTCTTTGACTCTTTCTTCCACTGAGCCTTAGAAGTATAGGTCAACAAAGCAGAAAAATATGTTGATACCTTCTTATTGGACTAATAATACATTTCCTGACTAGCTTTTACAATTCACTCTCTTCCTTAGCTGCACACAGGCTCCTCTGAGCCCAAATTCTTGTCTCCATGCTCTCTGATCTCATTACTTCCAGTCAAGGCTCTGCCTTTCTACCTCTTGTCTCTGGTAACTGGCAGCAAGAATGTGCCCCTACCTTGAGTTCAAAATCGGGAAAATACTGAGAGATATTTCTTTTTGTCCCTAGCAAAGACTTCTTAGGGTGCTATTAATGTGAGAACCAACCTGAACCACGCTGCATCTTTTGAAGAGATTCCCTCTTCTTTTGTTTATTTAAAAGCATTTATGAGTCAAAAATGTAGTCCTCGGGGGAGTACAACACATCATCAAAACAAGCATCATAAATCACAAACAATAGTTATCATTATACAATCGTAAAATCTGTATAAAACTGATACAGATGTAAAACAATGAGTGAGAACATGGGACGTCAAACACCATTCATTCCTCCTGGATATGCCTGTATGCCAGTGGTTCTCAACCCACTCCTCAGAACACACCTAGCTAGTCAGGTTTTCAGGATAACCACAATGAATATTCATGAGAGAGATTTACATACACTGCCTCCATTGTATGCAAATCTCTCTAGTGCATATTCACTGTGGTTATCCTGAAAATCTAACTGGTTAGGTGTGTCCTGAGGGAGTTGAGAACCCCTGCTGCATACTGAAGGTCAGGGCACACCAGTGATGTTAAGACTCATTTTGGTGACCTGGATTTCCAGGTATCTCCATTGAGATGTCAGGAAGCCATAAGCTGTGGAAAGAACAACTTTTTGGGCAAAACACAGCTGGAGCATTTTATTTTGGCTCTTCTATTTCAGAATAATTGAGAAAATTTAGGGCAAAGACATTGGGTGCACAGAAGATCTGAGCAACACAAATTCTTAGTGCTGGGGTCCTGTGGGCAGCACAGCAGCCGCTTCCCTGACTGAGTACTGCTGTGGCCTTGGTCACGGAAATGGTATCGGCGTTCAAGATGGCCAAGGAAACCCTGACCTTACGTCTGGTGACTGGTTACTTCTGAACTCTGTTCCCTTATAAATAGTTTCTTCAGTACCTGCTTGGGCTTTACAATCTGGCTCACAAAGCCTCTTAAGGATGCTTTTGGTCTCAGTGGTTCGCAATGAAAGCACGTGAGCAAGAGCTTTGTCAGTTATCGGTCTCAAATGTCATTTGCTGTTCATAGTATAGACAATGACTGACTTAGTTTTTAGAAAGAGTGTAAAAGCTCACTTCTGCTGGCTTGTCCTTGAGATACTATTGAATTGTGTTTTCTTTTGCTGCTGTGTGTATATTGCACGGTGAGTATGTCACTTTTGGTTATGTGTGTTCCTCTGGGAACTGCCTAGAAATATGTCGATGGGTGGGTAATAAATGCAATTAAATCAATCAATCAATCGGAGTAAAGCTGGAGATGAAGTAGGGAGAGAAAGGGGGGAGCAATTTGGATCTGCCTGGCCTGCGAGATAGAAGCAGTCTATAGAGGCTGTGTGAAGGGCTCAGTTTCTCTGGGCATTGGTTTGTGCATCACAGTCATGGCCAAAGTGTACGTTGTAGTGTCTAGCGTAGATGCTCTGATGGAGAGATTTTCATCACTGCTATACCTAAGACATAGAAGGTTAATGTTATGTCCTTCATTTCTAGATTGGAATGAAAGGGCCAGAATGAAGCCTTCCCCATTTGAATCTCATAAATGTCATTACTAATTGGTCCCTGCTTCTTGTCATTAGCTTACTGATATATAATAGTCATAAAAAATTATGAATTTTGGTGTCGTTTCTTGACTAAGTATTGCCAGAGCACTCGCAGAAGGTTTTCTGGTTCTCTTTGATTTTTGCTGAAGCAGTGAAGTTAGCCTTCCCCTCAACGCGTGTATGTTTTATTATCGAGAAGCTTCGGTTAGTATTCGCTGTGCACTTGCTTAGATCATCAGAAACTCGCTTGCTGTTTTATACAGATGATTGCGATGTCCTGGCCATCTCTGCCCCCCAGGGCTTCTGGTATGATTAAACTTTAGTCTTTCTAAGGAGGGAGAGCCCTTGTGATAAGTCCGTGTTTACAATAGACCAGTTTTGAAGGAAACCACTGACTGACAAAGTCATCAGTGTCCTCTGCCTTTATTGCTAAACAAGTATATAGTGTTGCAAAGCATTAATGGCATGGTACAAGTACATTTTAAGAGATCAAATAGAAACGGAGAAAATGACAGCAGATAAAGGCCGTATGGCCTATGCAATCTGCTCATCCATAAGAACTATTAAGTTCTGCGGTCCCCTCCTTTCTCTCGGAAATCCTCCATGCTTGTCACGTGCTTTCTTGAATTCAGATACAGTTCTCGACTCCACCACTTTCATTGAGGCTGTTCCAGACATCTACCACCCTTTCTGTAAAGAACAATGTCCTCAAATTATTCCCGAGTCTATCGCCCTTTGCCTTTGTCCTATTGCCCCTCATTTCAGAGATTACTTTCAATTGAAAAAGGACCACCTCCTGTGTATTTATACCACAGATATTTAAACCTCTCTATCATATCTCCTCTGTCCCACTTTTCCTCTAAAGTAGTGGTTCTCAACCCTAGCCAGTCGGGTTTTCAGGCTAGCCACAATGAATATGCATGAGAGAGATTTGCACGCACTGCTTCCACCGTATGGAAATTTCTCTCATGCATATTCATTGTGTTTATTCTGAAAACCTGACTGGCTAGGTGTCCCAAGGACTGGCTTCAGAACCCCTGCTCTAAAGTATACATATTGAGATTAAGTTTAGCCGCATATCCTCATATGGTTTATGGTGTATACCATTGACCATTTTAGTAGCTGCTCTCTGGATTGACCCCATCCTGTCTGTATTCTTTTAAAAGCGTGGTCTCCAGAATTGTACATAGTGCTACTTCTGGTTGCATCTTGCTATGAAAAACTTACTAGAGGATGGGTCGCCAGGTGCCTGCATTGACTCGATGGCACCCAACTCCAACAACTCCAAATGAGGCCTCACTAGAGACTCTATCATCTCCTTTTTCCTGCTGGCAGTTCCTCTCCTTATGCACCCAAGCATCCATCTGGCTCTTGCCATTGACTTTTCTACCTGTTGGTCTTTTAAGATCATCTGAAATGATCACCCCAGGTCCTACTCTTTTTTTTCGTGCATTGAAGTACTTCACTCCCTATACTGCACTGCTCCCTTAGGTTTTTGCAACCCAAATGCATGACTTTGCAGTTTTTAGCATTAAATCTTAGCTGCCAAGTTCTCAACCATCCTTCCAGCTTTGCTAGACTCCTCCTCATGATGTTCACACCTTCCGGTGTCTGCCCTGTTGCAGATTTTAGTATCATCTGCAAAGAGGCAAAGCTTCCCAACAGACCTTCCGCAATATTGCTTACAAAACTGTTAGGGGTAGGGATCGGCTCTTGCTCCTGTTCTTATCTTCAGAGTGCAGGCTGCTTCTTACTACTACCCTTCTACTATTTGTCATTTGTAAAGCACTACAAGACATACATAGCGCTGTACATACACACGTAAGAGAGTGTCCCTTCTCTGTAGAGCTTACGGACAACGCTCTTGTCTCCCACTCAGCCAGTGAATACAGACAGACAGATGGACTAGACAAATGTTTAGGAAGAGACAGGGACACTATTTAAAGTATGAAAGGTAGCTTAATAGATTTGGCTTAACTGAAGCTAGGAACCACTTTAACTGGAAAAATCTGCAAGAGGTTGAATTTGTGCCTCTCAAGTATCTGTTGCTAGTGTTTGCTCACTCGCCAGAAAAAAAAAAGAAATGTTTGAGAATGTTAAAACATTTAGATCTTCTAATTAAAAGCCTAGGGGGGCATTTCTTTAGCAAGCTTATGCATCCTTTCATCGGTAAAATGTGGGTGGATGTGTGTTGTGTAATCACCCCTGCACTGCCAAACAGTGAAAGATTTGGTGGACAAAGCAAAAAAAATCTATCTTTTTATTTTTTCTTTTTGTGTGTGTTCTCTTGCAGCTTGATGTGTTTTGAAGCGGCTTCTGCTTCCACTTATTTTCTTCCCTGTGAAAATCAATTCATATGCCCACACCTTTTTTTATTTAAAATGACTACAGGAAAACTGTTTTACAAAGATTTGCTGTTCTGTAGCGAAATGGAGAGTAGAGAGACCTCCAAGTCCCTCTGCCCTGCCTCACACCTTGCTAGCCCTCCAGTTTTATGCTCACTTCTGTATCACTGAGGCTCCTCTGGGCTTGTCCCAGTCTTTCAGGAATTCTGTTACACATTTTGTACCTTCTGCCTCCATTCACAGCTGTAGCTGTTCCTTGCATCCGCCGCCTTGTCTTGGAAAAGATGTATCCATACCTTACTCCGAATTCCACTGCCCTGCCGCCTTTTCTCTTGACCTCTTCTCATAAGGATCAGGCAGAGTACCGCCAGTTGCATGATAATCCTTATGCAGACCTGTATTTCCTTAAGTGTTATGGAGCATCAGTGCTGTTTGACTTTTTAAGACCGAGAACTACTCATCTTTTAACCTGAACACGAGTTGCCCCAACAAACCTGTCAACCAGCTTTCATCTGTCAGGTACACTTGAACCCATTACTTTTCCAACTCCAGCTAGTCTGGAATTTGTAGGCCTGCACTGACAGCGAGAGAGCAGATTTCAGAATTTGCTTCTTAGTGCAGTTCCTCCACTTGCCCTCCCCACAGCCCCCTGTCAGTGGACACCTTCAGCTAAGGAGGCGGGCGCTCCACAGCTTAGAGATGGCGGAGCTACTGCTGGGAATGTTGTTGTCTTTGCTTAGCTTGAGTGAATGGGGTGTAGTGTCCCTTTAATAAGTGAGATGTAAGGGAGTGCTGGTGCTTAGGAATCCTCTTGGCACAATGAAACACGCTGGCGTGAATAATTAGAACATTTTGTTGGTAATCAGTGTTGTATCCCTGTGGCCCTCACAGGTGCAATCATATGAGATGCAAATCAGGTTAGATCCTTTATAGCTGCAGTTTTTTCCTCTTTCAGAAAATGAACAATGATTTTGCAGCACATCTTTGTGTGGACATATGGCAGTGGAGAGTGCAGGGAGCCATGCCAGACCTGGAGAAAACTGGGCACTTGACGAGATGTTATACCTTTTGTCATTGGCTTACAAATTATTGAAAGAAAATGTTTTCCGTGAGCATCTAAGAACCCACAGGTCCCTTCTTCTGTTTTGAAAGCTTGGGCATAACAGTATCACCTCTGGATAATCCTTCGGTCACCTCAGTAAATGGTAACCATAGCCTGCGAAGAAAGAATCCTAGGGCAAGTGGCTAAGCATGTTTGCCTTTGCTAGCCTTTTGGCTGGGAGACTAAGGTGGATTTTGAAGAATTGTGCCATCTTAAGTCTGTGTAAAATGTACCACTTCCTTCTCTTAGTAATTGCCCAGGGCCATTGCAAGCGGTGGTCTGACACATCCTTCGTGTATCAAGTAGAGAAGTAGCCTAACGGTTAGAGCAGTGGGCTGGGAAGCCAGGTTCAAATCCCACTTCTATCCCTTGTGAACTTTGGCAAGTTGCTTAAGCCTCCTTTGCCTTGAGTACAGACTTGGATTGTAAGCCTTCTGAAGACAGGAAAAGTACCCATTGTACTTGAATGTAACTGACCTTGACCATCTTAAATAAAGGTATGAGCTAAGTCTCATACCCTCTCCCTTCCATTCATCATCATAGAGCCACAGTGCAGAAATAAGGCCTTTCCATGCCCTTGAGGAATTTCTTGCTGTAGAAAGTCCAAGAGCAGGCCTGTGAAATCTCAACAGTGACTCCTCGATGCCTCACAGATTCTGTAAGGTACAACTTGATGGAAATAATACCTCTTTGTCAGTATTTTTCAGATTTGGATTGATAGGTGTTTCTGCAGCTGGCAGATCTTTCATCCACTGCTGAAGACAAGCACTTAATAAAGCAGCGCTTCGCTGCCCCCTCCTGGATGCACACCTAGCCAGCCAGGACTTCAAGCAACCCACTATATGAAGATCTACCCAATATATGAAGATCTATATGAAGAACCCACTATATGAAGATGCTCAACGTTATTGGCACCCTTGCATTTAAGTTATGTTGTGTACAATGTCTTGAGAAATAATTGGAAATATTCCAGCTGTATGTCATCATAATATTTTAATAGTCTGTTCAAAGGTATACAACAAAAAAAAAGATGTATGTGCAACATAGACATAATAATTGCTGAACCCCCCCCCCCCCCCAAAAAAAAAGACCTGGACAGGATTAATTGCACCCTTCTCTAGTATTTGGTTGCATAACCCTTGGCAGTGATGGCAGCCTCCAAATGTTTCTTGTAGCCATCTATAAGTTTCGTACATATGTCTGCTGGTAGTTTCTCCCACTCTTCAACTGTGATTTGTTCCAGCTCATGAATATTCCAGGATTCCTTCTATCAATGGACAATTTCAGCTCTTTCCAAAGGTTCTCAATTGGATTGAAATTGGGACTCATTGCTGGACAGTTTAAAACAGTCCACTTGTTTCTTTTTAACCATTCTTTTGTACTTTCGGATATATGTTTTGAGCCATTGTCCTGCTGGATGATCCATGACCTTTGACTCGGACCAAACTTTCTGAAACTAGGTAGCATATTTCACTCCAAAATACCTTGTTAGTCTTCTGATTTCATAATTCTTTAATATGTTTTAGGCCTCCAGATCCTGAGGCAGCAAAACAGCCCCATGATATTATGGAACCTCCACCTTACTTAACTGTAGGAGGGGTGTTTTTTCCCCTTATAAGCTTCATTTCTTCACCTGTAAATGTACTGCTGGTCTGCATTGCCAGAGAGCTCAAGTTTGGTTTCATCTGTCCACAGAACATTTTTTCCAGAAGAATTGTGGTTTCTCAGGGTGGATTTGGGCAAAGATCAGACATGCCTTTTTATGTCTGCCTTTGAGCAGTGGGGTCCTCCTCGGCCTTCACCCATGAAGTCCTTCTTTGTTTAATGTGTGACATATGGTGCAGGTTGAAACCACCACTCCAGATTGCTCCAGGTCAGCCTTAAGCTCTTGGATGTTGTACGTGGTGCTTTTCCAACAGTACACACTAGCCTTTGAAGACTTCTTGGATTCATTTTGCTCTCCCCATCACATTCTAGGAGTTTTTTGACAGTTCCATGAGCAGAAAACCTTTTAATAACATTGCAAACTGTAGACATAGGTCTTTGGAGATGGCCTTGTACCCTTTTGATGTATGGTGATAATGGTTTTTCTGATGGTCTCAGGCAGCTCTCTTGTCTTTACCATTGTGAAAATAGAACAGGGAGTGAATGTGGCCATTTTAAACATTAGAGCCATCGTTCATTGGTTGATTCAAGTCATGCGAGTACTGACAATTGATCAAAGGTGTGTCTAATTTTACTGCAGTGGGAATGTGGTTCTTCACTTCAAACTGATTTGAATTGTTTATAATCATGTCCTGGCAATATCCCAGTTTTTACACCATTTCCTACTAGTTCCTTTTTTAATAGATCTTGTTTTATTTGATTATTTTGTGTGTCAAATATGTATGCTTATATAGCCCAAAGCCATTTCAGTGGCCACGTTTTCTTAGGAGACATTGGACATTAAGGGTTTGAACTGCAAGGGTGCCAATGATGTTGACCACAACTGTATCTTGTGCATATTCATTGTGGTAATCCTGAAAACCTGACTGGCTCGGTGTGCCTTCAAGAGAGGGTTGAGAAGCACTGGAATAAAGGTGCACTTATAATCTTACCGTATATTAAAGCCATTCGTGACGCACTCAGAGATGTCAGCAGAGTGCTGTCCACAGTTCCAAGACGGCAGCGCCAGTGATCATTGTAGCTGATGGGGAGCCTGGGCCAAAAGGAGGTGATGCTAGTGTCCAGGTTCTACTGGCCAAACACTCTGTGGTGCTGAGGAACATAGGGGGGACGTGGTGATGTTTGATGGAGGACAGGTATGGCATGGCTCAAGGAGAGACACGTTCCTTCCTACAGGGGCAGAATAGAGACAGATCGGGATGTGCACAAGACAGGGAAGGATAGGAGACGAGACTGGAAGCAGTTTTCACCACATTAGACTCTGTTTTTGGCAAGCTCTTGTAGAATTAAAATAAATCTTGGAATTCAGAGTGTGTCAGACTTTATAAACCACAGGCAAAGAGCAGAGGAAGCTGGAACATTTTTCTAAGACACAGGTGACTGAGATGGAAGGACACGGATCATCCCTGAGGACGGAGAATTGATAAAAGAATGCTAGTGAATAGGAGTTTAGTGTTGCATCCCATGAGGATGAAGGGTACTATGTAAGACATCTTTGGTATGACAGGAAAAGTATATGAATTATTGCTATTCATTTTGGATCAGCTGAGGCCCAGTTGGTTGGCCAAGGTCACAGAGCACGTTGGCAGTGTTCGGTTTGGAACTAAACACTCCTGAATGGATTCTGCAGGAATACTGAATTTCCTAGCACTGCAAAGGATCTTTGCCTATTTCCAACATCCACAAGTACAAATATCTCTGTCCGTGGCTGGTAGAGCAGGCACCACGTCCGCAAAGCTTCAAGAGCAGGGCTTAGTCTGGGCTTTCCACAGTGTCCTTCCCGCCCAGTTGTAATCCATTCTAAATCTGTTAGAGCCATCTGATGCTAAACCTGCAGGGAACAAATACAGGCGGCTTTTTATCCTCCAGTAAGGCTGACTGCTCGAAACAGCTCTGCGCCCAACTCAGCAGCTTCTACTATCTTGCAGCAGAAACCCAGCCGGGCGCTCTGGAAAAATACTCAGCCAGTTATAGTTTGTTTGCTGTGGAAATGGTCCAACCCCTCTAATTAAGAATTCCTAATGATCTATAAAATGATAGAGGGAAATCAGTAGCTACCGAACAGGTACAGCATGGACAGCAACAGTGCGAGCTTCCCTCGCACACTTTGCCACAGTATGTATGCTGTGTCAGTCTCCTTAGCCATCCATTTCTAAGAATGAAAAGCTTAACCTCCCTGGCACCAAAGCTCCGTGCCTTTCTGTCCCTTCCATGATTGTAACCCTTCTTGAATCCATTTGGCACTTTGTTTCACTTTATCTCGACTACCGAGACAGTTGAGAGAGAAATATCTTATACATTTGTTGATTTTGCCCTTCAGGGACGTTTTTCCTTTTATATGCATATTTGAATCCAGCACCTTGGACCTCACTTAAATCCACGTCTGAGGAAAAGTCTTTCAGAAATAATAACTTTCTATGCATTGACAAGTTAAAAAGCCAGGCTTTTGAAAGAATAATCTGTGCCAGGAAACAGTGGGTATAAAAAACAAACAATAAAACGCTTTCATGCAAGCAGCTGATTAAAGAATGAAGCTCTAGTTCACCAGGAGGTAAAATGAAATAGAAAATTGCTTTGCTAAAAGAATAGCCCGTTAAATATAAATATATTTTTTTTCTGGGTAGAAAAGCCTCCTTCTTGTAACGAATGGACAAACCATTTTACTAGGGTGGGAGAAGTCTGTTTATCACTTCTCTATCTCTTTGCCCCTCCTCTGAGTGCCATGTGTGTATGTGACATTGCTCTCTGATCCCTAGCTCTGAACCTTTACTGCACTGTGAAAATAGCTTCCTGAGACTTTGTTGTGTGTGTTTGTGTGCAAGCAACTGGCTTTAAACATCATTAACCAATGCAAGGCTGGATTTAAGATATTGGCAGAGTGGTGGGGAGGAGAGATTTCTCCCCCAGAGATCACAGGCACTAGAGAAAGTAGGATCAGGTTGCTATTTAGCTCAGGCACTTCAAAGTTTGGCACCGTAGGCAATTGCTTGTTTTACCTATGCTTAAATCTGGGCCTGAAGTACTGCCAGTCCTCTTGTTTCATGCTTAACTGTACAAAGAACACATCCTGAGCTGCATGATCTGTTGTCTCAGGGCAGTAGCCGAGCATGGAAAAAGTGATTTGAGCTAGTGAGCTTAGATTTGTCTTAGAAATCACAGAACAGTATGTGCAGAGCAACGGAATGAGGTTCTGGATGCGTAATTTAATTTTAAGATTACTATTCCACCTTTCGTGCTGTAACTGGGCAGCCACTGCAAGATGGATCACAAGACGACTAAGAATGGTGTAATGCAGAATATGGTTCACAAGTAGGCTAAGGGGACTTTAAGATAGCTAACAGTCCAGCGAAAGTGCGGAAGTATTACCTAGTCCCTAGTTTGTTGTGTTGTCTGTCTTGATTAGATTGTAAGCTCCCTAGAGTAGGGTCTGTCTCCTACAAGTACAGTATGTTTATAGTGCTGCATATGCGTTGTAGCGCTATATATATGATAAGTAGTCGTCCAGGAGACGTTAACCATGCATCGTGTGTTTGGGTTATAATACTTTTTGTTTCCTAAAGGCTATACTGCTGGTAAGACAGTGACACCTTGAGGCAGTGCTTATCAGACCTCTTCTGGAGGCACACCGAGCCAGTCAGCTTTTCAGGATTGCCACAATGCATATGCAGGAGAGAGATTTGCATACAATGGTTCTCATAAATGCACATAGATTTGCATACAATGGTTCTGCAATGCTATATGCATTGTGGTAATCCTAAAAACCCAACTGGCTGGATGTGCCTTCAGGGTGGAGCTGAAAAGCACTGTCCTGGGCTATGGCAGCAGGGCTGGCACAAGGGTATCTGACTGCCCTAGGCAAACCTTCAGCTGTGCCCATTCCTGCGGCCGCAAGGGAGGGGAGAGAGCAACAATGCAGAAAGGTCACTCCCACCTGGCAAATAGAGTTGGCTACTCAGAGACTAACTGGGGGCTCCAGATAGAAAAAGGTATTTCAAGACCCCAATCATCCCTCCCTCAGCCATAGGAAATATTATCCAGGGGGCTTCAGAGAATAACTAGGCCGCCCCCCTCCAGCCACAGAAAGTAATCCGGGGGGCTCCAGCGGCAGCCATAACATAAATAAGTTCCTCTCCCCAGCTCCCCACAGAAAAATAACTATAAATATATCACAAAACCAAGGGGCATCCCCAACACCCAGTAATTGCAGACAAAGCAAAGGGCAATGGAGAGACCATTCCTAGTCACTTTGTACTCTCAGGGATTGAGAGCATCAGTCCTGTCTCTGCAGTGATACAATGCACCCTTAACGGCCCCCCGACTTCCCACCGCTTAAACCCCCCAGCACCTAGTAGCAATCAAAAGTATTTTCTTCTTTGCAGTAATTTAGTCCTCTCTCTCTGACCCAACATCCCTTGGTGCTGTGCTTCTGCCTGCGTCGCTGTCCTGCACTGTAGTACTGTTGCTCTGGCCTGCCGCTGTCTGTCTGTCAACCCACTGTCACATCCCAGCGCAGAACCTTAATCTACATCCAGCTCATGGAGACATGCAACCATAGGCCAACCACGTTCTCTTGACATCATCAAAGAAGAAATCAAATGATCAACTTCCTCACTATTCCTCCAGAATTCCATAATACTAAACAATGCACTAGCAATAGAGCATTTGAATACATATTTCCAACACTCTGGAACTCATTGCCAACTAGCCTTCGGAACATTACAGACCTATCCACGTTTCGTTCCCACCTTAAAATCTACCTCTTCACTGAACATTTCGGTCACAACGTAACCTCAGCTGCTACCGATCCTACCCACTAGCCACTTCTCTCACTAATCTAACCACCCTCCCCACCCCCCTAAACCTACCCCTATGTTTAATGATGGTCTGTCATTAAAATATGTAAATAAGTTATTTTAGTTCAATTATGTAAACTTGTAATTCCCTGTTTCAGCACCAGTTATATTGTTAATTTGTTTTATGTATCTGTTGTTCATTTGTAAACTGCTATGATTACCCGAAATAGTGGTGTAAAAAACCCGCACAGATAAATAAATAAAATTATGGCTGCATGCGACTGCATTTCCTATTCCTGTGGAAGGAGGGCTGGAGGAGCAATAGAGCACTGGCACTGGATGGATTATCTGATGAAGGGAGGATGATTGTAAATTGCTTCGGATTAGTTAATCTATACTTTGACAAAATGAAATAAGAACAGCTTGCTTCATGAATGGACTTGATGAGGAGATAAAGTAAGAAGCTTGAGAATAAGCAGTATAAGAAGCTTGGCCGGGCCTTACACACACTCCCGAGTGGACTCTTGTACTCAAAAGCTAATGCCTCAGTACATTGATTAGTCTAGAAGGTGCCCCTGCCTCTGTCATTTTTGACATCTCCAGTAGTACTCCCCCCTCCTCAATATTTCTTTACATCTGTTATTCCCACGTTTCTCTTGCATATGACACAGTGGCCACCTGTTCTCAAAACAGTGCGATCTATAAGGTGCCAGCCACTTCTTTGTTGGTTTTTCATTATAATTCATTTGTTCAAAGACCCAGCTAGAGATACCTAATGCCTTAATATAAATATCCCTGTATCTCTGGTATATACTATAGAAATTATGAAAATAAGATATTATTAATTTCCTGATAGAAGCTCCAATCTCATGCCGCCATATGTAAGATAAACTTCATCCAGCTTCCTCTGCTCCCCAACAGATCTTCCAAAACTTGCCTCCCCCACACTTTAGCACCTAACTCTCAGCCTTCCTTCCAACTCACCGAACTCTCCTCTCCCTCCGATTGCCTGTCCCCGGCTCTACTGCTTCCTTGTTCCCATGTTTCTGAGCCTGTGTATGGGTCTGTATTCCAGGCTCGATGCTCACCACACTCACAGACTTGGTGAACTCACAGGCAGTGCTTGGGAAGTGGTTGTTCCAGAGAGAGGCAGAAACGTGGGGGAAGAAGTTGTTGGGCACTGCTTGCAACGTTGCCATGCCCACCGTCTTACACCCTCTGCATCCACACCCTGACTGGTGCTTTGCGCACACTGACAAATCACACGCACGCTCTCGCAGGTGACTGAATTCTACGTTCGAGGAAGTGCTGCGCTTCGTGCGCCGGGAGCGTCTATGTTTGTGCGCTGTAGTGGAGGCGTTCTCATGTTTTATTCTTGCCTTTGACTGTGAGGCCTAGGCTGCATTTTGATTTATAAAAGTCGATCGGAGCTTAAAAAAAGATTCCGAAAAACAAAATTAATGTTTCCGATTCATAATTTTGGTACAGCAGTGTTTCCCAAAGTTTGGTCTAATGTGACTCCCACTTTAGCGGTTGAGAATTCATGTGACCCCAGATGGTGGTTGTTTAAGTGTCACGGAGTTGATGTTGACTCCTGGCAACCCTGTGGATAATTATCCATGTTGTCTTTCTCCAGGGTTTTCTTGGCAAGGTGTGTCTGGAAATAGACCGGCAGGCCTTTCTTCCATGCAGTAAACCTACTGCACCCAGTATTCCAAGGTGGTCTCCTGTCCAAGAACTAACCAGGCCCCACCCTGCTTAGCTTTCAAGATAGATGAGATCAGGCTTACTCAGGATGGCATGGTTTCAGTACCCCAGATGCTAACCAAAGCAAATTAGTATTCAAACAACATAAGCAGCACATTCATTGTGTTTCTTAAATATTTATTAAGATATCTAAATACATAAATCTAAGTGTTTTAGAAAGCAATCATCTGATGTAGGCATGTGCATTACTAGCATGGTGGGTACAAGTCGAAGCACCATTTCACAAGCTCCTGCAGTACCGTCTCTGAGCTATCTGACCAGCCTGCTTCTTTTTAGGTGGGGGCTGTGGGTAGAAGGTCTGGTAGGGGGTCTACAATTGTGTAGTTGGAGTCAGAGTGTGCATGTGAGCGGGTATGTGACTGCATGGTCAGTGAGCATCTGGGTATGGTATATTTGAATGGGAGGGCGTCAACAAGTTAACACCTGGGGGAATTCTGCGCAAAACATTTTTGAATTCTGCACACAATATTAAAATTCTGCATTAATACATTTTTGCGCAGAATTCCCCCATCATAAAGCCTAACTCCTCATCTAGACTAGAAATTCCCTCTGTGTTTCTCTCCTTGGCTCTCTCATTCCAATCGGAACTCTCTCCCCAGCACTCAAGCCTTCCCTGCCTCCCCCTTCTCTCTCCTTCTAACGTCTAGGAAGATCCCTACTGCTGTCCATCCCTAAGGTCTACCCCTAATGTACATACCTCCATCATATCTCTTTTTTTTTCTCCCTTCCCCAGGCACCTACCCTTATCTCTCCTTTCTTTCCAGTGAGGCAGGCTCAGGCACTCTTGGCAACATGGGAGCGGTCCTTTGCAGCTACATGGGAGTCCTCTGCCTCCCATGCTGGTGTTTTTGTGAGGGGGGAGGTACTGTGATCATAGCACCTCCCTCCACCAGCAGCAGTATGGGTCAAGGATCATTGCACAGGAGGCATAGGACCATGGCGATGATTGATTGATTGGTATCACAGGTGAAGGAGAAAAGATTTGAACAGTGGTGATTTGTGGATTTGGTGGGGGGGGGGGGGAGCAGGGCTGCCTGTCCACTAGGAGGCCACCTAGGGTGGCAGATCTCTGTGGGTGGCAGGCCATTTGGTTCGGCACACATGGCCTGCCGCCCCATCCCGTGCACTGGGCCGTGCCACGCTACCACTGATTCCGGCTGCAGGGGGGCTTGGCTAGGCTCGGCGGCAGGCCATGTGCTTCAGCACACATGGCCTACTGCTTCTGAACCCTTGAAGTTATGTCAGAGGGGAGTCAGAAGCGGCAGGCCATGTGTGCCTAGCCATCATCTCCCCTGCAGCCAGAATCGGGAGCATTAGGGGGCGGTAGCGCTACACGGCTTGGGGTGTGGGATGGCAGGCAATGTGTGCCAAAGCATATAGCCTGCTGCCCACAGATATCTGCCGCCCTAGGCAGTTGCTTAGTGGGCGGACTGGCCCTGCTTCCCCCCTCCACCAACTGCCACTATTCAAACCTTTTCTCCTTCACCTGTGATACCCATCAATCCTCACCATGACCCTATGCCTCCTGTGCATGACCTTGAGGTGGAAAATGCTGGGCCAACTGAATCCCTTCATTGGGAGAAAGGCCCCCCAGTGAAGAGTCAGAGGCTGCCATTCAGGAGGAATCCAGTGAGAAGGCTCTTCGCTTGCCACAGGTCAAACAATGCTTCCTGGAAGAAGACAGAAGACTTAAGGCAAGGCAAACATTTGTGCGTGCTAAGGCCGCTTAAGCATAAAGATGCACACTAACAGAACGCGTACAGGAGTGGGCGCTTGGGCAGGAACGTGCATTGTAGTCACTCATAATGCATGCATGTTGGGGCCACTTGGGCACAAGGTGCGCAAACACAGCAAATGTTACTAAAAAATGTTAACAGACCATGCTGGAAAATAGCAAGAAGTGCCGATACAGAGCGGTCATCTGTGGTTCACCCCGACTGTCTCCCCAGTGGACGAGAGAAGGTGCTCCTGACAAGGACAATGACTACATCAAGCCTTGGTACTCACCCCCTGAGAGCCTCAGGCAATGCCAGGCTCAGTGCCACTCCCCAGCCGCTATTATTCTTTCACATGCTTGCATAAGAGGCTAACGGCCACATACCTCTGAGGTGTCTTCAGTCTTTGCGGAGAGCAAGGGAGGAAGGAGGGGTTGCTGAGGTTTTGTGAGTCTGCTTAACTTTTCTAAATCCTTCCAATTTTCTGGCTGTTCAAGTAACAGGCCCTTAATGGGATAAGAGCGTGGAGCTGAAACAATTTTCCTTTTGGCTACCAAAAAGACTGCAGTCTAGTGGAACCTCTCATGTCATGCTCATGAGAGAGTCACTCTCAAGGTAGTCGTTCACGAGTGAATAAATCTTTTTTCTCTCAATTGTTCAGATTTTCTTCAGAAATGAGAAAATCCATCCACTATCTACTGGAGACAGAATACTGAAGTGCCCTCTAGTGGCTGAAGCTGATAGAGACATGGGAGTGATGTCATTGAAACCTGGACATTTCATTGACGTCTGTCTCCACCAATCTGCTGGTAGGGGAACACAACCCACTTGCCTGGACTGGTCTAGCAGGACAATATGGAACCGTATTTTCAAATGGCAGTGGAAAACCATATACTCACTGGTGGTCTGAAAAAATGGTGGTGGGGAGAGAGTTCGGGTACTGATCACCCAAAGGTTCCAAACATAAGAGAATCTTAAGAAACTGAGTGGTCAGGTGGCTCTGGCTTGATCTCAGTTTTGCATGGTGTGATACCCCCTTTATCATGCAAATAGAAGGGGCCAGTTTCCTTCATTGCCTTGAATATGAGAGTTTTGAAGTTAATGCAAAGAGAAATAGGGAGCTAAGGCTGCAAGGTTAGAAGGGAGGAGGCCTGTTCCCATCGTCTGATGTCAGAGTGATTGTTGCGGTGAAGTGTCTTGAGTTAGTCCCAAGTAGATGGTGTTACAATAGTATAGATGTGTATGTAGTACTAGTGATTACTTGTCTCTTTTCAGATCAGTGGTTTGAACAAAAGGGTGCAATTGCTTCATTGTACAGCAGCTCCAGAAGGTCATTTTATTAGCGCTGTTTTCTGGGAGGAATCACGGATGACTCCTTGGCTTTTGATTCATTTTAAGGATGCTGGGTGATGTCGTCGTCAATGGAGAAAGGTAAATAGTGGAGTACCCAGGGATCTGTGCTGGGCCTGCTGCTTTTTAACATATTCATAAATGACCTGGATATGAGAATGAGCGAGGTGATCAAATTTGCAGATGACACAAAATTATTCAAAGTTGTTAAAACACAAGAGGATTGTGAAAAATTGCAAGAGGACCTTGAGGAACTGGGAAATTGGGCATCCAAATAGCAGATGAAATTTAATGTGGACAGGTGCATAGTTATGCATTTAGGGAAGAACAACCCAAACTATAGTTACACAATGAAAGTTTCCACATTAGGAATGCACAGTGTGCAGCAAATAGACTGCTTGGAATCGTAAGGAAAGGGATGAAGAATAGAACCTAGGATATTATAATGCCTCTGTATCACTCTATGATGCAAACTCACCTTGAATATTGTGCGCAATTTTGATCTCCATGTCATAGAAAGGAATATAGTGGAATTATAAAAGATACAGAGAAGAGCGACCAAAATAATAAAGGGGATGAAAGGATACTCCTATGAGGAAAGGCTTAAAAGGTTCAAGCTCTTCAATATGGAAAAGAGATGGCTGAGGGGAGATATGACAGAGGTCTACAAAATAATGAATGGAGTGTACCTGGGCAAATGTAGATTGGTTGTTAACTCCTTTAAAAAGTAGAAAGACTAGGAAACACCCAGTGAAGCTACAATGTAGCACATTTAAGATTAATCTGAGAAAAAATGTTCACTCAATGCGTAATCAAACTCTGGAATTCGTTGCTGGAGGATGTAGAAAAAGCTGTTGGTGTCACTAGGCTTGGACGCTTTTCCTGGAGGAAAAGCCCATAAATCATTATTAAAATGGACTGGGGAAATCCATTGCTTATCCCTGGGATAAGCAGCATTGAATCTGTCTATTTTTGGGAACCTGACAGATACTTGTGACCTGGATTGGCCACTGTTGGAAACAGGATACTGGGCTTGATGGACCCTTGGTCTGACCCAGTATGGCATATCCTATGTACTTACGACTTTGTGGATGGGGGATGCAGTGTTTAGAAGAACATCCTTTTTGGTCAAGCAGTTTCTTTGGGTTTCTAACTCAATAGGAACTGGTCACAGTTGGGTTACAGCGCTGTGAGTTTTTATTCACATCTTCCTGGGGAGAATGAGCATTCCCTCCTCGGTATCCTCGTCCTGGCTTCGAGGCAGAGGCTGGGCCCAGGTCAAAATCGGAGGAACACTTGAGGGCATGTTTGGGACGTGAAAACGACGTGGAGACTTGCACCAACTTCAGGGGGCAGGCCCGTCCATCTCCCTGCTGTTGGCGCATTGGAAATGTTTGGCAAGCCAGCATCAAGTGCACCTAATGCCACTCATTGAGGTGGCGTTAAGCGCATCTGATCTTACAGCGATGATTATCACCAGTGTCCACGCCCCATCCTGCCCTGTCTTTACCCATCCATGTGCTAATCTACTAGTGCGGACTTGTAGTGTGGCGCACTTTCCACACATGAGCCTCACACCGGCAGTTACTGCAGATGAGTAAACATGCCCCTTAATGATTTCTTTCTGTATAGGAAACTGAACAGAGCATCGGGTTTCCTCTGTAATACCTTATCTCCCCAATGACTCAAGTGTAGCGATATATGTGCATCTGCCTATACCCCAGCAGAGGTGTACGTTCTCCGAGCACGTTTTTTCCCGTAGTGCTATTTTGACTCCCTGAGTTTTCTCTAACTTTTTGTTGCATCTTCTGTTAGGGCTCCAGGAAGGTCCTAAGCGGTTCCGAAAGCTTGCACCTGTGCCGCCCAAGGGGTGCTCTTACGGCCAAGTGCAAATTGCCTTGTTTGACATCTTGGCGGAGGATTGAATATTGTTGGCTTTTAATGTCCCGCCTGTGACATTCGTTTATGAGAACGTAAGATATACCATACTGGGCCAGCCTTTCACTAATTTTATGTTTTTTTTTAACCGATTTTGCAGGAAATCCTTGGACTTTTAGAATATGCTTTTTGAATTCTGACAGATTAAGGGGGGCGGGGGGGGGGGGGGTGCGGTCCTGTCAGCTTGTCAGTACGTTGTGAAAAGCTGTCACTGGCAGCCGGAAAGCAACTTAGAAGGAATGAGAGAAGCATAGCGAGGCCGATCGCATTAATGTTAGCCGCTACTCGTGGGTTATGCGCCGCAGCCGCTCAAGATTTTATATACCTCCGTCCCTGAATGTTGCAGCTAGCGTGGGCATTTTGGGCGCATGTTAACTGAATTGTGGCATTAGTGCGGCGGAACTTACTGCCTCCATGGTAATTTGGTGGCCCATTTGCGCTCTACCAGAGTGCACCTTTAGTAAGATGCTGCGCGGTTCTTGGAACGGGTGAGCCACGCAGTCCTTAACTGCTACCATCACCCATATTTAAATTAAACCCTAAGAAAGTCCAGGGAAAACTTAGTAAAAAAATAAATAAATAAATAACAGAAATGCAATGCTCTGAAGGCATGCGTTCATGCTTCTACTGAGGTTTCCATTAACAGGCAGTTTTGGGCTCTGTCTGCTAGCTCCTTTATGAAGTAGGGAGGGTGGTGTAATAAGGGAACATGTTAAAGTCGTGATACTGCCCGATAATACCATGTGAGCCTGACAGCAAAGGGCCATAAGGAAGATCATTGCAGGACTCTCCATCACCTGTTCCAGGTCTCAGCCACTAGAGGGAGCTCATTGCAAAGTGTTCTTATAGGGAGGGAGCGGCGACGTATTACAATACAGATCTGAAGAGGTACACACCATCCCAGGCTCCCCAGGATGATATTAACCAGAAAAAAAATATAGGTATAAGGTATTACAAAATATCATTCTTATTTGTTCACACTTCATCTGCATTGCAGTCCAAGTTTGCTGTTTTTGCAGTATTTGTGTATGTGTGTGTACTTCTCATGACACATCAGAAACCGGATCCAAACCAGTATTAAATGCATTCTTTGGCTGGATTTACTGCATTTGTAATTTAAAAAAAAAAAAAAAAAGGATTATACAAGATGTAAGTAGGTGAAAGTCATGCATGGATTTTCTGGTGCTTTCAAAGTCTAACTCTGTTAAAAACATTGCCCTGGCCAGGGCCGGATTTACCTTGAGTGAGGCCCTACGCCAACAAAAATTGTGGGCCCCCAGCAGGGGCGGCCCAAGGGGGGTGCGGGGCCTCATTTGCATAAGGAGCCTCATTTGCATACATATTTGCATAATGTTACCATATACTAACTTTTAGTAAACGTGCCTCTTAATGAGTGTATGGATAAAGAAAGACTAAAAGATTTCTACATTACTATAATCCAGTGCCAACTGCCAGACACATTAGGAACTACTACAAACACTGCCCATTTAGAACCCATAGCAAACCCGCCGTATCATAACAGCACTACCAGGACTCACAAAGCACCATACCCTACCAATCAAAAGGCAACACTGCAAATATTAAACCAATACATTTCAGAGAACAACAATACATGACCTACTGGGGAAAGAGAACAAGTGGCAATGTCAAATAGGAATTATATAAACAGAACACCTCAGCTCAGTTACACATGCAGAACATAGACCATCAAACAAGTAATCACAATTTAGAAACAGGAAGACAATAATTAAACTGGGAATCCCAAAAGCCAAACTTGGAAAGTACAACACTGTAGAAATAAAACTATACATTAATTTGCTCTTGTACTAAACAAAGCGCAGACGTTAATGATGCACATTTACCAGAGCTGACATATTCCAATTAATAAATTCAAAATAAAGAGATATTTTTCTACCTTTTGTGCATTTTTTTCAGCTGCAATTGCTCCAGCCACTTTCTTCTGGTTTCTTCGTGTCTTCTGCTAACTCTCCATCGTCTGCTGTCCATTTGTCCTTTCTTCTCTCTTCTAGATTTTTTCCATTCTCTCTACATCTGCTTTAACATACTAATCTTTCTCCTTTTGCTCTTTCCTCATTCCTATTTCATCCACTCAAATTTTACCCCTCCATCCTCAATCCCCACTTACTCTCCCAATACCCGGCCAATTGTAGATTTTTTATCCCTCCCACACAAAATATTTTTCCCTTCTCCATTTTACTCTTCCAGCCCCATCCCATTCTAATCCTCCCCCAACATCAGCTCCCTTCTAGTTCCAGCCTCACCCAGCATCCATTCCCTTCTAGTCCCTGCATCAGCCCATTTCCAGTCCTAGCCACCCATCAGCCCATTTCCAGTCCTAGCAACCCCCCAACCCAATACCAGTCCTAGCCCCCCATCAACCCACTTACAGTCCTAACCCCATCAACCCATTTCCAGTCAGCCCCCCATAGCCCATTGCCAGTCCTAACCCCCCATCAGCCCACAGCCCATTACCAGTCCTAACCCCATCAGCCCCGTTTTTAACCCCCCCAGCCCATTTCCAGTCCTAGCCCCCCATAGCCCATTACTAGACAGCCCCCATCAGCCCACAGCCCATTACCAGTCTTAATCCCCCCCAAAGCCCATTACAAGTCTTAACCCCCCCAAAGCCCATTACCAGTTCTAAACCCCTCCAACAGCCCATTACCAGTCCTAACCCCATCAGCCCACCTCCAGTCTTAACCCCCCCAGCCCCATCAGCCCCTGCGGGCTTAACAGAGACGCGAGGAGACACTCTCCTTTCGCGTCTCTCACAGCCTGCTCGGAGGGAGGGAGGGAGGGAGGGAGGAACGAACCGACGGATTCAGCTTGTAGAGGGGGCCCCCGCGGGTCAGTCGGTGCTGCCGCGGCAGCAGAGGGGGCCCCGCGGCGGCAGCCAGCAGGATTTTTTAAAAATTTTATTAAAAAAAAAAAATTAACTTGTTCTTTTTTTGTGGGCCCCTGCCAGCTGTGGGCCCTACGCCATGGCGTACATGGCGTATAGGTAAATCCGGCCCTGGCCCTGGCGGCAACAAGATACTTTCAGTTGCGTAGGTGCCAGGTCCAAGTTCCGCCTTCCCTCCCATAGTTGGAGCTGATCGGGGGCCAGGGCCGTGCCAAGACATCTGGCGTGTCCCCCCTTTTCCCCCCAATCACAGGTTTGCCATTTGCCCTATGCCCAGCATTTCCCCATCTTACCTTACTCCACGCTTCCACGTCCAGCTGGGTCCACATGCTGCCTGCCCTTCCCCCGCCGCCACTTTTCCTGATTCCTTGGCCATGGTGGCAGGGGCTGCGGTGGAGCAGACATCCAATTTAAAAAAAAAAAAGGTGAGATTTTCCGACTCCGCACTTGCATGCAGGTCTGATCCCTCCCTCCTTTGATGCAAACATACGTCAGAGGAGGGAGGGATCGGACCTGCACGCAAGCCCGGAGTCGGAAAGACCCTCGTGTTTGTTTGTTTTCCAATTGGATGTCTGCTCCGCTGCTGCTGCTGCCGCCAAGGAAACATGAAAAGCAGAGGAGGGGCAAGGGCAGACAGCGGGGGGGGGGGGGGGAGTCGAGGCCGGCAGCCCTAAATATGCCCCTGTTTCTTTGTGCCCTGTGAAGACGCACTGCTCACACAGGGCCAGGTGTGGTGCTGTCAGGGGTTACCGTACCTGCAGATGACACATTCAAGCAGCCCAGCAGTGCTTTTGTTTTTCACAGAAGTTTTGAAAAGTGTAAAAAGACTTGAAATCAGTTGCCAAACACATTATCACTTAGAAGTGAAAGGAATATCAAACAGCTGTGCATTCATAATGCGGTATTGTTGTTGTCCTCCCACTGTCTGATGAGGCCCTCCAATATCTGTATGGCATCCTAAGCAGTGGCAGCTGGTATGTCAAAATGTAGGTGCTGTGACAATCACTGTTCCTTCCCCCACCCCTTAATTTGCCCTCCCTCCAACATCTTTTCTGAAACTTTAGGTGTCTATTCTGTTTGTGTGGGTTTTTTTTTAACCAGACAGTTTCCTCTTCCTTCTCTATACTTGTAGTTCAGTTGGAACCAAGGCTGGGATTTGGCACTATGAGCTTTCATTCATTTTTGCTCCTGTTTTTATATTCTCACCTCCCCCACCCCACCCCACAAGTAGTCTGGTCATTGTCCTGATGCAGGTGATTAGCATCAAACCATGTTGGCCTATTGATTGAACTGTCACTTGTACTGGACTTTCTGTGATACCCCCACTTTCATTTTTTTTTTTTTTTTTTTTTTTTAAATTCTTTATTTTCGTTTTATAACAACAAAGGAAAGGAAGACATACAGCTAAAAGACAAATACATAACATGTAATACATACACCAAAGTAAACCCCAACCACCCCCCTCCCCCCCTGCTTCTTCTCTAGAAAACTAAGCATTCCCGAAGCGGGCGTGTACTTACATTATTGGATTACAACCTGACGGTGATCAAAAACATGATGAGTGCACATTTATCCTCTGTGTTCAACTGGAATAACATTGTCTGATTTCTCCTTTGAGGTCATCCCTTCACTGCTTTTTTGCTTCTTATACAACCCTACAGTCATGGGCCTTGGCTCCAGTCACTAGATGTCACCCTTAACCAATTATCCCAACTCCTTCCCCTCTACCTTCTCAGGGACTGGGGATGCCATCTACACTGCATCCCAGATCCTTTGGGGTTGGAAGACTTGATTTGGGGATTCAATTGAGTCACCTGGCCAGTCTACCTCTTTGGTCTGGGAATGGGAATAACGAGTGAGGTGATCAAATTTGCATGACACAAAATTATTCAAAGTTGCTAAAACACAAGAAGATTGTGAAAAATTGCAAGAAGGTCTTGATAAATTGGAAGACGAGACATCTGAATGGCAGATGAAATTTAATGTGGACAAGTACAAAGTTATGCATCTAGGAAAGAACAACCCAAACTGTGATTACACGATGCTAGGAATCACCACCCAGGAAAAAGATTTAGGTGTGACCATGGATAATACGTTGAAACCCTCCACCCAGTGTTCAGCAGTGGCCAAGAAAGCAAATGTAATGCTTGGAATTATAAGGAAAGGAATGGAGAATAAAACAAAGGATATTATAATGCCTCTGTATCATTCCATGATGCGACCACACCTTGAATATTGTGTACAAGTCTGGTCGCCATATCTTAAAAAGGATATAGCATTATTAGAAAAGGTGCAGAGAAGAGCCACCAAAATGGTAAAGGGGATGGAAGGATACCCCTATGAGGAAAGACTTAAAAGGTTAGGGCTCTTCAACCTGGAAAAGAGTCGGCTGAGGGGCGATATGCTAGAGGTCTATAAAGTAATGAATGGAGTAGAATGGGTAAATGTAGATCAGTTGTTTATGCCATCAAAAGGTAGAAAGACTAGGGGACATGCAATGAAGCTACAATGTAACCTATTTAAGACTAATAAGAGAAAATATTTTCACTTAATGCATAATCTAACTCTGGAATTCTTTACCAGAGGATAAAAGCTGTTAGTGTATCTGGGTTTAAAGAAGGTTTGGACAAGTTCCCGGAGGAAAGGTCCATAAACCATTAATCCACTGCTTACCCCGGGACAAGCATTATGGAACCTGTGTACCTTTTTGGGAACTTGCCAGGCAGTTGTGACCTGGACTGGCCAGCGATGCAGCTCACATGGAATAAACCAAGCGCAGGGCCATATAGTTATAATGTTATCTAACTCCCTTTAGCTAGCTATATTCCAAACTGCCAGTTTAACTGGTTAAGTCTTAGATTATCTGGTTACCAGATTGAATATTCATTTCAATTATCTTTTAACTGAATATCCCCATGGCTAAATATCAACCTCAGTGAATTTAAATTAACTGAACAATAAAACCTCTCAGGATAAACATCCATTCTCTTTGTGTATAAAAGTAAAAAAAAAAAAAAGAATCCATTTTGAATAAATCTACATACATTGAATTGCAAAGAAATTGACTAATATATTTTAGATCTTCTGACTTATCTGATGAGAGCCTAGAATGCAGTCTCCTCTTCGGCTGCAGAGTAAGCTCCCTCTGCGTCCTGTCAGTCCCAGGAAAATTGCAGGACCAAATATAGATTTCTTATTTATAACCTCCTCCTTTCTTGTATAGTTTTCTCCCTTTAGAAAAAGGTAAATTAAAAAAAAACAACAAAAAACCTCTTCAGTGTTTCACTGTGCTTTCTTGCCGGCTGGCTAGACAGTTACAAGAAAAATAGTGAAACTGTCGGGTCTGTCCCAGAGCCAAGAAACAAGGCTATTAACATAAATATAAGAAGATGACCCTCCATTCTCTGCCTCTGGGTTCAGAACAAGAGGATGAGAGGATAGGCCCAGCAAGGGATGGTGGAGGGTTTGAATTGCATTCTGTGTGAACGCAGACCTCGAGGATTGTTCCTTGGTTACTCCATTCGGGGAGTCCTAGAATATCTCTCCCCACTGCTTTCTTAACTCTCGGATGATCCTTGGCCTCACTTTTTTAAAAGAGAAATTACAGGGTGGGGCCTGGGAATAAGCACGGGAGCACAACTTCTTTGGCTTTTTTAAAGAATTTCTTTTAGCCATGTGTTGCTCCAGTGATCCTTCCTATAATCCAGGGTCTGCATATCCAGAAAATTAATGTCTAAGCTGGTTTGTCTGCTTGTCTGTTCATCTGTATAGAGGGCCTACCCAACCACTAGGCAAATTAGGCGGTCACCTGGGGCAGCAAAGGGCAACGACATTCAAAGCAAAACCATAGAGTCTGAGAGCCACACAAGCTCTGAGTCACAGTGTGGACTTTTACCTACAGGAAGAATGGGCAATATGTAAACAGTCCATTTATCCTTTTTTATATATAATTTACAAAATGAAGTTTAATATTAAAGTGTGATGTCTAAGTATGCCTTGTTATTGGTTTGTTCTGGGAGGGATGGTGTTGAGATGATTGCAATTGAGTTTAATAATCAAAATCTTGGGGCGGAACGCTAGGGGTCTAAAAGCTCATTGTGAGGGGGCGCAAGAGTGAAGTTTCATCTAGAACACCTAATACCCTTGCACCGCCCCTGTCTGTATATGTTTTAGTTTCAGAAGTGAATGCATTTGTGTGTGCACCTCAGACACTAAAAATCTTCACGCTGCTGAGAGGGGCATGCCAGCAAAGATCCCAGCAGATGAGAAACCCATCTAGTGGTGCAGGAAATGCCCCAGTGCCAGTAGGATGTCTGATGTCTGCTGTCAAAAGAACCACGAAAGGCCTCTGTGCTGGTGTGTTGGTAGAAAAGCGACCTGTGGAGTGGTGAGATGACTCTTGGATCTACCTCTCTACACCAGAAATCTCTCCTACATTCCAGGCCTGGATCATTGCTTGTCTATCTGACATTGCTGCCTGGATGTGTCATCACCATTTGAAATTGAACATGGCCAAAATTTGAGTTTCTTATTTTTCTGCCTAAACCCATCTCTCCCCCTGTTCCTTTCTCATTTTCTGTGGATTACACCTGTTTTCTGAGCTCTCAACCCTGGGGTCGTCTTTGACTCCTCCCTCTCCTTCTCCACACACATCCAACTGATAGTTAAAATATTTCATTTCTTTCTCTATAACATCAGCAAAATTCACCCCTTCCTTTCTGAACACACCACTAAGACACTTAAATACTCTTTAGTCACCTCCCGTCTAGACTATTGCAACCTCCTCCTTGCTGGTCTCCTTCTGAATCATCTCTCTCCCCTTCAATCTGTTCAAAACTCAGCTGCACGGCTAATCTTCCACCAGCCTCGTCATGCTCATATTATCCCTCTTTTCAAGTCACTTCATTGGCTCCCTGTCTATCTCCATATCCAATTCAAACGTTGTCTTCTGACCTATAAGTGCACTCATTCTGCTGCTCCTCACTACCTTTCCTCTCTTATCTCTTCTTACACCCCTCCTGGGGAACTCTGCTCTTCTGGCAGATCCCTTCTATCTGTGTCCTTCTCTTCTACTGCTCCTTTCACCTTGCTGCTCCTTATGCCTGGAACAAACTACCTGAGTCTGTATGGCAGGCTTCATTTTTGGCCCTTTTCAAATCCAGGCTGAAAGCTTACCTCTTTGAGGCTGCTTTTGGATCCTGATCCACTTAGTCTCCTATGTGTTTCCTTACCTTACCCTAGATCAGTTGTTCTCAACCCAGTCCTCTGGAACCTCCAGGCCAGTCAGGTTTTCAGGATATCCACAATGAATATGCATGAGATAGATCTGCATGCACTGTTTCTGTTTGAGTGCATTTTTGAAATTCCTGTCGGGTACGGGGTTCAGGCAGCAGTTCCCGCCTGGAAACCTTCCTTCAGTTTGAATTTCTCCTCACTTTTCTGTACTGAATGGCGTTCCTCCTGATTCACCCTCCCCCTTTGTGTCTGCAGTGGCTGTCTTATGTTGCAGTGTTAGACTGTGTTTTTATATTATACCTTGTAACCTCCTCTAGAATTTTACACTGTAAACTGCTCTGACTTTATTATAAGAGCGGTATATCAAGTTTTGAATAAACCATAAACTCTAGATGGAAGCCATAAAGGGACAGTAGATAGCCTTCTAGCTAGCATGGATGGAGTGCAGGAGTAGCTTAGTGGATGAGAGAAGCAAGCTGTTAACCAGGATCCCAAACCTGCTCGTGCTTTGAGCTTAGATATGGGAAAGGCGAGTAATAAATCTAAAATCCAAATGTTGATCTTGTTTTCTATGTCCAATCCTTTACTGTAAATAGAAATGGACTGTCCCACTATTTTATGCTTTTTGCCTGACTCGCCTTTCCCCACATCTCATCCTCCAACCCAGTCGGAGTCTGACCTATCCTGCACACTCTGATATGAAAGCAGCATCTGAATCGGAGATGCCAGAATCTTCCATGCACAGCTGCCTTCAGGTTTCCTCCCTTCCTCCTCTCTCTCTATCTTGTCTTGCAGCAGCTCTACGGTAGGGAACCCAGTAAACCTGCATTCTGTATCTCACTCTTAGGTGCCACTGTTGTGCATTGGTTGATATTTCTTTCCCCTCCTTTGGGCTGCGAGTGCTTCCTCTTCAGTATCTCCGGCCCTGGACCAGAAGCTGCAATCTGGCACTTGAACCTTAATCTCCCATATGGTCGTGCACAGTGTTGCTGTTGGGGCATCTTACCAGCTCTCAGATCTAACACTGCTACCTATCTGGCACCATAGTGGAACATCAACATCAGTCTGGTATGTGTTCAAAGCAAAAAACTCTATAACAAAAATTATCAAAGATCACAAATCAGATTATTATGGCATGTTTCTCGGCTATCCACATTGCTCTGGAGTAGGCAAACGTTAAACTCATTTCTGAAGTTCTCCCCCAGGCACCATGGATGAACGTATGATTGTTGCATAATCTATGCTTTCTCCTTTGCCTAACCCACAATAGCAGTGCAGAGAGAAACGGACTTTGAACTGAGACAAACAAAACATGAGAGTTAAGAAAAACCTACAAGTTTTTATCAGCAAGATGTATCTTCACCTATGTATTTTATATACAGAATTAAAAAAACATTTAAATCAGCATTTCATGTTAGCTAGAAAATCTTTGTCAGGAAACTGAGAGTCTGGAAGTAAGGAGTCTATGTACTAACCTGCAGTGCGCAGTAGCATATGTTATTTACTGTGCTTCTCATTATTGGCAAAGGGGCCTTTGTGCTAATGATGTGCAATAAGGCATGTTACTGCTGTCTCCATTTTATTGTGCAAAACATTGAATGTAAAAAAGTGGGGACCAGACCAAAAACAAATTCTAGATGTTACATTTTTTTCTGCCTTTGGGGTATATTTACTAAGGTGCACTAATTGATAGCATGGGGTTTGACACGCAGTAAGGGCACCATGCTGACAACCTGAGCAAGTTAGGACTGTAACATGGGCATTGACAGCACATTGTGGTTAGCATGGATGTGTTGGATGCACTTTAATCGCACCTGTTACCATTTGTGCGATCGCACTTAATACCACCTCACTTCACCCATGTGCTGGTTAGTGCTGTGCTGTGCATTAACACTGCACTACTGTCAGGACGATGGATGTGTAGCAGCAGAGCGCAGACAAACCAATGATACCAGGAGTCTGTTCAGAAGGTCCAAATCATTTATTTGTGCACAAGTCTCAAGCAGAATCAAATTCAAAATGGCTGAGCAATGGCTGTTAGTAAAACAACAACTTATATACTTTTCTTGTCCATTCTAGGTATAGGCATACTTCTCATTGGTCCCGGTAACCCCTTTCACCCCATCTATTGGTCCCGGTAACATTACGTAGTCATCCAATTAGGACTTTGGTCTGGGCTCTGCACCTGCTTACCCCCCTTCTAGTCCCAATTACAATGGACAGTGCTTCCAACTTTGATACTTCTCTCCTCCAAGGTCACTTAGTTAGCTAGAACATGTGGGAAAGCAGGGCACTGTAACTTTTCTTTCAGCAGTGTTAATTAATTCCATAGAAGCTGTGCTCTCTTATCAATACCAATTAAACTTGTTGTTCTATATTTTCTAAGTTTCAATTCTATGGTAGCAGCATTTAGGGGAGTGTGTAATTCCTTTGGGCCTCTCCACAGGCTTCATTTACAGGTCAAGCTACTCAGGCCTGTCTGCTCATTTCAGACACCATGGATCATAGGCCTTCGCCTACCACAGATGCACCCGCCTCCCCCAAATATTATTAGGGCCCCAGCTCTAATTTGGTGGCACAATCTCTCGCTACCAACATACACTTTAGTAAACATGTCTCCTTGTGTTCCTGATGAAGGTGAACAACCACCAATCAGAAAGCTGCTATTCTGTAAGCAAGTTTCTAGTCAGCCATCTTGGATGCTGCTGCTGCTGCTGCTGCTTTTTGATTGGTCACAGTAAAGAATCTTGACTTTTCAAGACAGGTTCACAGTCATACTGTAGCAGCAGATAAGCATGCAATAAATAAATCCAGGAGTCTTTTCAAGGATCCAAGCCAGTTTAATGTGCACATGGCTCAAGCAATAAGCAATTTCAAAATGGCTGAGCAATGGCTTCTAGTAAAACAACAACTTTTATAGCTTTCTTGTCCATTCTAAGCATAGGCAAACTTTTCATTGGTCCCAGTACCCCTCTCACCCATCTATTGGTCCCGGTACTGATATGGCTACCCAATCGGGACTCTGGTCTGGGCCCAGCACCTGGTTGCCCCCCTTCTAGTCCCAATTACAATGGTCAGTGTCTCCAACTTGTTACTTCTCTCCTCCAAGGTCGCTGAGCTTGTTAAAACATATGGGAAGCAGAGGCACTGTGACCTTGCTCTCTGCAGAGTTAATTAATTCCATAGAAGCATAGCACACCTTATCAGTACCAATTAAACTTGTTTTTCTTCTATTTTCCAAGTTTCGTTTCTGCTTAGCTATGTTCAGTTAAACTGAGTTAAGTTTCAATTCTATGGTGTCGTCATTCAGGGTGGTTTTCATTCCTCTGGGCCTAACTACAGGCTTCAGTTACAGGTCAAGCTGCTCAGGCCTGTCTGCTTAGTTCAATTAGCATGGATCATAGGCCATCGCCTACCACAATACCAAGGAAGACATGAAGTACAAATTCCTGTAGGCCTGCTGTGATCGTTCTTAGGAAATAACTTGATTAAATGGATGTGACTCATTATTAAAAGAAATGAGTGAGTCGGACAATTTTATCAGTGGACAGAATTTGTTTTAAGATATTGTAAAACGCCTCTTAAAAGTGTGTGTATTGGGGGGAGCTAGAGCGTTTGCATAGATGGCTGCTGTCTGAAAAGTCATTGCTGCAAAGACAAGGTAATTTTATAGAAATTTAATAAGATTTGGGATTCTTTCTTGGAAAGTGATATAGATTCTAATTTTATAAAAATAAAATGCTTTCTTTTTCTTGAATATGATTCTGCTGTTAGATTACTTTAGACTTGGGATAATTGTAGTACATGTTTTTAAACATGTCAACTCCCCTCTTGCATTGTTTCATGGGTGAGGGGGTGTTTTTTTTTCTTTTCCACAAGATGTGAACCATGTTATGGTCAAATAATTTCTATATATTTGTTAACTGTAAAACTATTCATTAAAAAATATTAATTACAAAAAACACCCAGGCTTCTGGGTTGCTCAAAATTCTATAATGTGCCATTGTTTATTGACCTTTCCTCTCCCAAATACATTGTTCAGGCTTTAAATGCCAATTCTGGACCAAGAGGCCCTTTCACTAAATTTTTTTTTTTTAAGTGCACAACCTTAACAGAACACAGCAACAAGAAAAAACACACTTTAATGCATGGTTAGTGCAAAGCCTCCATGTTAACTGTCAGTGGCGTGACCAATATGTTCCCAGCAGTTAACATGTGGATGTGTTCACTAATGGGCAGTTTAATTCATTTGCAATATTTAATATACTGCCCTTTCTACAATCATCAAAGTGGTTTACAATATTCAGGAAAAGTGGAACATAGCGTAATACAGGATGGAACTCTGGTGAAGTGAATCCTGTAAGTGAGGGATAGAATCTTATATTTCATCTTACAAGAGACTGGTAGCCAGGCCACTTCCTTTAGAAGGGGAGAAATGTGGTCCATATGTTTTGCTGTATGCAGGATTCTGGATTGATTGGATCCTTTTTAGGCTGTAAGTGGGAATGCCAATAAGAAGGAAATTATAATAGTCAATTATGAGAGCATGAATAAAGATGTTAAGTACTCTAGTATTAATATAATTAGACCGAGCATGAACTAACCAAAGGGAAGTAATAGAGTTCCTAACCACCATAGAGATGAGAGACTAGAAGGACAATGAGGAGTCTAGCAAGACACCAAGTGAGTGTATGCAGTCTCTGAGAGATAGAGAAACACCATATCTAAGAGGTTGAAATGCCGGGGGGACTTGCTCTTAGTCAGCTAGATTGCTTCAGATTTAGAGGCATTGAATGGGGAAGCCAAGCTCACCTTGAGTCTGCCCTAATCCGCCCTAGCCCCCTCTCTCACAGCCTTCCTCTCCTGTTCTGTCCATAGGGATCCCATCTCGCATGGATAGAACAGGAGGGAATGGCTGCGATTGCAGCAGACTCCTGTCTGCCCATTGGAGATCAGATCCCTGCGGGAAGAAGGTGAAGGCTGCTGTGATAATGGCAAAGACTCCTGTCTGCCCACAGGGATAGTGCTCTCTTCTCTCTGCTGGTAGCAAAATTTTGGTGGGGCCAGAGCCCGTATGGCCCACCCAGTTCCGATGCCTTTGAGCCAATTTGTAATGGCATTGAAGGCTGAAAAGAACCAGAGAAGAAATTCCAAGTCAGGTGACTGATCAGGATTTATATATTCTCTGGGAACAAGCAGGAAATCAGTCCTCACATATGGGTGACGTCTGCGCTGATGGAAACTGCGTGATAATCTCTCCCCAGCTTTCAAAGAAAGCCTATGGGAGATGCACCACAAATGCGTGGTCCCCTTCCTGCCTAAGAGTGCCATCTTGCCTCAGTCTCCTTTTTTCCGTGGAGCCCCTTGAACATGTCCGTTTCCCTTGGAAAAAGTTGTTTTATTTTCTTTCCTTTTACTTCATTTTTCAGATCGATTCCTTTCTCCGTTTGCGTATTTGTGCCCTTCTCATCTCCCGAGTCCCCTTGCCTTAGGCGTCATGTTTTTCCTCTGGTTTCTCTTTTTTCCCCTTGGGTTTTTTTTCTTGGTGTGTGGTTTTTGCACCCTTTCTGGTCGGGCCAAAGGAGTTTGACTCACAGGGACCATATTCCCTGCTATGGCCTCAGTCAGTGGCTTCAAGCCTTGTGACTGCTGTGCACATATGTCATGCACGGATCTGCATGATTGTTGCCTTTGGTGCTTTGGGCTGGATCATGATGCCTTGGCATGTGGTCTCTGCCAGTAGATGACTCCCAAGGCCCTCTGAGACCATAAGAAGCAGCATGAGTAAATTTTTCACAAGACCGACTCGGCCCCGGAGTCGTCCGTCAGACCAGCGCCCTCGAGGGCCACTGTGGAGGCCTCAGCCTTGCGTGGAGACTGCGCTGCCTTGGAGCCTTGAGGTCATGGGGCATTGAGCCGGGGTTCCCTTGGGGAAGGATGCCGTTTAAAGAGCCGGAGGTCATCGGTGGCATCCTTGGGTGACTGGGCTGTGGGGAAGTCCCATGGTCCCGGAGTCCTTGATGTAAGGCCGAGGGTGATGACCAGGTGCCCTTGAAGCTGCCTCGGTGGGAGAAAATGCCATCGGCATCCATGGATCAGTCTCAGTTCTCCAAGGCCATCCTCGTCAAGGACACCCTCTTGCCAGTGCCGGGTCTGAGGTCCTCTGTGCCCATGCTGATGACTGCTGAGCCTTCTGGCCTCGAGACCAGAATGGCGGTCTTGGAAAACAGCTTGTCTGCCTTCATGGCCCAACAGCGGGCTCTGATGCCCAGTTCCTCCGGGTCATCACCTGACCACTGGCCCTCAATAGTGAGGGAGTCCTCGGAGGTGGAGCTGATCCTTGAGCACCACCAGCTTCAAGAGACCCCTCCAGCACTGGTCCTTGTCCCGGTCCCACTCCCGCTTGGGGCCGAAGACTTCCCTGAACAGTGCTCCTGACTCAGGGCATCGGGGCCCCTGGGTCATCCAGGCTGGGGCATGAGTCTGAGGCCTGGAGGACCATCAAGATCTCCTCTGACTCTGGATCAGATTGGGAGACTGAGGACAGCGAGTCCCTGGACACTCGACTCCAAAGGGATGTGCCCTCAGACCCTTCCCTCCCCCAAAGCCTAGTGCTGGTCCCCACCCAAGGACCTGGCCTTTCTGGACTCTGCTTGAGATAGGGCAAAGGCTTTTGCCTTCACCACTGAGGAGGAGCCTCTGGCGGAAGATCTCGAGATCCTCCAGTACAAGGCTCCCCCTAAGGAGGCTCCTATGGTGCCCATTTCCCCCCCCCCCCATCCTGAAATGGCTGCTCCTCCATATGTGGGAGACCCCGGCCTCGGTTTCTATTGTGAGCAGGCAGCTTGACTCGATGTACTGGGTCTGCTGGAGCCCTGGTTTCCAAAAAGCTTAACTGTCTCACAGCTCCATGGTAATGGAGTCAGCCATGCATAGGCTCAAGAGCCAGAAAATGCACTCCTCGGTGCTCCCAGGCAGGGAGGCCCATGCCATGGATTCCCTGGGCAGGAAGTGCTTCCAGGGCTCAATGCTCGTCAGCTGGATCCAGGCCTACCAGCAGTACATGGGCATGTACTTGCGGCACATGGCGAGGAAACTCTCCAGGTTTTTGGCTTGTCTCTCTGAGGAATCTCTTCAGTGGTTCTGGACCCTGGCCTCCATGGTCAAAGAGTTCTCTAAATTTATGACTCGGGCAGCCTATGACTGCTTCAAGTCAGCAGCTAAAGTAGCTGCAGTGGGCATTAGTGCCCGCTACCAGGCTTGGCTACAGTCTTACGACTTGGAGCAATGGGTGCAGAACAAGTTGGACAATATTCCTGGCCAGGGAGAGAGCCTCTTCGGCAAGCTCATGATGGACAAGGCCACTGAGCTGGATTTTGAGTTCATGACTAGGATCAGGCTCTTCAAAAAGACAGCTGACCTTTCCCAAAGGAAGGCTTCTGGTAAAAAGCCCCTATAACCGAAGAAGAGGAAGACTCATGGAAACTACCCTCAGTACTTGGCCTTCCCAGCTCCCCAACAGGGCCAGCAGGCCAAGGGACCAGGACATGGCCCTCATAAGCTTAAGACCCCCAAACCCCATACTGTGCCTCTGGCGCAACCTGGAGGGGGCTTTCGACTCCTTGGGCATTGTCTCTATTCCCCCAGGAGGTCCTGACCCACAGCATATGGGGGAGCATCTAGTAGTTTACGCCAACTTGTGATCCACCCTCACCACTGATACATGAGCCCTACAGGTGGTAAGGAGGGTTATCTCTTCTACCTGAAACAGACACCCTCGCCATTCTTTCCTGGAGAGTCCCCTATGACTCCCCTTCACCGGGGTCTACTTCAGCAGGAACTCACAAGTTGTCTGGCAGACAAGGCAGTCAAACCCATCCCCCTCCACCTCCAAAGGCAAGGGGTTCTACTCCCGTTACTTTCTGGTACTCAAAAGGACCAGAAGGTTTTGTCCCATTCTAGGCCGGTTTCAGGTGAGGGAGAAGTTCAAGATGTTCTTCCTTGGAACATTGCTGCCAAACCTCAGGCAGGAAGACTGGCTATGCTGCTTGGATCTAAAGGATGTGTATATGCACATCCTCGTCCATCTCCTTCACAGGCAGTACCTCCGCTTCATGGTAGGAGACTGCCACTATCAGTACAGGGTTCTACCCTTTTGATGTGGCCTCCACCCCAAGGGTATTCATCAAGTGCCTGGTGGTGGTCACTGCTTTTCTGCATCTCCAGGAGGTGTTTGTCTTCCCCTATCTGAACGACTGGCTCATAAAGGGAAGCACCGCTGCCAAAGCTCATCAGGCGATGGCCCGCACCATCTTCATTCTGGAGCACTTAAGGTCTGTCATAAACTACCGAAAGTCCCATCTCCATTTGGCATAACACCTGGAGTTCATAGGGGCGCTGCTGGACACCATCCAGGCCAAGGCCTTCCTCCCTCCAGAGAGGGCCCAGTGCCTCAAGGCACTTGCAGGGAACATCCAGAGTTGCCACTTGGCATCTGCCCGCCTCCTGCTTCACCCGCTGGGTCACATGACATCCACGGTGCATGTCACTCCAGATGCCCTCCTACATATGTGGCTGACTCAGTGGTCCCTCTGCTCCCATTGGTTTCAAGCAACAGGGTGCCCGTAGGACAGAGTGGTTGTGACTTGTCCTTTGGCCGACTCCCTCAGCTGGTGGTTTCAGCACCTGCAGGCCAGGATGCTCTTCCAGGCTGCCACCCCTCAGATGATCCTAACCATGGATGCCTCCAAACTGGGCTAGGGAGCCCATTGCAGCAACCTCTTCACTCAGTTGGTCACAGGCAGAGAGCCTCCAGCAGATTAACCTCCAGGAGCTTCGAGCTATAGCGCTAGCCACCGTGCCATTCACCACCATGTACAGCACCAAGCAGTACTAATCCAGACTGACAAGCAGGTGGCAATGTTCTGTATCATCAAGCAGGGAGGTACAGGATCATCCCTCCTGTGCCAGGAGATGGTGAGCCCTCTGGTCTTTTGCCAGCAAAAGCGGGATGCTCCTGTGGGCAGTCTATCTCCCGGGCCAGGTCAATGCCCTTGCGGACCTGCTCAGCTGGGTCCTCCAACAGCATGAGTGGCAGCTGAACCCGTGGGTGGCCAGCTGGCTGTTCTGTTTCTGGGGGCTCCCACAGATGGACCTCTTTCGCAAGTCCAGCCAATGCTCAGCTGCCCCGCTTCTGCTCCAGGCAGCCACATCCCTTGAGGTTGGCGGTGGATGCATTCCTCATTTCATGAATGAGGACCTCCTCTATGCCTTCCCACCCACGCTGCTGATTGCCAAGACCCTTTTCAAGGTCCAGCACAACAGAGCCACCTTGATACTAGTAGCTCCTCTGTGGGCCTGGCAGCCGTGGTTCCCCCTGCTCCTCCGCCTCTCCCAGGCGCCCCCGGTTTCTCTGGGGTATGCTTCGGGCCTGCCCTCGCAGGAGGATGGGTCTCTCCTGAACCCCATCCTGGGGTCCCTGACTCTGATGGCCTGGCTGCTGAAAGGGTAGCCTTGGCTCAGTTCATCAAGCAATGTGGAGGAGGTCCTCTTGGCTTCCTGCAAAACTTCCACCCACTGGACCTATGCCTTCAAGTGGCAGAGATTCTCTGTATGGTGTGTGGAGAAACGGATCAGCCTCTTCTGTTCTGTTCAGCTGGTGCTGCAGTACCTGCTTCACCTGTCACAGGTAGGGCTGAAGTCCAACTCAGTTAGAGTACACCTTAGTGCACTTTCGGTGCACCACCATCTGGTCGCGGGCAAGTCCCTCTCCGCTCAGCCCCTCGTGACTTGCCTCCTGAGGGGCCTACTATTCTCAAGGCTACCTATCCATCCCCCTGGCAGCAAAGTGGGATCTCAGTGTGGTTCTCTCAAAATTTACAATGCCACCTTTTCAGCTTGTCGGCTCTTGCCACCTCAAGTATCTCTCCTGGAAGGTGTTCTTCCTCATGGCACTCTCCTCCACTCACAGGATTAGCGAGTTTCAGGCTTTGGTTGCTCATCCACCTTATACAAGGTTCCACAAGAACAGGATCGTGCTCCGCACACACCCCAAGTTTCTGCCTAAAAGTGGTGTCTCCATTCCAACCAAGAGGTGGTGCTCCCCATCTTCTTCACGCAGCCTCACACTACCAGGGCGGAGGCTACTCTCCACACTCTGGACTGTAAGCAGGCCCTGGCCTACTGTCTGGAGTATACCCAGGCCCACCATCGCTTCTTACAGCTCTTAATGTCCTACTACCAAAATCGGCTGGAGACAGTGGTCTCTAAGCGTACCTGTCCATTTGGGTGGTGGACTGCATTGCCTTCACCTACGAGCAGGCCAGTTTCTCACTAGAGTGCTGTGTCATGGCACACAGCATCTGGGCCATGGTGGCATCTGTAGCGAACCTGCACCCTGTCCCTTTGACTGAGATCTGCTGGGCCGCCACCTAGTCCTCAATCCATACCTTCACAGCTCATTACTGCCTGTAGAGGGAGTCCCACCGGGACAGTGCCTTCAGCCAGGCAGTACTCCAGCATTTGTTTGGGGTGTAAGGCAACTCCTGTCCTTTGGCGTGTTCAGGCTACAGGAGAACTGGTTCCTTGCTTAACACTCGGGGCCGCTTGTGGGACTGCTGTTCCTTGACTCCATTGCTGCTTCTCATGGTTTGCTTTTTTTCTGGTCACCTGGGGCTTTTACAGGTTCTTTCAGTAGCCTGTAATTGGGGAGTCCCATATGTGAGGACTGACTTCCTACTTGTTCCTGGAGAAAGTGTAGTTAGTCACTCACCTGTAACAGGTTTTCTCTGGCGACAGCAGGAATCAGTTCTCACAACCTTCCCTTCTCCTCATGGAGTTGCTTTCTTTTTTGCCGTTTTGAGCTATGTCATCATATTGGGGCAAGATGGCACCCTTAGGTGGGAAGGGGACCACACATGCGTGGTGCATCTCCCAAAGGCTTTCTTTGAAAGCTGGGGAGAGGTTAACCTGCGGGCTCTGTTGGCACCAGTGTCACCCATATGTGAAGACTTATTCCTGCTGTTCCGGAGAACATCTGTTACAAGTGAGTAACTACGCTTTATCAACAAAGAGGGATGGACTGAAGCCAACATCCTGAATGAGGGCAGCTATAGGGGCAAGAAATGCAGATGCACCTAATGAAACCGATGGAGGTATTGTTAGCTGCACCCGTGATAATTGCCACTTTGACGGTGACTGCACACTAATGATATCCGTGTTAACTGCAATGCACAATCCCCCCAGTACTCCACCGCAACCTACCCCATTCCTGCCCCAGTTGCGCGATGATCGAATAACGTGCATCTTGCACCTGTTAAGCACCTTTGGAAAAGGGGTTTCCAGGTCTTTTAATTTGGATTTATCTCAAGGCAGTAGATCTGTATATAAAAGCATTGAAAATCAAACATAGTGAGGTCAAGTCATCGAAAGTACTTGGATATCATTAACACAGATTCTCTTACCAAAGGCAATTGATTCAATCTTAGGGGTTTTGGTATAGATAGCTTATAAACACTTAAATTAAAATATCTTTCTGTTTCATTAGATGCCCTTGATGAGGTGTAAAAACAGTTACAAAATATAAGCACATCATATTTTTTAAAAAAGTGTAATGCATCACTAACATTAAACTCACCATGTTATCCTCACCTTACCTTACTGCAGATAACAAGCTCACTCACTCTCTTAATGCAGAATTTACCATAGGCAGCATAATGGCCTGGGCCTCTGGGCCCATGGCCGACCAACGTTTTCACCCGCCTGACATCAGCAACTAGGGATCTTGGGAGGGGGGGGGGGGACAGAGGTGGAGGTAGGTTTGTTGCCCACTTTCCCAACCAAAAAGATGTTCCACTGCTCTTGGAATTGAAGCACTTGGACCATCCTGTAGCTGCTCCCAACCATGCTCCCATGTGATTACTTATCAGATCAGCCGGCCTATCTTCCTGAACATTTAGAGGGTAATTTTCAAAGCCATTTACCGCATAAAACAGTGAAAGTGTGCCCATAATGGCATTTAGCACAGACCTTTACCCTCTGGGAGTAGAGGCATTCTTGGAGTGATCTTGGGGCAGAATTTGGATGGATTTACTTTTGGATTTTCAAAGGTATGCATGCAAATTTGTGAGAAATTGGGGGGCCAAATAGCAGATGTAAATGTGTGCAAGTATTTTTGGTAGGATAATTTTTAAATTGAAAATTGGTATAACTTATGCCTGTATCGACTGTACAGGTTAGACATCAAGTTAGCAAACATTCACCTATGAGTAATTTTTGTACTGGGCATGTCATTAATGCATGATCGGAGCCTGGAATAAGCATGGCAGCCTGTGCTAACTGTTGGAGGTGTGTCCGGCATGGCCCCTTGTAGTTAACGCAGTGCTTTGCATCTATAATGCACTAACTGGCACGTGAGTGCACTTACTGCCACCCCTTGAGGACAGAGTAAGTGCACCTACTCTAAGAACAACAGTTGTGGTCAGCACATGCCCGTGTTGCTTGCACTAATTGTGATGTGCCAAGACTGCCTGCATTCTGCTCCCCTAACTTGCCCAGTCCCTGCCACATCGCATGCTAAGGGGTTAGCTTAGGATTTTATCTTCAGCGTCCTAGGCTAATGGTGAGCATGGCACACTTGGTGTATGGTAAACCTTTCACTTAATACAGCTTAGTAAACATGCTCTTTCCTAAACAGTCAAGCTTTAAGTTAGGTTTTGAATATTGTGATACTGCAGGCCCTCTGACACAAAGAAAAAAAGTTTTAAATCTTGAAAAAAACAAGATTTACCCGCAATTACATGAAGGTACACATAGAGGGAGCAGGAGAGCAAGCCTGGAAGCAGAGGAACCACGCCTCTATGGGCAGGACCCAGAAGCAGCTGGTCTCGATTTAAGCAGGGACAGAGCATTACAAGAGAAGAGGCAAGGAGCTTGGCGGAGAGCTTCACAGAGAGCATTACAGGAAGCAGTGCCACGAGCAGCTCCAGAAGCCGGAGTCAGAGACCGGGGTGAAGTCACTGACAGACCCAGAATAACTCAAGGAGTGAAAGCTACTGGGAGAGCAGGCCGAGGTGAAGGCCCAAGAGCAGGCCTAGAGGAAGGCCATACACAACTGCAAGGGGCAGTATTACAGAGTGCAGCCAAGGAAGGAGGTGCTTACCCTTCCAGCTGGAGAGGAAGCCTTGTCCAAGGAGAAGGACGGGGATACAAGCAGAAGAAGATATATCCACTGGAAAGGAACCTTCAAGGAGGAAAAGGTACTTTTAAAAGTTTTTATAAAAGTGACCTGAAAGATGAAAGAAAGATTCAGAGGCATGGGGAAGAGGACATAGCTGAGAGGGCGCGGCCAGTAGCCAACTGCCACAGGGGTGGAGGTGGAAGACAGGCGCCTCAGCAGCAGCCCTGCCTCAAAAGAGTTATACCCTATTCTAAAGCAGGAAAGATATCCTGGGATCACTGGAAACTGCCTGAAGCGGAGGACATTCAGACTAGGCCTCAAGCCTTACACAAAAGGGATTGCAGGAAGTTTAAAGGAGAAACAGTTGGTGCCTGTAATTGTCTACCAAGGCCTAGACCAAGAGAGAAACCAAGGACTAACTTTTATCTTGATGATAAGGACAGTTTTAAACCAGAAATACCAGATAATCTTTATAGGAAAAAGGTTAGTGCTGCCAAAGACTGGAATAAGCAAACTTTTAATCCTGTAACAGCAGAAAATCCAGGGTGTTACAACATACCTAAAAGCCGACGCCCCAAACTGTCAAGCCAACACTGGGATACGGTATGGCATGCTTTTAGAAAGTCAGATTTTAACATCCCTGAGACATCAGATTCGGACCCCTCAGAAATGGAATGGCTGCCAGGGGAATCTGAGGTTATGGAAGCCATCGAACCGATGGACTGTAATTATTGCACAATGAGACGTGTATAAGTTAAGGGAAGCAAACCCAATGTATGAAAAGAATACAGGAGACCTTATGCTTTGAGTTTGTGAAGGTTAACAATGTTACTTTGAATGTTTTGCTGATTTACATTTTGATACAAGGAAAGTTATCGCTCTGTTACTCATAACCGCCTATTTTGAACTTCTTTTTGTGCAAAGGTGAAATAAATGCCTTTTCTTTACCCTACACTTGGCTAAGAGTTGCTTTTTGGGAAGTTGACCATGAGGCTGACACAGAGGGCTGCTACCTCATTGACCCTCACAACAGGTCAACCCTAAAACCCCTATTTCTTATGCGCTCCCCAGCCCCGGTGGTACCACTACGCCGCCACCAGAGGGGGCTGAGGGGGACAATATCTGGTAATTTTGTTTCCAATTTTAAGTCTCTAAAGACATTTTCATTGGATAAGCACTATCACAAAAAAGACCCTCACTTAAGCACATCACCAGGAAAGAAGAATCACTGGTTGTCTTTTGAGGAAAGTCTCCTAAGAGGAATGAATTTGTTGTACTGACTTAGATGATGTGAGGGTATTTAAGTATTTTGGAATTCTGATAAGAGATGGAAAAAAAAAGATTTATCCATATAAAATTTGACAGTGGCTTGATTTTATAATTGGACATTAATGTGAGAAGTCCCTATGTGGTCCCATTTGACTCTGTAAAATAGGCTTCCAGGACAAGCTCCTATAATAGGTAAAAATGTCATGTTTTATATAATACGCATGTATATCACAACTCCTCCCCTCCTCCTTAACTATATCCCTCGGAATGCCAAACACTGTGTGCAAGTTAGCATGTCCCAGGTGTACTTATATGCATACTATGGGGACAATTTTATTTAGTTTGGATAGGAGGATGTGTGTACTGGGGAAAATAAGTCACCTGAATATACACTTGCCTTCTATAAAATGTGGGCAACACAGGGGCCACACAGTTTATGAACTAAACCTATCTCTACTCCCCAGCATACCCCTATACTTGCCAAAAGGATCACACAGAGACATTGTAGCATAAGCCATAGCCACAGTTTTCTTCCATGCCAGTGATTTTCTGACAATACAACTATGGTATCATTATTGGAAACAGGATACTGGGCTTGATGGACCTTGGTCTGACCCAGTATGGCATTTCTTATGTTCTTATTTTGAGATCCTTAACTCAGTGTGTGGCTGCAACTGAAAACACAAACATGCCTACTCCAAAGTTCCGTACAAGTATGCGTTAATTGTACCGTACGTAGTCTTATGCATGAGGTAGTTTTTTACATGTGGCCTTTCACGTGCATGTGAAAAATCCTTTATAAAATTTCCTCTTAACAGCTAATGCGGAATGGGGTGGAGAGTAGGTGAGGACTGTGCCATGTAATTTAATATGAAGGTGGTTACCACGCAGTAACTATTATATGCAGCAGATAATGTGGCACAGTTAATACCACTTGAACAAGTGCAGTTAACTGCTTTGCAGATAACATAGTGCAGTTAACGCTCAGTAATCTGAATCTTGAAGGACTACCCAGAGGTTCTACTACAACTGGAAATAGATCTGCACTTGTAAGTATTTATCTACTGGAATATATTCTAAATCTTGGGAGAAAAAGGGTAATCTTTGGGTTAAAGCAGATAAATATGTGTATTTTTGATTTCAGTGTGTTTGCTGAGTCAGTTGGGTCTTAATACCACCAGAGAGCTTTTCATTTAAATCAAATCATATAGCTTAGCAGACGAGTAGAATAAATAGTCTCTGAGTACAAAGAACTAAACTTTGTTTCTAGTGACCTCTACAAAGGGACCTTCCAGTTATGAAGCAAAAGATCCGTGAAGTTGTCTTAAATAGGTGTTAAAGGCAAGTGACAGATCAAAGGGGCAATTTGAAAAGCTCCCTCTATCAAATCACCCAGGAAATTGGTAAGACTTGACCTTAGAAGCACAGGTCGGGGCACTGTGTAGCAAGCGAGCTTGTAAAGCTTCTTTCCCTCCCTCCCACCCTGACTCCCACCCACTCCTGGGATAATCTTAGCTTTATAGGCTCTTAAACATATTAAAAGGGGGAGGTGCCCATAATTTTATTTTATTTATTTGTACGCTTTTCTATACCGACCCTTCCAGAGATCAGGAGTGGTTTACAGAGAACAGAAACATAATGACATTGAACGTTTTGAAACATACTAACTATTTGCAATGAACAGGAAAAGCCTATAGTTCTTTGAAAACTTAACTATTTACACCAAACAGACATATATCAGCTATTTACAGGTTTGTATATTACAGCATGGATATTATATCACTCTCGGATGCGGCTGGGTATCCTCGTCAGGAATACATTTATTAAGGACCTGAGATTAATTATTCTTGAGGTGAACAAAGTCCATTTAACATATAAAGTATAGTTATATTAGTATAAGTATCCCCTTCAATCCTAAGTAAGTAAACAACTTTAATATCTGAACAAAACCTCAAAACTAAGATGCAGACAGCAGTCCAGCAGCGAGATGGGGGCTTTTCACTCTTTTGCATTGAGTGTCACATGTGTGATTTTCTCCCAGTTGGTGAGGGGTCTTACGTGTGCACTAGGTGCAAGGAGCTCTTTGCTCTCAGGGAATGAGTCTGATCTCTGGAGGCTAGAGTAGGAGACTTGCAGAACTTAAAGAAGACAGAGAAATATATAGACCAGACCTACAGGGATGTAGTACTAAAATCCCTCCTCCAGTCTGGCAGCCTCCCTGTTGCCATGGAGGAGAAAGGTCATGTGACAGGAGAGCATCATCCTGGTGTGTTAGGAAGTGATCCTGTAGCTGGGACCTGTCCTCTAGGTAATGTATAACATTCTCGCACCAAGGAAGTTTCTCCAGGGCCATATGTCCATGAGGGGGGGGGGGGGGTTAGGATGGCCATTATAGTTGGTGATTCAATCACTAGGCATGTAGATAGCTGGGTGGCAGGTGGATGTGAGGATTGCCTGGTAACATGCCTACCTGGTGTGAAGGTAGCAGACCTCACGTGCCACCTAGACAAGGTGTTAGACAACGCTGCTGTCTTGGTACATTTTGGTACCAATAATATAGGAAAGTATGGTAGGGAGGTTTTGGAGGCCAAATTTAAACTTTTAGGTAGGAAGCTGAAATCCACAACTCCCAGGGTAACATTCTCAGAAATGTTACCCGTTTCACGCACAGGACCCAAAAGGCAGGCAGAGCTCCGGAGTCTCAATGTGTGGATGAGACGATGGCGCAAAGAAGAGGGTTTTGGATTTGTTAGGAACTGAGGAACATTTTAGGGAAAGGAGGGGCCTCTCCGAAGGGATGGGCTTCACCGTAATTGGGATGGAATCAGGCTGCTGGCATTAACCTTTAAAAAGGAGAGAGAGAGATGCTTTTAAACTAGATAATAGGGGAAAGCTGAAAGTCACCCAAGAGTGCATGGTTCAGAACGATGTATCCATGAAGGATACTAGCAAAAGATTGAAGTTAGAGCATATCGACAGAGAAGTTCCTATAAAGACAAAAGTAACCCAAATACCCTTAAGTACAGAGTAGTCAGAGCTGAAAGATTCCAAATTACCACTGCCTACCGATAACCAGATTCATATAAATAAAATACAACCTCTACAATGCCTGTATGCAAATGCTAGAAGTCTAAAAAATAAGATGGGAGAGTTAGATATGATTGGTATCTCAGAGACCTGATGGAAGGAGGACAACTAGTGGGATACTGTGATTCCTGGGTACAAATTATATTGCAGTGATAAATTGATGATGGGGTTGCGGCTCTGTTAGAGAGAGCATTGAGTCACACAGGATTAAAGTATTGCAGGAAACAAAATACACGGTGGAATCTTTATGGATTGAAATGCCATGTAAAAAGGGGAAGGCGATGGCAGTAGGGGTGTACTACCGATCACCTGGCCAGAATGACAAATGGATGACGAAATGCTCAAAGAAATTAGGGAAGCTAACAGAGGTTATAATACAGTGATAAGGTGATTTCAATTACCCCAGTATCGACTGGGTCAGTGTCACGGCAGGACATGCTAGGGAGATAAAGGGGCTTGTTTACAAAGCTGCGGTAGCGGTTTCCGATTGTTATCGGAGCTGCGGCCCCATTGAAATTAATGGGGCCACTGCTCCAATAACGGCTACCATGGCTTTGTAAACAAGCCCCAAAGTTTCTAGATGAAATAAATGACTGGAGGAGCTGGTTCATGAACCGACAAGAGGGGAGGCAATTTTGGACTTCATCCTTAATGGTACACAAGATCTGGTGCAAGAGAGAAGGGTGTTGGGGGCCACTTGGCAATAGTGATCATAGCAGGATCACATTTGATTTCATAAATGGAGGAAGGATGGCAAATACTGCCTTTTAACTTTCAAAAGGGAGACTATGATAAAATGAGGAAACTAGTGTCGCCCCCGCCTGGCCAGGTAGATAACTGGCGGCAGGTGAGGTCGCCTTTTAACCTTAGGATAAGATTCTCGGTAATGGCTGCCAGAAGGGCTGATGGGAATCGTAGTTTATCCTAAGGCAAAGGAGTTGTGATCCGAGGGTTTAGGCACGAGACAGAGAAAATTTATATTTTTAGTGTAATCAGGGGTTTCTTCATACACAGGAGGCGTGAGGCACAAAGTAGGGAAAAAGGAACTTTTAATCCACGCTACTGCTTCAAATCAACAGGAACAAAATTAGGCTTTCAATATAACTTCCAACACAGATGGCATCACTTTGCTTGAGTAAATCAAACTGGCTTTTTCAGAGCTTTTAAACAAACAATGCTTTCCTCTGAAAACAGGAACAACTTCTTGTTGCCAAAACAAAAACTTTTAAATGTTCTTTAGACATATGAATCAGCTTCTCACTATGTCAGCACAATCAGCTGCTTCTTGCAGTTTGTGACGTCTTCACAAAATACGTGCTTTCCGAGCATGGCACAGCTATAATGGCTTTCTAGGATTCTTCACCGTCAGATGTAAAACACATAGTACACTGACAATCCATTATACTATTGTCTATATGCGTTGTGTCCATTTCTTCTTCTCTATCACCCTCACTTATATCATAAGGTAGGTGCCTAGAGAGCTGACTATCTTCCTTCCTTATTAAATCCTTGAGCCTTCTTAATAAAGTTTGCTTCTGCAGTAACTCATCCGTTAGCTGAGCTACGTGCTGATTAGACCAGCTGTCTCCCTTTTCTCTGGGACTCTGGCTATGCTTATAGTTAGCTTTCTCTCCTATGGGTAATTCTCTGGGGCTTTTCCTCTGTGAGGATTGATAAGGACAGACTTGCCTTTGTTCTGTGGTATTTAGGGATTCCTTCCATCCTGCAAACCAGTCATGCTTTTCTTCCAGTGCAGACTTTCCTTTTGCTGACGGCACCCTCTCAATCCCAGCTGTATCTGGCAAGCTTTCATCAATCTTCTCTTCACAGCAAATAGTATCTCTCACACTCTGTCTCTCAGGCTCTGCAAACACTCTCTTACTTGCTCTGCCTCCTGGACTCTGTGTTGGCCCCTCTCCTGAACTCCCGATTGAGTTCTCCTCTGTATTTCCTGAGCTACCCGAGCTCGAGCCTCCCGAGCTCCAGCCTGAGCTCCAGCCTGATCTAACTTCTGTTCTGTGAATCTGGTTTTTAAACTTTCCTTCTCTTTGAGGCACACCCTGCTCCCAACACATGTGACCAGAGTCTAGCTTCACTCTGACGTGCTGCTGTGGGCGGGGCTTAGGTATGACCAGCTTCTGAGTCCTAGACTCCTGGTTGCTAGGGAAACCTATGATACAACCTGATTTAAAGCGACAGGAGTCTTTTTTCCTGTGCATTTCTGTAATCAGCCGTGGTTTCCTTACCACATATTCCCCTTCTTAAGACATTTCGTGCTGGGGTTCTCCCAGAATCACAGCACGTAAATCTCTTATATCTTTCCTCGTTGCTTTGTCTTCCTCGCCTAGCCTGGGTAATGGTGACCACCTGCCCTTGCGCTGTTCGCTCCTGCCAGGGTTTGAGCAAGTTTATATGAAATAACTGTTGGCGTCCTCGTCTGGTTTGTACTAGATAGGTCGCCGGTCCTACTTGCTTAACCACCCGGAAGGGTCCCTTCCACTGGCTCTCAAACTTAGGGGCGGTGCCAGTTACCATCACTAGGACTTTCTCATCCACCTCTAGCTGGCGGGGTCTTTTATTACGGTCATAATACACTTTCTGTTTTTGTTGGCTTTCCCTCAAATTGTTTTCTGCCAACTGGGAGGCCCGCGTTAAGCGTCCTCGCAAATCCCGCAGAAATTGGGGTATTTCTGTTTCCTGGACTCCCGGCTCTACCCACTGATCCCTCAGAATGTCTAGTATGCCCCTAGGGCTCCTACCAAACATAAGCTCGTAGGGGGAAGTTCCCAACGAGGCCTGAATTCTCTCTCTACAGGCATAGAGGGCGAAGGGAAGCATCGTGTCCCATTCAGCCATCTTTCCTTCCAACCCCCTCCTTAACAAGCTCTTTAGGGTTTGATTGGTCCTCTCAACCAACCCGTTCGTCTGGGGATGATAAGCCGCCGTTCTAATGTGCTTGATGCCGAAGGCATCCCACACTTGAGCCAAGTACCGTGACATGAAATTGGTGCCACGATCGGACAACACTTCCTTGGGGAATCCGACTTCGCAAAACAATTTTATTAACTCGGCTGCTACCGTGCGAGCCGAAATATTACGAAGGGGAACCGCCCAGGGGAACCTGTGGCGTGATCCACCATCACCAAAAGGTATTGAAATCCTCGTGGCGTCTTTATCAGGGGACCCACTATGTCAATAGCTATTCGGTGCATGGGAACCGGCACCACTGGTATAGGAATCAGGGGAACCTCCACAGGCCTAATAGCAGTGACCTTCTGGCAGGCCGGACAGGCTTCACAGAACTTGGTCACTTCTTTATAAACCCCGGGCCAATAAAATCGGGTCAATACCTGATCTAAGGTACCCTGAATGCCTTTATGAGCACCTACCGGATGGTCATGGGCTAATCTTAGGACCAAAGCCCTAAAGGTATTTGGAACTACTAATTGCCTCCGAGCATCCCCTGTAAAGGGATCTCGGCTTTCCCTATACAGAACGCCTTGATCTATCTGGAATCTGGGCAACTGTTCCCGGCCCTCTCTAGCAAATTTGAAGGCATATATTAGAGCAGGATCTGCCTCCTGTTCTTTGCTAAAAGAGGGAAATTTTTCCATTAGTTCCTGCGGAACCCAAGGTAAATCTATACCTGCCCGAATCTCATCTCTGTTTTGAGAGCGTATTTGCCTCTCATGGCGCTTCTCTCCCTTTGATTTCCTCACTTTCCTCTGAGGAATGTTTAGCAAATCCTCGTGAGAGGGTAGAACCTCTGCCTCCCCCTCTGCGGATTCTTTCTCTAGGACCTGTTGAGCTTGGGACTGGGCTCGCGTAGATACTAAGCCTTCCTTAACCCCTAACCCTTGCTGAAAATGGGGCCAGTCTCTTCCAAGTACTACCTCCTGGGGTAGTCTGGGAACAATGGCCACTGGTACTTTCTTTTCTACGCCTAAACCTTTTATTCGGACTGGGTAAACAGGGTAGGTGCTTGTGGTACCATGAACGCACCTAATGTTCACGCTGCCCGTGGGTGTCTGAGGGGTATCTAAACTTGTGGCATTTATCCTCCTCCATAACCTTTTGGAGAGCATCGATTGGTCCGAACCGGAATCCAATAGTGCTTTAACGGGAATGCCTTGGACTATTACCTCCAGTAGAAATCCTTCCCTTTTCTTACTGGGGTCACTCAAAACTAGAGCCGTTTTCATTCTGCACTCACGCATCAAATGTTGCCCACTTCCACACCGATAGCACGCACGCTTCTCATGCACCCTTCTACTGGTGGGAACACCAACATTCTGTCCATTTACATCCACCCTATCCATAGACATTTTGGTATAGGCTGAAGCCCTATCACTAGCTATCACCTCAGCTTCCAAGAAACGTTCTGACATCTCTATGGCTTCTCTGGTGTTTTTACAACCCTGTAGCAACAAAAATTCTCGTAACCCTTTGGGTACGGCCTCAAAATACTGTTCCAGAACAAGCTCATCTATCAGTGTTTCCACCGATTTATGTTCTGGTTCTAGCCACTTTAACACTAACATTTTTAACCTATGGTATAGTGCTCGTGGTGTTTCATCTACGCGTAATTTTGCATTCCTAAGCTGGCGTTTATATACTATAGGTGTTAGACCAAACCTATCCTTAATAGCCTTTTTTACTTCACAATAGTCATTGGCCAACTCAGGTGGAACGGTTTGGTAAGCTGCCAATGCCTCGCCAGAAAGCGAGAGAGCTAACCTCACCGCCCACTGTTCAGGTGGCCACTTGGCTATTCGTGCCACTTTTTCAAATGTATCAAAATATGTGTCCACATTTTCACCATCCCTTAATTGTCCCACACCAAAGGTCTCTCTGGACCCGAGTCCAAAGTTATGGGCTATTCCCACAGAAAAACCTGTTTGAGCTGGATCAGGCGCTGGTGGTTTCTGCTGTTCCTTCCCCCAGGCCTCCAGAAGCTCCATCAGCGGTTTCTGCTGTGCTTTCGTCTGGCTCGCTGCATGCGCTAGAATTTCCAAAGATAAGTCCCTTTGCTTCTTGAGCTCTGCTGCCGCCCAAGCAAGGACATCTTGGCTCTCCATCTTGGCTCTGTTTTCTGCAAAAAAAAAACACACACACCCAAGTGCGATTCCACCACACAGATATGCGTTCCTCTCTACCTGCTGCTATTTGCCCCCACCCAGTACCAGTATCCTTTAACTCTCTCTAGTTATATACGGGTTACCTGGTACTAGTGGTGCATCTCGCTCAGCAACAGCGTAGGACCTCGACAGGTCTCTGGACCCTCCGGCTCTGCAGGACTCTGGACTCCTCAGTCTCAGGTGCTTGCAATCCTCCGGTGTCCCTCTGTCGACTCTGGAACCACTCTATGCGTCTCCTGGTGTGTAGTCGTACTTCCGCTGTCATCCAATGAACTGCGCTCCTTCGTGGCGTGGCCCACTCCGCATCCAACTTTATAACACTTTGTGGTGTGGCCTGCTCCGCATCCGAACTATTACGCCAGCCTGTGGCGTGGCCTGCTTCGCATCCGAACTATTACGCCAGCCTGTGGCGTGGCCTGCTCCGCATCCTGCCAACTACGCCACTCTGTCGCCCCCGCCTGGCCAGGTAGATAACTGGCGGCAGGTGAGGTCGCCTTTTAACCTTAGGATAAGATTCTCGGTAATGGCTGCCAGAAGGGCTGATGGGAATCGTAGTTTATCCTAAGGCAAAGGAGTTGTGATCCGAGGGTTTAGGCACGAGACAGAGAAAATTTATATTTTTAGTGTAATCAGGGGTTTCTTCATACACAGGAGGCGTGAGGCACAAAGTAGGGAAAAAGGAACTTTTAATCCACGCTACTGCTTCAAATCAACAGGAACAAAATTAGGCTTTCAATATAACTTCCAACACAGATGGCATCACTTTGCTTGAGTAAATCAAACTGGCTTTTTCAGAGCTTTTAAACAAACAATGCTTTCCTTTGAAAACAGGAACAACTTCTTGTTGCCAAAACAAAAACTTTTAAATGTTCTTTAGACATATTAATCAGCTTCTCACTATGTCAGCACAATCAGCTGCTTCTTGCAGTTTGTGACGTCTTCACAAAATACGTGCTTTCCGAGCATGGCACAGCTATAATGGCTTTCTAGGATTCTTCACCGTCAGATGTAAAACACATAGTACACTGACAATCCATTATACTATTGTCTATATGCGTTGTGTCCATTTCTTCTTCTCTATCACCCTCACTTATATCATAAGGTAGGTGCCTAGAGAGCTGACTATCTTCCTTCCTTATTAAATCCTTGAGCCTTCTTAATAAAGTTTGCTTCTGCAGTAACTCATCCGTTAGCTGAGCTACGTGCTGATTAGACCAGCTGTCTCCCTTTTCTCTGGGACTCTGGCTATGCTTATAGTTAGCTTTCTCTCCTATGGGTAATTCTCTGGGGCTTTTCCTCTGTGAGGATTGATAAGGACAGACTTGCCTTTGTTCTGTGGTATTTAGGGATTCCTTCCGTCCTGCAAACCAGTCATGCTTTTCTTCCAGTGCAGACTTTCCTTTTGCTGACGGCACCCTCTCAATCCCAGCTGTATCTGGCAAGCTTTCATCAATCTTCTCTTCACAGCAAATAGTATCTCTCACACTCTGTCTCTCAGGCTCTGCAAACACTCTCTTACTTGCTCTGCCTCCTGGACTCTGTGTTGGCCCCTCTCCTGAACTCCCGATTGAGTTCTCCTCTGTATTTCCTGAGCTACCCGAGCTCGAGCCTCCCGAGCTCCAGCCTGAGCTCCAGCCTGATCTAACTTCTGTTCTGTGAATCTGGTTTTTAAACTTTCCTTCTCTTTGAGGCACACCCTGCTCCCAACACATGTGACCAGAGTCTAGCTTCACTCTGACGTGCTGCTGTGGGCGGGGCTTAGGTATGACCAGCTTCTGAGTCCTAGACTCCTGGTTGCTAGGGAAACCTATGATACAACCTGATTTAAAGCGACAGGAGTCTTTTTCCTGTGCATTTCTGTAATCAGCCGTGGTTTCCTTACCACACTAGTTAAGAAAAAATTAAAAGGAGCAGCTGCAAAGATTAAAGATATGCTACGCCCATGCTTGATGTAAAATAATACTATCTTGGAAGCCCAGACTTTATTCCATGCTTTAAGAAAGGTGGGAGGAAGTCCTAAAAACTGCCAGCATGGTTTAAAGGTGAGGTCAGAGAAACTGTTGTAGCCAAAAAATCATCTTTCAGGAAATGGAAAAAGGAGCCAAATGACGAAAACTTGAAACAACATAAGCACTGGCAAGTTAGATGCAATGCATTGATAAGGCAGGCAAAGATAGAATTGAGAAGAAGCTTGCTGTGGAAACAAAAACACATAATAAAGACGTTTTTTGAAGTACATTCATAGCAAAAAACCTGTGAGAGAGTCAGTTGGATCATTGGATGAAAGCGGGGTAAAAGGGGCACTAAGAGGGGACAAGGCTATAGCGGAGAAATGGAATGAACTTTTTGCTTCGGTTTCTACTGAAGAAGATGTAGGGAAGTTAACCATGACTGAAATGGTATTTAAATGTGATGCATCAGAAGACTTGAAAGAAGTATCGATTTAACTGGGAAGATATATTACAACTATTTAATAAACTAAATAGTAGCAAATCACCTGGAATGGATGGTATACACCTGAGGGTGTTGAAAGAACAGTAATCTGTGCACTATCATTAAAATTATGTGTAGTGCGTGAAGACTGGTGAATGGCCAATGTAAAGCCAATTTGTAAAAAGGGTTCCAGTGGTCATGGGGAAACTGCAGGCCAGTGAGCCCAATATCAGTACTTGACAAAATGGTAGAAACCGTTATAAAGGACAAAATTACTGAACCTGTAGATAGTCGTAGTTTAATGGGAGAAAGGCAACATGGCTTTAGCCAAGGAAGGTCTTGTCTTACTAATCTGTGTTATTTTTTTTAAGGTGTGCATAAACAGGTAGACAAAGGTGAGGCGGTCAATATGGTGTATCTGGATTTTCAGAAAACATTTGACAAGGTCCCTCATGAGAGACTCTTGGTGAAGTTAAAAAGTCATGGGATAGGAGGCAGCGTACTACTGTGGATCAGGAACTGGTTAAAAGATAGAAAGCAGAGGGTAGGCCTGAATGGCCAATTTTTCCAATGGAGAAATGTGGAGTATCCCAGGGATCTGTACTGGGTCCCTTGCTTTTTAACATACTCATAAATGAGCTGGAAATGGGAATAATGAGTGAAGTAGTCAAATTTGCAGATGACACAAAATTATTCAAAGTTGTTAAAACCCAAGAGGATTTTGAAAAATTGCAGGAGAACCTTGATAAATTAGAAGACTGGACATTCAAATCGCAGATGAAATTTAATGTGGGCAAGTGCAAAGTTTTGCACCTAGGAAAGAACAACCCAAACTTTCCTCCTCGTCTCTCCAGGCCAGTCCAGGAACCGTAAGGTAGTCAGCCCCCTCCAGCAGCTGAGGACTCGATTACACAGAGTCTTGCTGATACCTTATCCAGCTCCCCCTAGCGCCTGTGACTCAGTCTTTCAGTCCTCAGCAGCTGGGTAGGACCATTTTTAGATAGGCTCCCTGATCAAAAAAAAAAAAAGAAGAGAGACAGATTAAAAGAAAAAAAGAGGATCTGGGTTGCTCTAGCAGGGCAGTAAGGCCAGCAAGTGAAATAACAAAACAGACGCCGGAGTGATTATTGGTAGTGTGAAGGGGCAGCAGAGCCAGAGCCTGTCTCATGGAGTGCAAAGCCACTAAGTCTTCTCGGAGGAGGAAGTGCCTGGAAGCCCCAGAGCACTCCTCTCTGCCTCCTAAGCTGGTTTTCTGTTCCCGCCAGCGGCGGGAGGGGTGCGATTGTTTTTCCGGTTGCAATTAGAAAGGGAAGCGGCTCCAGGGATTGCGATCACAGGCAGGGCCGGATTTACCTTGAGTGAGGCCCTACGCCAACAAAAATTGTGAGCCCCCAGAAAAAATAAAAACGAGATCAACTTACCAAAACAGAAATGGCAATAGATGTATAGAATTGCCTGACATAAAGAGGCAATAGGGACAAAATCAGCATCGGAATTCAAGAAATACATTAAAAAAGACATATTCCAGTTAATAAATTCAAAATAAAAAGTATTTTTCTACCTTCTGTTTGGGCATTTTTTCAGTTGCAATTGCTCCAGTCACTTTCTTCTGGTTTCTTTGTGTCTTCTGCTAGCTATCCATTTGTCCTTTCTTCTCTTTTAGATGTTTTCCATTCTCTCTCTATTTCTGCTTTAACATACTGATTGTTTCCCTTTTGCTCTTTCCCCCAATTCTTTCCTTATTCCTTTATCATCCATTTAAATTTCACCCTTCCATTTTCAAGCCCCTCTTACTCTCCCAATACCCAGCCCATCATAGACTTTTCTTCCACACAAAATATTTTTCCCCTCTCCATTCTCATTCCCCATCCATTCTAGTCCTCCCCCAAAATCAGTTCCCTTATAGTTCTAGACCCACCCAGCATCCACTCCCTTCTAGTCCCATTCTCCCATGCCCCACATCAGCCCATTTCCAGTCCTATTCTAGCTCTTCATCAGCCCATTTCCAGTGCTAGCCTTCACATCACAGGTCATTTCCAGTCCTAGCCCCCCCCCCATCACAGCCTATTTCCAGTCCTAGCCCCCACCATCACATCCCATTTGCAGTCCGAGTCCCCCTGCACCATCACAGCCCATTTGCAGTCCTAGTTCCCCCCCCCCACCATCACAGCCCATTTGCAGTCCACGTTACCCCCCCATAGCCCTTTTCAGGTCCAGGTCCCCCCCCATCACAACCCATTTCCAGTCCAAGTCCCCCCCCATAGCCCTTTTCCGGTCCAGGTCCCCCCCCTTCACAACCCATTTCCAGTCCAAGTCCCTCTCCCCCCATAGTCCTTTTACAGTTCAGGTCCCCCCCCCCATCAAAGCCCATTTCTTTCAAGTCCAAGTCCCCCCCCCCTAGCCCTTTTCCGGTCCAGGTCCAGGTCCCCCCCCATCACAGCCCATGCAGTCCTTGGCCCCCCCGACCAGCACCGCGGCTGTCTGAGAGGCTTCAGAGGGAGCTGGGTAAGCTCGCGCGAGGCCCCGGCTCCCTCTGTACAGCCGCCAGCGTGAAGAGCCTTTTCCTTCACGCTGGTGGCTGTATCTGTGAAGCCGCGAATGCTGGGAAAGGTTAAAGGGCATTGCCTTTAACCTTTCCCAGCAATCGCGGCTTTACAGATACAGCCGCCAGCGTGAAGGAAAAGGCTTTTCACACTGGCGGCTGTACAGAGGGAGCTGGGGCCTCACGCGAGCTTACCCGGCTCCCTCTGAAGCCCTGCGGTGTGTGGGCCAGCCCCGGGTGGGCCCTTGCCAGCTGTGGGCCCTACGCCATGGCGTACATGGCGTATAGGTAAATCCGGCCCTGATCACAGGGGCTTTGTACTTCGGCGTTTTTTTGTCAGCGCTGGGGTTCGCGGCCTTCAGTTTCTCTGGGAGTTGACTCGGGTGCAGGCGCATGCTGCCGATTGCGGCAGTGTGCACGCAGTGTGGTAGCAGCCGGGGATTATCGGGGCCGGGTCTCTGCCGCACGTGCTTTCGCCTGGGCAGCAAGCTAGAGCACATTTTCACCAGCTCCATGGAAGAAAAGTCGGCGTCTGGGGATAACATGGCAAGTAGGCCTCAGGGCTCAGCAGAGAAGGTGGGAATGGCGGCCATTTTGCAGGAGGCAGCCGTTTCTCCAGCGCTTCAAAGAAAACCGGGAAAAAGCAAGTCCAAGTCAAAAAAGCCTTCGCAGGCAGGGCAAGCACCTTAGCCAGTATTATCTGGGCTACAGGAGGGCTTGGAGCCATTGTTTTCAGCAGATTTTATCCTATCATTGCACAGGGCTTATTGTCTGAAGAGGAAGCAGGCTCAGGACAGGGGTCCTCCTCCCAAGTTGTCAGTTTCTCAGTTAGCGGAAGTAAGTTTGAATGAAGATCCTGCTGAAGGACCCTCCCAGAAGTGTTTTGGAATAGAGGCTGGCTCAGATTTTGTTCAGTTAGCAAGCTCCAGGGCTCCGAGCGGCAGAGGACAGGGAGATCCTCTCGGATTCGGGGCTGGACCCCTGGGCCATGGAATTGGAGGAAGGAGAGATTGTTCCGGGGGAGGATCCGAATGTGTTCAGAGTGTTTCGCAGGGAGGAGCTGGGGGCTTTCATTGCTCATTCTCTAGCGGCTCTGAATATAGCCCTGCCGGTGGTTCAGGAAGAACTGCTGGAGAACCCTCTGCTCCAGGGGTTTAAAGCGGAGCAGAAGTGCTTTCCAGTTCATAGAGTAATCAAACAGATGGTAGAATCAGAATGGGAGTGTCCGGAGGCTACCCTAAGGGGTAGCCACTCAATGGGCTGCTTGTACCCTGTTCTGCAAGTGGAGAAAGAGCTACTGCGGATGCCCAAGGTGGATGCCTTGATCTCAGCCGTGACTAAGAAGACTACTATTCCGGTGGAAGGGGGCGCTGCCCTTAGATCTTCAGGATCGGAAGTTAGAGTCTATACTCAAACAGGCTTTTGACTCTAGTGCACTAGCTCTGCAGGCCTCAATCTGTGGGGCTTATGTCTCTAGGGCCTCCATTCATTGGCTCCAAGGGGACGGCTCTCCTGATGAGGAGGAGAGTGTTCCTTTGGAAGGAGCCAAATTGGAATCTGCGGCGGCATACTTTTCCAAAGCCTTCTATGATTTGGTGAGAATTTCCGCAAAGTCTATGGCGTCCATGATTGCGGCCAGGCGATTTCTCTGGCTGAGGAATTGGATGGCAGACATGTCTTCTAAGGCTCGCATTAGTAAGCTCCCCTATAAGGGCAAGCTGCTCTTTAGGGAGGCATTGGAGAAGATTGTTAAAGATTTGGGTGATTCCAAGGGAGACCGGCTTCCGGAGGACCAACCAAAGGGTCTGAGGTCAGAAGGGCTGCAGAGAGGGCAAACAAGAGATTTCCGTAGGTTTCGAGCACCTCGGTATGCTCCATACCAGAGGGATCGTTTTATGGCCAGAGGGCAGTCATTTCGAGGGGCTCGCAGGTTTGGCCGGGGTTATTTCGCTTCCCAGCAGAACCCGCCCAAAAAGCCACAATGAAGTCAGGAAGACCCAGTCGGAGGTACCAATAGGGGGATGTTTACAAGAGTTCTACTCCACCTGGGCTGCAATTACAATGGACCAGTAGGTTCTGGAGATCATCCACGATGGTTATGCGCTGGAGTTCTTCCAACTGCTGGCAGAAGCTTTCATTGCATCTCCATGCAAAGCACAGGCAAAGAGGGAGGCAGTGTGCGATTCAGTAAGCGCTGAAGTGTATCTGCAAGCGGTGGTTCAGGTACCCCGAGACCAGTGTGGGTTAGGTTGATACTTCATTTATTTTGTAGTCCCCAAAAAGGAGGATTCCTGCTGGCCCATTCTCGATCTCAAGCACGTGAACAAGAACTTGAGGGTACCGCATTTCCGGATGGAAACGCTGAGATCAGTGATTTTGGCGGTATGGCTGGGCGAGGTACTCTCTTCCATAGACCTAACAGAGGCTTATCTGCACATTCCCATCAGGCTGGATCATCAAAGGTTCTTGTGCTTTGCCATCCCTATGGGGCACTTTCAGTTCAGGGCTTTGCCGTTTGGACTGGCCTCAGCGCTGCGCACGTTTGCAAAGGTGATGGTAGTCGCAGCGGCGTTGAGACAGGAAGGAATTCGGGTGCATCCCTATTTGGACGATTGGTTGATTCGAGCAGGGTCCGAAGGAGAGTCGGTCAGTGCTACCAAGCAAGTCTTGGAGTTCCTGAAATGGCTTGGTTGGGTGGTCAACCAGGCCAAGAGCCAGCTGCGCCCAGTGCGGTGATTGGTGTATCTTGTGGCCTTGTTCGATATGGAGGCCGGTTCGGGGTATCTGCCTGAGGTCTGAGCGCAAAAAATTCTCGGGCAGGTGTGGAGGTTTTTGCGCATGAAGGCTCCAACAGTGTGGCGATACATGCAACTGCTGGGTTCGATGGCGGCCGCGGCCTTGGACCTAGTGCCGTGGGCCGGGACCCATATGTGTCTGCTTCAGCGGGCTCTGCTATCGCAGTGGTTGCCTCAAAAGCACCCGTTTCAGAAGATAGTATGTCCAGAAGGCGTAAGGTTCAGTTTGGAATGATGTCTAGATTCAAGGCATCTTGGAGCAGCCCGAATGGCTTTTGGTCACCACAGATGCAAGTCTCTCGGGCTGGGGGGTGCATTGTCTATCTCAGGTGATGCAGGGCTGCTGGTTGATGGAGGAAGCCGGTTGGCCAATCAATCGCCTGGAAATGAGGGCGGTGAGGTTGGCGCTACAGGATTTTGAAGGCCTGGTAGTGGGGAAAGCGGTTCGCGTTTTCTCCGACAATGCGGTGACCGTGTCCTATATCAACTGGCAAGGGGGCATGGGCAGTGCTTCCTTGATGGAGGAGAGCCAACTGCTGCTGCAGTGGGCGGAGAGCCATCTGCTAGCCTTCTCAGCGGCACATGTGGCAGGAAAGGACAATGTGCAGGCCGACTACCTCAGTCGACATGCCTTGGATCCAGGAGAGTGGGAGCTAAACACGGCTGTGTTTCACGACATTACGGTTCGGTGGGGGCAGCTGATCATGGATCTGATGGCCACTCTTTCCAATACCAAGGCCACACGGTTCTTCAGCAGGTGCAGAGAACATATGTCAGAGGGGCTTGAAGCCCTGGCACAGCCTTGGCCAGTGGAAGGGTTGCTGTATGTGTTTTCTCCATGGTCGATGATCGGTTGGCTCCTTCGGAGGATAGGAGTTCATGATGGGCAGGTGATTCTAATAGCACTGGATTGGCCGCAGAGACTATGGTATGCAGATCTGGTTCGGCTGCTGGTGGATCGACCGTGGAAGCTGCCCAGTTGACTCAATTTGTTGAACCAAGGTCCAGTCTTGATGCCACAGGTGGATCGGTTCTCGCATACGGCTTGACTTTTGAGAGGGAGCAGTTGCGACGCTGTGGTTACTCAGCAGTGGTCGTAACTACTATGTTGAGGTCCAAGAAGGGTTCTACGTCCTTGTCTTATGTACGTATTTGTTGCATTTTTGAAGGTTGGTGTGCAGAGAGGGGCGTTAAGTCATTCGTCTCTACACTGCCGGACATATTGCTCTTTCTACAGGGAGGTCTGGATAAGGGGCTAGCCCCGAGTTCTCTGATGGTTCAGCTGGCAGTGCTGGCTTGTTATAGGGGACAGGTGCAGGGATGCATGTTAGTAACACACCCGAATATAGTTTGGTTTTTTCAGGCGGTTAAGAATGTGCGGCCGCCTGTTCGGCTGGTAGTTCCTCCCTGGGATTTGAACTTGGTTCTAGAGATGCTGGCAGAGCCACCCTTTGAGCCCACAGCAGCGGCAAGTTTGAGGGTACTTTCCTGGAAGACTGTCTTCCGGGTGGTGTTGTACTCGGCGAGACGGATTTCAGATCTTCAAGCGCTCTTGTGTAGGGAGCCCTTTATACAGTTTTCTGCGGAGAAGGTGGTGTTGCGTCCGGTGCCATCCTTCCTTCCAAAGGTGGTTTCACGTTTCCATTTGAATCAGCCAATTTCGCCTCCATCCTTTCAGAATCTTGGAAGGGATGGAATGGATCGTAGGCTTCGGCGTCTGGATCTCGGCAGAGTGCTTCGAAGATACCTTAAGGGAACGGAGTCTTTTTGTAAGACAGACCAGTTGTTTGTTATATTTGGAGGACCCCGTAAAGGGGAGGCGGCTTCCACAGCCTTGATTGCCCGGTGGGTGAAGCAGGCTATTGGGGCAGCGTATTCTGCGCATGGAAGGTCTACTCCTAGGGGTCTGAGAGCTCATTCTACTCGAGGTCAAGCGACTTCTTGGGCAGAGTGCTCTTTGATTTCTCCGGTGGACATCTGTCGAGCAGCAACTTGATCGTCACTCCACACTTTTTCGAAGCATTATCGCTTAGATCAGGGGTGGGCAAGTCCAGTCCTGGAGAGCCGCAGACCAGTCAGGTTTTCATGATGTCCCTAATGAATATTCATGAGATCTATTTGCATCCACTGCCTTCCATTGTATGGAAATAGGTCCATGAATATTCATTAGGGACATCATGAAAACCTGACTGGTCTGTGGCTCTCCAGGACCGGACTTGCCCACCCCTGGCTTAGATGTACAGGCTAGGAGGGATGCAAATGTTGGGGCCTCAACTACCCTGGCTGGGTTTGCGGGTCCCTCCCGGGTTTAGGTACTGCTCTGGTACATCTCTATGGTTCCTGGACTGGCTTGGAGAGACAAGGAGGAAGGAGAAATTAGACCTTATCTGCTAATTCTCTTTCCTTGAGCTCTCTTCATGCCAGTCCAGGGCCCACCCTGTTCATTTGTGCGGGTTATCAGGGTTGCTAGTAGCATTTTACAGTCTGCAGAAGGGGTTGCTGATGTTCTCAGAAGTTAGGATGGCTGTCTTGAGCTCGAGGTTAAGCATGTGGGCAGCCTGGAAGCCAGATCTTTGGAGCGGCTCTGCCTTCTACTCTCCCATCCTAGGGCGGGAAGAGGGGTAAGGGTCTTTCTGAGGAGGATTGGAGTGTTTATAAGGGAGGGAAAAAAAAGAAGAGAAAAAGGTAACAAGAGATAGTGAGAGGTGGTGACACAAGGCCTCTCAAGATCGCAGTGAGAGTAGGCTAGGGTTTTTTTTTTTGGAGTTGGTTCGCGTTTAATTTTTTTTCATAGTTCAGGGTAAGCTGCTTTGTCAATAGAAGACTGAGTCACAGGCGCTAGGGGGAGCTGGATAAGGTGTCAGCAAGACTCTGTGTAATTCAGTCCTCAGCTGCTGGAGGGGGCTGACTACCCTACGGTTCCTGGACTGGCCTGGAGAGAACTCAAGGAAAGACAATTAGAAGGTAAGGTCTAATTTCTCCATGGTGACATGATGCAAGGTTCCATGTCAGGAACCACCACCCAGGAAAAAGATTTAGGATAACATGGATAACATGTTGAAACCCTCTGCCCAGTGTGCAGCAGTGGCCAAGAAGGCAAACAAAATGCTAGGAATCATAAGGAAAGGAATGGCAAATAAAATAAAGGATATTATAATGCCTTTGTATCATACCATGGTGTGACTGCGCCTTGAATATTGTATGCAATTCTGATCGCCGTATCTTAGAAAGGATATAGCGTTATTAGAAAAGGTATAGCCACCAAAATAGTAAAGGGGATGGAAGAATACCCCTATGAAGAGAGGCTTAAAAGGTTAGGACTTTTCAACCTGGAAGAGATGGCTGAGGGGGAGATTTGATAGAGGTCTATAAATTAATGAATGGAGTAAATCGATTCTTTACGCTATCAAAAAGTAGAAAGACTAGGGAACATGCAATGAAGCTACATTGTAACCCGTTTAAGACTTATAAGAAGAAATATTTTTTCACTCTATGTATAATCAAGCTCTGGAATTTGATACCAGAGGATGTAGTAAAAGCTGGGTTTAAAAAAGGTTTGGACAAGTTCCTGGAGGAAAGATCCGTAAACCATTATTAAAGAGGACCTGGGTAATCCACTGCTTGCCCCAATACAAGCATTATGAAACCTGTGTGTCTTTTTGGGATTCTGCTAGGTATGTGACCTGGATTGGCCACTGTTGGAAACAGGATGCTGGGCATGATGGACCTTGGTCTGACCCAGTATGGCATTTCTTATGTTCCTATGTTCATATGTTGAACAGCCCCCATAGTTAATACATGTAAGATTTTGCTGTTGCCATACATTAATTACATTTGAGGAAATGGGGTACTTTGTGTCTTCTTTCATGATGGTTTGTAGGAATATGCACTGGGCAACAAGTTTTGGTGTGTTTGGCCTTTTTTTTCCTAATTTCTTTTTGTTTTTTTGACATGTTTTCATAAAACTATTTTTTTAAAGTGGTGTCAAGTTAATGCTGACTCCTGGCGACCCAGCAGCCCCTGAGTTTTCTTTGCAAGGTATGACTGGAAGTAGATTGCCAGGCCTTTTCTTCTGAAGTAATGGAGGATAAAGTGACTTGCCCAAGGTCACAAGAAGTGCCATTTGGGAATCAAACCTAGATCTCTTGATTACTAGGCTGTTGCTCTAACCACTAGTCTATTCCTTCCTGTCTTAACAGGCATTAATGGGTAGATTAATGTGCATTGAATGAATTTAATGTGAACTGTATTATTATTTTTTTTTTTAAGGCACACTAATGAACCAAATGTGCATTAACGAATGCACGTCCCTAATGGTTGTAATCTAGAAGTTGAATAATAGGTTCCAATAGGATCTCATTTCATCTTCCTTTTTGTTACCCTCTAGGTACATGGAACATCATCCTCTATGTTCAGGCAGGCTAAATGGCCGCCTAGGGCAGCAGACCTCTGGGGCGGCACAGCACCTGTGGTAGACCATGTGCTTTGGCACACATGGCTTGCCGCTTCTGCCCCCTCTCTGACAGGAAGTTGTGTCAGAGGGGAGTCAGAAGTGGTAGGCCATATATGCCAAAGCACATGGCCTGCCATGGGCCGCTGCCATACCGCACCAAGCAAAGCTGCCCCCTCACCGACAAAAGGTGTGAAGGGGTGGTTTCACGGCTGGGGCTTCTGCCTGGGGCAGCAGAAACCCTTGGTCCAGCCCTGTCATTGTACCTTTTTAGTAATTACATTTCTGGATGGAAGAGCACCATTAATGGCCAATCTATCTGTTTGGGCTTTGAGGGTCATTTTTATAACAGGATGCCTAGGCAGAGGAGGCAGATAGGCACAACTTATGCACCTATTTTATAAAGGCAATCCAGCACCAACTGAGCAACAAATACTCATTCAGCCATTCACATAATATTTTTAGAAAAACATTTTTGATAACCATCAAAAGTATCCATGGAGAGCACTTCAACAACTTCAATCTCTCAAACAATTTTTCTTCATCAGTCCATTTTTCATAGATAAATTACAATCAAATGCATATGAGTAACTACTCATCTTTAGCTGTCATAATCATATTCTCTAGAAGTCTCAAGCAGAGCAGATGCGCTCAGAGAAACAAAACCAAAACAGAAGAAGCGAGATGCGTTGAGGTGGTCACAAACACTTTATTGAAAACAGGCCCCTATACGTTTCGGCAAACACCTCAGGGGATTGAGCCTCAAAAAGGTAAAAACATATAAAATATAAATAATATAATAAAACTAAATCATCAACAGCATAATAGTAAAATTGTTGCATAAAATAAAAGCTAAATAAAAAAAAAATACCATAAGTGAACATGTTCGGACGTTTTATAGAAAAGAGGTGAACAATCTCAAAGAAAATGATAAGTGATGAATAACCTCCAATGACCAGACTAAAAGTAATCATGAAACCTTTCTTTACGGAAAGAGTAGTGGATCCGTGGAATAGTCTCCCAGTGGAGGTGGTAGAGATGAGGACAGTAACTGAATTCAAAAAAGCATGGGACCAACACAGAGGATCTCTAAAGGTAAAAAGTGGACTGTTGTAGTTGTTGTTATGGAAGGACAGACTAGATAGGCCATGTGGTCTTTTTCTGTCATCATGTTTCTATGTTTCTATGTAACCTAAACATAACAACATAAATATAGGATGCTGAATAAAAACAGAATACTATAAACATTCATACATTGAAAATCAATATCCTCATAAGTGAACTTATATCCAAGCAAGGACTGTTAATCACCCAGGAAGTTGGTCACAACTTACCTCAGCAGCACAGGCATAAATAGTTCAACCAGAGTTCTGTGATCCTCAGTCTTGAAGGACTAGAAAAGGGGACTGCTACTTCTGGAGAGAGATCTGCTATTGTGAGTATATACTTCTGGGAATTTTTCTGAAGGGACTTCTTTGGATTAAAGCTGATTAATCTGTGAACCCAGTGTATTTGATAAAACAGTCAGGGCCTAGTAGCAGCAGTTTAAGTTTAAATTTAAAACACAGAAGAGAGCTTTCTGGTTAGATTTCATACCCAGCAGAGAGCTTGTAGTTTAAATCTCATAATAAGTCAGAGCCTAGCAGCAGCAAAGAGCTTTAATTTAAATCAAATCAGAATATAACTTAGCATAAAAGGCAAAACAGGGTCAGTATTCCTTGAGCAACAAATAAAGTCTTCTAGAGACCTTTACAAAGAGGCCTTCTACCTAGGGGGCAAGAGACCTGTGAAAAGTTTTCAATAGGTGTTAACACCAGATGGCAGGTTAAAAGGCCATTTTGAAAGACTCCTTCTATCCAAACAGGGACTGTTAATCACCCAGGAAGTTGGTCACAGCTTATTTCAGAAGCACAGGACAGGGTACTGTGTAGCAGCTCTCTTTTAATAAGTGTTATTTTCCTCCCTCTCTCCCCAACACCCACCCACCCCTGGGATAATCGTAGCTTTATAGGTACTTAACACATCTTAAAGGAAAGGAGGTGCTCTCAGGTGCAGCTCATTATCTGAATCAGTCATACACTAAGGACCTGAGATTAATTAAGCTTTAGGTGAACAAGGTATATTAAATGTATTAGGTACAATTTTATTAGTATAAGTATCCATAGCAACCCTTAGTAAGTAAAGAACTTAAAGGTCTAAACACAAGCTTAAAACTAAGATGCAGACAGCAGTCCAGCAGCAAGATGGGGGGGCTTTCCAGTCTTTTACATTGAGTGTCACATATATGATTTTCTCCCAGTTGGTGAAAGGTCTTACATATGCACTAGGTCCAAGGAGCTCTTTGCTCTCATGGAACGAGTCCATTCTCTAGAGACTAGAGTAGCAGACTTGAAAGACATAAGAAAGACAGAGAGGTACATAGACGAGACCTACAGGGATATAGTCTTGAAGTCCCACCTCCAGTCTGGCAGCATCCCTGTTGCCATGGAGGAGAGAGGTCATGTGACAGGAGAGCATCACCCTGGTGTGGCAGGAAGTGATCCTGTAACTAGGACCTGTCCTCCAGGTAATGTATAACCTTCTCACACCAAGGAAGTTTCTCCAGGGCCATATGTCCATGAGGGAGGGGGGGGGGGTTAGGATGACCATTATAGTTGGTGATTCAATCACTAGGCATGTAGACAGCTGGTGGCTGGTGGACGTGAGGATTGCCTGGTAATATGCCTGCCTGGTGCAAAGGTAGCAGACCTCACGTGCCACCTAGATAAGGTCTTAGATAGTGCTGGGGAGGAGTCTGCTGTCTTGGTACATGTAGGTACCAGTGACATAAGAAAATGTGGTAGGGAGGTTCTGGAGGCTAAATTTAGGCTTTTAGGTAGGAAGTTGAAATCCAGAACTTCCAGGGTAGCATTCTCCGAAACGCTTCCCGTTCCACGGGCAGGGCCCAAAATGCAGGCAGAGCTCCGGAGTCTCAATGCGTGGATGAGACAGTGGTGCAAGGATGAGGGTTTTGCATTTGTTAGGAACTGGGGAACATTCTGGGGAAAGGAGGGACTCTTCCGAAGGGATGGGCTTCACCTTAACCGGGATGGAACCAGGCTGCTGGCATTAACCTTTAAAAAGGAGATAGAGCAGCTTTTAAACTAGATAATAGGGGAAAGCCGACAGTCGCACAAGAGCGCATGGTTCGGAAGAATGTATCCTTGAAGGATACTACCAAAAGCAGAGAGGTTACAAAAAAGAGTAAAGTAGCCCAAATGCTCTAGAGTATGGAGGAGACAGAGCTTAAAGATCCCAAATTACCCATGCCTACCAATAGCCAAATTAATATGAATAAAATACAGTCTCTAAAATGTTTGTATGCAAATGCTAGAAGTCTAAAAAATAAGATGGGAGAGTTAGAATATGTAGCGCTAAATGAGAGGTTAGATATGATAGTAATCTCAGAGACATGGTGGAAGGAGGACAACCATTAGGGCACTGTGATACTTGGGTACAAACTATATCGTAATAATAAAAATTATCAAATTGGTGGAGGGGTTGCGCTCTGTTAGAGAGGGCATTGAGTCAGAAAGGATTCATGTTTTGCAGGAAACAAAATTTGGTATAGAATCTCTATGGATTGAAATTCCATGTAAAAAGGAGAAGGCGATGGCAGTTGGGGTGTACTATTGACCGCCTGGCCAGAATGAACAAATGGATGATGAAATGCTCAAAGAAATCAAGGAAGCTAACACAAGTTACAGCACAGTAATAATAATGGGTGACTTCAATAAACCCGGTATCGATTGGGTCTGTGTCACTGCAGGACATGCTAGGGAGATAAAGTTCCTAGATGAAATAAATGACTGCTTCTTGGAGCAGCTGGTTCATGAACCGACCAGAGGGGAAGCCATATTGGACCTAGTCCTTAGTGGAACACCAGATCTGGTGCAAGAGATAAGGGTGTTGGAGCCACTTGGCAATAGTGATCATAGCATGATTGTGATTCATTTAATTAGTGGAGGAGGGATAGTAAGGAAATCCACAGTACTACCTTTTAACTTTCGAAAGGGAGACTATGATAAAATGAGGAAAATAGTTAAGAAAAAACTAAAAGGAGCAGTTGCAAAGGTTAAAGACTTACATCAAGCTTGGGTGTTGTTGAAAAATACTATCTTGGAAGCCCAGAACAGCTGTATTCCATGCTTTAAGAAAAGTGGAAGGAAGTCCAAAAAACTGCCATCATGGTTTAAAGGTGAGGTCAGAGAGGCTATTGCCAAAAAGGCATCTTTCAGGAAATGGAAAAAAAGATCCAAACGACGAAACCTGGAAACAGCACAAGCACTGGCAAGTTAAATGCAAGGCATTGACAAGGCAGGCAAAGGGAGAATTTGAGAAGAAGCTTGCTGCAGAAGCAAAAACGCGTAATAAAGACTTTCAAGTACATTCGTAGCAAAAAAACCTGTGAGAGAGTCAGTTGGTCCATTAGATGATAGAGGGGTCAAAGGGGCAGTAAGAGGCAACAAGGCGATAGCGGAGAGACTGAATGAATTCTTTGCTTCTGTCTTTACTGAGGAAGATGTAGGGATATTACCCATGACTGAAGTGGTATTTAAAGGTACAGAAGAATTGAAGGAAATATCGATACATTGGGAAGATGTATTACAACTATTTGATAAACTGAAGAGTAGCAAATCACCTGGACCGGATGATATACATCCAAGAGTGTTGAAAGAACTGAAATATGAGATTGCAGACCTGCTATTAGTAATCTGTGAACTATCATTAAAATCATTTGCAATACTTGAAGATTGGAGGATGTCGAACGTAACACCAATTTTTAAAAAGGGTTCCAGGGGATGCGGGAATCTACAGACCGGTGAGCCTGATGTCAGTACTGGGAAAAATGGTAGAAACCATCATAAAGAACAAAATTACTGAACATGTAGATAGTCATGGCTTAATGGGAGACAGCCAACATGGCTTTAGACAAGGAAAATCTTGTCTTACTAATCTGTTATGGTTTTTTGAAGGTGTGAATAAACAGGTAGACAAAGGTGAGTCAGTTGATATAGTGTATTTGGACTTTCAGAAAGCCTTTGACAAGGTCCCTCATCAGAGACTTTTGGCAAAACTAAAAAGTCATGGGATAGGAGGCAGTGTTCTATTGTGGATCGGGAACTGGTTAAAAGATAGAAAGCAGAGGGTAAGGCTAAATGGCAAATTTTCCCAATGGAGAAAGGTGAATAGTGGTATACCCCAGGGATCTGTGCTGGGTCCGCTGCTTTTTTGACATATTCATAAATGACCTGGAAAAGGGAATAACAAGTGAGGTTATCAAATTTGCAGATGACACAAAACTATTTAAATTTGTTAAAACCCAAGAGGATTGTGGAAAATTGCAAGAGGATCTTGATAAATTGGAGGACTGGGCATCAAAATGGCAGAATCCCGCCGACACCCCATCCAGCTTCCCCCAGCGCCCGTGACTCAGTCTTTTATTGACAAAGCAGCTTGCCCTGAACTATGAAAAAAACATTAAACTCGAACCAACTCCAAAAAAAATGTAATGTGGACAAGTGCAAAGTTATGCACCTAGGGAAGAACAATCCAAACTATGGTTATACGATGCAAGGTTCCACATTAGGAACCACCACCCAGGAAAAAGATTTAGGCGTCATTGTGGATAACATGTTAAAACCCTCGGCCCAGTGTGCAGTGGCAACCAAGAGAGCAAATAGACTGCTAGGTATCATAAGGAAAGGAATGGAAAATAAAACAAAGGATATTATAATGCCTCTATATCGTTCCATGGTGAGACCTCACCTTGAATATTGTGTGCAGTTCTGGTAACCGTATCTTAAAAAGGATATAGCATTATTAGAAAAGGTTCAGAGAAGAGCCACCAAAATGGTAAAGGGGATGGAAGGATACCCCTATGAAGAAAGGCTAAAAAGATTAGGGCTCCTTAACCTGGAAAGAGACGGCTGAGGGGAGATATGATAGGAGTTTCTAAATTAATGAACCGAGTGGAACAGGTAAACGTAGATTGATTGTTTACGTTATCAGAATATAGAAAGACTAGGTTGACATGCAATGAAGCTACAGGGTAAACTATTTAAGACTAATAAAAGAAAATATTTTTTCACTCAACGTGTAATCAAACTCTGGAATTTGTAACTGGAGGATGTAGTAAAGGCTGTTAGTGTAGCTGGGTTTAAAAAAGGTTTGGACAAGTTCCTGGAGGAAAGGTCCATAAACCATTATTAAAAGGGACCCAGGATATCAATGCTTGACCCAATACAAGCATTGGGGAACCTGTGTCTTTTGGGGAAACTGCTAGGTTCGTAAGACCTAGATTGGCCCCTGTTGGAAACAGGATACTGGGCTTGATGGACCTTGGTCTGACCCAGTATGGCATATCTTATGTTCTTATGTAGTAAGAGCAATATACAAGGAGTGAGGAGGATAATATGGTCACAGCCCACAGAAACTATAAACTCACTTGTAAAGAGCTATTCTGGTAAAATGGACCACAGAAATCTGTATGGATGGCAAAAAAAGGCAGTGAATCCCAGAACAAAATTAAAACAACGATTGTAACCAAAGCTATCTGATGTGGGGAGAGTCATAAAGTTGTAACATAGTATCAATGTGCAAGGCCGAGTAAATCAAACAATACTGTGAGATCAGAGTACTAAGAAAGAGAACCCAACAGGTAAAAATAGTATCTAAAACTGCTATAGAAAAGGTGAGACATAAAGCCATTAAAAAACAAAACAAAACTCATAAGGGATTATGAATATGTGAGACAAACATCTGGAAATATATAGTGATGTTAACATCAAAGGCTTCCCAACCAAACCTGGAACAGAAAGAACTTGTTTTGTCAACGTGCTATGAGCAAATACTCGTAGTGCTGCAGTGAAGTAACCGCTATCAGACTAGAGCCTTGTTCTGTTCCTAGTTTAATAGGGTACAAATTCCCGCCATAGGGAGGTCAAAGGTAACATTCCAAAGTGCTGGCTTTTTAAATTGTAGATTGTACTGTGTGGCTGTTCAAAAAGTAATATGTATATCAAAATACAGATAAAAGGTTAAAACAATAAGAAAGGGGATCAATAACGGCGTCATTTCAAAAACGTATGCTGTAGCCTGTGGCTATAGTATGTACAGTAGGGTAGTATGACCATGGAGAGTTAAATGCATGCATGCTTAGTACACATGCTGAGTCCTAACTGCTGAAGAGCAAGTGGCCTCTTTGTAAACACCTGTGCTGTAGCCTGCGGCTACAAATATATGCTGTAGGGTAGTGTGATTACTGCCGATCTATCATTTGCGGTCAGGGAAAATTAAATAAATTGTTGAAGAAATGTGTATGTAATACTCATGCGGAGTCCTAATAGCTGAAAAACAATTTCGGATACCTACCTGGATCATTGTAACATGTTGCTTGTGGTTGGCTCAACCGCCTGCAATAGATTCATGTACAAGTGAGTTTTAACCAAGATATATGGGGAATGCATTGTGCAAAAGTGAAAAAAATCACAAACTAATGGGAGATCTCATTAAGAGAGAAAGCGTGTAGAGGAGTACGCATGTGTAACCAAAAAATAGCATCAAGGTCCAATATAAAATCAGTGTGCGCAAGAGAACCCCGGACACAGTAGTAGCTTCCACAAAGGACATGGTAGAGAAGCCGCCACTTATGTATACGAATGTGTTAGTTTTAAAAATAGTGAATGTGTTAGTTTTAAAATTGCTGATAGGCAGATCCAAAAAAATATATATAAACACACCCTTTAATATGCTGCCTTATATGAAAGCCTAAATAACGAGGGTAAACCAAGATTCTTCATCCGTAGTGTGGTCACCAAACTAAATCTAAAACAACGGGCATTCCATGTTATCTTCATTTAGTGAAAGTGCAGGAAAATAGCCAGTTCTAAAGTGAAATTTTAAAAAGTAAAAAGGGGGAGGAGGGGAACATTAGACTGAATTCTGCTCACATGTCAAAGGACACAAGGGGTAACACATTGTACCAAAAACATGCATGAGTCTGAGTAAAAATGAAAACAGATAATAGATATAAGGTAAAAAACAAAAGAAGAGATGGGGGTGGGGCGAGGGAAAAGAAGGAGAAGAGAGGAAAGGAAGGGAGTGGAAGGAGGAGAGGGGGGATGGGGAAGGGGAGGGGAGAGACGGGGGAGGGAGGAGAAGAGGAGGGGCAAATGGAAATGCATATGAGTAACTACTCATCTTTAGCTGTTATGATCATATTCTCTGACATGAATATTTCATAAAAGGCACATAGGTATTTATGTTGCCTTTACAAAACTGGCCCATGGGCATGTGATTCCCTAGGTGGACCTTCAGCCATGTATTCTCCTCCAGGTGGATCAAGGTCGTGTACCGACACCTCCCCCTCCCCCAGGCAATTCAAGGCTCTACATCCCTCAATTGCCCAGCATATCGCTTTCTCTCATATCCTTTCGTTCCCTCCTCAGGTATCCAGCATCTCTCTCTTTCCTTCCCTTCCACCTGCTGCTGCTGCCATACCTCCACCTTTCGCCCAAGCCAAAGCAGCGCAGTGGTGGACCTTTGAGCACTGTTTGTGCTCATATCCTGTCAGTTGCCAACCCCTCAGATGCAAGCTTCCTGTTGGACGGGGCAGGATGCAGCAGCTTTGAGCATATTCTTGAGGGTGTTAAAAGGCCTGCTGCCATGAAAGCAGTGTGTTTTTTTCGATTGTCATGTTAGTTGTGCCTTCACTGCACTGCTGCAGGGCCGGCCCGTCCATTGAGCAAGAATGTTTTTTGCACAGGGCCCCGCGTTTCAGGGGGCCCCGCGCAAAAAACATTCTTAAGCATCCCAAGTTAAAAAAAAAAAAAAAAAAAAAAAACCGGCTGCTTCTGCCGCGGCAGCTTCAAGAGCTCTGCCGCGGCAGCTTCAAGAGCTCTGCCGCGGGGCCCCCCCCCTGCCCGGCAGAGCCTCCGTGCATCTTCAGCTCTTCACGTCCAAAACGCGGGCTTTTTTCAGAGCCGCGAGAGTTTCTTTTCTCGCGGCTCTCTTAATCCCGCGGGGCTGATGGGATTTCCCATCACCCTCGGCGGGATTAACAGAGCCGCGAGAAAAGAAACTCTCGCGGCTCTGAAAAAAGCCCGCGTTTTGGACGTGAAGAGCTGAAGATGCACGGAGGCTCTGCCGGGCAGGGGGGGGCCCCGCGGCAGAGCTCTTGAAGCTGCCGCGGCAGAGCTCTTGAAGCTGCCGCGGCAGAAGCAGCCGGTTTGGGTTTTTTTTTAATTTTAATTTGGAATGATAGGGGGGGGGGGGTGGTTAGGACTGGTAATGGGCTATGGGAGGGGGGGAGGAAAAGCTGGAAGTAGGCTGATGGGAGGGGGAGGCTAAACTGGAAGTGGGCTGATGGGGGGGGGGTGGTGAGGACTGGTAATGGGCCAGGGGGTGGGGTGGTTAGGACTGGTAATGGGCCGGGGGGGGTGGTTAGGACGGGTAATGGGCAATGGGGGGGGGAGGCTAAGACTGGAAGTGGGCTGATGGGGGGGGGGGGTTAGGACTGGTAAGGGGCTATGGGGGGGCGAAGTGGGCTGAGGGGGGGGGGTTAGGACTGGTAAGGGGCTAGGGGGGGGCAAAGTGGGCTGATGGGGGGGGGGGTTAGGACTGGTAATGGGCTATGGGGGGGCTAAGTGGGCTGATGGGGGGTTTGGACTGGTAATGGGCTATGGGGAGGGGGCTAAGGCTGGAAGTGGGGGGGTAGGACTGGAAATGGGCTGATGGGGGGGGGTTAGGACTGGTAATTGACTATGGGGAGGGGGCTAAGGCTGGAAGTGGGGGGTAGGACTGGAAATGTGCTGATGGGGGGGTTAGGACTGGTAATGGGCTATGGGGGGGCTAAGACTGGAAGTGGGCTGATGGGGGGGGTGTTAGGACTGGTAATGGGCCGGGGGGGGGGTTAGGACTGGTAATGGGCCATGGGGGGGGGGTGTTAGGACTGGTAAAGGGCCATGGGGGGGGGGGTGATAAGACTGGTAATGGGCCAAGGGGGGGGAGGCTAGGACTGGTAATGGGCTGATGGGGGGGGAGGGTTAGGACTGGTAATGGGCCATGGGGGGGGGAGGCTAAGACTGGAAGTGGGCTGATGGGGGGGGGGTAGGACTGGTAATTGGCTATGGGGGGGGCTAAGACTGGAAATAGGCTGATGGGGCGGCTAGGACTGGAAATAGGGTGATGGGGGGGTTAGGACTGGTAATGGGCTATGGGGGGCTAAGACTGGAAATGGGCTGATGGGGGGGTAGGACTGGTAATTGGCTATGGGAGGGGGGCTAAGACTGGAAATAGGCTGATGGGGGGCTAGGACTGGAAATAGGGTGATGGGGCGATAGGACGTAATGGGCTGATGGGGGGTTAGGACTAGTAATGGGCTATGAGGAGGCTAGGACTGGAAATGGGCTGAGTGGAAGGAGGGCTTGAACTGCAAATAGCTGATGGGGACGGGGGCTTGGAATGGAAATGGGTTGTGAGGGGGAGGGAGCTAGGACTGGAAATGGGTGAGGGGGGGGGCTAGGACAGGAAATGGGCTGATGGGCTAGAATAGGACTGGAAATTGGCTGTTGGGGGGTGCTAAGATTGGAATTGGGCTGTGGTGGGGGTTTGGATTGAAATGGACTCATGAAGGGGCTAGAACTGGAAGTAGGCTCATGGGGGGCTTGGATTGGAAATGGGCTGAGTGGAGGGGAGCTAGGATTTGACATGGGCTGATGGTGGGGCTAGGAAAGGACTAGAAATGGGCTCATGGGGGGCTGGGATTGGAAATGAGCTGATGGAGGGACTTGGATGGGACTGCAAATAGATGGGGGAGCTAGGAGTGGAAATGGGCTTATGGGGGGCTAGGACTGGAAATGGGCTGATGCGGGGACTAGAAGGGAGCGGATGCTGGGTGGGACTGGAACTAGAATGGAGCTGATGTTGGGGGAGGATTAGAATGGGATGGAGCTGGGAGAGTGAAATGGAGAGGGAAAAAATATTTTGTGTAGGAGGGAAGACAAATCTACAATTGTCCGGATATTGGGAGAGTAGGTGGGGATTGAGGATGGAGGGGTAAAATTTGAGTGGATGAAATAGGAATGAGGAAAGAGCAAAAAGGAGAAAGATTAGTATGTTAAAGCAGATGTAGAGAGAGAATGGAAAAAAACTAGAAGAGAGAAGAAAAGACAAATGGACAGCAGACGATGAAGAATTAGCGGAAGACACGAAGAAACCAGAAGAAAGTGGCTGGAGCAATTGCAGCTGAAAAAAAATGCACAAAAGGTAGAAAAATATCTCTTTATTTTGAATTTATTAATTGGAATATGTCAGCTCTGGGAAATGTGCATCATTAACGTCTGCGCTTTGTTTAGTACAAGAGCAAATTAATGTATAGTTTTATTTCTACAGTGTTGTACATTCCAAGTTTGGCTTTTGGGATTCCCAGTTTAATTATTGTCTTCCTGTTTCTAAATTGTGATTCCTTGTTTGGTGATGATCTATGTTCTGCATGTGTAACTGAGCTGAGGTATTCTGTTTATGTAATTCCTATTTGACATTGCCACTTGTTCTCTTTCCCCAGTAGGTCATGTATTGTTGTTCTCTGAAATGTATTGGTTTAATATTTGCAGCGTTTCCTTTTGATAGTTAGGGTATGGTGCTTTATGAGTCCTGGTAGTGCTGTTAGGATACGGCGGGTTTGCTATGGGTTCTAAATGGGCAGTGTTTGTAGTAGTTCCTAATGTGCCTGGCGGTTGGTATTGGATTATAGTAATGTAGAAGTCTTTTAGTCTTTCTTTATTCATACACTCATTAAGAGGCATGTTTACTAAAAGTTCGTGTATGGTAACATTATGCAAATATTTATGCAAATGAGGCCCCTTATGCAAATGAGGCCCCGCACCGAGTCTCCGCACATGGCCCCGCACCCCCCTTGGGCCGCCCCTGCATGGGAGATGGGATCCCCATAGTCAGAAGGGCTAAAAAAGGTAGCAGTCTCAGCAGAAGTGCTACTGGATCTTGCAGGGGGAAAAAAAAGGTTAGAGGCGGGGATATTATTGCACCAGGTGGTGAAGAAATGTTAAAATGTATATATTACTATTTATAGATTTATCAGCTGCCTTTGATACAGTCCATCACAAAACACTCATTGACAGATTGGCCTCTATGGGAATAACAGGAATTAAATTGAAGTGGTTCACTTCCTACTTAACAAACAGGATGCAGCAAGTTCAATTCAACGGCGAAAAGGCAAAAACATTTCCCCAAACCCAAGGAATTCCGCAAGGATCAGCGTTATCTTCTCTACTCTTCAATCTCTACATAAAACTGGTCTGCACAATATTTCGGAAGCACAAGATACAATACCATTTGTATGCCGATGATATAATGCTATACACTCAATTGGACACAGAAAACCCAAACTACAATCATCTCGAGATCTGTCTAAAAGATATGCAAACCTGGCTGCTGCAAAACAATATGTCCATTAACCATAAAAAGACAGAAATAATGTACATCTCCCGAAATCAAGACTTCAAACCACCCCCAACAATAACAATGAACAATAACACTTACTCAGTAAAGGAAGAGATAAAATACCTGGAGTAACCCTTGACACAAATTTAAAAATGGAAAAACACCTCTGATTAACCAACAGAGCAATTTTCCACAAAATAAAGGTTATTCAACCCCTACGCAACATCCTCGATCACTCAGACTTCAGAACTGTAGCACAAACTCTGCTCATCCCGCACTTCGACTACTGTAACTCCATCCTTCAAGGCCTGCCTAAAAAAAAACCCTAAAGATCCTTCAAATGGCTAAAAACGTTTCAGCCAGAGTGATCATGAAGAAGAAAATCGCTGAACACATCACACCAATATTAGCTGAACTACACTGGCTGCCCATAACCGCCCATATAAAATACAAACTACTAGTAACAACATTCAAACTCATACACAACATAGCACCATCATACCTCAACAACCTCATAAACACTCAACCTCCTTCCAGAAATAGAAGAATTTGCAACGCAAACACCCTATGCATACCAACCAGTATCAGATCAGCCAAAGCCTGCACGAGTAAGCGAGCCTTCACGTACACAGCACCTACCATATGGAGCCAACTGCCAACAGACCTGAGGTCAGTTAACGACCTGAAAGACTTTAGAAAAAAGTTAAAAACGCACCTCTTTAACGAAGTATACGATCCAACTTAAATATACCTAAGAGCCAAAAATAAACACTCCTAAATTGATAGTATATATCACTTGTCTATAGAACCACCACAAGCATAGCCATAAGGCTCTTCTCATGTAAAAACTTGTATAATATTCTCATATATTGTATATATGTTATTCCTATACTGTAATTACATGGTAATTTCTAATGATTCTCACCCGAAAATCAAATGTAAATTTTTGACTCATTACAGATGTAACCCATAGTTATGTTTGACGTGCAAGTTATCCGCTTCTGATCGCTGGAAGTAGCGGTAAACAAATGAAAATAAAATAAAATAAATAAATAAATAAAGGGGCAGCTGTGTATTTACAAAAAAGAAAAATGGTAGGGTGGGGTTTGGAGGGCAGGAGATGAGTGCAAGAGGGAGGGAGAAGGGGAGAGAATCTGGTTAGGAAGATGGGGGTGAGGGGAGGACCTCAGGAGAGGGGTTGGAGTGGAGGTGAGGGAATAGTGCAAGCTCTTGGACAGTTAAGAGATGAATGCATGGGAAATATGGGTATGTGTGTGTGCAAAAAGCGCACCCCTCTCTCATCACAGATATGCAGGCACCCCACCCTAGCACTACACACACTCACTCACATGCAGGCATCTCACCTCCAAACTGCCCTCCCAAACACAAAAGCATCCTACTTCAACACCCCCCCCCCTCACACACACACATGCAGGGGCTACACACACACACAGGTACCCCACTTTCAAACTCTTTCCCCCCCCCCCACCACACACACACAGGCACCCCACCTCTGCACCCCACACGTACACACATGCAGGCACTACACATACACACACACAGGCACCCCACCTCCGACCCCCCCCCCTACACACAGGTGTAGCTTAAAGGGTCAGTGGAGGTGGTGGGAGAGAGAATAGAGGGGGAGGAGGAGTGGGGCACTGCCTTCTGTGGGCACTGTGAAGTGGCCCATTAAGAGCCTTATTTATTGATCTTTTTCCCATAGAAAATGGGAGAACAGTCTTAGTAAATCAGGCTCTAAAACCTAAAAAGTAACAGCGATACACCTTTTTGGGGGGTGGGGGCATGCACTTTGACCTAGGTTTTGGCAGCTGACTCCTACAAGTAGGCATCTACTTGTCTTTTATAAAACTGACTAATATAATCAGTTGAAACTGAGCAGGCACCCCTTGTAAAATTAAGCTCTTTAAGTTCCACCAACTTCTCTTTAGATATGTGCCGCTTTCTCTAGATGCTCACAGCTGTATACATCCAACTCCAGATCTCCTCTAGGTTTCCTGTCCTCTCCTCTTTGCTGGTTAGGCCAACCAATTCTGGAAAATGCCTCTATGCACAAGGTCTAACTGACCATGAAAAGAGGCAGTGCCCTCCCCTCCCCCCCAACTGCTGATGTTCTGCAGCCTAGGACTTCCTTAGCATTGTGGGAGACCTCTCCCACTTGAAAATCCTCCACCGCCCAAGTCAAGGAGCTTTTATAGTTCCCTCCAAAATATACAATGGTAACACTCGCCAGCAATGGCAGACACACACACCATCTTGTGAAAGGATATTATAAGGAAACATTTCTTTACAAATAGGGTGGTAGATGTGTGGAACAGCCATTAGTTCATCTATTCTGAAGATGCCAAAGAATACCAGGGTGAATTCTGCCTGGAACAGGACTGTCTTGTAGTCAGAGGAACAGGGTTTCTAGTCCCACAGGTGCTCCTTGTGGTCTTGGGCAAGCCACTTAACCCTCCATTGCCCATGTTCCCTGAAAAATAGTTATCTCCAAGTAATAATGCCCTGTTCAGTGTAATTTCAGTTTGTTCAATGTAAACCACCTTGATATCATGAAAGGAATAAGAAATGTTAAATAAATAAAATAAATAATACCACCCAAAGCCAGTCGAGTATTTCGTGGGTCACTGGTCTCTTGTTCGGTTGTCTTAGAGTAGTTTGAGCCCATCTTCTCATCAAGGTTCCCAGCAAAAGGCTACTGGATGGGTTGTCCCACCCTGCTATCTTAGCGAAGAAGGAGAAGCCAACGATGTGGGACTGCACAGTGGACCGTGGCATGCCCTGTGTCTTGGCTGCAGTGATGTAGGCCACCAGCAGACTGTGGTCCCTTTTGCCATCCCTAGCTGGACAGGAAGGAGGTAATGCTTGCATACCTCTGGAGATAAGCAGCCATGTGCAAGGGGCCACTGCTATTGAATCAGCTACCAATCCACTCTTACATGAAATCCCAAATTGAGTGTGGAAGACCTGTCGGATGTTTATTGGCCATTGGAGCCATGTGTCAGAAGATATTCCACTGAAAGCATGAAAGCAATGTTATTACTTAAGCCTGGGGCGTACTGTGCTTGCATCATGATGTTGAGCTGCAAGCATCTCCACATTAACTTCCTCAGCAGCTCTGCCTCAACCACCCATTTTGCAGAGTATTTATTGACCACAGTGACAACCGCCTGGTTGTCGCACCAGAAAATTACTTTGCGATTGTGCAGGGAGTCGCCCCACATATGTCTTGAGACATTTAGGTGAACAACAAGCAATGTGATGTTTTGTTTTATTTATTTAACAATTTTTTTTTTATACCGCCTATCATAAAATAAAAGCGGTTTACATTATAACTCAAATCATTACAGAAAACTTACATTGAAAACATGGGGAGGGGTGACATGCAGGGGGTGCTTGGAAGCATAACTTATTTACAATTTGTTTTTTTTAAGCTCACAGTCACCCAATGTTTGGGCCAGGGGACAGGTGCACCAGGCACCTCAGAAGTATGAACCGAACCCGGAGGCACCCGCTGCGTCCGTGAAGAGGTCCAGGTTGGGGTTATCATGCGGACCTTGCTGCCAAATACTCACTCTGTTGAAAGTGTCGAGGAACTGCAACCACAGGTCTACGTTGCGTTTCAAACTCCTGGAGAGCCGGATCCAGTGATGCAGCTTTTAGAGTCTGGACATCACAAAGGCGAGGCACCTGAGGAACGGTCTACCCATCGGAATTACTTGACAGGCAAAATTCAAGGAACCAGTGAGAGACTGGGCTATCCTGAGGGTGATCCTGCACTGCCCCAAGGTGGTGGTGATCTTATCCCTACCACCTTGTCTCCTGGGAGTTTGGTGACTTCATCCCTGGTGTCAATCTCTATGCCCAGAAAGGTCAACTTCCTTGCGGGACCCATGGTCTTCTCACCAAATGGAGGTGTACTAAACTCTGCTGCAACTGCTTGAAAGGTGCAAAAAAAGCATCGTACGGGAGTCCAAGCATTCAGGGCTTGCAAATAGGAAGTCGTCCAGGTAGCAGGTCATGGATTTCTCTGCTGGACCACCCAGTGAAGGAATGTGCTGATTGTCTTAAAGGCAGTGCAGGACACCAAACAGTCCATTGGCATACATTTGTCAAAGTAATAGCCATTGTCAAACTGGAAATCTAAGAGGGGAAAGCAACTGAGGTGTATTGGGAGCAGCCAGAATGCTGACTCTGTCCAAATTCGCAAGGTACGCACCCCTGCGGCTCGTACCATGGCTAGGCCCTGGTCGAAAGAGGCATACTGGACTGTGCAGGTATCGGCAGGTATGAAGTCATTCACATAGTCCCCTTCAGGGAAGGACAGGTTGTGTATCAGTCTGTACTTTCCAGGCTCCTTCTTGAGGAATACCAAAAGTGAGAACACTCAGAACTGTGGGAGAGGTAGATTGTTAAAGGGGAACACCACTCTCTGCAACTCTCTCGAGGTCTAGTTTCTTTTGTATAATGGGACACAGCTGCTGCGGGGGTCATGATGGGTATTTGGTGGAACCCTGGCGCGACCCCTAGAATGGTATGAGGAACTTGAATCTGAAACTGTTGGCAAGTGTCTCAGCATCTTTCCGTTTATGGTACACATTCAACCATGGATCCATGGTCTCAATGTGGACTGGCGTAGGGGCCCTCAGGAATGTTGTGCCAAGGTTTTGTCTGAGATGCTGTTTGGGCTGGAGTTTCTTAGGTCACTGCAGTGTGGAGTGTGGCTCGGCACCATGGAAGCAGACATGGTGTTACTTGCAGTCACAAACACACACCTCTGTTGAATTGCCTGCATATGCCATAGCCGACCATGGACTTGTTGTTCCCTATGGATGTCAGCCCCTTCTGGAAATTCTGACCATACTTTGCTTCATCCTGTGCAGCTAGATTCCAATATTGTATGCGCCCCACGACATGTTCAGCCTCATCCAATGTTCCCTCTAATTTTCTGTAGGCTGTGTGCGCATAAAATATCAGCTGTGCAGCTTTTGAAGGAAGGTTAAATTTTTGTGCGCCATATAACGACACTCGGAGTTATATACTTTAAAATTTGACTACACGTCAGAATACAGTATGTACACCACATTAATTTTAATCAAATCAAATGAAAATAGACAATTACTAAATGAAGCGGAAAATTTCTAGTAATTACAATCACAACTTTTAAATTTTAAGACATCTGTGTTGTTTTCTGTCAGAATCAGAACCGTAATTTTTGTGCGCTCTGTTGTAAAGTATGTGCGCTCGCTCGGTGAGGTGTGTGCCTGCGCACACGCACACAGCTTAGAGGGAACAGTGGCCTCATCTCCATCTTATCGTAAAAGTGCTTGTCGTAAGACAGCCAAATATTTTCCTCGTATTCCTTAGAGGCATTGATGATTGTGTCAAGGTAGGCTAAACATGTGCCCTAGCTGTGTAGGATCCTTTCGGCAGGTAATGGTGATCATCTGGGCATATATCAGAGTCCAATTGATGATGTTTGAAGGGAGGTGCCAGTCCAATGGGTTCAAGAGATCACTGGTCTTGGCCCTTTTCTTGGCATTGCCTCTCCATCAACTCAGTAGCAGTTTGAAAATGTTGAAGTATTCATGTCGTATCATCTTTTTCCTGAGTGACTGAGGGACTATCTCCCATAGCTGAGTGGGTGCCAAGGTTGTGAAGGCTTGCGGGTTCACTCCCTTTGTGCATTTGGTCTCGACGGTGGATGAAGAGGATGTGGATGAAGATGAGGAGGAAGTGGATGACTATGATGACTATGATAAACGTGATCACCTGTGCCACCTCTTCCGTTTTTGTGTGCCAGACCTTTGAGGGTGAGATGCTGTGGGAACTGGGGGGGGGGGGGAGGGGGGGCTGACACATCTGTGTGGCTTCTGGCATGAGTAAGAGTAGAAATAAGAGGAGGATTCTGATCTGATGGTGTGGGTTCCCTGGGTCCAGTCGCCCTTGTCCTGACTGTGGGCGGTATTGTGGTATTCACTAGTGACAGTGCATTGTGTTGTCAAGGCAGAAAAGAATTCATTGCAAGAGTGGATGCTGCACCGATTCCCTTGTGAGTTGCCTCCTTTGATGACTAGGAGTGACAATGCATGATGCTTGCCACCACTGTTCCCTCTAAGCTGTGCACGTGTGCGCGCGCACACACCTCGCCGAGTGAGCGCACATACTTTACAACAGAGCGCACAAAAATTACGGTTCTGATTCTGATAGAAAACAACACAGACGTCTTAAAATTTAAAAGTTGTTGTGTATTTACGGTTTTCACAAGTTCTACAATATTTTCTAGTGCAATCAATGTGGTGTACATACTGTATTCTGACGTGTAGTCAAATTTTAAAGTATATAACTCCGAGTGTCGTTATGTGGTGCACAAAAATTTAACCTTCCTTCTAAAGCTGCACAGCTGATATTTTATGCACACACAGCCTACAGAAAATTAGAGGGAACATTGCTTGCCACAGAGTGACACACTTTAGGAGGATCCATTTGAGGAGCTGTGCGATGTGGTGTACCTTCATTCTCTGTGCTGCTTGTAGTGCGAATGACGCCGGTGTCTCCTGATGACCTGCAGTGACAACTATGACATCTCCTTTCATCACTTTTGGATTGCATATTGCTTATGTTTGATGAGCTGGAGTGGTGTTTCCGGCGCCTGGGGAGGGTCCAATGAGCATGTCTGCTGCAACGGAATTTACAGAACTTGCATGGTGTGTTCTGAGTGGCTGGAGGACCAGGAATGTATGCTGCTGTGGTGATCTAACCTCCAGCAGGCTGGATGGAGGCCGGAATCCAAGTCAGTCACTGGCAGTCGGGAGCAGCAGAGGAATCCAGTGGCTCGAGTTGGATTTTATTGCCAGTTGTGTGCTCGTGTGCATCTTTTGAGATTGGTCACGCTGGGCTGACCATATGGTTCAGACAATGCACTGGTAGCCTGCAGATCTGGTGAGGTGGCTATGCACCTGCTCCGCCTGCCTGGAGTTGCCGCATGGTCCGCTGCATCAGCTGGTGACTCCTCCGGCTTCTTTGCATTTGATGGGGCCATCCGTCGGCAAGCGTCTGCTGCGAGTGGGACCAGAGCAGCGGAGACCTCAACCTCAGCTGCCTGGTTGCTATAAGAGGAATCCTCAGAACCCAGGCGGCTGCATTGCAAGCAAGGTAAGACGGCTGCCGGTATCACCAATCCTCCTCGCTTAGCCCCTCTTCTTTGACACTCTCATGTGATGCCACTCTTAATGTGAGGGATTGGGATCATAGCTTCTTAGGAGGCATTACAGTCTGAGATGCGTTGGCTTACATTTGGCAGCAAGAAGGCCCAGGAGGTGTCTCACCTCAGTGGGAATGGAGGGGGGAAGGGTGGGGCTCCAGCCACAGTCAAAGAGAAACCACCTCAGTTGCTAGCGCTCTGGTCCTCTTCTTTCTGTTCTTCCTTTTTTTTAAAATTTTGTCTTGCTCAGTGCTCTGGTCAGGTTCCCACTGCGGTAGAGACAGGCCGAGATGTTAGTCTGGTTAGCACCACTCCAGATCAGAGGCCTATGAGCAAGGCCTTGTGGCTGATCAGGCTAGAAGCGGCACAAACAGCAACCATGGAGCAGGAAGGCCAGTCTGCTTCCACCCGGCAGCAGGGACAGTTGGCCGTGAATCAAGGCATTGGCAGTACCAGCAGAAGCCTCAGTGCAGGAAAGTTGACCTGTCTCTGCATCACGGCAGGGGAACACCAACGGCAGCTGCGGTGAAGGAATGGGCTTTCCTCACCTTTAGCTGCTAGTCAACAAGTGATGGTGCAGCAGAAATTACCCTTGAGCATGAAACTAGAGCTAACGACGGCAGTTGGAGAGCAGCGTGGAAGTTCACAGGAGCTTTGCTTGTCACGAGCAGGAGTCTTGCGGTCGATCAAAAAGGGAGAGAGCAATGCTGCTGCTTCCTTTTATCGGGCCGCACTACCACTGAGACCTAATGTCATCCCATTATGACTGATGTTGCAATATGAAGTCTTTGGTGGGAAACTTCCTGCCCTCCTATTTCTTGCCCAGGGGCCCAGTGGGAGTACAGTCCAAGTGCGGTGCCTCACGACAGGTCCACTGCTCTATTAAGCAGTGGCCCCATCACATTCACTCTGGCCCTTTCATATAAGGAAACATTTCTATCCCCAGGAACAAGCAGGAATGTAGTCTTCACATATGGGTATCGTTGGTACCGACGGAGCCTGCGCGGGAACGCTCCCCAGGGTCCAATTAGAAAGCTTTTGGGAGCATCCCACAGCGCCTGTGTGCTGCCTTCCCGCCTTTCCCAACTGTCTCTCTCCAGTTCTTCGTTTTCCGCGGAGCTGGCAGGTCGCACTTCCTGTCACCGCAGAAAATATCCCTTTTATTCTTCTTTTTTGTGGTCGCGTCTGCCTTCCTTCGACGCTACACCGGTACCGCCAGTTCTTTCTTTCTTTTTCTTGTAAAAAAAAATTTGTTTTCCTGGAGTCTCCCAGCTTTTTTCTCCTCTGGTACCACGTGCCATTTTGGGCACTAGTCCCAACTTTCCTCTGCAATGGAAAAACCCACCTCGGGATTTAAAAAGTGTTCCAAGTGTGGCGGTACCATCTCCGTCACCGACACCCATGAGTGGTGCCTCAAATGTTTAGGTCTTGACCACTCTATCTCCGAGTGTGTTGCCTGTGGGATGATGTTGAAGAGGGGTCGGCAAAACCGAGCTGCTAAACTTAGCACCCTTTTTCCCTCCGATGCAGCATCTGTGGCATCAACATCTTCCAGGGCTTCGTCTTCCTCCCATGGATCTCAGGTAACTAAACATAAGTCTAGCCGGTCCTCAAAGAGTAGATCTCCTTCCAAGTATCGAGATGCCTCTGGCATTGCCCTTGAGGGACTTACACCGGCAAAATTGCGCCGGCGGGAGGCTTCAGCTTCCAAAGCATCATCGGGGCTCCAGGATGTTCTCAAGGCCCCAACCTTGGCAGAACTACTGGTGCCATGCTCTGGGGTACCGGCCATTTCGCCCAGTACCAATACCCAGGCATCAGTACCGGAGGCATTGACGTTGGCAGGTGGACTACCGGTACCGATGCAGGCTATGCCCTCCGGTACTGACAAGTCAATTCCGGACCCTGTCGATACCGACTTCGATTGGTACCGGTATCGTGCGATGCACGATTACCCGGACAGGAGATACTTTGAATCCTCCGATGAGTCTGAAGACTCTGACAGCTCTATTGATACCAGAGTACTTCTTCCTGAGGATTCTTCCTCTCCTAAACGTAGGATGTCTCCTCCTGAGGATATATCCTTCCAGGATTTTATCCAAGATGTGGCTCGAGATCTTTCCATCACAGTGGCTCCTGAAACAGAGCCTAGGGCGAAGGAATTGGAGATTTTACAGTATCCTAAAGCTCCCAAAGAGGCAGCTACTTTGCCTATTCATGAGATCTTGCATGATCTCATGCTAAGGATGTGGGAAACACCTCTCACCACTTCTCATTCTCGTAGGCTCGATACCATGTATCGAGTTCCTCCCTGTCCTGGATTTCAAAAAACTCAGCTGCCCCACCATTCCATGGTGGTGGAGTCAGCTATGAGAAGGATCAAGAGTGCAAAAAGACATGCATCTAATCCTCCAGGACGTGAATGTAGGACTCTTGATGCCTTTGGGCATCGAACCTTCCAGGCCTCTATGCTTTCTGCCAGGATTAGTTCCTACATTTTATATATGGGAATGTTCCTTAAGGAATTTACAGGAGATCTAGAGCTTATGAGCCCTCTCCTTCCTGATGATAAGAGACAAGATTATCTTGCTCTTATCAAACATGCTCAAGATGTTTCCAAATTCGTAAATCGTGCAGCTTTTGATTGTTTTGAGTGCATAAGCAGAACTTCTGCTATTGCCACAGGCGCATGTAGGATTGCCTGGCTCCAGGCATCTGACTTGGAACTTTGGATACAGAACAAATTGGGGAATATTCCTTGCACTGGAGAGAATCTCTTTGGCAAAAATTGGCAAGAGAAAGCTAATGAGCTAGATGCTGATAATCTCACCTTGGATAGATTATCAAAATCTACAGCTGGTCCTGCAAGGAAAAAGTCCTACAGAAAACCATTCTTCACTAGAAAGAAGAAGTTCTACCCCTCCTATACCCAACAAGGGCATCGTTCAGGTCAGTCTGCCCAAAAGGGTCAGCAGCAACCTAAACAAAGAAAAACAAAGGCTGCTAAGCCTCAACTGTCTCAGCAGACTCAGCCTCCAAAGGGGCTTTGACATCCATCTAGAGAACTTTGTCTTCCTGGCTCTGAACGGGCCAGAGCCTTCCACCATTCCAGGAAGGTTATGTTATTTTGCCCCCAGATGGGGGCAGATAACAGCAGAAAGTTGGACTCTGTCCATTGTGAGAGAGGGATATAAGCTTCACTTCCTCAGCATGCCCCCTCCTACAATGCTAAGGCAGTTCAATTCTCAGACCTCTCTCAATTCCCAGTTAGATCACGAGGTCAGTCTGCTTCTTGCCCAAGGTGCAATAGAAGAAGTATCTGTTCATCAACAGGGTGCAGGGTTCTATTCCCCCTTTTTCCTTATTCCAAAGAAAACAGGAGGGCACAGACCCATTTTAGACCTCAGAGATTTGAACAAATATCTTTTCAAAGAGAAATTCAAAATGATTTCTCTAGGAACTCTACTGCCATACCTTCAGAGTCAGGACTGGCTTTGTTCTCTAGATCTCAAGGATGCATACACTCATGTTCTCATCCATCCAACTCACCGAAGATTTCTTCGCTTTCTATTTCAAGGGAAGCACTACCAATACAGAGTTCTTCCTTTTGGCCTGGCCTCGGCACCAAGGGTGTTCACAAAATGCATGGCTGTGGTAGCAGCATTTCTCCACACCCTAAAAATATTCGCCTTCCCTTACTTGGACGATTGGCTCATTCGAGCCCCATCAGAGCCAGAGGCCAGGATTTCCCTATCTCGCACAATGCGTATCCTCCAATATTTGGGACTTGTCATAAACTTCCCAAAATCCAACCTAGCTCCCACTCAGTCTCTAGAGTTCATAGGAGCCCTGCTGGATACCAGACAGACAAGGGCCTAGCTTCCACAGTCTCGCTGCCTTCGCATTGTGCAGTTAGCTTCCCAAGCAATGCTAAAGTCTCACCTCACTGCTCGGAAAATGTTACAATTGCTCGGCCACATGGCATCCACCGTGCATGTGGTTCCTTATGCCCGCCTCCATATGAGGGCAGCCCAGTGGACTCTATCCACTCAATGGACTCAGGCATCAGGTTGCCTATCAGATAAAATAGCAACCTCAGATTGTCTCATGTTGTCTCTCCAATGGTGGCAGTCACCCCAGAACCTGTTGGTGGGGTCCCCTTTTCAGCAACCCCCACCCCAAGTAACTCTAACAACAGATGCCTCACAGGTGGGTTGGGGAGCCCATTTGCAAGGCTTCTCTACCCAGGGTACCTGGACTCCACAGGAGACCAATCTACACATCAATCTTCTAGAGCTCAGAGCAATCTTTCTTGCTCTTCGAGTGTTTAACACCCAGCTCAGCTACAAAACTGTCCTAATTCAAACGGACAACCAGGTAGCCATGTTCTATGTGAACAAGCAGGGCGGAACAGGCTCTCTGTTGCTCTGCAACGAAGCTTTGCGACTTTGGGCCCTCGCCAGAGAGCATTAGATTCATCTCCTTGCAGTGTATCTTCCAGGCATTCAAAACTCTTGGGCAGACAGACTCAGTCGAGTTCTGCTTCCACACGAATGGTCTCTCCATGCAGACCAGGTGGCCAAAATTTTCCAATTTTGTGGAACCCCGGACATAGACCTCTTTGCAAGTCCGCTAAATGCCAAACTTCCCCGGTTCTGTTCCAGAATTCCGGCCCAGGGTTGTCAGGCTAGGGATGCCTTCCTCCACCATTGGGGTCGGGACTTTCTGTATGCCTTCCCACCCATTCCCCTAATTCCCAGAACTTTATTCAAGCTTCAGAGAGACAGAGGCCATATGATTCTCATAGCCCCACATTGGCCACGACAAGTGTGGTACCCTGTGCTCTTACATCTCTCTCAAGCTCCATCTCTGGAGTTAGGATCTGCTCCAGATCTCCTATCCCAGAAGGACGGGATGCTGTGGCATCCCAACCCCCAGTCTCTACATCTCAGGGCCTGGTTGCTGAAAGCCTAGAACTTCATGGTCTTAACCTTTCTCACCAAGTAAAGGATATCCTTTATGCTTCCAGGAAACCATCCACAAGACGCTCTTATGCTTTCAAGTGGAAAAGGTTTACTATATGGTGTTTGCAGAAGGGTCTCAACCCTCTTGCAATACCTCTGGAATCATTACTGGAATATCTCCTTCATTTGTCTAATGCAAGGCTTAAGACCAATTCAGTGAGAGTTCATTTGAGTGCTATTGCAGCTTCCCTCAAACCTTTAAATGAGCAACCTATTTCCTCTCATCCGATCATAGCGAGATTTATGAGAGGATTTCTCCTAACTAAGCCTCTCGTTAAGCTACCACCGGTAGCATGGGATCTAAATCTGGTTCTTGGCCAGCTCATGAAGCCGCCTTTTGAACCATTGGCTACTACCTCTTTGAAATTCCTTTCCTGGAAGGTTATTTTTCTTATTGCAATCACATCAGCACGTCGCATCAGTGAGTTGCAAGCATTCGTGGCTGATCCTCCTTATACAAGGTTCCATCATGATAAGGTAGTTCTTAGGACTCATCCTCACTTTATGCCAAAGGTGGTTTCACCTTTTCATCTAAACCAAGCAGTTTACCTTCCTATTTTTTTCCCAAGGCCTCATGCCTCTAATGCAGAAAGGAATCTTCATACTTTGGATTGTAAAAGAGCATTGGCCTTTTACTTACAAAGGACGCAGCAACATAGAAAATCCTCTCAACTTTTTGTTGCTTTTGATCCTAGTCATTTGGGTCTTCCAGTCTCCAAGAGAACACTGTCCAACTGGATTGCACAGTGTATTTCTTTTACCTATGAGAGTAAAAACCTTCCATTGGAAGGTCATGTCACAGCCCACAATGTGAGGGCCATGGCAGCCTCTATGGCTCATCTTCACTCTGTGTCTATCGACGACATCTGTCGAGCAGCTACTTGGACCTCGGTTCATACCTTCACAGCCCATTACTGCTTAGACAAGGACTCCCACCGGGATGCCTTGTTTGGTCAGGCTGTTCTTCAACACCTGTTCCACATTTAATCAACTCCTACCCACCATCCCTGGTAGGATGCCAGAGATCCATGGGGGGAAGTGGAGCCCTTTCACAAGGGCACACAACTTCTGGGGTTTCTCCCTGGCATCTGCAGCTAGGGAGTCCCCATATGTGAAGACTACATTCCTGCTTGTTCCTGGAGATAGCATAGTTACTCACCTGTAACAGGTGATCTCCGGGAACAGCAGGAATTTAGTCTAACCAACCCACCCACCTTCCCTAAGAGTGGTATCTCTCTCTTTTTTTCTTTCCCTTTCTCTCTCTCTCTCTTTGTCTCAGCTTTAAACTCAACTGGAGAGAGACAGTTGGGAAAGGTGGGAAGGCAGCACGCAGGTGCTGTGGGATGCTCCCAAAAGCTTTCTAATTGGACGCTGGGGAGCATTCCTGCGCAGGCTCCATCCGTACTGGCGATACCCATATGTGAAGACTAAATTCCTACTGTTCCCGGAAATCACCTGTTACAGGTGAGTAACTATGCTTTACAGATAGGGTGGTAGATGTGCAGAACAGCCTTCTATGGAGGTGGTGGAGATGAGAATGATATCTGAATTCAAGAAAGCATGGAACAAGTGCAGAGGATCTCTGAGGGACAGGAAGGAGTTGTAGAGCTTCTTAGTTGGTTTGGATGGGAGATGGAAAGGCTGGATAGTCTTATCTGATACTATTGTTTTATCCCTCAGTACTTTACATTGGAGTGGAGGAGTAGCCTAGTGGTTAGAGCAACTGCCTAGTATCAAGAAGATCAAGGGTTCAAGTCCCACTGGCACTCCTTGTGACCTTGGGCAAGTCACTTTACCCTCCATTGCCTTAGAAGAAAAGGCTGGCAGTCTACTTCCAGTGATACATTGCCAAGAAAACCCAGAGGTAGCTGGGTTGCTATGAGTCAACACTGACTTCATGGCACAAAAAAAAACCTTTACATTAACCAGTGCTCATAATTTAGGAGCAGGGTCCATAATGTTTCTTATTTGATAACTGTATAGGGGCAATTCAAAAGCTCTGCTAAAAACCTCTGCTTTGAAAATTAGTCCAGGAAAACAGAGCACACCAGTTTCTACCTGCAGTTTGCAACACAAAGATTTTCAGGGTTAGTTTACATGCAGACGCTTGAATTTTCAAGTGTGCGCATGCAGACCCCTTCCCAATCTCACTCTTGGGAACACCTCTTCAAAGAGTGGATCAGCTTACGTTTATATAGACAGCACATGTGTAGATTTCTCTGTGTAATCAGGTAGTCAGTTTTTGTAACTGTTCATTTCACTTGGTAGAGCACTTCCTTACCCGTGGGAAATATCTTTGAAAATTCACCCTTAGTTATGTGAACAAATGATTTAGATTAAAACTGGAATAAATCATCATTTAAATGGGAGCGTTCAACTTTGCACACAAGATTCATTTATCAAGCGTTTCTTTTTAATCAAACTGTCCAGTGTCAGAGCCCCGTTGGAAGGTTGGATAGTGAAGCCCTCTGATCAGCTGAGATCGATTTTAATAGCCTTCTGTATTGGAGCAATGGGGTTTCTATCACAAATTGTAAAGCAGAAGCATTGAATGCTAATAAAATTTAGCTTCATTCCGAAAAAGCCTTTTATATTAGAACCTGCTTCGTAGCACCTCTGAATTATTTTAAGAATTCATTCAGTAGTTTAGTATATATTTTGCATGTCTATAAAGCTAGATTGGGTTATGTAAGAGGAGAAAGGAATCTGAAGGGGAAAGGAATCTACTGTAGTTGCAGCATTACAGAGCAAGTTTGAAGGTTTTGGCTAAGGAGTAACTCCTTTTTTTATCATTTTTTTTCTTTTTAGCTTCCAGTTTTTACAGGGGAAAAATTTGGCATTCTTAAGCTTAATCATGGTAGAGGCATGACAGCCATCAACAGAGGGCGAGGACTTTGGTCTTCTAGATTTGTAAAATGCTCAACTGGCAGCAAAGGGTAAACAAAGAAGGAATTTTTTTTTGTTAATCTTCATGCCTTGTATTTAGTCCCCAAAGAGACACAGTTGCAGAGACAACAAAATCTGAATCTTTTTAACATTTGATTAATCTCTCTTTATATGTCCTCTGCCAGAAAAAAAAACCAATAATGGGGTGAGACTGAAGAACATGTGCAATGTTAGCACTAAGCCCACATCCCCGCCAACATAGTGGGATCTTGGCCAAATTAGGAGTGAAGAATGCAACTGGAAAATAATATGGCCCTCGCAGGAGTTTTAATTGTATATTTCAGTGTTTTGACATAGAGAGGCCTTGGGGATTTGAAGCTGGAGATCAAACCAATCTAGTGGGAAAACAGACCAAGGTCTTTATTACGGTATGCAAAAGTGCGTTTCACTTCTTTTGACTCTAACTGGGAAAAGCAGCCTGTATATATCATACATTTGAGGTTAATCATCATTATGGGCTCCATCCACATGAGCCTCAAATGCATTCAGTAATCTTAATAGGGACAATTATTCTTGAAATACCTTCTTATAATGAAATGACCACTCATAAGTGAATCACTGACCAGTGGAGATCTGATGATAATTGGAAGTCTTAGTAAAATCTGCCATTGTATTTATAATGTGTTTTCAATGTTGTCTTACAATTTTGTCTGTGGCCCACCCAGGAAAAGGAGCTTTATAGTTGCCCTGAGTTATCCAGATAGCGATGCTGTTTGGATGATTCATGTGCTGGCTCCAGCTCTACCCCTGGACCTCCCTGGCACAATCCGGATAGTGCCAAGACAGATTGTAAGGCTATTCAGTGACGCTATCTGGCTAGTGATATTGCATATCTCTGTTAGTGGGCCTTATCTGGGTAGCAGCTGTGGAACTCAGATAAGTCCTTTTAAATTTCAGGCCCTTCATATACAGTTTGAACGTAATATTAACTCATCTGGGAGGATACTGCCACTGTACTGTACAGTGTAGTTTATTTACACATTATTAATTTTAGTATTAGCAACCAACCTACACCAAAGCTTGCGTGAATTCTGCAGTTGAATCCATCTCTATCCTCTTACCAGACCCATTGCTACTCTTTTACATTCCCTGTTTACAGAACAGACCTTCATAGCGTTCTCGAACCCTCCCCTCCAAATTTCCAAATGAAACCTCAGTCATTTCTAAAGCTCTCTGCTTTACATTTAAGGACGAGAAATGTGTTCATTAATAGTTGCTTGGAACATTGCTGGGCAGTGTGTTTGGTGCATTTCTCAGTATTTCTCTGGAAGCATTTAACTTTTACAAATAAAGCAAGCGGATCTCTTTCTTGATTATACTGTGAAACTCAAATATACGAGTTATAATAGTTCTCAGTGCTCATATGCACATCCTTAACATTTCATAACTTTGTGACTGTGAATTTGTTTGAAGTGAAATGTCCCATGTCATGTCATTTCATATCATTTTAATAGTTAAAATGACATGAAAAAAAATCTGTGGATCTTGTCACCATTGTCTTCATGGCCTGGACCTCTATGCCTCAAATCGGTGTTCCTTTCGTTGGAAGGTGCTAGTCTTCCTGGAGAAACTATTATGCTTCCTGAGGGCTTGGCTCTAACCAGCTCATTCTTAACTGTGTCTTGTCTTTCTGGTAATATTAGTTCCTGTTTATTTATTTATTTACACGTTTTTCTATACAGTTTACAGTTAAACAAACAATTACATTAACTAGTACACTGAACTTAAGCAAATATAGAACCTGGGTATAGTACAATGATATTAACGATATAAATTAAATGAATATGTACAGATGATCATATAGAATTTACAGATAACCCACTTATACATAAGGTTATTGTAATATATGTTATGTGTCCTTCAGCATTAAATAATGTAGATGGATTAGGAGGAGATATTTTATTAAAGGCTAATTTTTACTTTGGATATATTTTGTTTCCATTAGTTATATCACCATAGGGTTCTATGAATAGCCATATTTTTATTTCCTTAAAGTCTTTTTAAGTCCATAATAGCTCTTAATTTGTCTGGTAGGGAATTCCATAATATGGGTGAGAAGTAGATGAATGCTCTGTTACAGGTTGATCAGTTTGTGTTACGTTAGTTAGTGGGTACTGCCAAGGTGTTACTGTTGCAACTTCTTCTCGTTCTTTCATGAGATGGTTCTGCTGATCAGGGAGGTTAAGTATGAAGGGGCTATTTCCCTCAGTAGTTTAAATATTATTACGAGTATCTTGTACTTGATATGGCTCAAAATTGGTAACCTGTTTCCTGGGCCAAGTTTCCTTGTCTGGCCTAGAGCTCCATGGAAAGCTTTTTGTGGATATTTTTGCCTTGTGAATCTATTAATTACTACTCTGGAGACTTACTCCAAGGACTAATCTCGTGCAATGTTCTTGTGCCAGAATTTCTGAATGGGATCACTTATTAGAGAACCAGGATCTGGAGTAGGCTTGGTAAATTTCTCTGTTAGTATAATAGTAACTGGGAATTTGGCACAAGGATTCAGAATTGTAAGTTCAAGAAGTCCACAAAGAAAATTATTTTAACAAGGATTCCAGGATACGTTTCCTAGAACTTACAGGGTTAGAAATATGGGGCAAGAAAAGTCATTGGAATAAGTATTTAGTTTGATGGTCAATAGATTCACAAAGTAAAAAATCCAGAAAGGATTTTCATGGAGCTCAAGACCAGATAAATTTTGGGCTAATCAGGAAACTGGAACTAGTAATACCAGACATACAAGAGACGACTAAAGATGAGCTGGTTAGAGTCTGCCCCCCTCCCCACCCTTCCTCCCTATCCAGGAGACGACATGGCTACTCCTGGAAGATCAGTGCTTTCAAAACAAGGGGCACCAGTTTGAGACTATCCCATGACAATGTTAAAATTTTGTGGGGGGGTTTCCAGTTTTGTCATCTGGAAACCTTTCATAACCTTTCAGCCGTTTTTAGACATGTTTCACTAAGGCATAGGACTGTTGTCAAGGGTATGAGTGGCAGGCAGATTGTCCGTACGCATGCTTCTTTGTGTATACATAAGCATGCACAAACAAAAATGCTTATCCTAACCCAACACAAAACTACGCATTTCACCTCCCCCCACAGCGATTGGCTCTTTGCATAGTGGAGCTGCAAGGTGCAGGAAGTTTATTTATTGAATGGTTTTATATAGCACCTTTCAGAGTAATCAAAGTGTTTTACATTTAACAAACGAAGAACAGGTACATTATAACGACTTAACAGGTAACTTTGCATTTACATATGTAATAGGTTAGTAGGAATGAAACAGCCTACTACCAGGAATAATATCTAGCATATTTACATGTGGGCGATTTTATATTAAGTCAATTAGTAAGGTAACATGGTATTTTAGAGGTGGATGACTTCTCGCTGATCTCATGGTTTTGAAGTCTCATGAGACTTGAAACTGGGAGATGAGTGCAAAGTTCCTGCACTGTACGGCTTCACCATGCAAAGAGCGGATCGCAGTGGGGGGAAGTGTGAATCGCTGCATTTTTAAGGAGCTGCAGGCAGGGAATCAGTGAATGAAAGAAGAGGGGTGTGGGTATGAGAGAGATGCTAGTGAAGCCTGGAGGGAGAGGCTTGACAGAGAGAGATGGAGGAATACTAATGGGGGGCAGTTATGAGAGAGAGAAGCCTGGGAAGGGGGTCGTGAGAGAGAGAGACGTGCACACATGCACAGCCCCCAACACTCTCCATGACACACGCACACGCAGCCCCTGAGAAACACACATACATGCACCCCCACACGCACGCAGCGCTCCATACACACACACATATAGGTCCTGACACTCCCTATAAGACACACAGCTACCCATCCGGCCCCTTACATCCCTCTCACACACACTCACGCCCATGCACGTCCTATGAGACAGACATATGCAGCCTCTCCCCCCCCCCCACTCGCCTGATTCTGGAAATGGGGTGGTGGGATGGGCTATTTGTCATACTGCTAGTGTACAGTTTTCAACTTGCAACTTGTTCTTTTCTTGTTTGAGCAGCAGCCACAGTAACTTCTTAATTAACAAAATTACTCTGAAATGAAAATTTATAAAAAGAAAATAAAACAAAATGAAAAATCCTACAAGTAACACAAGAAACTAAGGGAAAGGAATGGGGACTTGGATTTAGCTCACGCGTTTTCTCAGATGTTCAAGGTGAGTTGCCTCACTGTGCCTGAATGTCATTTTCCACCATCTAAGTTCATAGCTGAGGTAATAGAGGGTTACGTGACTTGCCCAAGATCACAAGGAGCAGCAGGCAAAATTATTATTATTTTTTGCCTCTACACCCCTATGAATTCCATCATCATCCCATATATACAATGTATAGCAGTTTTTCCAATTTGACTCACAGATGACATAGGACTCGCGGTATCTCTCTGGCGTTCTCCAGCTGCCTCCTTTCCCTATGCATGGAAATTACTGAGCATCTCTAATGGTGACCCCCATGAAGCGTGTCACTTTTAGGTCAGTGCACATGTTTTTGCATTCCTTTATAATGCAAAAACAATTTCCCATAAATCATTTCCATTAGTTTAGCTATTCTCATATCTTCATCTCTTGTATTTTTCATTAAAGCCAAAAACCTGGCAGAACTCCCTGGTTTGCATTTTAAAATTTAAGGATGTATCAGCCCATATCTGAAAGATTTCCATATAGACATGGATTACTAGAAGGCATTCTCAGCATACCTATTACATTTCACAGGAATGTGATGGAAGATTTTTCACACTGTGTGTAGAGCAGTAGTTCCTAAACTTGGGATCGGGACCCCAAATGGGGTCACATCATCATTGGATGAGGTCACAGAAACATGGCAATTTCCTCTTCTCTCTGGACTTTCACTATGATCTATGCCAAGTCACCAGTCAGCATGTGGTCTGTGAGCCAGTGAACATTTATAAGCCGTTGCCCCCTCTCCTGGATAAGCTTCCTGTTAGACTGGGAATCCCTGCTGGTTACTGGGGTCTGTAAGCACACACTGCACACAGACCCCAGGGACCCTGAGCTGACTGCTGCTGCTGCTGCCACTACTGTTGCTGCTTAGATGAGCGGAGGGATGGGAAGGAGGTTGAGGACCTGCTGTTTTGATTTCATTGCCATCGGGGGTCATGTGAAGTTTCAGTTGTTAACATGGGGTCATACGGGATAAAAGTTTGGAAAGCACTGGTGTAGAGGCAGCATGAGACCCGTTTTGCTGTTACATGCAGTCAAGCGCTACACTAACAACAAATCTGCCTGTAGCTCCCAAACTCTCAAACTATAGACGTTTCACATGAGATGATCCACGTTGATCCTTCTCTGAGTTTCTCAGATACTCGCAGACTTTCCAGTTATGTCGGCTCTAATGCTGAATCTTACTCAGCCTGAGCCCATATGCAGACTTTTGTTTACAGTTACATTAAGAATGTAAATCAAGTCATCATTCCCTTCCTGTATTCTCAATTTTTCTTCTGCAGTATGACTCGCTCCTTCCATTTTTGTTGTCTGAAAGAGAATCGGTATAAACTCCTAGTTTATCAGGAACCTGAAATATGTTGGTCCTGTTATTCACAAAGACTTTCATCCTCGATGCATAGCCAAATCAGATCTTGCTTTCATATTTCGTAGTTGCTTTCACATGACCAGAAACATCTTCCTTTTCAGTGCTTTGACTCTTTTTTTTTTTTTCTAGATCTGGGGCAATCACAAATTTCTTTCTTTCCCTCGATACACATGCTTTATACCTTGCTTTTTTGAAGGATTTTCAGTAATTAAGGGTATCTCAAGATATGAAACACCGTTGTTTTGGGATATGCTATTGAAGTAAGGTCCATGACTGCTTCATGGAGTAGCTGGTCCAGGAACAGATGAGAACATACTTGAAATCTAGTCCTTACTGGAACGCAGAACCTGGTGTGAGGAATAATAGTGATGGACTACTTGGTAATAGTCAATTTAACACAATAAACGTGTCCCTGGAAGGACACTAATGAAAACTACTGCTGTAGAATTTAAGTTGAAATAGGGAGACTATGATAGCATTAGGAAATTAATTAGAAAACACTAAAATAAATGGTTTCCAGGCAGGGGCGGCCCAAGGGGGGTGCGGGGCCATGTGCGGAGACTCTGTGCGGGGCCTCATTTGCATAAGGTGCCTCATTTGCATAAATATTTGCATAATGTTACCATACACTAACTTTTAGTAAACATGCCTCTTAATGAGTATATGGATAAAGAAAGACTAAAAGGTTTCTACATTACTATAATCCAGTACCAACCGCCAGGCACATTAGGAACTACTACAAACACTGCCCATTTAGAACCCATAGCAAACCCGCCGTATCCTAACAGCACTACCAGACTCACAAAGCACCATACCCTAACTATCAAAAGGCAACACTGCAAATATTAAACCAATACATTTCAGAGAACAACAATACATGACCTACTGGGGAAAGAACAAGTGGCAATGTCAAATAGGAATTATATAAACAGAATACCTCAGCTCAGTTACACATGCAGAACATAGACCATCACCAAACAAGGAATCATAACTTAGAAACAGGAAGACAATAATTAAACTGGGAACCTCAAAAGCCAAACTTGGAATATACAACAACACTGTAGAAATAAAACTATAAATTAATTTCCTCTTGTACTAAACAAAGCACAAAAATTAATGATGCACATTTCCCAGAGCTGACATATTCCAGTTAATAAATTCAAAATAAAGAGATATTTTTCTACCTTTTGTGCATTTTTTTTTCAGTTGCAATTGTTCCAGCCACTTTCTTCTGGTTTCTTCGTGTCTTCTGCTAACTCTCCATCTGCTGTCCATTTGTCCTTTCTTCTGTCTTCTTGGTTTTTTTTCCATTCTCTCTCTACATCTGCTTTAACATACTAATCTTTCTCCTTTTGCTCTTTCCTCATTCCTGTTTCATCCACTCAAATTTTACCCCTCCATCCTCAATCCCCACTTACTCTCCCAATCTGGCCAATTGTAGATTTGTCTTCCCTCCCACGCAAAATATTTTTCCCTCTCCATTTCACTCTCCCAGCTCCATCCCATTCTAATCCTCCCCCAACATCAGCTCCTTTCTAGTTCCAGCCCCACCCAGCATCTGCTCCCTTCTTGTCCCTGCATCAGCCCATTTCCAATCCTATCCTAGCCCCACCATCAGCCCATTTCCAGTCCTATCCTAGCCCCACCATCAGCCCATTTCCAGTCCTATCCTAGCCCCACCATCAGCCCATTTCCAGTCCTAGCTCCCCCATCCATTTCCAGTCCTATCAGTTCCTCCATCAGCTCATTTCCAATCCCAGCCCCCCATCAGCTCATTTCTATTCCTTTCCTAGCCCCACCATCAGCCCATGTCAAATCCTAACTCCCCTCCACTCAGCCCATTTCCAATCCAAGCCCCCCATGAGCCTACTTCCAGTTCCAGCCCCTCCATGAGTCCATTTCAATTCAAGCCCCCACCACAGCCCATTTCCAACCTTAGCACCCCCAACAGCCCATTTCCAGTCCTATCCTGGCCCCTCTATCAGCCCATTTCCTGTCCTAGCCCCCCCCCCCACTCAGCCCATTTCCAGTCCTAGCTCCCTCTCCTCACAGCCCATTTCCATTCCAAGCCCCCCTCCCCATCAGCTATTTGCAGTTCAAGCCCCCTTTCCACTCAGCCCATTTCCATTCCAAGCCCCTGTCCCCATCAGCTATTTGCCGTTCAAGCCCCCCTTCCACTCAGCCCATTTCCAGTCCTAGCAACCCCCCATCCCATTACCAGTCCTAGCTCTCCCATCAGCCCACTTCCAGTCCTAATCCCCTATAGCCCATTACCAGTCCTAACCCCCCCATCAGCCCACTTCCAGTCCGAACCACCTATAGCCCATTACCAGTCCTAACCCCCCCATCAGCCCACTTCCAGTCCTTACCCTCCCATCAGCCCATTTTCAGTCTTACCCCCCCATCAACCCATTACCAGTCCTAACCCCCATCAGCCCACTTGTAGTCTTAGCCCCCCCATAGCCCATTACCTGTTGTAACCCCCCATCAGCCCATTACCTGTCCTAACCGCCCCATAGCCCATTTCCAGTCCTAATCCCATCAGCCCACTTGTAGTCGTAGCTCCCCATAGCCCATAGCCCAGTACCAGTCCTAACCCCCCCAGCCCATTACCAGTCCTAACGCCCCCCACAGCCCATTACCAGTCCTAACCCCCTATCAGCCTACTTGTAGTCTTAGCCCCCCCCATAGCCCATTACCTGTTGTAACCCCCCATCAGCCCATTACCTGTCCTAAACCCCCCATAGCCCATTTCCAGTCCTAATCCCCCCCATCAGCCCACTTGTAGTCATAGCTCCCCATAGCCCATTACCTGTTGTAACCCCCCCATAGCCCAGTACCAGTCCTAACCCCCCCCAGCCCATTACCAGTCCTAACGCCCCCCACAGCCCATTACCAGTCCTAACCCCCTATCAGCCTACTTGTAGTCTTAGCCCCCCCATAGCCCATTACCTGTTGTAACCCCCCCCATCAGCCCATTACCTGTCCTAACCCCCCCATAGCCCATTTCCAGTCCTAATCCCCCCATCAGCCCACTTGTAGTCGTAGCTCCCCATAGCCCATTACCTGTTGTAACCCCTCCCATAGCCCATTACCAGTCCTAATGCCCCCCTCAGCCCATTACCAGTCCTAACACCCCCCATCAGCCCATTTCTTGTCTTAGCCCACCACCCCATAGCCCGTTTCCAGTCCTAATCCCCCCATCAGCCCACTTGTAGTCGTAGCCCCCCATAGCCCATTACCTGTCATAACTTCCCCCATCAGCCCATTTCCAGTCTTAGCCCCTCCATAGTCTATTACCTGTCCTAACCCCCCATAGCCCATTCCCAGTCTTAACCCCCCCCATCAGCCCACTTCCAGTCCGAACCCCCTATAGCCCATTACCAGTCCTAACCCCCCCCCATCAGCCCAGTTCCAGTCCGAACCCCCCCTCCCTCCCCATCAGCCCATTTAAAGTCCTTACCCCCCCCATAAGCCCATTTACAGTCCTTACCCCCCCCCCCATCAGCCCAGCTAAGTTTAAAAAAAAAAAACCCAGAAACCGGCTGCAGTCTTCTATGTGGCCTCAGCGCGGGCTTTTCAGAGCCGCGCGAAAGGAGAGTTTCCCTTTCTCGCAGCTCTGTTAATCCCGCGGCGTGATTAACAGAGCTGCGAGAGGAGAAGCTCTCTCTCTTCGCGCAGCTCTGACAGCCGACGCTGAAGACTGACAGCCGCATAGAAGACTGCAGGACAGGGGGGCCCCGCGGGATTCTCGATTCTGCCGCTGCCACGGCGGCAGCGGCAGCAGCAGCCGGTTTTTGGGTTTTTTTTTTTAAACTTAGCTGGGATGCAAGATGTTTTTTGCACGGGGCCCCCTGAAACGCGGGGCCCTGTGCAAAAAACATTCTTGCTCAATGGACGGGCCGGCCCTGTTTCCAGGATCAAAGATTTGCACGAGGTGTGGACCTTTATTTAAAAATACTATTTTGGAAGCCCAGATGAAATGTATTTCTTTTTTTAAAGAAAACCACCAATAGTAGACCACTTCAAGAAGGAGTTATGCCAATTAAAAAATAAAAAATAAACTGAGAGGTCCCGAAGAATAATTCAATACTCCTAAAGAGACTGACTCAAACTTTATCTTTCAAAAATTCAACCAACTGCTCAGGCTCAAAAAATAAATACCTTTTACCCTGAAAAATAATTAAACATTTACACGGGAACCTAAGATGGAAAACTGCTCCAATAGTGATGGCTATTGGAGCAGTTTTCCATCTCAGATGAAATGTATTTCATGCATTAAAACAAGTTCCACTTTTCCCAACCCACCTCCCCCTTTGTCCCCATCTCCTCTCTCCCCGTCATCTATTCCCCTTGTTGACACCTCTTGTTCAGCATCTTCTCCCTCGAATCAGGCTCTGGGTCTTACCTGGTCTTCTTTTCAACCCATTTCAGCAACAGAGCTATTTAAGACCCTCTCGGGCTCTAGGAAGACAATGTGTTCACTAGATCCCATTCCCTCCAGCTGGTTATCTAAACTATCTCTTGCCTTACTGCCTCTTGTTTGAACAATTTTTAATTCCAGCTTATCTACTGGGATCTTTCCTACCCCCATGGAAGTCAGCCATTATTCGGTCACTACGTAAGCAATCCTCACTCGACTCTTCTGTTCTGGCACACTGGCGTCCAGTTTCAAACCTCCCATTCCTAGCAAAAGTGCTGGAAAAACTCGTGTTCTCTCATCTAGCATTCCACGTTGAGGCCTCTAACGTTTTCCATCCGCGTCAGTCTGGCTTCCGTGCAGGCCACAGCATGGAATCCATTCTTCTTGCCTTGCTGAATGAGTTACATGTTGCACACGATCAAGGGGATATCACTTTGGTTGTATCACTAGATCTCTCCTCCGCTTTTGACTTAGTAGATCACTGTACATTGCTCTCTCGCCTTCATGACTCTGGGATTCGGAGTACTGTATTGCAGTGGTTTCACTCATTCCTCACCTCCCGTAGCTTTTCTGGTCACTTAAATGATGTGTCCTCCCCATCATTCCCTTTAATATGTGGAGTCCCTCAGGGATCTGTGCTCTCCCCATTGCTCTTTAACATTTTTCTTGCCCCTCTGTCTCTCCTCATTCAACAATATCCGGTGTCCACATGCTGATGATATTGTTCTTCTTTACCACACATCCCCAGTTGCTATTGATTTCTCACCTCTTAATGATTGTCTTACCCACATTGCCACTTGGATCTCTAACAACTTTCCCCATCTCAACCCATCCAAGTCTACAGCCATGTGGGTTTCCCTAAGCACCCCTTGTCCAATCATTGCCCCACAGTTAAATTCCACTACTATTCCCCTGGTTTCCTCATTCCCCTATCTGGGTGTCACATTAGATTCTTCACTCTCCTTTCAAGAGCATGCATCCATCCTCATCCGCCGGTCTTTTTGTGCAATGTGTCAGATCCAAGCAGTCCGATCATTGTTAGTGCCCTCTTCACTTACTGCCCTCTTGCTGGCGCTGGTGATGAGTAGGCTGGATTACTGTAATGTGGCTCTTGCTAGTCTACCCCTTTATCAACTCCAGCGTTTACAATTACTACAAAATACAGCAGCCCGCCTCATTACCCATACTAGGCGTTCTGATCATAGTACCCCTCTGCTGATACGTCCTCATTGGTTACCCATCCGCTACAGGATTCAATATAAGTTTTTGATTTTGGCACATAAAGTTCTCTTTACCTCATTTCCTCAGTACTTATCTAACCTCATATCCATTCACACCCCCTGCCGTCAACTTCGTTCACTTCATACAAAATGACTTGCTCTCCCATCCCCATCTCAGGCTCATCTAGAACTAATGCGTCATGCTGCGTTTTTCTAACTCAGTCCTTCACTCTGGAATGCTTTGCCATCCTCGCTTTGCCTTGAAGCTTCCTACCCGAAATTTAAAACACTTCTCAAAACGCCCTTATTTCAACAGGCTTATAACATTCTTGGCACCGACCCTCATTAGTCTCCCCCTCCCTCTTGCTTCCTCCTATCTCCATTGGCTGTCACTGTATCTCCTATCTCTTTCCTATCACATAAATGGCGTTCTTTTCATGTTTTCTGCAACATTGATGTTTTATTGTAAACAGCTTTGATGCCTTGGCCTGGGCGGTATATCAAATGTAAAAGAAATATAAAGTCAAAAGAAATCCAGACAACGGCTAGTAACTTACTGGTGAGCCGAAAGAGGCAATTAAAGCCAAAAAGGAGAAATCTTTTAGAAAATGGAAAGCAAAGCCAATGAAGAAAATCAGAATGTGTGTAAGCACTGACAAGTTAGATGTAAAACTGTAATAAGGTGGAACAAGAGAAACTTTGAGAGATTTGCTGTAGAGCACACCTTCACTCCGTCGGTCCACTTCTCACAGAGTATATATTGAAGAATATCAGTTAGGCTCTGTATCACAACTAGAAAGTAGAATACGTTCTAAATAGGACTGTAGAAACTCATAGATGCAAGACTATCCAAACAAAACTTTTTGTAGGTGGCTACGTGGTCTCAGTATTTCGGACAAGAGTCAGAAACTCCGATTCACTGTCCACACTTTCACATCAATGACCACCCGCACAGCAGTTCAGCATATTTATGTGGATAGAACGCCGGCGCATTTGTGAGAAAAGCTTAGCACTTCCCCTGAAGAACCCTTGATTGGTGAAACGCTTAGCGCTTGTTAGCGTCGGGAAAGAAGTGAATTATCATTGAAAGCTGACTGAAGTTGAAGCCAAGTTGAATAAAAGCTAAGCAATTTTTTGTTATTTCCTTCTCCTGATGGAGACTTTTTTAAGAATAATATGAAATAGAGGTTGCTACATTTTAGTGGTCATTGATGTGAAAGTGTGGACAGTGAATCGGAGTTTCTGACTCTTGTCCGAAATACTGAGACCACGTAGCCACCTACAAAACGTTTTGTTTGGATAGTCTTGCATCTATGAGTTTCTACAGTCCTATTTAGAACGTATTCTACTTTCTAGTTGTGGTAGAGCACACCTTGACAAATTTTCTTGGAATCTAGGAGCCAGCCTAAAAATCTAGGATCTGGCCGTTGAAACCTAGGTGATAGTATAAGCCCCTGCCCTTGCCCCCTATAAAGGTGTATCACACTTATTTTCTTAGGTTTTAAGGCTCGATTTACTAAGACTGTGTTCCCATTTTTATGGGAAAAAGCTTAATAAATCAGGCTCTAAATAGACCACTGCATAGTTCCAACAGAAGGCAGTTGCCACAATCCTTCTCCTCCACTGATACTTTTATAGCTACACATGTGTGTGTACCCTTTACTTCCCATGTATGCATCTCTTTACCCTCCAACTTCTTGCACTCTTCCCTCCCCCAGCCCCCAACTTGTTTCCCTTCCCAGATTGCCTCCCCTTCTCCCTCCCCCTTGCACTCACCCCCTGCCCTCCTTTCCCCCCACCATTCTTATTACTCAAGCCTTCTGCCCCTTTAAATGTCTTCAGCCTTCTGTGAAGCAGATTTCTCCTGCCTGTAACCTTTTATTGCAGGCGATCCCAGCTTTTGGGCTGCCTGTGGGAGATGGGATCCCTGTGGGCAGACAGTGCCGCGGCCTTTGTCAGCATTTCTGCCTGTGGGGAAAGGGACCCCTGCATTCAGCACCACAATTAATGCTGATGCACATATGCTCTGAGCCCCAGGCGCCAGGTCTGATTTTTAGTTGCCATGGCGATCTGGCACCTGGGATTTGTCGAGCCTTTATTAAGTACAGCAAGGAATCTACCCTCAGTGTCAAACTGCATTTTTTCATTAAGCAGTAGGGGATCCCCTTCTTTTTATATGAGGAAGATGCATACAACTCTTATCCCAACACGGGCAACTGCCTAGGGCACCAGATTTGGCATGCACGAGCCAAAGAGGAGCCTAATCCCACTAATTTTCGTGCCATGTGAATGTACTGCTTCAAAAGGACCCCCAGTAGCACTTTTGCCTTCCTCTGCTCCTCTTCTGGGTCTCCAGTCTTTGAGATCTCACCTCTCAATCTCTGGGATCTGCTATCTGATCTTGCCTATGGGTGCCAAAATTTCAAATCCGACCCTGCTCCCACCCAACTGCTTTATAATTCAGCCATCTGAGTGGTATCCAAATGTGTGTCCTGGAGAAAGGGGAGGTGTGTGTGCATGTTGCTGAGATGTTAAACGACAGCATCTTTTGATCGGCCAGTGGAAGTGTCTAATATTTTAGTCAGTTACCAATACGTCAGGCATGTGTTGTGTACCATAAATGATGCATCATCTTGACACAAATCAAGCACTACTAAAATCAAGATATTCAAAGTAAATAATAGGTAGCTAGAACAGATCCTGGTTCTGCAAAAGCTTCACAGATGTAACAACCCTTTATCATATACTGCAGACACCTCCAACTGTATTCTCACAAAACCTTTGCTCTGTTACTACAGATACCAGAAATAGCTGGGTAGAGCCATGAACATCTCACGCCATCGGTCCATTTCAGAGAACATACAAAAGAAAAACAGGTAACATCAAATGTTTCTGCCCAAGCAATCATAAAGTAAATAAAAACATACCCAAAGAAAACAACAAAACCTTGCCTAAGAAAGTGACCTCGAATTGATGGTAGGCAAAGCCCCCTTCCTCTCTTTACCATTATCGATGGGGAGGAACTGAACATAGTGTACATGGCCCATGTGAGAAAGGGAATCTATCTGGGCTCTTAGTACTTTTTAAATATAATTCAGACAGAGGTCATCAACATAGGTAGAGAGAGAAGAAAACAGGGTTGTGGTAGTGGGGTGTCGAAAACATAAAATCCAGATGCAGACAGAACCAAAGCAAGTTAGTGACCCTCTTAGAGAAACGCCATTCATGGCTTCTGCTTGGAATATGCAGGAAGCTTTTTGTCATTTCTTCCTTAGGCGCTACAGAAATGGTAGCAGCTGCTTCATGTGTTGTCCCTGGAACAGTAATTCCAGCTTAGGAAAGGCACAATTGTTCCTCCGGAGCCTTGGAGAAGCAAAACTCCTATCTCTTTTGTTGAAATTGTTACCATGGCCAGGCAGTGGAAATAATGTTGAGCATTCACAGCCCTTTGTGCTTTGAAGGTTGGAATAAAAGATCTCTAAGTCTGGGCCACTGTAACAGAGAAGTCATTAAAGGAATGGAGATGGGCCAGCAGTGCAGAAGGTCAGACAAGACCTACCTGTAATAAAGCTATGCTATCTCAGATCCTGTAATCCCGTGGATTCCAGAAATCACACTATCCTCTGTTTCAGCATTTCCATTCATTTACTCAGCATAGAGGTCAGACTATCCATTTGGTAATTACCAACTTCTTCCTTAGGTCTGTTTTTGTGGACAGGAACCACATTTGTCCATCTCCAGTCTTCCCGGATCACTCCCGACTCTAAAGAAGCATTGAAAAGATCAGCTAGAGGAGCCGCCAGTACTTCTCTAAGTTCTTTTAGTACCTTTGGATAAATCCTGTCCAGTTTCATTGCTTTATCCCCTTTTAGTTTTGCTAGTGCCTCACAAATGGTCTTCTGAAAATTATTTTGAGTTCTACCTCACTTCCAATCATATGTGTGTTTTTTCTGAGGTCTCATTCCTGGCCCTTCATCTGTGAACACAGAACAGAAATATTTGTTAAGCAATTCCGCTTTTTTCCCATCAGCCTCTACAGATTCCTCCCCCTCCCCCTTGAATCTCACAATGCCACCTTTGCAGTTCCCCTGTCACTAACATACCTAAAGAAGAATCTTGTCTCCAGGTTTTTCTGTATTGGCTGTTTTCTTTTTTTCTTCTATGTACATCTTTGCTTTCCTGATTTACTTTACCAGCTTCCCTTAGTTTCTCCAGATATTGCTGTTTCTCCGTGAACAAGCAGGAAGTAAGTCCTCACGAATCGATGACCCTGCATGCAACATTCCCCAGCTTTCAAAGAAAGCCTTTGGTAGGTACACCGTGCATGCGCATCTGCCTTTCCACCTGCTGAGGTGCTATAATCTCCAGTCTTCTTTTTCCCACCTAGACATGTTCCTGCATTCTGGAAAAAGGTTGATTTTTTTCTGGCCCTCGTGGGCCATTTTTTTGTGTTTTCCTTGCTGTCTGTCTTACTGACTTAGGTTTCTGTTTTCTTTTCTCGCTTTTAGCAACTTTTGCCCCTTCAGGGTTGGTAGAGATGAGGACAGTATCTGAATTCAAAAAATTATGGGACAACCACAGAGGATTTCTAAAGGAAAAAAAGGGGACTGTTGTAGTGATTGATATGGAAGGGCAGACTAGATAGGCCAGAGGTCTTTTTCTGCCATTATGTTTCTGGCCTATCTAGTCTGCCCTTCCATATCAATCACTACATGATACATTCACACACATCCTGATCCACCCAAGTCACAGACAGTATCTATGGTTTTTGCTGGACAGACAGCATTTTCAGTACTGAGTGCTTCCCTTCAGGCTAGCCTCAGCCTCCCCGGGTCTTCACGAAGTGTCTGGTGGTCATGGCTGCTTGCTTTTGGACAATAAGGGTCTTCAACTTCTCATACCTGGATGACTGGCTCATCAAAGGTCCCATGCTGGACTGTGTCCGGCAGTCTAGAGAGCTCACCATTCAGTTGCTCGAGCAGCTGGACTTTGTGATCAATTACTAGAAGTTCAATTTCCAGCTGACACAGCTGCTGGAGTTCATTGGGGCCCTCCTTGATACCACTCTGGCACGGGCCTTTCTAACGGAAGACTGCATGCAGCGGCTCGTTGAGGTGGTGGGCAATGTGCAGCACCTGTGCCACACAATGGCTCACGGGATGTTACGAGTCCTCTGTCACATGGCTGCCATGGTGCATGTCACCACTCAGGCCTGTCTCTTCATGTGGCAGGCCCAGTGGATCCTGACCATGTAATGAAAGCGACGAGCCACCTCTGGGACAGGGTTGTGGTCACCATGCCCCTGGTGTGGTCCCTCAACTGGTGGCTGGAGCTGGGGAATCCGCTTAAAGGCCTTCCGTTCCAAGTGGTGGTCCTTGCTACAGGTGAGTAACTATGCTTTGTCTTCCTCTTTCTGCAATCTCTTGTAGTTTTATGAAGGAATCACCACCCAGGAAAAGGATTTAGGCATCATCGTGGATAATATGTTGAATCCGCTCTACTCAGTGTGCAGCGGCAACCAAGAAATCAAATAGAATGCTAGGAATCATAAGGAAAGGAAGGGAGGGTTATGGGAGCTCCAGGTGCAACTAGCATTTGTTTAAAGGATCTGTGAAGATGGGGAATTGAGTTGAGTGCCACCAGCATTATTTCCCAAAAGGACTGAGGAAGTATGGGGGTACCAGGTGCCAAAAGCATTTTTTAAAAAAAGGATTGGGAGGATGGAGAGCAAGAGAGTGATGTTGACAGTCTTTAAAAGGGATCAGGGAATTAGGAGTGAGAGAGGTTTGGCTGGAGTGGGATGCACTTCCTTTTTAATAGATCATAGAGTGGGGGGGGAGGGATTTATTAAAATTGCTGTCACCTTTCACAGCATCCTCTGAAGCATTGGTTCAAACTGTATTATGCACTTGGCATATTAATGAGCTGTTCTGCATGCATTTGCATGCTCTGAAATCATCATTACTGAACATGCACTGCATTAAAATTTCTGGCATTAAGCTGCATTACTGGCACATAATTCTTCTTCTTACCAATTAATACAGCTTGGTAAATAGAAGCCTTAAATTGCATGTCCTCTGAGGACAAGGAAATGCCTTCTGTACCATGTTAGTTTTGGAAAAGGAGAGTGAGTAAATCTAAAACTCCAAATCCTGGGGACTGTGTAGAAAGGGTGTGAGTGTTCCTGCCAACGTGTTATCCCCCCCTCCCCCCCCGGAAATACCCAGGCCTGGTGACCTAGACAGGCTGTAAGTGTTCCATATCAGACTTTTCAGCTCCCACCTGTCCCCATCCCTTCCCCTCCCAAAAAAACAATCTTTTTTTTTTTTTCCCCTGTTGCTGCTGGTGTGATACAGTTTGCTGATACCCTACTTCCCATGAAAATCTAATTGTGGATTCTGACCTTAAACAGTTTATGCAAGCCCATCTAGTGCAGATGAAAGGTGCAGTACTGGAAGAGAGAGTTTGAAATGCAATTTATGATCCTTAGCATTGAGTTCTTATAAAATTTCCCGGGCACACTGCAAATTACATTTCCATAGCTCGGAAAAAGTGATCTCCTTGAGTGGCTGATGCTTGCTAGCTTTATAGCTCCATGTATTGCAGTAATAAAATGAAATGGTGGCAGGGAGAGGGACAGGAGGAGAGAGAGTAAACTTAAGCCCCTGTCTGGCTTTGCCCGTTCTTTCCAGCCCCACCTTGGTTTTTTTTTTGTTTTTTTTTGCATCTGGCTCTCATTTGGAAGCCATCACGCAGAGTCTCTCCCTCCTTATTTCTTCTTATCCTGTCCTTATCAGACAGCCCATTGGGTGCAGCCCCTTTCTGTCCTCTTTTTTTTTTGTTTGTTTGTTTGTTTTTTTTCTTTCTATCAGGCTCTCAGATTGGTATCAGGTACAGCTTCTCTTATTTCTTTTCATTCGTGTCCCATCTGAGATTCATTTCTATTAATATTATGCCTGTCCCATACTATGTATGTTATGTTGTAACTCATCTAGTAATGCCATGATTGGTGGGAGATACATATGAATAAGTTAACTGAAAATGAAATCTGGACACCATCACTTTGTGCGTGTTATTCACAGTTTTCTCTCACATTTCCTCCCACGTGTAGCCAAAGTTCTCCATTGTGCTCCTGGGGCTGAGAGAATGGTATACTACTCACTTGAAAACTACTTTAGGTGTTTCTGTTTATTAGCTGTTGTGGTAAGAGCACGTCCTGGTCACCTTCCCTAACCCTGGGGAGCTGTGATTGCTACCAGTCCGCTCCCCCCAACACACTCATAAATACAAAAGCTGTCCTGTGAAAGAAAAGGCTGAGCTGGATCATGGCCTGTGGGGAATATTTTTCCCCTCTTCAATTTAAACTAGTCCCAAAGGTGTCAGCCAATTATCACCTGTCATTAAACACTTCAGAATTCCCCTTTGCAAAAGGAGAGAAAAAAATATCCTTCAGAATTTGCTCTTTGATCATTTTCTCATCTCCTGCCCTCTTTCTCTACCTCTCCTGTTAGCAAATAATTTACAGAATTTATTTAAGTTCCAGGTAGACTCTGAAATGGCAAATGCTCTGGACAAACGTGTCCATAATTCAAAGGAGTGGTCTAAACTGCTTTCTTTTACATGCCAAAGCTTTTCAAAACTCCGTGTTGTGATGATAAATCCTTAAACTCACTTTTTAAAAAACAACATTTGTTGAGCAATGAGAACTGTCCATTCACTACATTAACATCAACTGAATTGCAGTTTACTTCACTTAAAATTTCTACAGATGGATGTCCCCCATCCAGCATGACATTGTGTTTCAATTCCTGCATCAGAATGAGTAGATATTCCAAAAAACGCTTAACACAGGGGCAGTGGAAGAGTATTGTGCGTCTTTGGTGAATCTTCAGCCTTACCATTACCCGCCCCCCCTCCCAAAAATAGATATTTAAACTCCACAATCATGATCATCGAAACACCATCCCTCCCACAACAGTCCTGTAAAAATGCACAAGTGAAGATCACACTTTTAAATATGAAACTTTGCCTCTGATGTATGTGTATGTCTGTGTTTGCTTGCCCCGCAGGTAAAAGAATGTGCTGATGATGCAGAAAGCCTTAGTGCAATATTTTTCTGGTGATTATTTTTCCCATGCTAAGCTTTTTCTTTGACGCAGAAAGCAAGCTAGGGTGGGAAAATTGCCATAAAAACCACCGTGCTAAACTGCAACACGGTGGGCATGCTAAACACATGCTAAGCACTGCATAAATTAATTGCATGCGATATATAAAAACTGCATTGTAACTTAAGCGCAGTTTTTTACATTACTTTTAACGCTGGATCTTTTATGCCAGCTTTGGGCAGGCATAAAGATCCAGCCAGGAGTAAAAATCATTGGTGGCCTGTGAGCCTCCATCACTCCTGCCCCCTTTTGTAGAACGGGAGGCAGGAGTGATGCCCACATGCTCCTGCCCCCCGTCACCATTTTTCAAAATGGCAGCGCCTGATTCCCGCATGGTGCATCCAGGGGATGCACTACCTGGGGGTTGCTCAGTCTGCAAAATAGCAAAATGTCTTAATTGGCAGACTGATCACGCCCTCTTGCTGCATCCTGGGATGCACAGTGTGGAGCTGGCATTAAACCTGTGCTATGAAACCCTGTGCGAGAGCTTTAAGCACTGGGCTCTAGTGCAGCGTTTTGGAGTTTATGGGGCTGTCGGGGATCTATTGTTTTACTTTGACTGCTGCAGCTCTTTGCTGCCTTTCAGAAGATGCTGCCTTAGGAAATCATTTAGTCTTGCCTAATGGATGGGCAAACCCTGATTATACATGTTCTAAGCCGGTGGTTCTCAACCTTGTCCTGGTGTACCCTCTAGCGTAGGGTTGGGCAATTCCGGTCCTGGAGGGCCGCAGACCAGTCAGGTTTTCATGATGTCCCTAATGAATATTCATGAGATCTATTTGCATCCATTGCCTTCCATTGTATGGAAATAGGTCCATGAATGTTCATTAGGGACATCATGAAAACCTGACTGGTCTGTGGCTCTCCAGGACCGGAATTGCCCACCCCTGCTCTAGCGAGTCAGGTTTTCAGGATGTCCATAATGAATATGCATGCAAATCTCTCTCATGTATATTAATTGTGGCTATCCTAAAACCCTGATTGGCTAGAGGTTGCACCACAGGACTGGGTTGAGAACCATTGTTCTAAGCCAAGGGTCTCCAAACCAGTCCTGGAGGGCCGCATGCCTGCCAGGTTTTCAGGATATCCCTAATGAATATACATGAGATATTTGCATGCACTGTCCTCATTGTATTTGAATTTATCTCATGTATATTCATTAGGGATATTCTGGAAACCTGACTGGTTTCTGGCCCTCTAGGACCAGATTTAGAGACTCCTGTTCTAAGCAAATCATCTCAGTGTCTTCTATTTATTTAGCAGGGTTTTCATACTTGCTTTATCAATTTAGTCAAAGCGGTTTACATTGTAACTTAAACTTGGTAATGTACATTAAACAGGGACATTGATTACTTGGAATTTTCTGAGGCAATGGAGGGTTAAATGACTTGCCCAAGGCCAGAAGGAGTGCTAGTGGGAATCAAACCCTTATCTCTGCTGGTTTCTAGCTACCAATATAGAGTTTAAGTGTTTGTTTTTTGGGGATATCGCTAATATAAGGTTTAAACTGTGGCTATACATTAAGTTTGGGGATATTCAGACTACTGCGGCCTAAGTATCCATATAATAAAGGGTTAAATTTGTTGCACTGCTTGGAGAATAACTTGCTCCCAGGGGAGGGACTGATTGTAGACCATCTCACACCTGGACACACAATACTGGTCTAAGGCAGACTGCATGAGCTCTGGAGTTCTCAGAAAGCCATCAGCTAAGACTATAATTTTCTTTATTATTTCTGCTGGTTTCTAGCTACCAATATAGAGTTTAAGTGTTTGTTTTTTGGGGATATCACTAATATAAGGTTTAACTGTGGCTATACATTACGTTTGGGGATATTCTGACTGACTGCTTTCCTGTGTAGCTTTGGAGCAGATACCTGTGGGTTCCCCAGTTTAGGAACAGCCTACTGGCCAGAGACACTTAGGTTCCTGCCCACCCTACCCCTCATTCCACCCGCCTCAGGGGCTGCATTGCCTATATAGTGGTCGCATACGTTGCCATCTATCCTTTTAACTTGGGTTAAGACCCACCCCTTCTTCTTCCTTTCTTCTTCTTTTAAGACTGCTTATTTAGCATGTCATGTATTAAGTGCAATAACTGCGGTACATTCATTCCAAGACAAATCATTTGGAACCTAAGAGCTTGTCCTCTGTGCTTCAGGTCAGCTGCCATGCATAAAGAACTGACTCTACTATGGGAAGACCTAGCTGCCATGCATAAAGAACTGACCCTGCTGAGGGAGGAACTGGCTGCAATGAAGCCACATCTCCTAAGACACAAACTGAACAATGTCCACCACAACTCCAACAAAGAATCAAACACCCCAGGAATAAATGGACCACAGTGGGTTCTGGTAGGTTGCGACCTGTGACACAGAGGCATCCTATGCATCAGCAGATATCCCTGCATAATGCCTTCTCTGCCTTGGCGAATGAGGATGCTCAATCCAAAGAAACTGAAGGGCCCTTAAATGAGACAGACAATGCCCAATCTCCTGCTAGAGGACCAAATATGAAGAAAACCTCACCAAACAGCAAACTACTAATACTTGGAGATTCCATCACCAGAGGCACCAACTTGGGAACACAGTTCAATGGAGAGAAGATAGTCAAGTGCCTCCCAGACTCTTCAGCCAGCAGGAATATAAACCAAGTTGTTGAAGTACTTAGAGCAGAAAGTGAACACAGATGTGGAAGGTCAAGCTCTGGACATCACCCCCTGCAAAATCAGAATAACATCAGAAACAACCACACTTTTAAACCACACATCAAAAACAAGCAGGAAGATGTGGGCAGAACAAAAGCAATGCAAAGTACACACAAGCCAGTTAAATCCTGGAAAGCAATGAGAACTAATGCTCGAAGCTTAGCCAACAAAGTGCCGGACCTGGAAGCCCTAATGGTGGAAATGAATTTGGACATGGTGGCCATTACAGAAACTTGGCTAAATGAATCACATGATTGGGATATAGCCATAGCTGGCTATAATCTATTCAGAAGACACAGAGAAAATGGAAGAGGAGGAGGAGTAGCCTTCTATGTCAACGGCAATATTAAAGCTACTGAAATGCAGGGGGCATGGGGAAAAGAAGAAGCGCTCTGGATTGTGTTGGAAAGAGGAGATGGCACTGTCATCCATACTGCTGTAGTATATAGACCTCCGACACAAACTGAAGAGATAGATAATGAATTGATTATAGATATTGCCAAGATAGCCACAAAGGGAGAAGCGATCATATTGGGTGACTTTAATCTACCTGATGTGGATTGGATTACTCCTTCTGCAAATCTGGAAAGAAGCAAAAAAATTGTGGATGCTCTCCAAGACGCATTACTTATACAAGTGGTGATAGAACCAACCAGAGAAAGCTCAACGCTTGATTTGGTGCTCACCAACGGTGATAGCCTGTCGAATGTCTGCGTGGGTGCCCCTGTGAGCAGCAGTGATCATCACACGGTGTGATTTGAGATAAAAGCCATGGTACAGGCCAATCATAGCAAGCTCAACAAGGTTCTAAACTTCAAAAACACAGACTTCAATAAAATGGCCAAGTACCTAAAGGAGGAGCTGACAGGGTGGAAGGAGATAAGGGAAATGGAATTGAAATGGGCTAAACTAAAGGTGTCAATAAAAGGGGCAACAGATAAATATGTAAGAAAAGTAAACAAAAACAAGAGGAGAAGAAAACCTATTTGGTTTTCCAAAGAAGTGGCTGCTCAAATAAAGGCAAAAACCACAGCTTTTGCAAAATTCAAAAGCTTGCAAACAGAGGAACACAGAAATGAATACAGGATCAAACTCAAAGAGACAAAGAGAGAAATAAGGATAGCAAAATCAAAGGCAGAGGAAAAGATGGCTAAAGATGTGAAGTGTGGCGACAAAACTTTCTTCAGGTATATTGGAGAAAGGAAGAAGATCAGAGGTGGAATTGCAGGACTCGGAAGTGCTGGGAACGCACTCGTGGAAAGTGACATTGAAAAAGCGAAATTGCTAAACGAATACTTCTGCTCTGTTTTTACTAAGGAAAGTCCTGGAGAAGGACCACCTGTGACTCCCAAATATAAAACTGGGAATGAAGTAGATACCACACCATTCATAGAAGATGAAGTGTTTTCAACAGATCCTTGGAAACAGGAGAGGTTCCTCAGGACTGGAGAATGGCTGATGTCGTACATCTACACAAAAGTGGTGACAGGGAAGAAGTGTCAAACTACAGGCCTGTGAGCCTTACCTCAGTGGCGGCAAAAGTAATGGAGGCACTCCTGAAAGAGCGAATTGTGAACTTTCTCAAAGCCAACAGGTTGCAAGATCTGAGGCAACATGGTTTTACCAAAGGACGATCTTGCCAAACAAATCTGATTGAGTTCTTTGACTGGGTGACCAGGGAACTAGATCAGGGGCATGCAATGGATGTCATCTACCTGTATTTCAGCAACGCCTTTGATACTGTTCCTCATAGGAGGCTTATCAATAAACTCAGTAGTTTGGGGATAGATCCCAATATGGTAAATTAGATCAGAAATTGGTTGACTGACAGACGACAAAAGGTGATGGTACAAGGAGCTCACTCGGATGAAAGGAAGGCGATTAGCGGGGTGCCCCAGGGGTCGGTCCTGGGCCTGGCACTGTTCAATGTATTTGTGAGTGATATTGCTGCATGGAAAAGTCTGTCTATTTGCAGATGACACACAAATTTGCAACAGAGTGGACTCCCCCGAGGGAGTGGTTAACATCAGGAATGATCTACAAAAGCTGGAAGAATGGTCTAATGCAGGGGTGTCAAACTCAAATACACAGTGGGCCAAAATGTAAAACTTGAACAAAGTCGCGGGCCAGCATTGAACAAATGAACCTTTTAATATGGACCCAAACAAGATTTGCTTTAACATTGAATATGAAGCAACACTTATTACTATACAATTTATAACTTAATAGTTCAGATATGCAAAAACCAATTTCAAATAAAAAAAAACATCAATGACATTCATTTATTAAATAAGATTTAAATAATAATAAATAATAATTTTTAAAATAAAATAACAATAAAATTAATCAACCATTCAAGCCCATGTCTTGGAGTAGCAAGAAAAAGTGCATAAAGAAAACGTTAATTATTGCTCAGTTTGCTGCACACTGATCTAATCTGATGTGCCCAAGCCAGATACCTGGCATCTCTTCTTGGATGATAGTTCATCAATGTCTGGGCTCAGGCTTTGAGCTGAGGAAATCCTCAGTATCGAGCGAAGGTGTTCATCAGTCAGACGTCTCCTGTGAGATGTTTTGGTCATCTTCATCGAGGAGAAAAGTTGCTCACATAGATAAGTGCTGCCGAACATGGAGAGCATCTGAGCAGCTTGGGTGCGGAGCTGAGGCATTGTGTCAGGGATGAACTGTGGAAACTGGGCGGCGCCCACAGCATCATACTTTGACTTCAGCGTGTCATTACACTGGAGTTCAATTAGCTCCATTTGGAGGTTGGTTGGTGCGTTTTCCACATTAACTGCAAAGGGATTACTGAGCAGTTCAAACCTACATTTCTGGACATCAAAGTCGGCAAATCGCCGGCTAAACTCAGCGCCGAGTACACTGAGTTTTTCAGCAAACTGTGCGCATGGGAACAAGTTGGTAAAGAACTGCGTTTTCATGGTTTGGCAGCAGGGAAAATGGCCAAGGTTTCCTTGCAGCATCTGATTCTCCCACAGGCACAGTTTAGTTTTAAAAGCCCTCACTGCAGCGTACATGTCTGTGATGATGCGCCCCCGCCCCTGAAGCTGCAGGTTCAGCGCATCGAGATGGCTCGAGATGTCACACAGAAAGGCCAGCTCACACAGAAACTTTTTCTCCCGAAGCTCTGCTGTGTCCTTCCCTTTGCTTTCCAGAAACTGACATATTTCCTCATGCAGCTCAAAACATCTATTCAGTACTTTTCCTCGGCTTAACCATCTCACCTCTGTGTGATATGGCACGTCTGCATATTCCGAACCACACTCCTCCAGAAAAGACTTAAACTGGCGGTGATTCAGACCTTTGGCTCTTATAAAGTTAACTACTTGTGTTACTGTGGTCATAACATGTTCCATCTTTAGGGCTTTGCCACACAATGATTCCTGATGTATGATGCAGTGATAAACAGTTAGTTCACCTGCACAGTTCTCTTCCTGCATCTTCTCCCGGACCCTGCCCACCAGTCCACTTGTTTTACCGCACATCGCTGGCGCACCATCTGTCGTTAATCCCACGAGTTTATCCCACGGCAGCTTTATTTCAGTTACGCATTTGGAAACCTCCTCAAAAATTTCCTTTCCTGTGGTTGTGCCATGCATTGATTTGAATCCCAATAGCTCCTCCGTAACACACATATTTGAGTCCACTCCACGGATGAAGACTGACAGCTGAGCAGTATCAGATGCGTCGCTGCTCTCATCCACAGCAAGGGAGAATGCAACGAAATCTTTTCCCTTTTCCAAAAGCTGGTCATACAGATTGGTGGCAAGATCACATGTGCGATCAGCTACTGTGTTTCTGCTCAGGGTCACGTTTGAAAAGGCTTGCTTTTTCTCTGGGCACACGATGTCACAAACTTTCAACATGCACTTTTTCACAAACTCTCCCTCATTAAAGGGCCGGGCTGATTTTGCGATCTCTGCTGCCACAATATAACTAGCCTTTACAGCAGCCTCACTTTGTGATGTGGCTTTTTTGAACATATTCTGTTGTGAAACCAAACTTCTTTTCATCTCCTCCACTTTCTGGCTCCTTTGAGTCATGTCCAGGTCCTTGTACTTGTCATGGTGTTTTGTTTCATAGTGTCGTCGAATGTTATACTCCTTAGTTATAGCCACGTTGACTCCACAAATCAGACAAACAGGTCTGTCTTTTACATATGTAAACAAATATTCTGTCTCCCACCTGTCCAGAAAGTTCCTGTTGTCTGCCTTTCTTTTTGCCATTTTTGGGAAGGGGTTCCACAGTGACAGTTGTAGCTTGAGATCGCTATGACTTCTGTCACACAGGAGAGGGCGTTTCTGGGACCTGTCCTGATTGACGCGCCAAAACAACAGCAAGGCATTATGGGATTTGTAGTATTAGCGATGAATGAATGCGCTGTATAATACCGGCGGGCTAGCTCTAGTAATCATTTGGTATAGCCTCACGGGCCAAATATAATTACACTACGGGCCAAATTTGGCCCGCGGGCCAGAGTTTGACACCTATGGTCTAATGCTTGGCAAGTAAGATTTAATGCGAAGAAGTGCAGAGTCATGCACTTAGGAAGCAGAAATCCAAAGGAAATGTACGCGATAGGGGGCGAGAGATTGGTATGTACGGATCAGGAGAAAGACCTTGGAGTGATTATTTCTGAAGATCTCAAGGTGGCAAAACAGTGCGACAAGGCGGTGGCAAAAGCCAGGAGGATGTTGGGCTGCATACAAAGAAGAATTACCAGCAGAAAGGATGAGGTACTTATGCCACTGTACAAGTCACTGATGAGGCCTCACTTGTAATACTGTGTTCAGTTTTGGAGACCATATCATGCAAAGGATGTAAAAAGACTGGAAACTGTTCAGAGGAAGGTGACCAAAATGATTTGGAGCCTGCGTCAGAAGCCTTATGAGAAGAGACTTGAAGACCTAAATGTGTACACTTTGGAGGAGAGGAGGGACAGGGGAGATATGATTCAGACCTTTAAATACTTAAAGAGAAATAATGAACAAACAAACGTCTTCCAAAGACGGGGAAGCTGCAAAACTAGAGAGCATAACATGAAGCTGCAAGGTGGTAAATTGAAAGGCAATGTCAGGAAATACTTTTTCACTGAAAGGGTGGTGGATGCTTGGAACGCCCTCCTGATGGAAGTGGTGGGGGCAAATACGGTGACGGAGTTCAAAAGGGCATGGGACAGACACAGTGGATCCCTTTACAGCAACAAGAAAATATCAAAATAATCTGAACCATCTAATTCCTTAACAAATAGGGGTGTACTACAAGGAGTGGTGGGATGACCCCTAAACATAGACATAGGAAGGGGGGCCTGCACAGAGCGGCAGGTGTACCTACTCTTGACATCGTACTGGGCAGACTAGATGGACCATACTGGTCTTTATTTGCCGTCATTTAGTATGTTATTATGTTACTATGTGTTTTGGTTCTCAAGCCAGTGCTCTAACCATTAGGCTACTCCTCCACTCCTATCCTATCATCAGTAGAGGTTTAAAAGTAAATGTGGTATCAGCATCTTTCCATTTAAAAAATTCTTCACATTTTACTGATGGGAGAAATCCATTTGGAGAAGTTTTTAAGTTAACATCAGTTGATGTGCAAATTTTACTTGTTAAAAACAAAACAATCACTTTTTAAAGACTTTATCATCACAACAAAGACCTATGATTATTATAACGAGGAAGATGAATTTTTGATCTATAAAAAAAAAATCCATTTGAAATATGACAGCTCATTATATAGTATAAGGCACATTTTAGAAAGGTCAATTATATGGTAGAGGGAGGAGTAGCCTAGTGGTTGGGGGTTCAATTCCCACTAGAGGACAGCAACCTTGGGCCGGAAGGACTGGGGTTTCTAGTCCCACAGATGCTCCTTGTGGTCTTGGGCAAGCCACTTAACCCTCTATTGCCCATGTTCCCTGTAAGTATTAGTGTATGTGTCTCATATCCCCGCGTGTTAAATGTATCCCCCAATTGTGTTGTGACCGCTTTGATTGAAGGATAAGATGGTATACAAAACTGTCTAAATAAATAAATAAATGGATGCTGTGACATCCAAGTGAAAATGCCAGCAAATTGGTCCGTTTTAGAGGAGAGAGTGGGCACATGAAAGTCTGATGTAAAACTGACACATCCTGCTGCTCAGGTAGACATGTGCTTTATATCAAAAGAGGAAGAGCAAGATCGCATGGGGATGGGCAGCAGAAGGAACCATTTCACAGAGATACAGGTGGGGAAACATCAATGTCGGAAACTCGATAATTTGAATTTCTTCCACTGTGTAAGTTATGGGCCTCCAAGCACCAATTTTTAAAGGCCCCTAAAGCAGGTGAAGTCCACTTCAGAAGATACAGGAGCAGCTGCAATTGGGCCCCCTTCTTTCTTGTGCTCCCCCCCCCCTTATTACACCACAAGAGCTGCTTGGAAATAATTTACACTATTGCTTGTTGTTGTTAAGTGCCGTCGAGTCGGAGTCGGCTCATGGCGACCCTCTGGATAGCTATCCTAAATTGTGTTCGGTCTTCAGTCAGGCGGCTCATTGACGACAGACTGGTACCCGTAGCTGCTGTTATTGTAGCGATCCATCTCATTGCTGGCCTTCCTCTTTTGCGTTGACCTTCTATCTTGCCAAGCATGATGTCTTTCTCTAATGATCTCTCTCTTCGCATGATGTGTCCGAAGTATGAAAGCCGAAGTCTTGTCATCTGAGCTTCTAAAGAAAGCTTAGGTTTGATCTCCTCTAGTACCGACTGGTTTGTTCTTCGGGCAGTCCATGGTATACACAGTATTCGCCGCCAGCACCATAATTCAAAGGCATCAATTTTCTTCCTGTCTGTCTTTTTCACTGTCCAGCTTTCACATCCATATGATGTTATTGAAAATACCATGGCTTGAACAAGTCGAATCTTTGTATGGAGAGACACATCTCTGCTCTTGAGAATCTTATCTAGGTCTTTCATAGCCATTCTGCCAAGAGCAATGCGTCGTCTGATTTCTTGACTGCTTGTTGCTTCTTTATTGATAGTTGATCCAAGTAGGTTAAAGTTGTTCACAATTTCAATTTCTTCTCCTTCAACGATGAACCTGTTGATTATGCCAGTTGTCATGATCTTTGTCTTCTGTACATTAAGGTGCAGGCCCATTTTGAGACTATGTTCTTTGATTGTGAGAAGCAAATGTTTCAGATCATTTTCGCTTTCAGCCAGTAATGTGGTATCATCAGCATAGCGAAGGTTGTTGATGAGTCTTCCACCAATCTTCACACCTCTGTTGTCTTCATACAGTCCTGCTTCTCTGATGATTTGTTCTGCATATAAATTAAACAGGTAGGGGGAAAGTATGCAGCCTTGTCTTACACCTTTGCTTATTTTAAACCATTCTGTTTCTCCTTGTTCCGTTCGAACTGTTGCTTCTTGATCAATGTACAGATTACGCAAGAGAACGATCAGGTGTTCTGGTATACCCATGCTTCTTAATGTGGCCCAGAGTTTCTCATGGTTTACACAGTCAAAAGCCTTGCTATAGTCGATAAAGCACAAATAGATATCCTTTTGGTATTCTTTAGTCTTTTCAAGGATCCATCTCACATCCGCAATGATGTCTCTCGTTCCTCGCCCTTTCCTGAACCCTGCTTGCACTTCAGGTAGTTCTTGTTCTAGGTATGGCTGTAGTCTCTTTTGAATAATCTTCAGTAGAATCTTGCTGGCATGTGGGATCAGAGCGATTGTGCGATAATTTCCACAGTCAGTTGGATCACCTTTCTTTAGTATTGGTATAAACACAGATCTTTTCCAGTCAGTTGGCCATGATGTTGTCTTCCATATTTCTTGGCAGAGCCTTGTAAGTACGGTAACAGCTGCATCAGATTGCTGCAATACTTCTATGGGAATGCTATCAATGCCTGGTGCTTTGTTCTTTGATAAGGCTTTCAATGCTGCTTCAACTTCTTCTTTCATCACCAATGGTTCCTGATCATAAGGTATAGGTTGAAATGGCTGTTGTTCCACTTGATCTTTATCATATAAAAACTCTGTATATTCCTTCCACCTTTTCTTGATCTTCTCAGCATCATTCAACATAGAACCTTGAGCATCTTGTAACATTCCAATTCGGGGCTGGAACTTTTTCTTTAACTCTCGCAGCTTTAGGAAAGCCGATCTTGTTCTTCCTCTAATAGTTTCTGCTTCTATTTCCTTGCAAGTGTCATTGTAGTACTTTTCCTTGTCCTGTCTTGCTGCATGTTGGAAATCTCTGTTGAGTTCTGCGATTGTCTTTCTTTCTCCTTTGGCTTTAGCTTCTCTGCGTTTCTGGGCAATTTTCAGAGTTTCTTCCGTCATCCATTTTGGCCGTTTTTGCTTTTTCACCTTTTGTAGAGACTTCTCGCTTTCTTCCAGCACAACCTTCTTGATGTCATTCCATAACTCTTCCGGAGCTCTGTCATTTGTATCTAAATTCTGGCATTTTTCAACTGCCACAAATAGATGTCAGCAGGGGCAATCCAAGAGTAGCTGCCACCCTAGGAACTCTACTCTTCAGCCATCTGCTCCCCCGAGGGAGCCATTCCCTCGTTATCTGGTTGATATCCTCCACTTTCACCACCCACATCGTCTGCTCCACTCTGTCCATATCCGTCGGTTAGCTCTCTCCACTGTCTCCATGGCACACCTCGAGTGCACTTTAGGGGCTGCCTTTTTCTTTTTGGGTCCTGCTCTCTCCTTACCCTACGTTCTGAGCTCTTTTCAGAGGTTCAAAGCTGCTTTAAAAACTCACCATTTTCAGTTGGCATGTAATCTCTTCCCTCAACCACCTTGACTGGTCAGTTGCATAAGAACCCCTATTTGTTTGTCTTGTCTGTGTCCACTCGTCCCTGTTCAAACTTTTCCCTCTTTTCTTTCCCTCTGTCCTTTGCTTCACTGTCTGTCAAATTGTTGGGCATTCTTCTCTTTTTCCTTTTCATTAGCATTCATTATTTTGTAAACCGCTTTTATGTTCAGACCCTAGTGGTATATCCAGAGTATGAATGAATGAATAAATAAATAAATTCCTTCTCCTTCCCTGCAGTCCAGCATCTCCCCTTCTCTCCTCCTGAAGTGTACACCATCTTCCCTCCCTTCTCCCACCAAGGTGCCCAGCATATTCCATTCCCTTCCCCTTTCTACAGCTGCTGGCATACCTTCTTTGGTCCCAGCCAAGCCTGCAGAGAAAGTCAAAGCAGTACCACTGCAGGCCTTCAAACACCATGTGCACTCAAGACCTACGGGCCTGCCTCTTTTGATTCACATTTCCTGTTGGAGGAGACAGGGGTGGGAGGGCCTGCACACATGTGGGAGCTCACTCAAAGGCCCTCCATGGCATTGCTTTTCAGTGCCAGTGCCATGTTGCTGCCCTGTGAGATCTGCCAACTGAGGCAGATGCCTAGTCCGCCTAGTGGACGAGCCAGCCCTGACTGTCAGCACTTACATATGTGTATCTTTGCTTTTTGCAAATCTAGATGTATAGATGCCATTAAATAATTGCAAAGACTTCTATCTTTCCCTTGTTGCGATTAAGAGAGGGAAGTACAATTGGTACAGGCCAATCATAGCAAGCTCAAGTCCTAAACTTCAAAAACACAGACGTCAATAAAATGGCCGAGTACCTAAAGGAGGAGCTAACAGGGTGGAAGGAGATAAGGGAAGTGGAATTGCAATACGCTAAACTAAAGGTGGCAATAAAAGGGGCAACAGATAAATATGTAAGAAAAGTAAACAAAAACAAGAGGAGAAGAAAATCTGTTTGGTTTTCCAAAGAAGTGCTGCTCAAATAAAGGCAAAAAACTACAGCTTTCGCAAAATTCAAAAGCTTATAAACAGAGGAACACAGAAATGAATACAGGATCAAACTCAAAGAGACAAAAAAAGAAATAAGCATAGCAAAATCAAAGGCAGAGGAAAAGATGGCTAAAGATGTGAAGTGTGGTGACAAAACTTTCTTCAGGTATATTCAGAAAAGGAAGATGATCAGAGGTGGAATTGCAGGACTCAGAAATGCTGGGAACGGACTCGTGGAAAGTGACATTGAAAAAGCGAAATTGCTAAATGAATACTTCTGCTCTGTTTTTACTAAAGAAAGTCCTGAAGAAGGACCTCCTGTGACTCCCAAATATAAAAATGGGAATGAAGTAGATACCACATCATTCACAGAAGATGAAGTGTTAGAACAACTTGCAAAACTGAAAGTGGACAAGGCCATGGGACCGGATGGGATACATCCCAGGATACTGAAAGAGCTCAGAGAGGTCCTTGCAGGGCCGTTAAAGGATGTTTTCAACAGATCCTTGGAAACAGGAGAGTTCCTCAGGACTGGAGAATGACTGATGTCACACCTCTACACAAAAGTGGTGACAGGGAAGAAGTGTCAAACTACAGGCCTGTGAGCCTTACCTCAGTGGCGGGAAAAGTAATGGAGGCGCTCCTGAAAGAGCAAATTGTGAACTTTCTCAAAGCCAACAGGTTGCAAGATCTGAGGCAACATGGTTTTACCAAAGGACGATCTTGCCAAACAAATCTGATTGAGTTCTTTGACTGGGTGACCAGGGAACTAGATCAGGGGCATGCAATGGATGTCATCTACCTGGATTTCAGCAACGGCTTTGATACTGTTCCTCATAGGAGGCTTATCAATAAACTCAGTAGTGTGGGGATAGATCCCAAGATGGTAAATTGGATCAGAAATTGGTTGACTGATGGACGACAGAAGGTGATGGTACAAGGAGCTCAGGGAGTAGGTGTAAATCCAAACTTTGACAATTTTAGTCTCACACGTATAAATTTTGGTGACTTCCTAGTCATGTCCCCATGCAACATTAATGTGATATGGGCATTTACATGAGAAATGCACCATTTCTAAAATGACCTTTTACATGGGGATGCGATTTACATGGATAAGTGATCGTAGTTACATTTATTTATTTAGCAACTTTTTTTTATACTGCTATATCTACCAGTCACAGCGGTTTACATGGAACAAAAGAACACGTAACGTTACACTGAACATAGGGAACAATAAATAACTGGGTGCAAAATAACTATTTACATGAGGCAGAATTGAAATTGCAGAAGATCCATTGGATGATGAGATGGGAGAAAGCTAAGAGTCTGTTACAAAGAGTTCCAGAAAGAGGGAGTTTTTTAGCTTACGCCAGAATTCACCTAGGTCTGTGAAGGCACATATTTCTGGGGTGAGGGAATTCCAAATGAGAGATGCACAAAAGGAGAAGGCTCTGTTAGTAGTGGTATTGTTGGAGTGGGTGAAAGTAGTTGGAATCGAGAGGAGGTTGTACTGGTGGACTGTGTTGTTTCCTTGTTGACTGATTGTTGTAGAAGAGGGCAAATGATGTCTGCCAAGAGGTGGTGGATGGTCTTGAATATGGTTAGTGCGACTTTATATTTAATTCTCATGTGGATGGGCAGCCATTGTAGATGCTTCAGAGTGAGGATGATGTGCTCTTGTGGACCGTGCCTGTGATTATTCTGGCTGCAGAGTTCTGGGCAACCTGTATATTATGTTTGCATAGTCCAGGATGGGGGTGATGAGTGCTCGGCAGATATGTCTGAAGTCATTAAGATCTAGCAGTGGGCGCAGCTGTCAGAGTGTAGGCAGTTTTAGTAATCTGTTTAATGTGGTGGTGGAAGCTCGGGTGCTGATCCAGGATGATTCCCAAATATTTTACTTGTTGTTTGACTTGTAGGGTTAAATTGTTCAGATTGATTGATTGTATTTGGAGGAGTGAAGGATAGGTGTTTGGTTATGAGAAGGACTTCTGTTTTGCTGGGGTTGATGTACATGTGGTGTTTGAGCCATTGGATGATCGATTCTAGGCATCCGCTGATCATAGAGTAGTCCGGGTTTGTAGTGGAGAATGGAGTGTAGATCAGTATGTCATCTGCATACAGATGATAGAGAATCTTGTTTTTTTATGAGTGTGCATAGGGGCTGGATGAAGGTGTTGATAATGTAGAGCCTTGAGGTAATCCCTGTAGTAGCTGGAAAGGTTTGGAGGTTTCATTTCCGATTCTTACTTGTTGGGATTGGTTGGATAGGTATGATTGGAACCACTGTTGTGCCATACCTCTGATTCCAATTGAGTGGAGGCAAGAGTCTGTGGGTGACCGAATCGAAGGCTGCAGAGACATTGAGAAAGATGAGAATAAATCATTGGGTGATTTTCTGTTTGCCCTTGATTAAGTTATCCAGGAGGGAGGTCAGAAGGGTTTTGATTCTGTGGAATGGTCTGAATCCATTCTGGTGTCTGTCGAGAGGGGCATGGGTGTCTATGAATTCTTGCAACTGAAGCTGCACTGCCTTTTCAATGATTTTGGATGGGGAGGGGATGCTAGATATGGGTCTGTAGGAGGCTGTGGCTGAGGGGTCAGCTGAGTGCTTTTTAGTAGGGGTCTGATGGAGGCTTGCTTGAGAGGAGTTGGCATATAGTCAAGTGTCGGAGATGCCTGGACCAGGTGAAGAATGGTTGGGGTGAGATCATGTCTGGTCATCTTGATCCAAGAGAAGGGGCAGGGATCGAGTAATGAGGTGGTGCAGTTGAGGTTTGATATAATATCAATAATCTCCTGGTGGACAAGTGCCTGAAAGTTTACCAGGTTTTTTTTTTTGTCTAGGGTGTTGGTGGGGTTAGTGGCAGGCATGTGCTGAGCTGTAATAGTTCGTTGCCTGGTTTGGAGAAATTACCCCATGGCATTATTGGTGCTTGAAGCAGGTTCATGGCTCTGTTGAATTGGTTTCTGGGGCAGTTGAGGAAGGCGTTTAGAAGATTGGAGTGATATTCATTTTTATTTTTGTTGAGAGTGAGTGCACAGTAGTCTGTGCGCTAGCATATGTTGAATGGTTGGTTGGGTGTTTTTGCCGTCTCCATCTATGCTCGAGCTATCTGAGTTTATTTTTTTAGAGTTTTGAGTTGAGGGGTAAACCATGGAGCTTGGTATAGTCGCTTTATCCTGGCTGTGTTGTCCAGCATGATGGCTATGAGGACATACTTGTGTTCATTTGGAGATGACGGTGTCAATATTGGTTGGGTAAACCTAAGAAGGAGGCGGGATTGTGCTGATGAAGTTGTCTTTATCAAAAACCTCAAATCTCCGTGAGTTAGATGATTTGGGAGTGGTTGTTTTAGGTGTGTGGGAGAAGGTGATTAGGTTGTGGTCGGACCAGGGCACCAACGTGATGTGGGTCTTGGGGGAAAGGTTTCGGTGTGGACAGGTGACTTGGTGTGAAAATGAGGTCAAGGGTTGCACCTTTGCTATATGTTGGTCCTGTGATTATCTGGTTGAGCTGTAGTGCTTTAAGTGCTTGGAGGAAGGGAGTGGCCTGTCTGGTCGGTAAGGTGGAAGGTTGAAGTCATCCAGGAGACTGATCCATTTGTTTTTGTGGTGCTCCGAGCATGTTCTTCGATGAGTGGTGAAAGGTCATTGGGCCCTGTCGATGGAGATCTGTTTGTGAGGTATATTGATACATACGAATTGGATATGGAGATGATATCCAGAGTGCTATGAGAGCTTGACGTAATGACTTTGATATGGAGGTCCTTTCTAGCTATTATGATTACTGCTCTTTTATGTGATCTTGGTGTAAATTTCTAATAAGGTTTCTAAATAACCCTCTCTATGTATAGAAATTGATATAATAGTAGGGAACACTGGTATGTGTAGTTGAGGTTATATGGTGGTATCTGGTGATGTAACTGATTTAAAGATTTTCAAAGTCTCCTGAGACCTGCTAGATGCCCACTTCCAGGAACCAGTGATTTACCTTGTTAAAACCACCATCACAGCTGACTGTGCCATCTTCAGGCTGGTATGAAGAGTGGGAGCACATCAGTAGGGTTACCAGAGTTTTGAAGAGCAAATCTAGAACACCTGGGCAGGGCTGAGATGAGCTGGGTGGGGCAGGGGTCCTCTCTCTTTGGGCATCTTTTCCCCATATATTTTGAAATTACCAGTCTAGTTATCATTCCGAAATTTCAAAAGTTTAAAAAAAGACAATAACAGCCCTTTTTGAGTTATAGGTACACTTTATTTTATAAATATAGATAAATATTCTGCATATTTCAAAAACCCCTCTTCTTTTTTCAGAAAAGAAGTTAATTTTACAACTTCTACTAGTTTTGAGAAGACAGCATCAGAGGTTTGTACAGGAGAAGCAATGTCCTTTGCCTCTGTCCTCACTGAAATCGAGGACAGGAGGTGGTTATAGTCCATGGAATCAAGGATATTACCTCAAAATCAGGGACAAACCCCAAAATTCAAGGACATCTGGTAACCTTACACATCAGACCCTGTGCTGGTTGCATTGTACAGGCCTAAAAACATGCCTGTGCCATGGGTCGGTGGCAATAGGAGGAGAAACTAGGTTGGATGTATGGGTATTACCACCTCACTGTACAGCACTCTCCTAAAGTGGGGGAGACTCTTGGGCCCTGCATTTCCTTACCATACCAGGCCACGGGAAGGCTTTGGCAGCTGGTGCTGATTGACATCACTGACTCATCCGGACCTTGTCCTCACTTTTCTTGTCTAAAACATTTGCAGTCAGATTGTCTGTCTCCTGCCAAAATAATTTAAATTTTTAAAGAAAAAAAACAACAACAACCCAGTAAAATAAAGACTTGGAAAGGGAACAACAAAACCAGACAGGAAGCAGAGCTGGCGGACAGAAAGAATGAAAAAAAAAAAGGATGAAATATGTATTACCAAGAAGCTGCCAACTTGTTAATAAAGCAATGAAAATTTGCATATTTATTAATTCAGAGAGAAGCAGCATTTATTTGGAAAGGGGAAGTTTGTTTTCTGTGATTAAGGCTACAGGCAAGATGGCAGTCTCACCTGACTGAATGACTAATGAAAAAAGAGAAATTCTGTGTGTGTGTTTATTCCATGTGTGACGTGTGTGTGTGTGCGTGTGCATGCGTGTGTATGTGTTTACTCCATGTGCGATGTGTGTGTGTGCTCAAAACAATGCACATTCTGAAAGCAATTTTCAAAGCATTTCTTCCCCCATACATGTGTATAATTATGCATGTATAGCCAATTCACATATAATTGTGCTTGCATATAGGGGATGCACTCCTAGAGAGGCAGTTGGGGTGGAGAGTACACGTATGCTTGCTTTTAGACATACAAAAATATTCATATCAGTATACATAGGAAAAATACCTGTACAATTAGCAGGAGCAAATCTCTACTTTTCTCAAGGCTATTTTCATAGGGAAATAATCTTCCCTTTCAAAGTTGAGGTGAAGTGTGGCTTCAGACTAAACAACTCATAGGGCTTGTTTACAAAGCCGCGGTAGCGGCTTCCACTCGATATCGGAGCCGCGGCCCCATTGTGGGGCCGCAGCTCCGATATTGAGCAGAAGCCGCTACCACGGCTTTGAAAACAAGCCCCAGTGTTTGTTTGATAGTTGTCCCTTGTATATGTGGTCTATATTTGTGTGGGGGTGGGGGGGGGGGGGGTCTGCACTTGTATGGTAAGTAGACTTGCAGTCGGTGATTTAAAAAAAAAAGAAAGGAAAAGAGAGATGGACTCCACTTTTTGTGTCCTAGTCTGATCTAACCTAGCAGGAAGATTCCCTATACTAAAATAAAATAAAGCATTTGACTAAAGGCCTTTGAGATGAGACTTCAGGAACTAAATGTGTATATCTTAGAGAGGAAGAGAGAATGGGGGAGGAGTAAGACAAACAAATGCAAACACCTGAGAGGTATGAATAATGCATAGGTAGCAAATATTTTTTGTAGAAAAGAATGTTCTAGATCAAGAAGGTAGACTTGGGGGCCACATCTACTACTACTACTACTAGTACTACTACTGAACATTTGTATAGCGCTACAAGGTGTACACAGTGCTGCACAGACACATGTTTATTGTTTATTGAACATTTGATATCCCGTCCCCCCATTACATCGGGGCGGTTTACAATTCAAAAAAAAGAAAGAAAGAAAGGAAATACAATCAATATAAACAAGGAAAGATAAAGAGAATAGAAAAGGAAGTAGTGAGATTCAAAAATAAAAGGAAAAGGAAAGTCAAGGGATTAGGGGGGAAGGTTGAAGGCGGAGGAGAAAAGGTGGGTTTTCAGGAGAGAACGGAATTTGGGGTAGGACTCTTCCAATCGAAGGGCAGTGGGCAGGGAGATGTAAAAGATGATCCCTGCTCATCAGAGCTTACAATCTAGTCAAGACAGACAACGCAGTAGCTGTAGACATGGAATACATATAGGGGGAATGGTAAGGAAACACAAAGGAGATCATATGAGTCAAGATCCGAAAGTGGCAACAAAGAGGTGAATTTTCAGCCTGGATTTGAAAAGGGTCAGAGAAGGTGCCTGACGTACAGACTGAGGTAGTTTGTATCAGGCGTAAGGAGCAGCAAGATGAAAGGAGCAAAGTCTGGAGTTAGCAATAGAAGAAAAGGGCACAGATAGAAGTGATTTGCCAAAGGAGCAGAGTTCCCAATGAGAGATGTAGAGAGAGATAAGAGAGGAAAGGTAGTGAGGAGCAGCAGAGTTGAATGCACTTATAGGTCAGCAGGAGAAGTTTTAACTGAATGTGGAAAAAGATAGGAAACCAATGAAGAGACTTGAGAAGAGGGGTAATATGAGCATGATGAGGCTGGTGGAAGATTAGCCATGAAGCAGAGTTTTCAAAAGATTGAAGGGAAGAGAGATGACTCTGAGGGAGACCAGCAAGGAGCAGATTACAATAGTCTAGACGGGAGGTGACTAAGGAGTGGATAAGTGTTTTAGTATGTGTTCAGAAAGGAATGGGCAAATTTTGTTGATGTTGTAGAGAAAAAAACGGCAGGTTTTAGCTATCAGTTGGATGTGTGTGGAGAAGGAGATAGAGGAGTCAAAGACAACCCCAAGGTTGCGAGCTGAGGAGACAGGGAGGAATAGAGAGTTATCCACAGAGAAAGAGAAAGGAGGAAGGGGAGAGAAGGGTTGAGGGGGATGGGAGCGATAAGAAGAGAACCAGGATAGCACAGAGCCCTTAAAACCAAGTGAGGACAAGGTATCAAGGAGAAGTTGTGATCAACAGTGTCAAAAGCAGTTCAAGGAGGATGAGGATCGAGTAAAGGCCCTTGGATTTTGCCAGGAACAAGTCATTGGAGACTTTGGCAAAAGCATATTTCTGAACAGAAAGGACGATGGATGCATGGGATGGACTGTCATTGGAGATAATGGTGGCAAAACCAGTAGCAGACTTCAAGAAAGCCTAGGTTAAGCACCCGGTATTGCTGGTGGCAGGGGACTGAGAGCAGTCAAAAATCAACAGGGCTCTGTAATATTATACCACGAAGTAAATTGGACAGACTAGAAGACCCTTAGGGCTGCTACCTGTCATCATATTCACTGTTACTATGTGATAGTGGCAACAGTAATCGGAGGAAAGAATCAAAGTGAACTTGAAGGAGGGAGGGAAGGAAGGTGAAAGAAATCAAAGGAGAAGAGGCAGGGCAAAGGGATAGGGAGGGAAAGGAAGAGCTATTGGAGAAGGGGAGAGAAAGAAGTGCAGACAGCAGTAGAGATGGCCTAATTGATTCCTGCTCAGTTTTTTAGTCTTGGCTTGCTAGAATATTTTTTAATGAATTTATTCTAAATTCATTGATTGGAAAAGAGCTCTGGGACCTGCATTCTCCGTCTTCCCCTCCCAGACCATTTTCTGGTGCTGTGCTGTGAAGATGAAGGTACATGTCCGGCTCAGGAGAAAAGGCTGGAGAGAGAGAGATGACTTTTGCCTGTCTTGAATGTCTGCAGCCTGGGGAACTGGATAAAGTAATGCCTGGATCTGATCAGGCCATTGGCAGAGCAAAGTACTTACTCCTCATCGGCGACCGTTTCCCTTGGATATAGCAATCCCAAAATGAACAAGAACGAACAGTCAAAACATTCGAAGAAAATCTTTGTAAAATAAACAATGCAATGGAAATAGGTTGAGAAAGGAAGAACATAGGACCCTCAAATCCTGCAAATGGGTTTCTATTAGCAAGGGTACTCAGTAGCCTCCCTGGATCCGGAGGGAAGTATCTTAACATGCAAAGATTCCAGTGTCTTCCACCAGCAAGTGAGTGAATTACCCAATGGTAGCCGAGGACTGGGAGAGATAAGACATTGGCACAACAGAGAGATTGACCTACCAGAACTGGACTGTGCCTCTGCTCATTCACTCAACCAGAGGTGTTGGGGGAGTGCACACGTATTGTTCCTTCTGCTGTCTGATCGGAGATTTCAGTCAGTGTCCTCTGCTGCAGAATTGTGTAAATGAGCAGATTCATTAAGAGTGTGAAAGAGATCCTATTTCTTGCCTTGTGCCAGCACATGCACTTTCTCTCCTCTGCTCTTCCCTCGCTTTCCTTTCTCTCCCTGCTCTTCCCTCGCTTTCCTTTCTCTCCTCTGCTCTTCCCTCGCTTTCCTTTCTCTCCTCTGCTCTTCCCTCGCTTTCCTTTCTCTCCTCTGCTCTTCCCTCGCTTTCCTTTCTCTCCCTGCTCTTCCCTCGCTTTCCTTTCTCTCCTCTGCTCTTCCCTCGCTTTCCTTTCTCTCCTCTGCTCTTCCCTCGCTTTCCTTTCTCTCCCTGCTCTTCCCTCGCTTTCCTTTCTCTCCTCTGCTCTTCCCTCGCTTTCCTTTCTCTCCCTGCTTCTTATATCTTTAACATCTGCTTGTTTTCTCACCTATAGCAACATATTCAATTCTTTCGCATGTTCTGAATTATTTACTTATGTTCATTACAAATTTTCTTTCTTTTTATATATAATATATTAGCATTTTGCATCCTCTATCTGGCCTTCCAACATCTGTCCACCAAATAATGGACAAAACAAGTCTGAAATTGGCACAGTTCAGCCTGACCATTTTTGATGAGGAGGTTGCTGGGGCCACGCAGAGACTGGAGCTTCCTGTTGTATAGTGAGCAGAGGGACTGGCTATATAATGAGGGCCAGGATCAATTTCCCAACAGCACCCCCCATCCTTCCTCCCAGCTGCCCCCAAAAAACCCTTACATCTATTTTGCCATATTTCTAATCTACATTTTCAAGTGTGGAGCAAGAGTTCCCCCATTACACCTTCCACCTGTCCAAAGTAAAAGTGAAGCCCCATTTCTGATTTCTCTGCCCCTCCTCATATGCCTCAAAATATGGTATCAGGATTCTGGAACAAGCCTCGGTATATGGCCACTGACTAGGACCATCATTGCAATGACTAGATTAGGCATGTTGGGGTGAGGATATAAAATAGGGAAAAAATATTTGGATAGTAGGCAAAGGCTTATGGTACCAGATCCAACTCATTTTCCAACTGAACCAGAGGTATGAAGGAGCAGAAGGAAACTGCTGGACAAAAATAAGTGGGAAAAGCATGCGGAGCATTCCTCATGGAATTTCCAACTCCTCTGCCTCTGTGTGAGGGTCTGTCTGTCTGTTTCAACTCTGAGTGTATATACGAGGTGTGACAAAAAAGAAACGAGACTGTGGCAGCCATGCCCATGACTCAATGCCAATTAGCTTACCGCTTAAGTCACTGTGTTGTGAGGTAATAAGTAGTATGTTGCGTTAGATTTGTATGTGCGAATGAAAAAAATTGACTCTAAATAGTTGAACGTGGGAATTTAAGGTTCCGACTCAGTAACTTTAAACCAGATATTGAGAAACTGATATTGCTTCATCAAACCCATCTATCCCATTAAACATGTTCAATAGATAGAGTAAGTACACTATTTTATTAAAATTGTTTTTTTAAATGTTAATTGCTTTTGTGTTGTAAATTAAATACAATTCAGTTCCATCATTAATGTTATTAAACAATATTATTTGTTATTAATTAAATAAAAATGTTTATTGAAATTTCAAATGATTTGTTTTGAGGTGAGGGAGGGGGGCGCTGTAATACATTTATGGAACCAAGGGGGTGACGGGCCGAAAAAGTTTGGGAATCACTAATCTAGCCAGCTAAGCGTCTTTACAACTGGTTAGATCCTTTGAAAAATTCACCTCAAAACAGATAATGGCAGAATAGATTCAGTGGCCAGTTTAGTTTGCTGATTTATTCCCGTACACACAGCAAAGATATAGACTAGTTGCCTACTATAAAAGCTTAATTACTTGTAGGATATCGCTCCTTATCCAACTTCACTGTGGAGATTTCTATTCTTTCCAACCCAATGTAGAAAGAATGTTGGAAATTAAATTATATATAGGGGGGGTCACAAAAAAAATGCCTGTTTGTGGGCAAACGCATCAAAACTGAAAATGTGCTAGACTGGAGTGAAGGTTCCAGAGAAATAAAGGATCCAATGCATTTCTGTGGGAGAGTTTGTTCCAGCACCTGCAGCATAGAAACATTGATTCAAACTGTCTCTCCTCTCCCAATCACAGATATGAGGTACACACAGAGCTAACAGAGATACACCCTCACAATGCAAATACATACGCATGCACTTACAAATAACACCCAACCACACACATAGACATATACATAGACACACTTGCACAAAGATGCAGACATGCACGTATTTCCACACATACACATATATACATATAAACAAAACAGACATATATACACACAGAGCTGAAACAGACAGACCCTCACACAGAGGCAGAGGAGTTGGAAATTCCATGAGGAATTCTCCGCATGCTTTTCCCGCTTACTTTTGTCCAGCAGTTTTCTTCTGCTCCTTCATATCTCTGGTTCAATTGGAAAATGGGCTGGGATCTGGCACCACAAGCCTTTGCCTACTATCCAAATATTTTTTCTCTATTTTATATCCTCACCCCAACATGCCTAATCTAGTCATTGCAGTGACGGTCCTAGTTAGTGGCCATACACCGAGGCTCGTTCCAGAATCCTGAAATCATAGCCATGACTTCATCTATTACATGTCACCTTTAAGCTATTACATGATTTCCACCCTTCCCCCTATGAATGCTGTCTCTGTATCATCCTCTGCCCCAGCCAGCCCGGAGAGCGGAAAACCTGGCTCTGGGCTCAAACCAAGGATGTTCTGCATGGCGCTGAAGAACACTTGTCCCCTAAGCAACCGGCTGACCAATCAGTTTTTGTTTTACTCATAGGTTCTCTACCACCCTTAGTTACAAACACAATGGCTATTGCTATTTGTTTTCTCAGGGTTCAGTAATATGACTGCAGCTGTTACAAATCATGGGTGCCAGGATGTTTGTGAGGGGGAGCACATACGATCACCTCAAGAATCCTGAAGGGCCCTAGTAACTATCTGTCTCTTGGAGAATTAAATGTAAAATTCTAGTGGTTTGTTAATATCCCACATCAGATGAGTCCTGTCTAAATGACTGATCATTTGATTTAGTGTTCCTCAGTGCAAGCCCTTGGTTCATCCCAGCAGGCCTTGCCTGCTACTACTTCAGTAGCTGGGTTTGGTGAAATCATCTACTATGAGGCGTACTGCCCTCGACTGTTACGCACTAGCTCTGGGAGACTTGTCATATTTGCACTGAGACATTCCCCCTTTCCTTCTGGAAAGAATTATGGCTTTTTATGCTTTCCAACCCAATGGAAGTTGGACAGAATTATACAAAAGAGAGAGAGAATGTCTGTGTTGGGACAAAATAACTGTCTGAAAATTTGACAGGATAGGATGAAGTTTGGCACATGGGAGCAACTAGTAAAAAGACACCGGGCTAGATTGGACAGGATGTTCCATAGAAATAAGCCCCCTCCTCCCCAAAAAGGCCTAATGCATTTCTATGGGAGGAATTCCAGTTTCTGTAGTATAGAAACTTACATACAATGAAATGTGCAGTTAGGAAATTCCTCCTTTCAAACTGCCTCTCCCTGTTCTATACTCTCCCAATCCCCCCAAACTGCCCCACTCCAAAAATTATCCTTCCACAACTGTCCTACCTGCAAAATACTATACCCACAACTGCCCAACCCCACTGCAAACTACCCCATCCCCCAAAAACGACTTCTCCCACCACTGACCCACCATCCACAAACTGCCTCATCCCCTAAAACTTACACCATGTTACTGCTCCACTCCATCCCACCAAACTGCTCTGAGCCCCCAAACAACACACACAAACTAACTCCTACCCCCAATTTGCCCAACATAAAACATACGACACACTCACAAACACACATACACACATATTTTCATGCACAAGGATTAGAAATCATTCCTTAGCCTTGATGTGTTGCATTTTAAGTTATTCAGGTGTATATTTCATTTTCTTTGTTAATTGCACTGTGAGAGCTAGTGATAACCATATTGTTTTCTTATTGGTTGCTATGAATACTGCTGACTAATATGTGTTGCTATGGTCAGGGCTAGATTATGGCATTGAGCAAACTAGGAACATACATACTCGTATGGTCCAACCTTTAGAAAGGGCTTTGTCAGATGTGTTTAGGACTCAGGAGTTTGGGACTGATAACTATCTTTTTTCAAGATTCTTCCGATTTTTTTAAATCAATGCCTGGATGCTAGAAGAATGGCTAATATGTCTAGACATTTTTTAGAGTTGAAAATCTCTATCTGCAGTTCTCCAGTCCTCTAGGATTCAGCCAGTATGAAGCTTGTGGGAGTGGATCATTGGACTGCTGTTCTAGTCATGGAAAGGGAGGTGGTGCTCTGGCGGAAGTTCTCATCTGTACAAGTGAACTTTCTGGTTATGGTAGATGGAAAAGATTAACGCACCTTTCCCCTAAAAAAAGTCTCAGTGCATTTGTATGGGAAAACTCATTCCAAAAGCTGAAGCATACTGACACTGCTTTACAATTACATAGCAATCAAGGAATTGCCAGGGTTCTAGAATAATATTAATGGTGCTGCATTTTCCCAGTTAGGGTCCTTGTGTGAATTTTGGACATTAGTGCTGGCATGGTAGCTTTTGTTCTAGGTCCTGAGTGAATTTCTTGTAGAGTTTTATATAACGTCACAATGTGCCTGGTACTGAGAGGATTTATGTTGCTGAGATTGCTAGAATTGGATATTTTGTTTTGGTGCGGTAAGTTCTATGGGGAAGTGTCCTAGCTTTGCTATGCACCTATTGTTGGGGAAAGGACTGGTGGGTTCTATAGATGCAGAATATATGGACAATACCATATGGAGGAGCATGTGTGTATTGGGGGACTAAGGAGATGACTGTCTCAATGGGGGCTGAAGAGTGCAACCTCTTATACTCCCTCCCCCTTCCTCCCTGATGTGGCCTGCAGGCATTCAACCCTGTATTGCTGCCCTTACTGCAGTTAGTTATCGGGGGGGGGGGGGGGGTGGTGTGCAGGGCAGTGGATGGGGCAGGGGTAGAGCAGAGACAATGGAAGGTAGCGAGTTTCTCTTTCAAAATGTTGGGAACCCTATATCTCTGTCATCCTACAACATAAATAGATAGTATTCCTCTTGCTCACCTTTCTTCTAGGGTAGAGGTAGGCCAAACTACGGCGCAGCCTACTGCAGCATCATCATTTGCACCAGCCAGTAAGAAGAGGAGGTGACGTCTGTGTACGTGTTAGCTATGCTGCAGGTCAGGTGGGGTTGTAAGTCCACTCAGCAGGGGGGCCCTGTTCCTGCTGCCTTCCTTGACAGTGGTGCATGTCTTAAGCATGATCCCCAGTGTGGCTCTCATTAAATACTTCTGGTGTATGGTATTTAAGGCTTGTGGTGCAAACCCTGTACCATTTGTAGTCCTTCTCTGAATGTCAATATCCTTTTGAACCCCTTCAAAAATTCTCTAAGAAAATAAAACATGAAACTGAAACCAGAATAATTTTCTTTAAATTTTAATGTCAGACTATTTGCGGCGAGGAAAAACTTCCTCCTGTAGCAAAGCGTCCTTTTTATTCTTTTTAATGTGAACCCATTACACTCAGCTCACAAGCCATCTCTTACTTTAATCAAGGAAACATGGCATGCCTGCCAGTCCCTCAGATAAACAAAGTGGTGGTGAAGAGTAAACTTGCAACTGACTGAGAAAACGCCAGCTTAGCTTTCTGTCGCGGTCCTGTCCATCCACATGAGAAAGTTAGTGGTTGCAGCTTTTCATCATCAGCATCATCTTCCAGAATGCCAAACAGCTCAATTCCGCCGTTGCCATTGAAAGATCGTATCGCAAACAGCTCAGTTCCGCCGTTGCTGTTAAAAGGTCAAATCACTACATAGCGCCATGTTTCAGGCCAACAATACTCATTCGGCCCTTCTTCAGGCTAGACTGAATGCTGTTGCAAAACGGCTTGACCTTTATTAAAGGGAAAAAGGAAATGATGTCAAAAGACCCCAAATTGAATGTTGGTTTTCACCTCTTTAGTGGTTTTTTGGTTGACTATCCTTTTGAAGGCACAGTGTCCAGAATAGGCACAATATGCTAGGTGAGGCCTTGCCAATGACCTGCACAGAGGCATCAAAAATGCAATGTGTGCCTTCGAGTCAGTCCTGACTCCTGGCGACCCAGAAGCTCCTGGGTTTTCTTGGCAGTGTCACCGGAAGTAGATTGCCAGGCCTTTCTTCCGAGGCAATGGAGGGTTAAGTGACTTGCCCAAGGCCACAAGGAGTGCTAGTGGGAATCGAACCCTGGTTGCTTGGTTACCAAGCCAATGTTCTAACCACTAGGCTACTCCTCCACTCACCATCTCCCTTTTCCTACTGGTTATTCCTCTCCCCGTGCACCCCAGCAGCCCCCTGGCTCTGGCCACTGCTTTATGATATATTTTTCTGTTTTGTATATGGATAAAACTTCTGTAAAAGAGTACTGGAACTGAGGTCCTGTGAGCCTCTGCCCACACTTGGCACTGGGTCCAAGGCATAATGCGTAAGGTGACCCTACAGAACCACCAGTTCACTGACAGCATAACATGCCAAGGAGTGGGTGAGCCAAGCTTGCCATTTGCACCTCTAGTGATGTTTGTTATGCCAGGCCTGCAGCCAAAGCCGTTGCTTTTTACTTAATTGGAGAAAAAGCTCATTTGAATCCTTTGTAAATTCTTCTGGAAAATCAATGCAGCCAAGCCTCTGCAATGGGGTTTTAGTTAGGAGCCTTTGTTAACTGCAGCTTTGAAGTATAAATTAAAAGTAGGCTTAGCCACAGCCAACAAACAGCTTTACTGAGCACAGGTGAATGTTTACCTGGCCAAGAAAAGAGGCTGCCACCTTTTTATCTCTTTTCTAGTCTCCCCCCCTCCCCCTCCCAACCACCAGTCAGGTTTTGCTTGCATACAAATTAAAACGTCAAAGAAAATCACTTTTGGGGTAAAGCCAGGAGGAAACAACTTTACAAATTAGTCAGCCAGATATTGTTCACTCAAGAAGCAGTTTTTTTAAATGCCTTTGAACTAGAAAAGAAATTGGAATGGTACTGACAGAGGAGGATGGGGAAAGGAGAAGCAGTCAGGAGGATGTAGTACTTAAAGCATTAGCTTGAATGAGCTTTCATTGTATCTGCTTCCTTAGGGCTTGGAAATATTACTTCCTCCTGTGTGGTCTTATTTCTTTGACATACACCATGCAACTCCTCTCATAGTGCTGCATCTGTAGCTGGAAGGAGAGAAGTTCAGAGGACCTGCACTGGCTACCAATGACCTCCAAAGCCATCAACAAAATATCCTCTACCTCCTTGACGGACCTTCTCCACCCTACTCCTGCAAACAGAGCAAGAAGGACCTTCGCCACCAACACACTAATAACCCCCAGTGAAATAACAAAATGCACTCAGGCAACAAAGAACAGAGCCTTTATGTTCTACGCACCCACTTGCTGGAACGAGCTCCCAACTACCATCTGAGTGATCACTGACCTTGCCCAATTCAGAAAGGCACTAAAGAACCACCTTTTGCTCCTACACTACTCACAGGCCAACAACGCAACCTCACCCACCATAACCCCAACCAGCTAATTGTAAATAACAGATAACCCTGTAAATAAATTACATCCCTGTACATAGTTCTTAGGGTAGGCCATGTCGCTGCAACTGCGCAGTGACATCCTGCTTAGACTGTATATAGTTACCCCAGTTCTAAATCCAAGTTGCATTACCCGTTCAGTATAAGTGCAAAGCAGGCTCTCCCTGCTCTGTACAAAATGTTATCTGTAAACCGCACTGATTTTAAAGAGAGCAGTATATAAAAGCATTAAATAAATAAAAATAAAATTATAATGGTAGGAGGAGACCTCCCTTGGAAGGAAAGCTTAATGGTATAAATACCAAGCCCAAAGACGGTTTTCTGATTTTGGTTATCTTACTCATTGTATGAGGGAAGGAATAGCCTGGTGGTTAGAGCACTGGCTTGGTAACCAGGAGACCAGGGTTCACGTCCCACTAGCACTTCTTCTGTCCTTGGGCAAGATGCTTAACCCTCCATTGCCTTGGAAGAAAAGCCTGGCAAACTACATCTGGTCACACTGCCAAGAAAACCAAGGAGCTGCTGGGTTACCAGGAGTCAGCCTTGACTCAAAGGCTTACATGTGAGTAATCACTGAATATTACAGAAGGCATAGGAGTCTTTGCCTGAGTAAGCCATTGGATGAGGACACTTGTGGTGGCAGGGTTCCTTAGGCCACTGCATTGCTCTAATTCTACATTTATTACCTCAGCCAACAACACTATACTAGGAGTGTTGTTAGTGGCCAGAGGAAGCCTGTGACTTAGAGAGAGGAGACATGATGTGTCTGCTGATTCTGAAAGTGAAGACGTAGATGCACTGAATATCTTCAGGAGCTGAGACAGAGGGCCAGGGTTCAGCAGAAGTGAAAGCCTATAGTTTTACCTGCATCCAGCAATCTGACCAGAGAAGGATCCAGAAGAGCTCATGCTCGTGGCTTAAATGCAAAGGAGAAGAGATAAAAGGGAAAGTACTGGCTAGCCTCAGCTTAAGGGGAAACTATCAGTGCAATGAGACGAGAAGGTTTCCTATGTCTGAGGGTAGAAGGGAAAGAACAAGGTGGACTATACTTTTTACATTTTTCATATTCCACAGTTTTACTGATTTTTGCATGCTGTTTCTGCCTACTGAAGACTTTTAGTAAACTTTATTGGTTCAGAACAAAATCTGGACTATGTTTGTTAGAGGTGGAGTAAGGGCATAGTGAGTGATCCCTGGGAACAATGGCCTCCTAACCCTAACTGGTATTATCCCAGAAACCTGTGACCCAAGGGTGGTAGACTCCCAACAGAGCAGTGCAGCCGCTCCTGAGGAATTTGCCCTGCGTCTCCACAGAGAGGTCAGTGCTCATTCCCTAGAGAAAAGTCATGTCTGGAGACTACACCAGGAATAACTTACTGTCAGAGGGAGAAGAAGCCCATACCCTGACAGAATTAAACATGCGAGGGACAGATGCAGAGAACAGGTTGAGAGGATGAGTTAAAGATGTGGAGGGTGGACTGATGGCACTGGACTGGCACTGCACAGCTGGGAGGGGTATAATTGTGTTGGAGAGGGCTGGAAGCTCAGTTGTATGAGGATACCTCTGGAAATCAAAGCTTTGTATGGGAAACCCCCTCTTCAAAACCTGGAGATATTTCAGCAGCAACAGAAAGGGCTCCAGTAAGTAATTTAGGAGAATTTAAACCATGCCCTATATCCTTTTGCAAGGTGATTTTGTAAAGGGTTTTCTGCATTTCTGCAGGGCCCGAAAGATCCCAGATGGCAGGTTGTCATGGTGCCTAGCACCTGGGATTTCACACTTCTGAAGATTTTGGTGTGCGTTGGTGCTGCAATAAAAATGTCATACTGCTAGCTTCCCCACTGCAGTTGGAGCCACGCAGAGGAGGAGGTTCAAGCTAATCTCATGGTTTCAAGTTTCTCTCCTCCTCAAGCTGCCAGTTCCTACCAGTCTGTGTGGGTCTCTCTCTCCTTCCAGCCAGTCCCCATCAGAAGTATCTCTCCCTCTCTACACCTATTGATGCTGCGTTGTTGTTCCTAGGCCCTTCAGGCTGCTACTGGCCCTGCCACTCTTGTTTCCAGGCTCCACAGCTGCCTCCATTCACTTCCCCACCACCTCCGCTGCTGGCCCTACCCCCACAACCACTTCTGCTTCTGGCCTGCGCAGAAACCTCTGATCTCATCTCCACAACTACTGCTGCTTCTAGCCCCTGCGGCTGCTGATGCTGCTATGGCCATCTCCGCAGCCACTGCTGATCCCACCTCTACAGCAGCTTCTGTATTCTGCATGCACAGATTATAGCAACAGTGACACCTACTGACTGGAATTAACATGCATGATTGCAGGGCTCCAGAAGGAGCCCTGTTATACAGCCCTTGGCCCGTAATGACTATATGACTAGACCAGGGGTTCTCAACCCAGTCCTCAGGACACACCTAGCCAGCCAGTCAAGTTTTCAGAATAATCACAAATGAATATGCATGAGTGAGATTTGTGTGCACTGCCATTGTTGCATGCAAATCTCTCTCATGCATATTCATTATGGTTATCCTGAAATTCTGACTGGCTAGGTGTGTCCTGAGGACTAGGTTGGGAATCCCTGTATTATGCCAAACTAAATTGGGGGTGGACTATAAAATAAGTTCCTGTTTCCATGACTTACAACTTGCTATTCTGATTCACAAGGGTGTTGCCACTGAAGTCTATCCCTCATCATTGTTTACCTACTTTTCCAATTAAAGAGTTCAAAGTATGTTAGAATGAGTTATAGTTTACACCAAGGTAAGTAAGGAAGGTCTAAAAAAACCCCACTCAGATATAGTTTTAAAGCGACTTGGAGTTCAGCTGCATACCAAACAATTTTATTGACCTGGTAGGGAGAGTGCAACATGAATAATAAGCCATATTTCATTTTCTAATCTGAATGCCACTTCCAAGATCCATGTTATTAGTGGATTTCTGAACACCAACAGGGTTGGAGTTGGTCTGATATTCAGTGATAGTGAGTTCATTAGACAAAGTGATCCCAAGAAGATTCTCTCCGATACTTGTGAGGTGCAGGTCTTTGCAATTAGCGTGATTAGCCAGGCTTGTGGCCAACAACACAGAGGAAGAAGGCATATATGGTGTGACATGATAGCTGAGGTAGAGTGGTGAGCAAATTTTCAGAGCCTTGCATGGCGACTACAAGCATTCTGAACTTAGCATGAAAATGACTGGAGCACATGCAAAGATTTTAAGAAGAGAGTGACCTTTCTGACGTTTTTTGCACACAGCAGCATTTGAACTGCTGAGTTTTGAATGACTTGTATGTGTTGGTTAAGGATTTTTTTTTTTTTTGGGGCGTTCCAGAGTAAAGTGAGTTGCAGTAATATAGACAGAAACTATAAACATAATTTGTCAATTTAGTTTGGGTGGGCAAAGGATAGAGATGCCATTGGTGAAGGGGAATCGGAGCAATTCAGTATTCCCCATGCTCTCCTAAATTATGCTTATGGTGGGAAATTAAATCACATAGGCTTAGATGACTGTAGCAAAGGCTGGGCTGTCAGAGAGGCTGGAGGTGTTGCAGTAAGTGTAGTTGAAATAATTTGGCTTTTTGCTACTGCTGGGACCCAAGCTTTCATGGCAAACATAGTCTAGTATGACTTTCAGTCCATGAATTTTTTTCACTGAAAGGCAGAGTTGTCCCTTTGAAGATTGCTTTGGAGCTTAAATGGCTGGGATCTTTAAGTTAGGCACCTGAGATGCCTGTGTTGATCCTTCATTCATCCACCTTTTACTCCCATTTACCTCTATCGTTCATCCATCCTTCTTACTTGGAGATGAATCCCAAAGTTAGTTGTTGAGTGGTTAATAGGATGTAGCTGTCTTTGTACAAACTAACCTGGGGCAGCTTAATGTTACACCAACTTTGAGTCTTTCCTCCATCCCCACCTCACTTGGTCTCATCTCCATCCTTGGTTGGATGGTTGGCCACACATACTCCAGCACAACCTATCTCCCCACCTTACAGAACCTCCTGCTATTGCCAAGTTTGCCCCCTCTTTTCCTGTCTCTGGACCCCCTTCCTCGTTTCCAGTGGGGTGTTTGAACATTCTCCACTGAAGGTGCCATCTATCGATGCCGCCATCCTCACAGTACCAACAGCACTTCCTGGCAGCTTTACGCCTACAGTTCACATGATTTTTTTCTTAACAACTGATTTAGGTACCCACCCCTTCCATGCTGCAATGAAGAACAAGTTTGCAAATAATTCTGAATACTTGAATAGAAAAGAATGTATATATAACTGCAACCAAAGCTGATAAGGGATGGATGGATGGGCAATGTTGTTCACCAGGTGACGAGTGAGGTGAGTGAGGGCTCTCCCAGGATATTTCTTTGCCTTGCCCATGGGACCTCCCCCTTCCTGCTTTGTCACCTTGTCTGCAACCACATGGCCAGTTGCATTCTTCACAATTCCTATCCCTCCTGTCCTGACAGGCTCCTTTAAAGTCCTGATCCTTCCTCTGAACACACCTCTTTTGTGCCCCTTTTCTTCTTCTGATGGCATCTGTGGCTCATGGAGGCCATGTTAAATCTATCGGGTAAACTGCCTAGCTTCTCTTTTGCATATTTATAGTAGTTTGTAGTTTTAACTTTTGGTTTGATTTAATTTGGCACAATCAGCTGGAAATCTTCAGTTATTCAATTAGGTTGCAATCACTGTGTTAGGGTTGGGGCCAAGAGGGACTGATATCTTCAGCATATAAATATTAAGTGTTGCCTTCTGTGGGACTGTGTAGATACTGAATAATATAGACATTGAATAGATTCCCATGGAACAAACAGTATTCAGTGAGGTACTATTGTGGATCAGGAACTGGTTAAAAGTTAGAAAGCAGAGGGTAGGGCTAAATGGCCAATTTTCCCAATGGAGAAAGGTGAATAGTGGAGTACCGCAGGGATCTGTGCTAGGTCTGCTGCTTTTTGACATATTCATCAATGACCTGGAAATGGGAATAAAGAGTGAGGTTATCAAATTTGCAGATGACACAAAACTATTTAAAGTTGTTAAAACCCATGAGGATTGTGGAAAATTGCAAGAGGATCTTGATAAACTGGAAGACTAGGCATCCAAATGGCAGGTGAAATTTAAGGTAGACAAGTGCAAAGTTATGCACCTAGGAAAGAACAACCCAAACTATAGTTACACGATGCAAGGTTCTAAATTAGGAACCACCGCCCAGGAAAAAGATTTAGGCGTCATCGTGGATAACATGTTAGAACCCTCCACCCAATGTGCAGCAGTGGCCAAGAGAGCAAATAGAATGCTAGGTATCATAAGGAAAGGAATGAAAAAAGAAAACAAAGGATATTATAATGGCTCTGTATCATTCCATGGTGCGACCGCACCTTGAATATTGTGTGCAATTCTGGTTGCCGTGTCTTAAAAAGGATATAGCATTCTTAGAAAAGGTACAGAGAAGAGCCACCAAAATGGTAAAGGGGATGGAAGGATACCCCTATGAAGAGAGGCTAAAATGGTTAGGGCTCTTTAACCTGGAAAAGAGACGGCTGAGGGGAGATATGATAGAAGTCTATAAATTAATGAACGGAGTGGAACGGGTAAACGTAGATCGATTGTTTACGTCATCAGAATATAGAAAGACTAGGGGACATGCAATGAAGCTACAGGGTAAACTATTTAAGACTAATAAGAGAAAATATTTTTTCACTCAACGTGTAATCAAACTCTGGAGTTTGTTACTGGAGGATGTAGTAAAGGCTGTTAGTGTAGTTGGGTTTACAAAAGGTTTGGACAAGTTCCTGGAGGAAAGGTCCATAAACCATTATTAAAAGAGACCTGGGATATCACTGCTTGACCCAGTACAAGCATTGTGGAACCTGTGTCTTTTGGGGAAACTGCTAGGTACGTATGACTTAGATTGGCCACTTTTGGAAACAGGACACTGGGCTTGATGGATCTTGGTCTGACCCAGTATGGCATATCTTATGTTCTTACTCTACAATGAGGGGATGTCATGGAAATATAGAACATGATGGCAGGAAATGACCATATGGTCTGTCCAGGCTGCCCATTCATGCCAAATGCCCAGTCTTTACAATCCCTTCTCCTTCAGAGATCCTCTGTGCTTGTTCCATTCTTTCTTGAATTCAGAGACCATCCTTGTCTCTACTATCCACTACCCTTTCTATAATGGCATTTTTCCTTATATTGCTCCTGAGTCTGCCCCCTTCACCCTCCTTCTATGACCCCTTGCTTCAGAGCTTCCTTTCAACTGAAAAAGGCCCGCCTCCTGTACATTTTTACCCTAAAGGATAAAAATGGGTAAAAATGTCTTCATCATATTTCCTATATCGTGCTTCTCCTTGATGGATGTACATGTTTATTTCTTTAATCTGTCATTAGCTGCCCTTTGGGCCAACTGTGTCAAGTTTACATCCTTTTGAAGATGTCCACAGTACTCTGAAAAGACTCTGAAAAGATCTCATCAGAGACTTTTACAGAGGCAGTATATTTTCCTTTTCCTGCTGGCCATTCCTCCCCCTTATGCACCCAAGCATCCTTCTGGCTTTTGCCATTTTCTTACCTATTTTGTCATCTTTAAGATCATCAAATATGTTCTCCTCCAGGTCCTGCTCTTTATGTACAGAACTTCATTCACCCCCCCCCCCCCCCTATATTGTACTGTTGCCTTGGATTTTTGCAGCCAAAATGAATAGCCCTGCATTTCTTAGAATGAAATCTTAGCTGCCAAATTCTCGACTATTTCTCAAGCCTGGTTAGATCTCTCCTTATGCTTTCCACACCTTCAAAGATATCTACCATGTTGCAAATTTTGTTATCATCCACAAAAGGGCTGTCGGGAAAGATTTGCCTTTTTGCGATATTACTAATGAATATACTGAAACAGCCAGACCAAGGACTGATCCCTGTGCCACAGCCCTGATAATGCCATTACCCTCAGAGTGAACTCCATTTACCACTACCCTCTATTGTCTTCTACTTGATTAGTTTCTAATCTGTTCTGTCACTTTAATGCTTATACCCAAGGGTACTCCTGTAGCCAGCTTATTGTTGCAGCCTGCTAACCCATGGCTTTGTGGGTACAAAGAAGACAGGATACATTGGTTGAGAAGAGAACTATTTTGTTGTGATACCACAAGATTCATCTGCAGCACAAAAATAGTAGAAAAGAGGCCATGGGAAATTCTTCTCGCAAGGCTTTGCATTCTCCTGGAGTCTGAGCTCCATGTGAATTGCATAGTGGGTTTCTTTTTAAAATAACAATCTTTATGTATGAAAGTTGAGGATTACAAACACAGAAAACCAGAGATCGTGTCAAATTCTCATATACTTAAAACCAATATCCAATATCTGCCTTTCCTCCCAATCCCCCCCTCCAATACCCAACAGTTACAGTTACAATTACAACAGGGGTCAGATGCCTTATAGAGCAATCAAGAAACTCAAAGACTATCAAAACAATTATCTGAGGCACCAACAGTAAACCGCAGCAGGATTCTAACATGTGATAGTATAAGTACATCAGACAGGACCTAGACATGGGGTGCCTAAGAAGACCAGGTTACATATGGTGCCCATAGAGTGTTATGCTCTTCAAGACAGCCTCGAAGTAGATAGGCTAGGTGGTACACAGACTTCAGGTCATCGGTCCGCAAACTCAAAGATGAGACTGTGGGCTCCTCAGCACTTTTCCAGCAACACACAATCACCATACGGGCACTCAGTAGTAGTAGCTCTGTCAATCTTCTCTACTTTGAGGGGATCCCTAGATCAGCATCCAGAAAACCCAGTCAACAGCTAATGGGGGTGGCCAATGATGGTACCAATCAAAGAGAGTACAGCCTCCCAGAACCGTCAGATCCTGGGGCATTCCCACCACATATGGATAAAGGTACCCTCCTGCCCACACCTTCTCCAGCAGTCATTCCCAGAACCTGAACCAAAGTATTGTAACCTTACAGGTGTAAAGTAGGCTTGCATTAAGACCTGATACTGGGTTTGCCTACAATAAATGTTGCGGACAGACTGATACCCTCTTATATGGATAATGCCACAACAGGGTTTAAAGTCACACCCAGCAGCTGATGCCAGGAGCAGTAGTGCCGATCGTCTTTAAGGCTATAAAGATCTATTAGTGCATTATACAGCTGGGAAAGCAGTCCTTTCCAATACACCACCTTGTAGAAGAGTATCTACTCTATTGCAATAGGTTACTGAGTTAAGTGGCTCCAGTGATCCAGACACATAATAAAGTATCGTAACTGGAAATATTGATAAAAGGGCACAGATAACCCCCCCCCCTCCTTCTCAGTTATCTGTGCAAGACTCATACAGGTGCCATTCTCAATGAAGTTAGCAAAACAATACATCCCGTTAACTTGCCATTCCTGGTGCAAGCTAGCAAAGGATGGAATAATGAAGGGGGGAAAATCCACGATTTAGGATTTTGGACCAAGAAAAAGCAAAGACCAGCCTTCTGGTAGACCTGTGTCCACGCTAACAGGAGTGGAGCCACCAAAAGATGATGAGCCACATTGCCAGCCTCCTTCAGGACATCCTCAAACGAGAGTATGGGGCCAGTCAAAGGCATTCCATACATACCCAATGGACATCCAGCGGATGAACCTAATGATACCGGAGTCCCGGCAGAATAGCAGCTTTATAATATAAGGATAGATTTGGGTAACTCATCCCTCCATCATCGATAGGGGCAACCATGTGCCTCCAATTGATACGTGATTTGTGGCTGCCCCAGACAAAGCAACTAAACCGATCCTCAAGTTTGCGAAAGAACCTTGCCAGGAGCCTACTAGGTAGTTGGGAGAAAAGGTAAAGCAACTTTGGAACCATTGTCATCTTCAAAGCAGCAATTCAACTCATCCAGCCCAATGTGAGATCTGCCCATCAAGCTAACTCCTTGGTGATACTTGCCACCAATGGGGTATACTTAAGTTTAAACATGTTAGTAGTGTTGGAAAAGATTTGCACACCAAGATATTTAATTGGCGTAGATGCTATTTTAACCGGACAATCCTGAGGGAACATCCCACAGGTCGGTCTTAACGGCAAGACCTTAGTTTTAACAAAATTAACCTTAAAGCCCGAGATCTATACAAAATCATAAAGCTCAAAGCAAGCCCAGAAGGGACAGGACTGGCTTCTCCAAACCCCCCCCCCCCAGGGTATCATCAGCATAGAGTGATACCTGATGCAACACTCCCCCAACTACAATGGGATGTATGTCTAGGGCCACCTGTAGTAATGAGGTGAGGGGCTCAATCACCATAGCGAAAAGTAAATGAGAGAGGGAGCACCATTGTCTCGTTCCTTTGTTCAACCGAAACTTTTCAGAGTGGATCCCATTCATTGCAATTGAGGCAGTAGGCTCTGCGTACAGGACCTGAACCCAACCAACAAAGTGCTCCCGTAAGCCAAATGGTGCCATGACCGTAAATAGGTACTCCCATTCGAACTGATCAAAGGTCTTTTTGGCATCCAACGATACACACCACGCTTCTTTCCTATCCCTCGCAGTACTCATCACAACATTCAGTAACCTACGGATATCATCATAAATTTGCCTCCTACGTATAAACCCAGTCTGATCTGGATGGATCAGAGTGGACGTTATGCCATCCAGTTACTAGCATTTTAGCAAAGATGCTAACATTGCTATTAAGAAGTGATATCGGACGATAGCTCCCAAACTCTGACGGGATCCGACCCTCTTTGAGAATCAGGGTTATCTCTGCTTCATACATACTCTGTGGAAGGTGGACCCGCAGCAACACCTCATCGAAAACATTTTGCAAAGTATGGGCTAAAGTTTCAGGAATCCCTTTATTCCACTCTATGGGGAAACCGTCCAGGCCCATAGCCTTGCCCAAAGCAAATGTACAAATTGCCAACTCTGTTTAAGGGATAGAAATTTCTCCATCCAGAAACTCTTGCTGTGTCACAGAAAGGGATGGTAATAGGATATTCTTCATAAAGGAGAACAAGGGAAGAGGTACACTCCAGAGGAGTATAAGGAGTAGAATGTTTTAAAAGCCCAAGCGATCCCTGCCAGGTCTCTCTGCAGCTGTCTAGTCTGGTCATACACCTCCCCTATCAGATGGTTTGCTCGCTGCTTACGTAGCTGCCAGATCAGCAGCTTGCCGGCCATCCTCCCCTCCCCCATGCTCCAAAAAATCACGGTGGGTTAGTAGGTCGCAGCAGAAATTCAATGCGCTCCATTTCGATACTTTCTATTTGCTGTCATACCCCTGCCAACCTCTGATATACCTTCTTGCAGCCGGAGCAAGCTCAGCCTCCTTCTTCCTTTTTTGTTGCTAGCTGTAAGAGCCTACTATGCATATATGCCTTACCAGTCTCCCATAACACATTCACTAAGACATCCTCTGTGTCACTGAGGCACAGATAGTCTGCCCACCAATCTCTCATAAGATTCTGTACCTTGCTGTCTTGGAGAAGGCGCATATTAGCCCTTCAGATCCGGGCTTCCCCCTCCCCAAACGACGACCAGTGTCAAACCATAAACATACCATCGCATGATCACTAACCAGAGGAATCAAGATTTGGCAATCCTTCCCGCGTGGGAGCTTGGATTCCACCCCACAGAACATATCCAATTGCGGGTACCCATGCATTTTAGCAGAACAGTGAGTATAGTCCCACTCCCTGGGATCGAGGGCCCTCCAAATGTCTACCCATCCCATCGTCCGCAGTGCTTCCGAAGAGACCCCCCCTCTGGTAGTGCCCGGGCAGCTGGACCAGAACGATTGATAGTACTAAGAGTGCAGTTTAGGTCACATCCCTCCCACACAAAACCCCTTGCTTTTAAAGCAAAGGTGGAGAACAACTGCTGGAATAAGGTCCCTTTGGGTCCGTTAAGAGCATGCAGGTTCAACATGGAAAGGTCTTGCTGTTCAATACGCCCCACCACCCATACAACCTGACTCTGGGAGTCGCCCCCAGACTCAGTTACCATGAAGAGGGTATGCTTATTTACCAGTATGTCCACCCCTCTCTTCTTAGAGTTACAGGAGGAGTAATAGACCTGCTCCCACTGCCCACCATGTAACTTCTCCATCTCTAAGGAGGTCAGACGCACCTCTGGCAAAAGTACGATATCAATACATTCTCTTTGTAGGTATGCAAGAACCCACTTCCGCTTAGCAGGATGGTTCAGCCCTCCCCACCCCATTTAATGTTTCAATTTTAAGAGACATACCAAAGGCAGAATATGCAACAGGAGCAGAACCATCAGGATAAAAATATAGACAAAGCAGAGATAAATGAGTACCCAGACCACACCAACTATACCTCGCTTCCCCCACCACTCATGCCTTCCCAAACCATCAACACCACTCATATATCAAGTCACCTCATCACACATTGTGGCACTCTTCCACACCACCTTTCCCCCCCCCCCTCCATCTTCAATATCCCTCCAACCCATCCTTACACTAATCCCTATACCACCATACCCAGCACCCCTCACCCCCAAACAAACCCTCATTTTCAACCAACCACATTAACAATCCTCTTTTCAAATAAAGATGAGAAAAAAAATGTAGGCTTCAAATAGGTTTAGGCCTCTCTGCAGTGTGAGCATCAAGGGCACTCCCGACTTCGTGCTCTCTTGAAGGTGCCCTAGAACCAAGGATACCTGCCCCGCAGTATATGGGTCCTCAAATGAAGGTGAGTAGGCCAGCAGTACTGCTCCCTTGGTGCTTGCTTTAGCAGCCAGAGATAGCACAATACACTATACGGAGCAGTAGAGGCAAGCTGTCTAAAGGGTACTCTGGTGCCACCCCAGGCAAATGCAGCATCACATCTGTTCCACAGAAATGTTCCAGGTGGCTCTTAGGATTCGTCTCTGCTAATCAAAGGCTCTCTGGAAGCTGCAAGAGTAGGAGACCAAGTACCTCCCTGCTGTAGAGGGTCCATAAACAAAAACATTTGGTTCAAGCAATAAGGACTAAAGGCAAGGAGCTAGGCATATGGGTCAAACTTGATCAATACAGCAAGAAGGGTGGTAGATAGCCCCCTCTCAGTCTCCTGGTGCAGTAGCTGGGTCCCATTGCACATCAATCTTTTCAGTATGCTCCATCTCCACTGCGTTCCAATCCGTCACCATCGTCGGAGGTGCAAATTGTAAACCATAAGGTGTACTGGAGCAGGACACTGGCAATGAAGGAGAAGTCTCTGTGCATGGAGAACTCTTCCAGGACCCTGACATAGACTGTGTTGTCCCAGGTGAGAACCAGATGACATGAACTATATTGTTTTATCACTTCATTGTGCTATATTGTGTGTTAAAATTTTGATCATTGTAATCTGCCTTGAACCTGTGACTGGTTAAATGGACAAAAAGTCTCTAAATTACATTAAAAAACCCCCAGATTTTGAAGTATCTGTATGCAGATGTTAGAAGCCTAAAAAAATAAGATGGATGAGTTAGAATATATATGAAGAGGTAGATATAATAGGTATGTCAGAGATCTGGTGGAAGGAGGATAACCAGTGGACACTGATACCAGGGTACAAATTATATTACAGTAATAGAGCAGATCAAATTAATTGGGAGATGGTAATATATGTTAAAGGGAGCATTGAATAAAACAGAATGAAGTTCTGCAGGAAATAGAATGCACCACAAAATCTTTATGGGTAGACATTCTATGTGCAGAGGGAAAGAGAATAGTGGTGGAGGCATACTATTGTCCACCTGGCCAGAATAAACAAACAGATGATGACATGTTTATGGAAGCCTACAAATTTGGTGACTCAGTAATAACAGGCGATTTCAATTACCCCAATACTGATTGAATGAATGTCACGTCAGGACATGCTAGGGAGGTAAAATTCATAGATGAAATAAATGACTGTTTCATGAAGCACCTGGTTCAGGAAATGACAAGAGGGGGAACTATTTTAGATCAAGTAGAACAGGATTTGGTGTGAGAAGTAGCGGCGTTGGGGCAACTTGGTACATCAAATGATGTAATTTGACTTAATAACTGTAAGGAGGACATTAAAGAAATTTATTGCACTAGTATTTATTTTTCAAAATGGAGACTATAATAAAATGAGGAAAATGGTAAGAAAAAACTAAAATGAGCAGCAGCAAAGGTGAAGCATTTACATCAGGCATGGATGTTGAAAATACCATCTTGGAAGTCCAGACCACAGGTATGCCACATATTCGAAAGGTTGAAGGAAGACCAAACGACAGCCAGCATGGTTAAGGGGTGAGATCAAGGCTGTTATTGCCAAAAGAACATTTTTCAAAAAAATGGAGAAAGGATCTTGATAAAAAACAAGAAACAGCATAAATACTAGTGAGTTTGATGCAAAGTATTGATAAGAAGGCAAAAAGAGAATTTGAAAAGAAGTCTGCTATAGAGGCAGAAACTCATAGGAAATGGTTTTTATATATATTCAAAGGAAGAAGCCTGTGAGGGAGACAATTGAACCATTAGAAGATCATGGGGTGAAAAGGGCACACAAGGAGTGCAAGGCCATAGTGGAGACATGGGAAGGCACATTTAGAAAGACTGTTTAGGTGTTCCCTGGGGCAAATGTCAAAATGTCTGAAATCCATGGGAAAAGCAGCAGAGAAGGTGGGCAGATGTAAATGAATTCCAAAATCGACTTATCACTACCCCAAAACATGTACGCTTCTGCAGACATAGAAAGAAAACGGGGATGTGCAGAGAGGGTTTATTTTAGAACTGTGCACAAGTGAAATATGGTAGCATAGATGTGTCTGCGATGGCATTTAAGAACACTCATGTGTACATATCCCAGCCTGCCATTCTAGAAACGGAGAAAGGCAGCACTAACGCAGCATTAAAGAGGTTTTAATTTTCACCTGCTATTCTAGGAGAAGGAAAATTTATTGTGGCTACAAGAGGGAATGCCCCTGTTATCCTTAGTGTTAACAGCTGGCCAAATTTCTGTTCATGCCTTGGAGCATGTCTGCTGGCAATTTTAAGTATGTGGCACCGTTCTGGAATCAGAAATCATATCAGTCTTTCTATGGCCACCCTGGACATGCCTCTGTCACACTCCTGTATGAAATAGATTTGATCGTGCCAGACACATGTAAATTCAGTCCTTTATAAAATGGCTCTTGGGGTATTTTCAGACATAACAATCATGAATAGAACTTCTAAAATGGATTACCTCCAAAATTTAAAATTTTGCTCGACTCCTTATTGAGGAAGATGTAAGGGAACTACCTGTGCCCAAAAAGTTATTTAATGGTGAGGATTCGGAGAAACTGAAGTAAATCGCGGTGAACCTGGAAAATATAGTAGGCCGAATCAACAAACTAAAAAGCAGCAAATCACCCAGGCTAAATAGTATACATCGCGGAGTGCCGAAAGAACTAAAAAAACTGAATTGCAGATCTACTCTTAGCAATCTGTAACCAGAATCTTCCTACTTCTAGACAACATTGCAGCTGGGATGCAGGGGGATCATAAATGTTTGGTACGCTTCTGATGTTTTCATTTAACCATTATTGTGACATAATGTGCACCTCAGCTCTGTCATGTGATTCCCAGACAGAACTGCACTGTATTTAAGCTGTAATAGATTTCTCCAAAGAAGTCACTGTGCATTCTATAATATAGGTCACAAGGTGTTCAGTGGGAATCAAACCCTTGATTTGCTGGGTACTAGGCAGTTGCTCTAACCACTAAGCTACTCCTCCACACAGTTTTAGTTTGTTTTATGTATATTGCACATTTTTTATGGATGTATGAGCCTGCTAACTTAGTAGGAATGTAGATAAGCAGTCTATAAATGATGAAATGAAATATAATAATGGAGATAATAAGAGATGTGCTGGTCTCTTCCGACACATTGGAAGTAAGAACATAAGACATGCCATACTGGGTCAGACCGAGGTCCATCAAGTCCAGTATCCTGTTTCCAACAGTGGCCAATCTAGGTTATACGTACCTAGCAATATCCCCAAAAGACACAGGTTCCACAATGCTTGTACTGGGTCAAGCATTGATATCCTGGGTCACATTTTAATAGTGGTTTATGGACCTTTCCTCCAGGAACTTGTCCAAACCTTTTTTAAACCCAGCTATACTAACAGGTCCATACATGCACTATGAACGATAGCATGACTAGCCAACGCTATGCCTGGTGGCTGGAGGCATCTGGAAACCCTACTAGGGGAAGAGCAGTATTCAGCTCTGACTTTGAAGATGCAAGCGGCTTGCTTGTCGAGATCCTCCTCGTAACCATGAATATTCATCTTAAGTTTGCATACATTTGGGTCAAGAACCAGGTTAATTTGCAGCTTTTGATCATCGTTAGGGACCTGTTTGGGACTGAAATCTGTCTTTCTTTGAGAGAATATTCATTCTTTAATATTAAGTGTTCTTCATCTGTCCAGCTTCCTTTCACTCTTTCTGGACTTGCAGCCTCAAGACCAGTTATATTCCACTTAGGAGCTATTGATGTTTTTCTCTGAGCATCAGCCAGCATGGTCTTGTTCTCTTCTTTTCTTCTGCTGTGCATGTTGGGTGCGGTAGATTCTGGGCTCTGAGCTGTGGGTGGCTCAGCCTTTGCAACTGCAGATCTCCCACTGCTGCTGTCTCATTTCACCCCCATAAACACTAATTAGCCGTTCCTTCGTCACTTTGCTTGGAGTGACTCGTCTTTCATTTATACAAACGTTAAATATGAAAAGAAAAAAAAAATTAAATGAATGCATTGGTGGAACATTTTTTCGCCAGCTTACAATGGAATCTGTTTTTGGATTTCTTGAACGCTTCTGTTTTACAACACAGAAAAGTCTAGAAGCACTGGATAGATCAGGGGACAGGCACAGGGAGATGGAGGCTGCCACCTCAAGGACTAGATGGCTCGGTGGATGGTCACAGAGCCTGTCACCTCTGATTGGGAGTTTCAGGGGATCGGTGTAAGGTTGCAGAGGTTTTCTCTTAACATAAGAACATAAGATATGCCATACTGGGTCAGACCAAGGTCCATCAAGCCCAGTATCCTGTTTCCAACAGTGGCCAATCCAGGTCACAAGTACCTAGCAGTTTCCGCAAAAGACACAGGTTCCACAATGCTTGTACTCTTCTAGGCCTGCCTTAACATCTTTAAAAGCTATGTGAATTAAGACCACTTAACTTCACTCATAAGATGAGATGCCCCTCACTCCTGTATTTCTCCCTCCGCGGGTTATGCATGTCTTCAGGTCACATCTTGCCAACTGTCAGTACAGCTTCTGTCAATATCATGTCGCCAAGGATAACGGCATGTAGTTTCAGGAAACTGCATCCTGTTGCACTCTGAGGGGGTGTTAGGTGATTCTGCTGCGAGTGCCCAGAATACAACAAGGGATCATTGTAGCAGACAATTTCTGAGCCAAGGAAAAAAGATTAAGGTCATCGTGAAAACGTCAGGCTCTCAGCTCCTTCGAATTATTTGCTGGAGACAACAAATCAACAGCAATGCCCTGTGAGAATGGAGTTGATGGTGCAAGTGGGGAAAAGAGTCTTAGTCATTCACAGAGGTTAGAGAAACCTGCCCCGTGCTATTCGCGGGAGAACGAGTGTGTGTTCGTGTGGTGTTGGGAAGAACAAGAATACTTTAGATTGTTTACGCCACAGTCCGCTTCATTCAGCTGTTACATATCCAACCTAGCCAAAATGCCACTGCCTGATTTCTCAGTCACAGGGCGACACAGACTGAACTTTGTCCTTGGGAAATGTCACTTACTCCTCCATATTTTTTTGAGATATTGTACAAACTTCTCTTTCTCTTTTTTAAAATTCCTGCAAAACTCTCTCTGCTCATTGGCAAGGTTGCGCACTTCACTCTGTTTTTGGACCTTCTGTTTTCTCGCACCCTATCCAATGCCTTGCCTGTCTGTTACAGGTGGCATGCCTCCTAAAATCCAACGTTTTAAAGCCACGTTGGCCGAAAGCAGAAATTGATCATGGAACTAACTGGCTGTCTGCTGCAGCATCAGGGGTTCATCATCAGCACGTTGTGTGCCTCTGCTCTGTGTAAGATGTTACAAATGACACACAGTCTATGGATGATGGTCACAGCTGCAACGTAGTGGCCAGCAGAGGGCTGAATGTAATTGGGGTGTGCAGTACTTGCAAGCAGAGTGCTTTCTATACCAGGGTGCCTCAGATGCAGGCGTGTGATAAATGGAGGGTGCCATGATCGATGGGGTGACTCAGTAATTAGAGCTTGTGTAGATCTGCAAGGAGGATGCAGCGTGTGCTACTGAATAGCAAAACTCTGCATAAACTTTACTGCAAAAAATGAACGGAAAACACAGACCTGGTCATGTTGGAAGGGTCGTGGGGGATCTTATTTTCCACAGGTGAACTCTCATTATGTGTCTCTTGCAGATATTCTTTTGAAAACAGAAGGTCTGCAGTCAGGACAAGGGGCTCTTCAGCAGCTGTTCCCAGTAGCAGGGGCAGTGTGTTCCTTGGATGCAGTATTGAAATGCTGAATACTCGGGTTGATTTGATCAGTGAAGTAGCTCAATCTCAGCTGCATTTATGGCTATTGGTAGCTTGATCCCTTATTGTTCTGTTGTGATGTGGCTGGATAACCAGACTAGTCATCCCAAACAGAAACATCTGGCTCCCTACCTCCCATCCACCTCACCGCCTCCCCCTTTAAACACACAAGATGAAAATGCAGTCCTCGAGGAGCTGCTCACAGATATCCACCTTTTTTCCAATAGCAAACCCTTGTGCATTCTCCCCATCGTGTCACGGGGCACCGTGAGCTCATTACCCAGTAACCAGCATTATATATCACCCATGGAAGAGCCTATTCCTGGCCATAAATATCTCATTACTGATTCCAGATGCATTCATAGGTCAGGAGTTTGAAGAAACTAGAACATGGTATGGGCATGATCGCGTTCTTTCTTTTTTTTTTTTTAGTGCTGGGCATCTTCTAAAGCTAAAGTTCCCTATTCAGAAAGCAGTTAAAAGTCAGGTAGAAGCAATAGCAGCGTAAGCTTCCCCTAAGTCCTCGTTGCCCCATCACAGAGTAAGGGACTGCAGTGCCTGCTACGCTCTCTCTCTCACACACATGCTGCTGATCACAGAACAGGTTTTCTTTCAAACCTTTACCGAGGCTAGATTACTAATCTTGCCAGCTCTTCTCTTAGCAAGATAAATGGATGCTGTCAGCAGCTTTTTGTGTTGTTTATGACCTTTTGAAATACCATGGTCCCTCGATCTGAATGGCAGGCAGGAGAGACGCAATTTGAAGTTATCTATCCGAAGAACCAATTTTTCCAATTAATACAGCGATGGCAGGCCAGCGACAAGGTGAAGTAGGAGAGACTGTGTGAAAGGATTTTTACAGAATTTTATTTAAGTTCATAGATTGCAGTCATGTCTATATTTTTTTTGAAAAACGGAGGTTTGTGTAGGGACATTGCTCCATCCCCTCTTTTATAGTTATAGGTTGATATAAAGCCCACAGGGTTCAGCATTTTTTAAAAAATTTTAAATTCTAGCCACTGGGGGTAAAAAATCCAGATAGTCAGCAGCAGCCACTATGCAGATACCACTGAGTTGTTGACTGGTGGGGTGAGTGGCTGGCACTAGTCAGATACAAGTGTGATTCAGCCGCTAGTACTAGCACAGCATTTTGGCTTTGCTACATTATCTGGACAGTAGCACGGAAAATCACTGCTATCTGGATAACAAGTCTCCATCCTGGCTCTGGCTCTGACCCTGGACCACCCCAGCACTATTCGGATAGTTCCAAAGCGGTCTGTGGAGATATTCAGCTCTCTCTCAGCAGGACTTAACCAATTAGCAGGTGCTGCTTACCAGATTGGTCCTTTTATATACTGACCCCTGAACCTTTAACACAGTAGGGATTCAGTAGATATGGTTATCATAAGAAGATCCTGCTATTGATACAGTAGATTACTGCGGAGCAGTTGCAGAGATGTATTTGTTAGTCAGGGATAACTCCAGTGTTTTGTTTTGTTTATTTATTACTTTGGTTTTATACCACACTATTCATGATCAGCACGGTTTACAAAATAACAACATATTACATGGAACAGTTCTATCCTGAAGGAACACCTAACCAGTTTGGTTTTTTTAGGATGTCCACCATTCTCCATTGACAAGCAGGGGATACGGTTGATCTACGGTGCGCAGAGCTCTCCCTTAGTTTAGAATCTTTTTTTATTATTTTTGACTGGGCATGTGCGTGCGGTCTCGCGCTTCCTGACACTTCAAATCCATTCAGTCTTTTTTCTTCCATGGCGATATTCGTTCATGTGAAGAGCTCTCTCCTTTTCTGACACTTCCGTTTACTTTTATTGTACTGAACTCAGCTGTCGAAGAGTCTTTTTATTGTACGATCTTCATGTTACAAAAGATGTTGAAAAACCTCTCAGCTTTTTGTAACTTTCAGTCCAAATAATCTTGGGCTTCCAGCCTCCAAGAGAACCCTACCTGGACCTCTGACTGTATATCAAGGAGTGACTCTCTATTTCTGATAGCTACTCCTCATAACCTTAAGGCTAAGGACTCTACAATAACTAACCTGCATCCCGTTCTGATGCAGGACATATGTAACGCTGCCACATGGTCTACAATCCATACCTTCACAAAGCATTACTGCCTGAACTACTCTTCTTCTAATGATGCTATTTTTGGACAGTCAATTCTGTGCAGCCTTTTTGCCCTTTAATTAGCTATTCCTCCTTCCCTTGTTCTATGCCGGGTCACCCACACATTAACAATCGTTCTTTCTTTCATCTTTCTATGTGACCCTCAGCTCTGGATTCACCAGGAAGTGTACCTGCATATCCCTTGCTTGTCGATGGAGAAAGCAAAATTGTTTGTCTGTAACAGGGGTTTCTCTGTAGACAGCAGGGGAATGCAGCCACATTTTTCCCACCCTCCAATCCCCCATCAAGAGTAGAATTTATATTTTTTATTTGCTGCTGGCAAGCTTTAGTATTGACTGAAGGGATCTGAAGTGCTGGAGGTGCGAGACCGCATGTGCATGCCCAGTTAAAAAAAAAAGAAAAAGAAAAAGAAAAAAAAAAGATTCTAAGCTAAGGGAGAGCTCTGTGCACTGTGGATCAGCCGGTAGGCTTCACCAGCAAGTATGGCTGCATTCCCCTGCTGTCTACAGAGAACCCTTGTTACAGGTAAGCAACTTCGCTGAATATGCATGAGATAATTTGCATACTTTGGACTTCAGCAATTCTGTCTCATGTTTATTCACGGTGGATAGCATAAAAACCTGATTGGGTAGGTGTGCCTCAAGGAGAGGATGGGAAACAGTTCTCTAGTTTTATTAGTTTTTTTAAATGCAAGAAAGTATTTGCATATTTACATCATTTCCAACCATGCATGACAAGCCTTTTCCCCTCTTCAGAATGAGCAGTACAAATACAGTCCGTCCCATGCCTCCAAGTCAAAGATACTCACCAAAAGAACACATATATGTACACACACACTCTTTCCCCACTTGCATTAATTTCAGAATATGCATAAAAAATGAAGCCTGAATCACCGTTACCAGCATATCATTGTCTTTTACCATCAGCATGCAGAATACGCCTCAGATTTGTGGAGCATAATATTCTTTCAGAGCTTGAGGTTCTAAATTAATATTTATGATTGAGATTCGAGTGGATTTTCTTCAGTGACAGAGCATACCCAACTAATCCTATTTTATTTTGTATTATAAGAGTAATTAGCCAGAACGTGCATGCTCATTTCCATTGCCACAGAGGTTTACTGCACCATAGTCTAATACAGTATATCGAGCCTGGGTTTTTGGCACATAGGAGTGTACCCGGTTGTTTTGTGGCTGCTTCCCTTACTGCATTGCTAAAAGAGCAGCCAACCAACAGATGCTGAATCTGTTTTCTTTGGGATATACATGCAGGGTGAGGACAGTTATTGCCAGCATTAACCCTTAGCCTTGTATTAGTGAAAGAAGGGCTACTGGAGTGGAGGAGTGGCCTAGTGGTTGGGGCAAGGTACTTCAGGCTGGAAGGTCAGGGGTTCAAATCCCACTAGAGGACAGCAACCTTGGGCTGGAAGGACTGGGATTTCTAGTCCCACAGGTGCTCCTTGTGGTCTTGGGCAAACCACTTAACCCTCCATAGCCCATGTTCCCTGTAAAAATAGTTATCTCCAAGTTATAATACCCTGTTCAATGTAATTTCAGTTTGTTCAATGTAAACCACACTGATGCAGAATAGCGCGGTATATAAGAGAATGTAAATAAATACTCTGCTAGAGTAATCAGACATGTGGTGCAAATTAACAGTTCATAATGATCTGGATATGTAACAGGAAATTCAGAAATATAAGACTTTTGAAGTTAAAAATGGTCAGATACAGAGGCACCACTAGATGTGGTCATTGCACCACCTTAAACTTAACCCAGACAAATCTCAGGCTCTTTGGTTTACAAAGAGTTCATCATCACCCTCAGTCTGCTGATCCACAGGGTTGCTGTTCCTTTAGTCAGTTCTCTCACACATTTAGCTATTCTTGATTCACAGTTTCTTTCGACCAGCAGGTAAGCTGCCAGTCAGGTCCTTGTTTTTTTTTTCCTTGCATTGCATTTGTTCAATTAATCAATTCTTCTCTTTCCAGGCCTTACATACACTTATCCATGCACTCATCATATCTCTCCTTGATTACTTCAATTCCATCTATCGTGGCCTCCAGTCTACCAACCTCAAAAAACTACAACTAGTCCAGAAAACTGCTATCTCCTGACTTGTGCTTCAAGATATGACCATGTGACATCTTTTTTACTGCCACTATTGGCTTCCGCTTTCATAAAGGTTTCACTTCAAAATACTCATTTTCACTCATAGAACCTTTTACACTGGTCTCCACATTTATCTCTTGACTTTGATGCCCTAGTGTCCTTCTCACACCCTTTGTACTCAAGAGTGCAAATCTGTTAAACGTTCCTCCTGTTTCCCTTGCCCGTTTGGAAGCTTCGCGTCACTCCGCATCTGCTTTCTAACCCCATCTTTGTGCAGTACCTTTCCTTTGCACATACACTCTGAACCCTCTCATGAAAAAGTCCAGATGCTTTTGAAAACCCTAAGAGGGTTTTTTTTTCTGGGATACTAGGCCCAGCGTAAGAGCTGCACTGGTTACCTATTTTTTTTTATCTTGCCTACTGCTTTTCTTTTTAAGTTTGTGTTCCTTTCTATGTGTGTAATTTTTTAGATGTAAACTGCTCTGATGCTACCCAGCCTAGGACAATATAGCAAGTTTTAATAAACGTAAACATATGGGCCCCATATCCAGAATCTTCTTCGCAGTGCCCCGAACTGTGGCGCCAGGCACAGATTGAGCCACCAGGAGGAAATTTCCTGCGGGTCTTGGGAGCCACCTGAGGCTAGAACTATAAAGAACTGGCTAACTGAGTCAGAAGAACAAATCTAGTTACATCCTTTCTCCTGCCATAGGAGGGTGCTGAAGGATTCTGGAGATGAGGGGGGGGGGGAGGAGCAAAGGGGCTGGGGCAGAGAGTGCGTGCTGAAGAATGAGCTGAGGGTTAGGGGTGACAGAGTGAGCAAGGGGGGTGATGGATAGAGGTACAAGGGAGGCTAGGACAGTGCTTGGAGTGAGCAGAGGGGGTGACCAAAAAGGGCTGGATTGGAACAAGCGGAATAGGAAAATTGAACGAGCAAAGGGTGAGGGTGAGATTGACAAGGGAGTTGAGAGAATGATTGGGGGTCCCAAGCAGATGAGCGTGACATGTGAGATCAAGGGCCTGAGGGATGAGAGAGTGAGCAAGGGAGTTGGAGAGGTGAGGGGACATAGAGGAAAGAATGGGAGGCAGGTAGGGGACACCCTGGGGAAAGGACAAGGTATGAGCAAAGGAGAAAGGGCTCAAGATGGAAAGGAGAAGAGAAGGATTTGGGAGAAATCACTGGAGGAAGAAGAAGAGAAGAGAGCAAAGGCGAGAGATGGGGAGAGTTGAGAGCATGTATGGGAAAGACATCGATAGAGGAAAGGGGAAGATGAGAAACTGAAGGAGAAAGAAAAGAAACAGGAGAAGGGAAGGGAAAAGAAAAGAAAGAAAAGAAACAGGAGAGGGAAGGGAGAAAAAATAATAAACATGCCATTGAAGGAAACTGAGAGAAAAAGGAAGAGGCAGGAAACAGCAAGTGGGGAAGGCATGCTGAGCAGGCTCCTGGGGATTCCTTCCAACTCCTCTGCATGTGCATGTGTTTGTATCTGTGTTGCCTGTGTGGGTGTGGGTGTGTGCTTGTTTGTGCCTTTGTTGTTTTACTGTGTGTCTCTGAATCACTAAGAGCTAGACCAGCATGAGGAGGACATGCATGGTGGGGAAAACATGTGGAGCATGGCTCAAAGAATTATTTCTAATCCCTCCGTGTGTGTATCTGTCTGTCTGTCTCTGGTTCTGTGCATGTGTGTGTTCTGTTTCTGTATTTGCATTTGTGTGCAGGTCTGGCACTGCCTAGATCTGCAGACTTTAGAGGGCGACCCTTTACTACCACTGCTGCCCCCTCCAGGACCTGTAGCAGTGGCTATGAGGATGAAACAGCAGAATTGCACTTACCAGAGCCTTGGACGTTCTGTGTGCTGCCGCGTTCTGCTCTGATGATGTAAGAGAGGGAGCAGGATTGGCTGTCATTTCAGAGGGCAGCACCAGCGCAGGGTGGGTCCCAGGCTCTGGTAAGTGCTGCTTTGGTGTTTTATTGCCGTTGCTGCAGGTCCCAGAGAGGGGCAAGGCCTAGGAGAACTGGCCTTGTTTTGCTTGTGTGCTTTTTTGTATCAGTGTGTGTTGTTTGTGTATGAGTGTGTGTGTTTATCTGTGTTGGCTGTGTGTGTGTCCGTGATTGGGAGAGGATAGGGAAAGACAGGGGTAGTCTGAAAGGAACAGTTTCTTTACGCTATAGGTCTGTATTTTCAGGCCCGGGCCAGCCACTAGGCAAACTAGGTGGTTGCCTATGGATGGAAACGGCTTGGAGGGAGGGGGGAGGGAGGGAGAGGGAGGAGGGGAGGAGGGGAGGGGGGGAGAGGGAGGATGGGGGAGGAGGGGGTAGGGGGGAGGGGGGAGGGGGTAGGGGGGAGGAGGAGGTAGGGGGGGAGGGGGGGAGGGGAGGGGGGAGGGGAGGGGGGAGGGGGGAGGGAGGGGGGAGGAGCTGGCAAGGAGCAGGGCATTCAAAGCTAAATTAGATCTTTTGACAGCCAGGGTGGTGTCTGCCTGGGACACCCCCACATTGACCCAACTCTGGGGCTGGCCCTGAGTGCTTCTGTGCTGCAGTTGCTGCATCTGCCTCTTGCAAGGACCTTGTGAGACTTGGCATTCAAAAGGCAGATGAAATACAGTAAAATGTGGACACGTGCAAAGTGATGGTTTATGATTTATTGGTTTTAATATACCGTCTTTCTGCATGCAAGCAAAACAGTTTACAAATCTTAAAAATACAATCAACAGTTTTACTGGTCGCAACCTAGAACCCTAAGAAATTCCCAGAGAGTTTATTTGCTGTATTTTAAGCCCGCAAGGACAGTGCTATCTCACTGAAGCTGTGCTCCAGTCTGTCATATAGCTGAAGGACTCCCTGACCGTTAGGGGTTACGAATATGCATGTGGTAGATTTGCATCACCACCTCCACTGCATGCAAATCTATCTCCTGAATTTTCACTGTAGTTATCCTGAAAGCCAGATGTGCTAGGATGTACTTTGGGACTGGCTTGAGAAACACTAGTCTAAAATTTGCAACAGAAAACTGTGACAAACCAGAACTTCTTTTGGAACAAGGCACTTTGCTCTGCTGAAACAAAAATTGAACTATTTGGCCACAACTACACAAGATAGGTTCTGGAGAAAAAAGGATGAAGGATTTGAAGAAAAGAACGCCTTGCCAGCCGCTAAACCTGTAGGTGGATCTATGATGCTTTGAAATTATATGATAGCCAGTTGTTTAGGTAATATTGTGTGGATGGAAGAAAGAGCAGCTTTAACAAAATATCAAAATCAGGAGAAGGAAGCCCTCCGCAAACGAGCAATCCAAACAACAGCGGAGGGCAAAAAAACATGGCCAAACACTATATGAACAGAAAAGATTTTAGTTGATAAAGGGAGAAGAGCTGTGCCGAGACGAAGGGGAAAACACTCCAAAAGCAAAAATAGAAAGATTCTGGTTACAGGAAATGTCTAGAAACTCTTATTTCTACAAAAGGAGGTGTTACAAAGTACCAAAAGGGCGACTATGCTTTTACACATCCTGCTGTATTCAGTTTTCTTATTTTTCTGTTCATATAGTGTTTGGCCATGATTTTTTGCTCTCCGCTGTTTAACAAAATATCAGCAGAGAAGCTGAGGTCCCACAGTCTGTGAAAAAATTGAAACCGAAAAGAAGCTGGATATTTTATCAACTAAATTTTAATAGATGTTACTCCATTAGAAACAAACACTTAAATAAAATCTGACTTTTCAAATCAAATCTTTTATCTCACTTTGATTTAAGTGTTTGTTTCTAATGGAGTAATCTCTATTAAAATTTAGCTATTACATACTCCGAGACGGCCAATACTGTTCTTGTATTATTATACATATGGCGGATATTTTATCAAGGCAACGTTTGGTAACATAGCTTAAAACAAGCGTGAAGTACTTACAGGAAAGAAAGAGTAGCTTTTGCAATGACCTTTACTGTGCCCAGACTTTATTATGGAATATCTGTGGGGAGATGATGATGATGATCTCAGGCATGCAGTATATGCGAGGACCCCGAAGAGTATTTCCAAGGGAGAAGAGCTGTGCCGAGACGAAGGGGAAAACACTCCAAAAGCAAAAATAGAAAGATTCTGGTTACAGGAAATGTCTAGAAACTCTTATTTCTACAAAAGGAGGTGTTACAAAGTACCAAAAGGGCGACTATGCTTTTACACATCCTGCTGTATTCAGTTTTCTTATTTTGGTTCCACAGAAACCAAAAATAATTAATAATCGTGCATTAAAATTTGCAGCAAGAGGTTGTGTTTAACTTGTTACCTCTGTGACGTTTTGTGCCCAGTTACCTTCCTCTCGACATCGACGCTAAGCCATGCCGCCTCTGTGATGTGTAGGTGATGTCTGCTCCAGTCTTTCATTAAAAGCCACTGCTGGTGGCACGCAACCAAGGAGCAGGTCCTGCTTCTTGGCTTGCTCTGTTGCACCCTTTCCTTCATATGGCCTGTCCTTCTGCTAGGTGTTTTGCTGTGCTCCACTACCCTGCCCCCTATAATGGAGTCATCTTCAGCATACCACATCCCAGTGTTGGTGAGTACACATAGCCTTTGCCACTGTCCCTCCTCCCTCCTCTGTCAGCCCCATCCCAGGTGCTTGACTCTCCTTCAGTGTTTATCCACCAGAGGCCTTGTCGCTCCACCTCCTCTTCTGGGTGGACTTGGTAAATGCCAGAAGTATCAAAACAAAGCCCTGATTGGGACCTATTCCATTTCTACCATCTGCAGTTCCTGGTAGTGTGTGAAACCTGACTTAAGGATAGGGATATAGCCCTCCTATAGAAAATTATGCCCACTCACTTTCTGTCATTCTCTTATTCCCGCTCTTCCTGAAGAGTAGTCCTCTTCGCCCCATCTGCTGGACATGCAGAGAGGTCTCAACCAGTAGCTCTTCCTTCCTGAAGGCTCCTACCATCTCAGTTAATGCACAGTTCTCCTTGCTTTGCCTTTTCCTATATGTGGTCCCACCCGTGACTTCTTCTTCCTCCCTGGCCCTCCAGCAATTCATCTCAGATTTCAGTCTTTTTTTTCAGGATCTCTCCTAATCTTAGGGGACTTCCAACATTTATTTCAGTAACCCAGACTCCTTTATGTCCCTTGACCTGATCTTGTATCTCTCTGACCTGGGCTTTGCTCTCTTCTCCTCTAAGCCCATCCACTCTGCCAGTCCTCTTGAGACTCACATGCCCCACAAAACAGAACCACTGGTGACAGTTTGCGTAATCATTGGTGCATGTCTGAACTGAAAGAGTTCAGGAAGGTATAAGGCGTGCAGAACGGAGGTGGAAGAAACATCCTTCAACAAAATTTCCTGCCGCCTCCTTCAATGGGATTATAAAGATCTGATTCACTGTAAGAAAGCTGCTTTTTTTTCTTTTCTCATCAACATCCAGAATTTTCCCAAGCAAGTTTTCTCCATTTTTAACTCATTGTCCCCAAAGCTTACTCCATCATCTGTCAGTTCTGTATCCCTGAGCCAATTTGCCTCTCATCTTGAATCCTCTTTGGTGGAACCCTCTAGCAGTAGATAGTCACTTCCATCTCCCTTTATCCTCTCTAGAGCACTCTGCTGATGCCTCTCCAGGGGTGCACACTAACTCCTTCACTCACTTCTCCCCTCTCTCTCTGTCTCGCCTTACCAGATTATTGAACTCGTCTAATTCTCTAGCCGATATAATCCCCCCTCACTGATAAAGAATTGTTGGAATGCCTTTGGCACTCTCCTACTGGAGTTGATAAATAACAGCTGACTCGGGAAGAAGTCCTTTCCCCTTGGAAACACTCTGTCATTTGGCCACTCATGAAAAAACATAATTTGGACCCAAGTCTCCCTTACAGCAATCACCCCATTTCTAATCTGCCTTTCCCAGCCAAGATACTGGAAAAAGAAGTTCTGGAACAAGTCTCTAGGTTTTGGGATGCTAATTACTCATCCATCCTCGCCAGTCCAACTTCTGACCCTGCCATAGTCCAGAGACAACCCTCACAGCCCTGCTAAATGAGGTTGCCCTTTCCCTTGATAGTTCTGAGATGTATTAATAATCCAGCTTGACCTCGGTGCTGTCTTTGATGTAACTGATCAATCCCTTTTTCTTCACTGCTTCGAACACTCTGATAGCCATGATTCCAGTCTAAACTGGTTTTACTTCCTCTGTTCAAGTGTCTATTCATGATTCACGTTCCCAACCTCACCCTCAGTTTTCAAGAGTACCACAAGGTTCCCTCTTATTCTCTACCCTGTTTAATCTGTTCATCTCACCATTAGCCCTCATGATTCAAGATTTTAACATCAGTTCCTATTTTTATGCTGCCAATATCCAGCTTATCATTGCTTATGACAGCTGGGACTCTTTTTCCAGTCTGCTTTACAATCAAAACTAGACTGTATTGCCAGTTGGCTCTCTCCACATAAACTGGTGCTAAATGTAGCAAAAAACAAAGCCTTATGGCTCTCCCATTCACCCCAAGCATCTCCTCCCACCCTATTCTGGTTGAGAAGTCTATCCATTCTTTAGGCATTATTGTCGACCATCAACTTTCCTTCAAACCTTACATTTCCAAGATAGTCAAAAGCTGTTTCTTCTTATTTTATAGGATTAAATCAGTCAAGCCTTTTCTGGATAACAAAGCCATAAAAACTGTAATCCACTCTCTGGTCATAAACAAATTTGACTATTGTAATTCCCTGCTGTCTGGCACTTCTGTTTCCCAGCTGAAAAGAATTCAATTAATTCAGAATAAGACAGTCAAACTCATCTATAATGCTAACAAGTCAATCATGTCACACCCTTCTTTTTCGAACAGCACTGGTTGCCAGTACCTTTCCGGATACGGTACAAAATCCTCTTACTGGCCCATTGTGCTTTTTCCACAGGTCTCCCCCAATATCTCCACTCACATCTAATCCTATATTAATTCACTCATTCACGTTGGTCCTCAAACCAGAATCTACTCATCATTCCGTCAAGATTCATCTTACATTTTGAGAAATACAGGTCTATGGCTTTCTGTTTTTCTGCACCTTCCCTTCCCTCTCTCCCTGCACATTTTCGTCTCAAACCGTTTCACAATAAATTCAAGGCAGGACTGAAAACCTGGATCTTTGATCAAGCCTTTAAGTAACGCTTTCACTCTATGTGATGGGGTGTATGAGAAGCTCCCCATCCCCCTTACTGATATACCTCCAGCCAGACTAAGGACTTGCCCCTTTAAGCACCAGATGCCGGGCCTCTTTAAAGAACCCGGCTTGAATATACCTGGGAAGAGTGTGGCTGGGGACGGTTCTTTTAACCGGGAAGGAACTTTGGGGGAGAGTAGAACCCGAGGTATTCCAGAGTACAGAGTGACCACCTACCTCTAAGGTGATCCTATGGGAAGGTAGGAGCCGGGATGTTTCCATGTTGGTCAGCAGGCTTGTGGTGCTGTGAAGCTCAGAGTGAAGGCGGTTGGGGGGGGTGGAGGCAGAGAGAACTGAAAAAGACCTAGAGGAGAGAAAGGAATGAAACCAGTGAAGGACGGTGCTGCAGAGGCCCGCTTCGCGAAGACGGGCTAAGAGGAACTTGAGGGCGTTCACATGCAAGCCCTTGTGGACTCGGGAAGCGTACAGACCCTTGTTTGCAGGGACACCAGGACCTGACATCTAATTAATTATGAGAACCTTGTGACTCTAAGTTGCTTCCATGATGATCAGCGGGCCTATCCGAAAAACGGTCACTGGAACGGAGACCCCGGGAAGCAGTGGTCATGCCCCGCCTGGCCTAACCAGTGGTTTTAGGCCGGGATTTCCCTAAATTCATGGATGTCTGGGACCGGAGGAAAGGCAACCTTGACAAGGTAGCCAAGGAGGACTTCACAGAACTTTTCCCCTTAGGAGACCCAGATTTGTTTGTTGGGAACCCCAAGAGCCCCAAGTCCCCGAGGCAAGGTCTGTGGGAAAGGGCCTACCATTATGCAAATATAAGTCCAGCTATGAATGAGAGCTCCAGGGAGGAGGGGAGTACCCCAGAGGATGCTGTAAACGAGTCTCGGGGGAACCTAGAACCCCAACAGGAGGTCCTGGGGAATGACAACCGCCCACTGGGGTGGGCTAGTATAGGAAACCTGGGCTAGTTTAAAAGAGCCCAAAGGGAAGATAACACCCTTAAGAATGCCTGGGACGAAATTCACGAGTTAGAAGGGTTGCCATTTGGCAGCCTGGACACTTCCTGAGGGCTTCTACCTACTTTTTAGTATGACACGACCTCCTTTATAGGGTTACCCAGGGAATAATAGAGGGAGAAGAGCTGGAACAGTTACTGGTTCCCCAAGCCTATCACCAGCAGATAATGGAGTTTGCTCATAGTCATCCTTTGGGGGGGCACCTGGGGATGGACAAGACCCAAGTGCAGATCCTGGCTCGGTTTTACTGGCCGGGGCTTTACAAACAGGTGCAACTCTTTTGCCAATCCTGCCAACTTCATAGTCTGGTAAGGGTTAGACCTGCCCCCTTTGTGCCCATGTCCATTGTCGAGACTCCATTTGAAAGGGTTGCGTGGGACCGTTGGAGCATACTCCCTGGGGAAATAGATTCATCCTGGTGGTCATGGACTATGCCGCGTGGGACTGTTGGAGCGTACTCCCTGGGGAAATAGATTTATCCTGGTGGTCATGGACTATGCCACGTGGTACCTAGAAGCGATAATTGTGCGGAATACAAGGACCACTATATTAGTCAATGCTCTTTGGGAGTTGTTTTTCCTACTGGGGATCCCAGCTGAAATCCTCATAGATGAAGGAACACCATTTGTCTCTCGTGTAATGAAACAATTGTGCAGCCTATCGAAGGTCAAGATCTTGCGGACATCGGTATATCATCCTCAAACCAATGGCCTGGTCAATGCTTCAATAAAACATTAAAACAGATGTTGAAGTTTGTGAATGAAGAGGGGAAAGACTGGGATCTATTACTCCACTATCTTCTTTTTGCTATCAGGGAAGTACCCCAGAGCTTGACTTGGTTTTCCCCCTTTGAGTTGCTGTATGGTCGACCACCCTGAGGGATCATGCAGGTACTGCGAATGACCTGGGAAGAGGAATCCAGTCCCGGCCGGAATCTAGGGGATTACGTCCTGCAAATGCAGGAATGCATAAAGAAAGTGGGAGTATCAGCCAGACAGCGCCTGGAGAAAGCCCAGGAGAGTCAAGTTCGGGCCTATAATCAGGGAGCAATGCAGCGGACCTTCCAACTCAGGGAGCGGGTGTTGCTGTTATTCCCAGTCTCGGAGAGTAAACTGTTTTGTAATTAGCAGGGCCCATATGAAGTCAGTAAACAGATGGTGCCCGTCAATGAAAAGATTGGACAACCAGATAAAAGGAAAAAGCTGGCGATCTACAATGTCAATCTTCTGAAGAACTGTACTCTAGCCTAACAGTGATCGTCCATGAAGAGGAATTTGGGCCTATCGTACAGCGGTCCTCTGAACTGGGCCAAGTTCCTTTCGGAGAACACCTGACAATTACCCAGAAGGGGACTTAGAAAACTGGCCCAGAGAAATAAGGATGTGTTCTCCCAGGTTCCAGGACGTACCCACCTCACCTACCATGATATCAACATGGATCCCGGTGTGATGGTATGCCAACGACCCTACCAACTCCCAGAAGCACGGAGGCAAGCTGTGGCGAAGGAGGTAGAAGAAATGCTGGAGTTGGATGTGATAGAAGAATCCCAAAGTGGCTGGTCATCCCCTCCTAAGCCAGATGGAAGCATCCGATTTTGCATCGACTTCCAGAAAGTAAATGCAGTTTTGAAGTGCGATGCTTATGCCATGCCCCGGGTGGATGACCTTATTGAGCACCTCAGGGGAGCCCGATTTGTTTCAATGTTAGATTTGATAAAGGGCTATTAGCAGATTCCCCTAACCCTGGCCACCAGGGAGAAGACCACATTCTCGATGCCCCAAGGTCTATTTCAATTCAGGGTCCTGCCTTTTGGGCTTCATGGAGCTCCTGCTACGTTTCACGCCTGGTCCATTGCCTACTAAGACCTCATGGGTCTATGTTACGACTGAAGAATGCATTTGTTCCATCTACAGGCCATGCTGATAAGTCTAAGGAAAGCTGGCCTGACAGCCAACCCATGCAAATGCTTCCTAGGAGGCAAAGAGGCCCAATATCTAGGATATATGGTGAGGAATGGTCAAGTACAACTGCAAGTCAAGAAGGTGGAGGCCATTTCCAAAATATCAGTGCCTGCGAATAAGAAACAAGTACGGGCCTTTCTGGGTATGGTCGGATATTATCGCCTGTTCATTCCACAGTTGGCGGCAACTACCAAACTTTTGACCCGGCTACTCCAAAAGAAGGTTTCGTACAAGGTCCTGTGGATTACCGAGTTGGAGGAGGCCTTTGGGAAGTTAAAGGCAGCTTTGTGCTCTAGACTGGTCCTGGTCAGCTCAGACTTCACAAGGCCCTTCATCGTTCAGACAGATGCTTCGATGGTGGGTCTTGGGGCCATCCTGGGCCCAGGACATGGAGGGTGAAGAACACCTGGTGGCATTTATTAGCCAGGAGTTGCATCCCCGGGAACAAATATATACTACGATTGAGAAGGAGGCCCTGGCGATCAAATGGGCCCTAGAGACATTCCAAAAGTGGCTGGAACAACATAAGGAAGACTCAAGGAAGCAACCAAAGTATCTGTAAAGTACGAAGGGACAAAGGAACAGACACCCAGACTGACAGAGTTTTCAGGTTTTAAAACCCCTTTGTTTTTTTGAGGTTTGCACACTCATGATACCCCCCTGAAGAAGGCCGTAAGGCCGAAATGTGTAGGGGTAATAAAGAAAGGGGTTTTAAAACTGCCCTTGATCTCTGGAAGGGGCGGTATAGAAGAAACTGTTAAAATAAATAAATAAAATAAATAAATAAATAAAACTGTTAAAACTGTTAAAATAAATAAATAAATAAAGCCAGTCTGGGTGTCTGTTCCTTTGGAACAACATAAGGACATCAATGTTGCGCTGGTTCCTTGCCCTCCAACCCTTTCTTTATGAGGTCTGACATCAGGCTGGCAAGGCACATCTGAACGCGGACTTTCTGTCCCGCTTGGGCGCCTCAGTGCCACTAGACACTCACCCTCGTAGGGTTGCGCTGAGGGGGAGGGTATGTGATGGGGTGTATGAGAAGTTCCCCATCCCCCATACTGATATACCTCCAGCCAGACTAAGGACATGCCCCTTTAAGCACCAGAAGCCGGGCTCCTTTAAGGAACCCGGCTTGAATATACCTGGGAAGGGTGTGGCCAGAAATGGTCCTTTTAACCGAGAAGGAACTTTGGGGGAGAGAAGAGTCCAAGGTGTTCCAGAATACGGAGTGACCACCTACCTCTAAGGAGATCCTACGGGACGGTCAGAGCCGGGGTGTTTCTATGTTGGTCAGCAGGCTTGTGGTGCTGCTGCTGTGAAGCCCAGAGTGAAGGAACTTTGGGAAAGGGGAGAACTGGTTCTCTGCTACTGCTGTGAAGCCTAGAGTGAAAGAACTTTGGGGGAGGGGAGAATTGTTTCTCTACTACTGTTGTGGAGCCCAGTGAAGGAACTTTGGGGGAGGGGAGAATTGTTTCTCTACTACTGTTGTGGAGCCCAGTGAAGGAACTTTGGGGGAGGGGAGAATTGTGTCTCTGCTACCACTGCTGTGAACTCCCTGTAAATAAAGCATTTTCCGTTAACCCTCCACCTGGCTACACACTAGTAAACCCAATTATGGCTCCCTTCATCTAACTAGAGCCAGTAATTGTATATTCTCGCCCTTATGTTTCCCATGGCTATGTTTTTCTCTGTCCCAGAATATATTGTTGTTCTACTATCATTCTGTTTCTGTGTCCACTTCTTCTGTGTCCATGTATTTCCTTTCCAAAACGTTATGTGTATATTAATCTGCTCCCCTATTTTTTAAATTGTAAACCACTATGATGTTCATGCCTTAGTGATATAGAAAGCTTTTCAAATAAATGTAGCAGTTGTGGTGGTAGCAACAGTAAAAACCAGGCTCCAGGGTATATGCAGTTCTCAAGCACAGCTGAGGTAGTGGCATGGTGGCATCTCTTTAAGGGAAAATAATTGATAATCGATGTAATTTTTTCACAGTTATTTATATTACACAAATAGAAGAATCACACCATGCACCAAAATATTCTTTGTTAAAATTTACATGGCAACTTCAAGGGCACTTTGACTCCATGGCTGCATTTGTATATCTTGGGTGCTCTCATAGATGGATGGCTTTATATGTAAAGAGGCTGTGAGGTATCGGTATGTGTTTGTGTGTGTGTATGTGGCAGGATTTGGTGGAAAGAGAGAGGAGTGATGCATGTTTGGGGGGGAGGGGTATGTGCATGGGTATGTGTCCCTGTGTAGAGGGATATTTTAGGATATCCTACACTCTCTTATATATGCCTGACCCCATAATTCCCCCCCTCAATGCTATACTCTATCCCCTTTCCCCATTCCTTCTCACTCCTCTATTTCCTCTTTGTCACCTCTCTTTACCCCCATTTACTCATCCTGCCCAGTCTACACTTTCACTTGCTCGTATTCCCTCCTTCATGCGCTTTTTCTCCATAATTACCACCATGATCGCTTCCCCTACTCATCCACCAAAAGTTCTCATAAACTCCCCAGACATCTACTTCATATTCTTCCCCTGAATTACTCACCCCCATGCTTTCCCTCTTAGAGATGCGCATTCATTAGCACGCTTAAATTTAGTCCATGCTAAGTTGATTTAATGCATGTCAACCTGTGAATTAGAGCATATGGATTAGCATGTGTTAAAACATTTTAAGGCAATATTACAATTTTTTTATTTAATCAATGTGTGAAATAAACCAAAAAGTCCTGAAAATTGGGAAAAAATCCAAACAGAAAAATTGAAAATTTTTACCCTGTGCACATCCTAGTCTTTGCCCCAACTCGCTCCCATGCTTGCTCTCCTCCCTCTGCCACTTACCCCATCCTCTCTCTCCTGTGGGGCTGGGGAGACTTGAAAGTCAGCTCTTCGGTCTTTAACCAGCTGCAGAAAGAATGTCCCTGCCTAGCTCGCTTTGCGGTCGGTGCTGGAACTGTGAGCTTGTTGAAATGTTGTGACTAATGCTTCTTGTGTGCTGATCTTGTTGTACCTTGCGAGATTAGCACATAGATAATGTCTGCAGCGCAGTTTGTAGAATCTGGCTGTGCCGGCATAGAGCAACGGTGGCAGCCAAACTGTGACGGTTCCCTCCACTGCCCTGTTCATGGTCTTTCTTGTCTCTCTCAGGTTCTCTGCTCTCCCTCATTACCACTGAGTCCTCCAGTCCCCACTATTTCTCTCCCACCAGTATCTGGTCCCCGAATCCGCACTTTTCCCACCAGCTCCAAATCGCGGCTTCCCCTTGTTCCCTCCACATCCCCCGCTCAGTTCTCCAGTGCTTGCTCTCCCTTGACCCAGTCCCCACTTTCTTCCCCAATCCCCCACTTGCATATTTTCTATTGTTTCAGGGTTCTGCAAAGGATTGTTACTCAGTCACCAGATTCCTCTTCTGAATCAGCTGATCCTTGAAGTTTTGAGCAGACATTTCAGCATATAGTGGTCAGCAGGGATGTGCAGAGGGCAAAAATTTTCAGTTCCTTTGGACTTTTCCCAAACTTTTGGACATTTTTGCTGTTTGTTTCACACATTCGATTTAATAACATTTTATTGGCATGTATTAGGATTTTTTAGGTTAACTTGTTAAATCAATTTATCTGAGCCACGAACAGCAGGAATGTACGCCCTGTCTAGACATACATCCCCCGCTATTCATCCCCCTTGCCATCCCCATGCAAATCTCCCTGTACGAACAGCAGAGTTACATAGTAACATAGAAACATAGTAAATGACGGCAGATAAAGACCAGCGTGGTCCATCTAGTCTGCCCAGCAATATGGCAGGAGTAGGTGTACCCCTTCCCATGTCTTTGCTTAGTGGTGCACCCCTTCCCATGTCTTTTAGAGAATAGGTGCACCCCTACCCATGTCTTTGCTTAGTGGTGCACCCACCAGGAGCAGGTGCACCCCTCCCCATATCTTTGTTTCTTTGTATGTTTAGGGGTGAACCCACCGCTCCTCCCCCCATTGCTCCATGTAGGACACCCCTATTTGTTGAGAAATTAGATGGTTCCGTTTATTTTGATTTTATCCTGTTGCAGTAAAGGGATCCACTGTGTCTGTCCCAGGCCACTTTGAACTCCGTCACTGTGTTTGCCCCCACCACCTCCATCGGGAGGGCATTCGAAGCATCCACCACCCTTTCAGTGAAAAAGTATTTCCTGACATTGCCTTTCAATTTACCCCCTTGCAGCTTCCTGTTGTGCCTTCTAGTTTTACAGCTTCCCGGTCTCTGGAAGAGGTTTGTTTGTTCATTATTTCTCTTTAAGTATTTAAAGGTCTGAATCATATCTCCCCTGTCCCTCCTCTCCTCCAAAGTGTAAATATTTAGGTCTTCAAGTCTCTCCTCATAAGGCTTCTGACGCAGGCTCCAAATCATTTTAGTCACCTTCCTCTGAACAGCTTCCATTCTTTTTACATCTTTTGCAAGATACGGTCTCCAAAACTGAACACAGTATTCCAAGTGAGGCCTCACCAGACACTTATACAGTGGCACTAGTTCCCCTTCCTTTCTGCTGGTAATTCCTCTTCAAATGCAGCCCAACATCCTCCTGGCTTTTGCCACCGCCTTGTCGCACTGTTTTGCCACCTTGAGATCTACAGAAATAATCACACCAAGGTCTTTCTCCTGCTCCGTGCACACCAACCTCTCGCCCCCTATCGTATACATTTCCTTTGGATTTCTGCTACCCAAGTGCATGACACTGAACTTCTTTGCATTAAATCTCAATTGCCAAGCATCAGACCATTCCTCCAGCTTTTGCAGATCCCTCCTCATGTTCAACACTTCGGGGGAGTCCACTCTGTTGCAAAATTTTGTGTCATCTGCAAAAAGACAGACTTTTCCATTCAGTCCTTCAGCAATATCACTTACAAATACATTGAACAGTGCTGGGCCCAGGACCGAACCCTGCGGCACCCCGCTAATCACCTTCCTTTCATCCGAGTGAGCTCCATTTCCCATCACCTTCTGTCGTCTGTCAGTCAACCAATTTCTGATCCAGTTTACCACCTTGGGACCCATTCCCACACTACTGAGTTTATTGATAAGCCTCCTATGAGGGACAGTATCAAAGGCTTTGCTGAAATCCAGGTAGATGACATCCATCGCGTGTCCTTGATCCAGTTCTCTGGTCACCCAGTCAAAGAACTCAATCAGATTTGTCTGGCAATATCGCCCCTCGGTAAACCCATGTTGCCTCGGATCCTGTAACTCTCTGGTTTTGAGAAAGTTCACTATTCGCTCTTTCAGGAGCATCTCCATTACCTTTCCCGCCACCAAGGTAAGGCTCACGGGCCTGTAGTTTGACACTTCTTCCCTGTCACCACTTTTGTGTAGAGGTACGACGTCAGCCATTCTCCAGTCCTGAGGAACCTCTCCTGTTTCCAAGGATCTGTTGAAAACATCCTTTAACGCCCCTGCAAGAACCTCTCTGAGTTCTTTCAGGATCCTGGGATGTATCCCATCCGGTCCCATGGCCTTGTCCACTTTCAGTTTTGCAAGTTGTTCTAACACCTCATCCTCTCCGAATGGTGTGGTGTCTACCTCATTCCCATTTTTATATTTGGGAGTCACAGCTGGTCCTTCTCCAGGATTTTCTTTAGTAAAAACAGAGCAGAAGTATTTGTTTAGAAATTTCGCTTTATCAATGTCATTTTCCATGAGTCCGTTCCCAGCACTTCTGAGCCCTGCAATTCCACCTCTGATCTTCTTCCTTTCCCGAATATACCTGAAGAAAGTTTTGTTGCCACACTTAACATTTTTAGCCATCTTTTCCTCTGCCTTTGATTTTGCTATCCTTATTTCTCTTTTTGTCTCCTTGAGTTTGGTCCTGTAATCATTTCTGTGTTCTTCTGTTTGCAAGCTTTTGAATTTTGCAAAAGGTGTGGTTTTTGCCCTTATTTGAGCAGCCACTTCTTTGGAAAACCAAATAGGTTTCCTTCTCTTGTTTTTATTTACTTTTCTTACATATTTATCTGTTGCCCCTTTTATTGCCTCTTTTAGTTTAGCCCATTGCAATTCCACTTCCCTTATCCCCTTCCACCCCCCTTATCCCCTTCCACCCTGTCAGCTCCTCCTTTAGGTACTTGGCCATTTTGTTGAAGTCAGTGTTTTTGAAGTTTAGGACTTTGAGCTTGCTATGATTGGACTGCACCTTGGCTGTTATCTCAAACCACACCGTGTGATGATCACTGTTACTCACAGGGGCACTCACCCAGACATTTGACATGCTATCACTGTTGGTGAGCATCAAATCCAGCGTTGAGCTTTCCCTGGTTGGTTCCATCACCATTTGTCTAAGTAACGCATCTTGGATAGCGTCCACAATTTTTTTGCTTCTTTCCAGATTTGCAGGAGTAATCCAATCCACATCGGGTAGATTAAAGTCACCCAATATGATCGCTTCCCCCTTTGTTGCTATCTTGGCAATATCTATAATCAATTCGTTATCTCTCTCTTCAATTTGAGTTGGAGGTCCGTAGATTACAGCAGTATGGATGACAGTGCCATCTCCTCTTTCCAACACTATCCAGAGCGCTTCTTCTTTTCCCCATGCACCCTGCATTTCAGTAGCTTTAATATTGGATTTGACATACAAGGCTACTCCTTCCCCTTTTCCATTTTCTCTGTCTCTTCTGAATAGATTATAGACAGGTATGGCTATATCCCAATCATGCGATTCATTAAACCATGTTTCTGTAATGGCCGCAACGTCCAAGTCCTTTTCCACCATTAGGGCTTCCAGGTCCGAACGTTTGTTGTACGGTGAGCCTTGGACAAGGGCGGGCGGAAGGTGGTGCATGGGCGGGCTATCACCCTGAGGTTGGTCCAGTATGTCCGGGGTAGGCCGGTTAGAGGGCCTACCCCGGATATGGTGTAGCAGTGGCGGCCAGCGGGGACAAGACCGGGAGGTGTGCAGGAGGTTCCCCCTCAGCTGGACCCTGGCCATGGGAGACCAGTGTCTGGCTGCGGGGAAGGGACAATCTCAGCGACGGCTGGAGTTTGCACTCCATAAGGGAGCCGCAGTGCCATGGCACTGTGGCTCCATTACGGAGCCAGGCTGAGTTAGCCAGGGATCGGGGCACATCCTGCACGTACCAACCGGGATCAGAATCTGGTCTACCGCTGTACGTCACAATTCTGAGGGCTCACACAGGGGCTGGACATCCAGTAGGGAATAGGCCTCCATATATTTAAGGCTTGCCAGGAAACTAAATGCATGCTAATGAATGCATATCCCTAGAGGTCTGTCTGGGGGGCGCGGCCAGAGCAGGTTGCTAAAGATACATGTGCAGGCACAATTTCAGACCAGTTTCCATAACTATACCTGCTTCAGGGCACGAATAGGATTTTAAAGGTTCTTGTATTCTGCAGCTCAGTAAATCTAAGATGAAGTGGGAAATGCCCATTCGCTCCTCCGATACTTTTCACTCCTTTGAAGATACCTACTAGTAAGAACAAAAAGCATTTTTCCCGGCTTCCATGCCACCACACATCCTCCTTTGTAAAATGGCAGGCAGAGACAGATAAGGGGGAGATATCCACCGTCACGTTCTATAATCTGGCAGTGTGCATGTCTATGTCCCCTCTTATGTGGACAAGCACATATGATACGTGCAAGTTTCTGAAATCTGGAGACCTCCTGCATATGTCTAACTCATACCTCTGTGCATCCCTGATTTCCTTTTTATGTAGCAGGCACATGTATAGTCTGGAGGTTAGAAGAAAGAGCTTAACTGCCTGGGACAGTTCCATTCTTCTGCCTTTGGATTGGAGGCTGTAGGTATTTAACAGATGTGAACTTGCACCTTCCATCTCCAGTTTCTATGGGTTGCCAGGAGTCAGCATTGACTCGATGGCACACAGAACTCAGCATTTATAGAAAGAGAAATTCTTAAAGCTGTTTGCAAGATTAAAGCAATGCTTTACCTACAAAAATGTTTTTTTTTCTACAGTGGCCTGCCCACGTTGCGGGTAGAAGTATGCATGCAGTGCCATTTGGCATGTATGTTTATCTGCTGCCAAGGGAGGAGTTCCTGGAGGGTGGGGTTGGGGCCAGACTTTGAACGATGCTCATATCTTTGAACTTTCAAAACTCTGTATCTGTTTGTACTCAGAAAAAGTGCCTGCCCAAATTAGCAAGTATAAATGTGTGTGGCTGCTTTTCCTGGGTACCTTTACTTTGAAAATCCTGCAAAGACCATGGAATTACAAAATTGCCCTCTTATTTTGTATTTATATTCTACCCTTTCACAATTTTATGCTTGAGGCAGATAACAACAGCTGATATATTATTTTATTGCCTTCATGTTTTTTTAATTGGATGGAGGTATTGTGTGATTTTTGTTGTTCTTGTAATATGTATTTTATGAAGTGGTTTGTAGTTGTGAACCACTTCAGATCGATACTAGACGTGGTGTATTAAAATGATATGTATTATTATTGTATTCATTTTGTATTTTATTGATTATTTTATTTATTGTATTTTGTCTGAAATAACCACTTTAGGTCAAAACATTGCTTTAAAGGAGGTGGTATATACTGTAAATGTAATATAGCATAACAGAGCATTTCAATATGTAAATGATTAATGAAACACTCATCAGGAAACACCTGCCTGAGCACCACAGTCTATTTTGTAGAGGTAAACAAGGTTGCCACCCACAGGATGGATCTTGTCTCAGAAGACATCGAGAAGACATCTTTCCACCACTCCCACTCAGTGATGGATGGTCTTTCAGGTTACATGGTGTAATCTCTTGCTAGAAGCTTATGTCCCATTTCTGTTACCTTAGACAATTGACCACTGAGTAGAAGAGAGAGAGAGTGGTATGCATCTATTTGTTATTTTTCTAACATTGCCATGTTATTGCAATAAATAATTGAATCATGACCCCCCTTATCTCTACAACTGTCATCCTCGCAGAGTGGGCTCGGTATGAGAGATATAGCTTCTCACACAGGAAAGCTGATAGTAAAAGCTGTTAGTGTAGCTGGGTTCAAAAAAGGTTTGGACAAGTTCCTGGAGGAAAGGTCCATAAACCATTATTAGAGGACCCAGGTAATCCACTGCTTGCCCTAAGACAAGCATTATGGAACCTATATACTTTTCTAGGAACCTGCCAGGTTCTTGTGACCTGGATTGGCCACTGTTGGAAACAGGATACTGGGTCTGACCCACTATGCCATTTCTTATGTTCTTATGGTCTCTGAAAAAGGTATATATATATATTTTATTTTTATCAGTATTGGCACAATATATCTAATATATATAATCCTAACTTCCACACTGTTTTAATGTTTTTCACTTTCTTCTATTTTTATTTCATTTTCTTATCTCTATGCTCCTTTGTCTCTTTTTTTAAATTTTCTTTCACTCTTGTTTTCCACTTTTCCTTTTCCTCCAATTTTTTTCTTTGATTTTCTGATGTCCATTATTCCAATATCATTTTTTCCTTATGTTCTCCTTTCGTCTCTCACTTTCACTTTCTCTTTCTCTATCATTTTTTTTTGCTCTTTCTCTTGCACTGTCCTTTCCCTACTTGTTCTTTCTCTCTTACTTTATTCCTCCTGAAAGCATTATATTTCCCTTTGTTGGTTATAAGGGGGAAGGAGTAGCTTTCCTTGTCGCAATGTTAGTGTGATTGGCAGAGAGGACATTTCTTTTTCCTATGGTCTCATCCTGTGGCAGGGATGGACACCTCTGAAATGCCACAGAATGAACATCCATCGTTTGTGGAGAACGGTTGGTGGGTTGATGCAGAAATCCTGCATTCTCCGGGAACAAGCAGGAAGTTAGTCCTCACATATGGGTGACATCAGCACCGACGGCGCCCTCGTGGAAGCATCCCCCCAGCTTTCAAAGAAAGTCGTTGGGAAATGCCACCATGCATGCGTGATCCCCTTCCCACCCAAGGGTGCCATCTTGCTTAGTCTCCTTTTTTCTGCAGAGCCTTTCAGACGTTTGTCAAGCTTGTCCCCGGAAAAAGTTGATTTTTCTCTCTGAGTTTCATACCTCCAGTATCACACCGGTACACTTCCCACCACCCGACCTCGGCGCCGAGTTCAGGTCTAGTTTTGTAGTTATCATTCTTTCTTTTCCTGGCATCTTTGTGCCTTTTTTCCAACTGGCAGCCCGGAAAGTCTTCGACCTCACAGGGGTACTTTTTCCCTCCATGGCTACCAGTGGCTTTAAGAAGTGTGATCGGTGCTATAAAATTGTCTTTGATCGACACACATGACTGCTGTCTCCGCTGCCTCGGGTCAGACCACGACCTGGCAGCCTGTGGTCTCTGCAAAAGGATGTCCAGTAAGGCCAAGAGCCGCCAGCAGCAGCAGCATAAGTTTTTCTCTGAGTGCCCGGTGCCGCTGAAGGCCAGGGCCTCGTCTGAGGCCTCAACGCCTTGGGCGGTACCTTCCAAACCCGAGTCTCGTCGTGGGTCCTCAGAAAGGGGGTCTCCCTCGAGGAAACCCAGGAAGAAGAAGAAACCCTCGAAGGCAGCATCTTTGGACAGTTCTGACCGGCTGGGTGCCCCTCGGGCCCGATCCCAGTCCCGGTCCCGCAGTCCAAGACGCTCATCCCAGGCTTCAGAGAAGGAGAGGCCTGGAAAGGTCCTCTGAAAGGATCCGATCGTGAACCAGCCTCGGTCCTCAGACACCATCCTTGCCAGCTTTGGGCCAGAGTCCCTCAGTGACCAGGGGCGGCTCAAGGCAGTCTGCTGCCTGAGGCGAAGAATGAGATGGCGCCCCCCCACCACCTTAGAGGGGGGGGGGGCAGGGCTTTTTCAGAAAGCCAATCAGAGACTGAACCAAACCAAAAAGCCGATTAGATTATATGGAGGAAATGCAAGATGTTTGCACACAGGGCCGTATCGAACTGCAATCGCGCCTTGTGCGACTTGCAACTCGGATGTAAGCCCCCCTCTCACCCCATACCTCCATCCAGTGCTGCCTGCTTGTTCCCTGCTGCTGCCGCACTCTGTTTTTTTCACGGTGGCGCCGGCAGCAGGGAAAGAGCAGGCAGCGCTGGATGGAGGTATGGGGAGGAGGAGGGGGCATGCACCCAATCCGAAAGGCGCCGGCACTCTAAGCAGATCTGTCCCTCCCTGCTCTGACATCGTGTTGAAGGAGGGAGGGACCAGACTTGCTTAAAGTGCTGTGAAAAGGCTTGGGGGCGCATTTTAACTGCCTGCTATTGTCCTGCCAGCGGCGGCAGGGCAACAGCAGAGAGCTGAAATGCGCTCCCCAAGCCTTTGCATCTGTGTGGCTGCACTGCTTGCACAGGGCTAGGTACGGTCCTGTTTGTACACCAAGGAACTAAAAGACAGCAAGAATCAATAGCACAGTTTATAAAACTAAATTATAACCCATTGTTATTTTGTTATAAACTGCGTTATGGTTCTCGCTTTTTCTTTTTCAACATATAATTTGCATCCACAGTAGGTGCAGAGCAGAACCAGGACATTCACCCTCAGAACTCAATATTTTAAAAAAAATCTGATTCTGATCATCTCACCAACAACAACAACCACTATTCTCCAGTACCAGGCATATTGTGAACTAATAAAAAAAAAAACCCTACAACAAAAAGCAAACCTACCATACCATACCATATCAGCACAAACTTCCAAAAGTCACATAAGAAGCCCATCCAAAAAAAGCATCACTGTAAATACTACAGTGAGCCCTGGAACATCCATACACCCATTTGAAAAGCTGAACAAGTCAAATTACTACAGTATAGTATAGATTTTTATATACAAACTGCATGTTAACAGAACACCTGACCTCAGTCACACACGCACAACATCGACCCTCATTAAGTACAGAATAAGTAACCATAATCTAAAGTAAAAATAAAAATATGTAAACAAAATTTAAACTGAAACCCCAAGAAGCCAGAGTCCACATGCAGTGCAACATCAGATAAATAAGAGATGCAGTTCCCCAATACTGTGTAAAATATAAAAATAGCACAAAGTCCAATCACCAAAATTAAATAAAATTAATTGTTCTACCTTTGTTGTCTGACCATTTTATTCTCTGATCATGCTGGTACCGATCTGAGGCTTCTGCTTTCCTGTCTTCTTTTAGCTCTCTTTCTGTGGTCCATGGTCCATCTGCCATTTCTTATATCTTCTTTTGTTTTCTTCACTTCCTTCCATCAGCCCATTTCTAGTTCCAGTAACCCTCCCCAGTATCAGTCCTCCCCTCTCAGTACCTTCTAATGTCAACCACCTTGCATTCCCACAACTGCCTTCCAGTCCCCCTCCTTTCCCACTGTCCAGCCCCTTCTAGTCCAAATACCATCCCAGGTATCAGCTCAGGTCCACTCTCAGTGCCACCCCCCAGTCAGCTCCCTTCCAGCCACCCTACCCTCTGTCCATCTCCCTTCCAGTGCTATTCACATGTCAGCTCCCTTCCAGCCTCCTACCTATTACCCAGCCACCTACCACTCCCATCCCCAAGCGTCAGCTCCCTTCCAGTCCCCCTTTGGTACATCCCAGGTGTCAGCTCCTTTCTAGCCCCCTCCTTCCCTTCCTGCCTCATCCTTCCCCTGGCAGACCCTCTCAGTATCCGCTCCCTTGAAGTCCTATTCTACCATCCCCCCCGCATCAGCCCATTTGTAGCTCTAGCCCCTAGTTTTCTTCCAGGGCCAGCAGCACTCTCCTCCCCTCCCATATTAGCCCATTTCTAGTCCTATCCCCTTTATCAGCCCACCCCAGTCCTAGCCCCCCCAATCAGCCCATTACCAGTCGTAACCCTCCAATAAGTCCATTTTCAGTCCTAGCCCCCCAATCAACCCATTTCCTGTCCTAGTCTCCCCCATAGCCCATTACCAGTCCTAACCCCCCCCATCAGCCCATTTCCAGTTCTAAACCCCCATCAGTCCATTTCCAGTCCTAGCCCTCCCCCGATAGCTCATTACCAGTCCTAGCCCCCTCTGATCAGCCCATTTCCAGTCCTAAGCCCCCATCAGCCCATTTCCAATTCTAAACCCCCCGATAGCCCATTACCAGTCCTAGCCGCCCTCCTGATCAGTCCATTTCCAGTTCTAAACCCCAATCAGTCGATTTCCAGTCCTAACCCCCCATCAGCCCATTTCCAGTTCTAACCCATCCATAGCCCATTACCAGTCCTAGCCCCCTCCCGTTCATCCCATTTCCAGTACTAACCCCCATCCGCCCATGTCCAGTTCTAACCCCCCATAGCCCATTACCAGTCCTAACCCCCCATCAGCCCATTTCCAGTTCTACACCCCCCCAATCAGCCCAGTTCCTGTCCTACCCCCCCCCATCAGCCCAGTTCCAGTCCTAGTCCCCTCCCCCCTCAACCCAGGGAAATTGAAAAAATAAAAAAACTCCGGCGTAAGAAGCAGCTGCTGCTGCCGCTCCAGTGGTGGCAGCAATAGAATGAGGAACCCCGCGACAGCCTGCCCCACCGGAGAGCCTGCTGGTTTCCCCTGTGTTTCCCCTCTTCGTCGGCTCCGCTTTGCAGAGCCGTGGCGAAGGGGCAGTGTTTCCCTTTCGCACGGCTCTGTTAAAGCTGAGCCCGCAGTGCTGATGGGAAACAGTATTTCCTGTTTCCCATCAGTGCCATGGACTCAGCTTTAACAGAGCTGTGGTTAAGGGAAACACTGTCCCTTCGCCGCGGCTCTGCAAAGTGGAGCCGGCGAAACCAGGGGAAACAGAGGGAAAACCAGCAGGCTCTCCGGTGGGGCGGGCTGCTGCTGGGCTCCTCATTCTGCCGCTGCCGTCTCTGGAGCGGCAGCTGCTTCTTACACCGGAGTTTTTTTTTATTTTTTTTTATTTTGAGGGACGAGTGAGGCGGTCTTTCTGGGGGCAATTTTGCCGCCCCCAAAAAGTTGCCACCTGAGGCCACCGCCTCACTTGGCCTCATTATAGAGCTGCCCCTGTCAGTGACTGCGCCGAAGGCTGCGGAGCCTTCTGGTCTGGAGTCCAGAATGGCGGCCCTGGAGTACAATTTGTCTGTCTTCATGGACCAGCAGCGGGTGCTGTTGTCCGGCAAGACCGGTTCATCCACCCCGACCACTGGGCCCTCGAAGTCCAAGACGTCCCTGGAGGCCGAGCTGATTCTCAGTCGATCATCAGCCAAGGTCGCGATCAAATTCCCGCTCGATGGTACCCCGGTCATCCCCAACAAGTATGCTGGGCACTGGTTGCAGAACATTGGGAGCCCTGAGGCCCACGGAACAGTCCTCCTACGAGTCCTCGACAAACTACTCCGAGTGGGAGACGGAAGACGAGGAGTCCCCCGATACCTGTCACCACTGTGACGTCCCATCTGACTCTCCCATCTCGGAGCCTTGACAGCGATCCCCGAAGGAGGATATGGGCTTCCTTGATTTCATCAAGGATATGTCAAAGACCCTGGCATTCCCTTCGGTGTTGGAGGAGGAGCCTCGGGCAGATGAGTTGGAAATCCTCCAGTACGAGCCTCCTCTACGGGAATTGCTCATGGTGCCCATTCCTCCCATCCTGGAACGGCTGATGTTCCAAATGTGGGAGAAATTGACTTCAGTACCAGTGGTGAGCAAATGGCTTGTCTCGATGTATTGAGTCCGCCGGAGCCCAGGCTTCCAAAAGTCACAGCTGCCGCATAACTCCATGGTGGTGGAGTCGGCCATGCGTCAGCTGAAAAACCGGAAGACGCACTTCTTGGTGCCCGGGGGGGCAGGGAGGTCCGCATCCTGGATGCCCTCGGCAGAAAGTGCTACCAGGGCTCAATGCTCATCGGTCACATCCAGGCCTACCAGCTGTACAAGGGCATGTACCTAAGAGACCTGGTGAAGGACCTCGCCGGGTTCTCAGTAGTTCTCTCCAAGGAACCCTTGCAGGAGTTCAAGAACCTGGCCAAGGCAGTCCGTGAGTGCTCCAAATTCATGTCACGAGCGCCTATGACAGGTTCGAGTCGGCAGCTTGAGTAGCGGCAGCAGGCTTCGGTGTATGGTGCCAAGCTTGGCTACAGTCGTCCAACCTTGAGCAGTGGATTCAGGACAAATTGGTCGATGTCCCATGCCAAGGAGAGAATCTCTTTTTGAAATCCATGACCAACAAGGCTGCTGAGTTGGAGACAGAGTTCATGACGAGGACCAGGCTCTCAAAAAAGATGCTGCCCCTCCCGATGGAGGAGCTCGGGTAAAAGGTCCTACCAAAGGAAGGGAGCTGCTTACAGAAATTGCCCACTTTTTCAGGCCTCCCCAGCTCCCCAACAGGGTCAGCAGGCCAAGGGACATGGGCATGGCCCTTGTAAGCAGGAGGCTCCAAAACCCCAGGCACTGGCTGCGGCACAACCAGGGTGGAGTTTTTGATTCCTTGAGCATAGCCTATCTACCCCAAAGAGATCAGCAGCCCACAGGGGTACGTCTGGCCCACTATGTCTAGAGGTGATTGACCATCACCACCGACTCCTGGGCATTTCAGGTGGTCAGGGAGAGTTACCACCTCCACCTGACTTAGACACCTCCCCCTTATTTCCCGGGAGAGCCCCTCAGGTCTCTCCTCCACTGGGACCTTTTACTGAAGGAGTTGGCTGGTCTTCTCGAGGACAAAGTGGTGGAACCAATGCCCCACCATCTCAAGGGCAAGGGGTTCTACTCTAGGTACTTCCTTGTGCCAAAACGAATAGGGGGCCTAAGGCCCATCCTCGACCTGAGCAATCTCAACAAATTCCTGGGGAGGGAGAATTTCAAGATGCTTTCCCTTGGAACATTGCTGCCCTACCTCCAGCAGGGAGATTGGCTATGCTCCTTAGACCTCTAGAATGCTTATACCCACATCCTCATTCACCCAAACCATGGGCAGTACCTGCGGTTCATAATGGGGGGCAGGCATTTTCAGTACAGGGTGCTCCCTTTCGGCTTGGCCTCTGCCCCAAGAGTCTTCACAAAATGCCTGGCAGTCATGGCCGCCTTCCTCCACCTCCCTCCACCTCCAGGGGGTCTTTGTCTTCCCCTACCTGGATGACTGGTTCATAAAGGGAGGCACAGCCTCAGAGGTGCTGCTGGCCACCACACACATCATCCAGGTCCTGCAACACTCGGGGTTTGTCATAAACGACCCCAAGTCTCACCTCCTTGCGGCACAGTCTCTGAAGTTCATCAGGGCAAAGTTTGACACTCTCCAGTCGAAGGCCTTCTTGCCCAGGGACCGAGTCGACTATCTCAGGACTCTGGCATGGGACATACAGTACTGTCCCTCAGTGCCTGCTCTGCTTCTTCTGTGCCTCCTAAGGCACATAGCCTCCACAGTCCATGTCACCCCAGACGCTCGCCTCCACATGAGGGTGGCACAGTGGTGTTTCCGGGACCAATGGTCTCAGGTCACAGGTTGCCTCCGAGACAGTGTCTCTGTAATCCACCAACTAGCGGACTCCCTGGTCTGGTGGCAATTTCTCCAGCATCTCGAGGCAGGCATGCCTTTTCAGTCCCCGAGCCCATCAATGGTCCTCACCACAGATGCCTCCTTGCTCGGCTGGGGAGCCCACTGTGGGGAGCTCCGCATCCAGGGCAACTGGTCACCAGATGAGAGCATCCAGCAGATCAACCTCCTAGAGCTGCGGGCCATATACTTAGCCCTGCGAGTTTTCTGCCACCACCTGCATCACCAGCGGGTGCTGGTCCAGATGGACAACCAGGTGGCGATGTTCTATGTGAACAAATAGGGGGGCCCGGGGTCTCATACCATTCATCAGGAAGCACTGGTCCTCTGCTCATACGCAATCCAACAGGGTATCCTCCTGCAGGCAGTGTACCTACCAGGCCAGGACAACTTTCTGGCCGACAGACTGAGCAGAGTGCTCCAGCCGCACGAGTGGCAGCTGGACCCCAGGGTAAGTAATTGGCTTTTCCAGATCTGGGGGGAACCCGTGATGGACCTGTAAGCCAGCCCAGACAACGTCCAGTTGCCCCGCTTCTGTACCCGGTGGGCCCACCCCTCCAGGGTGGCAGCAGACGCGTTCCCGGTCTCATGGTTTGACGACCTCATGTACGCCTTCCCTCCCATGCTGTTGATCACCAGGGCCTTGCTCATCCTGATAGCTCCTCGATGGCCCAGGCAATTGTGATTCCTGCTGCTCCTCCGGTTGATGGTGGAGACCCCCATCCCCTTGGGGATTGCTCTGGAACTCCTGTCTCAGGAGCAGGGAGGGGGGCTCTCTTCCTCACCCCAACCCGGTGTCCATGTCGCTGACAGCATGGCTGCTGAGAGGGTGACTCTGGCCCCTTTCAACCTTTCGGTTGAGGTGGAGAAGATTCTGCTGGCCTCTCGCAAGGCCTCTACTAGGAAGGCTTACGCCCTCAAATGGCACAGTTTCTCGACTTGGTGCACCGAGCGTGGGGCTGACCACTTATCCTACCCAGTGGGACTGGTGTTACAGTACCTTCTCCACCTCTCTCAATCTGGGCTCAAGTCTAACTCTGTCTGGGTACACCTTAGTGCCCTGGCGGAGCACCATCACTTGGTGATCGGCAAGCCCCTCTCAGTCCAGCCTTTAGTGACCCATTTTTTTCAGAGCCTGCTCTTATTGAAGCCCCTGGTTCACCCTCCGGCAACTGAATGGGACCTCAACATAGTGTTGGGGCAGCTCACTCGCCTACCCTTCAAGCCTCTGGCTACCTACCACCTTTGCTACCTCTCTTGGAAGGTGGTTTTCCTGGTTGCGCTCACCTCCACTTGCAGAGTTAGTGAGCTGCAGGCCCTAGTGGCGGAGGTGCTTTATACCAGGTTCTACAAGAACAGAGTGGTGCTTTGCACACACTCCAAATTCCTTCCGAAGGTAGTATCGCTCTTCCATCTCAACCAGGAAGTGGTGCTCCGTACCTTTGTTCCAAGACCTCACTCCAGTCAGGTGGAGACGGTCCTTCACACCCTGGACTGTAAGAGGGCTTTGTCCTTCTATATCCAATGCACTCAGGGCCACCGCAAAACATCTCAGCTTTTCATCTCCTACAACCCCAGTAGGCTGGGGGAGGCGGTGACCAAGCGTACGCTGTCCACCTGGGTGGCGGACTGTATCATCCTGACCTATGAGCAGGCGGGGCTCCTGCTGGAAGGCCACATCACGGTGCACTGTGTCAGGGCCATGGTGGCCTCAGTGGCAAACTTGCTCTCTGTTCCGATGGTGGACATCTGCTGGACCACCATCTGGTCTTCAGTCCATACCTTCGCAGCCCATTACTGCCTGGAAAGAGAGTCCCGATGGGACAGTGTCTTTGGCCAGGCTATGCTCCGTAACCTTTTCGGGATTTAGGCAACTCCTACCCTCTGATCCTTCTGTGTTCAGGCTACTGGAGTGCTGGTTTCATCGGACACTGGGGTCCTACTGTGGTCTGTGGACATGGACTCATTTGCTGTTGCTTGCAGTTCCCCATAAGGGAGCCCTTGTTTTGGCTGTAGGGTTTCGGTAGCCTATAGCTGGGCAGTCCCATATGTGAGGACTGACTTCCTGCTTGTTTCTGAAGAAAGCGTAGTTACTCACCTGTAATAGGTGTTCTCCGGGGACAGCAGGAATCAGTCCTCACAACCCTCCACCCTCCCCTTGGAGTTGCTCCTTTCCCATCTTCTATTTTTGCTGTCTTTTAGCTATGTCATCTGACTGAGCAAGATGGCACCCTTGGGTGGGAAGGGGACCACGCATGAATTGTGGAATCTTCTAAAGGCTTTCTTTGAAATTCGGGGGGATGCTTCCGTGAGGGCTCTGTCGGTGCTGACATCATCCATATATGAGGACTGATTCCTGCTGTCCCCGGAGAACACCTGTTACAGCTGAGTAACTTTGCTTTATAGCTCAGTACTAAAGCTCTAGTGCAGAGTATCCTAATGCAAGTTTAATTCAAATAGTTTGATCACCCATGCTGTAAGCAAGCAGCATGCAAATGATTGATTTGTGTGCAAAAAGCGTGCGGTAATAAAGGAGAGCAAGTCAGACATATGTGCTCAGGGGTCTGCATTAGAAGTTTGGTACCTATGCGCATGTGTTGGATTACTAAGGAAAAAAAGGGTCATCTGAGGTGAAGTTTGACAATTATTTACTTATTTATTTATTTAACAGGTTTAATATACCGTTTTTTTACCAGTCAAAACGGTTTACATTTGACTGAGTGAATACACTGAACTTACGTATACAACTGGAAGATATAAAACTTATAAACACAATAAGGTTAAGCTAAGTTTAAAACGTGCATTGAAACTATTTACATGGTTGGTATGAGCTTGAGAGGAGGTGTGTGTTGGAGTCTCTAAGGGGGGAATTTCAGGGAGGGGGTTGGGAGAAATCCTATTAGTTTGCGAGAGGTCATGTTGGTTTGCTTTCCACTGGTATTCAGTGCCAAAGTGCTCTTGAAAGAGGTAGGTTTCTAATTTCTTTTGGAAGTCCACAAGAGTTGATGTCTCTTAGTGTGAGGGGTAGAGAATTCCAGAGGGTAGGGGCATAGAGTGTGAATACTCTGAAGCATGTGTTTTGGTTGCTCTTTCAAATCTGGGATGGGAGAGGATTGGTTGTTTAGTACCTTGTGAGTGGTGGTGAGGACCTTGTATTTTATTCTTGAGATGATGGGTAACCAGTGGAGGAGTTGAGGATTGGTGTGATGTGAGTTTGTCTGGATACTTGGCAGATGGTATGTGCTGTAGTGTTCTGGGTGAGTTGTAGTGGGAGCAGAGCATGCTTGAGAAGGCCTTGGTAGATGGAGTTACAATAATTGAAAAGTGGAGTGATGGTAGCCTGGCGCATTGAGCAGAATGTTTCAGTGAATAGGAGAGGAAGGGGCATAGATTTTACAGAGTTCTGAGTTTATAATAGACGGTGTTTTGAATTTGGGTTTTGAAGCTCAGATGTTGATCAAGTATGACGCCTGTTTAGACATGGAGGTCAGTGTTACCAATCCTGATGAAAGCAGGGGGGTGGGGGTGAAATTGGGGTCTCGTGCAGGATTTCTTTCTGTTTTATTGCAGTTGATTGATAAATTGTGAAGGTGGAGTCATTTGCCTGCTTCAGTGAAACATTTTGTAATTTTAGAATATTCAGGAGCAGATGTGGTGAAAGATGCGAAGATCATTATGTCATCGGCATAAATTAGGTAGTTGACATTACATTTTTGGAGGATTGTGCACAGGAGTTGAATATAGATATTGAATAGTAGAGAGGATAGGGATGAGCCTTGGGGTACTCCTTGGATTAGGATGAAAGGATCTGATGTTTGAGTCCCAATTTTCATATGTTGACTCCGGTTGGACAGGTAGGGATGGATCCATTTGAGGAGGTAGCCTCATACTCTAATGAGATAGAGTTGGTTGAGAAGGATTTGATGAGGCATGGAGTCAAAAGTGATGGAGATGTCCAAAAAGAGCAGGATGAAACCTTGGATGATAATTTCTGTGCCAGAGATGAGTATGTTTAAGAGGAACTTCAGTAAGGTTTCTGCACTATGAAAAGGTCAGAAACCATGTTGATACTGGTTTAGTGGTGCATGGTGGTCAATGTGATCCTGAAGTTGGGTTTGAATGGCCTTTTCTATGACTTTCACTAGGAATGGTATGCTGGTTATGGGTCTGTATGATGCAGGTGAGCTGGGGTCGAGATTTGGCTTTTTTAGGAGAGGTCTGATTGAAGCTTGTTTGAGTGAGGATGGGATAAAAGCTTGTGAGAGGGATGTCTGTAGTATGTTATATAGGATTGGCAGGAATTGTGCTCTTGTGATTTTTATCCAGGAAACTGGGCAGGGATCTAGTGCGGAGGTGGTGGTGTTGATGATGCAGATTATTCCATCGAGTTTCTCAAGGGATATAGTTCTGAATGCTATTCAGGCGTGCTCATAGGGAGTGTCCTCATTTAAGGTGGGTATGGTGAAGTTGTTGGAGGAGCTAGAATTATGCTTGGCTTGTAGGTAGGAGGCCATGTCTTGAGAGTGCAGAGTATTATCTTGGCGTGGTTGAGTGAGGTCTTCAGTGAGTGATTTGACAATCTCAAATAGTTCTCTGGGTTTGTTGACGGTACGTATCAGAAGGTTGTTGTAATATTGTTGTTTGGTTTTGATGGTTGAGTTACAGTAAATTCTTAGACTGTCCAAGTAAAGAGTTTGGAGTTGGTGGTTCTTTAACTTCCTCCATTGGTTTTCAAGGTGAAGTAGGTTGCGCTTTTGCATTTTTAGTACTGCGGAGAACCAAGGTGCATGTGGTCATTGTTTCTTGCAGGGGTGCTCTAGGTGGTGCGAGAGCAGCCTTGGAGATGGTTGAGTTCCAAATGTTAATCAGTATTTGAAGGTTTGTTTGTGCTAGTATGCTTTTAAGGACTGGTAGGGTTTTATGGAGAAAGGCTTGTTTATTCATTGAATGTGAGGAATCTCTGTGTTGAGGGGGTGAGATTCTGTGGTGGGGTGTGCATGCAAGAAATGAGTATATTAAGATATGAGCTGATGGTTGGACCAGGGGACTGGTGTTATTGTGGATGGAAGACGTTCTGCTGTATTTTCAGCTCAGATGACCCAAGGCAGACCCCGATGGTATTTCCCCCACCGAAATACCCCACCTGGTGACCCCAAACACCACCCCCCCCTCCAAACCCCCTAAAATTTCCACTGGCGCTCTGGTACCCTGGTGGCCTGTATCTTTCCTCCCCCTGGAACCCTCTAAAAAATATTTCCCTGGTGGCATGATGGACTCCTACATCCAACCCCCCCCCCCCCAACGCCCAGTAGCTCAGTTCCTCACCCTATGCTCTTCTCCATGCTGTGATCCTAGGAGCTACTGTGATGGGGGTGTATGTGACAGTCTAGTAGTTAAGGGCTCCAGGGGAATTTTTTTTTGTGGGGGGTTCAGAGGAGTGGCACCCTGGAAGAAGGTTTGGATTGGGGGGAAGTGAGAGGGTCCACTTGAGCCACCAATGTTCTTGTTTGGGTGGTCGAGAGGGGGTGAGGGATTGGGTGATCTGAGGTGAAGTGTGCACATCACCCAGGGCCAGTACAAGGATTGGAGGTGCCTCAGGCAAGCCCTCCATCTGATGCCCCCCTCATGTGCCCCACCCCCATAGCCACCTCTGCCGCCCCTCTCCGGAGCCTGCAGCAGCAGCAGTGGCTCCCAAACTGCAATGCAGCACTTACCAATACCATTCGGTGCTGAGTTGCAGTTCCTTTCTGTTACTATGTGTCTTTTCTGCCCCTCTCTGATGCAGATTTCCGGTTGAGGAGAGCAGAAATAGCACATAACAGAAAGGAACCGTGACACATCACTGGGCTGTATTGATAATTGCTGTATTGCAGTTTGGGAACCATTGCCACCATTGCAGGCCCCAGAGAGGAGCGGTGGCAATGGATGCCCCAGAGGGCCGGCACTCTATGCAGCCGCCTAGTTCGTCTGATGGTAGCACCAGCACTGACGTCACCTTAGATCACCATCTGCTCCAGCGCTGCATCTTTATGTCGGCCTGAGACTGCTGTAAAGATTCAGCTGTATGAAAAGAGAACGTCGGAAGCAATTTGCTATGCAGCAGTTTGCGTGCGTTGTGCCACTGTGGCACCCTTTAGCACCGTGGCTTTATGTTGATTTTCCCATGCTAATTCTAATTCCATGGGGAGCAAGGTGAATGTGAGAAAATCAGTTGTAAACTGCTGTGTGAATGGTTAGTGCATCTTGCTGTATCGGCCTGTGAGTGTAATGACCCCCCTTAGACCTCTGTGCCCTCTACTGCTCTCCTTGGGAGGCTGATCTCTGATCAGAAGGAGTGGGGTCTCCTCAGTCTGTAGCACTTGAAAGCACCAGGAGATAAAAGAGGGGTTTATAGTTGTCAGAGCAGTTTTTTTCTTTTTTCATTTTCAAGTGCACAAGTTTTTTTTCTTTCATAGTTGTGTTGACCTTTCTCTCTCTCTCTGCTTTCTTTGTGCTCATTAAGAGAAGACATTCCGATCTTGGTGGGCTTTCTTAGAATTCTCAAGCTGGGGATTTCTGTCAGTTCTTCCTCAGTCTTCTTCATATGTTGCTGTGGTATATTAAGTTTGCAGCAGCATGCTCTTGTTGGAGTGCAGGCTCGCTCACAGCAACCTCTTTTTCTGGTTGATTCTAGCAACCTACTGCACCAGCTGACATTCTGGTCAATGCGGTTCTTCCTCTCTCCTATTCTGCCCCTCAGAGAAATTCCTCTTGGGGATCTGCAGGTGTGAGGGGGCAGCATACATCAATATTGCACCCTCCCTACACAGACTGCATTTCACCGATTTGCTGCCATCAGCACCAGTATAGCCTGTTTGTTTACATTTCCCATACTTCAGATGTTTATTGGAAGAGAGAGAGTGCTTTCTAGGGATCTACACTTGTAACCTTTCTTGATCTGTTCTGGATAGAAGCAGGAGCAGGTGCCTGTTTCACATTCTGTTATAAAGCTGTTAGGTTGGTGCTGCACGTGGTCTCCTAGCACTGGGAGATGCACCACTGCTTTCCAGCCCACTATCCAGGACCATCTGTGTCCAGTACAGGCCATGACTCTTCCAGCACCATGTATTACCCCTGCACCCAGGTGCGCGCCTCACAGGCCTCAATATTGTCCATTTTAAACTAAAGTATTCTGTAAACTGCCATTGCAGTGAGGTGCCATTGCTGCGAGGTCCCCTCTGCTTTTCCATACTGCTTCCAAACTGCCACTAAGTGATTCTGAAATTGCAATGAAATGTTGTAGTGACAGTTTCTTGATCTTAAGTACCAGGGTAGGAAATGTAAGCTTACTTTTAGTAAAACCTTTCCAAGCTATTCTCTGCCAGGAAGATTGATTCAATAAAAGTTAATAGAAACATAAAACAGAGAAAATTATGACAGATTATATGGCCTATCCAGTCTGCCTATCCATACCAACTACTAAGTTCTACAATCCCTTCCTCTCCCTAAAAGATCTTTTCTGCATATCCCATGCTTTCTTGAATTCAGATACCATCCTTGTCTTCACCATCCTCCACTAGGAGATCATTCCACATATCCACCACTCTTTCCATAAAGAAATATTTTCTTCGATTCCTCCTGAGTGTGCCCCTTTTCACCTTCAACCTATGTCCCTTATTCCAGGCAAGGAAGAAGAGGTTAGCCTTCATATAATGAAGATCACAGAAAAAGGAGGACAAGCAACAGCATCTTGAAAAGCTAAGAGAAGTTAGGAAAGTAATCAGAAAAGCAAAGATGCAAATACAAGAAAAAATAGCCAATATAGTAAAATGGGAGGATGAGACTTTTTTTTTTTATACTTTAGTGCTATTGTCAGATTCAAAAAGTGATGAGGACAAATGTATAAGCTGATGAGAATAAAGCAGAATTGCTTAACAAATAATTCTATTCTGTGTCAGAGATGAAAGCCCAAGAGTGGGACTTCAGAAAACACACAAATAGAAATGAAAGTGAGGCAGATCTTGAACAATTTTCAGATGATTACATTAACTAAACTAAAAATAAACAAAGTGATGGGGATGGATGGGATATACGTGAGAGTAATGAAGGAAACTAAGAAAGTTCTGGATGATCCACTTTCTGACTTTTTCAATGTTTCTTTAGAATCAGGAGTGGTGCTGAAGGACTGGAGAGGGGTGGATGTGGTCCCTCTCCACAAAAGCAGAAGTGAGGAGGAGGTTGGGAACTACAGGTCAGTTAGTCTGTCCTCTATGGTGAATAAATTTATGCAATCTGAAGCAGCATGGTTCTATAGGTCTTATCAGACGAACTTGATTAATTTCTTTGACTGGGTGACCAGAGGTTTGGATTGAGGGAGAGTGCTTAATATGGTGTACTTAAAGTTCAGCAAAGCCTTTGACACAGTTCCACACAGAAGATTTATAAATAAACTGAGCATCCCTGTTGTGGGTCCTAAAGTGACCTGACCCCCTTCTTCTCCTATTTACCACCCTTGTGTGTTACAATCATTCCTCTTGGTTTACCTTGAGCAGGGACTGTCTCTTATGTGTGTAGGTACAGCGTGGCATATGCCTTGTAATGCTAAAGGAATGTTTAGTGGTAGTAGTAATAGTAGCTTAGAAACTGGTTGAGTAGGATGTGATGAAGGATTAAAGATGTTACTAGTGGTGTGCCACAGGGATCGGTCATTGGTCTGATTCTTTTTAGCATTTTTGAAAGTGATATTGCAGAAGGGCTGTTGGATAAGGTTTGCCTCTTTGTAAATGATATCAAACTTTGCAATAGGGTAACTACTGGGCTGGGCCGGTCATTAGGCAAGACTAGGCAGTCTCCTAGGACTGCAGCTTCAAAGGGGCAGCAAAAAGCAGCAGCCGCTACAAAAAGCCCAATGGATCCTGATAGCCAGACAAACCTAAGAGCCATCAGCACATTCTTTACCTGCAGAGAGCACAGGCACACACACAAAGCAAAGTTTAATATTTACTAGTATAATGTCCAGTTATACATTTTTACAGGGCTGTTGTGGGAGGACTGGTATTGGGATGATCATGATTGTTGAATTTAATTATCAAAATCTCCATAACTGTGAATCGGCCCTGGCTAAACTTCCTAGAAGATGTGGATAACATGATGAGGGATGTAGTGAAGTCTGAAGAATGGTCTAGAATTTGGCAGTATAGAGGGGTGAGGCACTTCTGTGCACGGAAGAGTGGGGCTGGGGTTGTTCATATCTCATGATCCTGAGGTGGCCAAACGGGTAGAAAAGGTGATGGCAAAAGCCAGAAGGCTGTGTGGGTGCACAGGGAGAGGAATGGCCATCAGGATAGAGGAGGTGATAGTGCTCTGTGTAAGTCTCTGGTGAGACTTCATGTACAGTTCTTGAGTCCACACCTTTAAACTGGTATAAGTATAATGGAGTTAGTCCAGAGGGTGACTACTAAAACGGTTTATCGTTACTACTACTAATCATTTGTATAGCACTACAAGGTGTATGCAGCGATGTACATATAGATATGACAGTCCCTGCTCATCAGAGCTTACAGTCTAATCAAGATGAAGAAACATTGCAAAACTGGGGAATAGATTTTGGCAAGATACACATAATTAGTAAACTAGAGAGTGAAGAGCATCAGGATCCAAAAGCAGCCTCAAAGAGGTAGGTCTTCAGCCTGGTCTTGAACAGAGATAGAGAAGGAGCCCGAAGCACCGACTCAGCTAGCTTGTTCCAGGCATATAGAGCAGCAAGGTGGAATGGACAAACTTTGGAGTTGGCAGTGGCAGAGAAGGGCACAGATAAAAAGGAACCTGCCAAAGGAGCAGAGTTCCCAAGGAGGGGTGTAGAGTGAGATAAGAAGAGAGAAAAGGTAGTGAGGAGCCACAGAATGAATGCACTTGTAGGTCAGTAGGAGAAGTTTGAAATGGTTGCGGAAATAGATAGGGAGCCAGTGAAGTGACTTGAGAAGAGGGGTTTCATGAGCATAGCAACAGTGGCAGAAGATAAGTCGTGCAGCTGACTTTTTAACAGATTGAAGGAGAGAAAGATGATTCAGAGGGAGACCAATGAGGAGCAGGTAACAATAATTAAGATGGGAGGTGACTAGTGAGTGAATGAGGGTCTTAGTAGGGTGTGTAGAAAGGAAGGGACAAATTTTGCTTATGTTATAGAGAAAGATGCAACAGATTTTAGCTATCTGTTGAATGTGTGCAGAGAGGAGTCATTTTGACCCCAACGTTGCGAGCTGAGGAAACAGGGAGGTGGGTAGTGGAGGGTAGTGGTATCCACAGAAATGGAGGAAGGGGGAGGTGGGTTAAGGGGGAAAGATAAGGAGCTCAGTTTTGGCCATGTTCAATTTCAGATGGTGGTGAGATGTCCAGGCAACAATGTCGGATAAACAAGCAGAGATCTGGACTTGGATTCCTGGAGAGATTTGAGGTACAGAAAGGTAGAACTGAGTTATCGGTCATAAAACATATGGGGGCAGACTTAAAGATCTCAATATGTATACTTTGGAAGAAAGATGGGAAAGGAGGAGATATGATGGAAACATTAAATATCTCCATGACATAAAGGCACAAGAGAAGAGCCTCTTTCAGTTGAAAGGAAGCTCTGCAACGAGGGGGCATAACATGAAGGTGAACGGGGATAGACTTGGGAGTAATCTAATGAAATATGTCTTATGGAAAGGGTGTTGGATGCATAAAATAGCCTCCCAGCGAAGGTGGCAGAGACAAGGACTATATCTGCATTCAAGAAAGAACGGAACAAGCACAGGATCTCTAACAGAGGAAGGGATTGTAGAGCTTATTAATTGATGTAGTTGAGCAGACTGGATAAGCTATATGGTCTTTCGCTGCCATCATTTTCTATGTTTATGTATGGTTAGTTCAGTTAGTTATGTATGGTTTGTTCTTGACGTTAGGGACAGACAGCAGTAGGGATCTTGCAAGAAGCTATAGGGAGAGAGAACCTTTATTTCTATGCACTAATGTGGCAACTATGCACTGCTTTATCCAGGAGGATCAGCAGTGTCCCTCCACCTATCTTACTCTGTTTCTCTGTATTCTTTGCTGATTTGGTTGCTTAAAATTTCATAAAATAAGATTGGTGGATTTGCGTCCTTGGCTTTCTCGTTTTGTTTCTTTCAGATGTTTTCTCCATTTTTCCAGCAAACTCTCTCTGTCCCTCCATACTCTCTGCAGCAGTCATGTCCATAGTCTTTGTGGACTAAGTTTTTGTGGTGATAGCCTCCTCTCCTTTTACACCTGGGGGAATTTTGCACCAAAATTTAGAAAATTCTGCATAATTCTGCCTGCTTTATTAGTAAGTTTTGGCACAGAATTCCCCCATCATAAAGCCTAATTCCTCCTCTAGACCTGAAATTTCCCCTGCCTTTTTCCTTCTTGGCTTTCTTGCTCCAATCACAGTTCTCTCTCCAGCCCTCCTTGTCCTCCTCTCTCCCCCCCCACTCGGTTCTCTCTCCCTATAGCTTCTTGCAAGATCCCTACTGCTGTCTGTCCCTAACGTCTACCCTCATGCACATTCCCCACCTCCCCTCCTCTCTCCCCTCCCCATGCACCAAACCTTAGCTCTCCCTTACCTTTCCTTCTTTCTTTCCAAGAACATACCTCCATCTTTCATTCTCACCACCACCAGCAGCCCTTCTCCTGCCCCCAGCCTCCACCCTCCCCTCCCCCATACTCACCAGCAGCCCTTCTCTTTTGCCAGATCGCAGTGACTCTTTAACACCGCCATGGGAACATTTTCCTTTGCTCTAATAGCTGTACTAGATTCTGATGCCGGCACCATGCTTTCAAAAGGTAAACAGAAACACTTCCTGTCAGAAACAGGAAGCATTTCTGTTTACCTTTTCAAAACTTCCATGCTGGTGTCTGAATCTAGCACAGCCGCGGGAGCAAATAGAAATGCTCCTGTGGCTGTGAAAAAGCAAACAGTGAGGCAGGCTCGGGCACCCTTAAAGCTTGTGTGCCTGAGCCTGCCTCACTATCTGCCAATGCTGGTGCCTGCACAGAATTCTGCACAGCAAATGGGGAATTCTGCACAAATTCTGCAATGTGTGGTTGTACAGAATACCCCAGAAGTAAACTTTGCCACAGGACAGGACTGAAATGCACTGACAGAGCTGTGCTCTGGATGTATTGAGGGTAGGGTGTCTGACACAGCAGGAATGGTCTAGCATTACTAGTTAATCACATTTGTAAGTTTTTTATTTATTTATTTATTTAGACAGTTTTGTATACCGCCTTATCCTTCAATCAAAGCGGTCACAACACAATTGGGGGATACTTTTAACACGCAGGGATATGAGACACATACACTAATACTTACAGGGAACATGGGCTATGGAGGGTTAAGTGGCTTGCCCAAGACCACAAGGAGTATCTGTGGGACTAGAAACCCCAGTCCTTCCGGCCCAAGGTTGCTGTCCTTTGGTGGGATTTGAACCTCTGACCTTCCGGCCTGAAGTACCTTGCCCCAACCACTAGGCTACTCCTCCCACTTCGCAATATAAATTACAAGGTATCTATGCCTAAGAGATAAGAGCGGTATGTCTTTTTTAGGAATTCTTTTTCCATTGTTACCATGTTCATTGCATTAAATAAATAAATCACACAAGGAAGATCTGGTCTTTGAGGCAAGGCAAATGGGGTGTTAACTTTTTTTCCTTTTCATTCCATTTTCTTATCCTTTGAACTTTCTACCTCTGTCCTTTATTCTTTTTTCTTTTCTTTTGCTCTCTTGTTTTTCCTAATTTTCCTTTTTAATTTCTTTTCCTTCTTTGGTTTTCTGATGTCCATTATTCTCTTTGTCAGTCTTTCCTGCCAGTAGTTCTCATGCCATCTTACTGATGTCTACCACACCTCTTGCCTTAGTTTTTCTATTGCATTTTTCTTACACAGTCCTTTTTCCCCTTCTCCTCTTTTTTTCTTGTACACATTTTTACTGTTAATATTCCTGTTGCTTAAAGATTTTCTCTTAGTCTAATGAATGGTGAAGACATAAACATAGAAACAGAAACATGATGACAGAAAAAGACCACATGGCCTATCTAGTCTGTCCTTCCATATCAACAACTACTACAGTCCACTTTTTACCTTTAGAGATCCTCTGTGTTGGTCCCATGCTTTTTTGAATTCAGTTACTGTCCTCATCTCTACCACCTCCACTGGGAGACTATTCCACGGATCCATTACTCTTTCCGTAAAGAAATATTTCCGCATATCACTCCTGAATCTATCTCCCTTCACCCTCATCCCATGTCCCCTCGTAGCAGAACTTGCTTTCAATTGAAAGAGGCTCTCTCCCTGAACATTTATGCCACAGAGGTATTTAAACATCTCAATCATATCACCTCTATCCCGCCTTTCCTCTAAGGTGTACATATTAAGATCCTTAAGTCTGTCCTCATATGCTTTATAATGAAGCCCACTAATCATTTTAGTAGCCACCCTCTGCACCAACTCTATCCTGTTCACATCCTTTTGAAGGTGCGGTCTCCAGAATTGCACACTATACTCCAAATGAGGTCGCACCAAAGACATACAGAGGCATTATCACCCCTTTTTTCTGCTAGCCATTCCTCTCCGTATGCACCCAAGCATCCTTCTAGCTTTTGCCGTCGCCTTTTCTACCTGTTTAGCTACTTTAAGATCATCAGACACAACCACGCCTAGGTCCCGCTCTTCTTTAGTGGACAAAAGTACTTCACCTCCTATACTGTATTGCTCCCTTGGATTGCTGCAGCCCAAATGCATGACCTTACATTTTTTAACATTAAATCGCAGCTGCCAAATTCTAGACCATTCTTCAAGCTTAGCTAGATCCCTCCTCATGTTATCTACACCTTCCTGGGTGTCTACTCTATTGCAGATTTTGGTATCATCTGCAAAGAGGCAAACCTTACCCGACAGCCCTTCCACTATATCACTAACAAAGATGTTAAAAACAATCGGACCAAGGACAGATCCCTGGGGTACACCACTGGTAACATCCTTCTCCTCAGAGTGAGCTCCATTTACTTGTACTCTTTGTCGCCTCCCACCCAACCAATTTCTAACCCAAGCAGTAACTTTAGGGTCCATCCCTAGGGTGCTCAGTTTGTTTATAAGTCGCCTGTGAGGAACAGTGTCAAAGGCTTTACTGAAATCTAAATACACCACATCTAGAGCAACTCCCTGGTCACCCAGTCAAAGAAATCAATCAGATTTGTCTGACAAGACCTGCCTCTGGTGAATCCATGCTGCCTCGGATCCTGTAATCCGCTGGACTCCAGAAACCTCACTATTTCTCTTTCAGCAGGGTTTCCAATAATTTACTCACCACCAAAGTTAAACTAACCGGCCTGTAGTTTTCAACCACATCCTTACTTCCACTTTTGTGTAAAGGCACCACATGAGCCTCTCTCCAGTCCTTTGGCACCACTCCTGACTCCAACGAGGCATTGGAAAGGTCAGTCAGTGGAGTTGCTAGAATGTCCCCAAGTTCCCTCAGTATTCTAGGGTGTATCCCATCTGGTCCCATTGCTTTGTCTACTTTAAGTTGAGCTAGTTTCTCACGAACACAATCTTCTGAAAATTGTTCAAGATGTCCCTCGCTTCTGTTCCTATTTGTGGGTGTTTTCTGAGGTCCTGCTCCTGGTTCTTCATCTGTGAACACAAAACAAAAATATTTGTTAAGCAATTCCGCTTTATCCTTATCAGCTTCTACATATTCCCCCCCTGCACCCTTGAGTCTGACAATACCACTTTTGCCCTTCCTCTTCTCACTAATATATCTGAAAAATGTCTTATCCCCCCATTTTATTGCATTGGCTATTTCCTCCTCCTTTTGAATCTTTGCCTTCTTGACTACTTTGCTAGCTTCTCTAAGTTTTTCCAAATACAGATGCCTGTCTTCCTCTCTCTGTGATCTCTTGTATTTCATGAAGGCCTCCCTCTTTTTCTTCACTTTTTCAGCTACTTCCTTAGAAAACCATAGCGGTCTCCTTTTCCTTTTGCCTTTATTTACCATTTTAACAAAAAGGTTGGTTGCCCTTAAAATATCCCCTTTCAGTTTTGCCCACTGTTTTTCTACATCCCCCAGCTGTTCCCATCCCACCAACAACTCCCTGAGGTATTGGCCCATCTTCGCAAAGTTAGTCTTCCTAAAGTCTAAGAACCTCACCTTGGAATGGATTCTAACAGCCCTAGTCCTAATACTGAACCACACCATCTGGTGATCACTGGATGCAAAATGATCTCCCACTACAACATCAGAAACACTTTCACCATTGGTAAGCACCAAGTCCAGTATGGTCCCTTCACGTGTGGGGTCTGTTACCAATTGCCTGAATAGTTCTCCCTGTAGAGAATCCTTACTTCTAGATGATACTGCAGCAGGAATGTGCCAATCAACATCTGGCATATTGAAATCTCCTATCAGTAGCACTTCCCCTTTCCTAGCAACGCTGCGTATGTCTTCAATTAACTCTCTGTCCACCTCTTCCTCTTGTGAGGGAGGTCTGTATATCACACCAATGCAAATAGATTTCTCTTTCCCTCTTTCTAGTTTAACCCACAATGCCTCCTCTCTCCCTTTTAAGCTGTGTAATTCCAAAGCTTTAATAGTAGTTTTTACATATAGTGCCACTCCTCCTCCCCTTCTTCCTACCCTGTCCTTTCTGAATAAAGTATAGCCAGGTATAGTTACATCCCAGTCATGGTTTTCTGTGAACCATGTTTCTGTAACTGCCACTAAATCCAAGTCAGTCACTCCCACCAAAGCTTCAGCATCAGGGATCTTATTTCCCATGCTATGGGCATTTATAAGCACTGCTTTCCATATGTTACCCCTGTTACCCATTTCCATAAAGGTATTTAATGTATTACCTACCTGGGGGCTTTCACTTACCTGGGGGCTTTCTTCACCTATCCCCAACGAATCTAGCATCATTGGTAGGGCTCAAAGACCTTGGGAACACTCCAGAAAGTGTTCTGGCCAGCTAAGAATTAGGTAGAATTTTTATGGAGATTTCTCAATAACCTGAAAATTTAGATTTATATCTGTCAGCCTGCAAACTAATTTGTTGCTTTTGTAGGAAACGGGGGAAGGTGTTCCTGCTTGATCAAGCCTTTAGCTGCATTTTCTAGATAGTATTTTATGATTTTATATTTATGTTTTTTGTGTTTGTGGTTTGTGATCCATCTAGGGTATCATTTTTGTAGAGGCAGAATATAAATGTTAATAAATCAAGTGAAAATGAAATATCTTGAAGGTTCTTCAGTAGGGGGCACACTAGGAAGGCGATACTTAAAAATATTGGAAGCTGGCAGCGTAAAGTCTTTCTTTAATGCCGGTATGGAACAACTGATATATGTTGACTACATAAATCACTATATAGTAAAAATGTGTTTGTTTTTTCAATGTGGGACTTAATTAGAGGTGATCTGGGGGCAGGGTCAGAAGTTGTTTGGAAAGAACTTAAATTCATTCATTCTCTATATAACGTCTGTGTTCACAACTAAATGCAGATACAGTAGGGATTATTTCTTATCTAGATTTAACTCCCACATTTTTCAGACCGAATGGATATGACCTGTTTTATACCCCTGTAATGTACAGTGCCTTTGAGGGTAGCAAAAGATATTTGCAGAAGAAGATTCCATTTAGCTCACAATATCTTTGATAATTATAGTATTAAAATTTGCTCATGGTGGTTGTGAAAGAAAGGCAAGAAGAAAATGGAGGATTCCTTTCCTGCATCACAATCCCTGGGAAGGAATCCTGGTTAATTTGTTTAGATCCTTTGTACATATTAAGGCACATTTTAGAAATGACGTATAGGTGCGATCTGGGGCATGAAAAGAAGACTGGATATGTGCAAGCCTCCGTATGATTTCAGAAACTTCCACATGTCCGAAATGGATGGCGTTGGCCACAGCCACATAGATGTCCCTGTGACAAAATTTTAGGAGGGGGACTCTATCCCATGGTGCATACACGTCCCTGTCTACTATTCTGGAAGCGGAGATGTGCCTTGGCCTGCTAAGCAGAAAGCATGTGCCCTCCCTTCTTTCAGTTCTCTTTATGGTCATGAAATGTATTGGGGATACCGGAGAGCCTTCTTCTCTACTCCCTCCAGGTGTTCTGGTGGCAGAATGAGAGCTTTTCTGATGCCTCTTCATACCCTGGAACAGAAATATATATGGCCATTACCAGTGGTGGATTTAGATGTGCTTGCCGTTTCTGAAATCGGGTGTGCACATGTAACTTTTCCGGTAAGCCCTGGATATACCACCGTGTGACATGGACGTGTTAGCCCTGGAGATGTCCATATACCCAGCTTTCTAAAAAAGCTTTGGGGACATTTCCGTGATTTGCATGTCTATGTGCCCATTTTTCAGATGTCCCGCTCACGAACAGGGCTTCTAAAATGACCCTCACTGCCTGTGTCATCAGGAGAATAAGGTAAATAAGGAAATCTAGATAAGAGAGGACATTCCGAAGGAACATATTTTAATTGTCTGCCTTTCTTGTTATTTTCAAAGTAAAACAACCAAATGGCATAAATGTTGCCTCTTGGACAGATATAAGGACTCTGCATCTCAGTGTCTTCCTCTGCTCTACCAGACCATCTGCGAGTTATGTCCCTTCAGAAGGTAAAGGAAGCACAAACAAAATGCCAAATAAAGAAATAGCCCATCTGATGTTTCTTCAAAAAGCTTTTGGAACTGGGAAGAGGAATAATTAAAGGCAAAGTCCGGTTCATATCTACCTTTAGTGGCAGCCGAAAAAAGCAAAGAAAATGATAGGAATTATTAGGAAAGGAAGAGACTGAAACAAATGGTTTCTTAATGTCTTGATATCGCTCCATGGTGTAACTATATTTTGAGCATTCTGTGCAATTCTGGTCTCCAAGTCTCAAGCAATATATAGCAACATTAGAAACAGCACAGAGAAGGCAACCAAAATAAGGGGGATGGAACAACTGACTCTTCCGAGAAAAGGCTAAAGAGGGTAGGACAGTTCAGCCTGGAGAAGAGACTGCTAAGGACAGATGATTTGATAAACCTCTCTCATGAGCGGAATGCAACGACTAGACATGAATCAGTTGCTTACTCTTTCAAAGACTAGGGGAAACACCAGGAAGTTAGTAAGAAGTACATTTGAAACAAATGGGACATAATATTTTTTTTATGTGCTGACTCCTGGCAACCCAGCAGCCTCTGGGTTTTCTTGGCAATGTATAACCAGAAGTAGATTACCAGGCCTTTTCTTCCAAGGCAATGGAGGGTTAAGTGACTTGCTCAACATCACAGGGAATGCCAGTGTGAATTGAACCCTTGATCTTTTGGGTACTAGGCAAGTTGCTCTAACCACTAGTCTACTCCTCTGCTCAAAGCATACTTGATTTCTAGAAATCCGTGCCAGAGGATGTGTAACAAGCATAGTGCAGCTACATTTCATTAAATGTTTGGACAAATTCCTGAAGGAAAATCCATAAACTGTTGCCAAGGTAAACCAGGAAAAAGCTACTGCTTATCCCTGAGCTAAATAGCTCCTTTCTTATCGTTCCCTACATTCGTCCTTGGAAACTGATCTTCTGGCAGATCCCTTCTATCTGTGCCCTTCTCTGCCTCTGCCAATTACAGACTTCAGTCTTTCCACCTTGCTGCTTCCTATGCGTGGAACAAATTACCTGAATCAGTATGTTAGGCTCCATCTGTGGCCCTGTTCAAATCCAGGCTAAAAACTCACCTCATTGAGACTGCTTTTGGATCCTGATCCCCTTAATCTCCTGTTTACCTCTTATGTGTTTCCTTACCATTCCCCTAGATATACCCTAGTCCCCAGTTGTGTTGTCTATCTTGACTAAACTGTAGGGGCCCAATTTTCAAAGGCATTTACATGGGTAACTTCCCTAGTTACCCATGTAAATGCCTTATCCAGGATTTTCGAAGGGCACCTGGATATGTCCCTAACGCGCACCTGATGCTATCCGCTTAGCATTGGGGCATGTTGGGGGCATTTCAGGATGGAGTAGAGGCGGGCCATGGCACTATCTGTGTAGCACCGATTTTTCATGCTACACGGTTAGCGCTTTGTGCCTTAAAGATAGGCAAAGTTTTCCCTAACCTATCTTTAAGGCGCTGGGGCTAACTGTTTAGCATTGGAAATCGGTGCTCCTGCGGCTTCCTGGCTGTGCGGTGACACCCGGATTTTCGATGCCGGGGCTTCATATGACCCTGGCATGGAAAATCCAGGTTAGGCGGGAGGAGGGTGGGCTATGCACTGATGCAGCGCATAGCACCACCCAGCTCAAAATCATACCCTAACTCTTCGGAGAAGGGACTGTCTCTTACATGTCTCTGTACAGTGCTGTGTAAGCCTTGTAGTGCCACAGAAATGAGAAGTAGTAGAACTAGCTTGGAACTGGTTACTTTTGAGATGTCAGGTACTTGTGATTTGACTTGTCCACTGTTGGAAGCAGTATGCTGGACTTGATGGGCTTTGATCTGATCCATTATGGCAAATCTTATGTTCTTATTTATCTTTTTACTTGCCCTTTAGCACAATATGAACCCAGATCGAGGAGCAACCCCCCCCCCAAACCCAGAATAAAACATAATCACAAACCATAAAAGAATCAGCAATATAGTAATTGCAAAATGAAAACTTGATGCACTCCCAGGTTATTAGTAAGGAACACGGAAAAGAATATAAGGATTGAAGTACAGATCCAACCTAACGTTGATCAAGAACAAATTAATGAAATGCTTCTGTAAAACGTTAGGCCTTAACAAATTTACATTAAAGCAAATGATCAGTCAGTGAGTGAACTTGGATATATTTAATTATAGCGACCTAGATGAGGCTTGTTATCTTCTGTTCCAGGAGGCAGAATTCTTCTCCTACTTCCTTTGAGTGAAAGACATACTGTGTGATTTCTGAACTAATAGATGATCTGTATTCTTAGAATAATAGTAACGGAATGTTCTTTTAGAAAGAATTCTAGAGTCGAAATGTTCTTATTAAACAAGTTCTGGAAGCAGAATTCCTAGAAATCTAAAGATGGTGGGCCTGATATTCTTCTGGGGGCCGGCTATGCACCTCTATGGTGCATAGCCCTGCCCGCTGACCCTTAATCCCGAATATTCAATGCTGGGGTCATATACGGACGCGGCATTGAATATCCGGGGATTGCTGCACATGCCGGAAGCCATATTAGGTAACCGGGCAGCGGCGATATTGCATGCTGCCCGGTTAGCTCCTATGCCGAAAGATAGGCGAGCGTTTTCTCTTGCTTATTGTTGCCTCTGCTTTGCTCCCGGAACGCCCTTGACATGTCCCAATGCTAACCGGATAGCATCCGGGTGCATAGGGAAGTTAGAAGGAGATATTCAATGGCACTAACTGTGTATGTGCCGTTGAATATCCCAATTTAAGGCATTTACACAGTTTGTTGGGCTGTAAACCATGTAAATGCCTTGCGAATATCGGGCCCCATATGTTTTATTAATTTCCAAAGGCAGAATAGAATGGAGACAGAGCCTAGTAGTTAAAGTGACAGGTTAGGAACCAAGCAAGCCACATTCAAATTATGTTTCTCTCATTGGCGCTCCTTGAAGCTTTGGGCAAATCACTTCACTCTCTGTGCCTTAGGTACGACCTAGATTGTAAACTGTCTTAGACAGGGAAATGACTATGGTACAGCCACTATGTTTCAATTAAAATCTAAAATCCAGTGGGCTATTGTTTAAACTCTGTGGTCAGCATCTCTTTTAGACACTGGCTGCGGCATTTAAAGAGCTATCCAGATATTCTGTGCTAGCGATAACTGCTCTAATCACTGTTCAACAGCCAAAATGCTTCGGCCACGAAAGCAGCTGTTCTAAACTAATTTAAGGCTGTTGAACACAGAAATCATAATGAAAATGGCTGATTAGGTCTAGTTGCTAAGATATTTATTTATTTAGCTGTATTTATATCCCGCTTTTCACCGGGTCAAAGCGGCGTTACATAAAAAGGGGGGGGGGGGGAATTTAAGTATAGGGCGGGGCCATCACCGGGGAGACGACATTGATGATTTCAACATAGGATAGACTTTGGACATGGGACAGAGTTTGGACATGGAAAGGTTAGTACAGGTTTGAGTTGGGGGGTCATGGTGGGCGAGATTGAAGGTTAGTGCGCTTTTTTGGTGGGGGTCGTGTTAAGGTATTCCTGGAACAGGATGGTTTTCAGCTGTTTTCTGAAAGATAGTAGATCGGCATTATTTCGGAGACAACTCGGTAGAGAGTTCCATAAGGATGGAGCATAAAGTTCAAAGGCTCGGTTGCAGGTCCGTTGTGAGCATTTGGTTCTTTTGTGAGGGGCAGTGAGGGAATTGCTGGAGGCTTGTCTGGTAGTTCTGCCGTGGGCTGGTCGAGACAGTAGGGTGTGAAGTTGGGAGTTCTGTGTTTGATGGATGGCTTTGTGGGTGAGTAGGATGGCTTTGTATTTAGTCCTTGCTTCGAGGGGGAGTATGTGTAGGTCTTTCAGGATTGGGGTGATGTGGTCGATTTTCTTTGCTCTCTGAATGATTCTCGCTGTGGTGTTCAGAGCTGTTCGGAGGGGGTTGGTCTGCGTGGCTGGAAGGCCATGGTATATTATGTTACAGTAGTCCAGATGTGGGAGCGTCATGGCTTGCATCACAGTTCGGAAGTCTTGATGTTCTAGAAGGGGTCTGAGATGTTGCACTGTTCTTGCCTTGTGGAATATAGTTCCGGAGGTTTTGGTAATTTGCTGCTTTAGTGTGAGGGCTTGGTCAATAATAATGCCCAGGTATCTTATTTGTGGTTGTATTTGGATGCTTGTGGTACCTATGTTGAGGTGTGTAGGTGGTGTGAAGTCCGGGTCTTTTGTGACTATGAGGGCTTCTGTTTTCTTTATGTTGATGGATAAGTTGTTTGCTTGTAGCCAGTTGGACACCTCAGTGAAGCATGTTGATAGATGGGTGTTTGTTGGGTTCGTGGTTGTAATGGGAGCATAGAGCATGATATCGTCAGCGTATATGTGGAAGCTGATGTTGTGAGTGCGTATGACTGAGCAGAGTGGTTGAAGGTAAATGTTGAAGAGCATGGCTGACAGTGTGGATCCTTGGGGAACTCCTTGGTGTTGCTGGAATGGGGGGGATGTCAAGGTGCTGGTACGGATTAATTGCTCTCTGTTAGTTAGGTATGATTGGAACCACTTTAGTACAGTGTCCTTGATCCCAATTGTCCGTAGTCTGTGTATGAGGATGTTGTGGGAGATGGTGTCGAAAGCTGCGGATATGTCAAGGAAGATCATGGCATATCCAGAGTGTTTCTCTTGCGTTCCTATGAGGAGAGTGTTCATCAGTATGGTCATGAGGGTCTCAACTCCATGTAGAGGGCGGAAGCCGTGCTGTTGTGGGTCAAGTATGTTGTTGAGATCAAGGTGTTCCTGCAGTTGCTGCTGGACGATCTTCTCAATTATCTTGGCAGTGAAGGGTAGGCTTGCTATGGGTCTGTAGGATGGTTTAGGTTTAGGTTTAGGTTTATTAAAAACTTGTTATACCGCTCAATACCATAGGCATCTGAGCGGTTTACAATATATAAAAAACAAGCAAGTTGGTTAAAACAAGCATTGGCTGTGGAAAAGAAAAGGAACGCCATCAAATTAAGGAAAAGTAGGGGAAAAGGAAAGAGGAGATAAGAACAGAAGTGGACTAAAAATAATAATACAAGTGCACAGACAGGGAAGGAGGGGGAGGAAAGACATAACAAATTCTGTGAAAAGGTGAGGTGGTGGGAAGGGGGAGGGAGTGGGCTAGGGGGGAGGGTCGAACGCAAGGCGGAAGAGATGGGTTTTGAGGTGGGATTTGAAAATTTGGTATGAGCTTTCTGCACGGAGGGGAGGGGGGAGTGAATTCCAGAGGCTGGGGACCAGGAAATAGAAAGCAGAGGAGCGGGTTTGTTCTAGATGAGCATGTGAAGGGGAGGGAAGGACCATGCGATTCATATGCATGGAACGGAGGAGGCGGTGGGGGATATGAAATTGTATCTGGTTTGCTAGATAGAGGGGAGTGCCAGTGTAGATTGTTCGATGTGCAAGAATTAGAAGTTTAAACCGAATGCGGAAAGAAATAGGTAACCAGTGATGTTGATAGAGAAGGGGTGTAACATGATCAAACCGAGAGGCATGGGACAACAGACGGATGGCAGCGTTTTGAACGCGTTGGAGACGAGACAGTTGGGACTTGGGTAAACCAGCAAAGGAGACATTACAATAATCAAGACGGGACAACACAAGGGTAAGCAGAAGGGTGGTCAGAGCAGGAGTAGAAAGGAAGGGACGAACTGCTCTAAGCTGACGAAGAGAAAAGAAGGAACGTTGAACAACTGAGGAAATGTGATCTTTGAAGGTAAGGGCAGAGTCAAGGACAACACCTAAGTATCGGAGTGAAGAAACCAGGGGGATAGACTGGGAGGAGAGAGAGGGGGCACAGGTGGGAGAAGGACTGCCAAAGGTGAACCAGATTGCGAAGGATTTTGCCGGGTTTACTTGTAGAAAGTTGGAGGAGAACCAAGACATCACAGCAGTGAGACAGTGGTTGATAGGGGAGATATCAGGGGAAAGAGGATCTGTGTGGTGGAGAAGAATAATGTCGTCTGCATAATAATATGCAGAGATGCTAAACTGTTGGACCAGAAGGGCTAGGGGGGCTAGGAAAATATTGAAGAGAAGTGGGGCGAGAACAGACCCTTGGGGAACACCACAGGACAGGGGGGTGGGGGCAGAAGAAGAAGATGCAGAGACAACAGAGAAAGAGCGACAGGATAGAAACGAATGAAACCACCGGAGAACCACACCCGAAAGACCAGCTTCTTGAAGACGGAAGAGGAGAGTGTGATGATCCACCAAGTCGAAAGCCGCAGATAGGTCGAGAGAAACAGCCAGAGTGACGAGACCGCGATCGTGAGCGATGTGAAGATCGTTGAGAAGAGAAAGAAGAACAGATTCGGTGCTGTGGCCAGGGCGGAAACCTGATTGACGGGGATGGAGAGTGAGGGCAAGCTCAAGGTGAGAAGCAAGCTGGAGGAAAACCAATTTCTCAAGAAGTTTTGATAGGAAGGGTAGGTTTGAGACTGGGCGCCAATTGGAAAGAGTGGACGGGTCAGAGGAGTGAGATTTCAAAATGGGACGGACTAATGCATGTTTCCAAGTGGAAGGAAAAGAACCGGTGGAGAGACTGGAGTTTAGGAGGGAGAGAATGTAGGGGGATAGAGCTAAGGAAGGTTCCAGAAGCCATTTGGAGGGGATAGGGTCAGCTGGGCAAGTGGTTTTGCGAATATTAGAAAAGGTCTTTTCCAGGGTATCAAGTGTGATAGGGTCAAATGAAGACCAGGAATGTGATAGTGCTGGAGATGAGGATGGAGAAGAGAAGGAAAGAAGAAGAGTGGGCTCAGCAGGGGGAGAAAGAGGCGGTGGACATTGGGGAAAAGCTTGGCGAAGGGCACTAACCTTGGAGACAAAAAAGGAGGCAAGGGCAGAGGGATCTGGGAGAACAGAGGTTACATTGGGAGAGGGGGAAGACGCAGAGTGTGAAGCTGTGAGGGAACGGAGGACAGAGTATAGTTGGTGAGATGAGTTTGAGGAGGAAGAAATGAGATCAGTATAGTAATCACGCTTAGCCGTGTGAAGAAGGGTGCGATAGCAGCGGTGACAAGTATGAAAGTCAGCAGAGGTGGTAGGAGAAGGATACTTTCGCCAGAGGCGTTCAGCACGGCGGAGGTGCTTACGGTGCAGAATTAGACCGTGGTGGAACCAGGGGTAATGTGGGAGGCGACGACGAGAGTGATGAGGACGAAGAGGAGCGGCAGAATCTAAGGCAGAGGAAAGTGACGAATGCAATTTATAAACCTGAACGTCGAGGGGAAGAGCATCGAAGTCTACTGGGAGCGTGATGGCTGGGGAGGGAAGATGGTGAAAGGTATCGGCAGTGATTCGACGAGAAAGCATAGGAGAGGGGTTGGAATCAGAATTATAAGAAGAAGCAATAGGTGGGACAGGAACATCAAAAAAGAGACATACGTGATCGGTCCAGGGAAGAGTAGAAAAGGAAAGGGACAAAGGTAGGAAGGGGAAGGAACCTGGAGCAATAAGAAGGTCGAGAGTGTGACCAGCAATGTGAGTGGGAAAGGAAACAAATTGACGGAGAGAGTGATCAGATAGGAAAGTAAGAAAAGAAAGGTCTCTTGGTGATGAAGGAGCGTCCACATGAATATTGAAATCACCTAGGATTAAGAGACGGGGATAACGGAGGGAAACTTCTGAAACAGTGGTTAGTAAAGAATCCCAGTAGGAAGAAGAGAGAGAAGGAGGGGCATAGATAAGAAGGATGCCGGGTCTAGGGGATCTAGGTTTTGCTTTTTTAATGATGGTCGGATGATTGTAGTTTTGAGGGCATCTGGCATGTGTCCTTGGGAGAAGGATTCCTTGACGATAAGGGCTAATGGCGTGCTCAGTTCGTTTTTGGATTTCTTTATCCAGTCAGTGGGGCAGGGGTCTAGCGGGGAGGTGGTGGTGTTGAGGGAGGAGATGGTGGTTGATATTTCGTCTGGTGAAGTTTCTTTGAATGTGGTCCAGTCACTGTGTAGGTTAGGGTGGAGGTCTGATGTAGTTGTCTCTACGTTTAGCTGCGAGTTCTGCGGACGTTGTAGTTGTTTGTATTGACGGGCCAGTAGCTCTGGTGGGATCTTCGGTAGTTGGTCCGAGTTCTGGGGTGCTTTTGTCAGTTGTTTGACAATCCGAAAGAGTTCACGAGGTTTGTTTATGGAGGTATTTATGATTTTCATGTGGTAGATTTTCTTTGCTTTGTCGGTCTCGTAGTGATATGCATTGAGTTCATTTAAGTATTTTGTTTTGTCATTTTCATCTTTGGTTTTTCTCCATTTTCTTTCAGTTCTTCTGAGTTTTGTTTTTAGCTATTATATGCTATTAATTAGTCATTAGGGACCATTAACTGTGTATTACACAACATTTGCGTGAGATTGTGTAATCTCTACTTACAACCAATAGAAATATCTTTCCAAAACCAGATGATGCAATCAGTATTTACATTTGCATCACTTGACAGTATAAATGTTAAGGTGTATTAATCACAGAAAAATGAATTATTTTTCATTATTTTATGCCAATAGGTCAATCACAGCGTATTCGGCGATGCATCGTACTTGTGTTAATAATGCAGATAATTTCTGCTATATTTGTGGTGAAGTGACTTTTACATCACAAAAATGTAATATGACTGTGGTGGTTAAGAAAGCCTATAACTTTTATTTTGGCTGCAGAATAGGAGATCAGGGTAAGAGCTGGGCGCCACACATATGCTGCAATACATGTGCAACAAATCTCAGGCAATGGATGAATGGGAAAGGCAATCAATGCCTTTTGCAGTTCCAATGATCTTGAGAGAGCCCACGGATCACGTCAGCAATTGCTACTTCTGCATGGTTCCACCAATTCACAAAGGCATATCCAGAAAGAGTAAGTGGACTGTGCAATATCCAAACATTCCATCTGCAATACGCCCAGTGACTCATGGAGAAGGGTTGCCGATTCCCAAAATGTCAGAATCATCATTAGAATCAAGTGAGGAAGAGAAAGAAGTTTGTACTTATGAACTGTCAACCTCACGTGACCCAGAGTTTCTTCTGGCCAGTGCTAATGAGCCACACCTCATAATGCAAGGTGAATTGAACGACCTTGTCAGGGATTTGGATCTCCCGAAGAATAAAGCTGAGCTTTTTGGTTCCAGACTACGGCAGTGGAATCTTCTGGCTGGTGACGTTTGAATTTCTTTTTTCCAGGACCATCAGAAAGACTTGGTGTCATTCTTTTTCAAAGAAGGTGATCTTGCTGCATGCAACAACGTAAAAGGTTTAATGGCAGCTCTCAATATCAGTTACAATGCAGATGATTGGAGGCTCTTCATTGATTCATCCAAAGCAAGACTTAAAGCTGTATTGCTGCATAATGGCAACTTGCTACCATCAAGTCCTATTGGCCATGCAGCTTTTATGAAAGAGACTTATGACAATATAAAACAACTTTTGAAATGTATAAACTATGATCAACATCTATGGTCAATCTGTGGTGACTTCAAAGTGGTCGCCCTCTTGCTTGGTCTTCAGGGAGGAAGCACCAAGTACTGCTGCTTCCTGTGTGAATGGAATAGTTGTGCTAGAGATTGTCATTTCATCAAAAGGGACTGGCTACTCCGTCAGTCACTGGATCCTGGAAGCAAAAATGTTCTGTTTCCAGCACTTGTAGACAGCAACAAGATTTTGATGCCTTCCTTGCATATGAAGTTGGGACTAATGAAAAACTTTGTCAAGATGATGGATAAAACTAAACCTTCTTTCAGGTATCTTAGTGGTAAATTTCCTAGAATGAGTGATGCCAAAGTTAAGGAAGGAGTTTTTGTTGGCCCTCAGATTCGTGCACTTCTTCAAGATGACAAATTTCTTCGTTTATTGCGTGGAAAGGAAAAGGCTGCATGGATAGCATTTGAATCGGTGACACAAAAGTTTCTTGGAAGCAACAAAACAAATAATTACCAAGATATTGTTCAAGATCTTCTAAAGGCATACAAAAACCTTGGTTATAACATGTACAAGGGAGGAGTAGCCTAGTGGTTGGGGCACGGTACTTCAGGCTGGAAGGTCGGGGGTTCAAATCCCACTAGAGGACAGCAACTTTGGGCTGGAAGGACTGGGGTTTTTAGTCCCACAGTTGCTCCTTGTGGTCTTGGGCAAGCCACTTAACCCTCCATTGCCCATGTTCCCTGTAAGTATTAGTGTATGTGTCTCATATCCCTGTGTGTTAAATGTATCCCCCAATTGTGTTGTGACCGCTTTGATTGAAGGATAAGGCAGCATACAAAACTGTCTAAATAAATAAATAAATAAATAAATGTCCTTAAAGATTCATTTTCTACACTCTCATCTAGATTTTTTCCCACAAAATTGCAGAGCAGTAAAGTGATGAACATGGAGAACGATTTCACCAAGACATTGCAGCCATGGAAAAGAGGTATCAGGGTAAATGGAGTCCATCAATGCTTGCAGACTACTGCTGGACAGTGACAAGGGATATTCCATTGCTTCAGTACAAGAAACAGATCAGGAAGAGTCGTGAAGCCACTAAATGAGAACAAAACTTGCTAGAATGTACTTACAGATGTTCTTAATGAAAGTTAAATTGCAGACCTAATTACTCCTCTGTTTCTTCAAAGTATATTTATGAACTTTATTTTATAAAAACATGCTTGTCATTGTGCAAAGTTTCATTTGTAATACGATTTTGATTTACATCTAAGGATTTAGGCTCGATTTTCACCATACATAGTGGTAAAATGTAAATTCTTCAACATATTATAGAAACAGGAGCTAATTGACCAATTTCACTATCATATTTGAATTCAGCTTATCAAATTCATTAAGAAATAGCACATTTAATTTCTGAAGCAAACAATTTTTGAAAATTTATAGAACAGTGAAAAATTATCTGGGTATGTGAATGACCATCACCACTGTCCAGATAACACCAATTTTAAGTGCCATTATCTTGACATCCATCTGCATAGGACAGTTGTTTTGCTGTCCTAAATTATATGGCTAGTTATCCAGATAGCAGCACTGAAAATCACCGCAGTCCGGATAATTGGTCATGCTGCTCCAGTTCTGCCTTTGGACCGCCCCAGCACTATCTGGATAGCGTTGGAATAGTCTGTAATGATTTTTACCGACCTTATGAGTGGCTGGCCCCAGCCAGTCCCATTGATCTTGTTACTAGGTGCTGCTAACCAGATACAGGGCTTTAAATGTTCTTATTTCAGGAGATCTAGAGATGGAATGTTCTTGTAAGAGCTGCTTTAAAAAGCCACTGCTCCTTGTTATTATTCAAAGCCTACTGACAGTTTCAAAGTGCGTAAAACATATTTAAAAATAAAACAGAAACAAACTCGCCCTGGAACCACAAAGTTTGAAAGTGACACACAGGCAAAATCATTGTGAGCCATTAGCTTTCACTGCAATTTTATGAAGTTCTGAATACCGAACCTTTTCTGCAGAAAGAAAGAAATAACATCTGAGTGCTAGTTTATCCCACTCCCCCGGGGGTGATAATTATTACAATGGACTTTGCCGAGGATAATGCGCTGACCCTGTCACCTTCACATTTTTTTTTTCATTTCCTGAGTAATTTTCCACCTGCCAATTCTGATTTATTTGTGGGCGTGTGTGTCTCTGTCCAATCTCCAGTATAGATATTTTATTTTCTCTCGCTTACCTTGAAGATGTTTTTATATTGGATGGTGGGATGGGCTGAATACATATGCATGAAGCTTGATATTAATAACAGAAAAATTGCATTACTTCAGGGGATGTATTTACATGCCACAATAAGATTGATTTTTCTCTCTTTTTTTTTTTTACTTTGTTATTACAGAATCTGTTGTATTTACTTTGATTTTTTTTTATTGTCCTACTTGCCTGGCTTTGTTTCTCACTTACCTTTTTCCTTCTGTTCCAAGCCAGGGCAATGCAGGAGGACTAGAGACTTTGCATCTGTTTATAGTGGACAGAGGCATGTGAATATTTGAAAATTTGGATTAGAAAGAGTTTCAGGAGCCTACCTGGAAATTTGTTGAATAACTCTTGAGCCTTCAGTGAACACCCTCTGGACACACTATGTGCTTCCAGATAAACCAGAGAGCACATGGCTGAATTCCAATGAAGAACTGGCATAATGGTAGATCAGCCAAATCTCCTGCATTGGTTGGGAGACTCTCATCTCCAGGATTCAATGGGGCAAAACTAGGACTGGAGTCATTTGGCAACCCAATCAGCAGACAACCTGTCTGTGTTGATCCTTTCCTACCTTCGGTTGGTCTTACGCTTGGATAACTTTGCTTTCCTTTTAAGATTTGATTAGAATAAGAGGCGTGCCCTTATCCATCATGCCTACACTCTCCCATTTTGTTCTCACAATCCCCTGAGGTCACTCTCCAGCTGTTCTGTACTTCATTCAGTGTTTTGATGCGTTACAGATGGTGATGACATTAGCGCAGCGGCCCTTCGGCTTACTTAGGCACACCACAGTGCAAATACTCATGAAGGTATTCCCCATTAGGGGAAGAGCCACCATGTAACCTCATGGGACTGCTGATTCAATGACTGCACTCTTTCTGTTATCGTGATGTTGCTTTTGCAGTAAACACCCAATCGTAATCGGTGCTTAGAGGTTTCCAACATGCTATGATTTCTGGGAGCTGATTTATAATGGGAACCCCCCTACTGCTCATTCTTTCCACGAAATTAAATTCCTTGATAAACGCTCTTTCAGTTTTGACAGATGTGGGGTATTTTTCTCTTCTGAGAGGACAGATGGAGGAATAATGAGCGAGCGGGGAGAGGCTGAAGCAGCACAAGGATTGCAGCTTCACTGGATTCTGTTTGTCAAGAAACATATGATGTGTGCAAAGGGCTTTCAGCATTTTAGGAGCCTCTGGTTGGGAAGCTGTGTGTAATCCTACTGCTCAGGGCCAGTGTCTGTAAAGTCATGACGGCCTGTAGAGCTTGCATGGCTACCAGATGGAGGGAGCAGAAAAGATAGCAAAGTCATCGAGGAAAAAAGGGGCTACAGTGGCATCCAGACTCTGCTTTAAGGATATTCCAGATGCCAAACTCTTCTTGTAGCATGAGAGCACTATTTATGGACCTCTGTTATGACATCATCCTGTTTCTAAATTTTATGTTAGGGTACCAATTCTTAGAACTCCTATGATAAGGGCTTTTATGGAGCTGTTCTAGGTCTATTTGCTAAACTATTGTGTGCAAGAACGATTTGCCTCTAAGATCCTCTGTAATCGGCACATTCCAGAGCTATGAGTTCTTGGACTTCAGTGCTATTGCCCTCTTCACATGAGAGCCAGGAAGATGAAGCAATGCATCTCAAACATACTCTAATCGTGTCTGATAACTAATTGCCTGCAGCAGTGTGCCAGGTGTTGAATTCATAAAGGGGTCAGTATTCAAATGAATTATGCAGTCGGCTTTGGGTGCTAAGTGCATGCAAATGCAATGTGTGCCTTTGAGTCAATGCTGACTCCTGGTGACCCAGAAGCTCCTGGGTTTTCTTGGCAGTGTGACCAGAAGTAGATTGCCAGGCCTTTCTTCCAAGGCAATGAAGGGTTAAGTGACTTGCCCAAGGCCACAAGGAATGCTAGTGGGAATCAAACCCTGGTTGCTTGGTTACCAAGCCAGTGTTCTAACCACTAGGCTACTCCTAAGTGCATAAGCTCTTTTTATTTAAAAAAAATAATTTTGCAGTGGTTATCTTTGGGCCCACCATATCGATGTTTGGCCAGACATTATGCATATAGAAGAAGGCAGGATTAGAGATATGCTTTGGGGCCAAAAGTTATATGTTGCTGTCTGGATGACTTGGTCCGTTTAGTAGGACTGCACAAATAGCAGACTTAAATGAACAGGGTCACCAAATATCGGGCATAAAAATAAGTGGATAAGTCATCTGTTTTTCTTTGCATAGCAGCGGTGTGGCTGAATACTGCTGCCAAGTCATCTTCCGTTTAACTTTAAATGTATTACATATTTGTATAAATTAATGTATTTTTTCAGCAGCACTATCCGTATAAGGGCAGGCATTCAAAATTCACATATAACATTAAAGAGTGTGGGGGTTATTTTGAAAGACTTAATTGTGATTTACACATGTCAATATGACCAGTTACACATGTAAATTGCATCCACAAGCAAATTACTATTTTAGAAAAGGTTCGTTTTCCAAACAGATACCCATATGACATCACAAATTGACGAGGGCATACAGTATCAGGGGCGTGGCCTTTGCAGAACTAAAATCTACACATGAATTTCTATTTCATATTAGGAATGCACGTGCAAGCCTGAAATTGGCCAATCTGGATTTACACCTGCTCCGACACAAATATGCATTTAAAAAGTGCTTGTTTCGGCCAGCCCTTTACAGGAGGGATTAAGGGGGCTGTTTATTTCCCCCTGCACATTGAAGTGAGGTAAAAATAGAGGCCTCTGTAGGTGATTAAGGGTGGCTGCATTTTGAAAGACTCCTATCCAAGCAAGGACTGTTAATCACCCATGAAGTTGGTCACAGCTTACCTCAGCAGCATAGGCATAAACAGCTCAACTAGAGCTCTGTGATCCTCAGTCTTGAAGGACTAGAAAAGGGGACTGTTACTTCTGGAGAGAGATCTGCAATTGTGAGTATATACTTCTGGGAATTTTCTGAAAGGAATTCTTTGTATTAAAGCTAATTAATCTGTGAACCCAGTGTTTTTTGTTAAATCAGTCAGGGCCTAGTAGCAGCAGTTTAAGTTTAAATTTAAAGCACAGAAGAGAACTTTCTGGTTACATTTCATACCCAGTAGAGAGCTTGTAGTTTCAATAAATAGTCACTCAGGGCCTAGTATCAGCATAGTACTTTTAGTTTAAATTTAAAAATACAGAAGAGAGCTTTCTGGTTAAATTTAGAACCCAGCAGAGAGCTTGTAGTTTAAATTTCATAATAAGTTAGAGCCCAGCAGCAGCAAAGAGCTATAATTTAAATCAAATCAGAATATATCTTACCTCAGCAACACAGGACAGGGTACTGTGTAGCAGCCCTCTTTTAATAAGTGTTATTTCCCTACCTCCCTCCCCAACACCCACCCACCAACCCCTGGGATAATCGTAGCTTTATAGGTACTTACACATCTTAAAGGACAGGAGGTGCTCTCAGGTGAAGCTCGTTACCCAAATCAGTCATAAACTAAGGACATGAGATTAATTAAGCTTCAGGTGAACAAGGTATATTAAACGTATTAGGTACAGTTTTATTAGTATAAATATCCATAGCAACACTTAGTAAGTAAAGAACTTAAAGATCTAAACACAAGCTTAAAACTAAGATGCAGACAGCAGTCCAGCAGCGAGATGGGGCTTTCCAGTCTTTTGCATTGAGTGTCACATGTATGATTTTCTCCCAGTTGGTGAGCGGTCTTACGTGTGCACTAGGTGCAAGGAGCTCTTTGCTCTCAGGGAACGAGTCCGTTCTCTAGAGGCTAGAGTAGCAGACTTGGAATACATAAGAAAGACAGAGAGGTACATAGACGAGACCTACAGGGATATAGTCCTGAAGTCCCACCTCCAGTCTGGCAGCATCCCTGTTGCCATGGAGGAGAGAGGTCACGTGACAGGAGAGCATCACACTGGTGTGGCAGGAAGTGATCCTGCAACTAGGACCTGTCCTCCAGGTGATGTAAAACTCTCTCGCACCGAGGAAGTTTCTCCAGGGCCGTGTGCCCATGAGGGAAGGGTTAGGACAGCCGTTATAGTTGGTGATTCGATCATTAGGCATGTAGATAGCTGGGTGGCTGGTGGACGTGAGGATCGCCTGGTAACATGCCTGCCTGGTGCGAAGGTAGCGGACTTCACGCGCCACCTAGATAAGGTCTTAGATAGTGCTGGGGAGGAGTCTGCTGTTTTGGTACATGTCGGTACCAATGACATAGGAAGATGTGGTAGGGAGGTTCTGGAGGCTAAATTTAGGCTTTTAGGTAGGTAGGAAGTTGAAATCCATAACTTCCAGGGTAGCGTTCTCCAAAATGCTTCCCATTCTACGCGCAGGACCCAAAAGGCAGGCAGAGCTCCGGAGTCTCAATGCGTGGATGAGACAATGGTGCAGAGATGAGGGTTTTGGATTTGTAAGGAACTGGGGAACATTCTGGGGAAAGGAGGGGCTCTTCTGAAGGGATGGGCATCACCTTAACTGGGATGGAACCAGGCTGCTGGCATTAACCTTTAAAAAGGAGATAGAGCAGCTTTTAAACTAGATAATAGGGGAAAGCCGACAGTCGCCCAAGAGCGGATGGTTCAGAAGAATGTATCCTAGAAGGATACTACCAAAAGCAGAGAGGTTCCAAAAAAGAGTAAAGTAGCCCAAATGCCCTTGAGTATGGAGCAGACAGAGCTTAAAAATCCCAAATTACCCATGTCTACCAATAGCCAAATTAATATAAATAAAATACAGTCTCTAAAATGCTTGTATGCAAATGCTAGAAGTCTAAAGAATAAGATGGGAGAGTTAGAATATATAGCACTAAATGAGAGGTTAGATATGATTGGAATATCAGAGACATGGTGGAAGGAGGACAATCAGTGGGACACTGTGATACCTGGGTACAAACTATATTATAATGATAGAGCTGATCAAATTGGTGGAGGGGTTGCGCTCTATGTTAGAGAGGGCATCGAGTCAGAAAGGATTAAAGTTTTGCAGGAAACAAAATTTGCTGTAGAATCTCTATGGATTGAAATTCCATGTAAAAAGGGGAAGGCAATGGCAGTGGGGGTGTACTATCGACCGCTTGGCCAGAATGAACAAATGGTTGATGAAATGCTCAAAGAAATCAAGGAAGCTAACAAACGTTACAGCGCAGTAATAATAATGGGTGATTTCAATTACCCCGGTATCGACTGGGTCAGTGTCACGGCAGAACATGCTAGGGAGATAAAGTTCCTAGATGAAATAAATGACTGCTTCTTGAAGCAGCTGGTTCATGAACTGACCAAAGGGGAAGCCATATTAGACCTAGTCCTTAGTGAAACACCAGATCTAGTGCAAGAGATAAGGGTGTTGGGGCCACTTGGCAATAGTGATCATAGCATGATCGCCTTTGATTTAATTAGTGGAGGAGGGATAGTAAGGAAATCCACAGTAGTACCTTTTAACTTTCGAAAGGGAGACTATGATAAAATGAGGAAAATAGTTAAGAAAAAACTAAAAGGAGCAGTTGCAAAGGTTAAAGACTTACATCAAGCTTGGGTGTTGTTGAAAAATACTATCTTGAAAGCCAAGACCAGCTGTATTCCACGCTTTAAGAAAAGTGGAAGGAAGTCCAAAAAACTGCCAGCATGATTTAAAGGTGAGGTCAGAGAGGCTGTTGCCAAAAAAGCATCTTTCAGAAAATGGAAAAAGAGCCAAACGATGAAACCTGGAAACAGCACAAGCACTGGCATGTCAAATGCAAGGCATTGATAAGGCAGGCAAAGGGAGAATTTGAAAAGAAGCTTGCTGCGGAAACAAAAACGTGAAATAAAGACTTTTTCAAGTACATTCTTAGCAAAAAACCTGTGAGAGAGTCAGTTGGCCCATTAGATGATAGAGGGGTTAAAGGGGCACTAAGAGGCGACAAGGAGATAGCGGAGAAACTGAATGAATTCTTTGCTTCAGTCTTTACTGAGGAAGATGTAGGGATGTTACCCATGACTGAAGTGGTATTTAAAGGTGTGGAAGAATTGAAGGAAATATCGATACAATCGTGAAGATGTATTACAACTATTAGATAAACTGAAGAGTAGCAAATCACCTATACATCCAAGGGTGTTGAAAGAACTGAAATATGAGATTGCAGACCTGCTATTAGTAATCTGTGAACTATCATTAAAATCATCTCTAATACCTGAAGATTGGAGGATCGCCAATGTAACACCAATTTTTAAAAAGGGCTCCAGGGGTGATCTGGGAAACTACAGAGCGGTGAGCCTGACGTCAGTACCGGGAAAAATGGTAGAAACCATCATAAAGAATAAAATTACTCAGCATGTAGATAGTCATGGCCTAATGGGAGACAGCCAACATGGCTTTAGACAAGGAAGATCTTGTCTTACTAATCTGTTATGGTTTTTTTGAAGGTGTGAATAAATAGGTGGACAAAGGTGAGTCGGTTGATATAGTGTATCTGGACTTTCAGAATGCCTTTGACAAGGTCCCTCATCAGAAACATTTGGCAAAACTAAAGAGTCATGGGATAGGAGGCAGTGTACTATTGTGGATCAGGAACTGGTTAAAAGATAGAAAGCAGAGGGTAGGGCTAAATGGCCAATTTTCCCAATGGAGAAAGGTGAATAGTGGTGTACCCCAGGGATCTGTGCTGGGTCCGCTGCTTTTTGACATATTCATAAATGACCTGGAAAGTGGAATAACGAGTGAGGTTATCAAATTTGCAGATGACACAAAACTGTTTAAAGTTGTTAAAACCCAAGAGGATTGTGGAAAATTGCAAGAGGATCTTGATAAATTGGAAGAGGCATCAAAATGGCAGATGAAATTTAATGTGGATGAGTGCAAAGTTATGCACCTAGGGAAGAACAACCCAAACTATAGTTACACGATGCAAGGTTCCACATTAGGAACCGCCACCGAGGAAAAATATTTAGGTGTCATTGTGGATAACATGTTAAAACCCTCGGCCCAGTGTGCAGCGGTGGCCAAGAGAGCAAATAGAATGCTAGGTATCATAAAGGAAAGGAATGGAAAATAAAACAAAACATATTATAATGCCTCTATATCGTTCCATGGTGAGTCCGCACCTTGAATATTGTGTGCAATTCTGGTCACCGTATCTTAAAAAGCATATAGCGTTATTAGAAAAGGTTCAGAGAAGAGCCACCAAAATGGTAAAGGGGTTGGAAGGATACTCCTATGAAGAAAGGCTAAAAGTTTAGGGCTCTTTAACCTGGAAAAGAGATGGCTGAGGGGAGATATGATAGAAGTCTATAAATTAATGAATGGAGTGGAACAGGTAAACGTAGATCGATTGTTTACGTTATCAGAATATAGAAAGACTAGTGGACATGCAATGAAGCTACGGTGTAAACTATTTAAGACTAATAAAAGAAAATATTTTTTCACTCAACGTGTAATCAAACTCTGGAATTTGTTACCGGAGGATGTAGTAAAGGCTGTTAATGTAGCTGGGCTTAAAAAAAGTTTGGACAAGTTCCTGAAGGAAAGGTCCATAAACCATTATTAAGAAGGGACCCAGGATATCAATGATTGACCCAGTACAAGCATTGTGGAACCTGTGTCTTTTGGGGAAACTGCTAGGTACATATGACCTAGATTGGCCACTGTTGCAAACAGGATACTGGACTTGATGGACCTTGGTCTGACCCAGTGTGGCATATCTTATGTTCTTATGTTCTAGATTGCAAAATGGCAGAGATACATGTGTAAGTGCTGACATTCACATTCTCCTCTTGCTCTTTTTGTCTTGTATACATTTTTTTCCCTGCTAATGCTCCTGTTGCTTAAAAATTCTGTCTTATTCTAATGCACCTGTGAAGACGATGTAAGCATCTTTGGTTGGGCTCGGAAACCTTTGAACACTCCAGTAAGTGTTCTTGCCAGCTAAGCATTAGGTAGAAGATGTTATGGAGATTTCTAAATAAACTGAAAATTTTTATTTATATCCGCAAGCTTGCAAAATAATCTGTGCTGTGCTGTGACATGCTGGCACTTCCACGTGTAAGTAGCTGGGTTTCTGCGCCATTTTTTCCCACACGTATGTTTGTAAAATGGTTTCTGCTGCTGCACGCGAATATCATTCCCCCAGTGTTCCTGCATCTCCTTCTGTCTGCGGCCCAATTTTAACAATCTTTACCTTTTTGAGGGACGGAGATACGAGTATCGCTTTTACATCTGCCGCATATGTGTACACCCTGCCTTTTAAAATTGGCATAAATTTGCAGATGTTTTCACTTCCATGTCCCTCCCACCACTTAAACAGCCTTTCTAAAATGTGCCGTTATGTTCAAAGTTAGACCTGCAGTCTACACATTGGCAATAAGAAACATAGAAACAAAAACATGACGACAGAAAAAGACCACATGGCCTATCTAGTCTGTCCGTCCATATCAACCACTACAACAGTCCCCATTTTTCCTGTGTTTGTCCATATACATATAAGTAATGATGGTAATTTTATAAGGGCACATTTAGTTTCAGAGGGCAAGATGGCCCCTACTTAGATGCTAATTTATAAAGACACATAGATACCTATAGGGTCATTGAGGCATTTTACAAATAGCTTTTAAAGATGTCTGTAGTGCGGAATCACCCAATAGATAGGGGGTGTGGTGGAGGCGTGTCTTGGGAGATGCAATGGATTTAGACCCCATCCAAATTTAGAACTGCTCCAGGTATGTATAGGCATTGGGGAAATGCTCGTTTTGGCTATAAAACATCCAGAAGGTGTAGAGAAGGTGGAAAGTTAAGTGACTTGCCCAAGATCACAAGGATCAGCAGTGGGATTTGAACACTGGCCATCTTGGTCTTAGCCCACTATTCTAACCATTAGGCTATTAGCCATCCCTATTCTGTATATAGATGTCCCCAAAAGAGTATTAGACATCCCTGTAGATGCTCATATCGGGCATGTCCACATTTGTGAAATCATGTCTGAACGTGAACGTGCCTGCTTTTCTTTCCAACATTCTGGCTTGAATGTCCCAGTTTGCACTTGGACATTCTTGGTAAAATGTGCCTTTAAGTGTCTTTATAACATACTAGCATAGGAAGCAGAGATTATGCCTTTAATGTGAGTGTGGACATTTGCAGCTGCTCAAGAGCAGTGTCGATGAATGTGTGTAAGGAATGCAAGTACACATGTAAATGAAAGCATTCCTAATCAACATGCGTACTTGTAAACTCTGCCTGCATGCCACCCAGTCAACGCCCCTGGTTACACCTACTGACAAAGTGTGTGCATTCATGCCAATGCACGTAGTTTTACTCCAGTTGCTATGTTATAAGAGGCCATTGATGTGCACATTTAGCTACATACGCGTGAAAATGTCTTCAAAATTACCCCCTATAAGTTCAGCAGCTGAATCCTGCTGCTGACAGAACTTTTTTGTCTACTTTTGCTTGGCCCCAAAACACTCACCTTTGTGCGATGGATATCTTTGGGGTTTTTTGTGAATAAAACCGTCAAAATTACACACAGATTCGCTAGCAATTTCAAAAAAGGCACTTATAATTCAGCCTACTGCCAGCCCCATAACTGCTTTTGCATATTGGGCTCAAAATTGTTAATGAAGGTAATCTATATCAATATATGTGAAGTTCTTTGCTAATGTTGCAATAAACAGACAAATCGGTCAGAAATTAATATAAAAACATAAGAACTGCCATACTTGTAAAGACCAAAGGTCCATCAAGTTCAGCATTCTACTTCCAGCAATAGCCCATCCATATCCCAAAAGTATACTAACTAAACCTCCACCTTTGAAAATACTAACAACTTTTATCTTTTATTAATCATTCTGTAAGCCTTATATGAAAAGATCCCAAACCCCAGAACGGAGAGCTCTGTAATTTTTTACATAGTGCTCCCTTTTTTCAAGCATAGGCATAAAATGCTCCCCGTTTAAACCTCTTTACTAAACATATACAGTTTTTATCAGTTTTAAAGCTTCAGTCTTCAGTCTCAGAATCCATAAGGTGTTCAGCTTATCTTATTAATATATGCTCTCTCCACAAGCTCTCTCTTCATCTAATACTAGCGCTTTGTTGCTTACTTCAGGGATACAGCTGGGCAAAGTCAACATTGGTGCTTCATTGCTTCTTGGGAAGCGCCAGTGTTGACTTTGCCCAGCTGTATCCCTGAGGCAGGCAACGGAACGTTAGCGTCGGATGAAGAGAGCTTGGGCAGAGAGCATATATTAATAATAAGATAAGCTGAGCACCTTATGAATTCTGAGACTGAAGACTGAAGCTTTAAAATTGATGAAAACTGTATATTTTATTTATTTATTTAACCGGTTTTGTATACCACCTTATCCTTCAATCAAAGTGGTTGACAAGACAACAAAGGACTTACATGTTGAGGGCATGGGAAGATCAAATACAATACATTACAATATAAATACAGTACAAACAGTAAATTATAATATTATCTCATAGTGAAATTGGATATACAAGTTGATCAATTTGTTATTTGACCAAATGATTCTATGAATAAATAAGTCTTTAAAGATATGTGAAAGTCTTTGATGTCTTCCTGAGCTCTTAATTCTTCAGGAATAGAATTCCATACCTCTGGTGCCATGAAGGAAAATGCCCTTTTAGAGGTCATCTGTTTTGTTCTATTGAAGTTTAAAGGTGTACTAAGCTTATTGGAGTTATGAGATCGTCTAGGTCTTAGGCTCTTGTCTTTGGATATTATATGCTGTAGAATATCTGCTGAAGATTGGTGAAAGATTTTGAAAATAATCATTAGGTTTTTGTATTTTGCTTTTGCAATAATTGGAAGGAAATGTAACTGTTTAAGGACAGGAGTTATGTGATCAAATTTTACAGAGCCAGTAATTATACGTGCAGTAGTGTTTTGAACTAATTGGAGAGGATGGATAGCGTTTTTAGGAAGACCTTGATACAAGATGTTTCCAAAATCAAGTAGGGGTGTTATGACAGCTTGATATACCGTGCGAAAGTGATTTGTATTTAATATTGATTTTAGTCCTTATAATCTTTAAGAGATGGTATGCTTTAGCTGCAATTTTGTTTATATGAGATTTTAAGTTTAAATATTTATCTAAGGTTATACATGTAAGGCCGCGGGGCAGGGTCCCGGCGGCCGCCCGTAACCGGGTGGTCGGCCAGTGCGGGGACCCTGTCTCGGGCCTGGGGTGTTGGGACGGAGGCACGGGGATGGGTGTCAGCAGGGAGGACGGGCACCGGCATTGAGGGCGGGTGCCGGTGGTGAGGGCGGGCTCCATCAGCGTGTGGGAGCGCGGTGGAGCCTGGGAGGAGGAGGCGGCCTGACGTGGGAGGAGCCAGGAGTAGGCAACGGTTGCCGACACTCCTGCGCCTCCTTGGAGTACGGCGGCTGTTTGCGGTGAGTTTTGCGGATTTCTATTGGGTCCGGGGAGGCTGGCGGGGGGGGGGGGATTGTTGGAAGTCACGCGGGTGGTTAGGATTGGGGTTGGGGGATAGGGCGGTGAGCCGGCGGTCCGTTTGTGGGCCTGCCCTGCCCTGCCGATTCGCACTGCGGGGATCTCCAGGGCTGGTTGGGGCCAGTGACTGTTGAGTCCCTCTCGGGTGGCAGTGCCGCGGTGGAGGAGTGGCACTCGCTGCCGGGCGCGGGATGAGGGAGCAGGCTGGGGGCGGAGGGGGGTGTTCGCATGGAGTTGAGGCCCTTGCGGCCTTGGCAGGGGTGATGAGTTTGTGGGGTGGGGAGCGCCGCGTGGCAATTGGCGTCCTCATGGCTGCGGCGGGCTGGAAGTGGGGAGGCCTATGCCGGCACGGGACAGCAGCTAGCAGGAGGTAGGGTGCTCCACTGTATATTAAGGGAGCTGTGGAGGAGCCTAATGGTTGGTGCACTGCCTGGGGAACCAGAGACCACGCGTCATTTCCCACTAGCACTTCTTGGTGCCCTCTGGCACATCATTTAATCATCCTTTGCTTAAAAAAAAAAAATCTCAGGGTTGGTGGGATGCGGAAGTGTCTTACTACATCAAAGGCTAACACCTTGTAATGAAGACGTGCAGTTTATTTACAAACAAAGCAAGGATACTTACTCAGAAAGGCAAGTAATTCTCTTAGTTACACATGAGTAGTTAGAAAAGATAACTAGAATGCAATCAGAATAATAACTAATGCACTTAATTACAGAAGCACTGAAAGAGTTATGAGATAGTGCAGCTATTTACAAAGAATACTTCACCAAACTTGTCATACAGTCCTTTACAGCTGGGAGCGCTCAGCGAGAGAAACTGGGGACAGTCTGGGATTCTTCATGCCTGGCCAAGCAGATCTACGCTCTGTCTGTTCTGGATTTTCTCTGTACTTATATAGGCACAAATGTGTTGCAGCCAGCTCTCACCCAGGAGCTTCTCTCCACCCCATCCACCTTTTTGCTTTGGTTTCCGGGCAGGCTTCTGATCACCCCCCTTGTTTTTAGAAGCTCAAAACTTACACAATCAAGACGCTGGTCAGACATCTGAGAATGCTCAAGAGACACATCTCCCATGGTCTACATTCCAAGGCTAGATGAAGTGTTCTTTTGTCATAATTAATGGGTCTCCATTTGTTTGCTAGGAGAAGGACTCCTAGGTGAAGTGTTCTTTTGTCCTCTCTAATGGGTAATCTAATCTCCCAGCATCTTCCTGTCAAGGGAGACACCCCCCATGGTTTTAGAAGCAGCTCAAAGCTTCTACATTATAATTGGTGAATTCTTATCCTGTCTACATTGGCTAGGCAAATGTTTCTATATTGGCCAAGAGAATTGTTCAAGTTGCAATATTCCTTGCTGATCCAAATAAATTTTTAATTAGTAATACATTCCACCCGTGGATCAACAAGGATATTGCACGTAAGCAATAGCTGAATCGTATTTGTAATTCATTTAGAAATACAATAATAATAACATGGGCTAAAACATAGCGGATAATATTAAGGTAAAAGCTTGAGGGGACAAGAAGTCATGGTATAAATTAGGTGATATTTTCCCAAGATATCTAATATACCATTCCCACCGGCATTACAATTGCCAAAGCCAAATGGCTTGTAGATCTCAGTTACTTTTCTCAGTTCCCCATGCAGTGGGGGACTCATTTCACCTGCATATTCAGAACTTTTTCTACTGTATATCTGCCCCATGGATTTCAATCTACTAGTTATATATTGAGGGTAGTGGAGCAAGTGGTGAGGGACTAACAACCTCAATCATATTGCAACTACTTCTCCCTCCACCAGCTATGAATCTGGTCTTTCATATTTTACCCAAACATTTACACTATTGACCACCCGTGGATTCAAAAGTAGTATAAGCAGGAGAAAGAGAAACCACAGCAATAACTAAGATCTGAGGAACAGGTAACATAAGCAATTGGGCACATGATGTTCAGCGGAAAAAATCTGTGATACTAGAATTACAGTTACTTTCCAAAGAAACAATAATAAAAGGATAACAATACATAAAACAAAAAGCATTCACAAAAACCCCCAATCAGTCCACTTTCAGATAATCTGGGCCTGCCTCTCAGCAGTTCCCCAGGACCCCGCAGTGCACTCCACCTTTCTCTGAAGTTCAAGCTTGGCCCCTCTCAAAAGTTGAACCTCTCATTCTCATAGGTGGACATCTTGGCCTTTCTTGCAATCAGAATAATAACTAATGCACTTAATTACAGAAGCACTGAAAGAGTTATGAGAGGCAGGGGGAGAGAACTTTACAGGGGGGTTCCAAAGTTCACTTTGAATTTGAAACACACATCAAAAAAAAAACACAGACGGAAGCAGGGCAGGAGTGGTGGACACCCGCAGGTGGGGGGGGGGGGTCGCGTGCTGGTTGTGGCGGGCCAAGGGTTGGGGGGGGCGGTAGCAGAGGGTGCCAGTCAGGGGGCAGAGGACGGTAAGTCGAGGGGTCCCCAGCTGGTGCGGGCAAGTTCCGAGTGTCCCGTGGGCTGACGGGCAGTTCAGCGAGGCTCGTGCTGGCTGTCAGGGACTCAGCGGCTAGAGAAAGGTACCCCAATAATGGAGGTGGTTATGTGGGGATAGGTGGGGGTTTAAAACAAACAAACAAACATCAATTTTGATTAGCTTCGGTAGGGGTTTCGGTCCAGGATGCTTGGGCTGGGAGGGCCAGGGTCCCTTTGGGGCAGAGTGTTGGGGGGGGGGGGGGGTGGCTGCTTTTGGGGGTCTTGCGTGGTTCCCCCTCCTGGTTTTCTTCTTTTGTCTTCGAAGGTGGCGATCGAAATCAGCACACTGCCAAGTATAGCGGAGGAGGTCAAGTGTGATGCGAGAGCCAGGACACCGGCGTCTCAATGAGGCGGGAGTGGTCAGAAACGGCTACCAGCACTTGTATGGATGGGCAGCAGTGACGGATCAAGGATTGGAGCCCTTCGATGGCTCGTGGAGGTGTAGCAGGGGGGCAAAGTTGGGGGCAGTAGGGGGGGGCCGCAGGTCGATCGGGTGTAAGTAGGGTGGCCGAGCGGATAGCGGGAAGGCGCATGGGGTATGGCGCGTTGAATCGGAGGCATTTGTGTAGGCAGTGCCCTGGTCCAGAGTCATCCCCCTCCTTCTTTCGGGGACTCTTTCCGCCTTCCGAAGGGCAGATGGTGGTACGGGAGAGTACGTAGCCGAGGTCGGCAGTCGGATGGGAGGGTGGCAGCGAAACGAACCAACAAATACAAATAAATAAATGAGTAAATAAATAAAACAAAACAAGGAGGGGGGTGGAGAGCTAGTTATTGGCGTAGGGGGCCCAGGATTTCCCGGTGGCTGACGGAGGGTCAGACAGGGCATGTATTACGTGTTGGGGGGGGCTAATGGAGGAACAGTGGATACGGTGGGGGGGGGGGAGGGGGGCTGCCCCTGTCGGACGGAGCGGCAGGGGACACAACAGCTCGGAGGAAGCGGGGCGGCAGTTAGCAGGAGTCGTGCCGGTCCCTCGGCTGCAAATCTGGACATGAGTTCTTAGTCTGTAGGGGTGCACGCAGCGGCAAAATGTGGGTAGAAGGGGCCCTTTGGGCTTCAATGCCGGACCACACTCAATGGGAAGAGGGGGGCCTGCCCCGTACACTAAGGCGGTTAGAGGCCTTAAGGACTGGGCTGTGGCAAGGCCGAAGCAGAGAGATAGGTAGGTTACAGGGGGTTCCAGGGATTTGGTTAGTTGGGTACGCGGTGAGGTAGTAGTGGCCAAGGCATGGAATTAGTGCGGAGGGGTAGTAGTGGCACAGGTGTGGAATTAGTGCCGGGGGGTCTTCCACGGAAGGTTAGCCGTGGGCAGAGTTTGGTGCAGTACTCTTGTCGAGCGAGCTGTGAAGCGGTACAATGATTGGGTCACAGGGCATTGCTGCACGGGCATGCTGGACTCCGGGGTTGGGGTCAGGAAATGCGACGTCGGGTCGGTTGCACGGGCTGAGATGATGGAAGTTCTTGTGGAAAGGCATGCCTACTGGCCGCGCAGTTCTAGTGCATAATGTCCAATCCGTCTTGCTTTCCGGCTAGTAGCGCAGCGGCGGGAGGTAGACAGGGGATTGGGGTTCAGGAGTGGATGCTTTGTCATGGAACGGTGCACTCCGGGAGGGGTTGGGTGCCTTTAAAAGGAGTCATGGAATAGGTGCACGGACGGGGGGGGTGCGGTCTGCAGTGGTGGGACAGGAGGCCCGGGGATATGAGTGCCTTTGTTGGGGAGGAGTCGATTTCAGGGGTAGGGGGAAGGCTCCCTCTTGATAACGGGTGAGATGGCTTGGGATTGTTGGGGCAGCTTAGTCGTGCGTAACATTGACGGCTATGAATGCTCTTCGGCTGTCAGTGGCATCGACTTGGGTACTTCCAATGCCTACCGCATTTGCGAATTGAAGGCTTTGTGATCAAAATTATGGATCAAGGGGGGTTGGTAGAAAGACGCGAATGGGACTTTGGTGACGGGGTAGGCAGAGTCAGCCCGTCTACGGGTAGGAGAACTATGTCCGGGGAGCAGGTGAAGGGACGGCTATGGGTAGGCTTGGCTGGGACTCCAGTCCAGCTGGCTGTTAGTTGTCCGGGATTTGTTCTCCATATAGGAGCTTGAGAGTGGGGGGTGGCTAAGTTCGTAACGGATGGGTAGTATGGTGGGGCGACAGGGCAGCAGCGGTCAGTGTCAGCAGTGAGTAGTCGCCACGTGGTATGAGGGGGCAGCCTTAAGGGGGAGGTTGTGATGGCACGCTGGCGTGAAGGCGTAGGATATGGCACGGCATATCCCAGACGGTACTAACGGGATTGCAGATGCTCGGTCACGTTCCAAATGGGGGAACGGGAGCAGAAGTGGCTGCAGAAGGGGACAGGGATGGATTCGTGGCCCGGAAAAGAAAAAAAAAAGGATGAGGAGCATCGTTGGCGAGAGATGTGGAAATAACTAATAGTGATGTCTAGTGATTTACCTTTATAGATTGGTCGAATTATAGCTTTCTTTAGTATAGATGGCAAGTGTCCTTGTTTTAAAGAGTTGTTGACGATATTTACAAAGTGAAAACTAATTTGATTTTTAGTACTTTTAATCCATTCCACTGGACATGGGTCAGCTGGGGAAGTTGTTGTATTAATTGTGCTGGTTATATTTTCAATTTGTTTTGAATTTGGTATAGAAAATCCCTTCCAGACTTTTGTGAATTCGATGCAAGGTTTCATCCAAAATTGGTGGTCTTGTGATGTAGGTAAGTTGTTTGGCGAAAATGAATTTTTGTTTATCAGGTAGTTCGCAAATAGTTGGGGATCTATTTGATAGTCACTATATGAAGTGTTCACTTTTGTGAGTTGTTGAACAATGTTAGAACATAAGATATGCCATACTGGGTCAGACCAAGGTCCATCAAGCCCAGTATCCTGTTTCCAACAGTGGCCAATCTAGGTCATACGTACCTAGCAGTATCCCCAAAAGACACAGGTTCCACAATGCTTGTATTGGGTCAAGCATTGATATCCTGGGTCCCTTTTTAATAATGGTTTATGAACCTTTCCTCCAGGAACTTGTCCAAACCTTATTTAAACCCAGCTACACTAACAGCTCTTACTACATCCTCCGGTAACAAATTCCAGAGTTTGATTACACGTTGAGTGAAAAAATATTTTCTCTTATTTGTCTTAAATAGTTTACCCTGTAGCTTCATTGCATGTCCCCTAGTCTTTCTATATTCTGATAGCATAAACAATTGATCTACGTTTACCCGTTCCACTCCATTTATTAATTTATAGACCTCTATCATATCTCCCCTCAGCCGTCTCTTTTCCAGGTTGAAGAGCCCTAACCTTTGTAGCCTCTCTTCATAGGAGTAGCCTTCCATCCCCTTTACCATTTTGGTGGCTCTTCTCTGTACCTTTTCTAATAACGCTATATCCTTTTTAAGATACGGCGACCAGAATTGCACACAATATTCAAGGTGTGGTCGTAACATGGAACGATACAGAGGCATTATAATATCCTTTGTTTTATTTCCCATTCCTTTCCTTATGATACCTAGCATTCTATTTGCTTTCTTGGCCGCCACTGCACACTGAGCGGAGGGTTTTAACATATTATCCACGATGACTCCTAAATCTTTTTCCTGGGTGGTGGTTCCCAGTGTGGAACCTTGCATTGTGTAACCATAGTGTGGGTTGTTCTTTCCTAGGTGCATAACGTTGCACTTGTCCACATTAAATTTCATCTGCCATTTGGATGCCCAGTCTTCCAATTTATCCAGATCCTCCTGCAGTTTTCCACAGTCCTCTTGGGTTTTAACAACTTTAAACAGTTTTGTGTCGTCTGCAAATTTGATAACCTCACTAGTTATTCCCTTTTCCAGGTCACTTATGAATATGTCAAACAGTAGCGGACCCAGTACAGATCCCTGGGGTACTCCATTATTCACCTTTTTCCATTAGGAAAAATGGCCATTTAGCCCTACCCTCTGCTTTCTATCTTTTAACCAGTTCCTGATCCACAATAGTACACTGCCTCCTATCCCATGACTTTTTAGTTTTGCCAAAAGTCTCTGATGAGGGACCTTGTCAAAGGCTTTCTGAAAGTCCAGATACACTATATCAACCGACTCACCTTTGTCTACCTGTTTATTCACACCTTCAAAAAAAACCATATCAGATTAGTAAGGCAAGATCTTCCTTGTCTAAAGCCATGTTGGCTGTCTCCCATTAGGCCATGACTATCTGCATGCTGTGTAATTTTGTTCTTTATGATGGTTTCTACCATTTTCCCCGGTACTGACGTCAGGCTCACCGGTCTGTAGTTTCCCGGATCACCCCTGGAATTCTTTTTAAAAATTGGCATTACATTGGCGACCCTCCAATCTTCAGGTATTACAGATCATTTTAATGAAATTTCACAGATTACTAATAGCAGGTCTGCAATCTCATATTTCAGTTCTTTCAACATGCTTGGATGTATACCATCCGGTCCAGGTGATTTGCTACTATTCAGTTTATCAAATAGTTGTAATACATCTTCCCGGTGTAGCGATATTTCTCTCAATTCCTCTGCAGTATCACCTTTAAATACCACTTCAGTCTTGGGTAACATCCCTACATCTTCCTCAGTAACGACTGAAGCAAAGAATTCATTCAGTCTCTCCGCTACAGCCTTGTCTCCTCTTACTGCCCCTTTTACCCCTCTATCATCTTAAGGACAGGAGTTATGTGATATGTTAAAGAGCTCCCTTGGTTTATTGGCTGCTTTCATTATTAGATTTGTATGGTATTGTTGTTTACGATCATTTATTAGCTTATTGTATTCTATTTGTTTAACATTAAATAGAAATTTTATATCTTGAGATTTAGTTAGTCTCCATTTATGCTCAAGATTTTTCTTAAAATGCGTTTTGTCTCCCTGATTTCATTTGAATACCATGGTGCATTTTTCGCCCTGCGTGTTTGCACTTTATTAATTTTCAGGGCTATAGCAGCATTTGAAATGATGTTGTTCCAATTTTCTATGGCTTTATCCAATTCGGTGTAGTTTTGTTGCAACTGTGGAATAATTTCTTTAAGAACATCTTCTTTATGGAAAGCTTTAAATGTTCTAGTTTTGTAATCACTTGTTAAGTTGTTGGATGAAGTTTGAAGATGCAAGGAAAATGAAATTAGATAATGATCAGACCAAGGTACTGGAGTAGCTTTTGGGACTGTAATTTGATTTTGTGAAAATAGTTGCTCTGAGCAAAAGATCAAATCTGGAGTGGTTCCATGTTGGTGTGTAGGCTGGTTAATTATCTGTTGATAACCTAACGATTTTACTGCATTTAGGAAAGTTCTGGACTCACTAGAAGGTGATGATGATAGATTGTAATCACCTAGTGCCAATTAGTGGTTTAATTTGAGAGCTATATGTGCACAATGCACATTAATTCCAAAATTGTTGAAAGGTGATCCTTTGTGGCATTAGGTGGTCTATATGTGAGGCAAACGTTGAGATGGTGGTTTGATATAATAATTTCAGTAGAATTATTTGTTGTGATAGATTTACATTTATAGATTGTTTTTGCTAGTATTAGGATTCCTCCTTCTTTTTTATGTTCTCTAGGACAATAAAATATTTCATAATCTAAAGGGGTAATCTGATTTAAAATAAATTGATCTGTGTCTTTTAACCAAGTTTCTGTGATGCAAATGATATGATCTTTGATATAATCATAGATGTTTGGCTTATTTCTTATTGACCTTGCATTTATTAAGACACATGAAATAGGTGAATGAAGAATTGGGTTTCTGGTGCTACGTTTAAATGATGAAGAATGAATTTTATTTAATTTTTTATCTTTTTGTTTATGATGATGATGGTATTTTAAACTATTATTATTATACCTAACATAATTTGGACTAATAGGATTAATTACTATAGCATTTGGTAAAGCTTGCTGTGTAAGAAATAACATATTAAAATAAAGAAGTATATATTGATATGTTGTATGCATGTTTGAGAAACTTGTATAAACGTTAGAGTTAGATAATTGAATTGTTTTAAATTAAGAAGGTAAACTTTTTAAATTACATATGATTACATTCACTATATTATAGTTTTTTGTTTGCTATGTTTAGGAGAAGATAACAGATTATTTGGGTTTACCACGTGAGTTGATAGGTTAATTAAATGAACTTTTAAATTAAATTAAATTACTTGCTTACCATTATTTTCTTAGTTTTAATGTTGATAGTTTTGCATTTTCTGCAATGTCCCCCGCCTAAGGACCACACTTGATGGTGGCAGCTCCTAACGGTATCAACGCTCCTTTCCCTAGCCCCGATTGGTAGATTAAGCAAGGGAATGCCTTAGATGTGATCAGGCAAAGAGCTGCTTGATGATACTTAAATCAGCTGTGCAGGGCAAACAGGCAGTCTGATCCAGACGGTGGCAGCTCCTAATGGTATATGTTTAGTAAAGAGATTTAAATAGGAAGTATTTTATGCCTATGCCTGAAAAAAGGGAGTACTGTGTAAAAGATTACAGAGCTCTCAGTTCTGAGACTTTTTCTTTCTCTTCAAAATTTTGAAACTGGGATTTGGGTTCTTTTAATATAAGGGCTCTAAAATGATTAAAATATAGTGGGCTCAATATTCAAAGGCGTTTATTTGGTTTGTAGATCTGCAAACTATGTAAATGTCGCTAAGCAAGCTGTTCAGCTAGATTTATTGGGGATGGATAAAGAACGCCCACAGGTAAGTAAAAGCCCTCAGGTAACTAAAACATTAAATACCTCTGTAGAAATGGGTAAAAGGGGCAACATCTGGAAAGCGGTGTGCATAAATGCCCGTAGTTTGGGAAATAAGATCCCAGATGTTGAGGCTTTAATGGAGGAGGCTGACTTGGATTTATTGGCAGTTACAGATACATGGTTCACGGACAACCATGATGTAATTATACCAGGATATAATTTATTCAGGAAGAACAGGGTAGGAAGAAGGTGAGGAAGAGTGGCATTATATGTAGAAAATATTAAAGCTACAGAATTACAGGGCTTACAAGGGAGTGAGGAGGCATTGTGGGTTAAACTAGAAAGAGAATGGGGAATCCATTTGCATTGGTGTGATATACAGATCTCCTTCACAGGCAGAAGAAGTGGACAGAGATTTAATAGAAGACATATACTGTATTGCCACAAAAGGAGAAGTGTTATTGATTGGTAATTTCAGTATGCTGGATGTTGATTGGCACATCCCTGCTGCAGTGTCATCTAGAAGTAAGGAGATCCTGGATTCTCTACAGGGAGAACTATTCCAGCAACTGGTAACAGAACCCACACGTGAAGGGGCCATACTGGACTTGGTGCTTACCAATGGGTAAAGTGTTTCTGAGGATATGGTGGAAGATCATTTCACATCCAGTGATCACCAGATGATGATGACTATGGCTGATAAGTCTATTCAAACGTGAGGGTCTTAGATTTTAGGAAACTAACTTTGCCAAGATGGGACAATACCTCAAGGAGTCATTAGTGGGATGGGAAAAGCTAGGAAAATAGTCAGGAAAGCAACAATACTAAAGAGGAATGGCCAGCAGGAAAAAGGAGGTGATGGTGCCTCTGTATAACGTTTTGGTGAAACCTCATTTAGAGTATTGTGTGCAATATAAACAGGATGGAGTTAGTGTAGAGGGTGGCTACCAAAATTGTCACTGGTCTTAGAGCCATATGGTGACAGACTTAAAGATCTCAATATGTATACTTTGGAGGAAAGGCAGGAAAGAGGAGATATGATAGAAACATTTAAATACCTCTGTGGCATAAATGCACAGGAGACCCTCTTTCAATTGAAAGAAAGCTCTGCAATGAGGGGACATAGGATGAAGCTGAAAGGGATAAACTCAGGAGTAATATGCAGAAATATTTCTTTATGGAAAGAGTGGTGGATTCATGGAATAGTTTCCCCGTCGAGGTGGTAGAGGCGAGGACAGTATCTAAATTGAAGAAAGCATGGGACAAATACAGAGGGTCTCTAAAGACAATAAAGAGACTCTGATAGTTGATATGGAAGGGCAGACTAGATAGGCCATATGGTCTTCTTCTGCTGTCATGTTTCTATGGGATATGTTTACTAAAGGGCGTTAAAAGAGCAGGTGTGCCATTTATGCCTATTATCGGCACCCTTGCATCCTTATTGCTGTGAAAAAGCTGCATTAACGAGCGTTAAAGGAACAGTAGGCAGAGAGTGGACATTGACAGCCGGTGTTTAACACCATTTTCATAAGTGTGTGCTGAAGTCCTTTAACAGTGGGAACCCTAGTGGCAAGTAAAACCTTGTGGAAAGGGTGTATTTTGAGGGTAGATAGCCTATTTCAACATGTGCAATGTGATGCAGAGACAGGGGAGCCCAAGATAGTGGTAGTATGATAGTAGTGCTCCATTAGCAGCAACAGCATAGTGCCCAAATATGAAAGGGCACCATGTTGATGGTGTAAATGGGGCAAAGGAGGTGGCATGTTGGCCATGTAATAGGAGTCGCTGGTGTGCAAGGCCAACCAGGCAGCTGCCTAGATGGCACATCTGTGATGTCCGTCATGATCCCTCATCGACAGAGGTGGCACACAGACATGCTGCTGCTATGGAAAGGTGATGCTCCATATGCGGTGGTCCAAGGGTTCCTGGCATCCTAGGCAGGGACCCTGGCTGGCCCTCTTCCCCACTGCCACTGAATCTAGTTCCGGAGAAAGAAGCCGATATACCAGCAGCTGGAGCTGCAAAATGCAGGTGCCTGGGGAAATACCACAGCTGTGGCTCTCTGCCTTCCCCTAAGACATATCAGCAGCATGCGGGGAAGGGGTCTCGGCAGCGGTAGTTAGTTGGGGGGGGGGGCAGCATGGCCATCAGTTTACCTCTGCCCTCCCCCCATCTGGACCTGGTGCCCTAGGAGTCCACCAAAGCTGCATGATGGACGGGCCGGGACTGCATGCTACCCCCACTGACAGCATGCTGGCATATCAGCCTGGTATGTGGATGTTGGCAGCAGGTGCAGCAGCACCCGCCTGCAGCAGACAAAACCCATATCCTGGTCCTGTGAGCCATTCACATTGCAACATGTGCAAAGGTCTGTCTGATGGGAAACATGTCAGCCCCAGGGACTGCTATATCCATATGATTGGAGGGTCACAGGTTCAAGACCTGGCTGTGGATCATGTCTTGCATGTCCCTGTGGGTAAACTTTAGCCTACAATGCAGGTACAGCACCAGCATGTGCAACCCCTAATGAATCGGCCAGCAAGGGTACAAAGACCCATCAGCTACACACAGGCTTCTCTATTCACGGTTGGATGGAAAGACACACTGAGCAGGGGAGGTGGGGGGGGGGGGAGGTGACAAGGGGAAAAAAAAATATATACACACACAGTGTATTTATATAAGCCTAGTTAAATAAATAAATAAATACATCATACCCCTTGGATAGCCACCTGCAGGTATCACCTCATGTTCATACATGCTCAGTTTGGATAACACCTGTCTAGTTATCTGCACATTTGTCTGGGGTGTTGCCTACAAATGGCACTGATACACAGTACAAGTATGCTGGGGATGGCACCTATGGCGTATTGGTGCTGTCGGCCCATACCACTCTTTCCTCTGCTGCCATCCTTCCTTCAGCCTATCCATCTGTCTCTGTTGGCCATGTGCGGTCATGTCTTCTTGTGCAAGCTGTTACACAGATACTGTTTTCCGCATTTTGACTCTTCATGCATGTCTCCTGTGCCTAGTCTTCATGTCACCACTTCTGCTCCATCCTCCTTTCGCTGTACACATCCTGCCACTTCTGACTCCGCTGGGGGATACATCTTCCCCATCCTATGCCACACACTGACATTGTGCCCTTTTTACATTTGCACCCCCAATGTATTGGTGCAGATACCTCCCACATGCTCGTCCCTTTACTGGCTGCCATGTAAGGTGCCCACAGATCTGGCAGGTTCATCAGCTCCCACCTGTTCTTCCATCCATCACCTTTACATTGACTTACCTTGGTGTTCCCTTATCTAGCGTTAGTGTGACAGCCATTTTTGGAGATCACCACATTTTAGGGTGACAGCCATTTTTTCGTTGAAGTGCAGGCTTGACACCTGAACGTCTGATGTCCTGTTAACGCACATTAAGTGGCCCATTGCGCCCTTACTGCTGCAATGCCTCCTACCTGCCCAGAGCCTTTTTTGCATGTAAAGTAAAACCCCTTATCGCTGCTGTTAATGCCTGCTACCTTAATGTGCTTTAGTAAACATACCCCTATGTTTCTACTAGCATGGTTAGTGCCTCTGAATATCTGCGGGAGCCGCTGCTACATGCCCCATTGCTAACTGGCTAGTATCGGGGAATATCAGGAGCGTTCCAGGGCAGCACCCATCACTAACCCGGTAGTGGTAATATTGAGTTGCTGACCAGTTAGTGACACGTGGTTAAAGTGAGGTGCAGCAAATGCTGTCCTTACTTTAGCTTCCAGGTTCTGCATTTAGTCGCGATATTCAATGCCAGTGGCTGGATATGGGCGCAGTATTGAATATCTGGGTAGAAGATTTAGTGCCGGCAGCTAGCTGCTGTAGGAGTGCTAGCCACCAGCACTGGATATCGGGCCCAGCATTTTAAACTGGAGAGTTAGTCAGTGTGTTGTTGTTTCTTCACTTCCCACATCTATTATCCCCAAAGTAGCCAGTTGCATGCTGCTTAACCCCAGGAGTAAGTAGAGGTTTTCTCTGTCTAACTTAATAACCGCATATGGTCTTTTCCTCCAGGAATTTGTCTAAACCTCTTTTAAACCCGGCTACACTATCCGCCTGTACCACATCCTCCGGAGATAGGTTTCAAAGCTTAATTATGCACTGAGAGAGAAAATATTTTTTATTTGTTTTAAATATACTGCTTTGTGGCTTCATGGTGTGTCCTCGAGTTCTACTTTTTGAAAGAATAAACCACACCCACTCTCCTTACTACTACCACTACTGATCATTTGTATAGTGCTACAAGGCATACGCAGCGCAATACATAGAGATGTAAAACAGTCCCTGCTCATTAGAGCTTACATTCTAATCAAGATGGAAAAAACATTGCAAAACTGGGGACTAGAGTATGGCAAGAAAGACAAGTAGTGGACAGGAGAATGAGGAGCATCAGGATCCAAAAGCAGCCTCAGAGGTGGGTCGTCAGCCTGGACTTGAATAGAGCCAGAGAAGGAGCCCAGTGCACTGACTCAGGTAGTTAGTTCCAGGCATATGGAGCAGCAAGATGGAATGAGCAAAGTCTGGAGCTGGCAGTGGCAGAGAAGGGGACAGATAAAAGGGATCTGCCAGAGGAGCGGAGTTCCCGAGAAGGAGTACAGAGTGAGATAGGAGAGGAAAGGTAGTGAGGAGCCACAGGATGAATGCACTTGTAGGTCAGTAGGAGACTTTTGAAATGGATGCGGGAGCCAGTGAAGTGACGAGAAGAGGGGTTACATGAGCATAACAGCACTGGCAGAAGATAAACCAAGCAGCTGAGTTTTGAACAGATTGAACGGGAGAATGATGATTCAGAGGGAGACCAGTGAGGCACAGGCTACAATAGTCAAGATGGGGGTGACTAGTGAGTGGATGAGGGTCTTAGTAGTGAGTGTAGAAAGGAAGGGACGAATTTTGCTGATGTTATAAAGAAAGAAGTGGCAGGTTTTAGCTATATGTTGGATGTGTGCAGAGAGAGAATAGAGTCAAAGATGACCCCAAGGTTGTGAGCTAAGGAAAAAGGGAGGAGTTTAGTGTTATCCACAGAAATAGAGAAGGGAGGAAGGGGGAGGTGGATTTAAGGGGAAAGATAAGAAGCTCAGTTTTGGCCATGTTCCATTTCAGACGGCAGTGACACATCTAGACAACAATGTCAGATAAGCAGGCAGAAATCTGGACCTGGCTTCCTGGAGAGATTTCAGGTGCAGAAAGGTAGATTTGAGAGTCATCAGCATAAAGATGGTACTCAAAACCATGGGAGGAAATAACTGCACCAAGGGACTGAATGTAGAGAGAAAAAAGAAGAGGTCCCAAGACAGAGCCCTTCCCTAACCTACCCCCTTAACACTCCAACATGCCATTCACAGTTGAGGAAATTGGCCCACACCAAATGTCTTGGTTCCATGCTAGCTGTCAACATGTGTCCCAACGTGCCTTGAGTGCATGCCAGAACACGAGCTGACAGCTAACACCCTTTAGTAAAAGAGCCCAGGTACAAAAATAGATTGTGAGCCCTTCGGGGATAACAGAAATATATACTGTACCTGACTGTACACCGCTTTGGCCCAGTGAAAAACGGTATATAAGCCTTGCTAAATATCTACTGGCTCGCTTTTAGCCACATGTTTATTCATGCCTTCAAATTGGTGAGATAAGACTTCCCTTGGCTAAATCCATGTTGACTTTCTCCCATTCAGCCATGTATGTCCATATGTTCAGTAATTGTGTTCTTTATAATGGTTTCTATCATTTTGCCTGGCACTGACATTAGGCTCACCAGTCTGTAGTTTCCTGGATCTCCCCTGGAGCCCCTTTTAAAGATTTGCATAACATTCCATCCTCCAGTCTTCAGGTATGTAGATGATTTTAATCAGGGGTCACCAACCTGCGGCCCACGAGGTCCCTTCGTGCGGCCCGCGAGGCTCTACCCCGGTTAACATTACGTGCGGCCCGCCAAGAATTCCCGCCATTGTATCCACGCGCTCGCAGCTCACCGACGACCACCTACAAGCGTCCCTTCTCCTGTCAGTGTCATCTGTGAAGCCGGACTTTAAGCGTTTGTCTGCTAGCATGAATCATCAGCCATCTCATTAAATTCAATAAAGGTGATCAGCCATTGTTTTCATAATTTTGCGCTTGTTGTTTTTTTTCGCGGGGGCGGGGAGAAGGGGGTGCGGCCCGCGAGGCTCCCGGTAGTCGGCTGTGCGGCCCGCGGCCCTCTGGAGGTTGGTGACCCCAGATTTTAATGATAGGTTAAAATGATTAATAGGAGTTCTGTCATTATCTCTTTGAGTTGGAACTCTTGGTTATATACCATTTGGTCAAGGTGATTTCTGCTTTTTATTTGTCACTGAGATTTGATTTAGCTCTTCTGACTTACCTATGTCAGAAAAGGTACTGAGTCTGATACTGTGTTAGGATAGCTAGGCACGAGTACAGCACCTAGCCATTGCCACCGTCCTTTAACCCTGGATATTCATTTTCGGGGTCATATGAGGCCCCAGCATTAAATATCCGGGGTCACTGCACATGCCCAGAAGCTGCAGAGGCTAACGGGATAGTGACGATATTGCACCACTGCCCGGTTAGCTTCTACGGGTAAAGATAGGCACTGCAAAAGCTGGCCTGTCTTTTACACATAGACGCTAACTGGATAGCAGTGCAATAGCGCCGCTACACGGTTAGCCTCTGCCGCTGCCCATGACATGCCCCAAGGTTAAGCGGTTAGCATCGGGGCACGTAAGGGAGAACACCGGGGATATTCAATGTTTATAGGGCTGAAAACTGTGTAAATGCCTTTCGAATATCAGGCCCACTGTATTTAATGGTGATATCTTCCTCAGTATAGACCAAAACAAAGAATTCATTTAGGGGAGCATTTTAGAAACTCTATTCATGAATTGGATGTTTGAAAACGGGCACATAGACATGCAAATCATGCCAACGTCCCCGGAGCCATTTTAGAAAGCCGGGTATATAGGAAGCCGTTACCATACTTACAATGTTCTGCCAGGAAACTTTGAAGACAACATCATGGCCAACTGATTGGAAAAGATCTGTGTTTATACCAATACTGAAGAAAACTGATCTGACTAACTGTGGAAATTATCGTGCAATCGCTCTGATCCCACATGCCAGCAAGATTCTACTCACGATCATTCAACAGAGACTATGCGTACAACCATACCTGGAATAAGAACTGCCTGAAGTGCAAACAGGATTCCGAAAAGGGCGAGAAACAAGAGACATCATTGTGGATGTGAGATGGATCCTCGAAATGACAAAAGAAAACCAAAAGAATATCTATATGTGTTTTATTACAAGGCTTTTGACTGTGTAAACCATGAGAAACTCTGGGCCATATTAAGAAGCATGGATATTCCAGAACACCTGATCCTTCTCTTGCACAACCTTTACATTGATCAAGAAGCAACAGTTTGAACGGAACAAGGAGAAACAGAATGGTTTAAAATCAGCAAAGGTATAAGATAAGGCTGCATACTTCCCCCTACTTGTTCAATTTTATATGCAGAACAGATCATCAAAGAAGCAGGACTCTATGAAGAACACTGAGGTGTGAAGATTGGCAGAAGACTCATCAACAACCTTCGCAATGCTGATAATACCACAATACTAGCTGAAAGTAATGACGATCTGAAACATTGCTTCTCAAGATCAAGGAACATAGTTTTAAAATGGTCCTGCACCTTAATGTAAAGACAAGATTCTGTTAATGGGCAAACTCAATAAGTCCATTACCCCTCCTGCCCACGAACAGAGCTCCCCACACATTTAGCCTGTACATGCAGGGAGCTCTGTGGCCTGAATTGGCATCCCCGCGTTTAGTGGGTCTGGACGTCCAGATCAGATGTCCAGACCCGCTAAACGTGGTTCAGAATGACCCCCATAGGGACTATTTTCAGCATCTGTACATTTATTTTTATGCATGTCCAAGTGCCTACAGTATATTCAATGCTGCTGAGTAAATGCTTAGTGCCTCTGGATATTGTCATCAATTGAAATATCTTGTTTAGATATTTCAATTTCTGCCCCTAACATCTTATTGAAAATAGGCCCCATTGTATCTTAATGTGTATTGGCTTGAGCTAAAAACATTGAAAAGGTGGTCTAGAAATAGATACGGTTTTATAAGAGGTTGCTAAGAAAAAAATACAAATGCTGTTGGAAAGATACTATTCTTTTTGTATTCTATGCTTCAGGTTCACCTCTTATGCTTTTGAAGGAATAAGAACGAAACATAAGAACATAAGATATGCCACATTGAGTCAGACCAAGGTCTATCAAGCCCAGTATCCTGTTTCCAACAGTGGCCAATCCAGGCCACAAGTACCTAACAGCTTCCCAAAAAGACACAAAGTTTCCACAGTGCTTGTATTGGGGCAAGCAGTGGATTTCCCAGGTCCTCTTTAATAGTGGTTTATGGACCTTTCCTCCAATAACTTGTCCAAACCTTTTTTTAAACCCAGCTACACTAACAGTCTTCACTTCATCCTCTGGTAACAAATTCCAGAGTTTGATTATGCGTTCAGTAAAAAATATTTTCTCTTATTAATCTTAAACTGGTTATACTGTAGCTTCATTGCATGTCCCCTAGTCTTTCTACTTTTTGATGGCGTAAACAACTGATCTACATTTAGCTGTTCCATTCCATTCATTAATTTACAGACCTCTATAATATCTCCCCTCAGCCCTCCTCATAGGGATATCCTTCCATCCTCTTTACCATTTTGGTGTCTCTTCTCTATACCTTTTCTAATTCCGTTATATCCTTTTTGAGATACGGCAATCAGAATTGCACACAATATTTAAGCTGCGGTCGCGCCATGGAACTATACAGAGGCATTATAATATCCTTTGTTTTATTCTCCATTCCCTTCCTTATGATTCCTAGCATTCTATTTGCCTTCTTGGCTACCGCTGCACACAGAGCAGAGGTTTTCAACGTGTTATCCACAATGATGCCTAAATCTTTTTCCTGGGTGGTGGCTCCTAATGTGGAACTTTGCTTCGTGTAACTGTAGTTTGGGTTGTTCTTCCCTTAGGGGGGTTATTCTGAGTCACGAATAGCAGGGATGGATGGCCCGATGGGATTCCATCCCAGCTATTCATGGCTTCTCCTGCCCCCAAATAACTTCCCCACAGGTTGTGCGGGGAAGTTAGATGGGGACGGGGAATGGGTGGCATGGGGCAGAGAGTGGGCGGGCAGTGGGTAGTCGCCGGCCCTGGACATACAGTGTCGATTCTAATGTCGGCCCTGTATGTCCGGGGTCGGCGAAATGTCTGGGGAAGTTATTCCACCTCTAAGGTGGAATAACTTCCCTGGACATTTCATTTTGGAAGGCCCGGGGTGCAGATGGGGCAGGGGTGGCCAGGGTTTATTCCCTGCAGCCCGACCCTGGCCTTAGGAGGCCAGATTGGGGGTCAGGCTGCAGGAAATAAACTCTTGTTCTTGGCGGCTGGCATCACAGCTTTTAAATGGAGCCATGGTGCCTTGGCAACAGGACGCCATGGCGCCGCAGCTCCATTTAAAAGCCCTGTCTGAGTTAGCCAGGTGCAGCCCTTTATGTACAGGTTGGATAGAATTGCTGTCCCAGCCTGCACTTGTAGGACTGTTCGCGATTCTTATCCTGTGGAGCTAGACGTGCCCCGCGGGATCAGAATCGCAATCCCCTCTGTGTGTCCGGTTCAGACAGGACGCACAGAGGGGATCTATGTCTGCATCAGAATCGGGCCCTAAGTGCATAACTTCACACTTGTCCACATTAGTGGAGGAGTGACTTAGTGATTGGGGCAAGTTGCCTCAGGCCAGATGGCCAGGAGTTTAAATCCTGCTGGAGGACTGAAACCTCAGCCTAGAGCGACTGGGGTTTCTAGTCCCACAGGTGTGCCTTGGACAAGCCACTTAACCCTCCATTGCCTCAGGTACAGCACATAGATGGTAAGCCCTTTGGGGAGAAGGGAAATATATTCCATACCTGAATGGTATATATTTTTCCTATTAAAAGCAGTATTATAAGAATTACTAAATAAATGTCATCTGCTATTTTGGCTCCTAATTTATCAATGTCCTCTTGCAATTTTTTACAATCCTCTTGTGTTTTAACAGCTTTGAACAATTTTGTGTCATTTGCAAATTTGATCACCTCACTCGTTATTCCCATTTCCAGGTCTTTTATGAATATGCTAAAAAGCAGCGGACCCAGCACAGATCCTTGGGGTACACCACTATTCACCTTTCTCCATTGAGAAAATTGGCCATTTAGCCCTACCCTCTGCTTTCTATCTTTTAACCAGTTCCTGATCCATAATAGCACACTGCCTCCTATCCCATGACTTTTTAATTTTGCTAAGAGTCTCTCATGAGGGACCTTGTTGAAGGTTTTCTGAAAATCCAGATACATTATATCAACCAAGTCACCTTTGTTTATCTGTTTATTCACACCTTCAAAAAAATATAACAAATTAGTGAGGCAAGACCTTTCTTGACTAAATCCATGTTGGCTTTCTCTGAGCACTGACTTTTTAGCAATAACGACAGAGGTAGGCGGCACCTTATCAACTAACCAATGTATTGAGGCATGCGCTTTTGAGGACAAGAGCCCGCTGACAGATGCCTGAGGTGCAGTACAGGAGTTGGGTAAATATAAATGAAGATGGATCGGGTGGGGGGAGGGGAGGATACAGTATAGAGGGTAAGTTTATAATATGGGAATAGGCCTATTTTGTTTATTTATCTTCATAAAATAGAGCATATATCCTGCAGCAATATCGCCCACACTGATGTGCAAACATTATGCCTGCTTGACAGCAGGTGTAAATGTTCATTTGTAGATTTTTCTAATATGCATATAAGCTAAGCTAGTTCAGCATATTCAGAAAGCATTTCTGCGGTTTGAAGACTTGCCATTGACTGGGATCTCCAGTAGCTCTAACTGGGTTAGTACCGCAGAATATCCCCTATTAACTGGGTTAACGCCCTGACGCTATCCAGATAACACTTAGGTGTTCCGGGGGCAGTACTGGCAGATAGGCGGTTAGCGGCAATATTCAGCCGCTCACCTCATGGCGAAACTGCAGAACTGCTGACTGGATTGCAAAACTATAATTCGGGCAAACCAGATATTCAGCGCCAGTCGTTGCCACCGCCCCTGAATATGCCCCCCGATTCTGCCTGTGCTCCATCCAAACCATGACCTCTGCAGCCATGGCACCTATTCTACACCTTAGCTAATTATCTAAAAAACATTTTAGGCATGTATGTTGCCATATAGCCACTAAAATGACTTTATACTATTAACCCCTGTATGCATAGGGATTTATGGGGGCAGAGTTGCAATATGTGCTTGTAGAAGCAAAGAGTGCAGGCACACTTATACATTAGTCTTGCAGACGGTGTAAATTTATGTGAGAGCAGGGGCGGATTGCCCTATATGTTGCGGTGGGAGTTCGTCCTGGCCATGCGGCTGCTCTCCCCTCTGTATGTACTACATTTGTATTTTAAAGCTGCTCCCCTTCCTCGCACCACCGCAGCATTTCCTGAGGCGTGGATCACAAAAAGAGATGTAAAACATGTTAAAACAAAACTAGACTTTTAAAGAAATCCTTCTTGCTTTCTTGTTCTGTAAACTCTTTCAACATCCAGTAGTTCTCTCCCCATCCTAGTGGTGCCCCATTGCATCTGTATTTTATTTGATAGGCCAGTTGAACATAGGTTCAAGATTGGCCTCTTTCATAAGAATTCCTATCATATAAGAACATTTTATGTATGAAAACATTTCCTTTGTAAATTCTAGCCAGTCCCCAGGGCATTTGGTTTAATATTTAATTGGTACATTGGTATCTACAGCATCTTTTGCTTCAGATTTACTTCATACAACAGAAACAGTGATTCTACCTCCAGAAACATTCGAATCAGCTCAGCGCCTGTGATTGGACACAGGTGGGCTTTGTTTAACTTATTACAAACCTTATTAAGGCAACTTGTGCAACTGGAACTAATTTGGGTTTGCCATGAGAGAGGGTGCAAAAAGATATGCAAAAAATAATTTTTGGTTTCTTGATTACTTTTGGAATATTTCTAGAATTGTTCTTTCACGTTGAAAGGTCAGACTGTGTTGTATAGCTCACTGAAATAAACTCCCACTTTAATGCATTTTGAATTGTATTTTGTTGAATAGCAGATGGAGAAAAATGTACAAGATTTTTACAAGATGCTGTATATTTGGGGGGGTTTTGTAATGAAACTCACCAGAATGCTGTGCCTTGCCATTTGTTTGTGAATGCCTGTCACTCAGCAGGTGAGCAGATGAATTTAGGGATATTAAGGGTGAATACAGTATATAAATAAATAAAAATGTATGTGCATGTATCTGAACTTTCACATCTCTCTGCTTTCTTCCATCCTAAACTAGCTGACCTGATGTCTGAGGAAGACTCCTTTCAGACTATTCCCACTGGCACCACAGTGTCTCTGCTTCAGATACAGTGAGACAATTAAGCAGAGATGGCAGGGGAGTTAACAATGCGAGGCGATAATTTGATGCCAAAGGCAATGGAGTTAGAAATGGGGGCATAGAGCACTGAGAACATGCAGTGGGCCTAGAGAGCCCTTGCCTCAGATGTAAATTGGAATGGAGAACTCGGCACTGATTTGCCACAGGGTGTATTCCTTAATGAGCTCATCAGCTGGTTCCAGATATTGTGCCTCGTTTTCCTTATGGGGTTAAGATATGCTATATGCAATATGTCATACTGGATCAGACCAGGGGTCCATCAACCCCAGTATCCTATTTCCAACAGTGGCCAATCCAGGTCACAAGTACCTGTCAGGTTCCCAAAAGGTATACAGATTCCATGCTGCTTGTCCAATGGGTAAGCAGTGGATTTCCCAGTCCTTTTTAATAATGGTTTATGGACTTTTCCTCCAGGAACTTGTCCAAACCTCTTTTAAATCCAGCTACACCAATAGCTTTTATTACATCCTTTTGTAATGAATTACAGAGTTTAATTTCGCATTGAGTGAAAAAATATTTTCTCCAATTAGTCTTAAATGGGCTACATTGCAGCTTCATTGCATGTCCCCTAGTTTTCCACTTTCTGAAGGAGTAAACACCTGATCTATATTTGCCCATTCTAGTCCATTCATGATTTTATAGACCTCTATCATATCTCCCCTCAGCCGTCTCTTTTCAAGGTTGAAGAGCCCTAACCTTTTTAGCCTTTCCTCATAGGGATATCATTCCATACCCTTTACCATTTTGGTGGCTCTTCTCTGTATCTTTTCTAATTCTGCTATATCCTTTTTAAGATATGGCGACCAGAATTGCACACAATATTCAAGGTGTGGTCACACCATGGAACGATCCAGAGGTATTATAATATCCTTTGATTTATTCTCCATTCCTTTCTTTATGATTCCTAGCATTTTATTGCCTTCTTGGCTGCTGCTGCACACTGGACAGAGGGTTTCAATGTATTATCCACAATGACGCCTAGATCCTTTTCCTGGGTGGTGGTTCCTAATGTGGAACCTTTCATTGTGTAACTGTAGTTTGGGTTGTTCTTATCTAAGTGAATAACTTTGCACTTGTCTACATTAAATTTCATCTGCCATCTGGACACCCAATCTCCCAATTTATCAAGGTTTTCTTTCAATTTTTTACAATCCTCTTGTGTTTTAACAGCTTTGAATAATTTGGTATCATCTGCAAATTTGATCACCTCACTCATTATTCCCTTTTCCAGATCATTTATAAATGCAGTGGAACCTCAGTTTTCGTGATTAATCCGTTCGAAAAAGTCTGACTAAAACCGAATGTATGAAAACTGAAGCAATTATTTCCCATAAGAAATAATGTAAATCCGATTAATCTGTTCCAGACACCCAAAAATATTAACAAAAAATACATTTTATAGAGAATAACTATATTTTTACATACAGAAAATAATGAGAAATAAATATAAATGACTAATGAAATGGATAAATGAACATTTAACATCACTTTTACCTTTATTGAAGACTCTTGTTGGCATATGGAAGACAGTTAGCAAGAGAATCAAAATAAAGAAAATCCCACTTCTGGCCACAAGATGGTGCTCCATTTTCACTGTACAAAAACCGAGACAATGTACGAAATCTCGATGAAAAGAAGTAAACGAAAACTGAATCGTACGAAAACTAGGGCATACGAAAACCGAGGTTTGACTGTATGTTAAAACGCAGTGGGCCCAGCACATATCCCTTGGGTACTCCACTATTCACCTTTCTCCATTGAAAAAATTGGCTATTTAGCTCTACTTTCTGTTTTCTATCTTTCAACCAATTCCTAATCCACAATAGTGCATTGCATCCTGTCCCATGGCTTTTTAATTTCCCCACGAATATCTCATGAGGGACTTTGTCAAAAGCTTTCTGAAAATTGAGATACACTATATCAACAGGCTCACCTTTATCTACCTGTTTATCCACACCTTCAAAAAATATAAGAGATTGATGAGACAAGACTTTCCTTGGCTAAATCCATGTTGATTTTCTGCCATTAAACCATGACTATCTACATGTTCAGTAATTTTGTTTTTTATAATGGTTTCTACCATTTTGCCCAGTACTGATATCAGGTTCACTGATCTGTAGTTTCCCGTATTGCCCCTGGAACCCTTTTTAAAAACTGGCGTTACATTGGCCACTCTCCAGTCTTCAGGTACTACAGATGATTATAATGATAGATCACAAACTACTAATAGTTCCACAATCTTATATTTCAGTTCTTTCAGCACTCTGGGGTGTATGCCATCTGGTCCAGGTGATTTGCTGCTCTTTAATTTATCAATTTGCTGTATTACATCTTCCTGATTTATTGAGATTTATTTCAGTTTCTCTGATACATCCCTTCTCAATGCTTTCTTTCCCCTCTTTGATATGTGGGGACAGTAAGTTATCTGATACTCTGTTTCTTTCCTAGCTAAAAATGGCAAATAGAGGGTAAGCTGGGGAGTCTTTGTAATGTGCACTGTGTTCACTGTGGCCTGCAACAACTGTTATTGAATCGTTTAGGTTGAAATACTCCTTTAACTAAATATTTCAGTTATAAACTGGAAAACCTGTATTTCCTGATTCTTTAATTAGGTATGGGGGAAGGGAGCTTTGGACAGCTTAGAATGACAGCTCTTGTTTATCCCTGTATTTTTTTTATGAAACCTGATATAGCATTGACAACACTGATAGATAAATTACAAGCTTGGAGCTATATTATTGTGTCTGACAATAAAACCTGTTATCTCTACACCAGAGCACATAATTTTTTTTTTATCATATATGTGTGCTCAGTAACTAGAATATAAAAACCTTTATTTGAGCAAGCATTAAAGAAACCTCTAGGAAGCTTTATATAAAGTTCTTTATTTGCTGTTAGAATTTTAACATCATCTTCTCTGTTTATCTCGCTTCTGCCTTCCCTGGCCTCTATCTTGATGCCTTTTCTTTCATATCCATAGAATCATCACACAGGAGCCTCTCCTTCCATGTACCTGGCTCTCTTAAGAGCAGTCTTGCACAACTCCTCTGTCCTTCCTCCTTCTCTTCCTGCTCTCATCAGTCAACTTTAGCACATAGCCGCTTAATTCATTCTCTTCCATCTGGCTCTCCTTGGGAAGCTGCCATGCACATTAAAAAAAGAAGGAACCATTGTAGGGAATCAAACCCAAACCTCTACTGCCAAGCATTCATAACTGTGTTCTCCATCTGACCGTGATATAACCTTTTACATCAGAATTCCACCGATATATCAGTGCATGTTATGAACAGAGTGCAATCTGGACAGTCATTAGATGTAATGGCTTACTCATAGATAGGATAATGCTCAGTTGTGCATTCTAACCCTTCATGGCTTAGAGACCAATTTTCTCTAGTTCAAGAACAATGAAAACATAGCCCTTAGCTGAGAGGCTGTTTTATCTCGCCACTTGCTGAGTCATTGCTCTCTGCCTCTGCTGTCCTGCCTCACCACACGACTTGTCAGGTGTCAGAGCATGTTACCTCGTCCCTGCCCCAGCTGCAATAAATCCATATGGTCACATGAACTGAGGGTAAGGTGGGCGCAAGGAAGCTAAGTGCCTACACCCAAGCCATTCTAGCCAGACTATCAAGACAAAATTGATTTTAATTTGGTATTTAACCGTAATAATTAAACCAAGCCCATAATGTATAATTAGAGAAATAAATTCATAAATATTTTATAGAGAGGACAAGTAGATAATCATACAGAGTTGAACTTAAAGAAGAAATAAAGTTTTATGTGTTATGTTGCGGAACTGTATGTTGATTTATTTATTGATTTAAAAATATTTATATACCACCTACTCACAAAGTCCAACGTGGGCACCAAACATACAAAATAAAATTATAACAACAAACAATAAAACATATTAGATTTCAAGGGAATAAAAAACCTGCTGAAAAAAATGGGACTTCAACAGTTAATAAACTCATTAAATCATTAATTGGCTACTGCAGTTAGTCTCAGGGGTGTCATCAGAAAAAAGTGAAATTCTGTGAAAAGCTTGAGCCAGAGCTCCCTCTCCAAGATGTTGGTGTGTTTCATATATATGGGGGGCACTGTTGGAGTTCTTTGACATACCTTTATTACCTATTCCTCTAACCCTTTATTTCAGATGAGGACAGTTGGAAAAAAGAGAGTGAGGAGTTTTTCCCAGGTCTCCAGGCCTTAGAAAAACGGATGTCATATTGGAATGAATGATGTCATATTACATTGCATAGCAATAAGAGTTAGCAAACAGTGGTAGGTGACATTTTTTGAGCTGAGTACATTTGTGGCTAGCTTTTGAGAAATATGCTCCCTTTATCATAGTGGTTCCAAAACTGTGAGTTGTAACCCCATCATCAGTAAATCATGTCCAGAAAGAGGGCTGTCCCCTCTCCCTCTGGATTTACACTGTGATCTGTGCCCAGTAGTGGCAGTCAACATAGATCATGTGAGCTGAATGTTTTCAGACCCTGCCCCTCCCCCACCTACCCATGGGGGTTTACTATTAGACTGGAAAACCATGCACAATACTGGTATCTGTGAGCATATACTGACACACAGGGTCCTGTGCTAACGGCATCTGCTGTTGCCCCTATGCTTTTGATAAATGAAGGGAGGAGCAAATGGATGAGGGAAGGGAGGGAAGTAGGAGTTTTGTTGTTTTGTTTCCATCATCTGAGGTCATGTGAATTTTTTTTTAAGTGTTAAAATGGGTCTTACTCCACAGGTCCGTCGCACACTCCTCTGGTACGCTCACATAACCCAGTCAAAATTCCACACAACAGTAACCCATAAAGCAAATAACCAAAATTACAATTGCGGGCAGTACAAATATTCCAGAACCATTCAGCATCTAATGCAACTTTAAACGTCCTCCTCCAGCCTTCTCGTTCAGATAGTACTTGTGATTCTTCAGTACCTTCCTCTGCAGTCGGGGTCCTGCTGCCACTTTGAAGTTGGGCTCTGCATCAGTGTGTTTTGAAGCATAGCCTCTGAAAGACCCCGGCCTCCATCAGTGCTTGCAGTGCTGCTTGTGCGTTAGCGGCAAGGACCACCATCCTACTAAGAGTGCGAGCTACTGTAGCCTTCGGTAGCAAATGCTTCCTTTAAACTCACTGGCACCACATCTGCACCGACCTTGATCTTATGGCCTTCCCATGTTATGGGGCCCAAGGCCTGTGCTCTTCTCAATATTTTTTCCTTGATCATGATAACATACTACAATGTCTCTAAATTGATTTGGGTTGTGGGATCGCAGGCACTATGAGCTCTTTCCACCTTAATCTCCTACTCCCACTGGCTTTCAGCTTGGCCATACTAAGGGGTATGTTTACTAAACCACAGTAAAGGAGAAAATGTGCCATTAGTGCATGCTATCTGCACCCTTAGCACGTCCAAAAAGACACTTTAGCGCACACTAACGGTACCTGTGGGTGGGTGGGCAGAAGGCATGCATGGGGTGGAGAGTGGGGGTCAATGGGCGCGGAGTGGGCGGGAACAAGGCTTGCTCCCTTAACGCAGGCACCTTAACAGCAGGAACAAAACCATGCGGAAAGGGTGTTTTTTGAGGAGAGAGAGTCTATTTAATGTCTGCATTGTGATGCACAGAGAGGGGAGCCCAAGTGAATGATAATAGTGCTCCATTAGCAGCAACAGCATAGTGCCAAGTATGAAAGAGCACTATGTTGATGGTGCAAAAGGGGGCAAAGGAGGTAGCACATGGGTCATGCAGTGGGGGTTGCTGATGCACAGGTGGGGGGGGGGGGGGGACCAGGCAGCTGCCTAGATGGCACGTAGGAACATAAGACTACAAAATATGCCAAATAGTGTCAGACCAAGGTCCATCATGCCCAGTATCCCGTGTCTAACAGTGGCCAATCTAAGTTACATATACCTAGCAGTTTTCCCAAAAGACACATACGATCCCCAATAACTGTAATGGGGCAAGCAGTTCATAGCTCGGATCCTGTTTAGCAATGGTTTATGGATTGTTACCTAGGAACTTGTCCAAACATTTTTTAAACCCAGCTACACTGACAGCTTTTACCACATCCTCTGGTAATGGATTGCAGGGTTTAATTACGCGTTGACTGAAAAAATATGTTCATCTAGAAGACCCAAATGGGTTACACTGTAGCCGCATTGCAGGTCCCCTAGTCTGTCCACCATCTGATGGCATAAAAAAGCGACCTATGTTTACTTGTTTCACTCTGGTCAATAATCTATAGACCTCTATCATATCTCCCCTCAGCCATCTCTTCCCCAGGTTGATGAGCCCCAACCTTTTTAGCCTTTCCACAAAGGGGTATTCTGCCATCCACAGTACCATCTGTGATGTTCGTCATGATCCCACAGTGATAGTGGCAGCACACAGTCCTGCTACTACTATGGAAAGGCAATGTGCCACATTGGGTGGTCCAAGGGTCCTGGACTCCCCCCCTCCCCACTGCCATAGAACCCAGCTGTGGAGGAAGAGGCCGATAGGGCCAGAAGCTGTAGCCCCCAGGCAACTGCAACATGCAGGTGCCCAGGGGACTACCACAACAGTGGCTGTCATCCTTCCCCTGAGATGTATCATTGGAAGGCAGTGATGGGGACTCTGAAGAGGCAGATGGTTGGGGAGGAGGCTATGTGGCCGTCCATGTATGCCTCTGCCCCTCCCATCTGGATTGTGCACCCTAGGCACCCACCAACCCGCATGTTGGATGAGCAGGGACTGTGCACCACCAACATGGACAGCACTCGGGCATGTCAGCATGGTGTGGGGGTGTTGGTGGAGGGGCCAACGGCACCCGCCTGTAGCAGACCAAAACCATGCCCTAGTCCTGGGCACAGTGCACATTGCAACATGTGCTAAGGTCTGTCTGATGCAAAGTATGTCAGCCCCAAGTAGATAAACAGGTAGAAAAGGTGACAGCAAAAGCTAGAAGGATGCTTGGGTGCATAGGGAGAGGAATGGCCAGCAAAAAAAAAGGAAGTGATAGTGCCTCTTTATAAGTCTATTGTGTGACCTCATTTGGAGTATTGTGTGCAATTCTGGAGACTGCATCTTCAAAAGGATATAAACAGGATGGAGTCAGTACAGAGGATGGCTACTAAAATGGTTAGTGGTCTTCATTATAAAGCATATGAGGACAGACTTAAGGATCTTAATATGTACACCTTAGAGGAAAGGCGGAATAGAGGTGATATGACTGAGACATTTAAATACCTCCATGGCATAAATGCACAGGGGGAGAGCCTCTTTCAATTGAAAGCAAGTTCTGCTATGAGGGGACATGGGATGAGGGTGAAAGGGGATAGATTCAGGAGTGATATGCGGAAATATTTCTTTACGGAAAGAGTGGTGGATCCGTGGAATAGTCTCCCAGTGGAGGTGGTGGAGATGAGGACAGTATCTGAATTCAAAAAAGCATGGGACAAACACAGAGGATCTCTAAAGGAAAAAGGGGGACTGTTGTAGTTGTTGATATTGAAGGATAGACTAGATAGGCCATGTGGTCTTTTTCTGTCGTCATTTTTCTATGTTTCTATGTCATAACCATATGGCAGCATTGCAGCTCAATGCACACAGTTGGTGTGTATATAAGTGGAGGGTCACAGGTTTGGGTCTTGACTGTGGATTATTCATTGCATGCCCCTGTGGCTGAACTCTAGCCCACAGTGCAGGTACAGCACTAACATGTACACTAATTGGCCAGCAAGGGTACAAACACCCATCAGTCACACAGACAGGCTCCACTATCCACAGCTGCATAGAGAGTCAGGCTGATAGTACCGGCACAACGAGTGGGCGTTAACATCAGAACACACAACTAGCTCCTGCACAAGGAGCACACATTAACAATGCTCAAGCTGATATCAGGGCCAAGGTGGCAGGCAGGAATGCCAACCATCCCCATTTTGTGCACAGCGCATCATTATAAATGTGTGTGTGTGTGTGTGTGCGCGCGCATCTATCAATTTAGCCGTGGCTTTCTACACCTCACTGAGCCTCACAGTGCCTATGCTGTTTCCAGCGTTAGTCTGCAAATGCGCATGATGAGGAGCGAAGTATTGTGGGTATGGGCTGAAACAAGGCAGATTGGCCAGGATGGGTCTGCATTGGAAGTAGGGTGAATGGTTGAGACGTCGTAGTGCCTGTCTGCCACGTGCATGGCCTGGGTGGCCACAGAATGTCATGTTGGGAGGGCACTCTCACTCTGACCAAGCAGTGACCATGGCACAGCTATGTGTCCATATAGTGCTATATAGTGTCTGGTTCTAGTGATGTGAGTGCATTTCATGTCCTGGGGGCTTGTTCATTGAACTAACTGCTGGGTGTCTATGTTGTATATCCCAAGCCTGGGTGCACATGCAATGTGTACTGACCAGCGGACCGTCTGCAGTTGGTATGTGCATGTCTGGAAAACCCAGTGGTGGGCAGCAGGTGCAGTCTGATTATTCCTGCTGTGGGTGAATTGTAGACCTAGGTAGCTGGGACATGAGATGTTCCAGGCCTACTTCCAGTGGTACTGGCAGGGCCTTAGTAACAACCCCATGCAAGTCTAGATGCCCCTTCCAGGTAGTTGGCCACCCTGACATCAGCATTATAACACTGGGTATTGACATGCACTGTCCTAGGTGGGTCCCTGTCTGACAGGGCCAGAGCCAGATGTGGCTGGCATATCACACTGCAGACAATACCTGCCACACACTGGCAGAGATGGGGATCTGCAGCATGGGTGGCAGAGACCATCTCTTGCACTGCAGGTACTGGGCACCCATCCTCACCCTCAGGGTACCACAGAAACTGCTCAGTAGCACGGTTTGTAGCTGCTCTGTGCTTGTATCACACACTGAGCTGAGGTGATGGATAAGTGCATTCTCCATTCGGTGATCAGCTATAGACTGCTGTTCTGCATGTGCACTGCATCATGGGTACTGGTGGGGCTACCCTATGCTGGTGCACACAGCAGACATTTTAGGCAGTGACCTTCAGTCTCTTTGTATCTAGCCATTGCTGTGCAGAGAGGGGTGGAGGTGTAGCCTACTGGTTAGTGCAAGGTCTCCACACAGGGGGGCAGGGGTTCAATTCCTACTTGTTCTTTTTGTGACTGTGCTACTTAGATCATTTTCATGCCTGTAACAGTCAGGGCTCTGCAGATTGGCGCTGCCAGCCCATACCACCCTCTCCTCAGCTGCCATCTGTCCTTCAGCCTATCTATCTGCCTCTGTCAGCTATGTACCATCCTGTTGTCTTGTGCAAGCAGCTACTCTAGGACCTACCCTGGTACTCTTTTCCGCAATACAGCTCTTTGTGCTCACCTCTCCTGTGCCGGATCTGCATGTACCCACTACTCTGTCCTCCTGTCGCTGCAAACATCCTGCCACTTCTACCTCCACTGGGGGACACGTCTTCCCCATCCTATGCCACAAACTGACATTGCAGCACTTTACAGTGGCACCACCCTGTGCATCTGTATAGTTGCCTTCACATGCTTGTCCACTTTACTGACTGTCACATAGGGTGCCCACTGGTATGGCAGGTCTATCAACTCCCATCTGTCCTTCCTTCCATCACCTTTACATTGACATTCCTTGGTGCTCTATCCAGCGTTTGGGTTACAGCCATTTTCCTGCCTTAAGGTGCCTGCTTTCCACCTTAGGGCACCTTGTCTCATGTTAGGGCACCTTATCACATACTAAGGCATCTTGTCTCTCTATAGGATGCCTTGTCTCTCTTTAGGACACTTTGTCTCCTGTTAGGGCACCATATCTTCTGTTAGGGCACCTTGTCTCATGTTAGGGCGCCTTGTCTCATGTTAAGACACCTTATCACATATTAGGACACCCTGTCTCTCTTTAGAATGCCTCGTCTCTCCTTAGGACGCCTTGTGAATCTTTAGGGCACCTTGTTTCATGTTAGGGCACCTTATCACATATTAGGATGCCTTGTCTCTCCTGAGGACGTCTTGTCATCTTACCACATTTGGTCCTGTTAGTTCATGTTAAATGGCCCAAGGCACCCTAATGCCGGCACGCCCCCTATCTGCCCACTGCCTTATATGGCTTCAGGCACCTTAACGCTGCCCTTACCATTGGTGACTTTGCCACGATTTAATAAACATACCCCTAAGTCTGCACAATATGTATATCACCTATGAAGGCGGCCATCTCGGGTAATCCCCTCCTTCTTAGATCAGTGCTACAATCTATTTTCAAAATCAACCATTTTTCCCTGCAGAGCCTGGTTTCCCTTCTCCAGATTATCACCGCCTGCAAGCTTAACACTGTCTTAGCTGCTTCCCTGCTCTTCCTTCCACATTGTCAAGCTGGGAGTTGATTTGCTGTGAGTCTGCTTTCAGTTCCATCATCATTGCTTCCATCGAGCCTTTAAAAGCAGCAATCATTTTTTGGATCTTTGTCAGTCCAGCAGTTGTCTTCATAGTGCACTGGTCTCTGAGCTAGATCCACTTTCAGTAGCCTCGTTCTCCGCTACTATAGGCGGTGCTCTGGTCAGCCATTTTTATTGAATTATCCGGCAGCGTAGTTCCTTTCAAAAAGCAAACTCTGATAAGTCCACAGCTTCTTTTTTTTTGTTTTTGGGAGAACATCCAATGCCCACTTTTTAATACGTGCTGCCAGGTCAGGATCACTTTCAGGGGCTGTTCACTGTGGATTTTACTGTCATTGCCATGGAGCTTCGGCACGGTGCAGTTATCTTGTAGAATGATTTCACTTTAAAAATAAATAAAAAGGTAATGGAAATATGAATGCTTATGAGAGATGCATGACTGGATAGTAGTCAGGTACTGCATGCAGATGGGTACTGTTAGGGCTCACAGGTTTTGAATTAGTGCAGATTCAATTCTTCTCTTTGTGTGTACGTGTGTGTAGAGGAAAGGAACAAGGACAGAGATGGAAGACTGAACCTGGGTGATTTACTGTACAGGCCCAAGAGAAGGAGCACTTGTAGATAGGCCATATATCAAAACTTGACAGAGTTACCACTGTTTAACAAGCGGGTCTGGGACTCCTACACTCAGCAGCCCAGCAAATGGATTGGTCTGCCCTGAGATATAGTGGCAGAAAAAGCCCCTTTATTCATAACTAAGAAGAAGAGGAAAAATACATCTCTGCACCTGTTTGCTGCATCTGCAAGTCTTTGCCTTGTCCTCTTCGAGGTTTCCCTCCTGCCGGTGCTTCAGGGACGCGCGGAGTTACAATGCTCATGTAGGCTGACTACCAACTGCTCACTGAGGTTGTATGGTGAACAGCGGTGATTAATAGCTGAATTCTGAGTGGACCAAAGCTCATAGGAGTGAAGCCAAGGTATACAACTGCTAAAAGAAAAAGCGTCATAGATGGTAAGAGACAGAAACGCACACAAGGAGGCAGGGCCGGCTCTACCATTAGGCAAACTAAGCATTCACCTATGGTGGCAGCTTTTGGGAGCAGCAAAGAGCATGGTATTGAAAGCTAAACAATAAATTCTGACTTAAGGATTGCCTAGGGTTCCAGCATCTTGAACCCTCTGAGGCCGGCCCAGCAAGGAGAAACCAAGAAAGAGACAAGATGGCAGACGGAATTTCTACCTCCCCTCTTTAGAATGGAATTTTCCTCTTAATAAATCCAGATATAAAATTTTTCTTCCCCTCCATTGCATTTTGACTGTGGCCTAAGCTGTTTCTCTTCTGAAGAAATAACAGCAAGACCGTTACATCCTTCCTTGCTGCTGAAATGAGAACATCAGATTCACTTATCCTCTCGCCTCTCCAGGATAATATAGAGGGCCAAGGGCAATATCGAGGGGAAAAAAACCTCCATATCAACATCATGTAACACTCCCCCTCCCTGCCATCTCGCTTAGCTGTGTTTGTGACATTTTTGACACCAGATTCAGCCTCCAAAAATATTTGGTCCTGCTGTGCTCACTCACACCATTTTTCACCTTGCTTGGATTTCTTGGAGGTCGGGAGCTGATTGTCAGCATGAGACACCCTGTTCCTTCCATGAGGTGCTTCAGGTGTGGAGATGGCAGCAGAAGGTGAGAAAAGAAGAGTGTCAAAGAGGGGAGGGAAAGGGTTATATGTAAAAAAAAAAAGGCTGTGATAAATGTAGTGCTGGTTATTGGAAGGAAGAGAAACCATTTGCCAGAATATATGTAGCACTGATAATTACAGTACTTCAATAGAATCCAATTGCATTCCTTGGCCCAGTCATTTGACTTTAAAACGTTTAGTTCTTCTTTTGGGAGGAAAAAGGAAACTCAGAACCCTCAAACTCTTACTTACATGACTGTCGTTGGCTCAGATGGTCGCAAGTGAGACCCTTCCGCCTGTATTTTGCATTAGGCTATCCTCAGACACCTGTTCTTTGCTAGATAATTCTAGTTAAGAGACAGGTTCTGCCCTCAGGGTGCTGTTCGGTGCCCGGCAGGAGCCTGGTAATTTTGTCTCTGTGTCACAGACTTTTATAATACAATTATCATTTCCAGCTACGTAGAAGTGTTCTTGGCTGCCTCCCTCCCGTGTACTCTTCAGTGACCTCCTGCCTGCATTTTAATGGAGGTTTTAACTTTTCTATATCAGGCGTTGCTTTCTCTTTCCTTGTCTTCTTTTTAATTTGAAAGTATATGAAAATTAAATTAATAAAGCAGCAGTTCAAGCCTCATAGAGTGACAGATATGCATATTTTTTTAAAATAAGAATATTAATGGAAGCAAATCCTGTAATTACTTACCGTAGGAGGCTATGATTTTAGAAGCTGTCTGTATAAAATACCAGTTCTTCCTTTTTGAGGGGTGTTTTAACCGGGACAGTTTCTTCAAATGGGTTAGTTTTGTGCATCAATGAAATAGGAGGCTTATCGGGTCAAACTAACATTCTCCAGGAACAAGCAGGACGTCAGTCCTCACATATAGGTGACGTTGGCGCCGATGGAGCCTGTGCAGAGCATTTCCCCAGCTTTCACAGAAAGTCTTTGGGAATGCTACCAGGCATGTGTGGTCTCCTTCCCGCCCAAGGGTACCATCTTGTTCAGGCTCCTTTTTTTCGCGGAGCCCAACGGACACTTGTCATGTTTCCCTGGAAAGAATTCTCTAAAAATTATTCTTAAAAGTGTTTTTTTTCCCTGGTTTTCATACCAGTTCCTCTTTCTGCCTCTAGCTGGCACCGTCCCTGGCACTGTTCTCTGCTCTTCCCTTCGTTTTTGACGGGGCTTGCCTCGACTGGCGTTCGTGCCCTTTTTAACCCAGGGGTTGTCAACATCAGCCAGGTGTCTCCCATCATGCCTCCCAGTGGGTTAAAAGTGTGACCACTGCAGTTAAACCATGTCTGTTACAGACATTAATAACTGCTGCTTGTGCTGCCTCAGCCCAGACCACGACACCACCTGTGACCTGTACCAGGAGATGACTCTGGAAACCAACAAGAAAAGTTTGGAGTTGCAGGAGAGGATGTTCCTGTGGTCCGACTCGGCCCCGGCTTCCCCAACGCTGAGCCCCAAGTCAAGCATCTCCTACGAGGCCTGTGTGTCTTCAGAGTCCCACAGCGGCAGCTCCTCCTTAAAGATCCTGGACCCAAGAAAGAAAAAAAAAATCCTCAATACCAGTCGAGGTTACACCAGTGAAACCCGGTAAGGTCCTGCGGTGGGATTCAGGTAATGCCGAGCAGCGCCCCCTTAAGGTCTCTAAGAAGGAGTCCTTGGCCAGCGGCAACTATGCGAGGCTCCTTGAGGCCATAGTCCTTGTTGAGGACACACTCATGAGAGTGCTGGCATCAGGCCCAAGGCCCTTGGTGCCCATGCTGACAGCTGTGGATCCTTCTGACATCGAATCCAGAATGGCGGCCCTGGAGCAGAATATCTCTGCCATCCTGGCCTTGCAGCAGGAAATGATGTCAGGTTTGTCTGCATCTTCTGCCCCAACAACCGGGCCCTTGACTGCGGGGGAGTCCCTGGGTGTCGAGCCAGGCCCTGAACACCACTGGCTTCAGGTGAGCCCTCGGCACCGATCGAGGTCCCGGTCCCGATCCTCAGGTGTTCTGTCTTCCTCGGCCAGTTTCCAGGAGTCTGACCTGAAATCCACCAGGGGAACCCCAGTTCCTCCTAGCTGGCCTCGAGGCATGGGTGTCCTGAACCTTGATATCCTCGGTGCCCTCTGGCTCTGATTGGGAGACTGTCATCGAGGCCTCCCCCGAGACTTCTCGACACTGAAACGTCCTTTCGGAACCATCTCCTCCAGAGCCCTGGCACCATTCCCCTCCCGAGGACATGGCTTTCCATGACTTCATCCAGGATATGGCCCGAGCCCTCTTGGTCCTGACTGAATCAGAGGAGGACCCACGCACCGAAGAACTGGAGATTCTCCAGTATGAGTCCCCGCCAAAGGGAGACTCTGATAGTGCCGGTACAACCCATCCTTGAGCTGCTGCTTCTGTGGATGTGGGAGACCCAGACATCGGTGCTGGTGATCAGCTGATGCCTTGACACCAACTATCACGTCAAGAAGGGCCCGAGTTTCCAGAAGTCCCAACTCCCGCATAACTCCATGGTCGTGGAGTCCTCTATGCAAAAGCTTAAAAGCCAAAAGAATTACTCTTCTGTTCCCCCAGGCATCCATGCTGGGCTGTCAGATACAGGTCTATGAGTTGTACATAGGTATGTACCTCTAGGGCAGAGGTACTCAAATCCAGTCCTGGAGGGCTGCAAACCAGTCAGGTTTTTGGGATATCCCTAATGAATATGCATGAGATATATTTGCATGCACTGCCTCCATTGTATTTGAATCTATCTCATGCATATTCATTAGGGATATCCCGAAAACCTGACTGGTTTGCGGCCCTCCAGGACTGGATTTGAGTACCTCTGCTCTAGGGCATCATTCAAGAACTGGCAGGCTTCTCTGCAGGCCTTGCCGGGGAACCCCTCCAGGTAATTGTGTTGAATAACAGATTTGCCGAATAAGTGGTTCTATGCCGAGTTCATGATGATATTGGATAAATGGTAGTGACCAGCTATAAGACATGACCCTGTATCATGTTTCTGGTTAATGTATCAATTAACTGCAAATTCAATAAAGTATGATATAATGATTACTTCATTGGCAGACTAATTGGCTATCACAGATTGCATAGGTTTCCGGTTCCATCCATTAGTTGGTGGCTTCTAATAAGGTCTTCTCTGTACTGGAGTTAAGAACCCTTACTTTGGTATTCAAGTAGTGACATCGCAACCTTTAGTTTCACTCTATGTTGCACAATACAAGTGACGATATTAAAGTTTTAAAGCCACAGTTTCACTTTTACCTATCAATAATTGTAACTTCCTTTCTTCCTTCTGGCCTTGTGGCTTTATCTTATGAAGTTTTGTATATTGTAAACCACTCTGTTTTTCCAAAGGGCAGTATATCAAATAAAATAAACATAAACATAAACTATTAGCAGAATGGTAGGTGTAACAATTAACGGTATGATAAGCAGAATTTTTGAAGGGGAACATCAAGGTATCAATCTTTAAATTGTATCCTTCGTGTAAGCAAGAACTAGTGAATATGGAACATATCTGTCGATAAAACTTTAATTGAAAAGAAAGTTAGGTACATGGGATGAATCACTCAGCAGTACTTATGCAATACAAAATTAAATTTGTGTTGTGTTCTAGGGCTTTCCCTTACATTGATAGAGCTACGAAAAGTTTTAGAATTGTGAGTCTAAACGACATGGTGCTAATCAGTGTTTAAATGAAGTTCACTACTCACTATTATTGGTAAATTAATCAGCAGTGGGAAAAAGGTGGGAAGGACCACCTCCTGGTTGAGGTGGAAGGGCGATACCACCTTGGGAAGGAATTTTGGAGTGTGCAGAGCGCTAACCTGTTCTTATAGAACCTTGTATATGGTGGATCTGCCACCAAGGCCTGGAGTTCGCTCACCCTCTGAGCGGATGTGATGGCCACCAGAAAAAAACACTTTCCAGGAGAGGTATCTCAAATGGCAGGTGGCCAGAGGCTCGAACCACAGTTTGATGAGATGGGAGAGCACCACACTAAGGTCCCATTCTGCCACCAGAGGGTGGAGAGGGTACTTCAATAGCAAGATTCCCCAGAGGAACCTGGAGACCAGGGGATGGTTTGAGAGGGATTTCCCCTCTACAGGGTGATGGTGAGTGGCTATGGTACTCAGGTGTACCCTCACCGAATTAGACTTCAGGCTGGCATATGAGAGGTGCAATAAGTACCATAGCACTAGTTGAAGGTGGCAGGAGAAAGGGTTCTCTTTTTTTTCTCTGCACACCAGATGGAGAATCTTCTCCATTTGAAGGCATACGCTCATCTGGTGGAAGGTTTTTGGGAGGCCAGCAAGATCTCCTAGACTTCCCTTGGGAGATTGAAAGGAGCCAAGGCTACCCTTACAGCAGCCATGCCGTCAATGCTAGCGACTCCAGGTCGGGGTGCAGAAGGGAGTCCTCCTCCTGGGACGGGAGGTCCGGATCCCAACCCAGTGGGACTGGGAGTGCCACCGACAAGGAGAGCAGCAGAGGAAACCAGGGTTGCCGGGCTATTCTGGGGGCGATCAGAATCACTGATGCCTCCTCTCTCTAGACCTTGAAGAGGGTCTTGGCCACCAGTGGTGTTTGTGGGAAGGCATAGAGGAGGCCTTCGGACCATGGGATCAGGAAGGCGTCCACTGCCACTCTCCCCGGGAGCAGCTGGCGTGAGCAGAAGCAGGGCAGTTGCATGTTGTCCAGGGAAGCATACAGGTCTATCACGGGCCTGCCCCAGAGGCGGAAGAACCTTTGTGCCACCTTGAGGTTCAGATGCCATTCGTGTGGGCAGAGGACTCTGCTGAGTTTGTCCGCTAAGCAATGTCCTGATCTGGAAAGTATACTACTTGTAGGAGCATTTCGTAGCATACTGCAAAGGAGAGGCGAGCCACTGCTTCTTGTTTACATAAAACATGGCAACTTGGTTGTCCAACTGGATCAGCACAGGGAGGTTGCACAGGTGGCAGAATCTTTGCAAAGCCAGTAAGATGGTCCCGAGTTCCAGGAGGTTGATCTGCAGGAGCGATTCCTCCTGCGACCAGCTGCCTTGAGTGCGGGGATCTCTGCAGTGTGCCCCCCAACCTAGGAGGGAGGCATCTGTGGTCAGGACCCCCTGTGGCACAGGCGCCTGGAAGGGCATCCCTGCTTGGAGATGGCATAGGGATTGCCGCCAGTTGAGGGAGTTCACCAGTTGGCGGGTGACCCTGACCCTGTTGCGCAACCTGTCCGTGGCCTGAGTCCACTGGGAGCAGATGCATCACTGGGCTGCCCACATGTGTAAGCGGGCTAGAGGGCGTGACATGGACTGTTAAGGCCATATGGCCCAGTAAACCGAGGAGGAGCTGAGCCAGTACTGACCGGTGAGTCTGCACCTCTCCCACCAGCTGCACAAGGCAATGAACCCTTTCCTTTGGGAGAAAGGCCTTGACCTGTAATGTGTCCAGCTGGGCACCTATGAACTCCAGGCTTTGGACTGGAGAGAGGTAGGATTTGAGGTAGTTCCTAGGTGCTGCAGGAGGCAGATTGTTTGCCCTGCAGCCTGGCTGTCCTTGGGAGCTCTGCTGCCTCTGATGAGCCAGTCATCCAGAATGGGGAAGATGAAAGCCCCTTGTAGATGCATGTAGGCGGCCACGACCACCAGGCACTTTATAAAGACTCTTGGTGAGGCGGCCAGGCTGAATGGAAGTACCCTGTAGTGCTCTCCTCCCACCATGGATCTTAGGTACTGTCTGTAGGAGGTGTGGATCAGAATGTGGGTATATGTATCCTTTAGGTCTAAGGAGCACAGCCAATCTCCCTGGTGGAGGTAGGGCAGCAGAATTCCAAGGGACAGCATCTTGAACTTCTCCCTCTCCAGAAATTTGTTCAGGTTTCGTCTAGTATGGGTCTGAGGCCCGCAGTTCTTTTGGGGACAAGGAAATACCTGGAGTAGAACATTTTTCCCACAAACGCCTGGGTACAGGTTCTACTGCCCTGTCCTTGAGCAACCCTGCGAGCTCTGAGAGGGGCAAGGTCTAGTGAAGAATAGGCCACACCGGCTCTCCTGAGAAGAACCCTAGGGGTGTTTGTTGGAACCTGAGGAGATAGCCCTCCTTTACCACCTGTAGGACCCCTGGTCCATGGTAACCCCAGCCCACCTGTGGGCAAAGAGCGCCAGATGGACCCCTGTGAGCTGGGGAGGGTCTCCCAGGGGAGAGGAGGCCCTGTTTGGGGAGTCAAAAGCTCCCCCCAGGCTGGGTGAGAGCTGGTGTCTGAGGCTTCTGAGCCTTTGGCTTCCTCTGCCCATGGCCCTGGTTCTTGGACTGGGGGCCATGTTGCTTTTTCCCCGAGAAGAGCTGGTAATGGTCCTGGTGAAAAGACCCCTTTATCCTCGGGAAAGGTGGTATTTTTCCCAACAGTTTCTTCCGGGGCCGGGTCAAGGTTTTCCTCCAGAGCCTGTGCCTGGTCATGACCCCGGCCTCTATTTCGGCTGCCTTGTCAGACATTGGCTTACCAAACAAGATTTCCCAGTGCAGGGGACATCGAGCTATTTCTCTTGCATCCATTGCTCAAGGTCAGAGGTCTGCAACCAGGCCTGGCATTGGGCCCCGATGCCTGCTGCTGCTACCCGGGCTGCTGATTCAAAGCCATTATAGGTGGCGCGGGATAAGAACTTTGAACAGTCCGAAATCCCGGCTGTCAGGGCTTGGAACCTTGGAACCACTTATTTGGCAAATCTGTTATTTAACGTAATTACCTAGCCCAAAAATGGGCTGTTGAATATTGTGAAACATCATAAGCAAACCACTCGCTATCCTTATTGCCATCAATCTTTACTCCGCAGGTGAATAAAATGGATTGCCAGCAGACATTTAAATTCAATTAAATAAATAGATAAACCATCCTTCCCTCCCTTAAATTAACAATATATTATATAATCTCTTCTAAAAAAAATAGAGTAGTCACTGGTCATTTTAACCTGTTAGGTTGCTCTGAATTTAACAGGAATATCCATTTTGCTTCCAATTGCAGCAGTTTTTTCTATCCCCTCGTCTAATAGAAGGGGTGATATGATCTATGACTATCACTTTTAAAGAAAAAAAAGCATTAGAATGTGTTAAGCAGTGTGGAACCATTGGTGCTGTTTCCTTTTTATGGGCTAAACTGGATCGATGTTCATTGATACGTATCTTCAGTGGCCGAGTTGTTTTGCTAATGTACACTTTTGAGCAAGGGCATTGTATGCTATCGATAACATAATCAGTTAAACAAGATTTTTCCTTGTGTTTCCTTATCCTCCTTTTCCCCTTATTCTTATCCTTTGTCTTGTCTGTTTTAATTAGATTGTAAGCTCTTATGAGCAAGGGCAGTCTCTATCTATGTTTGTACAACTCTGTGTATGCTTTATAAATGATTATTATAATTAGTAGTAGTATGATACCTTAATTTAAAACTCCGACCCATCTGTGGATCAATAAATTGATTAGCTTCTATCATATTCTCACAGGATTTGCAACTGCCACACATAAAATGTCCTGACGCTTCTAACCGTTCTTCCAACTTGAACTGTATGTCAGATGGACTTAATAGTTCTTTAAGATTTTTAGCTTTGCTAGAGGCTATGGCCAGCATTCTGAAACAGGAATAGCGGGGTTGGATGTCCGGGGTGGACGTACAACCTGCGCTCAACCCTGGAATGTGATTCCGTTCCCAATGATCCCCGCATGTACACAGTGTTTGTGCGGGGAGCACTGGACAGGGGTAGGAGGGGGTGGAACAGAGGTGGAGCGGGGGAGTGGCTAGATGCTGGGACATACAGGTCCTATTCAGGTCAGACCCCTGTATGTCCACCGGCAGACAGTTGCTCGTCTGGCTTATTCGATCCTGAAGGTGGAATACGTCCCAGGTGCCCCCCACAACGCACGCCACACTCCCCTGCAACATAGGTGTCTGGCCATGCTGTGCCCCTGCAGCCACGATCCGGGCCATGGGGGCCTCCGGTGCCAGTAGGATCGCAGTCTGCAGGGGTGGACTTGGGCTTTTGCACTCCGAGTCATCAGATAGACGGCCCATTGCCATGGCACCAGGATGTCACTGCTCCCTCGTTTCAGCAGTGGCATTCTGGCATCAGGGCGGGCAGCTCCCTGTATGTCGGTCTGCGACACAACTTTTTTCGGGTATATTCGGGAGAGGAGGAAAATCAGAGGTGGAATTGCAGGATTCAAAAGTGCTGAGAATGGATTTTTGGAAAGTAAAATCGAAAAAGCGAAAATGCTAAATAAATACTTCTGCTCTGTTTTTACTAGAGAAAATCCTGGAGAAGGACCACCTGTCATTGACAAATATACAAATGGAATGGAGTAGATACCACACCATTCACAGAAGATGTGTTGGAGCAACTTGCAAAACTGAAAGTGGACAAGGCCATGGGACTGGATGAGATACATCCCAGGATACTGAAAGAGCTCAGAGAGGTTCTTGCAGGGCCATTGAAGGATGCTTTTAGCAGATCCTTGGAGACAGGAGAAGTTCCTCAGGACTGGAGAAGGGCTGATGTGGTACCTCTTCACAAAAGTGGCAGTAGGAAAGAAGTGACAAACTACAGGCCAATAAGCCTTAACTCGGTGGCAGGAAAAGTAATGGAGGCACTCCTGAAATTGCGAATAGTGGACTTCCTTGAAACTAACAGGTTGCATGATCCGAGGCAACATGGTTTTACCAAAGGACGATCTTGTGAAACAAATTTGATTGAGTTCTTTGACACAGTGACCAGAGAACTAGATCAGGGGCATGCGATGGATGTGATCTACCTAGATTTCAGCAAAGCCTTTGATACTGTTCCTCATAGGAGGCTTATCAATAAACTCAACAGCTTGGAGATGGGTCCCAAGGTTGTGAACTGCATCAGAAATTGGTTTACTAACAGATGACAGAAAGTGAAGGTAAATGGCACCTACTCTTGCCATCTTGCTGGGCAGACTAGATGGACCATGCTGGTCTTTATCTACCATCATTTACTATGTTACTATGTTACTATAGGAGTGGAGGAGTAGCCTAGTGGTTAGAACACTGGCTTGGTAACCAAGCAACCCAGGTTTAATTCCTACTAGCACTCCTTGTGGCCTTGGGCAAGTCACTTAACCCTCCATTGCCTCAGAAGAAAGGCCTGGCAATCTACTTCCGGTGACACTGCCAAGAAAACCCAGGAGCTTCTGGGTCGCCAGGAGTCAGGACTGACTCGAAGGCATACATTTATTGCATGTTACTATGGATGAAAGGAAGGTGATTAGCGGTGTGCCCCAGGGTTCAGTCCTGGGACCGGAACTGTTCAATGTATTTGTGAGTGACATTGCTGAAGGACTGAATGGAAAAGTTTGTCTTTTGCAGATGACCCAAACATTTGCAACAGAGTGGACTCCCCTGAGTTAGTGTATAACACGAGGAAAGATCTGCAAAAGCTGGAAGAATGGTCTAATGCTTGACAGTTAAGATTTAATGTGAAGAAGTGCAGTGTCATGCACTTGGGAAGCAGAAATCCAACAGAATTGTATGCGATAGGGAACAAGAGGTTGGTGTGCACGGACTAGGAGAAGGACCTCGGAGTGATTGTTTCTGAGGATCTCAAGGTGGAAAAACAGTGTGACAAGACAGTGGCAAAAGCCAGAAGCTAGGTTGCATACAGAGAGGAATTACCAGCAGAAAGGAAGAGGTACTAATGCCACTATACAAGTCACTGGTGAGCCTCACTTGGAATATTGTGTTCAGTTTTGGAGACCATATCTCGCAAAGGACATAAAAAGGCTGGAAACTCTTCATAGGAAGGCGACCAAAATGATTTGGAACCTGCGTCAGAAGACTTACAAGATGAGACTTGAAGACCTAAATATGTATACTCTGGAGGAGAGGAGGGACAGGAGAGATATAATTCAGACCTTTAAATACTTAAAATATATTAATGAACAAACAAATCTCTTTCAAAGACGGGGAAGCTGTAAAACTAGAGGGCATAACATGAAACTGCAAGGGGGTAAACTGAAAGGCAACGTCAGGAAATACTTTTTCACTGAAAGGGTGGTGGATACTTGGAATGCCCTCCCAATGAAAGTGGTAGGGGCAAATACAGTGACAGAATTCAAAATGGCATGGGACAGACACAGTAGATCCCTTTATAGCAATAGGATAAAATCAAAATAAACATAATTATCTCTTGTATCTCAGTAAATAGGGGTGACCTACATTGAGCGGTGGGTATACCCCTAAAGAAAGGCATGGGGAAGGGTGACCTGCACAGAGCGGCAGGTGCACCTACCCTTTCCGCCTTGCTGGGCAGACTAGATGGACCATACTGATCTTTATCTGCCATCATATACTATGTTGCTATAGTCCACCCATCTCACCGGCAATAGCTGAGATTCATGTTAGGGGGAGGCCACTACCAATACAGGGTACTTCCCTTTGGCCTGGCCTCCTCGCCAAGAGTGTTCACAAAGTGCTTAGGAATAGTAGCCGCCCATCTGCGCCTATAATGGGTGTTTATCTTCCCCTACTTGGATGACTGGCTCATCAGAGGCAGCCCAGCCACAGAGGCCAGTCAGGGCACAGAATATACCATCCTCCTCCTGCAGCACCTGGGGTTCATCATCAACTACCCCAAATCACATTTCTTTCTGGTGCAAGACCTAGAGTTCATCAGTGCTCAGCTGGACACAGTATGGGCCAGAGTCATCCTCCCTCAGGACAGGACAGAATGCCTCAAACAGCTGGCAGGGGAGGTCCAACACTGCAGAATGGTGCCTGCTTGCCTTCTCCTCTGCCTGCTGGGACAGATGGCCTCCACGATCCATGTCACACTCTTAGCCCGCCTGCACATGCAGACAGCCCAGTGGTGCCTGCGTTCTTAGTGGACCCAGGCAATGGGCCGACTCCGAGACAATGTCAGGGTCTCCCTCGACTGGTGGCAAAACCTGGGCCTCCTCTGGGCAGGAATGCCCTTCGAAGCGCCCCCACTGCAGAGTACCCTGACTACAGATGCCTCTCTCCAGGGCTGGGGAGCTCACTGCAGAGTTCACCACACTCAGGGTTGCTGGTCCAGGAAGGAGTTTGTGTTACAGATCGACCTCCTGGAATTCCGGGCAGTAGCCCTCGCCATACATGCATTCCACTTACTCTTGCCGAACAGAGCTATGCTGATCCAGATGGGCAACCAGGTCGCAATGTTCTATATAAACAAGCAGGGGTGTGTGGTCTTGTACTCCCTCTGCCAGGAGGCTGTAGCCCTCCTCTGCTTTGCAGTGCACAATGGCATGCTTCTGCACGCAGTCTACCTCCTGGGCCAGGACCACTACCTGGTGGACACACTCAGCAGAGTCCTGCACCCTCACGAGTGGCATCTTAACCCTGCAGTGGCGAAGAAGCTCTTTCACCTTTGGGACTGGCCCGTGATGGACCTCTTTGCCTCTCATGACAATGCACAGCTGGCTCGCTTCTGCTCCAGGCAGCCACACCCACAGAGGGTAGCAGCAGATGCATTCCTGATCTCATGTTCCGAGGGACTGCTGTACACATTCCCACCGACTCCCCTGGTCGCCAAGACTGTTCAAAATTCAGAACGAGAGGGCATCGGTGATACCGATCGCTCCCAATTGGCCCAGGCAACTCTGGTTTCCACTACTGCTTTTGCTGACGGCGACACTTCCAGTACCCCTGGGTTGAGTCCCAGATCTCCCTTCTACACCCCAATGTGGGGTCATTTACTCTAATGGCCTGGCTGCTGAGAGAGTAGCCTTGGTCCTACCACAAGAGTTTGAGGAGATCCTGCTAGCCTCCACGAGGAAGGCTTATGCCTTTAAGTGGTGTAGGTTTGCCCTGTGGTGAGCAGATAGGAGAATGGGGTCTCCTTCTTGCCATGTTCAGCTGATAGTCCAGTACCTAGTGGATCTGTCACTCACAGGACTGAAATCTAACTCAATCTGGGTGCATCTGAGCACCATAGCCACTCACCACCACACAGTAGGGGGAAAGCCCTTATCCAGCCAGCCCCTGGTTTCCCGGTTCCTATGGGGCTTTTTGCTTTCCAAGCCCCCTGTCCACCCTCTGGTGGCAGAATGGGACCTCAACGCGGTGCTCTCCCAGCTGATTAGGCCACTGTTTGAGCCACTGGCCACTTGCCACCTCAGATACCTATCCTGGAAGGTGACCTTCTTGGTGGCCCTGATTTCAGCTTGCAGAGTCAGCGAGCTTCAAGGGCTGGTGGCGGATCCCCTATACGCCAGGTTCTTAAAGAACAGGGTAGTGCTCCACACGCGCCCTAAGTTCCTCTTGAAGGTGGTATCCCCGTTTCACCTCAACCAGGACGTGGTACTCCCCACCTTCTACCCGCGGCCTCATGCTAGTAGGGAGGAGCTCATACTCCACACAATGGACTGTACATGGACCCTGTCCTTCTATCTGCAGCAGACCCAGGGCCACCGCAAAGCACCTCAGTTTTTCATGTCCTATAACCCCAGCAAACTGGAGCTCCCTGTAACCAAGCGTACCCTATCCTCTTGGGTTGCAGATTGCATTGCCCTCACCTATGAGTGGGTGGGCCTCTCCCTGGAGCACCGGATCACAGCACATTGCGTGAGGGCGATGGCCATTTTGGTGGCCCACCTCCATTCTCTGCCACTGACAGAAATTTGCAGAGCCGCCATTTGGTCATCTATTCACACATTCGCAGCACACTATTGCCTGGAAAGCAAATCCTGCAGGGACGGTGCCTTTGATCAGGCAGTGCTGCATAATATTCTTGGAGTGTAGGCAACTCCTGCCCTCTGACCCTCTGTGTTCAGGCTACCGGAGCGATAGTGTTGCTGGACAGTAGAGTCTTGCAGAGTCTCTCAGCGGAGACTCACCTTCTGCAACTTACGGCCACCTGACCGGTCGCCGTTGGTACTGTTGTGGTTCGGTTCTCGGCAGCCTGGAGCTAGTGAGTTCTATATATGAGGACTGACTTCCTGATTGTTCCTGGAGAAAGTGTAGTTACTCACCTGTAACAGGTGTTCTTCGGGAACAGCAGGAATCAGTCCTCACTACACTCCCTCCTCCCCTTGGAGTTGCGTCTTTTTGTTTTTGCCTGACTGCCGTCTTAGCTATGTCAGCTGGCTGAGCAAGATGGCACCCTTGGGCAGGAAGGGGACCATGCATGCGTGGTAGCATTCCCAAAATCTTTCTTTGAAAGCTGGGGATATGCTCTGCATGGGCTCCATCGGCGCCGACATCACCCATATATGAGGACTGATTCCTGCTGTTCCCGGAGAACATCTGTTACAGTTGAGTAACTACACTACATACAGGGTCATTCTAAGGCATGAATAGTGGGGATGGATGTCCCATTGTATGGGGAAAGGGGCAGAGTTGGGGCAGCATTAGGGCGGACAGTGGGCAGTGGTCGACCCCGGACATACAGGGCCGATTCAAATGTCGGCCCTGTACGTCAGGGGCCAGAGGCCTGAACTGGGAGCTTATTCCACCTCTGAATTTTAATAAGTTCCCCTAGTCAGATGGATCGAGCAGGCTTGGGGCCCAAAAGAGGCAGCAGGGGGCAGAGGAAATTCCACGCAGCCTGATCCTGGCCTTGGGAGGCCAGATTGGGAATCGGGCTGTGGGGAATGCACTTTTTGGTCCGACAGCTGGGAATCGCGGCTTTTGAATGGAGCCATTGTGCCATAGCAACCGGACACCATGGTGACATGGCTCCATTCAAAAGCCCTGACTGAGCTATCCGGGCAAGGCCTGTACGTGCAGGCTGACCTATATCGGGGTCCTGGCCTGCACATACAGGCCTGGACGCAATTCTGACCCAACAGAGCTAGACGTGCCCCACAGGATCAGAATCCCACCTAACTCTGTGTGTCTGGTTCTGACCAGGCACACAGAGGGCCAGGGCATCCACGACTGAATCGGCCCCATACTGTATCTGCTACACTGGAAGCCCAAAGAAGCAGGAAGAAACTTCCAGGCCCAGAAAAAAAGAGAAGTGCAGAGTTGTGCAGCTTGTATTTTTAATATGGAGCTTGAAATTAATTCCAGTAGTGCTAGTGTCACTGTGGTGATGGTACAGGAATTGTTTTTGTTGTGTGCCATTGAGTCAATGCGACTCCTGCTGACCCTGTGGATAGCTGTAATTATCCCCTCTGTTTTGTTGACAAGGTGCAACCAGAAGAACATGGCCAGGCCTTTCTTCAACACAGTAAACCTACAGGCACCTATAAATTACCCCCTGGTGCCTGAGATTTCATGCCCTAAATTTTTTTTATATTGGCCTCTACCAAGGAAAATGCCATTCTCTTATGCTCCTCACCGCATAATCCAGTTTGAAGTTTATACTGCATGGTGCAAGAAGTGCAGCCTTCATATCCACCCTGGCTCTCCTGATTCCAGTGGCCCCTGTTCATGCCATGCCAATACCAGAAAACAAATGTGGAGCCATGTATCTTGCCAAACTCCCCATCCCACAATCCAGCTCCTTTGAAGCTTGAGCCATGCAGTGCCAGAACCCCTGGTTGGTCTTGTAGCCCAAAGTCTCTCAAGACCTAGATCATAAGCTCTCCCACCACACAGCTCAGACCCAGAAACAGCCAAATCGCATGGTGCAAACACAACAGAAAACTAGCTCCACCTGCACTTTCCAACATTGGCAGAGCACAGGCAGGAACCACTGGGATCGAAAGAGCTAGAAGCAGACATGAAGGCTGCATTTTCTGCAACCCAAACGTTGCTGCCCTAAGCCCAGACATGCTGCAAAGAGATGAGCTACCAGCAGGTGAGACCCCCTCGCACCCCCACTGAAAGATCTCCCCTGCTCACTCCATTGAGACACATCCTGTCCCCTTCCCTCTCCCACATCGAGACTCCCTCCCCCCATCAAAACAGTTCCCCAAAAAGACATTTCCACCACCACTGACACATCTTCCCCTCGTCCCACTGAGACAGTTCTCCCCCGTTCACTAAGACACCAGGGAATTGTTTTAGTAGGGTAGGTGTCTCAGTGGTTAGGTACGGGAATGTGACTGTCTGTTTTGGGGTAATAGTGACCTTATGGTAGGAAGGCACTTCCAGAGATGGAGCTGCAGCCCCATCAGTGCAGAAATGGGGCTCAGTTTATGAAGCTGCAGTAGATGGTTCTTGTACTCGATGGTGAGCCTGTCTACTTCTGCCCCAGCTGCTTCCCAGATCATAAAGTAGAAAACGATGTGTGAAAATCAGCATCTGATAATATCTCTGTGGTATTCGAGCATTAGCATCCTGCCATTCTTCATACGCATCCTGGCTCCTATCATATCTAATAGTACTTACCTGGACCCATCATAATCTTTCATTCACACTCAGAACTCACATATTCATTGATCACTGACATTTTTGTATTTTTTAAAATAAAATCATATTTATAAGTACTTCATAAAATTACATGTAAAAATACATTCATTGCCTAGTATACCTGACACAGCCACATTTCAGCTTCTTGTGCTTGTCTCAAGGGAATTTTAAAGTCCACACATTCAAATACTTATGCTACAATATTCATATTCTAATCTAATCTTATACCTATAGCTTGTCCTTCTATTCCCCCTAGGATCACCCAGAGCAGTTTACAACAATTAGAATTACAATTTCCAAAATACAAATTGTAAACTTGTCTAGATAGTAATCGCTATGAATCCTTTAGAGTTTACCTTTTGTTTACAGAATTAAATTGCATTTTCTAGTTCATTGCTTCCAACTGTTTGCTAATAAACGTCTGTTTTTTAGCTTTGTCTCTGTGATTGGTCAGTGATCCCACAGTAGGTCCATTTATAGGAAATGCATGACTCCAAGATTTTGTGCGGTCTTGGTGCCCCTAAAAACTACCAGGAAGTAGCATGCAGGGTAAGCTACTTGCCCAAATGCAAATTGGAACCCAGTTGGTGGGCAGGAGGTTGCTGGTGCAGGGGCACATCTACAAGTGCAAACAGAACCTGCGTAGCGCTTGGTCATACCCTCTAATTATCTATAGGTTAATCTGGAGTGAGTATTAGCGATAATGCTGAGGCATTATGTCACTAGCCCAATTTTTGTAGATTCCTGGTTTCAGATATGTTTATTGATTACACTTGATATACTGCATATCATAGTATATCTATATGCTTTACAGTTATAACGACTCACAAAAGTAAATAAAAGGATAAGAAGTTACATATATAACTCTTTCCACAGCTATCTAGGGCTGTGGAGCATTTAGATTTTCCCATTCCAATATATGAATAACATGCTAATTTATGGCCTGTAAGTCCAACATGACTTGTTACTGTAGTATGTATATGTCATATTGCTTGTAAGTTTGCCAGTTTCTTGTTAAAATTTATTCCGATCTGGCATGAGCGACATAGAAAATTTATGTGAGTGGAAAGGGTTAAAACATCAAAGAACAATGTAAACTATAGTGAAGAATTCTTTGGCTTGAGAATAGCACAGCTGCGGGAGCAAAAGCAAATTCTCCTGCAGCTAAGTTAATGTTTAATACAGCCATGGGAGCATTTGCTTTTGTTCCTGCAGCAGTATTTTTGCAGTATTAATGCAGAGTATGTTAACTCTCTTAATTGTTATCTAAAAAGATATTTGTTCTATGTAACTGATGTTTTGTTCACTGTAAACCGCTTTGACCTGGTGAAAAGCAGTATATAAGCCTAGCTAAATAAATAAATAAATAAATATTAATACTCAGTACAGCCAAAGGATATGAGGAGGGGGTGATTGGGACTGGAAATGTATTTTTATTTATGTAACAATTTTTCTATACCACCTTATCTTAAAATCAAGGCGGTTTACAATGAACTTCAATTTACAGAGAACTTTCAATAGTAACAATTAAAAAAATTATTTCAATACATAAAAACTTCCTTAGCAAACATAGAGAGGAGGAGAACTGGGAATGATTAAGTATAACTTATGTACAATGTGATGTGTTTATAGAAGTTCATGAAGTGGAGCATCAGGTTTCGTTGAAGTGCTCGATGAATAGGAAGGTCTTGAGCTGTTTCCGGAATTCCTTAATGTCTGTGGTGGTTCTCATTTTCTCAGGGAGAGTGTTCCAGATGGATGGAGCGGCAAGTGAGAGGGCCCTCTTGGATGTGGTTTGTTTGGCTTTTGTGAACAGGTTGGGTGTTGGTATGGTATTGATGTTGCTGCTTCTCTGAGGTCTATTAGGTTTGGTACAGATGAGATCCTGCAGACTTCTGGCTGTTAGGTTGTTTTTGATCTTGAAGATGGTCAGGGCAGATTTGTATTTGGCACGTGATGTGATTGGCAACCAGTGCAGTTGGTGCATGAGGGGAGTTATATGCTTTCGCCGAGATGATCCCATGATGGTTTGGGCAGCGATGTTTTGTACTAGTTGCAAGTAGTCCAGAGATGGCATTATGATGGACTGGCATATTATTCAAAAGTGTTCTTGATTGAGGAGAAGTTTTAATCTCCTGATTATTGCTAACTTGTGGAAGGCAAATGGGTTGAAACTGGGGCTGGGGTGGGGGGGGGGGGCTGGCAAGCACTGAAAATGTGCTGATACTGGACCTGGGGGTTGGGACTGGCAATGGACTAATACTGGGACTGGGGGCTGGGAGGACTAGAAATGGACTGGTACTGGGGCTGGTGGGGGGATGACTGTTAATGGGGCTGGGGCTGGAAATGGGCTGATACTGGGCCTGGGGCAGGAGGCTGGGATTGGGCATGGACTGATAATAGGGCTGGAGGACTAGAAATGGCCTGATACTGGGGCTGGGAGGAGGTGGGACTGGAAAGATAGATACTAGAAATGGGCTGATACTGGGCCTCGGGTCTGCTGGGACTGGAAATGGGCTGGCACTTGAAGGGGACTGACAGTGGAGAGCTGGAGCTAGATGGGAGCTATTTCTAGGCCTGCGTTCCTGGGATTGAAAGGAGGCTGATGCTGACAAATGCTAGGGTCAAGGTGGAAAAAAGAGGGAAATGCAGGAGGAGTGAGAATTGAGAGGAGGGCAAATATGTGAAGAGTGGAGAAGAAGCAAAGTCATAATCAGGGGATGTTTGAGAGGGAGGGGTATAAGAACACATGCTAGGGAAAGGAGGTTAATGGATATTGGAGAAGGAAGCAAATGGGAGGGAGCTGGGGAGGAGGAGGAGGGCAGGTACTAGGGACATAGGATGTGGGAAATCAGGGACTCTAACAGGTGGAGACTCTAAGATTGGGTGAGAAAACAGAAGAAAAACTCTAAAATAGGTTGGATATAAGGAGTGTATGTGGGGACTTGGGGCTTGGGTGGGAGTGGGAGTGGGGCTTGGCATTGCTTAGGGTGATAGTGGGGACTAAGAAATTGATCAGAGATTAGGAGGACAGTGGGGACAAGGTGATTGGATGAGGGGTATGAGTAAGGCTGTGAAACCAAGTGCAGAAATATGGGGAGGGAGAAGGTTTACCTAAGAACATAAGAAATGCCATTCTGGGTCAGACCAAAGTCCATCATGTCCAGTAACCTGTTTCCAACAGTAGCCAATTCAGATCACAAGTACTTGGAGTTTCCCAAGAAGACACACAGGTTCCACAATACTTGATGTAGGCTGCATCGCATTAACAGCTTTAATACATGGCTCTAGACCTGGTGGAAACAAGAAGGATTCAGATTTATTGGCGACTGGGGCAACAGATGGACCAGCAAGAGACTATACTGTGCTGATGGACTACATCTCTCTGTCACAGGGAAAAGAATCTTAAGTGAAAAATTCAGGCAGTATGTGGATATGCATTTAAACTAGGAAAAGGGGGTGACGGATGTGGAAGGTCAACATCTGCATGCCACCCCCTGCAAAAGCAGAATAACATCAGAAACAGCCACACTTTTAAACCATACATCAAAAACAAGTGAGAAGTGGGCAGAACAAAATCAATGCAAAATACACACAAGCCAGTTAAATGCTGGAAAGCAATGAGCACAAATGCTCGAAGCTTAGAAAACAAAATTCTGGACCTGGAAGTCCTAATGGTGGAAACGGATTTGGACATTGTGGCCATTACAGAAACATGGTTTAATGAATCACATGATTGGGGTATAGCCATAGCTGGCTATAATCTATTCAGAAGAGACAGAGAAAATGGAAAAGGAGGAGGAGTAGCCTTGTATGTCAAAAGCAATATTAAAGCTACTGAAATGCAGGGGACATGGGGAAAAGAAGAAGCGCTCTGGATTGCGTTGGAAAGAGAGATGGCACTGTCATCCATATTGCTGTAGTCTACAGACCTCCGACTCAAATTGAAGAGAGAGATAATGAATTGATTAGATATTGCCAAGATAGCAACAAACGGGGAAGCGTTCATATTGGGTGACTTTAACCCTGGAATTACCGAGATTTTTTGCACACACTGAATACCGTTGGGGTCATAAATGACCCCACGATGAATTTTAATTGTTAACCATGAAAAATTTAAACTAAACAGACAAAATATTATTCTGAATTAATTATTTATTATATGAAGGTTATATGTTTTGAAATTTAATGCTTTATCATAAAATTACATGAAGAAGAGTTGCCATGAAAGCAGTTTTTGCATGCACTTGATGAACACAGTAAAGTACTACAGTCATTTGCATGAGACACAGACAATTTCTGAATGTTCTTTGCAAACATTGCGCTTGCAGGAGGTGCAAACTATGTTGCTTTTCTTGTCTTTTTCTCTGGAACAGCAGTGACACCTTGCCCCTTTTCTTTGGGATCCCGACATTGCAAACAGCATCAGCGGCTTCTTCAATGCTGGAAGAAGTCTCGCTGCAATAACTCTGAAGCAGTTGCTTTCCTAATTCCAAGAGGAATAGACGACGTCTGTGCTTTGTCTTGGACTGCCATTCTGGATTTAGTGACACCCAAACAATGAAGGCGTTCAAAGCACTGATGTTCAACATATTGTAGAAGATTGTCACTGGCCAGCGTCTTGTCATTCGTTTTGTGGTATACATGCGCAACATTTGATCTGCCGTATCTACTCCACCTTTACTAGAATTATAGTCCAAGATCATGGGTGTTTTTTTGTCTGGTGTTATCTACTTCTTCTTGATCATGCAAACTGCTCAGAAGAACAACCACTTTTCCTTTTTTCGGGCAATAGGAAACCAGAGTGGCGTCATCGCAAAAGGCAAACAATGAAGTGAATACCTCTCGGCCCTTTGCTGTTACAAATTCTGGAGGTAATTCTTTCTGTTCTTTCGAATTGTCCCCAAAAGTGTCATTTGTTTTTCTAGCAATTTCCGTGACCGGGATAAACTGCAGAAGAAATTGTCAACAGTAACATTTCTGCCAGATCGCGTCAATCCTTCAGTGAGTTGCAGCACAACCCTTTCACCCTGATTCTGTTCCCTGTTTTGTCTGAGTTCCCTTCCTGTATATACTTGAAGATGCAGAACATATGACGTTGCACTGTCACATACCATCCATAGCTTTATGCCATATTTCTCAGGTTTGCTGGGAATATATTGTCTGAACAGAACACGGCCACGAAATGTAAGCAGTTGCTCATCCACGGTAACATTTTCACCAGGAACAAAGGCGTCACTTAGAGTTGCTTCCCAGGTATCAAAAACGTGTCTGACTGGAGCAAGCTTATCTACGCCTCGTTGTTCACATCTGTTGGTTGCATCATCAAATCTGAGAGCACAAGAAATTTGCTGAAAACGGTTACGGGCCATATTTTTGCCGAAAACAGAACGACCATCTTCAGGGTTCCACAACTGAACTATGGATTCATTTCGTGACTTGTACATGCCTGAGAGGATCAGAAGTCCAAGAAAACGTTGAAATTCTCCATCTATCAAATCTTTCCAGGTGTCGTCATGAATGTGTCTTCCTTGTTTGCTCATCCACATCATGATTTCATTCAATAAGTTCTTCCTCATGAACAAGTGGAATGCTGCGAGAGGGTCATCAACATTTCGTACAGCATACCTTGTAGGACCTTGTTGTATGGGCATGACATTAGCTCTGGCGTATCTTCCAGCAGCTTGCTTTATAGGTTTCCTGTTCCATGATGTGGCATCCTTGGATACATAGGCTTCAATGGCAACATTTGTGCTTATAGTAGATGACCTCTTAGCTCTTCTACGACCACAACTAAGATTCCTCACAGATGATACTGACACCGAGGACTCCTGCTTTCTTCCCCGTCCAGCACAGCCTCGACCTTTGCCTCGACCTGTAACTTGACTCTTTGCTGCAGGCGATGTTACCGGCTCAACATCAGTCTCACATTCACTTGGCGACCAACTGCTGTCACCATGTGAATCATGACTGTCATCATCAGATTTATCGCCTGAACTTGGCTGATATGCTTCTTCGCTTGCTGAATATGCTGCATCATCAGACGACTCAGAGCCGTCACTGTCAGCATCTCGTTGCAAAATTTCTCTTACTTGGGCAGCTGAATACTTTCATTTTGACATCATAAACAATAACCTAAAATAAATAAACAAAGATAAAGTTGAATAAAACGCAAAGCAGTTTTACTATAGGTGTACAATAACTGTGATGAACGAGCTGAAAGCCTTTAGATTTCATCGGAAATAATGAGAGAACGTATGATATCAATTACAGAAAATGTGTAATTTTCATAAAATAAGAGTACAAAAAATAAATGATACATAATTAATGATAAATACCTTTGTCAGATCAAAAAATTCACAAAACTGCAAATTGTATCACGATCCAAACCGGACGTAAGCAACTGGGGTCAAAAATGACCCCACTGGTACTCTATGCTGCAATTCATCACTAGCGTCACCTAGTGGATGAAAATTATTCCTCTCATGGCGCAATATAAAGAGAATATTGACATGTGAAAAGTCATAAAAAGATTGCATTCTTGAACAACTAGTTTCCGAGATACGCGTTGCGAAACTTGCAATGGGGACAGTTTTGACCCCATTGGTACTCCCAGGGTTAATCTACCTGATGTGGATTGGATTACTCCTGCACGTCTGGAAAGAAGCAAAAAAATTGTGGATGCTCTCCAAGATGCATTACTTAGACAAATGGTGATGGAACCAACCAGGGAAAGCTCAACGCTGGATGTAGTGCTCACCAACGGTGATAGCGTGTCGAATGTCTGCGTGAGTGCCCCTGTGAGCAACAGCGATCATCACACGGTGTGGTTTGAGATAAAAGCCATGGTACAGGCCAATCATAGCAAACTCAAAGTCCTAAACTTCAAAAACACTAACTTCAATAAAATGGCCGAGTACTTAAAGGAGGGGATGACTGGGTGGAATTGCAATGGGCTAAACTAAAGGTGGCAATAAAAGGGGCAACAGATAAATATGTAAAAAAAGTAAATAAAAACAAGAGGAGAAGGAAACCTATTTGGTTTTCCAAAGAGGTGGCTGATCAAATAAAGGCAAAAAACACAGTTTTCGCAAAATCCAAAAGCTTGCAAACAGAAGAACACAGAAATGAATACAGGATCAAGCTCAAAGAGTCTAAAAGAGAAATAAGGATAGCAAAATCAAAGGCAGAGGAAAAGATGATTAAAGATGTTAAAGGTGGCGACAAAACTTTCTTCAGGTATATTCGGGAAAGGAAGAAGATCAGAGTTGGAACTGCAGGACTCAGAAGTGCTGGGAAAGGACTCATGGAAAGTGACACTGAAAAAGCAAAATTGCTAAACAAATACTTCTGCTCTGTTTTTCTAAAGAAGATTCTGGAGATGGACCAGCTGTGACTCCCAAATATAAAAATGGGAATGAAGTAGATACCACACCATTCACAGAAGATGAGCTGTTAGAACAACTTGCTAAACTGAAAGTGGACAAAGCCATGGGACCAGATGGGATACATCCCAGGATACTGAAAGAGCTCAGAGAGATTCTTGCAGGGCCGTTAAAGGATGTTTTCAACAGATCCTTGGAAACAGGAAAGGTTCCTCAGGACTGGAGAATGGCTGATGTCGTACCTCTACACAAAAGTAGTGACAGGGAAGAAGTGTCAAACTACAGGCCCGTGAGCCTTACCTCGGTGGCGGGAAAAGTAATGGAGGTGCTCCTGAAAGAGCGAATAGTGAACTTTCTCAAAACCAGCAGGTTGCAAGATCCGAGGCAACATGGTTTTAACGAAAGACAGTCTTGCCAAACAAATCTGATTGAGTTCTTTCACTGGGTGACCAAGGAACTAGATCAGAGGCATGCAATGGATGTCATCTACCTGGATTTCAGCAAAGCCTTTGAATACTGTTCCTCATAGGAGGCTTGTCAATAAACTTAGTAGCTTGGGGATGGGTCCCAAGATGGTAAACTGGATTTGAAATTGGTTGACTGACAGACGACAGAAGGTGATGGTACATGGAGCTCACTCTGATGAAAGGAAGGTGATTAGCGGGGTGCCCCAGGGGTCGGTCCTGCGCCCGGCACTGTTCAATGTATTTGTGAGTGATATTGCTGAAGGACTGAATGGAAAAGTCTGTCTTTTTGCAGATGACACAAAAATTTGCAACAGAGTGGACTCCCCCGAGGGAGTGGTTAACATGAGGAAAGATCTACAAAAGCTGGAAGAATGGTCTAATGCTTGGCAACTGCGATTTAATGCAAAAAAGTGCAGTGTCATGCACTTGGGTAGCAGAAATCCAAGGGAAATGTACGTGATAGGGGGCGAGAAGTTGGTATGCAGGGTTCAGGAGAAAGACCTTGGTGTGATTATCTCTGATGATCTCATGGTGGCAAAACAGTGCATCAAGGCGGTGGCAAAAGCCAGGAGGATGTTGGGCTGCATACAAAGAGGGATTACCAGCAGAAAGGAAGAGGTACTTATGCCACTGTACAAGTCACTGGTGAGGCCTCACTTAGAATACTGTGTTCAGTTTTGGAGACCATATCTTGCAAAAGATGTAAAAAGACTGGAAACTGTTCAGAACAAGGTAACCAAAATGATTTGGAGCCTGCGTCAGAAGCCTTATGAGAAGAGACTTGAAGACCTAAATATGTACACTTTGGAGGAGAGGAGGGACAGGGGAGATATGAGTCAGACCTTTAAATCCTTAAAGAGAAATGATGAACAAACAAACCTCTTCCAAAGACGGGGAAGGTGTAAAACTAGAGGGCATAACATGAAGCTGCAAGGTGGTAAATTGAAAGGCAATGTCGGGAAATATTTTTTCACTGAAAGGGTGGTGGATGCTTGGAATGCCCTCCCGATGGAAGTGGTGGGGGCAAACACGGTGATGGAATTCAAAACGGCATGGGACAAACACAGTGGATCCCTTTACAACAACAGGATAAAAACAAAATAAATGGTACCATCTAACTTCTGAACCATCTAACGTCTCAACAAATAGGGGTGTCCTACATGGAGTGGTGGGTTCACCCCTAAACAAAGACATGGGGAGGGGTGGCCTGCACAGAGCGACAGGTGCACCTCCTCTTGCCATCTTGCTGGGCAGACTAGATGGACCATGCTGGTCTTTATCTGCCGTCATTTACTATGTTACTATGTTACTATGGGACAAGCAGTGGATTTCCTGGGTCCTCTTTAATAATGTTTTATGGATATTTCCTCCAGGAATTTGTCCAAACATTTTTGAAACCCAGCTACACTTATAGCTTTTACTGCATCCTCTGGTAACGAATTCTAGAGTTTGATATGCATTGAGTGAAAAAAATATTTTCTCTTATTAGTCTTAAGCGGGTTACACTGTATCTTCATTGCATGTCTCCCTAGTCTTTCTACTTTTTGATGGCGTAAACAATCAATCTACATTTACCTGTTCCACTTCATTCATTCATTTATAGATTTCTATCATATCTTGCCTCAGCCATCTCTTTTCCAAGCTGTAGAGCTCTAACCTTTTAAGCCTTTCTTCATAAGGATATCCTTCTATCCCCTATACCATTTTGGTGGCTCTTCTCTGTACCTTTTCTATTTCTGCTATATCCTTTTTTAAGATATGGCTACCAGAATTGCACACAATATTCAAAGTGCAGTCGCACCATGGAATGCTACAAGGACTTGGAGGGGTTGGGGAGCCGTTGAAAAGAACAGAGTGCTATGGAGTGGATGAGAGCCTCAAGAAGGGACAGGCCTTCCATGAAGGAGGTGAAAGAGAGTAGATGTGAAAGAAATGAAAGGGGAATGGAAAGCTTGTGAGTAGGTGAAGACAAAAAGAGGGAGACTGAAGACTGAAGGAGGGAAAAAGAGGAATGGAATGAAGCTATAGTTAGGTAAAAGGCAAAGGAGAGAAATAGAAGGATCAAAGTCGGATAGAGATGTAGTGAAGGAAAAAATAAAGACAAGAAGTGTGAAGAAACAGAAAATGGAAATGAAATCCTGGAAAAAGACGTAGAAGAAAACCAATAAGAGGAAGTGGAAAAGATAGACTGGGACCAACCCAACTGGAAAAATTAAATGATCTGACAAAGGTACATAAGAGTGTCAGTTTTTAGAGAATGAAATATGTCGGCTTTGAAATGTGCATTTCTTATAGCTCATTACAGGAGAAAATTAATTTCTATTTATTTTTTCAGTGATTCACTGCTCTGTGTCTGTTTCTGAAGTTTTCCTTTTTTTTTTTATAAACTTTATTTATAAACACCGTTAAACAAGCAAATAATAACAACAAAAAGCAGACTCCGAGCAGAGGTTGTTTCTGATCCCCAACTCAGAGTACAATCAAGCATACAGGTGCAATTTTCAGAGTATATCCATCCCCACCTACTCCCACCCACCTCCCCCCCTCCCTCCCACATAGTCACCATCCACTCTCACATTAGAATAATTCCCGGGGGCTCCATACAGATCCACGAAATCGAATCCCACTCTATATATGCCGTTACAGACCCATTCACAACACTTCATTACGAATGCCCAGGCTCAGGATTTGAATATAAGGGTCCCATAGCCTCTGAAAGGCCGGCCACCGTCGAGTGCTTCCCTGGGCACACCTACACTCCAGGAGCATCAATTGATGAAAAGTATTTCGCCATTCCCAAAAGGAGGGCGGATGTCTTTCCCTCCACCCACGCAGAAGGGGACCCTTACCCACCAGACATGCCTTGCGCACCAGTAAACGAGCCCATTTCCCCTTGGGCTGGGTAGGGCGTAGTTCATCCAGCACCACTAGGGAGCCATCCCAACCCACCTGTTGCCCCAGCAGTCCAGCCATGAAGGAACAAATTTTTGCCCAGTAGGGACGTATGAGTCGACACCCCCACCACATATGTAATAAAGTTGCAAGGGGCTCGAAACACCTCGGGCAGCGCCCATCTGACGTGATATGGCAGCGGAAGGCCCGTCGAGGGGAAATATGTACCCTAGTTATGCATTTAAATTGTATTTCCCTCCAACGGACCCCCACCGCCAAATGTACTATGTGCCGTAGGGCTCTTAGGACCGTACCGGGAGGGATCACGCACCCCATTTCTACTGCCCAGGCCAGTTCCACAGTATGGTAATCAGATACCATCCAGAAGGGAGCCACCTGGTTCCTCAGCACTCTGATAGATGGTGAGTCGTCACCCCCCAGCTCGAAAAACTCTATAATCTGCGCCGAGCGCTCCGCCCGAAGTTCCGTTTCCGGTAACGAGGCGACATAGTGAGAGATCTGCAGGTAGGCGAAAAGATGACCAGGCCCCAACTCATATTCCCCATGCAAGGACTGAAACTGCTTACATTTCCTCAAGGGTCCAATCACATGGCCGACATTGTTGATTCCCTTCTGGGCCCATTCATGAAACAGTCCAGTATCAGTCCCTGGGGTAAACTGTGCATTGCCTTGAATTGGCAGCCAGCTCGAGACCCTCTAGTTCCTGCCCCAATACACGTTCAATTGCTTCCAGGTCCGCCGGACCGAGCCCAGCAACACACTATCCCCTACTCCACCCCAGCTCAGCCTGTTCTCTTGATGCAACAGAGCCAGCAAGGTATTTGGCGCTGCGAGCACCTCCTCGAATGCCCTTGGAGTGTATACTTCAGTTCCACCCAGCCAGTCCCCCAGGTGTCGCGACTGGCAGGCCAGGGCATAAGCCTCTAGATCCGGAAGCCCCAGTCCTCCCTGTTTCCAGGTACCCACCAACCGGCCATAGGGAATACGCGCTTGCTTTCCTTTCCACAAAAAACCCCGAATTACGCCTTCTAACCGCCGAAGATCGCATCTCAACAACCATACAGGGAGAGTCTGCATCCAGTAGAGTATCCTCTGCAAAATAACCATCTTGATTGCCGCTATTCTCCCCGACAGGGATAAGGGAAGGGATCTCCACGCCAGTAATTGTTCCCACAGCCTACCCAGGATCCAATCAAAGTTACATCGGTAGAGCCGGGAAGGCTGACCAGTAAGCCGGATGCCCAAGTATTTGAAGTACTCCTCTGCCCATCTGAGAGGGAAGTCCCCCTGCCACCTGCCCCTCAATTGTCCCAACACATCTAGGGCCTCGGATTTCTCCGTATTAATACATAAACCCGCAAATCGTCTGAATGTGTGAAATTCCCGTAGCAACGAGGGTAGGGAGTCCCGAGGTGCTGACAAGTGCACCAGCAGGTCATCCGCAAAGGCAGACAATTTGAACTCATGCGGGCCCATGCGAATTCCCCGTATCTCATGAGATTGCTCCACTCTCCGTATAAAGGGATCTAAAGAGAGCACAAAAAGAAGAGGGGAAAGAGGACATCCCTGCCGGGTGCCACGGCGTAAGTGAAAGGCCTCAGACAGTAACCCATTGCAATAAATCGCTGCAGACGGTTCGGCATACAGGCTGTGAACCATATTACAGAAGGCATTCCCAAGCCCATAGCACAGGAGTAAGTAGTGTAGATACTGCCAATCAACTCTATCAAAGGCTTTCTCTGCGTCGAAGCTCACTAATAACGAAGGTATCTGTCTACGCTGTACCCATTCCAACGAGGATAAGATTTTACGAAGGTTACGTACTGCGTGTCGATCTTTCACAAATCCAACTTGCGATTCATGAACCAGCTGACCCAACACTCCCGCCAGGCGATCTGCAAGGATTTTGGCCAGTAGCTTAAGATCAAAATTGAGTAATGAAATGGGATGATAAGACGCCGCCTGCAGAGGTTCCTTGCCCGGTTTGGGGATAAGGGTAATATATGCCTGATTCCCTCCCCATTTAAAGCCGCCCTGCTCAGATCTCTTAGTGTGGAGGGCCACTAAGGCAGGAGAGATATAGTCATTGAGAATCTTGTAAAACTCAGCACCCAGCCCATCCGGTCCCGGTGTTTTATAACAACTCGCCTTAGCAATAACCTTTTGCACCTCTTGGATAGTCAACGGTTGATCTAGCACCGCCCTCTCCGCCTCACTTAACCGCGGCAAATCCAAATCTTTCAAATATTGCACCATCTGTGTAGGAGATCCCACCTCAGCTGTATAGAGTGTCTGAAAAAAGGACACGGGCTATCTGCGGGCTATCGCTATGAAGTATCCCCTGATCATCCCTGAGTGCTGTAACCAAACTCGAACTTCGGGGGCCCCGCAAACAGCGGGCCAATAACTTGCCCGGTTTATCCCCGTGACAATACAATTGGTACCGGTAATACATAATAGATTTCTTTGCCCGCTGGTGTAAAAGTTCATTTAAGGCCGCTTGTGTCTCCCAGAGCTGTTTCTTAAGCGCTATGCTGGGATTACCCGCATATCGTCTTCTTATCTTCGTAACTAACTTCTCAAGGCGGATAATATGTTCGGCCTGTAGTCTCCGTTTCCTGGCCATGTAACCGATAATATCCCCCCGTAGGACGACTTTAGCTGTCTCCCATACCAATTCGGGATCATCATGATGCCTGCTATGATCTGATTCAAATTCTTGCCATTGTTGGGCCAGAAATTGACGAAACTGGGTGTCTTTATAGAGCTCCAACGGAAAATGCCAAATCCGTGCCCCAGGGCTGTCTCCAGTCCACCGCAACTCAAGCCAAATTAAAGCATGGTCCAAGATCTCCACGAGGCCGATCTGCGCCACGTCGACAGTGACAAACAAACCTTTTGTGATCAACAAATAGTTGATTCGTGCGCTGGAGCCATGCGCACGAGACTGGTGAGTGTAATCCCTTTCGTCGGGGTGCAGCAGCCTCCAGGGATCCACCAGCTCCAAGCGAGTGCACAAACGGAAGAGCGCACGAGCCGACTGGAGTCTTTCCCTTGGCCCCCCTCCCCTTGAGGTATCTAATGCAACGTCCATCACACCATTGAAGTCGCCTCCTAAGATCAGGGGTAACTCTGGCAATTGCTCTATTTGGGACGCCAGGCGGGAATACAGGGCAGAATCCAACACATTGGGGCAATAAAGGTTCCCCAATAGGACAGGCTTCCCGCCCAGTAGGCCCTGCAGCAAAATAAATCGCCCCGTGGGATCCACAATGTCTTTTTTAACTTCGAATCGGACATTTTTATGTATTAGCACCACCACTCCACCCTTCTTACCCGTAGCCGGGGCCCCCCACACTTGCCCCACCCAGTCCCGGTGAAGTTTACGGTGCTCTTCGGCAGTCTGGTGGGTTTCCTGAAGCAAAGCTATATCGGCTCGTTGCCTGGCAAAAGCCTGCAAGACTTTAGATCTCTTTATTGGGCTCCCCATGCCACAGACATTCCAAGAAATTATTTTCAGGTTATCTGGGTGGTATATGAGTCCTCCAACAACATAGTTACCAATGTCCCAGAGTGGGCCCCCCCAGCCTGGAGCTCCCTCCACCATGTATACTGATTACTCCCCCAATACAAAACCTCTCTGTCTAGGATGTAACTATAACCCCCACCCCCCCTCTCTTCCCCCATCCCCTCTCCTTCCCATCCCTCTCTGTCTCTCTATCTTCCACTGACTCTGATGGGCCAAGGAGACCACCTCCTAGGGATCAGTTAGATGCGTGCGGTCTTCCCCGCCCCCCATGCCCCGGTATGAATCCCTGCTGCACCTCCTATTTCTACCACGGGTTACTGGCTGGGCCTCAGAAAATCAAACATACCAGTAGCCCCGCATTTTAACTGATCGATCCCTTACAATAGCAGGGACCTATTAGAGAACGTCCTAAGAGGCTCTCCGGGTATCCCCCCCCCGGTCGGAGGCAGTCCCCAGGGGCCTCAGCCGTTCGGCCTTACCCTCAGGGGAGCCAGTAACTCCTACCCAGTGAGCTGGAGCCTTCCCTGCCTACCCCCCCCCCCCCGCCCCCCGGGTCCCTAGGCCCACTCAGCCCCATGGTTAAAGTGGGGTCCCCTCCGGATGCCTATAGGTTGCCCGGGCCGCAGGCCGCAACTAGGGCTCATGCTCTCCTCTGACTGTGCCCGGCGTATCTGTACCAATCACGGGTATAACTGGGGTTAGTAGACGAGAGGCAGCCTAACCCACCCCCCTAGGGACGTGAAAAAGGCCTCCCCTGGTGTTCGGTCTACCCCAACACCGCAGGCGGGCTAGAGGGGCTGTTCCTCCCCTCCCATATTTACTGCACAAGCACTTTGCAACATAATATTTCAAAGATACAAAACCCCCAAAAAAGAAACAATAGAACTAAATTAAAACATCGATAGCAAACCATTCAAGTCCCTATATTGGGGCAGGCCGGAGGGTCCATCGCAGAGAGCGTTCCAACCCACCACCGCAATAATCCTCGGTGGGGTTTAGGTCCAGACTTGTAACTGCAGACCGGCCACCCAGAACTCTTCCCAGGCCTGCTTCGTCTCCGTCACATGGCGTTGGGATCCATACCCAAGGCTAACCCAAGAAGGACTTCCAAACACAATAAACTGCATTCGCGGGTTTCGGGCCTAAACAAAATGTCCGCCATTGTCCCCTCAGGTTAATTGGGCATTGTCCGACGAAGGTCTGGCCGCATCATGTACTGAGCTGCTCGGGCAGTCGCCAGTAACAGTCACTCCCCTCTCTCCAGCGCTTTAATATAGGGCCCGGCCTCCACAGCGGATTCAAAGGACCGATGGCTCCCTGCGTGGAACACGTGCAACCTGGCAGGGTATTGCACAGAAAACTTTATATTCAAGTTAATAAGCTTTTGGCATAGGGGGGCGTAGGCTCGGCGTTTTTGACTTAACGCCACAGAATAATCCTGGGCAATGCGAATTTTCATGTTTTCGTGTGTGAGCTCACCCTTCTGCCGTGCGGCTCGAATTATGGCTTCTTTTTGGGGAAAGTGGAGAAATTTCGCTAGAACCACTCTCGGCCTCTGATCGCGGGGTTGCTTGGCTCCCACTCGATGTGCTCGTTCAATCCACAATTTACCGCCATCTGCAATGCCTTCAAATAGCTGAGGGAGTAGAGTTTCCAGGTACTGGGCAAGGTCTTTATCTGCGATCGAATTTGCAATGCCCATCACCCTCAGGTTGTTGCGCCTGGAGCGATTTTCCAAATCGTCCATTTTCAGTTCGTGGGCTTGTATCTGGGATTTCAACAGCATTAGATCATGTGTAAGGGTCTCCAGGCAGTCTTCCGCTTTACCGATGCGATCCTCCGCTTCTTGGAGCCTACTCCCCAGGGCCCCGACAGAGGCTTGTAGAGTATCCATTTTATCATGCAGTGCAGTGAATTGCACGGATAATGCCTCCGCTACTGCTGCCGAAACCTCCTCTACAAATACCGGAGACGTTGGCGATTTAGGCAATGCCATGTTGTCGGCCATCTTAGGTGCCGGGGTTCCACGCTCCTTTTCCCTCCGAGCGGTTTTTACCGCGGATGCCATCCCTCTCGAAATCACCCGACAGCAGCTGAAGCCCAAGATTATCGCTGTGCCTAGGCAAGTGTGTTCATCGGCCGGTTTTAGGTATTCAAAACGGCAATAAATTTGCGGTTTGGGCCGGGGAAGACCGGAGCGCTAGCAGTGGCAACCTGCTGCTCTCACCGCATCACGTGATCTCTCCTGAAGTTTTCCTTTTAATTTTATTTCTATATTTGCTTCAGATTTTGTAATTTTTTTACTCTATTCTAGGTGATTGTCTGTGTTTTCCATGTGCAGCTGAAATAAAGGATTCTGTTAACATGTAGGTTCTCTCTATGAATCTGTAATAGTTCAGCTTGTTTTCTTTTTCCAACTGGAGGTTACTGGGATTTTAGAATATTTGCAGTGCTGATTTTCCATTGGTAGGGTTGGTGCAATTTGAGTTCTTGATGCTGGTGTCCAAGTGTCTATTTGCAGGGTTTTGTGTTATGTGCATGTCTAATAATGGAGAGATGATGTGAGACCAGAATTTGAATATAATTTTTTTTGTATGTTGAGTTGTAAAGTAAAAACCCTATTTCTGCTCTGCATGTGGTGTTGGGAGACTTTTATTACTGAGTCTGGGAGTGCTTCATTTGAATGAATAATTGTGCCCTATCAGACAAGGCAATAAGGCGTTTGCTGGCAAATGCATAATTAGCCTAATCATGTATTTTCAAAAACTATACAGATAATATCAGGCTGTTTAAATTGAAGAAAGACCAGATATTATCTGTATACTTCTGGGGCATGTTAGGGGAGGAGTGAGGGTAGACCAGAAACTTATCCAAATAGTGGCACGATTCAGCCATTATTCAGGTAAGTTACACATTTAGTTTAGGACTGCGGACTGTCCTCATCCTTCTCGACCTCTCCGCTGCCTTTGACACTGTTGACCACAATCTTCTCCTCTCCACCCTCTCCTCGCTTGGTTTCAAGGGCTCCGTATTATCCTGGTTCTCCTCCTATCTCTCCCATCGCTCCTTTAGTGTATGCTCTGGCAGCTCCTCCTCCACTTCCACCCCACTCCATGTTGGTGTACCCCAAGGATCTGTCTTGGGCCCCCTCCTTTTTTCTCTTTATACCCAATCCCTTGGCATGCTTATCTCCTCCCATGGCTTTCAGTACCACCTCTATGCCAACGACTCCCAAATCTACCTCTCTATGCCTAATATCTCTCCAGCAATCCAAACCAAGATCTCTGCCTGCCTTTCTGATATTGCCATCTGGATGTCTCATCGCCGCTTGAAATTGAACATGACCAAGACTGAACTCCTCTTTCTCCCTAACTCCTCTCCTCCTCTTCCCCCTGTCTCAGTCTCCGTGGATGGATCTATGATCCTTCCTGTTCCCTCGGCCCGCATTCTGGGAGTCATCTTTGACATCTCTCTCTCCTTCTCCACACATATCCAGCACGTTGATAAAACATGCCGCTTCTTTCTCTACAACATTAGCAAAGTCCGCCCCTTCCTGTTGGAACACACTACGAAAACGCTTTTCCACTCCTTAATCTCATCTCGCCTCGACTACTGCAACCTACTCCTTCCTTGTCTCCCCATGAGCCATCTCCTCCCCCTTCAATCCATACAAAATTATGCTGCTCGACTAATCTTCCGCTAATCCCGCCATGCCCACATTACTCCTCTGCTCAAGTCGCTTCATTGGCTCCCCATCCAATTCAAACTTCTCCTACTCACTTATAAATGCATTCACTCGGCGGCCCCTCAGTACCTCTCATCTCTTATCTCTCCTCACATCCCAGCTCAGGAACTTCGTTCCGCTAACAAATTACTTCTATCTAGGCCCTTCACTCATACCGCTAACTCCCGACTTCGCTCCTTTCACCTTGCTGCACCCTATGCCTGGAACAGCTTACCTGTGGCTATACGTCAGGCACCCTCCCTAGGCCTCTTCATATTCAGGTTAAAAACCCATCTCTTCACCGTCGCGTTCAGATCCTGACTTCTATCCTTCATCTTAACCTTACTCCCATCATTTTCATGACTGAACTGTAAAATCCATCGAATTGACTAATGTTTTGTACTGTCTTGACTAGATTGTAAGCTCGGACGAGCAGGGACTATCTCTTGTACGTATGTTTGTACAGCACTGCGTGCATGGTGCTATATAAGTGTTTAATAGTAATAGTAGTAGTAGTAGGAATAGTAGTCCTAACTAATACCATGACCAGGCCATCACTCTCTGTATATTCAGCACTGCTATCTATATGGCTACATAAGAATATAAGAAATGCCATACTGGGTCAAATCAAGGTCATCAAGTCCAGTATCCTGTTTCCAAAAGTGGCCAATCCAGGCCACAAGTACCTGGCAGGTTCCCAAAAAGGTATACAGGTTCCACAATGCTTGTCCCAGGGTATGCAGTGGATTTTCTTGGTCCTCTTTACCACAGGTACACTAAAAAAATTTTTTTTTTAACTGCCTCTAATGTTTCGATTGATTTTTACGTTTTTTGGTGCGCTGAATCCAAATCTGGTAACCAATTTGCTCCATCACGTACAGATTTTTTGCTACATTGGGTTAGCAGTTTGAGGTGAACGTTTCAGATTGAGTGCGATCGAGATAAAAGTTTCTTGGATGAATTCTTTATACTAATTGTTTAGTAGTTATTCAAATAAGAATAAAGAAAATTGTAACAAGGCAGCACATAAGAATAGAGTAATGTCAACAAAACACACTGTGATGGTAGCAAAATTGTCTGCACTTAAAACAGCCACATACATGTGCACAAACATTGAGCATATAAGAGCGAGGTTAGACACAAAGCAAAGCAAAGAAATGTGCAAAAAATGTTGTACAGGTATGTATGTAAGAATAGAAAACGCAAACCGCACCATTGCAATACATGAAGACAAACACCCGATGGTGTGAAAATAAAATTCTAATAAATGAGATCCGACACTGTGGTAATAACTAGCAAATTTTTATTTCAAAGTTTAGTAAAAACACGATATTTGTCAACACAGTTTAGATTTTAAAGTCATTCTTGGGTCAATCAATCTCCTGGTGGGCCCGTTTCTTCTTCCCCCGAATGCTTCTCTTGGTGCGCTGCTTGGCGTATTTTTCATCTGGGGTTTCCCGCAGCAGCAACCAGCAGAAATCAGCCATCATAGTGGTGTTCCAACTTCCTTGGTACCTTCTCTCTGCGTCCTTGATGTCCTGGTGAAACCTTTCACCTTGTTCTTCACTGTACGCCCCCAAGTTTTCGGGAAAGTAGTTCACATGGGAGTGCAAGAAATGGACTTTCAGGCTCATGTTACAGCCTTGTTCTTTGAAGGCATTGAGCATCCTGGCAACAATATCCTTATAGTTCTCATCCCGCCTGTTCCCCAAGAATTTGAGAACAACATCCTTGAAGGAATCCCAGGCTTCTTTTTCCTTCTCAGACATCGTTTCAGTGAATGCTCCATCTGAAATGAGTTTCCTTATATCAGGGCCAACAAACACTCCTACCTTTAGCTTTGCTTCAGAAAGTCGGGGGAACTTTGAGCAAAGGTACCGAAAGCACTCACCATCTTTTGGAAGGGACTTGATGAATTGCTTAATGAGACCCAACTTAATGTGGAGAGGTGGTAATAGAATTTTATCACGAGGTACCAAGCTCTCATGAAGAACATTTTTCTCACCGGGTCTCAAATACTCCCGAATTGGCCAGTCTTTTTTCCCCCAGTGTAGGTCGCGGGCCCGGCTATCCCACAAGCAAAGGAAGCAGGGATATTTGGTGAAACCGGATTGCTGCCCTAATAGCATGGATAGAATTTTAAAGTCTCCACAAATCATCCACTTATGCTCATCATAACGAATCTTCTGAAGAATCAGGGCCAAATTCTCGTATTTTTCTTGGAGAATAACAGAGTGAGCAATAGGAACTGAAGCAAATGTGTTGCCATTATGAAGAAGAACACCTTTTATGCTGTCTTTTGACGAATCAATGAACAGCCGCCATTCAGCAGGATCATACTTGAGTTTAAACTTTTCCATCACTCCGTATATATCGTTGCAAAATACCAAATCTTCCTCTTTGCTGAAATACTTCAAAAATTGTGTCTCGTGGTTGCGGTACCAATAAAAAGTTGTTCCTGGTGACAATAGATTTTTCTGTTTAAGCCGAGAACCTAGCAGTTGGGCAGCATCTTTTGGGAGTCCTAAATCCCGGACTAAATCATTCAATTCAGCTTGAGAGAAAAGTTCAGGTTTCGGATCTGGTTCAGTTTCAAACTCGGAAGTACTGGACTCATCGGGAAAAGCCATCTGATGAGTCTCATCATGATCAGAACCGTCCACACAAATATGATCCAAAGATTTTGGTGGTTCAGGCACAGGTACTTCGTTGCTATGAGGCATAGGCCTAATTGCTGAGGGAAGGTTGGGGTAACTTATTACGTTCTTATTTTTTAAGTTGTATCCCTTCACAATGCAAGAGCAAAAATAGCAGTCACTGCTGTGGTCTCTTTGTTCACGCCACATCATAGGTATTCCGAAACGAAATGCTTGTTTTTTACCTTTCATCCATAAGCGTAGATCTTCCTCACATGTCTTGCACACTTTGTGAGGAGCCCACGGTTTGTCTTGATCGCCTAACTTCAAACCGAAATAGGCGAAATATACTTTTTTAATAAATGCTTTTTCACGGTATATTCCCCACAAATAAAACAAAAACTGTCCGGAGAGTTGACGCAACCTCTGGCTCTGTGAGCCATCACAAATACACAGCACTGCAAACTACAACTATAGTGAACCACTTCGGAATAAAGCTGGATTACGACTGAGCAAACAAAAGGTAATAATGAACTTGCAAGAAACTGAAATTTGACAGGAACGTTCATGTCGCAACCACCGTGTTTGAGCGAGTAAACGAGGCGAGGCGAACAGGAAAGAACATGCGCCAGCGCGAGTACTGGATTTAGCCCCCCGCCTCCCAATTGTCCTGTTAATGTATAAAATGAATACAAAACACTCTAAAATATCATGAGGGAGTGTTTCTAGTTAGTTAACCATTACAACCTCTATTTTGGGCCAAGAAAATAAACTGCAGTCGGCTAAAAAGAAATTATGTGAACATTCCTTATATGGGTAAGAAATCTAATTTTGCAAGAAAACGTGACGGTGATGGAACATTTTGGCTATTTTTCCTGGATTCAGCACCCCAAAATCTATAGGAATCAGTTGCAAAACTGGAGGCAGTTTTTTGGTAGTGTACCTGTGTAATGGTTTATGGACCTTTCCTCCAGGAACTTGTCCAAACCTTTTTTAAACTCCGCTACACTAACAGCTTTTACTATATCCCCCGGGTAACAATGTCCAGAGTTTGATTATGCATTGAGTGAACAAATATTTTCTCTTATTTGTCTTAAATGGGTTACACTGTAGCTTCATTGTGTGCCCCCTAGTCTTTCTACCTTTTGATGGCGTAAAAAACCAATCTACATTTGCCTGTCCACTCCAATCATTAATTTATAGGCTTCTATCATATCTCCCCTTAGCTGTCTTTTTTCCAAGTTGAAGAACTCTAACCTTTTAAGCCTTTCCTCATAGGGGTATCCTTCCATTCCCGTTACTGTTTGGTGGCTCTTCTCTGTACCTTTTCTAATTCTGCTATATCCTTTCTAAGATATGGCAACCAGAATTACACACACTATTCAAGCTGTGGTCACACCATGGAATGATACAGAGGCATTATAATATCCTTGAATTTATTCTCCATTCCTTTCCTTGTGATTCCTAGTATTCTATTTGCTTTCTTGGCTGCCACTGCACGCTGGGCTGAGGGTTTCAATGTAGTATCCATGATGACATCTAAATCTTTTTCCTGGATGGTGGTTCCTAATGTGGAACCTTGCATCATGTAATCATAGTTTGGGTTGTTATTTCGTAGGTGCATAACTTGCACTTGTCCACATTAAATTTCATCTGCCTTTTGGACATCCAGTCTTCTAATTTATCAATATCCTCTTGAAAATTTTCACAATCCTCTTGGGTTTTAACAACTTTGAATAATTTTGTATCATCTGCAAATTTGATCATTTCACTTGTTTTTCCCATTTCCAGGTCATTTATGAATATGTTAAAAGGCAGCAGACCCAGCAAAGATTCCTTGGCTACTCCATTTTTCACCTTTCTTCATTGAGAAAAATGTCCATTTAACCCTAATCTCTGCTTTCTATCTTTTAACCATTTTATGATCCACAATAGCACACTGCCTAATATCCAATGACATTTTAATTTTTCCAAGAGTCTCTCATGAGGCACCTTGTCAAAGGCTTTCTGAAAATCTAGATAAACTATGGGTCCGAGCAGCAATACAGGAGAGCTGGCGAGGGGGCAGGAGGGGACAGAGTCTGGGCGGAGCGGGGGCATGCCGAGGCAGCAGGACGTAAAGGGACGATCCCCATCATGGCCCTGTACGTCCTGCGGGGTCAGGGGGAATGTGCTGATTATTCCACCTGAAAGGCTTATTCCCTGAAAGGTGGAATAAGCAGCACAAACCGGGCGGCTAAGGTCGGGTGCAGGTAGGTCCCCACTGCACGATCCAGGCCCCGGCTTCCCAGCCATGGGTCGGGAGGTGGGGAAGAAGAGGGTCGGCACTGTGGGTGACAGGGGAGCCTGCGGGAGGACGTCCCTGCAGGCATATAGGTGCACACTGGGACGTCCTCGGGCCCGATTCTCTATGCCGCGGGAACGAAACGTTCCTGCGTAACAGAATCGGGTCTCTTGCACCAGATCCTGTGTTCCACTAAGGACTAGGTCCAAAATAGCTTCCCTTATTGTTGGTTCATGAACTAACCGCTCCAAGAAGCAATCATTTATTTCATCTAGAAACTTTATCTCCCTAGCATTTCCTGCTGTGACACTGACCCAGCCGATGCCGGGGTAACTGAAATCACCCATTGGTACTGTGTTGTAATTTATGTTATCTTCCCTGATTTCTTTTAACATTTCATTATCCATTTGCTCAACTGCCATTGCTTTCTCCATTTTACATGGGATTTCTATCCAAAGAGATTCTACAGTGTATTTTGTTTCCTGCAAAACATTTTAATCCTGTGTGACTCAATGCCCTCTCTAACATAGAGTCCAACCCCTCTACCAATTTGATCTACTTTATCATTGTGATATAGGTTGTACCCAGGTATCACAGTATCCCATTGGTTGTCCTCCTTCCACCAGGTCTCTGAGATGCCAATCATATCTAACCTCTCATTTAGTGCTATATATTCTAACTGTCCCACCTTATTATTCAAACTTGTAGCATTTGCATACAAACATTTTAGAGGTTGTATTTTATTCTAGTGGCACAGAATACATAGATTAGGTAAAATGGGAGGGTGGCATTTCACAAGTGAGTGCACTGAAAATTCACCCCTGTTTGTGGAGCTTGCAATGTAAGATTGGACCCAAGGGAGGGGGCGCAAAAGCAAGAGTTGGCTTAGGATGCTACAACCCCTTGAGCCAGCCCTACAGTGACTCTAGTGGCCTCTCTTTTGAATAGTATTTCCCTTGGTTTGAATGTGCAGTATCAGCTATTTTTTAATTGTTCTTAGATGTATCCTCTGCCTTTGATAGTATTTCACTTTTGAAATGACTTATTAGATTAGCTGATTTGACCATGCACACTATGGGACTTATGCACGCACTTGCAAACTAGCGACCACCCAAAGGGTGCATGTAGGTGCCTATTCTTAAGCATATTTCAAGTGCTTTCCTTTCTGTGTGTCCTATATAGAATCGGTCCCTATGTGTGAGACTTCTGAAAGTGATTTTAAAATCCTTGCAAATGACGCAGAATGCTGCTGCCCATGTAATTATAAGAATTAAATGTAATGACCATGTTACTCCTGCGTTAATGGAGTTACACTGGGTCCCTATTAACAGCATGCACTTTTTAAGTGCTTATGTATTACACATAAAATGCTTGTACGTACAAGAGATAATGAACTGGCCTTATTACTGAAAAACAAATGAGGCAGATAGACCCATGCGACCTAGTCAACATGGTTTGCTTTATATCCCCCTGGTTTCTATGGCATGAAAAGTAGGGAGTAAAAATGGGCCTTTCAAATTATAGGACCACTTAATTTGAATTTATTATCAGTTGAAATTACATTAGAACAAAATTATGACTTTTCATAAGAAATTGAAAATGTACTTGAACTAAATTAGTATTGAAATAGCAGAAATGTGTATCCTTGTACATGGCATAGTTGTTTTATGTTGAATTAATGATTTTTTTATGTGATTGATTTTATGTTTTTATGAATGTTAATATGTAAACTGCTTAGGAAATTAGATAGGCGATACATAAGTAATAAATGAAATGAAGTGTGTTTTATTGATTACAATAAGGCCTTTAATTGCATAAACCATGTTAAACTCTGGGCCACATTAAGAAGCATAGGTATACCAGAACACCTGATCCTTCTTGATCAAATCATGAGAATTAACAGTTTGATCAGAACAAGAAGAAACAGAATGGTTTGAAGTTGGCAACGATGTATCACACTGCTGTATGCTTTTTCTTATGCCTGTTCAATTTATATGCAGAAGAAATTATCAGAGAAGCAGGACCATATGAAGACAGTTGAGGTGTGAAGACTGATGAAAAATTCATTAAAAAATCTTCGCTATGCTGACAATACCATGCTACTGACTGAAAGTGAAGATGATCTAAAACATCTGCTTATCTCTTAAAATGGGCTTAAACATGAAGATGACAAAGATCCTGACTACTAATAAAATCAATAATTTCATCCTTGATAGAGAAGAAATAGAAATAGTGGGCATTTTTAACTTGCTTAGATCAATAATAATGAAACGACAAGCAATCAAGAAATCCGATGATGCATTGCTCTTAGTAGAATGGCTTTGAAGGACTTGGATAAGATTTTCAAGTGCAGAGATGTATCCCTTTGCACAAAGATTTCATTTGTCCAACCGATGGTGTTTTCAATAACGTTATATGGATGTGAAAGCTGAACAGTGATACAGTAAGAAAATCAATGCCTTCAATTATGGTGCTGGTGAAGAATACCATGTATACCATGGATTGCCCAAAGAACAAAATAATCAGTACTAGAGGAGATGAAACCTAAGCTTTCCTTAGAAGCTAAAATGACAAGACTTCAACTTTCATACTTTGGATACATCATGTGAAGAAAAAGATCATTAGATAAAGCTATCATGCTTGTCAAGTTTAAAGGTCAATACAAAAGAGGAAGACTGGCAAATCAAACTCTGGCAACGAATTCTAGAGGATGTAGTAAAAGCTGTTAGTGTAGCTGGGTTTAAAAGAGAGCTTTGGACAATTTCCTGGAGGAAAAGTCCATAAACCATTATTGAAGCACACTGGGGAAATCCACTGCTTAGCCCAGCAATAAGCATCATGGAATCTGTCTACTTTTTGGGAACTTGACAGCTACTTGTGACCTGAATTGGCCACTGTTGGAAACAGGATACTGGACTTTATGTACCTTTTGGTCTGACCCAGTATGGCATATCTTATGTCCTTAAGATGGATCAATACACTAACTGCTATGGATGCCACTCTATAATTAACACAGTTTAGGACAACTATCCACAGGATCGCCATGAGTTGACATAGACTTATCAGCACTTAACAACAACAATAACATACTGCCCTATTAAGTCCTGAACCCATTGGAGTTTGTCCCTTAGAAGACCAAGGTTAATTGAACATAAGCAGCTGAAGAGGAAGACACTGAGCGAATATTGAATGCATTGGGTTTAATGTGGACAAAATTATTTGGTAGTCTTACCTTTATTGCTAATATAAGTTGAACCCATGCCAGAAGCGCATAAAACGGCTTACAGAGAAGCACACAAAGAAGCATGCTTGCTCTTTGTGTGCACTCCTTAGGTGTGTATCACAAAAGCATTAGAAATGTATTGGAAAAGAGTGCTAATGTAACCTTTAGCAGCAGAAGGCCATAGGGCTTAGCGACAAGCAGGGAACTGGAAGAGAAGACAACAGTAAAAGCAAAGTAAAATAATTTCTGCCTCAAATGTACATAGAAAGCTTTGACAGCTTTGCTATTTAATTGCTGCCACTTATACATAGAGCTTTGTGAAATCAAATAACTATAGGTATAAGTGCAGACATTTATGTATGGAAGTCGCAACATCGTCGCTTATATATAAGGGTGAAGACACTTATATATGGAAGTATCTGAATGATGGACGAGTCGGCACATGCAGTTTCTGGCATTCTTATACATATTTTATAAAAGGCTCCATGCTCGGCAGGGGAACTGTAAATGACCTGATCTGATCATCCCATTACCCATGTTCAGCCATTATGCAAAACAGGGCTTTAAGTCACGCTTCCTATAAAAAGCAGTCATCAGTGCAGCTTTATTGGCAAACAAAGAAGTCAGCATCGGGTGGCCCGAAGGGGCAGAAACAAACAGCACCACAGCCCCAAAGTTTTAAGGTAAGTGCCATGGGGCTGTTTGTGGCCATTGCTGCCTCTGCAAGTCCTGGAAAGGGCCCATTGTGCCCAGTTATAAAATTACCCTCCACATGTCCTGACTCTCTTCCCTGTTTCCTTTAGATTTCCAGATATTCCTTTCTGTGCTCATTTTTCTGAGATCCCTTCTACTTTTTGAATGCTAATCTTTTTGCCCTTTACCTTCCTAGCCACCTCTGTTGAAAATCATACCAATCTTTTTTTCCTCCTACTTTTATTTACTTTTCTAATATAAAGATTTGCTGTTCTTACTATAGCTCCTTTTAGTTTAGTCTGCTGCTTTTATACTTTTCAAAGAACTTTCCATTCTGTCAAAAACGTCTTAAGACAGTCCTCCATTTTAATAAGCTGATGTTCTTGAAAGCCATGGCTGACTTTTCTCTGACCCCCTCTGGTTTGGTTCTTATACTGAATCATGCAATAATTACTGGAATACAGATGGTCACGTCCTTGGGCATTAGAACCTTTCTCTGAAGTCCCAGGTTCAGTATTGTCTCCTCCTTCATGGTTTCCATTACCATTAGTCTCAGATGAGCCCTTTGAAGATAGGCTAAGGTCCCTCTGCTTCTTACTGAGGCCTCGATGCAGCAAAGGTTGCATTAGAGTTCTTCTCTAGGCTTCTGTGCAAAGCATTCTAATTCAAGCTCTAAAAAACCCCGCTTAGGGCCCATATTCAGCGTTGGTGGCTAGCTCGAGTACAGTGCCTAGCCGCTGGTGCTGAACACTAAACCCGGATATTCAATGCTGGAGTCATATCCGGGATCACCGCACAGCGTCCGACGCTGCAGAAGCTAACCGGGCAGCGGCAATTTTGAGCCACTGCCCAGTTAGCTCCCACTGGTAACGTTAGGTCAGTTTTTGCTGCACCCAACTTTACCCACAGGTTGCCAACTGGGCGACATTCAATATCGCTGCTGTCTGGTTAGCAATGGGTGCTGCCTTGAATACCCTGAAATGCCTATGACATGCTCTGATGCTACATGATTAGTATTGGGTCATGTAGCTGTGTTACTCAGACACTAACCATGTGAGTGCCACTGAATAGCCTGCTCAGCTGCCTTTGAATATTGGGCCCTTACTCCATAAGGGATTATCCCCGATTTTAGGGCTGTGTCCCTGACTCTCACCTGTTTGGCAGCCTCCTATCCCCAATTCCAGCAATGGGGGCAAAGGGAGTAAAAAGAAATTAATTTAGTGATTTGCATATTTCAGCTTTTAGAATTTGCATCCATTATCTTTATATTGGGGGTCATTCTGAACCAATAATAGCGGGGATGGATGTCCATCTCCACTATTCATGCCGGCTTCAGCCCCTGACTAACTTCCCCGCTGGTTGTGCAGGGAAGTTAGTCGGGAGTGGGGAATGGGTGGCCCGGGGGGGGGGGGGGTAGAGAGTGGGCAGGCAGTGGGAAGCCCTTTATGTCTAGGGCCAGCGAAATGGCCAGGGAAGTTATTCCACCTCCAAGGTGGAATAACTCCCCTGGACGTTTTTTTTTTTTTTTTTTTATTTAAATGCACGGAAGGGGGTGGGGGGGCCTGAACGGAGGTTGGGCTGTGGGGAATTTGCAGTTTTGGTCAGCGGCTGGCATCGCGAGTTTTAAATGGAGCTGCAGTGCCACGGCACCACGGTTCCATTTAAATGTCCTGACTGAGTTAGCCGGGTGCAGTCCTGCACATGCAGGCCAGACAGAATCGCTGTCCCAGCCTGCACGTGCAGGACTGTTCATGATTCTGATCCCATGGGGCTAGATGTGCTCCACGGGATCAGAATCGTGAACCCTCTGTGCATCCAGTCCAGCACTCAAACTCAATCAACAGATCAAAAAAACCACCGTAACAATCTACCACAAGGCTAAAACAGTACAACACCTCAGACCTCTCCTTGAACCACAGGACTTCAGAACAGTGATGCAAGCCTTGACACTCCCTCACCTGGACTACTGCAATATAATATACCATGGACTTCCAGCCACTCATACCAACCCACTTCGAATTGCCTTAAACACCACAGTAAGAATTATCAAGAATGCAAAAAAACAGGACCATATCACCCCGGTCCTGAGGGAGCTACACATACTCCCTCTAGAAGCAAGAATCAAATAAAAATCCGCCCTACTCACCCACAAAGCTCTCTACCAAACTCAAACCTCCCAGCTCCACACTCTACTGCCTCAGCCAGCCCACAACAGAACAACCAGACAAACCACCAATAACTCCCTCACCATCCCACACAAAAGAACGAAATACAATCAACGGACCTGCAACAGAGCCTTCGAACTATATGCACCATCCCTCTGGAACTCTCTACCAAATCACATCAGAAGCAACACAGACCCCTTATCCTTCAGGAAACAACTTAAAACTGCACTATTCCAAGAATTCCTCGGACCAGAGACAAGCACCCACCACTGACTCCCTCCCAACCACCATATTTCGTCCCCCTGAACATATGTCATATGTAACCATAACACAATGTCTATGTCTACGTCCCAATGAATTGTTAAAAATCATTATTGTTGGCCACCAGGTGACGGCCCCAAACCCTTGTAATTGATTATTGTATGTTCCACCGCTTTGACCCGGTGAAAAGCGGGATATAAATACAGCTAAATAAATAAAATAAATAAATAAATAAACCGGACACACAGAGGGAATGGACGTGCGGGGCAGAATCGGGCCCATTGTGCACAGTACAGGGCCAAATGCATCACTGTTTATATTTCTTTGTCAATGTGTCTGCTTGGAAGTGATATTATGACGGTCATGGGATGGACTGGGAGGGGGGGGGGGGGGCAGGATAATGATTTCTCTTCCCTCCTCTATGTTCTTTTGCTCAAACTTGGAACTAAGGTGCCCCTTCCCTCCCCACACACACTTTGGTTAAGTGTCCCAGATTTGCTGCAAAAAATCTGGTAACCTTATACTCTTGATGTATTAAACAAATGGTATAATGGCATACAACTTACCTCAGCATTAAAAAGTGCACGTCACTGCTGTAATAAGCAGCCCTCACTACATCAAGAGTGGAGGAGTGGCCTAGTGGTTGGGGCAAGGTATTTCAGGCTGGAAGGTTGGGGGTTCAAATCCCACTAGAGGACAGCAACCTTGGGTAAGAAGGACTGGGGTTTCTAGTCCCACAGGTGCTCCTTGTGGTCTTGGGCAAGCCACTTAACCCTCCATAGCCCATGTTCCCTGTAAAATAGTTATCTCCAAGTTATAATGCCTTGTTCAATGTAATTTCAGTTTGTTCAATGTAAACCACCTTGATATCATGAAAGGCAGTATATAAGAAATGTTAAATAAATAAAATATCTCCCTTCCTTGTCAGTTGGAAAAAGGGAGACATTGCGAATAAATGGCCTGCTGAACTCCGCAATCCCCATTCTTTGCTTCCACCCTGCAAATTTTCCCTGGTAGCTCCAGATGCCTGATTCCCAAAAAATAAAACTTGGTTGTCCTGGGGGGCGGAGCCTGATGTCCAGCGGGTAAGACGCTTCGCGCTGAAGCTCCCGAGAGGCCTACTTTGAATCCTGACATAATACCTATACAAACTTACTATTTCGCTCCGGGCTGACCGGGGTACCTCGGGGGGGATGGCGGCCCATAAACCAGCGCGCTTGGACTTCGGGTCTCCTTCTTCTTCTCACGGAAAACGCTCCAAAACAGAGGTGTCCTCCCCACAGAAGATGGTTCCATTTCGGGAGAACCCCGAAATGCACCTGGAGATTTTAGAGGAAATACGCGGCGTGAAGGAATTGGTGCAGTCCAATGGAGAAGCGCTTAGAGCCATGCGAGAAGACTTTGGAGTGCTCCAGGACCGACTTGAAAGTCTCTCATTACGGCAGGACAATATGGCGGCGGTCCTCGACTCGCACGCGGTGCGCTTGGGCACACTGGACAAGGCTGAGCGCCAGATACAGAATCTTCAAAAGGAGTTAGAAGATAGCAATAATCGAGCCCGTCGCAACAATGTGAGGCTCATTGGAATACCGGAGGGGGTGGAAGCGGGAGATATGAGAGAATTCCTGCTCAAAACTCTTCCCTCCTTGCTGAAGATCACCTTTCATAAAGAACTGGAAATCGATCGAGCACACCGTGTTCCTACCCACATGGCGCTCAACCGAACGACCCCCCGGCCTATTATCTTTCGCTTGCTACGATATCAACAAGTGGAACAAATTTTAAATGCTGCCCGGGCGAACCATCATTTGGAATTTGAAGGTCACAAAGTCTCCTTCTTCCCTGATTTGGCAAAGCCTACAGTCGACCGACGGAAGAAACTCCTTGCTTTTCGCCCTCGACTTCAACAGCTACAGGCTCGATTTGGCCTGTTGTATCCCGCGAAGCTCCGAGTGACTCTCCACAACCAAACCAGGACATTCGAAGATCCTGATCTACTCTCAACATTTTTAGACTCCAAAGAAGCGGAGCAGATGCGCTAATCCAACGACTTGGACTTTTATTTGCCGGTTCTGTCCGCCATTTTGAAGGGCCCGATGCGGCGGTCATAGTTCAGTACAGAGACTACCTGGACTTTCTTACTTTCTTTCTATGACTTTTGTTTTGTGGTCTCCTATCCCTCCATGATGTGTGCCTCGGTCGGATTCGGAGCACGCACAGTCCTACAGGTTATGTGTTTGTTCAATTTCGGCCTTCTCTGGGGCTTCTCCCCGCAGACACATGGTCGCCAGTAATTTTTGGGGTTCTGCTTCTTCTCTACCGCGCTGCGGTTTTTCTTTTTTAATGTGGGGCGCTTCATTGTATTATCTAAGCTTATTTTCTTTTATGCCATCTGTACAGCCAGATACAGTCAATATGAGGGACATTGTGAAATTATGTGCGCTATCATGCTCAGAATTTTTAACTTGTCTGAATGGCTTTATGTAAAATCTTATCACTCAACGTAAAGGGCATTAATAGTCCAATCAAGAGAAAGAAAATCCTTAGCTATCTTAGCCATGAGCATGCTGATTTAGCGTTTCTCCAGGAAACGCACTTAAACTCTGCTGAAACACTGAAACTCAATGTTAAGCCTTACATGGTGGCTGCCTATTCTCCCGCCGTTTCCAAACGGTGCGGGGTAGCCATTTTGGTTAAGAAATCTTTGCAAGCTACTGTAATTGATACTAGCGCTGACAAGGAGGGTAGATGGGCCCGCGTACATCTTAAGGTTGGAGATAGTGAATTTACATGTATTTGCATTTATGCCCCGAATGTGGACAACCCTGCTTATTATGCAAGTATTGCGCAGTTGGCACAGGCCTCTGCCAATACTCCATTAATACTTGGTGGTGATTTTAATCAAGTGTTAGACCCTCTGATAGATAGACAGCCGCCTAGAACGAGTAGTCCACCCAAGAGTCTTGCTACCCTTACAGCTCTGATGCAAGATCTTGCGCTGGTAGATATATGGAGGCTGCTTCACCCCTCCGACTTAGAGTTCACTTTCTTTTCTGCCCCCCATCACTCCCAATCTAGAATAGATTTCTTTCTCATTTCCGAAGCACTGATTTCTCAAGTAGACACGACTAGGACTCATCCTCTCCATATTTCAGATCATGCTGCCATATCTTTATCATTACGTGTCACTGCGCGGGACGATTCTCCCCGAGCTTGGTTTTTTGATAGATCCCTACTGGGTCAAAAAGATTTTCAGGTTGATATAAAGGCCGCTATCCAAGATTATTTTCATTTTAACTCACCCCATGACACAGCGAGCTGGGCTTGGTGGGAGGGTTTTAAAGCATCTATCCGCGCCACTATAACTAGCTATCAAATTCGGCAGGGGAAACAAAGAAAGCAGCATTTACTGATTCTAGAGCAGCAGATACAAGCTGGGGAGCGTCTCCTCACGTCCCGTACTGACCCATGTATTTTACTCCGTTTACAACGCTTGCGTTTTCAATACAATCAGCTTTTGTACACTGCTGCTGTTAAAAATATCGAATCTCAACAAGGGCTATATTATCGGGAAAATAATCGTGCTGGCAAATTATTAGCAAATGCCCTAAAAGGTCAAAAGGAAGCCAAGCGTGTTACCGCCCTCCGTAATCCGTCGGGGGGGGGCTTGGTCACTAAAGATACCGAAATCTTAGAACTCTTTCGTGATTTTTATACCCGGCTTTATCAATCTGAATGTGATTTTGAGCCAGATGTATTTGAACGCTTACTTTCAGGGGTATAAAGACCGACCCTATCTGACGAAGATAGAGTGGCCTTGGACACGCCATTTACTGTCTCAGAAATTCATTCAGCTATCAAGAAATGTGCCTCAGGTCGAGCCGCAGGCCCAGACGGTCTCCCTGCTGAATTCTACAAAACTTTTCACGCTGACTTAGCTCCAGTTTTGAAAATTTATTTTTCTGCTCTGGCCGAGGAGGGTTCTCCTTCTGGGTCCTTTTCAATGGCAAATGTAGTAGTTTTTGAGAAAGAGGGGAGAGACCCGCAACTAACAGCTAATTATCGTCCAATTTCCCTCCTAAACGCGGACTATAAAATATTTGCCACCATTCTCTCTACCCGGCTCTCGGATAGGATGCCTACCTTAATACACCCAGATCAATGCGGTTTCATTCCTGGTAGATCAACTGCTGACAATGCTCGGACTCTCTGCCATGTACTGACTACCGCAGTTAATCTTGATCGCCCATTTGTTGGCCTCTCACTTGATGCTGAGAAGGCCTTTGATCGCTTAGAGTGGCCCTTTCTGTTTGCAGTCCTCCGCTGGTACGGATTCGGGGAAGGTTTTCTCCGTTGTCTTCGCACCATGTACGCACAGCCTACAGCCAGTATATGTGCCAATGCTTTAAAGTCTCAGCCTTTTCCCCTTCAACGCGGCACTCGCCAGGGATGCCCACTGTCTCCACTTCTCTTCGATCTTGCACTTGAACCCTTGGCTTTACTAATCCGGCAATCGGAGGAGATTCATGGAGTCCCCTTCACCCATAGGGAAATCAAAATTTCAGCGTATGCTGATGACCTTATGCTTTTTGTCTCTATAGACTCAGTACCGGCTGTCCTAGAGCAAATTGGTAAATACTCACAACTGTCCGGTTATAAGATAAATTGGACCAAGTCGGTAGCCTTTCCATTAAATCCTTTGCTTCATCAGGCAGATATGCAACCCTTCCCCTTTTTATGGCAACCTCGCATGATCAAATACCTTGGGGTTCACTATTGTTCTCCTTTGGAAGACACTATCTCCTTCAATGCCAAAGACTTAATCTCTAAAGTCCGGGCGCTAACTCACCGCTGGACTCCTTTAACACTTACCTGGTGGGGTCGATTAGAAACCATAAAAATGATGATTGTTCCGAAAGTGAATTATATCTTAGAAATGTTGCCCTGTCTCTTTCCTCGACGTATATATAAAGATATAGAGGGCCTTCTGACTAGATACTTGTGGCAAAACAAGACACCTAGGATAGCGAAACATAAGCTGCAAGCAGATAAGGAAAATGGGGGTGTCAGATTCCCTGATTTCCTGAAGTATCATCAATCTTTTCTTCTCAAACAAGGCGCTCGCTGGCTGGAAGATCCAGTACCGAGTAGACCTGTGTGGCTAGACATAGAAGAGGACCTTTGCAAACCGATTCCTCTTACTTTTCTCCCTGGTATGACTCTCCCATCAGACTCCCACTTCCCACCAATGCTTTTAGACACCTTAGGTGCCTTTACTACTCTTATGCACTCTTTAGACTCCCGCCTCTGTCCGTTAGACAAGCTCCCACTTTGGTATAATACCCGATTTCGAATACAAAATAAGCCGATGGCGTGGAGCCCCTGGTACACTAGGGGCATTTGGATTCCTAGTCAGTTGTTCCATGAAGGTCGCTGGAAAACTTTTAGTGAATTGCAAATTGAATTTGGTCTCCCAGCGAAACACTACTTTCAGTTGGTGCAACTTCAGCATTGCCTTCGGAGTGCTAAGGTGCTCCCGCCATCGGCCTCCCCTACACAAGGTTGGTTGGAGACTATCCGATCTATCGGTAGTTCACCGGGTGTAGCCTCCAATTTTTACAAAACCTTATGTAATGCTATAACTAGAGATACCCCTATAGCGCAGAAAGCATGGGAGAGAGAATTGCATGTGACTTTGACCCCGGAGCAATGGAGCCTTGTCTGGAGTAGAGTGACACGGGTCTCCCGATCCGCCTCACTCACTCAGACACTCTTCTTTCTAGCCCACCGGTGTTTTTACACTCCTGACAGATTAGCCAAATGGAACACTACTCAGGGCAATAGTTGTTGGACATGCCATGCGGCCATTGGTTCTCTGCCTCATGTTATGTATGAATGCCCCGCACTACAGTATTACTGGCGTCGGGTCTGGGGTCGTATCCAGTCTATTTTGCACTTTCAAGAGCCCCTTTCTTGGAGGATAGTGGGACTTCGCTCAGCTGCGGGGATCCCCTCTCTTCCAAAAACGGCTTACTTCCTTTTGGACTTTATGCTTGGCATTGCTATTTCCCTAATTACGAAATACTGGAAAAATAGCTCCCAGCTGAGCCCCAATGAATGGTGGAATCATGTCTGTCTCTACAGTAAATATGAACAAATACCTCGTATGTTTGCTTCTCCCACTCAGACTCCTCATCATCGGTCTAAATGGAAGATGCTCAATGACTATATACATTCTGCTCAATGCTCTCATCTGACTGTCTAAATTTGTATATATCTTTGTCCCATGATTATTCTGTATCGCAGATACTCTTTTGATTGTTTTGATGTATAATCACTGTTGTTTGGAAGCGCTCACATGCTGACATAATCAGCTAGAGAAGAAGCGTGGGGGTGGGGGGTATTTGGGTTTACTTTTCTTTATTGTATACTTGTTTTGTCTCCTTTGGTGTGTTGTTTCTTTTGTTTGTTGCAAAATGAAAATAAAAGTTAAAAAAAACAAAACTTGGTTGTCCTAGTGCAGGGGTGGGCAATTCCAGTCCTGGAGGGCCGCAGACCAGTCAGGTTTTCATGATGTTCCTAATGAATATTCATGAGATATATTTGCATCCACTGCCTTCCATTGTATGGAAATAGGCTCATGAATATTCATTAGGGACATCATGAAAACCTGACTGGTCTGCGGCCCTCCAGGACCGGAATTGCCCACTCCTGTCCTGGTGGATACCCCAGGATACCCAGATGCCCTTCCTTCTGACATTGAAAAAAAAAACCTGGTGGTTCTGCTGGACATTCCCCCTCCTGACACTCAAAAATAATCACTGGTGGTCATAGTGGGTCCCTTGGTCCCCTTGCCTGATCCAAAATTATAATCCCTGGTGAACCTAGTGGAGCCACCCAACTCACCCCCAAACCTTGGAAGACAGGAGCGATGCCCATTCACTCTTGCCTCCAGCACTGCCATCTTCCAAAATGGCAATATTTAACCCCTAATGGTATGTCCCAACACACAGTTCAAAGTCAGTCTACCAAATCAAGCACTGAATTGCCAGAGAAGAGAAACATGACCCAGATTGGCCACTGTTGGAAACAGGATACTGGGCTTGATGGACCTCAGTCTGACCCAGTATGGCATATCTTATGTTCTTATGAGACAGCCAACAAAATAGAGTGAGCAGAACCATGCCATGGTATGCACTACTCAAGCTGGTTTCGGTAGATCAGCAGAGAAGCAGCAGTTGTCTATTATGTTGACATGGGGTCATTTTTCTATTGTTATGCTGCTACTACAATGTAAGTTGTCTGTCAGCGGAAACCTGTTGTACACCACCTTGGCTGAATCTCTTTGTAATGGTGGTTAATAAATCCTAATAAATAGGTTTTCAAAATTCACATACTGGCAATACTAATCTCATGCATCATGGGATTTTAAAGAGACAAGGGTGACCAGAAGGGAGGATGATAGATGGAAGGGAAAGAGAAGAGTTTGAGAAGAAACAGAAGAAAAGGGGAGAGGGAGAGAGAAGAATGAAGGGGAAGACTCATAGCGCGCACCCTGCTAAACACACTTCACCCACTCACATAGTAGCTGTGCGATCACTTTAGTCACACACACAACCCCTTACATTAGCTCATGAACACACATTCACGCACATCGTTTGTGTCTCTAGTTAATTTAAAACAAAACAAAAATTATATAAATATGCAGGTTTTCACCACCCCACTCACCTACTCCCCAGTTGGTCACAACCTTGGAGGTGGACCCTCCAAGCCCACTTATAAATACATCTTTATTTTCCATTATCACCCAGCACTGAAATGAGTTTGACACACCTTAACTGAAAGACATCAATCTACTTTTTTGGATTGGCCAGTATTTGACTGGGCACTGTTGGAGACAGGATGCCGGGCTTGATGGATCTAGGTTTGACTCAGCAGAGCTTAGCTTCCATTCATATGTTCTAAGATGCAGTCGGAGCAAATTCCCAACATTTACTTACTGGGATTTATTAACTAACTTTTTGAAGAGATTCACCCAAGGCAGTGGACAACAGATATCACTTGACATAGATAATTTTACATTTTATTGGCAGGTTAACAATAGCAAAATGACCACATGCCAGCATAACAAACAATTAGAACTGTGAGATAAGCATGGAGATGGGAAAGTTAAATCCTAGAAATAGCAATAATATGATACAGTGTTGGTAATACGCTCCTTTAAATAGCACAGGAAAACATTTATATAACGGAAATATGGTACTAAGGGCCCGATTCTGCAAGGCGGCATACTGGTGGGACGTACAGCCCCGCTAGCCACTGAACCGTATGCCACCTTCGCGCCCCCCCCCTGCACAGAGTTCATTCTTGAGTTGCTGTTAGACAGGCAGTCAATTTGCTCATAGCTGTGGATAGATCTAGTTCAATAGGTATTAGTAGCTGTACATCATTGACATAGATATAGAATATTGTTTCCATCAGCTGAGAGAGCTCAGCTAGAGATTTGAGATAGATATTAAATAAGGAAAGTGACAGTGTGGACCCTTGTGGTACCCTGCAGTTCAGTGCACAAGGTGATAATGTAGTGTTGAGCAGAACTGAAGATTGCTTGTTTGACAGATGAGATTTGAACCATGCAAATACGATGTAACTGATACCTGTTTCTGCCGGGCACATAAGCACGATATTGTGGTCCACAGTTCAGCAACTGCTCAGAGTGAGTAGCACCACCATTGAGGCGGATCTCCTGTCATGGTTTCTGTGAAGATTATCAAACAGGAATTCAAGAACCGTCTTATCCATCCCACCCAGGATTAAAAACATATTGATATGGGTCTAGCCAGTTTCTCTCTTTTTTAAGCCATTCATTGAGTTGAATGCATTCTCTGTTCTATAGGGTTTCCCATAAAAGGATGTTCGATACTGGCTGGTAGTTTTCAAGCTTGTCCTGGACAAAGTGGCTTTTTTCAGGAGGGTCCTTCAATACAAAACCCACCTCCGGGTAAAAAATAACTACCAAATATAAACCCCAAAGCACCAATCCAGAAAGACTAGAAATCCAACTGCAGAAAACGGAATAACGGTGGATTTATCGTATAGGGTCAGTTGCCCCTGGTGGTATGAATATGGAGGTTGAGTGGCATACTATTCTTTGAATTTTTTTAGCTCGGTGGGTTCCTGGGGTCCCTTTTCAGTAGGGATACCCTGGTCCTTATACGGGCGGGATAAACGTCATTCATCTTCCTGTCTATGATTGGGCAGCTGTCAGCACTTACGTCATGTGGTGGCCTTTAAAAACAGAAAGGCTTTTCTTTCAGTTGGTACAGCTGATTTCACTATGGGTATATTATTTATCCTGATGCAGGGTCATGGAGATCTGACCCGAACCATCTAATGTGCTCTGTGGTGTCCAGCTTCGTATAAAGATGTTGATGAAGCAGTGGAAAATATTCTGCAGTTTTGTTTTATATTCATTATATTAATAAAAGGAACAATCACAGCGAGGGTGAGGAGTTTCTTCCTTTCGCCCTTTTGATTGAGAGTTCCGACAAAAAGATAAGTTGGATTTCTAGTCTTTCTGGATTGGTGCTTCGGGGTTTATATTTGGTAGTTATTTTTTCAGGAGGGGGCAAGGCGTTTACAGTTTTAGTGGGCCTTTCAATGAGGCCTCTGCTAGTCAGCTGTACTATCTTTGGTGGGCAAGAGTCATGGGGGCAGGTTGTTGGCCATAGGTCTTTCAATATTTTTTTGAGAACTTCCTCTGTTACCAAGTTGAATGAGTCCCACGTGTTTTCTTCACTAGCTGGTGGTAGACTCGGTGGAAATGTCTGTAGATCCTGATGGAGACCTTTTATCTTGCTGGCAAAATATATTGCAGGATCATCGCTGGTTAATTGAGACAATATACCGAAAAATGTTGACAGTTTTGCACTGAGACACAAATTAAAAGAAAATTATACATTATCATCAGTCGGGTCCCTTTGAAAATCAGTATTTCATATGTATATATAGTTATTAATGTTTAAGCATCTGTGTCACGTAAGGAAGTTCATTATCACTGGAGATCAAGCAGAACTATCATACATGAAAGCACAAAACTAGAAGAACAATAAAGCAAAAACATCTCAGGACCCAACTCAGAGGCTCTGACCTGTATGTGTCCCACATACAGAATTTATGTGTTGTGAATGCCAAGATTTGCTATACTGATTTTAGTTTTTTTACTGCTGCATACTGTAGTTTTCTTCTACACAAGACATAACCACCAAGCCAACCCTGAGACTTTTTGTATTGGGTCTGAAATATTTTGTGGTAATGAAACTTAAAGAATGTAAAACCCGAATTATAAAACCCATTGAACAGTTAACAAGGTAAATTTATTTTGTTGTCTTTGGCTGGTTATTCATTGGCATTTATCCAGGTGAAAGTGGTGCAGAATGTCTAAGAGCTACATTTACTAATGTGCTCTACCACATTAATGTGAGCTAATCCCGTTAATGCACATTATGTTGTAAGTACATCTCTTTACATAAACTGGACCTGCAGTTAAATAAGGCACACAATAGTAATTCTAGCCTTAAATCAAATACAAATTTAACTGATTGACTTAGTATGGCCAGGTTTCCCGTCTAACTGGCTACATTACTTCTATTTAAAATAAAAAGAATGGAAAACAGTAACCCCTTTTCCTAACCCCACTTGCAACAAATACTGTGTGTGAGGGGAGGGGGCAGGGCAGTCAACCCACCTGCGGGTTCCCTCCTTTCTCTCAGGAACATGTTAAATAATGCCATAAGTGGTCTGGTGCATCTTCCCTCCCAGACCCCTATATATTAATAATAAAATCCATGCAATCAGGATTCATACCACAACCAACCCCTGACCCCTCCCCTACCCCCCAAATCTGGAACAAGCTTGGAGGAAATAAAGGCTTGTTCTCCTGGCATCCAATGTTGTTCTGGCAGCAATGCTGATGGTGTAAGCTGGTGTTGTGGGGTTTTGGGGAGAGGGGACTCAGGAAAGTAAGATTACGTGCATGGGAGCGGCCAGAGCAGCAAACCGGCTTTTCATCTCTCTCCTGGAGTTCTTGTCCCCTCCTCCCCCGGCACAGCCTCACCCTCTCCTCCACACCAGCCATGGCTCCTGCTTCTTACAGAGATGTGGCTGCAATAGCGCTAATAATTAAAATAAAAGCAAAACTGGTAGAGCCTTCCAGCCCTATAGAACCCCTGCTGCTGCGTCCCACCCTCAAAGGGAAGTTATGCTAGAGGGGGCGGGATGCAGCAGCAGGGGTTCCATAGGGCCCAAAGGCTCCACACCAATTTCATTTTTATTTTAAATTATTAGCACTATTGCAACTGCAGCTCTGTAAGACACAGGAGCCGCTGCTGCCAGGGGAAGGAGGTGGCAGGAAGGGACTGACACGGGGAGGGTGGGGGGCTGGAAGGGAGCTGACATGGGGGAAGAAGGAGGGGGTAGGAAGGGAGCTGACAGAGGGGGGAAGGAGGTGTCAGGAAAGGAACTGACAGAGGGGGAAGGAGGTGGCAAGAAGGAAGCTGACATAGGGGGGAGGAAGGAGGTGGCAAGAAGGAAGCTGACATGGGGGGAAGGTTGGGACTGGTCATGAGTCGTTTAGATTATTGCAATGTCGTCTTTGCTAACCTACCATCCTATCAGCTCCAAAGTTTACAGCTAATACAAAATACGGCAGCCTGTCTTATTACACATGCTCGGCGATTCGATCACATTACTCCTCTTCTCCATCATCTTCATTGGTTGCCACTCCGCTACAGGTTCCAATACAAATTTTTAATTCTGACACATCGGGTCATCCATACAGTGAATCCACTTTATTTGGCTAATCTCATTTCCCTTCATACTCCTTATCGTCAACTTTGTTCATTGCATGCTAACCGGCTGTCCTTACCTTCCCCCTCCCAGGCTCACTTAGAACAGACTTGTCACGCTACCTTTTTCTTTCTCAGCCCCGCACTCTGGAACGCCCTACCTTCTTCCCTTCGTCTGGAGCCCTCATACCCACAGTTCAAAAAGTTGTTAAAAACTCACTTGTTTCAACAGGCCTTTGACCTCCCCTGTGACACCCCTTGTGATATCCCTACCTAAGTATTGTTCTATTTTGCTTACTCTGCTGATATACTACAGCTTCTACTTCTTTCCTATATTATTGTGGCATTCTTTTCATTTTTGTATAAGCGTAGACATGTTCATTGTAAACCGCTCTAATGACAAGGGCGGTATATAAAGTGTAGAAATAAAGATAAAGATACTGGGGAGGGTTATTGGGACTGGAAATAGGCTAATGGAAGAAGTAAAGAAAACAAAAAAGAGACCAGAAATGGCAGATGGACTATAAACCATAGAAAGAGAGCTAAGAGAAGACAGGAGAGCAGAAACTTCAGATTGGGACCAGCATGATCAGAGAATAAAATTGTCAGACAACAAAGCAGAAAAAATAATTTTATTTTCAGTTTAGTGGTTGGACTTTGTGCTATCTTTATATTTTACACAGCATGGGGAACTGCATCTCTTATTTTATCTGGTGTTGCACTACATGTGGAGTCTAGCTTCTTGAGGTTTCAGTTTCATTTTTGTCTACATATTTTTATTTTTACTTTAGGTTGTGGTCGCTTTTTCTGTACTTGGTGAGGGTCTGTGTTCTGAGGCTAGGTATTCTGTTCATGGAGTTTGTACTGTAGTAATTTTTTCAGCTTTTCAAATAGGTATATGGATGTTCTAGGGCCTGTTGCATTATTTATAGTGCTGCTTTTATCTGGGTAAGCCCCTTGTATGAGTTTTGGAAGTTTATACTGGTATGGTGTAGTAGATTTGGCCTTGTAGATGTTAGGTGACTTTTGTAGGGTTTTATATTAGCTCACCTATAAGCCTAGTATTGAAGAATGTTTGTTGTTGTTAGTGAGATGACCAGAATCAGATTTTTTTTTGGACTATCACAGCCTGTCTGAATGATGCTGAACGTTTACTGCTAAGTAGTTTTATTTTGGCTATGCATTTGCCCTTTCACTGCGATTTTCTTACAACAATGGATTTGAAGGAGAAATACTAGGAAAGAGTTTGCAAAGGAGTTTTGGGAAAAAGGAGGGTGGGGTGTAGCCAGCATTAATAATAATGAGGGAGGGGCACTGATTTTTAGGTTGTAGGGGAGCGCCAGAAACCCTAGCATGGCCCTGCCGTACACATGCAGCAGGACAGCTTCGGGCTGCAATCGGGGCTGTCAGCAGCCACGGTGGGCCCGAGTTGGCCCTGGGCAGTGGTGGCAGAATTGAAAAAGAAAAGTGAAGTCGCTGGGCTGGGCTCAGGCAGCATATGGGGTTATGCAGGCGTCAGGGAGAACTGCAATCACCGTGGAGTGGGCATTGACTCAAAGGCACATATTGCATTGCCTAAAGCCCACTAGAAGCTGTGCCTTTTTCCATCTCCAACAGATCTGAGGCCCTCTCTGGCTTGTGGGTCCGGGGCACTTGCCAGATTGCATCCCTCCTAATGCCAATCCTGTCATCTGCTGTCTTTTATTTTGTACAGTACGAGGAAAATACCTTTCTATTTCTTTTGTATTGCACTACATACAGCATCTGACTTTCTGAGGTTTTAGTTTAATTTTTGTCTATATATTTCTCTTATCGTTTTGTGCTCATTTATTGATGAAAGCCTGTCGTGTGTGTGTGTGTACAACCAATGCTGGGTATTCTGTTAGTATGGAATTTTTGTTTGTGTACCAATTTTGCTTGTTCAGTTTGCACATTGCCCTCTCTGCAATTATTTTTGGGGGGCAGGGGGTGGGCAAGGGGAGGTGGGGTGGGACAGGGGGCAGGGAAAGGGCAGGGCAGGAGTGGGCATGGGTGGAACATGACTAGCCACAGGTGGCAGGTTTTTCTCTTTCAAAAAGTTGGCAACCCTATTCTGCCCACGGGGCTTGGAGTCCCCGCAGGCTTTCACTGAGGGATAGCAGCTGCTTCTGCCCTGCTTAGAATCTCCGCGGGCAGTCACCGGCTCTCCCGGCCGTGGGATCGCAGCTGCTTCTGTCCACAGAGATCTGGTTTCTGCACTTTTGCACTTTGCACTTTTTTAAAAATAAACTTTTGACTGGGTAGATCCCGGTGGTCAGCAGTAAACTGGCTCTTCATTAGCCAGTTTTGCCATTCTGCCAGTCTACAACTTGTAAAACTGGCTGGGCTGGCCTAAAACCATTTGGTTGGCAATCCTACCCCCATTATGGGTCCTTTCACTCTCTCCCTCTGCGTAATAACTGGCCCTCTCTTGATCTTCCTCCCTCATGGATCTTTTCTTCCTCATCATCTGTCTTCTCTCACTTTCTCTTTTCCACTTCTCTCTCTCCTCTCTTGATTCTTGGTACATCTTCCTTCTGTCCGATGAGAATATGAATTGCCGTACCAGATCAAAGTCTGATCAGAGGCCCATCTAGTCCAGTATCTTATTTCCAGCAGTGGACAGTCCAGGTCACGAGTACCTGGCAAGATCCTTCTGGGGCCATGAACAACATGGTTTGCACTAAAAACTATGGAGCTGATATTCAGAGCGATTAACAAGGCTTCTAAATATCCCCGGGTGCTCTCTCTAAATACCCTGATACCACGCATCTACTAAACTCTGTCTCTTTTACCATCATCCCTTCCATCTGTCATATCCTTAACCTATCACTTTCCACGGCAACTGTTCCTGTGGCCTTCAAGCATGCTCTGGTCACACCTCTCCTCAAAAAACCCTCACTAGACCCTGCCTGTCCTTCCAGCTATTGGCCTATCTCTCTCCTCCCCTTTGCTTCAAAACTACTTAAACGAGAGGTTCACTACTGCTGTAATGGCTTTCTTTCCTCTCGGGCCCTTCTGGATCCACTACAGTCTGGCTTTTGTCCACTACATTCCACAGAAACGGCTCTTGCCAGAGTCTCCAGTGAACTGTTGCTCGCCAAATCCAAGGACTTTTACTCAATCCTCATCCTTCATGACCTTTCTGCTGCCTTGGACACATTTGATCACAACCTTCTCCTTGATAACCTGTCCTCGCTTGGATTTAGGGGCTTTGTTCTGTCCTGGTTTTCTTATCTCTCCCAGCGCACTTTTAGTGTATATTCTGGTGGATCCTCCTCTACTGCCATCCCACTTTCAGTTGGTGTACCTCAGGACTCTGCCTTGGGACCGCTACTTTTCTCTCTCTACACTCAGTCCCTCTGTGCACTTATTTCTTCCCATGGTTTTCAGTGTCATCTTTATGCCGATAACTCTCCGATCTACCTCTTTGTGCTTGAAATCTCTCCAGTAATCCAGCCCCGGATTCCTGCTGTTTATCTGACATTGCTGCCTGGATGTCTCACCGCTGTTTGAAATTGAAGATGGCCAAAACTGAACTCCTTATCCCCCTCTAAACCAGTGGTTCCCAAACTTTTTCTCGATGAGACCCCATTTTAGTGGATGAAAATTCACATGACCCCATATGGTAATCAAATTAAATAATCACTCAAACAAAATAAATATGCAAATCTATGCTTTTTAAATTATGTAATTATCTGACGTGCTCACCACACCTGAGACACTAGGGCTTGGAAGTTTCAACACAGCTTCATGAACATTTGCACATCACATCACCCTCCCATACTCACATTTTCCTATTCATTCATCACCCTGCTCAGGCTCATTCCCCCTTCAGTTGCACCCATCCCCTAGACTTGCCACCCTCCCAGCTCTTACTACCCTGCCCAAGTTCATGTCTTGCTCATGCCTCTCTCCATCACACCCATCCCCATCCCCAGACTCATTGCCCCTTCCACACTTACGGCTCTTCCGAGATTCATGCCTTGCTCTCTCAATCACATCATCCTCCCAGACTCACTTCTCCCTATTTATACTCACCACCCTGCCCAGACTCATGTCACACTATGTCCTACTCTATCACACCCATCCCCCCAAATGACAGCCCCCTCCACACTTACCATCTTGCAGAGGATCATAACCCTCTCAATCACATCGCCCTCCCAGACTCATGCCTCACTCATGCCCCTTTCTATCACACCCGTCCCTCAGACTCACTTCTTCCAACACAGACCAGCCTTTCAAAGCTCATGCCCCTCTCAACACCCAGACTCAACAATTCACACTCCCCATTCTGTCCAGGCTCATGCCTCACTCATGACCCTCTCAGTCACACCCCTCCTCAAGACTCTTCTCTCCCTATCCATACTCAGGCATGAGACTGGGCAAGATGCTCATTCATGCCCCCATCAATCACACCCCTCCCCAGACTCACCTTTCCCTTCACACTGGCCCCCTCCAGCTTTGACTCGTCTAGTTTGAGAACCATACTCTTCCATGACTTTGAAACCGCCCTCTGTCTGTACCTTTTTAATATCATTATCAGTTATATGAATAATATCATCAACAGTATTATACCGAGGTACGTATCTCGGTAATATTCTCGACCAACGCTACAACCTCACAGCAACATCACCAGAGCCATATACAACAAAATAAAGATGGTCCAACACCTACATACACTACTGGACTTCAGTGACTACTGCACAGTCTTTTAAGCACTAATCCTACCTAACATTGACTACTGCAACATCCTCTTCCAAGGACTGCCAGACCGCATCTTCTACCTCCTACAATTCGCACAAAATACTGATGCCCACATATTGTTCCATTCCACCAGAACAGACCACATCACCCCCTTACTCGAAAACTGCATTGGCTACCTGTGAAAGTCAGAACTAAATACAAAGTTATATTAACTGCATTTAAAATATCCTAAGGATTATCCTCTACATACCTTCAATCCCTTCTTCAAAAAACTCTTGATAGCAAGGCAAGAAAAATGTCCCAACAGAACTCCTTAGTTGTGCTCCACACATTCTGAAAAAGCAACAAAACCACCTCCAACAAGGCCTTCTCCCTCTACGCTCCAGTCATTAGGAATGCACTACCAGATCACCTATGTGAAATCATGGACCTATTGGACTTCAGATAGAAATTAAAGATGCAGCTTTTCAAGGAACATTTTGGTGATAATGTCTAGCTCCCAACCATCACCCCTATCCCCTCCCCTTCCCCCTATACCCTTCTTAACCCCCATCTACCTGCATCATGCCCGGCACCCCTCTTCGGCAGATGTGCCATCTACCTATGACTGATCTTTATCTTGTTCAAAGTTCACTGATCTTAATCTTGTTCAGAGTTCATTTATGATCACTGTTCAATGTTCCATGTAATTACTTGTTGATTTGTTGAATGTAAACCGCCTTGGCTATAAGATTAGGCTGTATATAAACCGCTTAAATAAATAAAGTAAAATAAAATAAAATAAATTAAAGCTGGGAGGAGGAAAGGAAAGAGTACAGTTAAGAAGCCTCCAGTATCACGGTATTATTGGAGGTCGACACTTGACCTCTACTACAAGCAGGCAGAAACAGCAGTGGCGGCAGGAAGAAAAGGCCCTTGGAGGTGGCTGAAAAAAAATCTAAGCGTGGCAGCGGCGGCAAAGAAGGCCCAAGGGCTGTTAAAACAAAATCTTTGAGTGGCAGCAAGACAGAAAAAGCCTCATGAGTGATAGCAGGTTGGAAAGGACAATCAAGAGCAGCGGCAGACAGATAAGGTCCCAAGAGCGATGGCAGGATGAAAAAATAAAATATTGGAGCAGCAGTGGTAACAAGCAAAAAAAGGCCCCAAAGGCCTGCAGGACTGTAAAAAGATCTCAGAGCAATGGCGGCAGGCACAGAAGGTCCTTGGGAGCACCAAATTGTTCTCTCTCCATGCACATGGCTCAATGAAAGCGCGAGCGTGCTGCTTCGCACTGTTGCCACAGGGTGTTGCAGGCTTTTTTGGGGGTTTCTTTTTTTTTAACCTCTAACTCTGCAAGTGGTCGCAACCCCAAATGAGGATTTTGCGACCCCATTTGGGAACCACTGCCCTAAACCCACCTCCCCCCTTCCTCCCTTCTCTATTTCTGTGGATGATTCTACACTCCTCCCTGTTTCCTCAGCTCGCAACCTTGGGATCATATTTGACTCTACTTTCTCTTTCTCTGGGCACATCCAACAGATGGTTAAAACCTGCCGCTTCTTTCTCTATAACATAAGCAAAATTTGTCTCTTCCTTTCTACTCGTACTACTAAGACCCTTATCCACTCACTAGTTACCTCCCGCCTTGACTATTGTAATTTGCTCCTTGCTGGTCTCCCTCTGAATCACCTCTCTCCCCTTCAATATGTTCAAAACTCAGCTGCACAGCTTATCTTCCGCCAATGTCGCTATGCTCATATAACCCCTCTTCTCAAGTCACTTCATTGACTCCCTATCAGTTTCTGCATCCAGTTCAAACTTCTCCTACTGATCTACAAGCACCTTCATTCTGCGGCTTCTCACTACCGTGCCTCTCTTATCTCACTCTACACCCCTCCTCAGGAACTCTGCTGTTCTGACAGATCCCTTCTATCTGTGCCCTTCTCTGCCACGGCCAACTCCAGACTTTATTCAGTCCATCTTGCTGCTCCATATGCCTGGAGTAAAGTATCTGAGTCTGTGCGTCAGGCTCCTTCTCAAACCCTATTCAAATCCAGGCTAAAAACTCTCCTCTTTGAAGCCGCTTTTGGATCATGATGCTCTTTACTCTCTTGTCCACTACTTGTAGTATGTGTATCTTACCATACCCCAGTTTCACTATCGGGCTTATTCCATCCCAGACATACAGCCCCTCTGTATGTCCGGTTTGAACCAAACGTATAGAGGGGGTCGCAATTCTGATTCTGCGAGACACGTCTAGCCCTTCAGGAACAGAATCGTGAACAGCCCTATACATGCAGGCTGGTTCTGCGATTCAGCCCGGCCTGAACATACAGGAAATGCCCAACTAACTCAGTCAGGACTTTACAATGGAGCCACGGCGCCATGGCATCCGGTTGCCATGGCACCGTGGCTCCATTGTAAAGCTGCGATCCCGGCCGCCGACTTTACAAAGGTTTTCCCCACAGCTTGACCCCTGATCTGGCCTTCTAAGGCCAGGGTCGGGCTGCGGGGAATGTCCTCAGGCCCCCCTGCCCCATCCATGCCCTGGGCCCACCGAAAGAAAACATCCAGGGAAGTTATTCCACCTTAGAGGTAGAATAACTTCCCCGCACAAGTTTCTGGCTTTGGACATACAGGGCTGATATTAGAATTGGCCCAGAAAGACGGAGGTTCTCTTCATCTCGAGGAATCCAAACTTCATACCACCCAACTGTGTGAAGGTAAACGATGCCGAACTACAAGTGAAACCCGCTATACGTTACCTTGGAGTGACGCTGGATCAAAACCTCAACATGAAGAAACACATTGCCAATACCGTAAGAGCGATCTATTTCAAGATCAGATCCCTCAGACACCTACGCCCGTTACTCGATCCAGATGATTTCCGCACCATTTACCAAGCCCTGATCATTCCCCATTTCGATTATGCAAACTCCATACTACAAGGGCTCCCCCAATCCACCTTGAACCCCCTGCAACTTGCTATGAACAGTGCAGCGCGGGTTCTCTTTGGGGCATCCAGGAGAGACCATGTAACACCCCTCCTGAAACAGTTACACTGGCTCCCCATTCAAGCCAGGATCAGTTTTAAGACCTTGCTGATGACCTTCAAAGCTGGCAAGGGGCTCTCCTCCTCCTCCCTATCTGAACTCATCCAACCACTTGCACCTAACAGACCAAGAAGAACCGCAGAGTCAAACATGCTAACAATCCCAAAAGAAATGACAAGATGCACCAAAACAACAGCTAACAGAGCTTTCCGACTCTGTGCCCCAAGACTATGGAATACATTACCGGCACATATCAGGGCAATCCCCAACTTGAGCCAGTTCAGGAAGGCCCTTAAACACTTCCTCTTCATCAAATATCTCACTGACAACACCGAACCTCAGTCCCACTTGAATAGCGAGAACCTCAGCAATAGTAGTAGTCAACCAGGCAAGCCCTCGCAACATGTGTCCCCAATAATGTAAAACACCAAACAGTATCCTTTTCTCGCTACGCTGCTTATGTATATAGTTTACCCTGTTATCCAAGTTCCATATCCTGTTAATTGTAATGACCAGACATATGCAATTTGTTGGATGTTTCTGTTCCATGTAAACCGCGCTGATGTCGAATAGTGCGGTATATAAGAAATGTTAATAAATAAATAATAAAAAAATAAATAAGTATGTCCAGGGCTGGCAACCACCCATCACCCACCCTAACTCTGCCCCCGATCCACCCCCTCCCTGCCTCTATCTAATTTCCCCATACAACCAGCAGGAAGTAAGACGCCGGTGGGGAGGGCATAAATAGCATCCCGTTGGGACGTCCATCCCCGCTATTCATGGGACAGAATCTGGCCCTATGTGTTTTGTCTTGATTAGATTGTTAGCTCTGATGAACAATGACTGATGAACAGTGATTGTGTCTTACATCTATATGTACAGTGCTGTGTACGTTTTGTAGTGCTATAAAAAATGGTTAGTAGTAGTAGTAGTGGTTATCCCTAAGCGGTAATAGTTAGGCACCTTAAAGGTTGACCTTACCTTCACTACTGAAGCTAACCGGGCAGCAGATGGCTATCTCTGTTACCTGGTTAGCTTCGCCGCTATCTGGCTGACCCAAATATTCAATGCTGGTGACCGAATATGGCCCCGGCATTGAATACTGGATTTAAAGTTCAACGGCGACAGCTAACCACCACCACTGAATATCCTCCCTATATATTCTGGTTCATATTGAGCTGCGGCAGTCAGCATTATTTTTAAACAGCTGCTGTGATTAGTAATAAACTGGATATTCAGTGCAGGTATCCAGAATGTGGTCCGCATTTAATATGCAAGTAATAGAATCCGTGCCAGCAATATGAGTAAAACAGCAATGTTGGCACTTATATACAGATAGACTATCCAGATAGCTCTTAGGATAGCTTTGTTCTGTCCTAAGTTACGAGTATCCGGATAGCTATCCATTTAGCAGTGCCGAATATATCACAGCTATCCGGATAATGCCTGGCTCCACCTCCACTCCTACTCCTCCCACAGACTGCCCCGGTACTATTTCTACAGTGCTGTGGTGGTCTCTCAGGATATTCAGCGGCCCTGCTGTCCAGATAAGTGCTTTTGAAAAACGATCTAATTATTTTTTGTAGTTCCTACCTTTTTTCTCTTCTTTCTTTCTTTTCTCCATCCTGACAAGAATACAAGTTGTTCTGACAATGCGAGAACAAACCTATTATCTGACACAGCTGGTGTGAAGTGTTTAAAGAAAACAGGACCTTGACCTTACCAAAGACCAGTGTTGCAAACATAGCAGAAGATGGTTTATCCAATTAAACTTCCCTCTCCCCCTCCCTCCTCCCTCTAGACTGAGATTGTCTCAAAGCGTCTTGAGCAATGAGTCCTGTGATTTGTCATTAGCTATCATTCTGCATGTCTGTTTCACTGACTTCATTTCTAACACAAGCCCATCTGAACACGCTTCCAGTGTCCTAGGCTACTATTCTGAACTAAAGGAAGTCCTCTTCCCTGTTTTTTAATGTTTTTCTTATCCATGGATAAATTTCACATCATGTACACAGAAATTCATAAAGCAAAAATCCCCTATACCGCTCACCCCAACTGTTGGCAAGATATTTGAGAAGTCAGATTTAATCTTGACTAACAATCTTTGCTCCTTTATTTCTTATCTGGCAAATTTTCTCCTGTTCCTTTTGGGCTTCCAGCTCAATAGGAATCACAGCTAGGATTTGGTGTGCCATCAGCCTTCATGTGCAACTAGCCAGGGATTTCTCCTCTATTTTATATCCACTTCCAGATCACTTTGGTCTATTCATTGATGCATTCTGTGGGTCTCCAGCGCACAGGGGCCAGTGTTGACATTTGCACCCCCCCCCCCATCTCCTCTGGCCCACTGCCCCCTTCCTCAGAGGTTCAATACCAGCTGACTAAAGGAGAGCAAAGCTGGAAGTGCAGCAGACACAGTCCTTCTCTAATCCGCTCTTTCTGCCATTGGTGTCTCTCCTGCCCACACAGTTCACAGCTCAGATCAGCTGTCTGACCTGCCTGACTCTCCACAGATTTCTACTGTGCACTGAGAGAGATGCCAGTGATGGGAAGAGAGGGTTAGAGAAGCGCCTGGTCTGCCTTGTCAGCGACTCCTCCCCTCCTTCTGCTGTCAGCTGGGATCAGGTGGTAGAGTGTGAGGAGGAAACTAGAGATGGGCAAGAAAAGAGGTTATGGCATCACCTATGACCAGTGGGCAAAGGCATTACTCAGACCCTTAAACCCCTCTCTCAAGATTTTGATTACTAAAGCAATAATAATAATAATTAATTAACATTTATAAAGCGCTACCAGTCATACGCAGAGCTGTACAGACATATAAGAGTGACAGTCCCTGCTCATCGGAGCTTACAATCTAATCAAGATGAGAAACACACATTGCGTTACATTACACTACACTACATTACATTACATTATACTACATTACATTGCATTACATCGGGCAACATGGGTAACGTTACATTACATCATGGGATACATTTAAAGGATGCTTACATGGTGATGTTTCTCATGGTTCCGTTGCATCTGGCCAGTTCATCGGTGGAGTTGCTGGAGTGGAGAGGGGGAGGTGGATGTAGCTAATCCACAGTACCCGCCTAAGGGCCACGCCAAAGGGCCCTTTGGCATGGCCCTTAGGCGCAGGCCCGCCAGACGCGGGCGTACCTAGAAGCGCTTACTTTTAAAAGTGCTGCCGGGTATTTCTTTGGACATCACATTGGCTGATAGTCAGTGGCGCATATCTGGATGGTAGCACCTTCTCGCCAGATAAGAGCTGTGGACTGGGATGTTCAGAGGCACTATTCAGATAGTATCACGAATGTCCTTACAGACTGACTAGGCACTGTCTGGATAGTACTAGGGCGGTCTATGGGCGAAGTAGCAAATTATATGGATAGTGGTAATATTCAGCACTACTATCCAGATAACTAGCCACATAACTTGGGGCAGCAAAAAGGTTTCCGTAATCTCTCCAGAAAGCTACCTGGATGGCAATTCTGAATATTACCAGTATCTGGATAATGCCGGCACTGATCTCTCCGGATATTCCGTGCCGGCCACTATCTGGATTCTGTTGCCGACTATCCAATTTTTATTTAACTGTGGCAACCAGTGTTTAAAATATTCATTTCCAGGATAATATTTAACTACAGTAGTTAGAATTTTATTTAATTTTGGTATCACCCAAGTAACAGTAATACAACTTCCTTCCAATGCCAGCTACCTGGTTCATTATGAAGTAATACAAAACCCTCTGAAAAGACCACTCAGAACTCATAGCAAATCAGCCATATCGTAATAGCACCTACCTAAGAAAAGACAGAACTACTGCTTTTTAAAAAAATGTTTCACAGTATGTATATTATATATTTATATGTGTATTTTATGATTCATGATATTGATGTATTTTATATTTTGGGTTGTATACCTTAGTTACATTTTTGTCTTATGCTCTTATGATTTTCATACATCCTGATTTTTATATGTTTCCTTACATATTTATTTAGCAGGTATTTTTATATATTCAGCTTTTAATAGAAGTTTAGTGCTGTTAGAATATTTATATCGGGCTTATTAGATTATTTTAATTACTCATTTTATAAATTGGCACGCTATGCAGTTCCTTCATTCTGGCTGTCCTTTTAGCCTACCTCTGCTGGAGTATATAGACGGATCGTTATAATTCTGGTTTGGATGGCACTCTGGTACAGATTTTTTTAACTGTACATGTTCTCTTGTCCCATTTGTGCTTGAAAATACTAAGGGGTATGTTTACTAAAGAGCATTAAGGGAGCACCAGATATCGAGTGATAATGGCAGTGGGACAGACACAGTGGCCCCCTTTATAGCAACAGGATAAAATCAAAATAAACTTAACTAATTTCTCAACAAACAGGGGTGCCCTACACGAAGTGGTGGGTTCACCCCTAAACAAAGACATGGGGAGGGATGACCTGCATGGAGCAGCAGATGCACCTACTCTTGCAACCTTGCTGGGCAGACTAGATGGACCATACTGGTCTTGATCTGCCATCATTTACTATGTTACTATGTTAAGGGTTTTTGCATGTGATAAAGGATGGAGCGGGTAGTAGGCGTTCTGGTGGTACTTATTGGGTGCTAAAAGGACACCAGACCCTTAACACCCGAAAATGGTAATCACCTTAATGCAGGATAAGGGAGCCCCTGTGAAAATCAGATTTGAAGTGATGGATGGAAGGAAATGTAAGAGCTGATGGACATGTAGGAACCATATGTATCCTATGTGCTAGGCAGTAAGTGGGATAAGCATGTGGGAGGCATTTGTTTTGTGAGAGTTGCCCATGTAATCTGCTGTAATGTCAGAGTGTGGCATAGGATTGGGAAGAGGTATGCCCTGGCAGAGCCAGCATCGCCACGATGTGGGCATCAAAAGGATGACTGAGCAGGAGTGATGATGTGTAGATCAGTCACTCAATTCTAAACAACTTACATGTCACAAAGGACCTGACAACCGTCTGAAAAAAAATGAAAACCATTCCTATTCCTAGAACGCTTCACCAATGACATAACAGAACCGGTTAGTGCGAAGGCACACATCCACTATATCTGCTCCCTCCCTGTTAACTGCAATATTCAACCCCAATACGTTATGAAAAGACTAAAGAATACCAAAAGGATATCTATATGTGTTTTATTGACTACTGCAAGACTTTTGACTGTGTAAACCATGAGAAACTGTGGGTCACATTAAGAAGTATGGGTAATACCAGAACACCTGATTATTTTTTTACACAACCTTTACATTGATCAAGAAGCAACCATTCGAACGGAATAAAGAGAAACAGAATGGTTTAAAAACAGCAAAGGTGTATGACAAGGCTGCATACTTTCCCCCTACCTGTTTAATTTATATGCAGAACAAATCATCAGAGAAGCAGGACTATATGAAGACAACAGAAGTGTGAAGATTGATGGGAGACTCATCAACAACCTTCGCTATGCCGATGATACCACAATACTGGCTGAAAGTGAAGACGATCTGAAACATTTGCTTCTCAAGATCAAGGAAGGTAGTCTTGAAATGGGCCTGCACCTTAATGTAAAGAAGACCAAGATCCTGACAACTGGTAAAATCAATAAGTTCATTGTTGATGGAGAAGAAATTGAAATAGTGGGCAACTTTAGCCTGTTTGGATCAACTATCAATAAAGAAGCAACAAGCAGTCAAGAAATCAGACGATGCATTGTTCTTGGCAGAATGGATATGAAGGACCTAGATAAGTTTCTCAAGAGCAGAGATGTCTCTCTCCATACAAAGATTCGGCTTGTTCAAGCCATGGTATTTTCAATAAGATCATATGGATGTGAAAGTTAGACAATGAAAAAGATAGACAGGAAGAAAATTGATGCCTTTGGATTATGGTGCTGGTGACGAATACTGTGTATACCATGGACTGCCCAAAGAACAAACCAGTCAGTACTAGAGATCAAACCTAAGCTTTCTTTAGAAGCTCAGATGACAAGACTTCGACTTTCATACTTTGGATACATCACCCTTTCTCTGCTGCTGATACTGCTACTGCTGTGTGCTGCCTCCTGCTCTGATGCTTATTGTGCCCTTGTGCTGTCTCCTCCAGGTCTGTCTGCTTGCTGCCGTTAGCTCCGCCCACCCGGAAGTGACGCAGCCGCGGACCATCAGTTAGTCAGCAGAGCTCTCTCCTCTATTTAAAAACGCTGCCTGTGGTGCCCATCGCCGTGCTGGTGCGCGACCTGGGCGCGCGCTGAAGGAGTGCACCTAAGGAGCACACCGTGCTCCTTAGGTGCGCTCCTTGGGGCCACTCTTGGCGCTTTCAAGTCCACACTCCGATTCTTACCTTCATTCTACAGTGCTTGACGTTCCTGTCCTGTGCCATCTCATCGACTGTCCCCTGCTCTTCAGTTCCGGTACGTTCACATTTCCCCCTGTCTTTTCTGCCCTGCGCCATCTCCTTGACTTCCACCTGCTTCCCCGTACCGTTAGCCCTCTATTCTGTTCTCTCTGTTCCCTCCGCCCCTTTGCTAATTTTACCCGGCCCCACCCTCTGCATTATGAGCACTATTCCTCTGATTTGGGGGAACCGGCCCCCCACTCTCATCAGCACTCTCTAATTCACACAACCCAGGCCTATAACTTTTCCAACCTATGACTCTGCTCATCCTCAGTCACTTCTCAGGCCCCTGCCCTCCCTCACCTTCCTTCACCACCACTCAGCTCTCTAAACCTTGGCGCCCTAAACTGTCGCTCACTATGCTCTAAATTGCTCTTGATACAGGACCTGATCACTCAGGACTCATTAGACCTTCTTTGCCTAACTGAGACCTGGATTAAAGATGGGGAACAGCCCCTTATTTCCAGATGCCTTCCTCTCAGCTTCTCCTCCTTCTCTGTCCCCCGGGTCGGTCGGAACAGAGATGGGGTTGCCCTGCTTTATCGCTCCTCCCTCCCCATCTCCCAAGTTCCCTCCTCCCTTTTGCATTATCCCGAATCCCTCCTCTTCCGTCTCCAGTCCTCCCCCTCCCGATCCATTTTCTCGTTCTCTACGCCCCCCCCCCCTCCCTACCGACTCATCTCTGGGAAGCTCTTGACTCTTACCGTGGCCGACATCTCCCTGCAGTTTCCTCATCTAATTATCGTCGGTGATCTGAATGTTTATTTTGACTCCCCCTCTTCTGTTAAGGACCTCTCATTTGCCACCCTTCTTCGGGATCTCTCCCTCCAGCAGCTCATCCTCTCTCCAACTCATACCGCTGGCCACATTCTTGACCCCGTAATTACTCCACTGTTTCCTTCTTTTCGTATCTCCCAGCTTACGGTGAAACCCCTCCCTTGGTCTGATCACGTTTGTTTACGCTTTCTACTAGAATTCGAGACCCCCTATCTTTCCACCTACTCAGGTTCTCCACCTCTCCCTCTGTCCTCCATTCCTCTGCGTTGTTGCATTACTCCCCTTACTCTCCAGCTCTTCCCTCCAGCATCCCAGCTTCTTCCAGCCGACATTCCTGCTCTCTCCCCTAACTCTCAGGCCTCTGTTTTTAATTCTACACTCTCATCAGCCCTTGAATGCCTTGCTCCCCTTCAACCAATCCATTCAAAGCGCCCATCTACTCAGCACCCCTGGTTCCACGTGGGTCTTCGCCTCTTACGTACCCATCTCCGCCGATCAGAACATATCTGGCGAAAACACCGCACACCACTTGCCCTTGCCCAATTCCGTGAGCACCACAACACTATCACTCCTCTGTCCATCAAGCCAAACTCTTTTTTTCTCTGATTCTATTGCTACCACTACAAATCCATCCCGGCAGCTTTTTTCCATTCTCCAGTCCCTCACCTCCCTTCACTCTGGCCCTTCCCCTGCACCTCCCCCCCCCTTGTCCTCCCCTACCCAACTAGCCCTACATTTCACTACCAAGATTCAGGACCTTCGTGCCAGTCTCCCATCCTGCCCACCACCCCTGTCTTCCCCCTCCCCTCTCTCACCTCCTCCTCCCTCCCTCCCTCCCCTCCCTTTCCCACTCAAGGTCTACTTTCTATCCTATTACCACACCCAAGCTTGTCTCCTCCCTTTCCTCAGCACACAAGACCACATGTCCCCTAGACCTCATTCCTACCAAATGGTTTCTGGAACCATCACTAGCTCTAGTTCCCCACATCTGCACCTTAATCAACTCCAGTCTTTCAAGTGGCATCTTCTCCTCCCCCTGGAAACACGCCCTCATATGCCCCATCCTTAAAAAACCTCTTCTCGATCCCTTGGTTCCAGCTCATTACTGCCCAATCTCCAACCTCCCCTTTCTTTCAAAGATTTTGGAGAAGTGTGTCTTTGACCAGCTTTCACAACATCTCCACTCAATCAGTTATCTCCATCCCTGACAATCCGGATTTCGTCAGGGGTACAGTGTGGAAACAACTCTGACTGCTTTCCTTAATGAACTACACACGATCGGGGTGACATCGCAGTTGTGGTCTCCCTAGATCTTTTCTCCACCTTTCACCTTGTGGATCACTCCCTTCTCCTCTCACTACTCCGAGATGCAGGCCTCCGAGGCGCTGTCCACCACTGGTTCCACTCCTTCCTTTCCTCCCGTTATTTCTCCATAGCTTCTCCCACAGATCCACACTCTCCCTCAAATCCTTTCCCCCTCCCCTGTGGTGTCCCTCAAGGTTCTGTCCTGGCCCCCTTATTGTTCAATCTCTTCCTTGCACTACTGGCCCTTTGCATTCAGCAAACTGGTCTGTCTGCTTTTTTCTATGCAGATGGCATTATCATCATTCACCATACCAGTCCTCTGCACCCTGTCCTCACACCCTTGAACTCATGCCTCACTCTCATTTCCAGTTGGTTGTCCTCCAACTGTCTCCATCTCAACTCCACCAAATCTTCTGCCACATGGTTTACGTTCGGGAGTCCCTGCCCTTCTCTTGCTCCCTCTCTTGGCTGTTCTGTGATTCACATTGTTTCTACCTTCAAATACCTAGGTGTCCTCCTTGATTCCAACCTCACTTTCAAAGACCACATATCGCATCTAGCTAAAACGTCTTATTTCTTTCTTCGACAAATTCGATCCATCCGCCCTTTTCTGTCCCCCTCAGCACTGACCACCCTCATGCTATCCACAGTCCTGTCATGATTAGATTACTGTAACTCCGTTTTTGCTGGTATCACCAAAGTCCAACTCTGTCGCTTGCAACTTATCCAGAACCCTGCAGCCAGAATCATCTCCCACTCCTCCCACAGAGATCACATTACCCTCTTACTGTTTCTCCTGCACTGGCTCCAGTCGACTACCGTATTAAATTCAAGATATTATCTTTAGTTCACCGAGTCCTTTACACTCATACACTGCAATACCTTGCTGATCTTCTTCATTTCCACACCCCTGCTCGCAGTTTTCGCTCCCTTCATGTCAATCGACTCCATCTCCCCCCCACCGTCTCGCGCACACCTACAATCTACCCGTCACTCTGCCTTTTTCTTCCTTGGCCCAGCTCTTTGGAACTCTCTGCCCACTCCACTACATTTAGAAGAAAACTACACCACCTTTAGGTCGCTACTCAAACTATCTTCTTCAACTCTGCATACAACCATCCGACCGCACCCAGCTGACCTGGTTTATTCATGTTTATCTATGTCCTGTCTCTCCCCCACCTTACGTCTTGTTTTATGTCCTGCTACTTCTCTACTTTCCTGTCCCAATTTTTGTAGTTCTTTTCTTGCTATGGGGCCTTGTGCCCACTCCAGTTTGACTTTGTATATGTGAACCGTCCTGATGTAATAAAGGGTGGTACATCAAATTTAAATAAACATAAACATAAACATGCAAAGAGAAAGATCAATAGAGAAAGACATCATGCTTGGCAAGGTAGAAGGTCAATGCAAAAGAGGAAGGACAGCAATGAGATGGATTGATACAATAACAGCAGCTATGAGTTCCAGTCTGTCAACAATGAGCTGCCTGACTGAAGACCGAACACAGTTTAGGACTATTATCCAAAGGGTCGCTATGAGTCGACACCAACTCAACGGCACTTAACAACAACACGTTATGAATCCTCCAAGTTTCATGTTCCTGTCATAATGTATCCCAAATCTGCTGTAATGTAAACCACTTTGACTATAGGATAAAGCAGAATAAAAAAATGCACAATAAATAAAATGAATAGACTGGAGAGGTGTGAGTGATACATCCTAATGATTATAGTGTTCCTGTGTGGGCGATGGTGTAGCAGCTGGCAGGAGAATACATGAGTGTACATATGCCGATGGAGGGACTAAAGAATGGATGACAGTAGTTGAGAGTGCAGTATGGCCTTGCTGCCCCAATGTACCTGATGTGACCACACAAATGCAGTTGTAGTGTGTGTGTGTGCGCAAAAATAGTAGCTGTGCCATGGGGGAGTTCCAGTATCAGCTTGCTGGGTATGACAGCTGTCTCAGCTTTTCTAACCACCATATATGCAGGCTGGAGTCGGTGCAGAGGTTGGCTACTAAAATAGTTAGTGGTTTTCGTTATGAAGCATATCAGAACAGACTTAAAGATCCCAATATGTATACTTTAGAGGAAAGGTGGAATAGGGGAGTGTTAGCGTGCTCTGCCATTCAGCTGTGGGTGGTGCAGCTTCTCAGTATGGCAGCTGAGTGTGACTACTATCCATGCTGGCTGATATATTGAAGGTTGTACATGATGCTATGCTTCTGGAAAAGTTGGAACACCTGAACATACCATTCCTGGTTCACAGGCTGGCACTTGAACCCATGACCCTTTACTCATACACACACTGGCCATGTGTTTGGAGCCACAGAGTAGCCTTGTGGCTGTATCAATCCATGGGTATATAAGTGGTCGTTGTCAGACTGCATGTCAGGAGGACTTGGGGTATGCCTATGTCTGTTTAGATGTCTGCAGGCTCTGTGCCATACTTGTCTGCTAGGCTATGTTAGGCAGGAGTGTGAGAGGGACATCTTGTTAGGTCTGTATGTTGCACTGCCTTGCTATGCTACTGGTTCAACTGACATTCATGTCTAACATATGGGATCTGTCCAGTCAAAGGAGCAGGCCATGATACATGAACATAAATGCACAGAAAAGTCTTTCAATTGAAGGCAAGCTCAGCTACGAGGGGACAGAGGATGAGAGTGAAAGAGGATAGACTGATGAGTAATATGCAGAAATATTTCTTTATGGAAAGAGTGTTAGACACGTGAAATAGTCTCCTAGTGGAGGTGGTGGAGACGAGGACAGTATCTGAATTCAAATAAGCATGGGGCAAACACAGAGGATCTCTAAAGGTAAAAAGGGGACTTTTGTAGTTGATATGAAAGGGCAAACTAGATAGGCCTTGTGGTCTTTTTCTGATGCATGTTTCTATGTTACTATGATTCTATGCAATCTTCCTGACACATGTCTCTGATATTTGCCATATGGAGCAAGTAAGGACGTGTGATGGTCCCTGCAGGTGGCTATCCCAGGAGCATGATGTGCCTGCATATACTGCATATGTCTGTTGGAGCCAAAGATGTGCATTCACAATTATGATGAAATATACCAATCATGTACAGCCCGCGTGTCATACATTTGCAGGGTGAACATGCTGGACCCTTTGCAGTGGGCTACAGCAGGGCCAGTAAGATCATGCTGTCAGATGGGCATGAGTACAGTGTGCATGTTTGTCAAACCAATGTGCTATCGGAACACATTAAAAACAATAATGATATGTGTCCCCCAGGCAGTGTAGACCCTGGACTGTTTCTGGCAGTATAATAAATAAATACATTGAAGTGAGTTGCCCACAGCCAGGCAGAGCACAGGTGGGATTCAAACCCTGGTCTGCTGCTTACAAAGCCAGTGTTCTAACCATTAGGCTACACAAAAATGTACAAACCAAGAGACAGCAGGCCCCTTCCTACAATGGTAGGAACCCAGGACATGAAACTATGTGGTTGGCACATTCTGAGACAGTAGTACAGAACAGCTTGGGCCTGCCCACAGTGGTACACTTGCAGTACATACTGCACTAGACAGGCAGTGTTACAATTGCATAACAGACATACAACTGCAGCATACATCTCTGCTCCAAAGGCTATGCCACATGTGAGGGCAAGATGCCTGCCCCTCCTCTGTACCTCCAACGCCAACCAACAGTCGCACACAGAGGTCCACAGTGTGCAGTATGGTACCAACCCCTGAGGCAGCACATGTGCGGGGGTATGCAGTCCCCTGTGACCTGCTATACACTGCGAAATAGGTACACTTGCACATACACCTAACGCAATCCAGTCATGATCCATGCATTCCGTCGTAGACCATCCTGCCCTCCATGTGTGGCCATGCACACATTTTCCACCATCATAGAAGACAAGCAGGTACTAGTCAATACTCCAGTGATCACAGTTGCCACTATGGCTGCAATTGCGCCTCTGTGTGCTGGTATTGGTTAGCCCCTCCATAACTATGATGCACCTCACAGTCTGAGCAGCAATATGCAACTTTTGCCCCTACGGAGAATGCTGCGATCCATCATATCAGCTCTGTAATATGCAGGGAGATTATGTGCTTCCTGCATGTAATATCCACCACATGTGCAAATGAACTTTTCGCCAGGCACCCTAAATGTGAGGAAGGGCACATTTAGGCACCTGGTCCCCAGAGCAAGCACCACTATAAATGGACACTCCAGATTCTGGAGCAGATCTATTGCACTGCTAATACTGTCTGCAGTGTGTGATACTAGTCACTTGGTATTCTGTACATCTGTAGCATGCTGGCCTGTTCTATTTGGGCTTAGTATCCTGTTCCTGTTGGTCAGGGACACTCCTATAACATCTCATGTTATTCTCTAAGGTTGTGGTAGTTTTTTCTAAGGAACCTTAGATGGGTGCAGGTACAGGTGCAGGTACAGGTGCAGAGGGGGGGGGGTTCCAAGACCATACCTATCAGCAGGTTACCAACAGCCCAGAAGAGCTGTTAGTTTCACTTTGTGAGATTCCAATCAGGTAGATCAATCACAAGCAGCCAGCATATGTAGGGCAACACTGGGCAGTGTTAGCCGCTTACATTCCATTTGTGCCCAGTTTGCTAGCCACCATGGACACATTGGCTTTGTACAAACAACATAGACATCCAGCAGCCTGTCTAGTGACTGGACTGCCAAACAAGAAACAACAGCCATATCACTGAAGCTTGACCTTATATAGCACCATGTGGATACATAGCCGTGACATGGTTACAGCTCAGTCAGAGTGAGTGTGGCCTCCCAGCATGAACAGATGTATGTACCCAGGTGAAAACCGCTCTATTTTAGCCAATACCCAGAATCCTCTGCTCCTCGTTATGTACCCTTTTTTGTTGAACTGGGGACAACTTATGCAATGCAAAGCACACTGGACCAGAGACAGGCTGTGAGTGCATGCTGGCCCACGTCTGACATATACCCAACTACAGTGTCTCCCTACACAGCTTTTGGCAGTGAGCATTGAACATAGTGCCATGCTGGTACGCCCATATAATGGCATGTCCTTAGCTATGCACTCTCCACACTGCAGAAGCAGTGGCCACACTGCAGAAGCAGAAGCAGTGGCCACCCCCTCCCCCCCCCCCAAGACCACATGGAAGCTTGTACATACACTGCATGTAGAGTTGCTGAATAGGTGACCTGTAGCATGTTGTGTGCAAAGCCTGGGCAGCATATGTATGCACAGTGCATTGCTGCAGCTCACACACACACACCCACACCTGTCCAAAGGTGGTGCACGTTGGCATTCTTACCTGCCCTCTTTACTGCTTCACCATTGTCCAGGCCTGTGCAGTGTTAGCGCGCTCTGCCATTCAGCTGTGGGTGGTGCAGCTTCTCAGTATGGCAGCTGAGTGTGACTACTCTCCATGATGGCTGATATACTGAAGGTTGTACATGATACTATGCTTCTGGAAAAATTGGAACACCTGGACATACCATTCCTGGTCCACAGGCTGGCACTTGAACCCATGACCCTTTGCTCATACACACATTGGCCATGTGTTTGGAGCCACAGAGTAGCCTTGTGGCTGTATCAATCCATAGGTATATAAGTGGTCATTGTCAGGCTGCATGTCAGGAGGACTTAGGGTATGCCTATGTCTGTTAAGATGTCTGCAGGCTCTGTGCCATACTTGTCTGCTAGGCAATGTTAGGCAGGACATCTTGTTAGGTCTGTATGTTGCACTGCCTTGCTATGCTACTAGTTCAACTGACAATCATGTCTAACATATGGGATCTGTCCAGTCAAAGGAGCAGGCCATGATACATGAACACACACATTCCAGACCCTGCGTGTCCTAGCAGAATGACCAATATGACCACTTCCTGGTTTGTGCTTGTGGGCCAGTGATTGGCTACTCTCATTTTGCAGACCACAAGAACTGAAATAGACTCATGTGAGGTTCAGATGGTGACTAACTGTGTACTGACTTATGGAGGAGTCACTGGTTCATGCACGGATTCTGGTCATCATTTGGTAGGTGAGAGAGCAGGATGCTCATTTTTTCCTCTGACATGGGCTATTCTCATATTGCATCGTATTCCTGGCTCAATGGAATAAGCACCACATGCACATATTCTCTCAATATATGCAAGTGGAGGGCATCCTGATTCCAGGGCCAGCCCATCCAGTAGGTCCACTAGCTGTGTGCCAGGGTCCTCAGAATGGTGGTAGGTATCATGACGGCCAATCCCTCCCTCCCTGCAAGCATAACCCAGCTGCCACCTCAGTGGTCTTTGGTCTTATTGAGGTAGCACATATGCAGCTAGTCACACCATGCTGCTCGTGCCCCCTTACACTGGGGGGTGTGGGCAAAGGTGCTTCTGGCTTAGACCTCAGAAGGGGGGGAGCAGGATCTGCTGCTGATATGCTTGCCATCCCACTGCCAGAGGCAACTGCAGCACTGCACCTGACACACAGGGCCAGGTCACATATTTCTCCTGCTACTCCCTCACACAATGTTGACATGACAGCATGGTGGCAGTGGGGGTAGCATAACTCCCTTCTGAAAATGATCTTTCTATTTCGGCTCTTTCCTCCATATCTTTCTTGTCTTCATCTCTATAAAGTCAGACTTCACTTGCCTTCTCATCATCCCATCCTCAATCACTTTCTTTTAGCATGTCACATGCCCACCAGCTTTTCATCTACTTCTCACATCCTTCCTAGCTCATCTTCCTACTTATCCTCTCCCTAGCCTCTTTCTGCCATCCCCAACCCTTGTGTCAGCCCACAGTCTCCTTCTTCCACTCCAGCATCTGCCAACATCAGTCCACTTCTGCCACTCCCATCCCCAGCATCTGCCAGCCTCAAACCCTTTCTATCTTGCGCTTTCTCCCTGTGCCATCATCTGCCCTGTCTCCCTATTCCCCACTCCCTCCCATGCCCAACATTTTCCTCTCTCTCCATATTCCTCATCCCCCCCCCCTCGGGTTCAGCATTAATCTTTTCTCTTTCCTTCCACCCTCTCAAAGCCCAGCATCTCCCTGTTCTCTTCCCTCTCCTCACAGCACCGTCCCACTCTGTGATCCAGCTTTTCCTCATCCCACTCCACCCTCAGACCACTCCACTCCTTAGTCCAGCATATTCCTGTTTTGTTTCTTCTTCCCCCTCCCCTGTCATATGGCCAAAAGTCTTTCTGTTTCTTTACTTTCCCTGCATAAACTCCCCCCACCCGGTGCAGCATTTCCCTTCCAATCTCCCCTGGTTCCTTCCTCCTGCTGTGGTCCTTTCAGCTGGCTGGGCTGGCAAAAGCAGAAATGGCAGAGGCAGCAATACTAGAAAGGAAATGAGCTCTGCAAGTCTTCAAGTTCTTGCACTCTCAGAGGTCCTGCTGTGTCCCGCCCCCTCTGACACATACGTCATATTGCCATGATGGCAAGATGCAACAGATATCTTTGAGAGCACAGGAGCTCAAAGGCTATGTGCTACTCATTTCTTCTCCAGTGATGCTACCTCTTCCAGTTTGGTCATGGCAGGAGGGAGGGACAGGGTTTAAATTTGGATGGGCCTGTTAGGCTCATGTGGTTCACCCCTTTCCGATGACCCTGGATTTCTAGTGGCCCGTCCAGGACAGTGCTGAAGAGCCACCCCCCCCCCCCCCAACTCCTTCCCCTCAGTATGCTACTTGACTAAGCATCAGTGCTCATCCAGTAGCCTGCTATCAAATGCCTTAACCCAGCTGGTCAGTGTTGTTTCATGATGGTTCACAGTATTCTCAGCCTTGGCTGACCAGAATTCAACAGCATTTTCCCCGAGCCATTGGGCTGATCCATCTCCATTCTCTTTCACACCAATCCTTCATGAGAACAAGATAGGAAAGTGGGAACTGCAGAGCAGGACTGAGGTTCAAGAGCTGTGCGGTTGCTGGGGTCTCTGAACTGAAATAGCAAGGGATGCTATAGGGCGGGATTAAGGTGCATTAGCAGAACTGTGGAGGAAGAGTCTCAGTTTTGGGATAGCAAGAGCTACTGCAGGGCAGATTTGAGATGCATTGGCAGAGCTGTGTGCAGGTGTGGGTTTTCAGCACTGGAAGGCCAAGGGTTGCTGTAAGGCAGGATTAAGGTCATTCACAGAGCTGTAGTGGATGGTAGGGGGAAGGGTCTCAGCTTTGGGTCAGCAGGGTGTGTTGCAAGGCAGGGTTGAGTTGCATTGGCAGCGGGACGTCCATTCCTGGGATAGCATGAGATCCTGTTAGCTGGGACAGGGGTGCCTTGGCAGAGTTGCATAGTGACCCGAAACTAGTTTCAAGGTTTTACAGATCAAAAAAGAAATGCATTATGGGAGCTTTAAGAACTATGATGCCTCTCTCCCTTTTCTTTGGGTGAACCATGCTGATTATGTCTTGCACTTAGACACTGCTTCTGCTGCTGCAATTATTTCTGTTAAAAACTTTCCATTTGATACTGAAGGAGAAGCCGGGAGATCCCATCAATCATTGCTATAGAGGCTTCAGTTTCAAGATTCATTCTGGATGACTTTGAGAATGATGCACAATGAGACTGATGTAATAAAATGGTAGTAAAAAGAGCCATAAAATTTAGGACTGATTTTTCTATTCTTAAAAACATGCTAACATTTCAATTAGTTTACCACGTTGAGTTAACTCTAATTGTAGACAAATGCATCAGGCATTTTAAAAAAGTAGAAAGAGCAATGAGAGATAAACGGAAGTAAAGAGGTGAGCTAAGTTCAATGCACCCTTTTACACCAGATGATGTGCTATCATGTTTTCATGGTTAGAGGTGGGTGCTATGTCTAACTCACACCTCCTATGAATTTAAAAAAATGGAGGCTCTCTGGTTCACCCCTGAGATCAGAAAGCCCCCAATCATATGGGCCAGTTCTGGGGACACAGCAGGTGCATGAGCACCCCCAATATTGAGCAAACTCCTTAGCACACTCAATTACTTTTTAAAAAATTGGCCCCCATGCCCCCAACACACTCACTACTCACTAACCCCCTTCTAATCATCTACTTGTCTCCTCTCATGCCCCCCATCACTACACAAGACTGAGGAGGAGCTAGCCAGGTCTTAAGGACGGGTAGAGTGAGTGGGTGTTTAGTGAGTGTGGGGGGGTGGGGTCAAAGGTAGAATAAAGGTAACTCATTTTGGGGTTAGTGTTAGTCTATGGCATTGTGCCAGCATGATCCCAAACATGGAGTTCCTGGGTGTAAGGTCCTCCTTGGACAAAGGAGTTCTGCCATTTTTTCCCTATACCCTTTAGCAAAGCCAGAAAAAAACGTTGTGGGTGCTGTACACTCCAGATGGAGAAGAAACAAGCATCAATTCCTCACCAGCACTGACCACAGACCTATGAGTCTCGTTCCTTTCCTTACAATCCCACTGTTGAGCTCAGCTCTCTGGTCTTCTGCACTCTTCTCTGCATCTGCACCAAGTAGCTAATTGCTTCATTCCCATGCACTATGCACTGCTGCGGGCTCCAGGCTTTATGCAGTTAGCTCATGCATAAAAGTTGTTCTTGCATTGGTAGCACACAAAATTATGCATCAAAACCGAGCTAACTTGTGGTCAAAGCCTAGCGCACTTTTCTGCATTGAGGTGTGAAAGGTTTTGCCCTGCATGCAGCCATAGTTTATGGGCTACCTGTAAAACAAATAGACCAGTTCCACTCATGGCCTGAATTGATGTTCTTTGGCTTTCTTCCGGGCTTGAGGTGCAGTGTGGTGTTCTGATGTGTGCTCGGCACTTCTAACCTCAAAGGCATACAGTAGAAAGACAGACACACATGCAAATCCCACTTACCCTGGAATGACTGGCATGCATATTTTTTTAAATCAGAGGGGGTTGCCCTTTTCCCATCATGTTCTTGTTCTCTGTCAGCTCTCACTTCTGTATCATAGTTAATAACTGACATGTACAATCAGAGCCGATAGGGAGCCTATAACAATGGAGACGTCTCTGAAGTTCCAACTTTCAGGCCTTGTTCTCTCACATAAGACAAACTGGCAGCATTTCTAGTCTCCAGTAACCCTCTCATTGAAAGACAGGTGCATTATCCGGGAGGAGGGGGGGGGGGGGGGGGATTAGGTTTGGTCTGATGGTTGAGGTGGTAAGCACTGTCCACTGCCACGAGAAAGGTCCCCAGTTCAGTGTTTGTATTTAGCCTTTCATTCCCTGGATCAGCTACAGCTGGGGAGCTCTCATCCTTGCTTAAGGGTGACACTTACTGGCTGGATTCAGGGCCCATGATTGCAGAGGTCCAGAAAAAGCCCTGATGCTTGGTCTCCAGCCAAGGACTGTCACTGCAAATAGAGCCACTTTTGTCTATGGGCAAAAGGGGTAGATATTCCAGGCCCTGCATAGCTAGAGTTTCTTAATGCAGTTCTTGGGACATACCTAGCCAGTCAGATTTTCAAGGTAACCACAATGAATATGCATGAGCAAGATTTGTATACAATAGAGGGAGTGCATGAAACCTCTCTCTCTACTTATTTCTGTTTCTGATTTGCAGTTTCTTACAGTAAATGGTCAGGGTCTGATTTCTGCGTATGTGACCAAGGACAAGTATTCTGCTAATTTGTGCTTTCAATGTAGGAATCTGTAACAGCTCTGCTTGTTTTCTTTTCCTACTAGGAGGTATGTTGGTGTTGCCTTTATATGAAGGGCTTTTACTGTTTGATTTGTGGAGTTTAGTGTTTTGGTGAATTTGTTATATGAGTTCTGAGTGCATTTTGCTAGACCAATAGCACCTATTAGGGAGGGTCTGTTCATCTGTCTGTCCCTACACATGGGTTTGTTTACACATTTTATTTATTTACATTCTCTTATATACTGTGCTATTCTGCATCAGTGCAGTTTACATTGAACAAACTGAAATTACATTGAACAGGGTATTATAACTTGGAGATAACTATTTTACAGGGAACATGGGCTATGGAGGGTTAAGTGGCTTGCCCAAGACCACAAGGAGCACCTGTGGGACTAGAAACCCCAGTCCTTCTGGCCCAAGGTTGCTGTCCTCTAGTGGGATTTGAACCCCTGACCTTCTGGCCTGAAGTACCTTGCCCCAACCACTAGGCCACTCCTCCACTCCATACATGTGCAAATAAACATGTATACAGAGGGAGGGACAGAGAGACAGACAAGACAGAAGGAAAGAAGGCTTTAGCAAAATAATTACCAGGATCCCGCAGGACCGTGGGGTTACTGGCTGAAGCTGTGTTCCAGGTGTTTACAGAAGACCAGAGCCCCAGTTTGCAGCCACATGATGGGAGCAGGAATCTGGCATTAATGGGTGAAGGTGCAAGTGGAAATTTTCTTTATGCAGAGGTAGAGTGAGGCCTGTTTTGTGGCTGTGGCCCAAGTTACAACAATCAGCGGCATTTACTGCTGTAATTAAAGGAACAACCAGGGTTGTTTTATCAGTGGAGGAGCAAGGATTTGGGTCAATTTTATGAGGCAATGAAAAAGGTCCCAGTACTCGGTACCATTGAGTAGCCCCTCAAAAAAAGCCTTGTATATATATCCAAGGGTCAGAGTGCATGTGCGACGGGCCCGCTGCTTAACATGGCTTGAGCACATGCACTCTGGCATGATGTCACCTGGGCTAGATCACAGCCCCCGATATAAGCCAGTTCGCTCTGTACAGTTGTAAATAGTTACCCACGTTTTCATCCAAGTTCTGTTTCCTGTTAATTGTAAACACTAATTGACGGTTTTGAAAAGTGTATTTAACTGGCTCTATGTAAACCGCACTGATGGAAAATAGTGCGGTATATAAGAGAATGTAATAAATAAAATAAATAATAAATAAATAAGGGAGCAGGGCAGAGCAATCCTCCTTTTGGATCGCCTGCATTTCCTGCTCACCTTATTCTGATCAGCTTCTCCCTGGCGGTTTCACTAAGTTCCTGTCTTGCGGCTCTTTTGTTTTTGCACTGGGACTCTCCCTTCTCCTCCAGTGGTTTTGCTGCAGTTTCTGTTTTGCGGCTCTTTCTTCTGCACTGGGAATCAGAGAGTGCTGCCTTCACTGGGATGGATGATGTGGCTGCTGGGCTCGCTGACTCTGGCGGTAGCTTGAACTCCTTCTCTGGCTGCCATTGCTGAGTCCCAGTGCGTGCAGCCTCAGCTGTCCTCCCTGCATGGACAATTTTTTTCCTGTTCCCATGGTGGGCCCAGCCCCCCCCCCCCCCAGCCATCCTTCCTGCTGAGCAAGAGGATTCTCCACCCAGGGGGGCTGTAGTCTGCACATGGGAGGTCTTCATCCCTCTGGATTACCCTGAGCCGGCCCCAGCCTAGAGAGAATTAAGGAGTGCAACCCAGCACAAGGAGGAATCTCCAGAGTGGGACACAGCCTACGATCTGAGGGACTCATCCCCTTAAAGGGGAAGTGCACCAAAAAGGGACAGAGTCAGGCCACAGTGGCCATCTGCAGTGGGGGACATTGGTCGTGGGGGTGGGCTTATATAGAGTAAGAGAGGTTGCCCTGATTGGACCCTGTGGGCACTGCCCCTCCCTCCTCCACCGCTAAAAGGGAAATGTACCCTCACAGGGTCAATGTATGCCTGAAATGGGCAGACCGGATCAATCCCAGGGCTCAGAATCATGCGGGAAGGACAGCACCATGCCTGGAAGACATCCACAGAGTAGGAAGCACTCCGCTAAGCCTGTCAATCCCCTGGACACCATGAAAGGAGGTGTCCTGCAACCCCTTGAGGACCTGGGGCTCGCTTACAGAGTACCTAGCCGCCCGCAAAGACCCAGGAAACTCCCAGCAAGATATGCCGGCACCTTCGAGACCCTGGTGACTAGGAGGGGAGAGGCCACTGCAAGATAGATAGTCCTGGCCACCTCCCTACTGCCTTTGACTCCCAGGCAAAGCTCAGACAGCACAGGCCTGGATGAACCGCCCATACACACCCATATACGCTGGAACACAGACTGGCGAGGACCCCCAGTGACCTTCCACATAGCACCAGCGAAACACAATGACATAATGACATGGTTCACTGAATACCAGATCTGCATGTGCTGACCACAACCCAGGGGCATCGCCATTCCTGGACCCACATGCCCCTGGGCATCCCAAAAGTACCATCGACACATCAGTACGCCCCAGACATCCCCTAGGTGGAGAAGACACAGCTCTATGTCTGCAAGTGTGAGCAGTAGTAGTGGAAGATCTTGAGCATGCCACAGAATCAATACCGGTGCTGCCACAGTTCCTCATGCAGGCATGGACGCTACTCGCATTGCCAGCACTGAAGGGGAGGGCACCGCTCCCTATCCAACAGTTTTTCAAGTTGATCTGCCTCAAGCAACCTGCAACAATGAAGACACCGCCATTGCCACACGTCCTGGAAGCAGGGCTACTCCCGCGGTGCAGTCCGGCACCAGCCCACGTCTGAGAGAAGGTCACGCATCAGTGATCCAACAGCACCGCCTGTGACCAGCTCCCAGCCCATAAAGTCGCTGCAATTGGTACCATAGGTGACATGACAGCAACAGCTGCTACCAGGTCATCAGGACTCCCAGAATCAGAGGCGTCAGGTGAGAAGAATTCCATTACTATGCCCTCTATCCCCCCGGTGGCTGTCTCCACTGCCCAGTCCGCTCCTGTAGCCCTGGCCTCAGAACCATCCCACAAATGAAGGAAGTGGCGCAGGTTATTCATGATCATTGTCTTCATTCATCCAGCTTCTCTTCTTCATCATCTTCTTCCTCCCTCAAGGCAGAGAGGACCAGGACCACTAGCGCTCATGCTGCCTTGCCGCCCAGTGTAACGGAATTATGGGAGACTGTCCCCTGGTCATTCAAGAAGAAAGTCATCAGGAGGGAATACTTTGACATTTTCAAGCTCCTAGAAGGGTGACGGTGACGTAACACCACAAAAAGTGCAAAAATGGGCGATATGTTGTACTCAGGGGAGCGCCATATCCAATGTAACATCACCAACTGGAATTTAGCGTATGCTGGCATGATCAGCAGCACTTGATGTAAGGACCCCTCATAGCTCGGACACATGTTGGCATTCTTCAGTATGATCATGAATGCTTCAAAGGGATATGAGGGATGCGCTTGGCAGTCATATGATGAGCATTTCTGCGACAAGATAGAGGTGAGACCCAACATGTTGTGGGGTGCCAATGATATTGGGATATGTCTCCGGAGTATGAACTCAAAATAAGGGCAGAACTTTCAAAGGAGAGTGTTGGCCAGTATGAGCAAATCCGCACCAAGCAATGGCATTTGCAGATGCTTCAGCAATGGCATGTGTTCCTTTTGTGACTGCAGATATCAACATGCTTGCCTCCATTGCACAACCCCCCGCCCTGCCTCAAGTGCACCAGGGAGTTGCAGTCAAAAGCTGTTCCACAGCAGAAGCAGTGGCTCTGCCTTTCATTGAGCCCCCACGCCAGTTTCCATCTCAGCCATGGAGCCCTGGCCAGACATCTACCCGAAGAGAACTGATGCTGAGCATCTTGGAGATGGCTTCCATTATGGTTTTAGCTTTCCTTTCCATGAGCGCATTCAGGGCCACATCGCTCATCCTGCACAACCACCATGACACCTTTGGCCCATCATACAAGTGAAGCTCGACTCCAAGATCCATCTTCAATGCATGGGCAGCCCCTTCAACAACCCACCATTCCCCAATTTTCACATCTCCCCCCTGATGGTGGTTCCCAAGAAGGACCCCAGGAAGCACAGGCTGATACACAATCTCTCCTTCCCACAGTATGCCTCTTTTGACCAGGCTCTGGACATTGTCCAGGCTGCTGGTAGGTGCTCATACCTGGCCACGATCAACATAAAGTCAGCCTTTAGACTGCTCCTGATCCACCCCACCTGCTTTCCCCTGCTAGGCTTCCACTTCAAGGGCATGTACTACTTCAACAGATGCATACCTGTGGGATGCTCAGTGTCCTGCATGGCCTTTGAGGCATTCAGTACCTTTCTCCACTGGGTAGTGCAGCGGTGGACTGGTGCTGATCCATGGTACGCTACCTTGATGACTTTCTGTTTGTCAGACCAGAGCATTCTGACACCTGCGTGACACTCTTGGATGCCTTTCAGGCTATGGCAGGGGAATTCAGCATCCCCCTGGCAAAGGACAAGATGGTGGACCCAGTTCGAATGCTGTCATTCTTAGGCATTGAGATCGACACAAAGCAAGGCGTCACCTGACCCTTGTGACAAACTGGGGGACCTCAAGAAATAAATTGTTGCTGTGAGAGGACTGGAGGATCACCCTCTGGATGACCCAGTCACTCATCTGTTCTCTGCATTTTGCCTTTAGAGTGATCCCTAGAGGATGGCTCTTCCTGAGATGCTCTGCACATGCGACAGCCAGTTTTCGCAAGAGACTTCACCGTCTTTGCCTCTTGCCGGGACTAAAGTAGTACCTGAATGTTTGGTTACATGTCTTCAACACGTTCAATGTGTAAACATGTGTCAGCAGGGCACGCACAACAACATGAAATTGGACCTCTTCACAGATGTGGTGGGGGCCTCTGGCTTTGGCATATAATTCAGGGATACCTGGACTGCTGCATCTTGACCTGAGCGCAGGGTGACTGGGGGCCTGACCAAAAATATCACTATCCTTGAATTCTTTCCCCTATATGTGGCAATGTGTGTGTGGGGCCACCAACTGTGGGACCAGAGAATTGTGTTATGCTGCGACAATCAGGCAGTCATTGCTGTTAGCAATCAATCAGCTGTCTCCAAGAAGCTGGGGGCCCCCCCCTAGGTGCAGTTTCCAGAGGTCTCGGTATTAGAGGGCCTACTACATGTCCGGATCATAGGGGCAAAAACGATCCAAAAGGAAAGGGGCAAATCATCTCTCTCAAAGCAGTGCCCCAGCTTTGGATGTACCTAGTTGCCAACATGCTCCAATACCTAGCAGCCTTGCTCTTCCTGAGCTCGCAGATCCTGATACATCTCATTGGCATGCTGCTTTCCAAACTCCAATTCACAGCGGTATTCAAGAAATCGTTGGTTGTTATAGGATTTGGCCCAGCCTGTTCGGCATGCATTCCTTCTGGATTGGAGTAACAAGAGCAGCAGCAGAAAGGGACTTCCCAATAAGGGCGATCAAGGTACTGGGGCACTGGCAGTCCTTTGCATACACATCATACATTTGCCCGACTGTGGCGCACACTATGGATTGACTCTGCCTTCAACTAACTCTGTCCCTCCTATCTTTCAGAGCATGTAGTTTGGATAGTTGAACACTCCTTCATCCACCAGGCAGCTGAGATGGCACCCATGTAGTCACTTGGGATTCACCTGAGACTCTTCAATTGTGATGTACACCTCCTATGGCTGGGTCGCCTGTGCATGGAGTGGCAGCACTTGTGGCCATTCCTATAACAGCACATTCAGACTCATGGTCCACTTGATGCCCTGATCATTCACCTCGGAAGGAATGACCTTCGAATTCTCCAGTAAACAGCTCATGAACCATGTCAGAGCAGACCTCTACTGGGTGGTCTGCAACCTCCCCTGCACGCTCTTCATCTGGTCTGACCTTACTCCTTGCCTCAAGTGGGTGGGTACCCATCTCTGGGACAGGGAACTCAAGAAGATCATCAGGCAGGTCAGCTAAGCATCCTGTGTGCCGAGGAATGATGGATTTGGCACAAATGCACACTCCACATTGCTTGGATACTTTGACAGCGATTTCCTCCACCTGTCAGACAATGGACTCAACCTTTTCCTTAATGACTTACATGAGACGCTGGAGGCTGTTTTTCAGGTCAGCTCAGAGCTCATTCACCCAGAGGAGGCTCCTTGGTACTAGGCGAAGTTCCTGTAGTGGGGGGCATGTGAAAGATAAGCTTCCACGCACCCGTGGCAGTTACCCAAGCCTTGTCACAAGCATGCGCAGAGCTCAGGCAAGGGGCAGGGCATCCTAGCTGCCACCAAAGCGGGGTGGCCAGATGAGTCATCCCACACGACGGTCAACCCAGCGTAGGCAGTTCTCTAAGATAGCATGGCAAGGCTGCTAGTACAGGGGTGGCCCAGCTCAACTTGGCAAGGCGGGCCCCAGCCCCCAAGTCCATCCAGGTGGGTGACAAGGAAAATTGGCGCATCGCATACTGGCTCGGGTGACTAGACTGGAACCTCCGTTTTAAGTATCATATATATTTGCAATGGAATATATTGATCTGCTAATAAAGCTGTGGCCAAGTTTTACCCATAACAGTGAGTAGGGTGTTTATTGAGCTGTAAGACGAGGGCAAAAGCTTGATACCTGGGGGGGGGGGGGGGGAGGGACAGTCAAATGTCCAACCTGCCTATGTTAATACCATATATCCATGCCATTCTGCTGCATTCAGACACACAAACACATTCCCCTGCTATCCTATTGCACTCACACACCAGACACCGACACACACAGATACCCTTGCTATTCTATTGCACTCAGGATCATACCAAGATAAAAATGCACCCTGTCATTAATCCAAGATTTTTGATCTTTCTAGCACGCCGATGGGAGGGGGTAAATTTTTGAAGAGATTTATTGTACTCTTGCTGTTGTTGTAGTTTTGTTGTTATCAACCCTTAATAAAATTCTTTGCAAAAAAAAAAAAATGCACCCAACTCGCAAACCGGATGCCCACCCCCACACAAACACACACTCATCTGTATGCAGCAAATCACTTTTGGCAGGCTCCTGGAAGCGCAGTGATGGCATAAGTTCATTTTTCGTACTTGTGCCCTGTGTGGCCGCACTGCTTGCACAGCCCTTGCTACAATCCAGTTTGCGCCTACGCATACTGCTGCACTCACACACACATGTACATGTCCTTGCCACTTTGCTACACTGTGTATACGCACTCCACCCCTCCACTCGGCAAAACATGCTTTTTTGTAATGTTTCTAGCATTCACTTTCCAAGTTGGGTTTCTTTTTTTTGCAGTGTTTTTTTTATTACTTAATAAAGTATCTGATATTGGAAAGCGTTGTGTCACTGTTACTATGACAACAGTACTTCGTCTTTGCTGAGTTATAAGATGAAACATCCTAGTTCGGCCAAGCTGGCCAGTTGTTTCAGAGATTACCTTCAACCAGTGCAGCATGGATTTCTTTAACTTTATGAATAGGTGCATTTCTTATTTTTTTGCAGTCTGTTCCCAAAAGTTGCAGATGATACATTCATCAGACGCTGTAACATGAATCCTGAAGCATGTTTGAATTATATGCATCTACAAGTGGTGTGCATGCCAAAACAAACTGCAGTTTGTGCTCATTTTAAAACAGGTTTTGGACATTTTTTCATGTTTGTTTCACCTTTTCATTCCTTGTGCGCATATTAGGGGTCATTCCGAGGCCTTTTCCCGGTCCTGCCTGCCTTCCCCGCGTGTTGTACGGGGAAGGTAAATGGGGGTGAGAAAGGGGCAGATCGGGGGCGATGTCAGGGCAGGCAGTGGGCGGTCGTTGGCTCTGGACATACAGGGCCGATTCCAATGTCGGCCCTGTATGTCTGGAGCCAGTGGCTTGAATGGGGAACTTATTCCACCTCCGAGGTGGATTAAGTTCGCCTCGTCGCCGGGGAACAGCGGGCCCGGGGTGCAGAAGGGGCAGGAGGGGCTGAGGACATTCCCCGCAGCCCGATCTTGGCCTTAGGGGGCCAGATCGGGGGTCAGGCTGCGAGGAAAGAGCTCTGCAGCCGGCGGCCGGGAATCACAGCTTTTCAATGTAACCATGGTGCTATGGCAACTGGACGCCATGGCGCTGTGGCTCCATTGAAGAGCCCTGACTGAGCTAGTCGGGCAAGGCCTGTATGTGTAGGCCAGACAGAATCGGGGTCCCGGCCTGCACGTACAGGCCTGTTCATGATTCTGATCCCGCAGGGCTATACATTCCCCATGGGATCAGAATCCCAGATCCCTCTGTGTGTCCGATTCCGACTGGATGCACAGAGGGCCCGGATGTCCGTGACAGAATCAAGCCCATTAAGTGCATGCTGAAACGTTTTGAGGCATGCAAATTGTATACCTGTTAATTCATAGGTATATGCATGCACATGCAATTTGTGTGCACTTTAAATATTTAGGCACCCAATACACATCTACAATACCTAAGAAAATGTAAATTTATAAGTACGATGTCCAATTATGTGTTTTCACAGGATCATTCCAGGAGAGGTGCTGTTGGGTTGATCGTGATTGCTGACCTTAATTATCAAACTCTCAAGGGAGAGTGCCTATGTTCTTGAAAGTTAATTTCAGGGGGCATATAGGGCTGAATGTTCATCTAGAGTGCTTAATGCCCTGGCACTGTCCCCGTCGATAACACACCCTAAATGGCCTTTAATGTGACAAGGCAGTGTCCAAAGCTAGAAGGATGCTAGGGTGCATAGAGAGGGGCATAACAGCCAAAAGGAGGAAGTGATAATGTTCCTGTTCAAGTCATTGGTGATGTTTCATTTGGAGGACTGTGTTTAATTTTGGAAGCTATATCTTGCTAAGTGTATAAAAAAAATCGATATGTGGTTTGCATCAGAAGTTGTACAAGAAAAGACTTTGAAGACTTTGAAGACCTGAATATATATATAACCCGAGGGCAGGGATTGTCAGCCCAGTCCTTGGGACACACCCAGCCAGGATAAGTACAATGAATATTGTGGTGTAGAAAGTCCCTCTGATCCCTTAGAGATAGCTGAAACGGAAGAGTTGGCTTCAGTAGCTGACAGACAACAAAAGCACATGGCTCATGGTTTCCAGGGAAACCACAAGCAGAATGAGTCACAGGAGAGGAAAACATGCCCCTGCTGCAGTTTATCTCCACAGTCAGGAGTTGAGGCAGAACACCTGCTGGGAGGAGGGGTTAAGTTAAACTCTAGAAGGCAGGGGTATAAAAAATGCTCATTAGAGAGAAAGTTAGAAGGAGGAAAAGGAGAGAAGGAAGGAGAAGGAGCAGAACAAAGATTGGAACGGAGAGGAAGACCAGAGCCAGAACAGGAGTCAAGTTCAGAAGCAGAGGAAGAACTGCTTGGGAGTGAGAACTCAGAGGAGCTGACGTTGAGAGAGGATTCTCTGAGGTTTAATTCTGAGAGGGAAACCAGCAAGAGAAACAATTGGAGAACCAGTGCCAAGAAGCCAGGTAGAAACAGCCCAGGTTTGGTGCCGTGTCTGAAAGGCAGCCAAAGGGAAAGAATACCAGGAAGGCTAACTTGGGAGCACTCACAAACTCCAAGGTTTGGATCTTTAGTTGACCCTGAAGTACAAAGGAATCCTCCTGTAAGAAAGCCAAAAGGTAGGCTGAAAGATTGGCTCAAGGACAAAACTGTTTTTAAGAATTGGTCTTGTGCTGACCCAGAAGGGTGGGACTCTCCTCACAGTAAATGCAATATATATGGTAATTCTCAACCGTGTCTGATAGAGTGCTACAAAGAAAAGCCTCGAGCAGAGAAACTGGGTGTGGGTTTAGAAACGCCGTGTAGCAAGTTTCAAACATTCCCAGCTGATAGCCATTATGAAGCAATGGAGACAGAACCGGTTGTAGAGTATATGCCAGAAGAACAAATGGACTGTACATTGTCTATTTCAGATAACATAATATCTTTGTGCTAAAGCCAGGCTGTCCAGAGAGTTACATGAGTCAGCAGGAAGGAAGCACAAATGTTTTGAGCTGAGAAGTGTTAAAGTTTGATTGCTCCAAAGTAAATGTTCATGCTGATATAAGAAGCTATTTTTATTGAGTTCTTATGTTGTTTTCCTGCCAGAGATGTATGGCAATATGTCTTTTGTTTCCTTTGTTTGAATCCGCCCGGAGGGGAATTAAAATCCTGTTATTTTGCCTGAAACCATTCGTGCTCAACTACTCTTTATTTGGATAGTAAAAGTACTACAACTCCCATGAGGCATTGCCTCCTCAAACTCTACTATACTATCTGAAGAAAGGATATCAGGCCGCTTAACCCTGCATGCCCAGGCTGTGGGGTATCTAGCGTGTTACAATATTCATGAGAGAGATTTGCATACAATGGAGGCAATGCATGCAAATCTTTTAAACCACAGTTTTAAACCACACATCAAAGACAAGTGGGAAGAGGTGGGCAAAACAAAATCAATGCAAAATACATGCAAGCCAGTTAAATGCTGGAAAGCAATGAGCACAAATGCTCGAAGCTTAGCCAACAAAGTTCCAGACCTGGAAGCCCTAATGGTGGAAATGGATTTGGACATTATGGCCATTACAGAAACATGGTTTAATGAATTGAATGATTGGGATATAGCCATAGCTGGCTATAATCTATTCAGAAGAGACAGAGAAAGTAGAAAAGGAGGAGGAGTAGCCTTGTATGTCAAAAGCAATATTAAAGCTACTCAAATGCAGGGGGCATGGGGAAGAGAAGAAGCACTCTGGATTGTGTTGGAAAGAGGAGATGGCACTGTCATCCATACTGCTGTAGTCTACAGACCTCTGACTCAAATCGAAGAGATAGATAATGAATTGATTATAGATATTGCCAGGATAGCCACAAAGGGGGAAATGATCATATTGGGCGACTTTAATCTACCCGATGTGGATTGGATTATCCCTTCTGCAAATCTGGAAAGAAGCAAAAAAAATGGTGGATGCTTTCCAAGATGCGTTACTTAGACAAATGGTGATGGAACCAACCAGGGAAAGCTCAATACTGGATTTAGTGCTCACCAACGGTGATAGCGTGTCGAATGTCTGGGTGGGTGCCCCTGTGAGCAGCAGCGATCATCACACGGTGTGGTTTGAGATAAAAGCCAAGGTGCAGTCCAATCATAGCAAGCTCAAAGTCCTAAACTTCAAAAACACTGACTTCAGTAAAATGGCCAAGTACCTGAAGGAGGAGTTGGCAGGGTGGGAGGGGATAAGGGAAGTGGAATTGCAGTGGGTTAAACTAAAGGTAGCAATAAAAGGGGCAACAGATAAATGTGTAAGAAAAGTAAATAAAAACAAGAGGAGAAGGAAACCTATTTGATTTTCCAAAGAAGTGGCTGCTCAAATAAAGGCAAAAAAACACAACTTTCGCAAAATTCAAAAGCTTGCAAACAGAGGAAGACAGACAGGAATACTGGATCAAATTCAAAGAGACAAAAAGAGAAATAAGGAAAGCAAAATCAAAGGCAGAAGAAAAGATGGCTAAAGATGTGAAGTGTGGTGACAAAACTTTCTTCAGGTATATTCGGGAAAGGAGGAAAATTAGAGGTGGAATTGCAGGACTCAAAAGTGCTGGGAATAGACTTGTGGAAAGTGACATTGAAAAAGCGAAATTGCTAAACAAATAATTCTGCTCTGTTTTTACTAAAGAAAATCCTGGAGAAGGACCACCTGTGACTCCCAAATATAAAAATGGGAATGAAGTAGATACTACACCATTCACAGAAGATGATGTGTTAGAACAACTTGCGAAACTGAAGGTGGACAAGGCCATGGGACCGGATGGGATACATCCCAGGATACTGAAAGAGCTCAGAGAGGTTCTTGCAGGACCGTTAAAGGATGTTTTCAACAGATCCTTGGAAACAGGAGAAGTTCCTCAGGACTGGAGAATAGCTGATGTGGTACCTCTTCACAAAAGTGGTGACAGCGAAGAAGTGACAAACTACAGGCCTGTGAGCCTTACCTCAGTGGTGGGAAAAGTAATGGAGGCGCTCCTGAAAGAATGAATAGTGGACTTTCTGAAAACCAAAAGGTTGCATGATCCGAGGCAACATGGTTTTACCGAAGGACGATCTTGCCAAACAAACCTGATTGAGTTCTTTGACTGGGTGACCAGAGAACTGGATCAGAAGCATGCAATGGATGTCATCTACCTGGATTTCAGCAAAGCCTTTGATACTGTTCCTCATAGGAGGCTTATCAATAAACTCAGTAGTTTGGGGATGGGTTCCAAGGTGGTGAACTGGATCAGAAATTGGTTGACTGACAGACGACAGAAGGTGATGGTAAATGGAGCTCACTCGGATGAAAGGAGGGTGTTTAGCGGGGTGCCCCAGGGTTCGGTCCTTGGCCCGGCACTGTTCAATGTATTTGTGAGTGATATTGCTGAAGGACTGAATGGAAAAGTCTGTCTTTTTGCAGATGACACGAAAATATTCAACAGAGTGGACTCCCCTGAGGGAGTGGTTAACATGAGGAAAGATCTACAAAAGCTGGAAGAATGGTCTAATGCTTGGCAATTAAGATTTAATGCAAAGAAGTGCAGTGTCATGCACTTGGGAAGCAGAAATCCAAGGGAAATGTACGCGATAAGAGGCGAGAGGTTGGTGTGCACAGATCAGGAGAAGGATCTTGGTGTGATTATTTCTGAGGATCTCAAGGTGGCAAAACAGTGCAACAAGGAAGTAGCAAAAGCCAGGAGGATGTTGGGTTGCATACAAAGAGGAATTACCAGCAGAAAGGAAGAGGTACTAATGCCACTGTATAATTCACTGGTGAGGTCTCACTTGGAATACTGTGTTCAGTTTTGGAGACCGTATCTTGCAAAGGATATAAAAAGACTGGAAACTGTTCAGAGGAAGGCGACCAAAATGATTTGGAGCCTGCGTCAGAAGCCGTATGAGAAGAGACTTGAAGACCTAGATATGTACACTCTGGAGGAAATGGGGGATAGAGAAAATATGAATCAGACCTTTAAATAATGAACAAACAAACCTCTTCCAAAGATGGGGAAGGTGTAAAACTAGAAGGCATAACATGAAGCTGCATGGGGATAAATTGAAAGGAAATGTCAGGAAATACTTTTTCACTGAAAAGGGTGGTGGATGCTTGGAATGCCCTCCTGATGGAAGTGGTGAGAGCAAATACAGTGACAGAATTCAAGATGGCATGGGACAGATACAGTGGATCCCTTTACAGCAACAGGATAAAACCAAAATAAACTTAAACCATCTAATTTCCCAACAAATAGGGGTGTCCTACACGGAGCGGTGGGTTCAGTCCTAAACAAAGACATGGGGAGGGGTGGCCTGTACAGAGCAGCAGGTACACCTGCTCTTGCCATCTTACTGGGAGAACACTGAAGAAAACGTTCGTCTAAATGGTCCCTGAAAGACGCATTGCATTTATTTCCTTGATAAACCCAGCAGGAGAAACGCCAGAGCGCTTGGAAGACTGAGCCGTCGGGGTTTTTTTGCAACAAAAAACGGGGCACCTGCCATTCAGCATAAGATAAGTTGGATGGAGTTCTAATTTAAAGTTTTTATGATAATTAAAAAGATATTTATAAAAAAGAAGCAACACAAAAGTTTAAAAATTAAAAACCATACTGGCCTGAGGTCATTGATGTAAACGGACACTAGAAGGGGAGTCACATTACCCACAAATAAGTGTTGAACGTATACCGTTTATCTGAGACCGGTGGCCAGTTGGTGTATTGAGTCTGTAGTTGAAGATTCAAATGAGTGAATGAATAATTTATAATCTTACTGGGCAGACTAGTTGGACCATACTGGTCTTTATCTGCAGTCATTTACTATGTTACTATGTTACTATATTCATTGTGGTTATCCTGAAAACCTGACAGGCTAGGAGGTATTCCCAAGGACCGGGTTGAGAACCTCTGCACTAGAGGAAAGTAGTGACAGAGGACATATGATACAGGCATTTACGGACCTGAAAGGTACTAATGAACAAACAAACCTTTTCCAAAGACAGGGAGGCTATAAAACTAGTGGACATGAAATGAAGCTGCAAGGAGGTAAATTTAAAAGCAACATCAGGAAATGCTTTCATGGAAAGAGTGGTGGAACCTGGAATAAAGTTACCAATTTTTTTGCAGGCAAAACTGGGACACATCTGAAGTGGGGGTGGGGGTGGGGGGGAAGAAGGGACACCTTGGTTTTAGGTGTGAGCAACAAAGTGTGGAGGAGGGAAGAGGAGTCAGTTCCCTGCCCCCCCAATCCATCCCATGACAGCAAAATACCACTTCCAAACAGACAAATCAACAGAGAAAGAGAAATAGTGATACATTCCCCCCCCCCCCTGTATTGTGCAAAATATAAAAATAACGGATGCAAAAGTCCAAAAATTGACATATTCAAATCACTAAATTAAAAATACTTTTTTTCTACCCCCTCTGTCCCCACTGCTGGAATTGGGAACAGAAGGTTGCCAAACAGGTGGAAATCAGGGACACAGCTCTAAAATCAGAGACAATCCCCGAAAATCGGGGACATCTGATAACTTTAGCCTGGAATGCCCTCCCGGTGGAGGTGATGGAGACAAAAACAATGACAGAATTCAAAAAGGCATGAGAAAACACAGAGAATCCGTATATAACAAGAGGAGAATTTCTGCTCAAAGCAAAACTTAAATAACCTCTACACTTTAAAAAAGGAAAGTTTGGAGGTGACCTGTAGGAAATGGTAGTGACAATCGAAAGGAGAAGTATAGAGGTTGAGTAACCCACACAGAGCAGCGGTTACAACCCTAGGCACATTAGGGGAGCTTGCTGGTCTTTATCTGCCATCATTTACTATCTTGTTATGCTTGCATGTATCCTCGGGGCCAGAAGAAGGAAGATGCCTTATGCTGCACGCGCATGGACCATACAGTTTGCAAGGAGTTAAACATGCGGCAGCATGAAGCTTATCTCCCACGAGCTGGCACAGAGGAGGAAAGCTTCACCAGCAGGCTGGCAGCATCAGATTAATGGGGCGGGGAAGGGAGGCGCATGCCCTTGATTTTGTGGTTATTTGTTTGCGAGCTATCACCCAGTGGGTGTTTGTTAAGAAGCTAGCATTGAATGTCGGTAGGACTGAACTCATGGGGCTAAGCCGATTCCTCTCTTCTGATTGGAATCTGTTGTTTTTGTCTTGTAGTTAGAATCTTGCTGTCGTACTGGACTGAGCTTTTTATATTTTTGGCTTGAAATTAGGAACACTATTAAAAATGCTTTTAGCAGACTTTGCTTGATTTGGTGACTTACACCCTTTTTGAGTAATTCTGACTTAGGAATTCCAGTGCAGTCCCTTTTGCAGGGCTGGCACAAGGGGTTGTAACATCCTGAGTCAACTTTTGTTTTTGTGCCTCCCTCCCTTGGACCCAATCTTGCAGTGCAAGCTCTGCAAACTGGTAAATTTTCAGCCCACTGATTTGTTAAATGCCATTCTCCCATTTAACTTCATCTGTGTATTCTGTGTCTCTATCCATATAGAGCGGTGCTGAATATACAGAGAGTGATGGTGTGGTCACTGTATTATCTATTTAGGCTAGGCATGATATTCCATTGGTCTAAACTGTGTAACTTACCTAAACACAGTTTAGGCCACTATCTGGTCTACCCTTGCTCCTTCTTTAACATGCTCCACAATTATACAAATAATATCTAGCCATTTGCAATTTAAAAGGCCTGATACCATATGTACGATTTTTGAAAATACATAGGCTATTTATGCATTTGCCTGCAAACGCCTAATTGCCTTTCAATATCACTCTGATAGGTCATAATTATTCATTCCAATGCAACATTCCCAGACTTGTCAATAAAACTCTTCCAACAACAGATGCAGAGCAGAAGTAGGGTATTTCACTTTACAACTCAACATACAAAAAAATTTAATTCAAATTCTCGTCTTACATCAGTGACAACTCCACTATCTCTGTCCATTGTTAGACATTGTGCATCATAACCCAAAGCCCTGCAAATTGACACTCAACACCAGCATCAAGAACTCAAATTCCAACAACCCTACCAATGGAAAATCAGCACTGCAAAATTTCCAGAACCCTAGTAACCTCCAGTTGGAAAAAGAGAACAAGCTGAACTGCTATAGATTCCTAGAGAGAATCTACGAAGTGTGATTAAAAAGTATCAAGACTTCTTGTGTAGCTATATAACAATACATTGCACCACAATGCTATTAAGTATGTTTTGACCTAGTTATGTGCTCTGCATGTGCAGAGTGTAGTGTGCCTGTAGCACACCTGTACTTTTTTTAATCATGTGATATTTGGTTTTGTGAAAAAGCAGTTCATCAGATTTACGATGAGTGAAACAATTTGACACAGCAGCTTCACAGCATAATGAAAGAGGCATTTCAAAATTATTTCCAGCAGTGGCAGGAATGCTGGAGGAAGTGTGTTTTATCGGAAGAGGACTACTTTGAAGAAGACTGAGTACAATAATTGTCAGTGTTATACTTCTTGTGTTATTGTACAAATCTCGATACTTTTTGATCGCACTTTGTATATGTTAACAGAATCCTTTATCACGGCTACACATGGAAAACAGACCATCACCTAGAAAAGAATAAGAAACTACAAAATTTGAAACAAATATACAGACAAAAATTGAAATGGAAAACTCCAAAAATAGATACTGATAGAAACAGAAATGTTTTTCCTTCTGTAATGAGCTATAAGAAATGCACATTTTCAAAGCTGACACATTTCATTCTCTAAAAACTTTTGTACCTTTCTTTTCTGATCATTTTATTTTTCCAGCTGACTTGGTACCAGCTTCTCTTTTCCACTCTTCTAAGTCCATTTTCAGGATCCCATTTCCATTCTCTTTTTCTTCACACTTCCTTTCTTCGTTCTTTCCTTTGCTACATCTCTTTCTATTTCTCTCATTTGCCTTTTACCTAACTATAGCTTCCTTTCATTCCTTTTTCAACTTTCTCTTTTTACCATTCACCTGCTTACCAGCTTCCATTTGCTAACTTTAATTCTCTAGTCCTTCCATTCCATATCTGTCTCATTTCCCAGTCTCCTATCTCCCCCCTCCCCATCTTTTGCCTACTGTCTACTACCCCATTTCCTCCCTTTGTACTCATCCCCTCCCCAGTCTCATTTACCACCTTCTACTTCTCATCTTTTAATCAGCCTCAGCTCATTCCCCAGCACTTATCCTCTCTTCATCTCCAGGCCCTTTCTTATGTCTTACCCTATTTAGGCTTCCATTCCCCCTTTCACTTTTCCCATTTCTACTCTCTTTCATCTCCTTCAAGGAAGGTCTGTCCCTTCCTGTGGCTCTCATCCACTCCATAGCACTCTGCTCTTTTCTTCTGCCTCCCAGCCCTTCCAGATCCTTCAAACCTTCTCTTCTCATATTTCTGCACATGGTCTCACAGCCCTATTCATGCCCCTCATCCAATCACCTTGTTCCCATTGTATTCCTAATCTCTGGTCATTTACTTAATCCCCACTGTCCCCCCTCTCCAAGCAACTCCAAGTCCCCACTCAGAATCCCATCCAAACCCCGAGTCCCTACTTAAACTCACAATACCCAGCCTATCTTAGAGTCTTTCTTCTGTTTTCTCACCCAATCTTAGAATCTCGACCTGTCAGAGTACTGATTTCCCACATCCCATGTCCCTATTAGCTGCTCTCCTTTCTCCTGCTCCCCCTTCCCCAGCACCCAGCCATTTAATTCCTTCTCCAAATATTCATTAACCTTGTCTTTCCTCCTCCTTACCCCAGCATTCATCCTTATACCTCACCCTCTCAACCTTCTTCTGATTGACTTTGCTTCTTCCCACTCCCCACAATATCTGTCCTCCTCTCCCTTCTCACTCCCCCCAGCATCTCCCTCTTGAGCACAGGACAGCCGCAGAAGCAAAAGCAAATGCTCCTGTGGCTGTGGTGATCATTAATACAGCCGTGGGGGGCATTTGCTTTTGCTCCCATGGCTATATTAATCTTTAAACCAGCCATGGCTTTGAAAGCAGAGGGCAGGCTGGGAGTGAGCCAGTGAGAAAGGCTTCCCCTGCCCCTATTGTGGTGTGCCCTGAGTCAGTGCCTCACTGGCTCACCTCTTAAGCCAGCACTGCCCTTGTGTTGTCTTGTATTGATTATTGCAATGCCATTTATTTAGGGCTATCTCTTTATTTTTAAATGCTTTGCAAACCTTCCAAAATGTTGCATCACTATCTTGTCACGCTAAATGCTTCCGATCATTGTTAATGCTGCTGAATATCCCTGAATAATGCCGCTGTATTCCCCGATACAAACTGCTTAGCATTGGGGCATTCCGGGGTGGAGCAGAGGCAGAGCCGATTGCAAACTGGCTAGTGGCAATGTTGAACTGCTGCCCGGTTTGTGATCTGCGGTGAAAGCCAGGTGCAAGAAACCCTGGCCTAACTTTTACCCATATCGCTAACCAGGCAAGCTCAGTATCGCCGCTGCCCAGTTAGCGATCAGACTCTGTGGTGACCCCAGATATTCAATGCAGGGGCTAGATATGACCCTGGCATTGGATATCGGATTAATACTCAGCACCGGCGGCTAGCCACTATAATTGTGCTAACCACCAGTGCTGAATATCGGGCCCTAAAGTTTTGACTGATTCAATGCACTCTAAGTGGTAAAGCTCCATATTATTTTGCAGCTCTTGTACATATTTAAAAACCTATGAGAGTTTTTGGATCTACTGATTCTCATTTATTAGATATTCTATCAGTTCATCAAATTAATTTATGTAAGACCAGGACCTGCACTTTTTCAGTAGTGGGATCTACTCTTTTTGTTATATTCTGGAAGCTGAATTGTGTTCTGAAGAAAATTTGTCATCATTTTGTAAACAGTTAACTTTTTTTCCCTACTTGTTATTTTTAAGTGCTGTTGAGTCTTTCAACTCATGGCGACCCTGTATACCATGGCAAACTGTGTACGGTCTTCAGTCAGGTGGCTAACTGATAGAATGACATCCATAACTGCTGTTACCTTACTGATCCATTGCATTGCTGGCCTTCATCTTTTGTGTTGACCTTCAACCTTACCAAATACGATGTCTTTCTCTAATGATCTCTCTCTTCGCATGATGCATCCAAAGTATGAAAGTCTTCACATTTGAGCTTCTAATGAAAATTTAGGTTTGATCTCCTCTGGTATTGACTGATTTGTTCTTCAGACAGTCCGTTGTATGCACAGTATTCTTTGCCAGCACTGTAAATCAAAGGCATCAGTTTTCTTCCTGTCTTTCTTCACTGTCCAACTTTCACTGGGAGTGTTGAGGGCTGCAGGCGTGTGTGTCTCTCTCTCATCACCCCCCTCCCCAGGCTTCCTCCACTCTCTCTCTCATAATCCCCTCTCCAGTCTTCTCCCAGTCAGCCTCTCTCCTTCGGAAGACCCCCACCAGCCTTCTCCCAGTCTGTCTCAGGGCCCTCCCCAGGTTTCCCCACTCTCTCTCTCTCTCTCTCTCTCATATACCTCTACTTCATCCAGTCCCTCTTTCACTCACACATTTTTGTCCCTAGCTGTAGCATCTCAAAAATACTGTGCTTCAGGCTTCCTCCACAATGATCAGCTCTCTGAATAGTGGAGCTGTATGGGGCAAGAACTTGAGGCTATTCTGCTTGACTCAATGCCCTTTTTAGCATACGGCACCACCTTCCTTGTCATTTCAATAAAATTTGTACCCTAGTATCACAGTGTCCCATTGTTTATCCTTCTTCTACCAGGTCTCTGAGATTCCTATTAGATCTACCTCTTCATTCAGTGCTATATATTCTAACTCTCCCATCTTATGTTTTAGGCTTCTATCATTTGTATACAAACATTTCAAAGTACGCTTTTTTAATTTGTATTTACAAGCTACTTAGCAGTTGACAGGGATAATTTGCAGTCGTTCATCTCTGCCTGCTCCTCCCATAAAGGCACTGGCTACTTTTGCCTTTATTGCAACCTTTCTCTCAAGATGCCCTCACTCCCTGTTTTGATAGTGTTCTTCAAATAAATCTTACTCCAAACTATGCACTGCAGAGCGACTGTTAGCTTTCCCAATGTTCTAGTTTAAAAACGGCTCTATCTCCATTTTAAACATTATCACCAGAAGCCTGGTTACACCCTGACCTAAGTAGAGCCCATCTTTTCAGAAAAGGCTTCCCCTTCCCCCAAATATTGCCCATTTCCTAACAAATCTAAGGGCCACTTTAACTAACACTTAGCTTGAGCTATCTATCACACAGCTGATAGGAATAAAAAGGGATATACAGCAGATACCTGAGTTACGTGCTAGCAAAAGGGGCCCTAAATCCCTTCTCTCTTCATCATTATCTCATCCATACACTTAGACTCTGGAATGTTTCTGAGAATGCCAACCTAGAGCTTCTGGATTTCAATTGTCTACCTAAGCTCCTGGAGAAACATTTTCAGTGAGATAATATTACATCCCCTGAAGGTTAGGTCCTGACTAGAGGTGTACTTCTTGCCTCAACAAAGTGATGCTCTTATTTCAGGTAACCCCTCTCCTCCAAGGCAACATAAAGGCTACCAGACTGGAAGTAGGACTTCTCTATATATATCCCAATAGGTGTCTCTTTCTGCCTTAACTCCTCCAAGTCTGCTACACTAGTCTCCAGAGATTGGATTCGTTCTCTGAGAGCCAGGAGCTCTTTGCAACAAGTGCACACATACAACCATTAAGATAGGAAATAATCATGTATGTGGTACTCAGTATAAAAGATAGGATAGCACATATCTACCCTGCTGGACTGCTGTCTGCATTTTAGTATTGGCAAGTTCTTTAGTTATGTAAAGTGCTAAGGGGGTAGAAATACATAAACAAATATAAAGGACCTTTAGATTATTTGGTATATTTTATGCTTCTATTTTTGTTTGCTTCTTATTGAATTGCTAAAACTTTGTTGTTTAGAATGAATCACTTGCTGATGAAAATACCCCATAGTGACAAATTTCCCTCTTGTCCTCTTAACTGGCATAATTGATTATAGATTAAGAGATGTAATTGGGCAAGAAGATGATATTAAACTAAAGCCAAATTACTTTAAACCCCCTAACCTATGCATTATCTACCTTTTATTGTTCTAGTGTTGTAACAATTAAATTTAAAGGAAGGCAAAGAATTTTAGACCCTCTGACTATCTAATACATACCTTTTTATTCTTCTAGGGCTGTAACAACTACAGGATTTTAGAGTCTTTAAAAAAGCTAGTTGCTATTTTTTTTTATTTTTTAATGAAATTAAAACAGATTTTATCCATAAAACCCCATACTCTCCTTTATCCCAAGCTTTAAGTCACCAAATATCCCAGTATAGTAATGCTCACTTATCCACAGAGATTGTTCTGCTCTCATTAATCCTTCATTTTCATCCAGTTGTCTTTACTCTTTCCCTTACTCCCTCCAAATTTCCATCTCTTTCTCCCTCATGCTGCCTTTGGCTTTCTCCCATGTCTTTTCAATATGCCCTATTTGTCATTTCCTCTCCTGTGCCCTGTGCTTCTTAAATAATTTTTCCTCTGTAACTACCCCCCCCCCCTTGCATTTTCCCTGCCGTCCCTATGATGTCCGTCTTCTCTCTTTCCTATCCCCTGTGAATCCCTTCTCACCCTTTTGCCTTTCTCCTGTACCCTCTCTGTTCTCTTCCACTTCTTCCTGTCGCTCAACTCTCCTTCCATGGCTGCCAGGTGTTTCATCAGCTATACTAACCAGCTAGAGAGGGCCAATCTTAATTGAATCGAATCTCCTGTAGAACCTCTAGTTACTGCATGCCTACAAGGCTTATTCACATGGAGCCCGATTCCCTAAGGGACATGTCTGGGCCCATTTGGACTCGATTCTGCACCGCAGGAACCAGACATTCCCACAGGTGCAGGATTGGGCCCTAAGATGGCCCAGCATGCCACAGCATACCCACGGAGAAGTCCTCCCCACAGGTCCCCCTTACTCATGCAGCGCCAGCCCTCTGTTCCCCTGCTACCTGACCCAAGGCTGGGCAGCCAGGGCCAGGATCAAGCAGCGGGGCCCTACCTGCCCCTGACCTCTGGGGTGGGTTCCAGCCCCGATTGCCTGGTTAAAGCTGCTTATTCCACCTTCGAGGTGGACCGTGACCTGAATCGGCCCTGTATGTCCTGCTGCCTCAGCTTGCCCCCTCCCACCGGCTCTCCCTGTACTGCTGCTCTGGCCATGTGGGAGGGAGTCAGAGGGGGAATACGGGCAGGATGGCTTGCGGAGTTTCATGTCCCGCAAGTCGTTTCTCAGAATTGGGCCTATAGATGTACCTGCATATTGGGAGAGCAGTTTTATAAAAGATCTTTTTGCAAGCTAAGCATTGCTTTACTTGCAGAAATGTCTTTTAAATTTCCCTGTAAAATAAACAGATCCATGGTGAAAAGCCAGACCTGCATTTAGGCATAGGCAACACAGGCAACTGCTTGGGGCACCAAATGCTGAAGGTGCCAAGTACCCAGTACAATAAAGAGCCTCCTTCCACTTCCTGTAGGACCATTCACTGGTCCACCAAAGAAACAGCAAGCTGCCACGTAGGCAACCAACACAAAAACCAGTCCCGACACTGGCCGTGTTTCGTGTGTACTTCCAAATACCCCTGAGGAAGTACACACGAAACACGGCCAGTGTTGAGTTATTGGCACACTCATCCTCTAGGTAAATAAAGGCTTTTGCTTCTACTGCCACGTCTCTAGACTGGTTTTTGTGTTGGACCATCCACTGGTGCCACTTCAAAAAGGTACCAATTTAGCACTCTGGCCCAGTTCTCCATCCCTGTTTGCCAATCTCCAGATGCCCCCTTGGCTGTCTAACCTCCAAGGGAGGATGCCTGCTCTCACCCTCTGGTTCTGTCAGTGAATGCCAAAATCTTAAATTTGGCCCTATGAAAAACAGTACTTGTCATTGCTATATAATTGCAGATAGATAGATCTGGGGGCTTGTTTACAAAGCCGCGGTAGTGGTTCGCGATCGCGATCGCAGCCGCGGCCCCATTGAAATCAATGGGGCCGCGGCTCCGATTACGATCGCAAACCGCTACCGCGGCTTTGTAAACAAGCCCCCTGGTATGATTGGTAAGGCGGTGTATATCAAATGAATAGACTATAAAAGAAATTGATTTAAAGCACTCTTGGTTCTTTGAGTTTGTGTGGCTGTTAGGGCCTATTGTTTTTGCTTTTATTGCAGCTGCTCTTTGGTGCCCTCTAGATGCTACCATCCTAGATGACTGTCTAGCCTATCTAATGGTTAAGCCAACTCTGCTGGGTCTCAATCAAGCTGCTTGGGTCATTTACTTGGGTGTTTCTTTCCACCGAGCTTCCTGGTCCTTTTGGCCTTTGTAAGGGATTTACTTCTTTCTCCATATCTTCTCTCACTTGTAGTGATACCATTTGGTTCTTCACAAGCTGCAAGACGCACTCAGCGAGTCCCTGTAATAGACACTGATTGGCTGGCCTCACATTCTTTCCCCACTTGATGCATACAACAATGATACTTTACATTTCAAAGTCTTTATATATGATAATGCATGAGCTAATACTGTGGAGTGGAGGAGTACCCTAGTGGTTAGAACACTGGCTTGGTAACCAAGCAACCAGGGTTTGATTCCCACTAGCACTCCTTGTGGCCTTGAGCAAGTCACTTAACCCTCTATTGCCTCAGAAGAAAGGCCTGGCAATCTACTTCCAGTCACACTGCCAAGAAAACCCAGGTCATCAGGAGTCAAGACACACATTGCATTTGTTTTGCAACTGTATTGCTATTTCATCGACTTGATGAAGTGAGGATAACTCTTGCAAGACTGTCAAATATATATTAAGCTAGGCTAATAGAAAGGTATCACTAGCAATTTTTTGTTTGGCTTTCATTTGTACATACTCAAGTGGATTAACACAGCAACCACAATTCTCATTTTAATAGTGTCAAACTCAACAGAAAGAGTCACTTGAACGGGGAAAGCTTTGGTTGAGTATTGTTAAATTATGAAGTTTTGCCCTTTGATAGGTTTGCTGTGATTGTCAAAGCGCAGTGAACCTTAGATCTAGTGGCAGCTTTAAGGTTTTCTTCAGCATGTTTTGGAGGTACACCTAGCCATTTGGATATTCGGGATTACAACAAAGAATATGCATAAGAGAGATTCTCTTGTTCTCCAGTGTATGCAGTTCTCTCTCATGCTCATTCATTGTGGCACTCCTGGCGAAGTGTCCCTCCAGGATATAGTTAGGGAACAGTGTCCTACAGATTTCTTCCTGTCTTCACAATGTGTACACATACAAGCCGTAGAACTCCTTGATTTATTCTTTTACCTTTCAGCTGAAAACAAATACATAACTTAAGATGTGTTTTTAGCTCAGAGAATGACACTGGATGATTAACATCATCAGGCAGTGTCTGTCCCGTAGCTTGATGACATTTGCAGAAAACAAGCACATCTTATTTATTTATTTATTTTATTTATTTAACAGTATTTCTATACCGCCTTCTTCAATCAAGGCAGTCTCCACAGCAAACGATCATAAAAGTGTTCATGTGTTCTCATGCAGTGATGCGTGTTTGAGGTGGTGTGCATTTGATTTAATTTGATCTTTCTACAATGTGCGCTATTATACATTTTGAACTATCATACATTCTTATATACAAGGGTCAGGGTGTGCGTAGGTCCGTTGTTCTAGCTTGATTGGTATATTATGTAACGTGTCCATAGTGTTCAATGAATCTTGAGTTTCTGTTTCGTTTTTTTCTATGCAGTAGCTGAGCGAAAGATTGTAAGATTTCTCTTTAGTAAGCTGGAGAGGCATGAACCAAAATTCAAAGGACAGTTACCCACAGAAAATCTGATGGAGTGTTGTGAAGGGAGAGATACGTTTTAAGTCTAAACATTCCTGACCTTATGGAAACAAATGTTGATTCCAGCTACTCTGTATCTTTCTAAATGACTGATGTGATCCTTCTCTCTTGGCAGGTGGTTTGTGTTGAGGATCATGTGACAAAAACACTGGGCTACTTGGATTTGGAGAGCACAGGAATTGTCAAAGGAGGATCTTACCCTTATGAAACCATCAAGCCCCACTTCTTCAGCCCTTCAAGGATATTTCCAGATGACCACTTAAGAGCAAAGGCTGACCCCTACAGTCTCTTGAACCCCTGGGACTGGACAAAGAACCATACAGCAACAGATAAAGTCAACTTACGCATCAAGCGTAAGCCATCCTTGAAGACTGGCCGCACCAAAAAAATCTTTGGCTGGGGGGATTTTTATTTCAACATTAAAACGCTCAAGTTCAGTTTGCTTGTGACCGGCAAGATTGTAGACCACATCAATGGCACCTTCAGTGTCTACTTCCGTCACAATTCTTCCAGCCTGGGCAATGTCTCGGTCAGCATTGTGCCACCAACCAAGGTGGTAGAATTTGATGTCATCCAGCAGTCCACCATTGAGACTAAGGAATCCAAGACCTTCAACTGCCGAGTGGAATATGAGAAGACAAATCAGTCCCGCAAGAACAGGCCGTGCCTCTATGACCCTGCCAAGATCTGCTTCACTGAGCACACACAAAGCCATGCAGCGTGGTTGTGTGCTAAGCCCTTCAAAGTCATCTGTATCTTTATCTCCTTCTACAGCATCGAGTACAAGCTGGTGCAGAAGGTCTGCCCAGATTATAACTTTCAAAATGAGAACCCCTACTTTGGGTGATGGCTAGTGATCAGGTAGCCCAAGTTCACCACCAGTGCCAAAGAGCAGCGCTCGCCACTGCCATTTGTCATTTGGTGGATAGGCTGAACTCTGAATGGCAGCAAAGTCTGGGCCAGGAGAACTGTCACCCGATTTGTACAAAAGTTGTTTTTTTTTCTTCAATAGTAATTATGGAACACTGATGTCTTCGGTACTGGGGGAAAGATTCCAAGACTTTCAGCTTCATTGTTTTCTTTCTGCACTTTGCTTCAGGGGACAGTAGTGGGATACCTGTTAGGGGGAAGAATTAGGGAGAGACAAACTGAGGCATTGTGGAAGAAGGGTTTTCTTTTGCTAATGACATTATTACTCTATGGTAACTAATACATATATATATTTCACTTCCATTTACATTGGCAAACAGTTTCTAAAAATTAGACATGTTTGCTAATTTAAAGGCATGAGAGAGTCACCTCTTATTTTTGACCTTTCAGGAGCAGCCCAATGTTGGATATATTGGGTGGTTTTTCTTTAAAAATTAACTTTCTTGCTGATTTTCCCTCTCTTGAAGTTTTTGCTTTCTCTTTTCACACTTCAGTGGCCAAAGTAGGCCCACAAAACATCACAAGAAGCACCCCCACTCTCAAGGCCCCCCTCACCTCTGCACCTCTCCCAGTTTGTGGGCCTCCCTCCTGAGCACCATGATTTTCCCCATTTCTGAGTGGCCACCTTAACCCTGTATTTCTCCTGGTCATTGGACTCCCTTCTTGAGCAACTGTTTCAGTATCTGGGCCCCTCCTGACTACAGAGATTCTCCTGGTCTCTGCCCCTTCTCCCCTGGAATACTACATCTGCTCTCCAGAGGCCCCTCCACCTGAACACAGAGTCTTGTGCTTTCTGGATCACCTCCTAGTAGCAGGACTTTAAGGGTCTCCAAGGGCCATTGAACTTGGCAGTAGAGCTGAGCACAGGCAAAAAAAAAATTGGTTTGTTTTTACTTTGTCTTGAAATTTTCCAGAGTGAGTATTTTTTCAGTTAGTGTGACACATTTCTTTCAATAGCACTTTTTTTGAATGTGCACTATCCCATTTTTTTAATGAACACTAATTAACATGCATTAGTTTATAGGTTAGTGCACATTGAATCACTTTAGCATGCACGAAGGAACTGAATGCATACTAACGACTGCACATCCCTACTTGGTAATAGTCAGAACAAATGACAATAAAGGAGGAAGCATGACCTTCCGTAGCCCTTCCTCCTCCACTGCTGACACCCACCACTCAGCAGATATGTGATGTTCACAGCACTCTGCCATCTGTCACTGAGCTCATTCAGTTTTAGGAAATTCATTATTTCTTTTAAACAGTTGTTATCCATAGTATGTACAATTCTAGGTGGGGTGCATTTCCACATACACAATAAAATCAAAATAACATCTCAGCTTTCATAACCAGCATAACAAATCTGCAAAAGAAGTGAAATGTGTGTATGTGTGACAATTTTTTTTTTTAAGGACATGATATTTAAACTATGCAGTTGGCATTTTTGAAAGTGTTGGCTGTGGCATTTCAAAATGAAGCCGATATTCATCATCAGAATCTGGATATCCTCCGGGGCACAATATCTGAGTTTCACTACTGACCACTGGCACTATCCGAAGGGTGGTGATAGTGATCCATTATCCGGATAGTATAAACTGCATAAAGTTAGGACAGCTTTTCTTGTCCCCACTTCTGCCTGATCTGGCACTATCCAGATAGTATCAAGCTGGTCAGAGGAAATATTCAGCGGTGTTATCTGGTAAGCACTGCTGAATATCGTGCTAGTTAGCTTGAATATCAGCCTGTAAAATCTTCCAGCAAAAGTGTATTCTCTTGACTTTGCTAGACACATAGCTCAGGTATTTATTCAAAGTAGGAAAGTATCCTAACACTGTATATCTACCAATCATTAAATTCCTTATTGATATAGAGGCACATTCCATAGAGTGCGTCCAGGCCCCTGTGCGTCCGATCTGAATGGGACGCACAGAGGCAGACCTGATTCTGATCCTGCGGGGGCTAGATGTGCCCCGCGGGATCAAAATTGGGTCTGGGCCTGTACATGAAGGCTGGGACCTGATTTCGATCTGCCTGCAAGTACAGACCCCTGCCTGGCCAACTCAGTCAGACTCCTGACTGAGCTGTGGTGCCATGGCATCTTGTTGCCATACCACTGCGGCTCCATTCAAAAGCCGTGATCCCCGGCTGCCAACCACTCTTTCCTTTCCCTGCAGCTCGACCCCTGATCTGGCTTTCCATGGCCAGAGTGGAGCTGTGGGGAATCCCCTGCATTCCCTCACTTTTTCAACACCACCCGGGCCTGCTGTCCCCCAATATCCAGGGGGACTTATTCCACCTCTGAGGTGGAATAAGTCCCCTGTCCATTTTGCCGACCCCAGATGTACAGGGCCGATGTCAAAATCAGCCCTGTACGTCTGGGGTTGCAGACTGCCCATGTCCTGCCCTTGCTCTGCCTCTGCAACATCTCCTCCTGCCCCTGACTAAGTTTCCCTGTACAAACTCCTTGTTCATACGGGGAGGTTTCTACCAGGAATGGAAGAGGGGTGAATAGTGGGGATGGAAGCAATGGCGTCAATTTTAGAAGGGTTTATACAGTTTGCTGGACTTGCAAACCACATAAAGCTCGCTCAGTCCAATATTCAACAGCACTAACTGGTTAGTGCTACTGAATATTCCCATAGGCTGCTTTGCAAATGTGTGGTTAGTTTCAGGGTAGTCCATATCATCAGAGTAGTTTGCCTTCTTCCTTTGTGTGATATGGTCTTCAAAACTGAACACAATACTCCAAGTGAGGCCTCACCAATGACCGCTACAGGGGCATTGATACTTCCTTCTTTCTGCTTGTTATTCCTCTCTGAATGCAATCTAGCATCCTTCTGGCTTTGACCACTGCCTTCTCTCATTGTTTTGCCACCTTGAGCTCCTCAGACACTAGCACTCCAAGGCCCCTCTCCTGGTCCATGCACACCAACCTCTCACCCCCTATTGCACACCAACCTCTCACCCCCTATTGCACACCAACATCTCACCCCCTATTGCATACCAACCTCTCACCCCCTATTGCTACCAACCTCTCACCCCCTATTGCACACCAAGCTCTCACCCCCTATTGTACACCAACCTCTCATCCCCTATTGCACACCAACCTCTCTCCCCCTATTGCATACAATTCCTCTGGATTTCTGAATCCCAAGTGTATGACTCTGCACTTCTTACTACTACTGGGCATTTGTATAGCACTACAAGATGTGCACAGCGCTGCACAGCCACATATAAAAGATGCTCTCCAGGAACAAGCAAGAAGTCAGTCCTTACATATGGATGACATCGGTGCTGTCGGAGCCTGCGCGGAGCATTTCCCCAGTTTTCACAGAAAGCCTTTGGGAATGTTGCCACGCATGCGTGGTCCCCTTCCCACTCAAGGATGCCATCTTGCTCAGTCTTCTTTTTTCCACAGAGCCCAACGGACATATGTCCAGTTTCCCTGAAAAAAGCCTTTACAAATTATCCTCAAAAGTTGTTTTTTTCCTGGTTTGCGTACCAGTTCCTCTTCCCGCCTCGAGCCGGCGCCATCCTCAGCTCTTCCCTTCTTTTTTGATGAGGCTTGCCTTGACCGGCATTCATGCCCTTTTTCGCCTTGGGGGGTCATCGACCCCGACTGGGTGTCTCCCACCATGTCCCCCGGTGGGTTCAAGAAGTGCGACTGCTATGGTCAGACCATGTCTGTTACAGATACCCATGACTGCTGCTTGCACTGCCTCGGTTCAGACCATGACAATGCCTCCTGTGACCTATGCCAAGCCATGACTCTGAGAACCAACAGGAAACGGTCAGAGTTGCAAGAGAAACTGTTCCTGTGGTCCGACTCAGCACCGGCTTCCCCGATGCTAAGCCCCAAGCCAAGCACATCCTGTGAGGTCCGGATGTCTTTGGAGTCCTGCGGTGGCGGCTCCTCCATAAAGACACCAGACCCTTCACAGAAAAAGAAAAATCCTTGAAGCCAGTTGTGGTTCCATCAGAGAAACCTGGTAAGGTCCCATGGAGGGACTCAGGTGACTCAGAGCAGCATCCCCTTAGGGTCTCTAAGAGGGAGTTCTCGGCCGGCGGTGATAGTGCGAGGCTCTTCGAGAAGCAATAGTGCTGGCATCGGGCCCAAGACCCTTGGTGCTCACACCAAAAGCTGCGGAGCCTCCGGGTATCGAGTCCAGGATGGCGGCCTTGGAGCAGGTGATGATGTCAGGTTCACCTGCATGATCTGCCCCAACAACTGGGCCCCCGACTGCGGGGGAGTCCCCAGGCATCCCAAGTGCCACTAGCCTCAGATGAGTCCTCGACACCAATCAAGGTTTCTGTCCCGATCTTCGGGTGTCTGGTCCTCCCTGGCCAGCTTCCGGGAGTCTGACCTGAGACCTCAGTTCCTCGGGGCTGGCATCAAGGCACAAGAGCCTCGAGCCTCAGAATCCTTGCCATCCTTGGGATCCGACTGGGAGACCGACATCGAGGCCTCCCCCAAGAACTCTCGACACCGAAACATCCCCTCGGAGCTATCTCCTCCGGAACCCCAGCACCGCTCTCCACCTGAGGATGTGGCTTTCCACGACTTCATATGGGACATGGCCCAGACCTTCTTGGTCCCAACCAAGTCAGAGGAGGACCCGTGCACCAAAAAACTGGAGATTCTCTAGTATGAGTCCCCCGCCAAAGGAGACTCTCTCTGTGCCGGTGCAGACCATCCTTGAGCATCTGCTCCTGCGGATGTGCTAAACCCCAGCTTAGGTGCCAGTCGTCAGCCGGCACCTCAACACCATTTACCATGTCAAGAAGGGCCAGGATTTCCAAAAGTCCAAAGTCCCGCATAACTCCATGGTCATTGAGTCCTCGATGCAAAAGCTCAAGAGCCAGAAGAACTACTCTTCTGTTCCTCCAGGCAGGGAAGCAAGAGCCCTCGACGCCCTCAGGCGCAAGTACTTTCAGGGATCCATGCTAGGTTGCTGGATACAAGCCTATGAGTTGTACATAGGTATGTACCTCAAAGGCCTTATCCCAGAGCTGGAAGGTTTTTCTGTGGGCCTCGCCGGGGAACCCCTTCAGAGGTTCCAAGTCCTGACCACCAGGATCTGGGACTGCTTATGCCGCCTATGATGACTTTGAATCTGCAGCAAGAGTAGCAGCCGCAGGCATTGGGGGCTCGGTGCCAGGTCTGGTTACAAACCTCTGACTTCGAGCAATGGGTGAAAGAAAAATTGCTGGACTCCCCTGCACTGGGGAAAACTTGTTTGGCAAGCCCATGGCCGACAAAGCGACTGAGATAGAGGTTGAGGTTGTAACCAGGCAAAGGCTCTCAAGGAAAACCTTGACCCTTCCCGGGAAGAAGCCGCTGGGAAAGAGACCACTCTTCCCGAGGAAGAAGGGGCCTTTCCACCAGGGCCACTACCAGCCATTCTCGGGGCAACAGCAACAGAGCCCCCAGCCCAAGAACCAGGACCATGTGCCGAAGAAGCTAAAGGCCTAGAAGCCCCAGGTACCAGCTTCCACCCAGCCTGGGTGGAGCTTTCTGACTTTCCAGGCAGGGCCTCCTCTCCCCCGGGAGACCCTCCCCAGCCCACAGGGGGCCGCCTGGTGTTTTTTGCTCACAGTGGGCCGGGGTCACCATGGACCAATGGGTCCTACAACTGGTAAAGGAGGGCTATCTCCTCAGGTTCCAACAAACACCCCAAGGGTTCTTCCCAGGAGAGCCAGTGCAGCCTCTCCTTCACCAAACCTTTGCTCCTGTCAGAGCTCGAGGGTTTACTCAGGGACAAGGCAATGCCCACAGAATTGTGGGGAAAAGGTTTTTACTCAAGGTATTTCCTTGTCCCCAAAAGAACTGGAGGCCTCAGGCCCATACTAAACTTGTGAAACTTGAATAAGTTTCTGGTGAGGGAGTCGTTCAAGATGCTGTCCCTTGGAACTCTGCTGCCCTACCTTCACCAGGGAGATTGGCTGTGCTCCTTAGACCTAAAAGATGCATATACCCACATTCTGATCCACCCCCCCACAGACAGTACCTAAGGTTTGTGATGGGAGGAAAGCAATACCAGTACAGGGTACTTCCATTCAGTTTGGCCTCCTCGCCCAGAGTCTTTACAAAGTACCTGGCATGCACCTGCAAGGGGCCTTTGTCTTCCTCTATCTGGATGACTGGTTCATCAGAGGAAGCATGGCCCTTGAGGCCAGCCATGCTGCAGGGGGAACAATCCACCTCCTGCAGCACTTGGGGTTCGTCATCCACTACCCCAAATCCCACGCTCTCCAGCCCAAAACCTAGAGTTCATAGGCACCCCGCTGGACACGTTGGAGGTCAAGGCCTTCCAAAGGAGAGGGAACTTTGCCTCGTGCAGCTAGCAAGAGAGGTAAAAACTCATCGGTCTGTACCAGCTCGTCTCCTCCTCCGGTTGCTGAGCCATGTGGCCTCAACAGTTCACGTCACATCCCTAGCCCGCTTGCACATGCGGGTGGCCCAGTAGTGCCTTCGCTCCCAGTGGACCCAAGCCATGGACAGGTTACACGACAGGGTCAGAGTCACCCGCCAACTGGCGGACTCCTTCAATTGGTGACAGTCCCTATGCCACCTCCAGGAGGGGATGCCATTCCAAGCATCTACATTGCAGATGATCCTAACCACAGACACCTTCCTTCTGCGTTGGGAGCACACTGGAGACCGCTGCACTCAAGGCAGCTGGTCACAAGAAGAGTTGCTCCTGCAGATGAATCTCCTGGAACTCAGGGCCATTTTTCTAGCCCTACAAGCATTCCGCCACCTCCTGTGCAACTGTTCTGTGCTGATCCAGATGGACAACCAGGTCGCCATGTTCTGTTTGAACAAACAAGGGGGCACAGGTTTGTACTCTCTGCCAGGAAGCGGTGTCTCTCCTCGTCTTTGCGGTACGCCACGGAATGCTCCTATGAGCAGTATACCTTCCAGGCCAGAGCAACTGCTTGGCAGACAAGCTTAGCAGAGTCCTCCGTCCATACAAATGGCGTCTGCACCCCAAGGTGGCACAGCAACTCTTCTGCCTCTGGGGCATGCCCGAGATGGACCTGCATCTGCCCCGCTTTTCCTCACACCAGCCGCACCCAGAGAGAGTGGCAGTGGATGCCTGCCTGATCCCGTGGTCAGAGGGCCTCCTCTATGCCTTCCCACCAACTCCTCTGGTGGCCAGGACTCTCTTCAAAATTCAGAGCGAGCGGGCATCAGGGATCCTGATTTCCCCCAGATGGGCCCGGCCACCCTGGTTCCCTCTGCTGCTCATCCTGTCAGTGGCACTCCTGGTCTCGCTGGGTCAGGGTCCAGACCTTCTGTCCTAGGAGGAGGCTCCCTCCTGCACCCCAACCCAGGGTTGCTGGCATGGCTGCTGAAAGGGTAGCCTTAGCTCCCTTCAGTCTCCCAGGAGAAGTCGAGGAGATCCTGTTGGCCTCCTGAAAACTTTCCACTAGATGGGCGTACGCCTTCAAATGGAGGAGGTTCTCTGGTGTGCAGAGAGAAGGGAGAACCCTTTCTCCTGTCACATACAACTAGTGCTACAATACTTGCTGCACCTCTTGCATGCTGGCTGAAAGTCTAATTCGGTGAGGGTACATCTGAGTGCCACAGCCGCTCACCATCACCCTGTAGAGGGAAAATCCCTCTCAAACCAGCCCCTGGTCTCCAGGTTTCTCCAGGGCTTCTTACTATTGAAGCCCCCTCTCCACTCTCTGGTGGCGGAATGGGATCTTAATGTGGTGCTCTCCCAATTCACCATTCAAGCCTCTAGCCACCTGCCATTTGAGATACTTCTCCTGAAAGGTGTTTTTTCTGGTGGCCATCACATCTGCTCAGAAAGTGAGTAAACTCCAGGCCTTGGTGCCGGATCCACCATATACAAGGTTCTATAAGAACATGTTGGTGCTCTGCACACATTCCAAATTTCTCCCCAAGGAGGTATCCTCCTTCCACCTCAACCAGGAGGTGGTCCTCCTCAACTTTGTCCCACAGCCCCATGGCGGCAGGGAGGAATTCATCATGCATACACTAAACTGTAAATGGGCCCTGTCTTTCTACCTGCAGAGGATCCAGGGCCATCACAAAGCTCTTTGTATCATATAACCCCAGTAGACTGGGGCTCCTGGTAACGAAGCGGACTCTGACCATGTGGGTGGCGGACTGCATTGCCCTCACCTACAGGTGAGTGGGCCTTTCCATTGAGCACTGGATCACTGCACATCGCATGCGGGCCATGGCTGTGTCGGTGGCCAACCTCCACCCAGTGCCGATGCTGACAAATCTGCAGGGCCACCACATGGTCTTCGATTCATACATTTGTAGCTCTTTACTGCCTGGAGAGGGAGTCCTGCAGGGACAGTGCCTTCAGGTAGGCAGTACTCCATAATATTTTCGGGATGTAGGCAACTCCTGCCCTCCAACCCTTCCATGTTCAGTGGGGACTCATCTTCTGCAACTCATAGCCAGTGGTACTGTCGTGGTTCAGTCCTTGGTAGCCTGGAGCTAGGGAGTCCCATATGTGAGGACTGACTTCCTGCTTGTTCCTGAAAAAAGGGTACTTACTCACCTGTAACAGGTGTTCTCCAGAGACAGCAGGAATCAGTCCTGACAACCCTCCCCCCTCTCCTTGAAATTGCCTCTCAACATTGTTTAAGTCCTTTTTTGCTATGTCATTTGACTGAGCAAGATGGCACCCTTGGGCAGGAAGGGGATCACGCATGCATGGTGGCATTCTCAAAGGCTTTCTGTGAAAATTGGGAAAATGCTCTGCGCAGGCTCCATTGGCGTAGCCATCACTGATATGTGAGGACTGATGCCTGCTGTCCCTGGAGAATACCTGCTACAGGTGAGTAACTACACTGTCCCTTCTCATCAGAGCTTACAGTCCAATCAAGACAGAGAACACAGTAGCTGTAGACATGGGGTACATCTAGGGGAGGAATGGTAAAGAAATACAAAAGAGATCAAGTGAGTCAAGATCCGAAAGCGGCAGCGAAGAGGTGAGTTTTCATTCTGGATTTGAAAAGGGTCAGAGATAGCGCCTGACATACAGATTCAGGTAGTCTGTTCCAGACATAAGGAACAGCAAAGTGAAAGGAATGAAGTCTGAAGGACACAGATAGAAGCGATTTGCCAGAAGAGCGGAGTTCCCAAGGAGGGGTGTAGGGAGAGATAAGAGAGGAAAAACAGTGAGGCGTTGCAGAGTGAATTCACTTATAGGTCAGCAGGATAAGTTTGAACTGGATGTGGAAATGGATAGGAAGCCAGTTAAGTGACTTGAGAAGAGGGGTAATATGAGTACAATGAGGCTGGTGGAAGATTAGCTGCTCAGCAGAGTGTTGAACAGATTGAAGGGGAGAGAGATAATTCAGAGGGAGACCATCAAGGAGTAGGTTACAATGGGAGGTGACTAAGGAGTGGATAAGTGTCTTAGTAACGTGTTCAGAAAAGAATGGGTGGATTTTGTTGATGTTTTAGAAAAAGAAATGCATGGTTTTAGCTATCAGATGTGTGTGGAGAAGTAGAGAGAGGAGTCAAAGACGACCCCAAGGTTGTGAGCTGAGGAAAAGTGAGGTTACTTACCTGTAACAGGGGTTCTCCGTGAACAGCAGGATAAGTCAGCCACACGTGGGTGACATCATCTGACGGTGCCATGAACGGAAATGCTCTCCAATAGCTCAGAAGAGTCTAGAAGACTCTTCTGAGCATGTGCTAGTCACCCCACCCCAGTGCCCGCCCCTTTCCACCTCAATCTGTTCTCCAGCTGTGGACACGTTCATCCTAATAGGGGAGGCATGTGGGTCTGTGTGGCTGACTTATCCTGCTGTCCACGGAGAACCCCTGTTACATTTAAGTAACCTTGCTTTCTCCATGGACAAGCAGGATGAGTCAGCCACACTGTGAAGGTATGGATCTTGGAGCTTGTGATCCTTCTTTACAACCCGCGAGGGGTGCTGTGGTAGGATGAAGCTGCCAGGTTGGATCAGATGACTGAGAGATATCCCCCAGACGATGCCATGATAGCGATCTGTTTTTGGCACACATGACGTCATGCCACCTTGGTATGGCCGTCACCAGACTTCCAGATAACACCCCTGAGTGTCATGGAGGAGGATGCATGTGTGATCTTGTGGCCTCTGATTCCCATGGGATGTTGGCACCTGCTTCTTTGCAGCCTGGCATATGGGGCTTTCTGGGTGGCACAAGAAAGGCTCCCTGGGGAGGCTTCACTTGTGCCAGAGAAAGCCTTAACTAAGGTTGAGAGGGCTGCCTTCTAGAGGCTAGAATAAGAATGTTACTGGGGCAAGAGTGCCACTTGTGCCAGATACAACCCAGAGATACTCCAGAGTTGGAGGATGACGGCCACAGGTATGTTATAGACCTATTGGTCTGTGGGCCAAGTAAGGGGCATCTTTCTGTTATTGGAGCCGGGCTACTAGGTTTTTTTTTTAGTCTGTGTTCTTGAGGATCCAGAGTCCATCCTTTCCTGAGGGTAGGGCTAGATTAATTGGGATACAGTCCTCCAATGACTGGGGAGCAAGAGGTGTGGAGAATGACGGTGGGAAAAAATATGGAAAACCCCCATTTTCTCGTCAGGCCTTGGGGGTATGCAGAATGTCCGGTCCTGGCTGGTGGTAGATCTGGTCACCACAACATGGTGGTGCAATGTGTCCCTCTGAGCCAAGGCTGACTCCTGGTGACCCAACACCACCTGGGAGGTATTGGCTAGTGGACTGGCACTCTGACCATTAGGCTACTCCTCCCATCTGATGGTGGAAGTTGGTTGGGGCCTACTTACCATTCTGGGCATGTGACCCCCCCCCCCCCCCCGTGACCTTCTCTAGGGTAATGTTGTGGCTTCCACCCAATTTATTAGGGGCTGTTATGGCCACTCTAGTTGGGCTATGGCCATCAACTCCTGTTCAGTGGTAGGACTGTTGCTCCACTTTACATGTGGTGCTGGAGAACCGGGCCAGATACTCCCTGCTGGTGGGAGGAGTTGCAGAGCATGGTGCCTGTGCATCTACTGGTCAAGTTCCAAGGCACCCATGCAGCCTGGTGAGGGCCTTTGGGGGGGGGGGGGTTGTTTCACTAACCTTCCCTGAACTTTATGTATGCTCCAAGAGGGGTCTAGGATGCCCAGGGAGGTCTAGGATCTCTTCTGGGCTAAGTCCCCCTCGTCAGATTGTTAATTACTTAATCAAGTCATATCCCATGTTGGGCTGGGGTTGTTGTTTGCAAAGGGGTTGCTTGGTGTAGCATCCCTAGAACCACAGCGGACCCATTTCATAGTGTGGGAGGCTTACTGGTCTGAACTCTTTCTCAGTGTGAGACCTGATTCTCGCCAATTCTCATAACTAGAGTATCATGATGATGAACAGGGATAAGGATCTACACCTGTGCTGATGGGGCATGACCCACCATCTGAGGGGTTGATGTAACCCATTTAAGCCTGACAAAAGGAATGTATATTCACACACCTTTTTTTTTTGTCAGAGGTGAGTTTTAAACCAGTGACCTTAAGTTTAGCAGGCATGCAACTTGCCAAAGAGCCATCAGGTCTTTCTCTTAATTTTTGAGGTGTTACTGGAAGATGTAGTAAAAACAGCAAGTGTAGCTGGGTTAATTTACACAAGTCTGGTTTGAACCAGTCTCTTGGGGAGGGGGTTGTTAAATTGTTACTTTCTTCTAGGTAAAGTTGAGGTTATATTGTTCTATGTAAACTGCTTTTATTACTTGATTAAGCAGTATAAAACAAAAAACAGTTAAATAAGTAAACACATCCGGGGAATGCACTGTTTACTCCAAGACAAGCACTATAGAACCAGTGTGCCTTTTTGGGAAGCTGACAGGTGCTTGTGACCTGGATTGGTCACTGTTGGAACAAGATATTGGGCCTGATGGACCTCAGTCTTACCCAGTGAGGCAGTTCTTATGAACTCCTTTGGCGGTGAGGCCCTGGAGCAGAATTTCAATACAGTCCTCTGGGTACCGTGCCAGGTAGCACTGCTATCCAATACTGTTGTTCCGGTTGATGTAAGCAATGATCACTTTGTCAGTGTTTAAGTGTGATGATCCCACCACACCAGGCAAGGTCTAGGGCATTTTTCTAGACCCATGCTGAAGGGACCATGAGAGCTGATGACACATGGTGATGGTGCGTGGATAAGATATAATGGTGAAGCACATGGTGTTTGCACCCTGGATAAGGTGTATTTGTAATCACAATTCATTGATTGCCTAAAAGCTCTTTAAACATGCACTGGTTATAAAGGGGTTTTGAGGAAGAAAATGGCAGGCTTTTACCCTGACTCAAAAGTTATTGCTTTTTATAAAACACCTCTCATGATGATTCTTTGGTGTGTGTGGAAATTGTGAGAGTTACTCTGTGAATGTAGATCCCCTGGTCACTCAAATGCATTTCTTTCAAGGCAATGGAGAGTTGGTTGACTTGTCCAGAGTGGGCTGGTGGGAATCAAACTTTGTCTTGGTTTCCAAGCCAGTGCTCTGGCCACTAGATTATTCCTCTACTCTGAAAAGGACCCTCTAGACTAGGGAGTCTTCTGTTGAACACAATATGCTCTAATCACACTGATGTGCACCCTGACAGAGTTTGACTTAAGTACAGACTCCGAGGTGTAGAAGATATTCAAGCAGTTTTGTATGGAACAGACAAAAGGATCTACGACCCAGTCCTCTTTCCAGATATCAAACATCTTCCATTTGCAAGAGTAAGACACTCTTAGAGGCCCCCTTAGAGGCCAAAAGGACTGTGGTTACACTGTCTGGCAAAATGAACTGAGACATTGGCCTCACAATAGCTATGCTGCAAGGGCCAAGGACTGGATGTTGGGGTGCAACATTGCCCTGCCCTCCTGTGATAGATCTGGTGCATGGCAAAGCTACAGAAGCTACAGACTAGAGAGTTGCAGCAGAAGGGGAAACTAAGACTGGGCTAGGAAAAACAATGAGAATCATGCTGCATTTGTTTTGTGTTGAACATGAGAAAAGGCTTGTGGGAGAAGGATGGGGAATCTTCCGTACTGAGCCAAACAGAGGTCCATTGTGCCTAATACTGTCTGCAGCAGAGGCCAGCCCTGGCCTGCTTATTTGCCTTTTGGGGTTTTTTTTAGAGGCAGCTTGGTGATTTTACCTTTAGTACCTTGGTACTTTGTGGAGGGCTTACCCTTGAATATCGCAGGAAGCAACAGGACAAAGCTGGTTGCTCTTAAAGAGGCTTTTTTTTGTTATAAGGAGGGACTAGCCTTGAAGGGGGGCCTTTGGGGCTGACATGGTATCAACCAGGAAGGAGACTGGAGTGTAATGCACCTTGTTGAAGCCCCCTAGGTCTATGGAGATCTTGCCATCAAGCCATGCTGTCGTCTGTGACATCAGGGTTTTCCACAGTGGGATGTCAGCTTGAATAGGGAGCCATCCGTGCCTGAGGGAGCACCCTTGCGCATGGTTCTTGGCAGCATGCTGACTTGCTAATCTTACCATCTCCTATGCACTGGGTGGTCAGCATCCTGGCCCTCAGTGCCAGGGAGAGGGTGCAGCTTCTGTACTGAGGTCTGTGCCTGTGCGGGTCCTGATGTTCATGCCCCAGGGCTCCATTGTTCAAAATCAGCACTGATGGCTAACATCGTAGGCACTACTGATTTCTCACCTCTTGCAGTGTAGTTCTTTAAAAGCTGCTTGGTGTGGGCCTCAGCACAAGAGCTCTAGAGCCTGCGCCTTGCCAGCAGCCAGAGGAACTGCCAATGCTCAGTGCAAGGGCCCCAGGGCCTGTGCCTTGCAACAGTCAGCAGCCTGAGGGACTGCTACAGCTCTGTGTGGACTTAGTTGAGCGAATTGGAGGTGCCAGCCTCGCAGGCCTGCACCCTGTAGGTGAATCTCTTCCTGTGCTTCCTCATCAATAGCTTCCTATAGCTTCTCCCATGTTGTGGCACCAATGGTTGGTTGAGCTGGCCAAAAGAGAAACTATGCCCCAAGGAGAATATGGACATGGTTGCAGTCTCCATGCCAGATGGCAGGCTCAGCACTGTAGTCTCTGCTTCTAAGTTCTGAGTCCCAGGAGACACCGACAGTCAAGCAGCCTAAAGCCACTATAGGAAGTAGATGAAGACCTGATAGCTCCCTGTGCAAGAGTTCTGCCTTCTAACCAGAAGGTCACAGGCTCAAAGTTGGGCCTTGGCTAAGAAAAAGGAGCCATATGGCTGCAATTCGTTATTCTTCTTATGCCAGCAAGTCCATTGATCACACAGAGGGAAGTGTCATGCTGTGTTGAGAGGCTGATTGGAAACACAGCTTGTGCTGAAGGAGAAGGACCCAAAGCATTGTGGCTAACAGCTGCTTGTGGGATTCAACACAGGCAGTTATGTGTGCTGGAGCAAGATCTTGCCTCGGCAATGGATGGCCCAACACGCTGTGCAATGACCTGCAGAGGGGAATGGGATGGAGCCAGTCTGTCTGCACTGATGGAGCACAGCATGCTGAAGTACACCAAGGAGCTGCTTCTCTTCAGTGCTGGCTGCTTTCCAAGGTGGTGTACCCTCTGTAGGGGAGGGTGTGTCCACATGTTGGTGCTAATGGAGCCCATGGGCAATTGCACAGTACAATGGCTGCACTATAACGTTTGGTGCCATCCTGATAGCCATGACGCACCAGTCAGAGGTGGGGGCCTGAGGCAGAGTTGGAGGTGCTGGGTCTTCCCCCTTCAAGGCATGAGCGTTCGGGGATGACATCTTCAGCAAGGGGGCCCTACCGACAGCAGGGCTGGGGATGGACGCAGTTATCCAGCATATCCCATGCCTGGCGTGGTCCTCACCTGCTGCAGACTAGCGATCCTGTTCTGGCTAGAGTAAATCATGACTGCATGATTAGTGGCCCTGCCAAGGTGCTGCGTCTAGCAGTTCTGGCCAGCTGGGTCACCCAGTGAAAAGAGCAGGCTACTGTCTCCTGGTCAGGGTCTTCATGATACACCGGGTCGGGATGGAGGCCTGTTTAAGCACACCCCGTGCCCTGCTTGCATGTTCCCATGCTGCCAACTAGAGGATAATGCTTTTGAGCAGGGGTCACAATTGGAAGGATCGTGTGGCAGTACCAATCCTCCAGCCCAGGTGGACGTTCTTCTCCTAGCATGTCGCAAGTAGTTAGACTGCAGTGCTGGATTCCTGATGGAGGAAAAAAAAGGTAATTATTGATTAAGTCAGAACATTGGTAACAAATTTTAGGAGAGCAGGAGAATCCATCTGCATAGCCGGGCGGATAGAATAGACTGAGGAGGAAAGGGGCGGGCACTGGGGTGGGGTGACTGGCACATGACTCTTCTGAGCTATTGGAGAGCATTTCCGTTCATGGCACCATTGGATGACGTCACCCATGTGTGGCTGACTCATCCTGCTTGTCCATGGAGAACAGATCCTTGGGATACGAGGAATAGGAAGAGAACGTGATGAGGAGCTCTAGAAGTGAGATATGGAGAGGAGAACAGAGGTCAGAAGAAATAAGGATAGGTGTGAGAGAGATCACAGGGGATTAGGTGCACCTGTGAATAATCATGGTAATGAGCAGAAGATGGCTATAAGAAGGTGGGTGGGTAGAGGGGTGGGTAGAGGGATGCCGTAGGGTGGGTGGGTAGAGGGGTGGGAGGGAGGGATAAAAGTTATGAGGATATGTAGGAGACAGGTACAAATGGAGAAAACTGAACAAGCTTGCAGATAAATAAATAGCACACTAACAATGGTACAGATAAATAAATAGCACACTAACAATGATAAAATAAATATATCAATGGACACACAGGACTCATAAGCTGGCAGGTAAATGTGCCAAACTAGCAGCAAAGCAGGTAAGCAGCTTCTTGGTGCTGAGACAGAGAGAAATCAGCACATGTGGGAAACAAAACAGGAAGAGGAGGTTAAGCAAAGGCTGGGGGTGAGGGGGTGAGAGCTTAGTCACTCAGGGAGATTAAAGCAAGGGGAGGAAAATGGAAAATGCTAGATAAAACACCAGGACAAAGAAGAAATAGGTAATAGATTAAATGTTAGCTTGGCCTCAACAGAGACTAGAAAGTTGCAAACAATTATGAGGATATGTAGGAGACAGGTACAAACAGAGAAAACTGAAGAAGCTTACAGATAAATAAATAGCACACTAACAATGGTTCAGATAAATAGCATCCCAACAATGATATTGTTTATGGTTTATTATTTACTTGATATACCACATCTTCTACTAGCAGAGCGGTGTACAGCTCAAAACAATAAAGACACAAAATAGATAAAATATATCAATGGACACACTGGACTCAAAAGCTGGCAGGTAAATGTGCCCAGACTGGCAACAAAGCAGGTAAGCAGCTTCTCGGTGCTGAGGCAGAAAGAAATCACATTAAATCTTAGCTGCCAAGCCTTAAACCATTCTTCCAGTGTTTGTAGATCTTTCCTCATGTTGTCTACTCCCTCAGAAGTTTCCACTCTGTTGCAAATTTTCATGTCATCTGCAAAAAGGCAGACTTTTCCATTCAATCCTTCTGCAATTTCACTCACAAATACATTAAACAGTATTGGTCCCAGGTTCGATCCCTGAGGCTTGCCACTATGCACATTACTTTCTTCTGAGTGGGTTACATTTACCACCACTTTCTGTCATCTGTCAGTCAACCAATTTCTGATCCAGTTCATCACCTTGGGACATATCCCCAGGCTGCTCAGTTTATTGATAAGCCTCCCATGAGGAACAGTATCAAAGGCTTTACTGAAATCTAGGTAGATCACATCCATTGCATGCCCTCGATCTAGTTCTCTGATCACCCAGTCAAAGAACTCAATCAAATTTGTTGGGTGTGTTCTTCCCCTGGTAAAACCATGTTGCCTCAGATCATGCAATCCATTGGTTTCCAGAAAGTCCACTATTCTTTCTTTCAAAAGTTCCTCCATTACTTTTCCCACCACAGAGATTAGACTTACTGGCCTATAGTTTGTCACTTCTTATTACCTTTTTTGTGAAGAGGTACCACATCAGCCCTTCGCCGGTTATGCAAAACGTCTCCCATCTCCAAGGATCTATTAAAAACATCCTTTAAAGGCCCTATCAGAACCTCCCTGAGCTCTTTCAGGATCCTGGGATGTATCCCACCCAGGCCATGGCCTGGTCCACTTTCAACTTTGCAAGCTGTTGAAAACATCATTTATTTATTTATATTCTCTTATATACCATGCTATTCTGCATCAGTGCAGTTTACATTGAACAAACTGAAATTACATTGAACAGGGTATTATAACTTGGAGATAACTATTTTACAGGGAACATGGGCTATGGAGGATTAAGTGGCTTGCCCAAGACCACAAGGAGCACCTGTGGGACTAGAAACCCCAGTCCTTCCAGCCCAAGGTTGCTGTCCTCTAGTGGGATTTGAACCTTCTGGCCTGAAGTACCTTGCCCCTACAACTAGGCTACTCCTCCACTCCCATCTTCTGTGAATGGTGTGGAATTAACTCCATTCCCTTTTGTATATTTGTCAATCACACGTGGTCCTTCTCCAGGATTTTCTTGTATGAATATAGAATTGTTTAGCATTTTCACTGCTGCTCTCATGGGCACCCACCCAGACATTTGACATGCTATTTCCATTGGTGAGTACTAGATCCAGCATCAGACTGTCCATGATAGGTTCCATCACTATTTGAGCAATGATTTTTGGAAGGCATCCACAATCTTTTTACTTCTTTCCAGATTTGCAGAAGGAATACTCCAATCCATATCTGGTAGATTAATGTCCCCAATATGATCACTTTTCTCTTCATATCTATGTTTTTTATAGCAATGATCAAATCTCTATCCATTTCTTCAATTTGAGTTGGAGAACTGTAGACTACACCAGTATGGATGATAGTGCCATCTCCTCTTTCTAACACAATCCATAGTGCTTTTTCTTTTCCCTACATGCCCTGCATTTCAGTAGCTTTAATATTGCTTTTGACATACATGATATCTCCTCCTCCTTTTCTGCCTTCTCTTTCTCTTCTACATAAATTATAGCCAGTTATGGCTATATCCCATTCATGTGACTTGTTAAATCATGTTTCTGTAATGGCCATACTGTCCAAGTCCATTTCTTCCATCAGGGATTCCAGGTCAGGAACTTTGTTGGCTAAACTTTGAGCATTTGTGCTCATTGCCTTCCAGCAATTGTTGGTTAGCTTGCTTGCATTTTGGATGGATTTTATTCTAGACTCCTCTTCCCTCTTGTCATTGATGTGTGGATTAATATGATGACTATTACCAATGGGCCCGATTCTATGAGGCAAACTGCAGGGCTGCACATCCCAGGGTATTCTGCCTCCATCCCCCAGTGCATGCACAGAGCCATTGTATGTCCTACGGGGGATGGGGGCAGAGCATGGGAAGGATATGGGCGGGACCAGCCCCTAGACGTACAGGGCCGATTCCACTTATGGCCCTGTATGTGTAGGGGTCACCAGGGGGATGCCCTGCTTATACCACCTCTGAGGTGGAATAAGAGCAGGGCGCCCCCCAAACATGGCTGGAACCCCCCCCCCCCCACGGGAGCCCCTCCACAGGAGCACTGGGACACGGAGGTTGTATCCCCACTGCCCGATCCGGGCCCCAGTGGCACTCATCGGGGTCAGGCAGCGGGGACTCTTGGGTCCAGGGCTGTGGGTTGATGAAGCCACTGGGAGGACGTCCACGTGACTGAAGGAGGGGCATGCCGGGCCAAATTCGGGCCCAATTCTCACAGCCACAGGAAACTTTTGCTCCCATGTTTCAGAATCGGATCCAAATGGGCCCATCCTGCACGGGACCATCCGGACAGCCCAGATGTGCCCCTTCCAGAATCAGGCTCAATTATTATGTTTTTGCTGGGAGTGACGTCCTGAACGTCCCATTTGTCACCCGCTTTCGATAGTTTAAATGCTTGTCCACATATTGCCTGAATTTTTCACGTAAGATCCTTTTTTCTGCCAAAGAGAGATGCAATTCATCAACGGAGTATAGCCTCTTATTGTTCCATCTATTGGCCCAGTTGCCTGTCTAAATCCTTCTTACAGTATTTACATCAGGTTTGTAGCCACATATTAAAGTTGGTTATGTGATACAGACTCTCTTCTCCCTTATCATGAACAGGTAGAACTTTTGAGATCGTATAGTGTTGACAGTGGGTTTAAGTTTCCCTCTCAAACTCCAGAAGTCCCTTTTTACTATAGACATACTGGGCCTGATATTCGAAGGCATTTACATGGTTTGCAGACCTGTAAACTGTGTAAATGCCGCTTAGCGGGATATTCAAGAGCACTAACACGGTTACTGCTACTGAATATCCCTGATTAACGCCACTACATGCCCCGATGCTAACCGTTTATCGTCAGGGCATGTTGTATGTGTTTCGGGGGCGGTGACAGTTGCTAACTGTGTAGCAGCTATATTGCATGCTGCCCGGTTAGCGACCTGCGAGTAAAATATAGCTGCAGCAAAAGCTAGCCTATCTTTTATCCGCAGGAGCTAACCAGGAAGCATGCAATATCACCGCTGCCCAGTTAGTTACTGCGGCTGTGTGGCAACCCCAGATATTCAAGGATGGATCTGCATATGACCCCGGCATTGACTATAGCATTAAGGGTATGCGGCGATGGCTGTGCTTAACCTGCCAGGCTACGGAAAAGTGAATCTTTTGCTCAATATGTGAGTTATCACTGAGTTATATTAGATATTATTCTCCTTGGCTCACATTCACCTAAGCATACAGTCTTAAATGATACATTATATTGGTGCTGGTGTGTAGCTGTTGAAGCATAGACTGAATTATATTTTTTTGCATGCCAAGCCTACTCAAAACTGCAAACTGTCTATGGGAAATGCTGGAAATAGTTGGGGTGTTTGTTTTTGAGCCAGACTTTTACAGCTGTCTGCCTAAAGTGAGATGTCTTTCTGATTTCCCTAAGAAAAGCTATGGAACATCTCCATGCATGCACTAGAGGGGTAAAGCCAAGAATTCCCTTATCACCTGGAGACATGCAGTTACCTTGTCAGTTATGTATCTGCTACACTCTGCTCCCTCCCCTGTTCCAGTTGTTCTAGAGCTGCCTTGCTGTACGAGGCTGAGCACCTTCTCTGCTCGTCTCCCCTTTCTAATCTTGCGTTCTGTTGACAAAGGATTCGCCTTCTAATGTCTTAGAGAATCCCCAGTGACAAAGAATACAATTCTTAGTAAATACTGTGTTTAAGAATTGAGAGCTCATCTCCTAATCTGTTAGAATCGTCAGATATAAGAGTTTCATCTACTACTGGATTTCAGTTTCCAAGCGTGAAAGCATTCATCTTCCAATATAGAAGATATAGAAAAAGTCTGTTTAGTAAAGGACAATTTCTTGAAGGATAATCTAAAAACCCTCAGAAAACCAGACTCTTTCCCTTCAGCTCCCTTCTGCCTCTTCCCTATAATTCACCTCTCATGTAACAATATTTTAGACCTCAAAGTGAGCTTTTCTGGCTCCATCTTTTCTGTCACCAGTTCCCTTCTAAACTTCAAGGTTCAAAATGAGAGCTGCCCCCCCCCCCCACTACACACACGGTAAAACTTACCTTTATAATAATGGGCAAGTCTGATTACTCAAGGAAAAGTCTGCACACATTTAAATATCATCTAATAAGTGATTTTTCATTAAAGGTTTATGAAACAGAAGTCCTTTTAGGGTATAGTGTTTAAAATCTCTGTGCTACAGTCATCAGCTGAATATTTCTCTTTTGTTAATCATTGATGACTGACATATGGTATTGTTCATTGCAGTTGCAAAAGTGGTTCATACAAGGAGAAATGCCATAAGGTTAAATATTCACCATGAAATCCCATATCTGGATTGGTAATAAGTGGATCCAAGACACTGCATGGTCTCTATAGACTACCTTCAGATTCATGCAGTCACTCCTTAAGAAGTAATCATATTGAAATATCATTAATGTGTAATGCACTCTTTGAGGGAGACCGAATATGCCGTTTTTATTAATAAAACATTACCAAAGCGAGTCAGGAAATTCTAGTTTTGTTTTAGGCTTTGAGGGTTTCTTTTTCGCTATAACCAAACCAACATTTGGCATTTTGGGGAAGCTGTAACAAATACGCAGCCTGTATGTATATAAATATATATCATGTGTCTGTCACGATGTGTCACCAAGGTGGTAATTGCCAAAAACTGATATTTTCTGGCTAGATCTTGCTTGACAATAAATGAAACTTTCCTTTTACCCGTTAATCATTATCACTATTGTTTTAAATGCAGAGAATACCAGATAGCTTGTAACTACAGAAAAACTTTGTTGAAGCCGAGATGCCAAGTGAATATGCCAGATCAATTGATAATCTTCCTGTCCATAATAGGGTAGTTAACCTGCCTCCAATATCGGAACTGTTAATGGACCTGGCCTGTTAGAAGAACACCTATTAGGCTGGAACCCTTTCAAAACATTGCAAAGAGCAGTCGTACAGAGAAGTATTTTATTTATCTGCATATTGACTAGTAATCAAACAGTTACCAATATTTCTTCACAAATCAATTTTTCCCCAATATGTTTTTGCATGATGCCAATGTACCAGATACCAAGCATTAACCAGTCTGGTGGCAGCTTGCAGGTGCATGGATAGATTTGTATGGGAATTTTCAGAGGCAAGCTCTTGCTGAATTGATCTTTTTCAAAACATGTGGCTGTCCGATGGACACTTTTGTACTCTGCACCTTCTCTCCTCCAGGTGCAACGTTCTTGCAGGGATCTGAAAATGAAATATCCATATGTAGTGTCCTGTGGCCCACCCCTTTCTGGCATGGGCAAAAGTGTGCCTGCCATGAAACAGTGTGCGTCCCCAGACTGAAGGAGGGGAAATCTTCCATCAGCCATATGCTCCCATGTTAATTCAATGTTAGAGGCCAGTTATCAAATCCATTTATGCAGGTACATGTATAAATTGGCCATCTAAAAATGACCTTGACTCCAAAGATATGTAGCTGCATTGCAAAGATGCATTTTGTGGAGGCAGGTTCAGGGGTCAGGGGAGGCAGAGTACATGCAGAGATGGCAGTTCCAACTCTACCTGCACCTGCCATGGAAACATGGACTTCAGGTAAAGCAGGCTCAAACGTCTGTGCACACTTTGGGCCTGTGGCTAAATTTAGAGCAAAAATAGACGCGCACTTTCCCTTTTAAAACTGGCACAAAATGCCTGAATTGGACAACTTGAAAATTGCCCTCATAATGTGGCTAGGCCATTGGAAAATTGGCTTTTAAAGGGGTAATTTTATAAGACTTTTCCACATGTAAAGGTTGTTTTACACACAGAAAGGTATTTTCTAAAATTATGCGGTGATAACACCCAGTGACAAGACAGTGTGGGCGTTCCAGTGGGGGTATAGGTTGGGTAGAGCATGGACAGAGTTGCGATGTACTTGTGTAGTTTATAAAACATACGAGCAGATGGGTAGAGTCCCCGCACATGTTTACATCTGCTCTAAAGCAGATGCATGTAAATGTGTGCGTCATCTTTTATGCAGCAGTACAGGGGCTGGATCTGGAAGCCTGTTTTATAAAAGCACACAGGCGCCTGTGCCACCTTTCTAAAATACCCTTAACCAGTCTGTTGTCCAACAATTTATTTATTTAAACAAATTTCTATACCACCTTTCTACTATTCAAAGCAGTTTATATAAAAACAAATTTAACAGGGCATGTGTTTGCACACTGTTGTACAATGGAACTAAACAAGAGTGAGAGCTTAAAGCATAACTTAAACTTAATTTTACAATTACAAAATACAAAGATTACATTCAACAGGGTTATTTACAAGTATCTTTAACATGTTAATGTGATAACGTCTGTGTGATTAAGTAACAGGTGGTTCTAGTTTGGAGTCTGGTCAAGATTCTGACGCATGGATTGAGTTAAGTTTTTTTCTAATAAGCTGATTTGAAAAGATAAAGTTAAAATAAATTACTTTAAAGTAAAATGTACTCCACTAGGGTGGATGCTAGCTTTGTTAGCTGTGCACCATCATTTGTGGGGTCTTACAAAAATTAATTTTTATACTGATAGGATAAACATTATGGGTTTGGGTTTTTGACTGTATATGCCTTTATAAAATATGCACCCAGAACCAGCACCAATAGCATGTCACTACCAATGCACAAATTTACGCCTGCTCCGAAAAAAGATATAAATGTGTGTGTATTCTACATGTGAATCCACATAATATGGGACATTGCTACTCTGCCTCCGCTCCACCCAGACTATGCAGCTGGGAACATCTATATGCTGATAACTAAAAGTCAATTAATTCTCTCCATGTGCCTATTTTATATGCATATGTATGCTTGTACAATTCTATAAAAGCTGTAAAACAGGCTTTATATGCAGAAAAAAGCTTGATATGCATTTATCCCCATTGATAATAGCCCACATTATAGCCAGGCCCAATAGAAGGATGTGGCACTAGCTATCACTTCTGCTCTTTGATAACAAATGTATTGGACAGTTTCACAAAGGTGGAACTTGTGTGTCCAAATATAGTGAAATGAGGATTTAAAAACTGGACAGTTGCACAGCATCTTCATCAGGCTTTTCATTTGTGCATTGTGGCAGCCTCTCTTGTTGTGCACTTTGTAAAATGCCACAATGTTTTCCATTGCTGTTGTTTGCCTGCTTTTGAACATTGTAGGACTAGTATATTTTAAAATTAATAATTGTTTAATAAATTGGGCTTAACCAAAGAGCGCTGGTGATGAAGGGAGCGCTTTATTCTTGTGTTTGGTTAGACCAGAACTCGACACTCTGGCCATCCTTTAAATCAAATTGGAGCCTCTTTTGGAATAGTTTTATGATGTAAAAATGTGTCGTTAACCAAGCAGAAAATGATTTATACAGGTATTGAGTTTTCAGTTTATTCTTTTTTTCTCACCCTCCTTGTGAAATGTGCCCCTCATCACTGATTCTGTTAAATACACACATCTGGGGGGGAGCTGAAACTGCTGTGGTTGACTGGTTTGTGTTAGTTGCAAATGTCTTATCTGCCTGCGTGGTGATGACTGCTTTCTCCCTCCCCTCTTCCTTCATCCCCCACCCTCCCAGTAGCTGGGAATCCGAGACATCTGTCTGTCTTATGAAGTGCTTCTCTAATGGTGAGGCATACACTTCAGCCTATTTTTCTAACAAACCAATCAAAAAAAAAAAGAAATAAAATGATTCTCTGCAAAACTTACATTGTGTGTGAGTTCAAACATTTCTCTTGGGTCTTTTATTTGTAATTGAAAACCTTTTCACAACAGGCCATGGTACATATGGATCTAATGCCACATGATTGCAGTGATGGAGTGTCTTAGCTTAGGGGCATCCAACCTTTCTCAACAGTGGGCCACATGATCAGAAATTCATGTGTATGCATGCCGCATGAACTTTTTATAGTGGGTCACATAATCAGAAATCCATATATGTGTGGCTGTATGAATCATTTAGTCTGTTACAGCATGATTTATACTCATCAAAATGTGTGAATCTCTTTTGAAACTGTGACTTCATGTCTACTAAACAGCTTTATAAAGCTTCAAAATGATATGCTAGCTAATTAGAAAAAATCTTAAGTGAGCTGCATCACAAGGTCAGGCAGGCCACATTTAGCCCACGGGCTGCACTTTGGACAGCCCTGCCTCAGCCCATCACCAGAACGGTGCAATTGAGAACACAGATACTGCTTCTTTCTAATTAAGGCTCTGTTTTAGTTGTGTGGGAGGATTTGCTGACAAAGCAAGTTAGGTCTCCAAAGGGAGGCCTGTAGGGAAAACCCCCCCCAACTCCCAAAGATTAAAGTTTTTGGTTAAGACTGTGAAGACCAAACTGTGAGAAGTGAACAACACCTTGCATATAACTGTAAATTGATATGAAAGCAACCTGGTAGAGGCAATTAAAAGTGAAATACGTGGTGCTATCAAAAGGTTCCTGAACTTGGATACTGCAAGGGAACAGAACACAGTATAGCTGTGTGCCGTCATGTGGTACTACCCGGCAGCCTTGTGAGGCAATGGCTAAGCGGCGGGGTACTAAGTGGAAGTGGGGCCACTCTGTGCTTTTTTGTTTACCACGTTTTTCACAACTTTCTCGCTGCTGAAAATGAAAGAGAAACTCGAGCAATGTGTGCGCCAAGAGCTCAAGGACACTGTGAATGCCGACAATGACTTCTTGAAATGTGTCATTACTGGGGATGAAAGTTGGGTTTATAGGTATGACCCAGAAACCAAACAACAGTCCTCACAATGGAAAAGTCCATCGTCACCACGCCCCAAGAAAGCACGACAAGTGAGGAGAAATGTGAACTTGATGATGTTTGTTTTGTAGACCACAAAGGAATTCGTTCCTCAAGGACAAACAGTCAATGCAGGTTACTACACTGGTGTGCTGCAGTATCTGTGGGACTATGTGAGGCACAGACATCTTGTTGTGGGCCACTGGGAAATGGATGATTCACCATGACAATGCTCCAGCACACACGTCTATCAAAGTGCAACAGGTTTTTTTGCCAGAAACAACAGGATTGCCATCCCTCACCCTCCCTAGTCTCCTGACCTGGCCGTCTGTGACATTTTCCTCTTCCCTGGAATGAAAATGAAGTTCAAAGGGTGCAGATCCGACACCATGCGAGGATTCAGGAAGAGACAAGGACTGTGCTGAAGAGTCTGAAGAAAGAGGCCTTTCAGACGGTGTTCCAACAATGGCAGGACCACTGGGACCATTGCATCAACTCCCAAGAGGACTACTTAGAGGGGGATGGTGGCCACTAAAATCTCAGGTTAGTGTAGCAGTTTTTATGGGGTCAGGTCGGGAACTTTTTGATAGCACTTCATACAATGAAATTAAGAGGATTGCTAACCCTGTCTTTGGAAAAAAACAGCTTCCCTGCTCCCCTCACTTTTGCCCCTCTGTTCCCCTCCCCTTTCACTCCCCACTCTTCACAATGTCTCCCTTGCCTCCTCCCAGAAACTTATCTCACCTCCTCTGCCCATCCAAACAGACCTCACCTTGGCTTCTTTGCTTCCTTCTCCTGGGCCTTATCTTGACTCCTCTGTCTCCCCACCCAGACCTCATCTCTGTGGCCCCCCTCCCACGATCCACCTCAACTCCACTGTGCTGCTGCTGCTGCTACTACTAATAATAATCATTTGTATAGTGCTATAAGGTATATACAACACTGTATACATACATGTAAGAGAAAGGCCCTGCTTAATTGCACTTACAAGCTATTTAAGACAGACAAATACAACAAACTGGGGACTAGGTAAAACTAAGGGCAAATGGTTATAGGATACAAGAGTAGAAAACAGGAGAAGGGAGTCAGGATCCAAAAGTAGCCTCAAAGAGGTGAATTTTTAGCCTGGATTTGAATAGGGCTGGAGACGGAGCCTGATGGAAAGGAAGAGATGAATTTTGCTGATGTTTTAGAGAAAGAAACAACAGTTTTTAGCTATCTGTTGGATGGGTGCAGAAAAAGAGAGAGAAGAGTCAAATTTGACTCCAAGGCTGCAAGCTGAGGAAACAGGGAGGATAATACTATTATCCACAGAAAGCAGGAAATGAGGAAGTGGATTTAGGGGAAAAGATGAGGAATTCTGTCTTGGCTATATTCAGTTTCATATGGTGGCGGAACATCCAGGAGGCAATGTCAGACAAGCAGGCTGAGATTTGAGTCTGGATTCCTGGAGAGATTTCAGATGCAGAAAGGTAAATCTGAGAGTCGTTGGCATAAAAATGGCACCAAAAACGATGGGAGGCTATCAGGGAGTGAGTATAGTGAGAGAAAAGAAGAGGTCCTAAGACAATGCCCTGAGGTACACTGACTGAAAGTGAGATAGCAGTAGAAGAAGATATGCCAGAACATATATTAAAAGTGCAATGAAAGAGATAAGAATGAGGACAGAACAGAGCCTCGAAATCCAAGTGAGAACAGGGTATCAAGGAAAAGGTGGTGATCAATGGTGTCAAAAGCAGCAGATAGGTAAAAAAGGATAAGGATTAAGTAAACGCCTATGCCTTTAGATTTGACCAGGAACAGATAGCTATAGACTTTGGCAAGGGCTGTTTCTATAAACTATAGAGGACAAAAGTCAGATTGCAATGGATTCAGAATGACTTGAGAAGTAAGAAAGTCAAGACCATGGCAACGAAAGCATAGTTACTCACCTGTAACAGGTGTTTTCCAGGGACAGCAGGAATCAGTCCTCACTTATGGGTGACGTCGGCACCAACGGAGCCCATGTGGAGCAATCCCCAGCTTTCAAAGAAAGCCTTTGGGATTGCTGCCACACATGTGTGGTCCTTTTCCGGCCCAAGGGTGACATCTTGCTCAGTCAGGTCCCTTAGTTCAAGCCCTACCAAGCAGATGGCAAGGGAAGGATAAAAATCCAACAACTCATCAGGAGAGGTGGGAGGGTGGTGAGGACTGATTCCTGCTGTCCCTGGAGAAAACCTGTTACAAATGAGTAACTACACTTTCTCCAGGAACAAGCAGGAAGTCAGTCCTCACTTATGGGACTCCCCAGCTACAGGCTACCGAACCAGTAACCAAAAAACGCCTCTGCGAAGGCGTAAGCAGAAGCCGATGCCTGAAGGAGCCCGAATCTTCAGGTCCCTGGGGCGAAACCCTCGGTAGCCATCGAGAAGGGTCGGGGGACAGGAGTTGCTTATACCCCAAACAGATTACAGCCTGACCAAAGGTGCTGTCCCGGGGGTACTGCCTGTCCAGGCAATACTGCGAGGCAAAATTATTCACCAAAGCTCAGTTCGCAGCCCGGCAGATATTCGATAGCAGGACTGAGCGCAGCGAAGCTACCGAAGCTGCCTTGGCTCGATCGCTGTGTGTGGTGACCTGCCAATCCATCAGGACACACACTTTCGCATGAGCGAAGGCGATGCAGTCCGCCACCCAAATGGAGAGGGTGCGTTTTGTGACTGCCTACCCCAGGTGATTGGGATCATAGGTCACAAAACGCCAGTCAGAATTGCGATGAGGCTAGGTATGCTGCAGATAGAAGGCAAGAGCCCTCTTGCAGTTGAGTGTGTGCAAAACCGCTGATGCCTGGTTGGCATGGGGTCTCAGGAAGAAGGTCAGCAAGAATATCTCCTGATTGAGTTGAAAATCCGAAACAACCTTGGCAGGAACTTGGGGTGGGTACGGAGGACCACCTTGTTCCTATAGAACCTGGTGTCAGGGGCCTTAGCCTGGAGCTCACTGACTCAGCAGGCCAAGGTCAAAGCCACCAGGAAGACCACCTTCCAGGATAGGTGCCGAAGCGAGCATGTCACCATTGGCTTGAAGAGTGAATGCATAAGCTGCATGAGCACAAGGTTCAGGTCCCATTCCGCTGGAGGAGGTCAGATGGGAGGTTTGGACAGCAAGAGGCTCCGCATGAAGTGGGAGACTAAGGGCTGCTCCGGGAGGGGTTTGCCCTCTACGGGGAAGTGATTCGCTGAGATGGCGCTCAGGTGTACCCTGACAGAGTTCGACTTCAGCCCCTCCTTTGAGAGATGGAGAAGGTACTGGAGGATCCACTGAGTGGGACACGAGAAAGGGTCGATCTGGAGCTCGGAGCACCAAACTGAGAAGTGTCGCCAGTTGAAGGCGTAAGCTCGTCTCATCAAGTCCTTCCTCGACGTGAGGAGGACCTCCTCATCCTCCTCCGGGAGGTCTAGCGTGGCTATGGTGACCTGTTCAGCTGCCAGGGTGCGAGGGGCAACATGGCCAGGTTTGGGTGTAGCATCTGCCCCTCCTCCTGCATTAGCAGGCCTGGGGCACAGCCCAGGGGAATCGGAGGCTCAGATGCGAGCCGGAGCAGGAGTGGGAACCACGTTTGCCGAGGCCATGCGGGAGCGACGAGTATCATTGACGCTTGTTCCCACTGAGATTTGTGGAGGGGCCTTGCAATGAGAGGAGTGGGAGGGAATGCGTAGAGAAACCCAGAGGTCCAGCTCAAGAGGAAAGCATCCCACGCCTCCCTGCTCAGGTGTAGGACTTGGTCGCAAAAGCGGGGGAGCTGAGTGTTTGCCGGGCTGGTGAACAGGTCCATGGTCGGGGTCCCCCACCAATGGAACAGCCAGTTGGTCACCTCTGGGTCCAACCACCATTCATGAGGGCGGAGGATTCTGCTGAGTTTGTCTGCAAGGACGTTCTCGAGGCCCAGGATGTAGACCGCTCATAGGGTCATCCCTCGACGGAAGGCGAAGGAGTAGAGGAGGACCACTTCCCGGCAGAGGAGGCGTGATCCTGTGCCCCCCTCCTTGCTGATGCAGAACATCGCCACTCGATTGTTGGTCTGCACGAGCACCAACTTCCTTGGAGATGGTCCTTGAAGGCCCTCAGGGACCATCAGACCACCCAAAGCTCAAGCAAGTTGATCTGCTGTTGAGACTCTTTGGGTGACCATTGCCCCTGCATGCACAGTGCACCACAGTGGGCTCTCCACCCCAGCAGGGAAGCATGCATTGTCAGCGCTAGTTTGTGTTGCAGGGTCTGGAAGGGCAGCCCCCGGAGAAGGTTGCAGGGGTCCTGCCACCAGTCTAAGGACCTGCAAAGGTTGTGGGAGACCTGAATGGGGTCTCTGAGGTGACCGGAAGCCAGGCTTCACTGAGTGCTGAGGCACTACTGGACGGTGGAGGCCATGTGCCCCAGGAGGTGCAGCACAGTCCGCGCCATGACCCGAGTGTTGCTCTGGACCGGTCTGCCAGTAGAAAGGTGATCGCCCGCTGAGTGTCGAGGCATGCACCGAAAAACTCCAAGGCTTGTGCTGGTTCGAGGTGGGACTTGGGGTAGTTGACCAAGAATCCCAGGTACTCAAGGAGGAGGATCGTGCGTGATGCTGCCAGGAAGGCTTCCCCGGCCGAGGGCCCGGTGACGAGCCAATCATTGAGGTAAGAGAAGACCAGTACGCTCTGCCATCTGAGGGAGTCAGTGGCCGCGGAGAGGCACTTTGTAAAGATTCGAGGAGCAGATGCAAGTCCGAAGGGGAGCACCCTGTATTCGTAATACTCCCCTTGCACCCTGAAGCGCAGGAACTGCCTGTGCTGGGGGTGAATCAAAATGTGGACATAATGTCCCTGAGATCCAAGGAGCATAGCCAGTCGCCCTGCTGGAGGAAGGGCAGCAGGACGCCAAGAGATATTATTTTGAACTTCTCCTGCACCAGAAACTTGTTTAGTTTTCGGAGGTCGAGGATGGGCCATAGGCCCCCCGTCTTCTTAAGGACAAGGAAGTACTGGGAATAGAAGCCCAACCTTAGAGGTGCGTCGGTACCCTCTCAACCGCTCTCTGGGCGAGGAGGTTGTCTAACTCCTGCTGTAGGAAGGTCTAGTGTGCAGGGAGTCGAGAAGGCTCCGCTGGGGAGAAGGGAGGGGGGAAGCCTGTCCAAATAGAGATGGTAACCATCCCGGACTACTCGGAGGGCCCAAGTGTCCGATGTGATGGATGCCCACTGAGGGGCGAAGGAGGACAGGCGTCCCCCCACCGGCTGCGGCACTGCCAGGGGCGAAAGGCTACGCTGCTGGCATCAAAACCCCTGGGTGGGCTGAGGCAGCGCCAGGGTTTGGTTCTTGGGCCCTTTCGGCTTGCGATGACCGTGGGGTCCAGACTTTCCCTGCGTCATGATGCTCGGCAAGGGAGTGGGTGGGTACGGTGGGTAGTCTTGGTAGGGTAAGCCTTTCCACGGAAAGAACGGCTTCTTAGTTTGCTGTTTCTTCTGAGGGAGGGAGGAGGTCTTGCATGAGAGGTGGGTTTGGGTGACGAACTCAGACTTTATCTCGGCGACCTTATCCTCCATCGGTTTACAGAAGAGCTGCTCACCCAGGCAGGGTACATCTAGGAGCTTTTCCTGGACCCACTGCTCCAAGTCTGAAGACATGCCTGGCACTGGGTCCCAATGCCAGCGGCCGCCACTTGAGCCGCGGACTCGAATCCATCATAGGCAGCGCGGGAGAGGTATTTTGAGCACTCTGCGACAGACTTCAGAAGGGTCCGGAACCTACTGAGGGGTTCACCCGCAAGTCCCACAGAGAAACCCCCAAGTTCCTTGGCTAGGTCCCGTAAAAACATGCCCATGTACAATTTGTATGCCTGAATATGGCATGAGAGCATGGATCCTTGATAGGCCTTGCGGCCTAGGGAGTCAACGGCTCTCGACTACCTGCCTGGCTAAACCGAAGAGTGGGACTTTGGGCTCTTTTGTTTTCTCATAGCCGATTCCACCACCATGGAGGTGTGGGGAAGTTGGGTTTTCCTGAACCCAGGGCCGCGCTGGACCCTGTACATCACGTTGAGGCACTAACTCACGATGGGGACCAAAGCAGTGGTCTCCCATATGCGGAGTAGCAGCCTGGATAGAATGGGGAGAACCAAAACAGTAAGAGATTCCTGAGGCGGAGACTCGTACTGCAAGATATTGAGCTCTTCAGCTCAAGGTTCCTCCTCAGCCTGGGTAGCCAGGTTGAGAGCCCGTGCCATAATCTGTACAAACACCATGAAGGAGGTGTCCTCAGGTAGCGAACGCCTCTGAAAGGCGGGCAGGGACGGGTCTGATGGGAGGTCCCAATGGGCACGGATCTCTGGGGAGGCATCCCTGTCTGACTCCCAGTCCGAGAAATTGGAGGAGGAACTCGATTCGGGCTGGTTGCCTCACCCGGAAGCCGAGGCCCACTTGGAGCTGGAAGCCCTGGAGGATCTCACCCCTGAGAAACGGGAAGGCGAGTGAGATCGATGCCAAGGACCTTCACCAGGCCCATGGCTCTCAGGGGTTTCCAGGGCGGATTTTGGTATCCCTCTCGAGGGAACCTCAGTCTCTAGGCGTGGGCCGGCGAAGCTGGATATGAGCGCCTGCTGGGAAGCTATGAACACAGAAACACTACGTTCTAGTGCCAGCATACGGGACTCCCACACGGGCGTGGGGCCCTGTGACACCAACACAGGGGTCACCAGGTCGGGTGTCGAGGAGGAGAGTGGGTCCTCACTGGTACGGCCCTCAGGAGACCTGGCGCCATCACCGGGGATGTCCGAGTCTGTATGGGTACTTACGAGGCCGCTCCTTGTCTGACACTTGGGAGCGCCAAGGGGGGTTAAGCAACTGAGCGTAGGAGTGCTCACGCTTGTCAGGAGCCCCCGACAGTGACTTCAAGGCCTTCTTCTTCTTATACCACTCCACTTCATGGGACCCCTGATGGGAATGCCGTCTTGAACGCAGAGCCGAGGTGGGGGATCCCACTGGCGAAGAGATGACCGAGGGTGCCACTGGGGATTCTGAGGCAGCCTTATGGAAAATGTCTTCGGACTTCTGCTTATGACTGAGCGGGGCTTGGGAGGACATTTTCTTACAAAGCGAACAGATCTCTGGATCATGGTTGGCCCCGAGACACCGCAGACAACAGTCATGGGTGTCCGTAAGTGACATGTTCTTGAAGCATCTATCACATTTTTTGAAACAGGTGGCCATCAGGGCAAAAAAGGCCCCCGCAAGGTTGAAGATCCACACGGCCAGCGGTTGGGAGAAAAAAAGGCGCGAAGCCCGCTAACAGCAAAAAATGTTTAGGAAAATTGTCCCCTATGCTCAAAAGGAATGGGAGCAGAGGAAGGACGGGTAGAGGACTGGTGCAACTGGAAAAAAGTAGTAGGCCAGAGGCCAGAAAACGAAACACATTTTCCGAGGGACGAGTACGTGCGTCCAAAGGGCTCCGCGGAAAAAGGGAAACTGAGCAAGATGGCACCCTTGGGCGGGAAGAGGAGCACGCATGCGTGGCAGCAATCCCAAAGGCTTTCTTTGAAAGCTGGGGAATTGCTGCATGCGGGCTCTGTCAGTACCGATGTCACCCATAAGTGAGGACTGACTTCCTGTTTGTTCCTGGAGAACTGCACATTCTAGTAGTTTGGATGAGAAAGGAATGAAGAAGAGGCGCCGATAATAGGAAGGGTGGTTAGGGTCTAGAGAAGGATTTTTGAGAAGTGTAGCTACAGTGTGTTTGAAAGCTGCAGGAACAGTCACAGTGGAAAGTGATAGGTTGAGAATATGGTAGGGCAGGGACAACAGTAGTATTGACAGAGCTTTGTTGATGGGTAAGAATGGGATCAGAGGAGCAAGTAGTGAGTTTGGAAGAGGACAGAAGGATGTGCAATTTCCTCCTCAGTGATTGTAGAAAAGGAAGAAAGAGTGACAGGTTGAAGGAAAGATTTGTGTGTGAAAAGAGGGAGGAGGAGATCTCAAGACTAATCTTGTGAACCTTATCATGAATGTAGTCAGCCAAAGTTTGAGCAGAAAGCTAAGGAGGGATCAGGGGTAGAGGCACTTTGAGGAGAGAGTTGAGCATTGCAAAGAGACAGCGAGAGTCAGAGACAAGAGTGTTTATCAGATGGACATAGTACTCTTGCTTGGCATGTGCTATCGCATACTGGGAAGAGGCTAACATGAATTTGAAATGTAGGAAGTCAGCATGGATATGGGATTTAAGCTAAAGGTGCTCAGCAGAGTGGGCACAGGAATGTAGGTAGTGGATTTAGAGATAAGTCAAGGCTGAAGTACAGTAAACCTCACAGGGTATGAAATGAAGGGAGCAAGAGCATCCATAGTGGAGGAGAGTATAGAGTTAAAGGAAGAGACTGTCTCCTCAAAAGACTCAGATGACCCAGCAGAAGAAAAAGGAGAAGAGTCAATAGTGGAGAGAGTATAGAAGTAATATCCTGAAGATTCCTATATGTTTTGGTGAAGACAGGATGTGACTGTGGCAGGTGGGTGGTTAAGAGTGAAAGTTAAACAGATGATGGTTGGATAGGGGAGGAACTGAGGTGGAGAGGTTTGAGGGCGAGCAGTGGAGAAAAGGCAAGGTTGAGACAGTGGCCATACTGGTGAGAAGGAGAAATAGAACACAGTTGGAGGTTGAATGAGGATGTTAAGGCAAGGAGTTCTAGGGCATAAGAGTCAGAAGGATCATTAACATGAATGTTAAAATCCCCAGAGGGAAAAGGAAGATGGGTCCAGAAAGGAGAAAAGCAAGGAGTCAAATCAGTGAGAAAGGAAGAGGTGGACTTGTCAGGGGGTCAATAAATGACAGCTACTCAAAGAGGTAGTGGAGTAAATAGGTGGGTGGAGTGGACATCAAATGAAGAAAAGGAGAGAGACTGAGGTGGAAGGAGGGGTTAAAATGGGCAGGCAGGAGAGATTAGCAACCCAACACCACCGACAAGGCTACCAGGACGAGATGTGTAAGAGAAAAGTTAGCTTACATGACAGAGGGCATCAACTAACATGGTAGCATAGTGTATGATGGCAGATAAAGACCAGTATGGTCCATCTAGTCTGCTCCGTGTAGGTCACCCCCTCTATGCCTTTGTTTAGGGTTGTACCTACCGCTCCGTGCAGGTCACCCTCCTCTATTTGTTGAAGTTTATTTTGATTTTATCCTCTTAATATAAAGGGATCCACTGTGTATGTCCCATGTCATTTTGAATTCCGTCACTGTATTTACCCCCACCAACTTCATCGGGGGGGGGGGGGGTGGGCATTCCAGGTATCCACTACCCTTTCAGTGAAAAAGTATTTCCTGACATTGCTTTTAAGTTTACTTTCTTGCAGCTTCATTTTATGCTCTCTCGTTTTATTTTCTCTTTCTTTGAAAAAAGTTTGTTTGTTCATTAATTCCCTCTAAGTATTTAAATGTCTCTATCATATCTCCCCTGTTCATCCTCTTCTCTAGGGTATACATATTTAGGTCTTCTCCAAATCATTTTAGTCATCTTACTCTGAACCGTTTCAAGTCTTTTTATATCCTTTGTGAGACATGGTGTCCAAAACTGAACATAATACTCCAAGTGAGGCCTTACCAATGACTTCTACAGGGGTATTAATACCTCCTCCTTTCTGCTGGTTACTCCTCACTGTATGCAACCCATCATCCTTCTGGCTTTGGACACCACCTTGCCATATTGTTTTGCCACCTTGAGATCCTCAGACACTATTACTCCAACGTCCTTCTCTTGAAGGACTAACAAAAGGGACTTTTACAGCTGGAAATAGATCTGCACTTTTAAGTATTTATGTTCTGGCATATACTCTAAATCTTAGAGAAAAAGGAAATTATTTGGGTTAAAGCTGATAAATCTGTGTATTTTAGAATTCAGTGTTTTTGCTGAGTCAGTCAGGTCTTAGTACCACCAAAGAACTTTTGTATTTAAATCAAATTAGAGTATAGCTTAGCATCCAAGTAGAATAAATAGTCTCTGAGTAGAAAGAAATAAACTAGATTCTAGGGACCTTTACAAAGAGGCCTTCCAGTTAGGAGGCAAAAGATCTGTTTAGTTGTCTTTTTTTTTTTATTTAAACTTTATAATTTTACAATACATCCAAGCATATACAACACTTGCATGGTAAATATAGAAGGCAAGAAGAAAATATAACAATATTGAAACATTCAATATAATAGTAAAACTTAAGAAGAAAATAAAACATCAGCCCCTACAAATAGCCCACAAAGGTGGAAGAGATCTATTAACATCATAGATTTAAGGTAAATTAAGAAGAAAACAAAATGAGAACTACAGACGGTATATTCTATAGCAATGGATCAAGGACTGTCTCGGGAGGGCGACGGGAGCTCAGAAAAGCAAGCAATTGAGAAGGTTCAAAGAATATATACGACTGAGCATTCAATTTAATCATACATTTGCAAGGGAATTTGAGAAAAAACATACCCCCCAATAACAAAACTCCAGGGCGGAGCAATAGAAGCTCCTTTCTACGTTTCTGAGTTTCTTTAGCTATATCAGGAAACACCCGAACCTGCAACCCACAAAAGGGCACCGTTCGTTTCCTAAAAAACATACGCAGAAACCAGTCTCTTTCAGAAGCAAGAGCAAACGTTGCTATTAAAGTAGAAGAAGAAACAGATTCAGATAGAGAAGTTTCCAAAATAGCTGACACATCCAATACATCAATTTGCCCAAGACCCTCTATATTTCCACCAGACACTTTTCTCCCACGCGGTAAATAATACAATTTAACCATAGGAGGATGAGAATCCACCGGTACATCCAAAACATCAACTAAATATTTACGAAACATCTCTTTTGCGGATATACCAGATGATTCTGGAAAATTAATTAGACGCAAATTAGAATATCTAGACACATTCTCCAACATCTCAATCCGTGCGCTCAAAGCCAACGAATCTTTTTGATAAGAAGAAGTACTTTCTTCATAATCAGAAACAGTCTGCTTCAACTCTGCCACTGTTGTTTGTAGAACTGAAAGTCCCTCAGAGTGTTGTTGGAGAGATATTTCATACTCCTGAGATTTAGTCGCAAGAGCCCCCATCTGAGGAGCAAAAAGTTCCCCTAATTTAACTATCACTGACCAGATGGATTCAAGAGTGAAAACTGCCGGTCTCTCAAATGTAAACGTGAAAGTTGTTGCCTGCACAGAACTGCTCTCCGACTCACACCGCTCACCTCCCGGTGCCTCGAACTCCAAAAGGGCTTCTGCCATACTGGATGTCGGCCTCTGCAACACAGGAACCTCCAAAGACGAAGGGGAAGCCGATGCAATTGCTTCACCCCCTTTCCGTGTAGCCGGCCCTCCGCTATCGACACTCCCTCCCACTTCGGGGAGAGGCACAACCTCCTGCTGCACTGGACTTTGTCTCACTAGGGGATCCTTAGGAGGCCGCCACTGCTCCGGTGGTGAGATCTCCGGACCCGAGCCCTCCAGCGAGCTTTCCCGCTCCACCAGGAGAGCAGAGGGACTCTTCACCACCAGTTCAACCGACTGCTGTGCTGGCGTAACAAAAGCATCGAGCGGACCAACCACTCGAGAGACAGATGCGAGAGGAGCTGCCGGGCCAGAGGAGGGCTTTTTAGGCCCTTTAGCTTTCCTTTTACCCATTACAGGGAAGAAGAGGAAAAAAACGCCACCACACAACTTTCTCATTAATCCGCCATCTTAGATCTCTGTTTAGTTGTCTTAAAGATGTGTTAAAGGCAAGTGACAGATCAAAGGGATAATTTGAAAGGCCCCTTCTATCAAACCTAGGGCTGTGTGAATCACACAGGAAATTGGTAAGATCTTACTTTAGAAGCCCTGGTCAGGGCACTGTGTAGGAAGCCAGCATTTATTAAGACTTCTTTCCGTCTCACCCACCCCAGGGGTAACATTAGCTTTATAGGCTCTTAAACCTATTAAAGGGAAGGAGGTGCCCTTATTCACTTTCAGGTGCGGCTGGTTATCCTCATCAGGAATACATTAATTAAGGACCTGAAATTAATGAATCTTGAGGTAAACAAAGTCCATTAAACATATTAGGTATACTTGTATTAGTATAAATATCCCCAGCAAACCTATGTAAGTAAACAACTTAAATACCTAAACAAACCCTTAAAACTAAGATGCAGTCCAGCAGTGAGATGGGAGCTTTCTAGTCTTTTGCAATGAGTGTCACATGTTGGATTTTCTCTAAGTTGGTGAGAGGTCTTACTTGTGTGCAAGGTGCAAGGAGCTCTTTGCTGTCAGGGAATGAGTCCAATCTCTGGAGGCTAGAGTAGCAGACTTGGAGGACATAAAGACCTAAAGGGACATAGTACTGAAGATCCACCTCCAGTCTGGCAGCCTCCCTGTTGCCATGGAGGAGAAAGGTCACGTGACAGGAGTGCATCACACGGCCTGTAGCTAGGACCTGTCCTCCAGGCGATGTAAAACCCTCTCACACCGAAGAGGTTTCTCCAGGGCCATGTGCCCATGAGTGAAGGTTTAGGACAGCTGTTATAGTTGGTGATTTGATCATTAGGCATGTAGATAGCTGGGTGGCTGGTGTATGCGAGGATCACCTGGTAACATATCTGCCTGGTGCAAAGGTTGCAGACTTCACGTGCCACCTAGACAAGGTTTTAGACAGCACTAGGGAAGAGTCTGCTGTCTTCGTACATGTTGGTACCAATGACATAGGAAAATGTGGTAGGGAGGTTCTGGAGGCCAAATTAAGGTTTTTAGGTTGGAAGTTGAAATCCAGAACTTCCAGGGTAGCAATTTCAGAAATGTTTCTCGTTCCACGTGCAGGACCCAAAAGGCAGACAGAGCTCAGGAGTCTCATTGCATGGATGAGACAGTGGTGAAAGGAAGAGGGGTTTGGATTTGTTAGGAACTGGGCAACATTCTGGGGAAAGGAGGGGCTTCTCCAAAGGGATGGGCTCCCACCTTAACTAGGATGGAACTAGGCTGCTGGCATTAACCTTTAAAAAGGAGATAGAGCAGCTTTTAAACTTGATAATAGGAAAAGGCCGACAGTCACCCAAAAGCACATGGTTCAGAACGATGTATCCTTGAAGGATACTAGCAAAAGATTGAAGTTAGGGCATATCGACAGAGTGGTTCCAATAAAAACAAAAGTAATCCAAATGCCCTTAACTACAGAGCAGACAGAGCTTAAAAATTCCAAATTACCCCTGCCTACCAATAACCAGATTTATATGAATAAGATACAACATCTCAAATGCTTGTATACAAATGCTAGAAGTCTAAAAAAATAAGATGGGAGAGTTAGAATATATAACACTAAACGAGAGGTTAGATATGATTGGTATCTCAGAGACTTGGTGGAAGGAGCACAACCAGTGTGACACTGATACCTGGGTACAAATTATATCGCAATGCTAGAGTAGATCAAATTAGTGGAGGAGTTGAACTCTATGTTTAGAGAGGGCATTGAGTCACACAGGATTAAAGTTTTTCAGGAAACAAAATACACTGTAGAATCTCTATGGATTGAAATTCCATGTAAAAAGTGGAAGGCGATGGCAGTGGGGGGTGTACTGCCTACCACCTGCTAGAATGAATAAATGGATCATGAAATGTTAAAGAAATCAGAGAAGCTAACAAAAGTTACAACATAGTAATAATAATGGGTGATTTCAATTACCCCGGTATTGATTGGGTCAGTGTCATGGCAGGACATGCTAGGGAGATAAGGTTTCTAGATGAAATAAATCACTGCTTCTTAGAACAGCTGGTTCATGAAGCAACAAGAGGGGAAGCCATTTTGTATCTAGTACTTAGTGGAACACAAGAACTGGTGCAAGAAATAAGGGTTTTGGGCCACTTAACAATAGTGATCATAGCATGATCACATTTGATTTAATAAATGGAGGAAGGATGGCAAGGAAATTCACAGAACTACCTTTTAACTTTCAAAAGGGAGACTATGATAAAATGAGGAAAATAGTTAAGAAAAAACTAAAAGGAGCAGTTGCAAAGGTTAAAAATATTCTCTTGGAAGCCCAGACCAGCTGTATTCCATGCTTTAAGAAGAGTGGAAGGAAGTCCAAAAAACTACCAGCATGGTTTAAAGGTGAGGTCAGATTGGCTGTTGTAGCCAAAAAAGCATCTTTCTGGAAATGGAAAAAGGAACCAAATGATGAAAACTGGAAACAACATACGTAAGCACTGGCAAGTTAGATGCAAGGCACTGATAAGACAGGGAAAGAGAGAATTTGAAAAAAAGCTTGCTCTGGAAGCAAAAATGATTAACAAAATCTTTTTCAAGTACATTCACAACAAAAAGATCTGTGAGAATGTCAGTTGGACCATTAGATGATAGAAGGTTAAAGGGGGCACTAAGAGGGGACAAGGCCATAGCGGAGAGACTGAATGAATTTTTTGCTTTGGTCATTACTGAAGAAGATGTAGGGAAGTTAACCATATCTGAAGAATTGAAAGAAATATTGAAAAACTTGGAAGATGTATTACAACTATTTGATAAACTAAAGAATAGCAGATTACCCGGACCAGATGGTATACATCCAAGGGTGTTGAGAGAACTGAAATATGAGATTGCAGACCTACTATTAGTAATCTGTAAACTATCATTAAAATCATCTGTAATACCTGAAGATTGGTGAATGGCCAATGAAACACCAATTTTTAAAAAGGGTTATAAGGGTGATCAAGGAAACTACAGATCAGTGAGCCTGACGTCAGTACCAGGCAAAATGGTAGAAACCAATATAAAGAAAAAAATGACTGAACATGTAGATAATCATGGTATAAGGGGATAAAGCCAACATAGCTTTAGCCAGGCAAGTCTTGCTTTACTAATCTGTTATATTTTTTTAAAGGTGTGAATAAACAGGTAGACAAAGGTGAGCCAGTCGATATAGTGTATCTGTATTTTCAGAAAGCCTCTGACATGTTTTCTCATGAGAAACTCTTGGAAAAATTAAAAAATCATGGGATAGGAGACAGTGCATTATTATGGATCAGAAATTGGTTAAATGATAGAAAGCAGAAGGTAGAGTTACATGGCCAATTTTCCAATGGTGAAAGGTAAAATAGTGTACCCCAGAGATTTGTGCTGGGTTCACTGCTTTTTAACATTTTTGTAGATGATCTGAAAATGGGAATAATGAGTGAGATAATCAAATTTGCAGATGACACAAAATTATTCAAACTTGTTAAAACCCAAAAAGATTGTGAATAATTGCAAGAAGACCTTGATAAATTGGAAGACTGGACGTTCAAATGGCAGATGAAATTTAATGTGGACAAGTGCAAAGTTATGCACCTAGGAAAGAACAACCCAAACTATGGTTACACGATGCAAGGATCCTCATTAGGAACCACCACCCAGGAAAAAGATTTAGGTGTCATCTCTGGATAACATGTTGAAACCCTCCACCCAATGTGCAGCGGCAGCCAAGAAGACAAATAGAATGCTAGGAATCATAAGAAAAGGAATGGAGAATAAAACAAAGGATATTATAATGGCTCTGAATCGTTCTATGGTGTGACCGCTCCTTGAATACTGTGCGCAATTCTGGTTGCCGTATCTTAAAAAGGATATAGCGGAATGAGAAAAGTTGCAGAGAAGAGCCACCAAAATGGTAAAGGGAATGGAAGGATACCCCTATGAGGTGAGGCTTGAAAGGTTAGGGCTCTTCAACCTGGAAAAGAGACAACTGAGGTGAGATATGATAGAGTCTATAAATTAATGAATGGGGTGGAACGGGTAAACGTTGATCGATTGTTTATGCCATCCAAAATTAGAAAGACTAGGGGACATGCAATGAAGCTATAGTATAACCCGTTTAAGACTAATAAGAAAAAAATATTTTTTCACTGAACGTGTAATCAAACTCTGGAATTTGTTATCAGAGCATGCAGTAAAAGCCGTTAGTGTATCTGGGTTTAAAAAAGGTTTGGACAAGTTCCTGGAGAAAAGGTCCATAAACCATTATTAAAGAGGACCTGGGAAATCCACTGCTTGACCCAATACAACCATTGTGCAACCTGTGTGTCTTTTTGTGAAACTGCCAGGTATTTGTGACCTGGATTGGCCACTGTTGGAAACAGATACTGGGCTTAATTGACTTTGGTCTGACCCAGTATGGCATTTCTTATGTTCTTATGATCTGTGCACACCAACCTCTCGCCCCCATCACATACGATTCCTTTGGATTTCTGCATCTCAAGTGCATGACTCTGCACTTCTTTGCATCAAATCTTAACTGCCAAGCATTAGACCATTCTTCCTGTTTTTGTATTTCTTTCCTCGTGTTGTCCACATCCCTCAGAGGAGTCCATTCTGTTGCAAATTTTCGTAATATCACTCACAAATACATTGAACAGTACTGGTCCTAGGACCGATCCCTGTGGCACACCACGACTCACCTTCCTTTCTTCTGAGTGAGTTCCGTTTACCACCACCTTCTGCCATCTTGTCAGTCAACCAATTTCTGATCCAGTTCTCCTCCTTGGGACTCATCCCCAGGCTGCTTAGTTTATTGATTAGCCTCCTGTGAGAAACAATATTAAAGGTTTTGCTGAAATCTAGGTAGATCACATCCATCGCATGCCCTTGACCTAGTTCTCTGGTCACCTAATCAAAGAACTCAATCAAATTTGTTTGGCATGATTGTCCTTTGTTAAAACCATGTTGCCTTGGATCCTACAATTCATTGGTTTCTAGAAAGTCCACTATTTTTTCTTTCAGGAGTGCCTCCACAATCTTTTTACATTTTTCCAGATTTACAGAAGGAATATTCCAATCTATATTTGGTAGATTAAAGACACCTAATATGATCTCTTCTCCCTTCATGCCTACATTTGCAATATCAATGATCAAGCCTCTATCCATTTCTTATACTTTGGAGGCCTATAGACTACACCAGTATGGATGACAGTGCTATCTCCTCTTTCCAGCACAATCCACAGTGCTTCTTTTCCCCATATCCCCTGCATTTCAGCAGATGTAGTATTGCTTTTGAGATATGGGGATATTCCTCCTTCTTTTCTGTCTTTTCTATCTCTTTTAAGGCAGAGTCTTCAGGGTGAAGCCAAGTCTTGGTTAGAGCAAGAAAATGCCACAGGGTGCATGAGGAAGGAGAGGGATATTAGTAAAATTAGAGGGGTTGGGGTTGGATTTCCATAGGAAGTGAGAGAAATGCCTAGGGGAGCCAGCATTGGGATTGATATCCTCAGATGAGCAAAGGAGGAGGCCTTTATAGGGTGCAAAAGGAGACATGACAGTGAGGAGAGTGAGGAGTTCTCAGAGAGAGGGGAGATGGCTGAATGAAAGGAACAAAATGTTGAAGTTCAAGGATAGATGACAAAATGGAAGGAGAGATGAAGAGAGCAAGGAATAGGTGATAAGGGACTAGAGGTTTGAAGCTTTTGTAATGAAAAGAAAAGATTAGGAAGAGTTGGCATTAAGAAGAGAAAGTGATGCAAAGCCATAGGAATAGATAGCAAGGAGGAGGTATGATATAGTGAGGCAGGAGAGTGCACTTGAGAGTAAGTGTTAATGAGCCCTAGGAAGGCTATATATAAATTGTAATTCACTGGGTAGGTGGGAGGGACATAAAAAGTCACCAGTGAGAAAGAAAGACATTAAGGAGTCTGTTTACTGAACTGCGTTAGTGTGCCATATAGAGCATGCTATCTAGCTGCATGAAGAGATAATGCATGAAAAAGGCAGATAGCGCAGTGATTTTCTGCACTATCTGCAGAAAGTGACATTTTACTTACCAGATAATGGCCTTTCCTTGAGTCCTACTAGACCAGTCCAGACAATTGGGTTGTGTTCCCCTACCAGCAGATTGGTGGAGACAAAAAAAAAACAATGAAAAGTCGAGGTTTCAATTACATCACTCCCATGTCTCTATCTGCCTCAGCCACCAGAGGTCTCTTCAGTATCCATCCCAAGCATACGGGACAACATGGCAAGCCTCACACAACCTCAATGTGGGAAACAGTGAATACTCAACAGTAGAAAACAATGTACAGGAAAGCAGAAACAGAAGGCTGTCAGTATAAGATAGACCTGCAGAGCCAAGTATAGAAATCATAGTGGAATGAAGTGTACCGCAGCAGAAGAAAAGAGCAAATACAGTTCCAGAGGTGTGCCCTCCCAGTACTGGAGAAGTACCCTCCAGATATCCTCAAGGTGAAGCTCTTTCTCCGTGGACAAGCAAGAAGTAAGTCCTCATGTATGGGTGACATCCCAACAGAGCCCTGTGTGGGAGCGCTCCCCAGCATCCATTGAAAGCTTTTGGGAGGCTCCATTGTGCATCTGCACCCGCTGTGGTGCCATCTTATCCAGATTATTTTTCCGCAGAGCCCTTAGAACATGCTCCTGCTATCTTCAGAAAAAGCCTTGTGGTTCAACCACCTTGTGGGGTATTTCATTTCAAAAAGTAAAAATAAAACTTTTTTTCATGTCACCATGTCGTTGGTTAGCCCTGGGGCTGATGCTTGTTTTTTTATTATTACTATTTTTTTTTAAACTTTCTTTTCCTTTCATGTTTTTCCTGCTGTTGGCACAATTGAGCCCTTTTCCATGTTCCTGGACATGTCCAAGCCATCCAGTGGGTTCAAAAAGTGCACCAAGTGTGGCTGGACCATCTTGGTCGCCATTCACCACAATTGGTGACTTCAATGCCTCCGATTTTCAGGATGTGGGCTGATGGTCAATCTGTGCTTGCAGATGACAAGATGGGGCCTGAAGGGCTGGGAGAAACAGAGGGAGTCCCTCTTTGGGCCATCAGATTCAGCATCATCATTGAGGGGTGCTGGCACACACTCAGAGCTGTGGGGCGACGGTGGCCCGGAATGTAAGCTTTCCATTGACAGTGGCCCGGAACTGAAGACGGACTCCTCGACATCAAAGGGGGTGTACGAGCATCAGGTCTTCACCCATATGCATCGTCACTGGAGTCCTCCTCACTGTGATGCCGAGCATGATGGCTGAGAGTGGTCCACTAAGATGCCCCAGTGAGATGAGTCGGCTCGCATCTCCTAGTGCTCCTACCATCATGGTGTTCCCTATGGTGTTGCCAGAGTCAGTGACTGAAGTCATAATCCTGGCCCCGATGCCTTCAGAGATGGTGCTACTGGAGGAACACCTTTGGGCCCTCGAGGCCCATATGGTGGCGGTTTTAGCCAAGCAGCATGCTGGCCCTTTGGTACCCCAGGCATTGTCACCGCAGTCCATCCAGCCAATTCTCAAGACCCATGCACTGGCCGCTGAGGCAAGTGTATCATGCCGGAGGTTGGAACTGATGCTGGTTCCCACGGCCATCTCCCTCTCCAGCATGTCAGGGTTCGAAGCTCCAATGCATCCTCAAAAGTACTCAGTGCACCATCGGTGCCAGTGACACCCTGCCTTGCTGCACAATTGGTGTCCACATCGGGAGGAGGATCAACGCTATTTCAACTTCCTCTTGGAATCAGACTCCAATGGATGGAAGACCGAGGAGGAATCGGTGCTTTCCAATCAGGGTTCATCCGACTTCACTATGCACTCCTTCCGTCCATATGAGCAGCGGACATCGCCTCAGAAGACATGTCCTTCCAGGACTTTGTGAGGAACATGGCCAAGGTCATACCCTTCTCCCTGGAGTTCGAAGATGAGCCTAGGATGGAGGAACTCGAGATCTTCCAGTACCCCTTGACCCCCAAGGAGGCCGTGATGGTGCTCATGCACCACATCCTTTAGAGGCTGCTCCTGAGGATGTGGGAAAACCCCTTTCTGGTGCCAGCAATCGGCTGGAGGCTGGACTTGATGTATAGGGTGCAGAAGGCCCCAGGATTCGAGAAGCCTCAGCTTCCACACAACTCCATGGTGGTGGAATCGGTCATGAAGAGGATTAAAAGCAGTAAGACAATTCCTCATTGCCTCCAGGTAGGAAGGCGAGAACCTTGGACTTCTTTGTAAAATGGTGCTTCCAGGGCTCCATGTTGGTAGCCAGAGTCCTCTCATACCAGCTATACATGATCATGTTTCTCATTCCACTTCACTGTGGTGTTCTGCAGGACTCAGTGCTTGCCCCCTTCTCTTTAACGGAAACGGCCTATTCAGAAAAAGATAGGCAAGGATCTTTGCAAGACAGAGTCTACAGCTCAGAAAGCTGCCTTGTGGAACAAATCGCAACCAAGAAGACCATCTTGAGCATCAAATCCTTCACAGTAGCGCTCTTCAATGGCTCAAAGCGTTCTGACATCAGGACTCCGAGCACCAGACATAGATCCCAGGAAGGGCCATAGACCGGAGGGCAGGACCCTGAAGAGAGCACAAAACATCTGGGTGTAAGGCTAGAGAATTACCAGCCATTGACCTCTGGAACAGGCTAAAGCTGCCCTCTGATCCTTCAGGGAGCTAAGAGAAAAGCCCTTCTCCAGACTGTCCTGCAGAAAGGCCAACAGGGACGCACCTTGGTCACCCCAGGAGTCAGCTTCCATCTCTATACAGTGACTGAAGCAGCAACACACATGGCAATGGAGCGGGTCACCATCAGATTCATCTTGGGGTGGCCCCAGCGTTGCAGAATCAACTGAAACACCTCCTGACTCAACTCCCACTCTCCTGGATCCAGAGAGTGCCAGCTGAAGAAGTCTGCTGCCACACTGTCCACCCCAGCAATTTGCTGAGCCAACAAAGCTAGGAGGTCCTTCTCCACCCAGGCAAACAGTAGAGCCAACTCCAAGGCTACCTTGGCACTCCTTGTGCCGCTTTGCCAATTAACACAAGCCACCACCGTGGCATTGTCTGAAAACACTCAAACCACCTGGCCCTCAACTGGGGCCGGAAAAGCAGGAGAGCCAACCTGATGGCCCTTGTCTTGAGGCAGTTGATGGACTACACCACCTCCCTGGGCCATCCGGTTGTGGCAGTAGGCTCCCAGGCCAAGAGATTGGCATCCATCATCAGTAGGATCCATGAGAAATTGTCCAGTGGCACTCCCTTGCTCAGATGAGAGGACTGCAGCCACCACCGCAGGCTGGCCTTCACCATCATCGGGAGCGAAAGCCTGAGCTCGAACTCCTGAGAACATGGAGAACACTGAATCAGCACGGAGCAGCTGTATATGAGCACACACCCACAGCACCATCTTGATTGTCACCGCCATCAGTCCGAGGAGTTGAAGATAATGCTGGACTCAGAGTCTGCTGTGAACAGAACAGTAACAAAACAAAGAAAGTGAGGAAAACAGAACAATCCCCCGCAGGAGGAAAATTTTTTGTCGGACCATATAATGCCTTGTCCAGGGACATTTAAGATCAGACTCCCTGGACTCTGGCAAATCTTAGTCCTTTTAATCAAACCAGCAGTAGTGAACAGAACAGTGCCAGGCAATCCAACAGCCTTTTGACTTTCTCCTCTGTCAGGAAGACTCTGCCCACCCTGAGTATCAAAACATGCTCCCAGGAACTAGGAAGGCAACAACTGGCTCTTTCCCTGATTGATCACCCAGCTGAGGCTTTGCAAAAAGGACATCACTTGGGTCATTACTCGAGATGTTTCTGAAAGAGAATGGGCTCGGATGAGAAGTCATCCAGAAATGGTGCAAAGAAATCTCTTGGTGCTGTAGCAATACAGCTGCCACCACCATGATCTTGGAGAATATCCATGGGGCAGTGGAGAGTCGAAAAGGGAGGGCAGCAAATTGAAAGTGAGAACCAAGCATTGCAAAATGTAGATACTTTGCTGATCCTCCCAGATCAGCACACAGTTTGAATCACAGATCGCAGGGTGTCCATCCAGAAGTGCAATTGCTCATCAACATCCTTGAGGTTCAGAATGGGCCAGAAGGATCTGTCCTTTTTTGGCAACACAGAATAGATGGAAGACTTGCCCTTGCCCCAATCATCCGGGAGAACGGGCACCACTGCCTTTAGGAGCAGCCACTTGTCCAAAGTGGTCTGCACAGTGGCCTTTTTGATCACAGATCCACAAGGGGAGATGACAAAGGTGTCCGGAATTGGCTCTTTGCATTCCGGAACATAGCCGTACTGAATGGTGTTTAGCACTCAGCAATCCTTGGTGCCAAAGCCTGCCCCTAACCAAAGGAAGCAGGGCATGGGCCCCCAAAACTTCACTGAGCAGCCCAGGAGGGTCCTCCTCTGGAGGAGGCCAAGTCCCAGGGCCCACATGTTCCAGGAAAGGACTGAGAATGAGCCCAAAGTCCAGAAGCAGATGGGGGAGAGGCTTTCTAGGCTGGCATTGTCAGGAGTCTCGAGACTCCTGGAAACCAGACCAGTACGTGCCCTGGGGAGCGGGCAGAGGTTAACAGGAAAGGCTCATTGGAGCTGTCCTCCCAAAGGCGGTAAGATTTCATCTCACCCAGGACCTTCACCAGCTTCTCCAAATTGGCCCCAAAAAGAAATTTCCCTTTAAAGACCAGTTGGGTCAACCAGGCTTTGGAAATGTGTCCACCGTCCAGTTTAGGAGCCAAATCCAAAGACATGTCACCATCGACAGGGCACTATCCCTGGCCACTACATACATGGCATCAGCAAGGAAAGCCATAGCCAACTCCAAAAGAGGGGTAGTATCACCCAGTGGAAGAGACTGAATCCACTGGAGCAGGGCTCGAGACATCAGGCCTGCATATTCCACCAACTGAAGAATAGCAGCCACAGTGGCAAACTGGTTCTTCACCAATGAATTCACCTTTAAGTCCAGAATATCCTTTAAGGAGTGGCTCAGTGGTTGGGACAGGTTACCTCAGGCTGGAGGGCCAGGGGTTCAGTTCCCATGTAGGGACAAGTAACCTCAGGCGGAGGGACTGGGATCTCTAGTCCCATGGCCATGTCTTGTGGCCTTGGGCAAGCCACTTAACCCTCCATTGCCTCAGGTACACTTAGATTGTGAGCCCTTTGGAGACAAGGGAATAAATAGTGCCTGTTAGCATATATCTGTAAACCACTTCGACCCGGTGAAAAGCGGTATATAAGCACAGCTAAATAAATAAATAAAAATAAGGCTGATCTGCCTTTCACAGGAATAGTGGTCGTCAGGTAACTGCCGTGACCTGCACATCCATCTTGGGAATATCAAATCACACAATGCACTCCTTCTCTGGGAGAGCGTGCATCTTCTTATTTGCCGTTAGCCCCTTAGGAGGAGAGTCGGGGAATCCTACTCCAACTGGATCATGCCCTTGAGCACCTCTTGGAATGGGAAGATAGCAGTGGATTTCTGCACCCTTTGCAGGAGTGGATGCACTTTCATCTCCTGCTACATGCCTGGAGCATCCACAGTTCAAGGTGGATGAGATTCTGACAACCAACATTGCCAGTTTCTCTTTCCGTAAAAGGCGGATAACACCGGTCACAATCCTCCAAAGGCGAGAGTACTTCTTCATCCACATCAGAGTCCAGAACCAAAACAACTGAATCCAAGTCGCATTGATTCCCATCTCCATGAGGCACCCATCACTGGGAACACTTAGCCATAGGCAATCAAACAGGGCTTCCACTCTCAGCCTGCTCTTCATGACACTGCACTCAGGGGAGCCCAGAGGTCACAGGGTCTGGATTTCCACGCCAAATGACCAGGCCTCTTATAAAAAGGAGATGAATTCCAGGGAGGACAATCCAAACTCCAGAGGCTCTCCTCTCAAAAATGCTCCCAAGAACAGGGTACATAGCTGCTGCCCAATCTGTAGAGGATAGGGAGTGGCCCACAGCCTGTCACCGGAATCTCCGGCTGGCTGGTCATTCTTACCCACAGTGCCATCCGCCACCTCCTGCCCCTGGACAGGCAAGGCCAGATCAAATGCATTCTCCTGCAGAGAGGGGGGAAATTGCCATGCAAGAAGAGCAGAGTCCAGAAGGCGTACCTTACTTGCCACAGGTCAAACAATGTTTCCTGGAAGAAGACACAAAGAGTTAAGTTAAGTGCAATAGCAAGCACACACTAAGGCCACAACAGCCATAAGGCACTCATTAACAGCACTTCTACAGCAAAACGAGAAATGGGCACTTGGGTAGGAATGCACGTTGTAGCCACTTAGGCAGAACATATGCTAAGACTGCTTGACCTCCAGGTGCACAATAGTAAAAAGCACTAGTGATATGTGCAGAAAACAGCGGGAAACCCCCACACCATGCCAACAGTTGCCAGTGGTCCACCCCGAATTGCACCCCAAATGAATGGAATCAGGAGCTGCCAACAAGGACAATGACGAGGTCAAGCCTTGGTAGCTACCCTCTGAGAGCCCCATTCAGAAATCTGTGCCAGGCTCAACTCTACACCCCTGAAGCCATTCCTTTGTTTTGCAGACACTGTGTTTAAAGTGGCTGTCAGGCAGATTCCTCTGAGAACCTTCTGAAATCTGTGGGAGAGAGCAGGGGGGGATGGGGGGGTGGGGGTGTCAGGACAGAGGAGGAGGGAGGGGGTGTTGAGGCTATGTAAGGCTGCGGAACTCTTCAAATCCTTCCAGTCCTTCTATTTTTCTGGCTGCTCAATAGGCTTTAATTAGGGTAAAAACATGGTGCTGAACCAATTTTCCCTCCTCCTATGGCTACTGAAAAGACTGTAGTCTAGTGGAGCCTCCCGCGCCATGCTCAAGTGAGAGAGTCACCCTCAGGGTGGTCATTCATGAGTGTTTAAATCAATCTTTTCCTCTCAGTTCTTCGGATTTTCTTCAGAGAGGGGAAAATCCATACACCATATGATGGAGACAAAGAAATACTGAAGAGACTTCTGGTGGCTGAGGTGGATAGAGGCATGGAAATTATGTCATTTAAACCTGGGCTTTTCATTGATGCTTTGTCTCCACCATTCTGCTGGTAGGGGAACACAAACCACTAGTCTGGACTGGTCTAGCAGGATGAAAAGGAACATGTGTTACCTGCATTAGTGGACAGAATAACAGCAGAGAGTGAGCATGTCTGCAATACACAGTTACTGTAGGCCTCAACGGAGTATGGTAACCATTGGTTAAGAACATAAGAACATGATATGCCATGCTGGGTCAGACCAAGGTCCATCAAGCCCAGTATCTTGTTTACAACAGTGGTCAATGTAGGCATAAGTACCTAGCAGTTTCCCCCAAAAGACACAGGTTCCACAATGCTTGTATTGGGTCAAGCAGTGATATCCTGGGTCCCTTTTAATAATGGTTTATGGAAATTTCCTCCAGGAACTTGTCCAAACCTTTTTTAAACCCAGCTACACTAACAGCTTTTACTACATTCTCCAGTAACAAATTCCAGAGTTTGATTACAGGTTGAGTGAAAAAATATTTTCTATTATTAGTCTTAAACAGTTTACCGTGTAGCTTCATTGCATGCCCCCTAGTCTTTCTATGTATTGATGACATAAACAATCAATCTACATTTACCCATTCCACTCTATTCATTAATTTCTAGACCTCAATCATATCTCTCTCAGCCGTCTCTTTTCCAGGTTGAAGAGCCCTAACATTTTTAGCCTGTCTTCATAGGAGTATCCTTCCATTCCCTTTACCATTTTGGCAGCTCTTCTCTGTACCTGTTCTAATAACGCTATATCCTTTTAAAGATATGACGACCAGAATGGCACACAATATTCAAAGTGCAGTTGCACCATGGAATGATACAGAGGCATTATAATATCCTTCATTTTATTTTCCATTCCTTTCCTTATGATACCTAGCATTCTATTTGCTCCCTTGGCTGGCTCTGCACACTGGGCAGAGGGTTTTAACATGTTATCCACAATGAGCCTAAATCTTTTTCCTGGGTGGTGGTTCCAAATGTAGAACCTTGCATCATGTAACCATAGTTTGGGTTTTTCTTTCCTAGGTGCATAACTTTGAACTTGTCCATGTTAAATTTCATCTGCCATTTGGATGCCCAGTCTTCCAATTTATCAAGATCCTCTTGCAATTTTCCACAATCCTCATGGGTTTTAACATCTTTAAATAGTTTTGTGTCACCTGCAAATTTGATATCCTCACTTGTTGTTCCCATTTCCAGATCATTTATGAATATGTTAAAAAGCAGCGGACCGAGCACAGATCCCTGGGGTACTCCACTATTCACCTTTCTCCATTGGGAAAATTGGCCATTTAGTCCTACATTCTGCTTTCCATCTTTTAATCAGTTCCTGATCCACAATAGTACACTGCTTAGTATCCCATAACTTTTTAGTTTTGCCAAAAATCTCTGATGAGGGACCTTGTCAAAGGCTTTCTGAAAATCCAGATACACTATATCAACTGAATCACCTTTGTCTACCTGTTTATTCACACCTTCAAAAAACATAACAGATTAGTAAGACAAGATCTTCCTTGTCTAAAGCCATATTGGCTGTCTCCCATTAAGCCATGACTATATGTTCAATAATTTTGTGCTTTATGATAGCTTCTACCATTTTTCCCAGTACTGACATCAGGCTCACCGGTTTGTTGTTTCCCGGATCACCCCTGGAACTCTTTTTAAAAATTGGTGTTACATTGGCCATCCTCCAAGCTTCAGATATTACAGATCATTTTAATGATAGTTCACAGATTACTAATAGCAGGTCTGCAATCTCATATTTCAGTTCTTTCAAAACCCTTGGATATATACCATCCAGTCCAGGTGATTTGCTACTCTTCAGTTTATCAAATAGTTGTAATACATCCTCCCTGTGTATCGATATTTCTTTCAATTCTTCCACAGTATCACCTTTACATACCACTTCACTCATGGGTAACATCCCTACATCTTCCTCAGTAAAGACTGAAGCAAAGAATTCATTCAGTCTCTCTGCTATGGCCTTGTTCCCTCTTAGTGCCCCTTTTACCTCTCTGTCATCTAATAGTCCAACTGACTCTCTCACAGGTTTTTTGCTATGAATGTATTTGAAAAAGTCTTTATTATGCGTTTTTGCTTCCACAGCAAGCTTCTTCTCAAATTCTCTCTTTGCCTGCTTTATGAATGCCTTGCATATAACTTGCCAGTGCTTGTGTTTGTTTCCAGTTTTTGTCTTTGGTTCTTTTTCCCATTTCCTGAAAAATGCTTTTTTGGCAACAACAACCTCTCTGACCTCACCTTTAAACCATGCTGGCAATTTTTTGGACTTCCTTCCACTTTTCTTAAAGTGTGAAATACAGTTGATCTGGACTTCCAAGATAGTATTTTTAAATAACACCCAAGCTTGATGTAAGACTAAATTTAATCTTTGCAACTGCTCCTTTTAGTTTTTTTCTTAATTATTTTCCTCATTTTATCATAGTCTCCCTTTCGAAAGTTAAAAGGTAGTACTGTGGATTTCCTTACCATCCCTACTCCATTAATTAAATCAAAAGCGATCATGCTATGATCACTATTGCTAAGTGGCCCAAACACCCTTATCGCACCAGATTTGGTGTTCTGCTAAGGACTAGGTCCAAAATGGCTTCCCCTCTGGTCGATTCATGAACCAGCTGCTCCAAGAAGTAGTCATTTATTTAATCTAGAAACTTTATGTCCCTAGCATGTCCTGCCGTGACACTGACCCAGTCATTGCCGGGGTAATTGAAATCACCCATTATTATTACTGTGCTGAACTTTTGTTAGCTTCCCTAATTTCTTTGAGCATTTCATCATCCATTTGTTCATTCTGGCTAGGTGATCGATAGGACACCCTCACTGCCTTTGCCTTCCCCTTTTGTTTCCTGCAAAACTTTAATCCTTTGTGACTCAATGCTCTCTCTAACATAGAGCGCAACCCCTCCACTAATATGATCATTTTTATTATTACGATATAGTTTGTACCAAGGTATCGCAGTGTCCCACTGGTTGTCCTCCTTCCACCATGTCTCTGAGATACCAATCATATCTAACCTCTCATTTAGTGCTATATTTTCTAAGTCTCCCATCTTATTTTTTAGACTTCTAGTATTTGCGTACAAGCATTTGAGAGATTGTATTTTATGCATATTAATCTGGCTATCAGTAGGCAGGGGTAATTTGGAATCTTTAAGCTCTGTCTGCTCCGTACTCAAAGGCATTTGGGCTGCTTTTGTTTTTATTGGAACCTCTCTGCTGCTATGCCCTAACTTCATTATTTTGGTAGTATCCTTCAAGGATACATTGTTCCGAACCATGTGCTCTTGGGCAACTGTCAGATCTCCCCTATTAAGGTGCTCCTTGTGGTCTTGGGCAAACCACTTAACCCTCCATAGCCCATGTTCCCTGTAAAATAGTTATCTCCAAGTTATAATGCCCTGTTCAATGTAATTTCAGTTTGTTCAATGTAAACCGCACTGATGCAGAATAGCACAGTATATAAGAGAATGTAAATAAAAATAAATAAATAAATAAATAAATAATCTAGTTTAAAAGCTGCTCTATTTCCTTTTTAAATGTTAATGCCAGCAGCCTGGTTCCATCCCAGTTAAAGTGAAGCCCATCCCTTCGGAAGAGCCCTTCCTTCCCCCAAAATGTTCCCCAGTTCCGAAGCAATCCAAAACTCATCCTTGCACCATCATCTCATCTACAAAATTGAGACTCCAGAGCTTTTCCTGCCTTTTGGGTCCTGTGCGTGGAACGGGAAGCAATTCGGAGAATGCTACAGTGGAGGTTCTGGATTTCAACTTCCTACCTAAAAGCCTAAATTTGGCCTCCAGAGCCTCCCTACAAATTTTCCTATGTCATTGGTACCGACATGTACCAAGACAGCAGACTCCTCCCCAGCACTATCTAAGACCTTTTCTAGGTGGCGCATGAGGTCCACTACCTTTGCACCAGGCAGGCATGTTACCAGGCGATACTCACATCCATCAGCCACCCAGGTATCTGCATGCCTAATGATCAAATTACCAACTGTAATGGCTGTCCTAACCCTTCCCTCTTGGGCACGTGGCCCTGGAGAAACTTCCTCGGTGCGAGAGGGTTTTACGTCACCTGGAGAACAGGTCCTAGCTACATGATCACTTCCTACCACACCAGGGTGATGCTGTCCTATCACGTGACCTCTCTCCTCCATGGCAACAGGGATGCTGCCAGACTGGAGGTGGGACTTCAGGACTATATCCCTGTAGGTCTCGTCTATATACCTCTCTGTCTTCCTTATGTCCTCCAAGTCTGCTACTCTAGCCTCCAGAGATCAGGCCTGTTCCCTGAGAGCAAAGAGCTCCTTGCACCTAGTGCAGACATATGACCCCTCACCAACTGGGAGAAAATCATACATATGATACTCAATGTAAAAAACTGGAAGACCCCCATCTCGCTGCTGGACCGCTGTCTGCATCGTAGTTTTAAGGTTGTGTTTAGATTTTTAAGTTCTTTACTTACTAAGGGTTGCTGGGGATACTTATACTAATAAAACTATACCTAATATGTTTAATGTACTTTGTCCACCTGAAGCTTAATTAATCTCAGGTCCTTAATGTATGCCTGATGAGGATAAAGAGCTACACCTGAGAGTGAATATGGCACCTCCTTTCCTTTAAGAGGTTTAAGCATCTATAAAGCTATGATTATCCCAGGGGTGGGTGGGTGTCGGGGAGGGATGGAGGGAAAGAAGACTTATTAAAGCTGGCTACTACACAGTACCCTGTCCTGTGCTTCTAAGGTAATCTGTGACCAATTTCCAGGGAGAGTCCCACAGCCCTTGCTTGGATAGAGGGAGTCTTGGGGTCTAAATTTAACCAGAAAGCTCTCTGCTGTGTTTTAAATTTAAACTGAAAGCTGGTTTTGCAGATAGTGTGTCACATTATGAGTGTGCTGCTAATGCCACCTCAATGGTTGGCATTAGCTGCATCCAGGTTGCTGTTTCACCACCCTCTGTGCAAATGTGGTCCATTATTCTGCTGGGGAAATGCTGTGCAGGCCCCCAGCAGCTAACACATGGCTTTTGCAGCTAACGCCATTCTATCTGCCATGCTATCTGAGTTTAGTGCTAGAGACCAGGGTTAATTTTCTACCTTAGTGAAATAAGACGCTTAGAGGGGTGGAAATTCAAAGGCATTTACATGGTTTGAAGGCCTGCAAACCATGTAAATGCTGCTGAGCTGGATTTGATATGCACGGGCTCTGCCGCTATACACCCTGATGCTAAGCGGTTAGCATCAGCGTGTGTCGTGGGCATTCTGGGGCAGAGTGGAGGCAGCACCCATCGCTAACCAGGCAGCATTGATATTAGCAACATGTGGGATCAGTATCACCGCTGCTTGGTAGCTACCGGCTTCTGTGGCAACCCGGATATTCAATGCCAGTGGCCAGATATGGGCCCAGCACTGAATATCCAGGGTTAGTCTTCAGTGGTGATGGCTATGCACTTTACAAGCACAAGCTGCCGCTTCCACTGAATATTCCCCCCAGAATGATTAGCACAAAACTAGAATGAATGCAAAAAAACAGACTGAAGAGAAAAAGCACAGTCCAAAAAGCTAAGCAAATTACAAACAGATAAATAATACTACAAATACAAAGAACAAATAAATACCAATAAGCTAAACATTCTAAGCAAGCACAATAAGAGTAGTGAAAGCTAGCTCAGAGGCTTGTTTGGTAGGTGATCTCACCATACTGAGACAATCCAAGAGGAAGGTCAAAAGCACATGTGCACACAAATTCCAGATGCTAAACCATGGCTCTGCAGGGAGTAAGCTCTTCTACCCTTCCATCTGTCTTTCCTACTCTTCTCAATAGTGTGGGCAACTACTGTAGAAAACAGCAGGGGCAGCAGACAGATTATAAATCTGTATGGAGCCTGCGAGTCCAGCGCTTTCATAGTTTCTGCAGTAGTGCTGCTCCCTTTTCAAACAAGAAATCCTTATGCGAAAGAGGAGGTGTAGCTAGTATTAGGCCTGTGAATGTGCAATTGGTTCACAGGCATTTCACTAATTTAGATCCTGCTACTGATAGAACTGGAGCCTCAGCAGAGGAAGTGGAGTTTGGGGATATTAAGGGGATAATTTAAAAAAATCATTTTCATGCATATATGACAATATACACCTATAAAATGGTTCTTGTGAAATTTCAAAACTATATCAAAGAAAATTTTTTATAAGTAATTTATTCAGAAATTAACTTGTCCAATGCTCGTATACCACTTAATAAATTTTAATAGTAGAGACTAAACTTTAACACACAATTGGGGTCATTCTGAGCCGCGAATAGCGGGGATGGAGGACCTGTTGGGATATCCATCCCCTCTATTTGGTCCCCTCTGCCATCCCCAAATAACAAACAAGATGTTTGTATGGGGAGGCTTAGACAGGGATGGGAGGGGCAGGGAAGAGTTAGGGCAGGCAGTGGGTGGTCCGCGGCCCTGGACGTACAGTGCCAATTCTGACATTGGCTCTGTACGTCCGGGGCCAGAAGACTGAACGGGGACTATTCCACCATGGAGGTGGAATAAGTCCCCTTAGACATCGGAGGATGAGAGATCCAGCCACAGAAAAAAGGTGAAGTGGGTGCAAGGGATTCCCCGCAGCCCGACCCTGGCCATGGGAGGCTAGAACAGGGGGTTGGGCTGCAGAGAAAGAAGACAGTCGCTGGCAGCTGGGGATCGTGGCTCCATTCACCGGATGCCATGGCAGCACGGCTCCATTCAGGAGCCTGGACTGAGTTAGCCAGGCAGGTGCCTGAACGTGCAGGCCGATGGGAATCGGGTCCCAGCCTGCACGTACAAGCCTAGTCGCGATTCTGAGCCCACAGGGGCTAGACGTGCCCCGCGGGATCAGAATCACATCCACCCCTGTGCGTCCAATTCTGATCGGGTGCACAGGGGGCCTGGACATCTAGGGTTGCCAACTGGCTCCAGATATGCCTGACAGGCTTGATCCAGTTCCTGGGTTTACCTCATTGCACGCAGTGACTTGTAGTTTTCCTTTTCTTATGGAGTGCAATGGAGAAATCAGAACTACCTATTCTTGCGTGCAATGAGGTAAATCCAGGACTGAATCAAACCTGTCGGGCACATCTGGAGCCAGTTGGCAACCCGACAGACTTCCTGATCAGATTGACCCCCGATATGTCAAAGACGAGAGAAGAAACCAATAGGGGGGTATTTTAGAAGCTCTTTTTGTGCTTTGAATGTCTGAAAATGGCTTGCAGAGACATCCTGGAGTTATTTTTAGAAATTGGTTCTAAGGATATCCCCGGCGCAAGGACATTCAAGGCCGAACAGGGGCATGATATAGGTGTGTCGGGGATATTCCCAAGTACTTGGATGTCCTTGCTCAATTTCAGAAATGCCCAGCATGTCCCAAACCGCGTCTAAGTTTATACCTGCTCCAGAGCACAAATAGGCATCAGAAAGGCTCTTGTTCTGTCATCCAGACACCTAGAGGGCGCAGAGAAGAAAGTACTCTGCTACCTCCTATATTTTTACTGATGATAAAGAAAACAGCAAACTAGGACACTTGATGTTGGTTCAGCACACTGGTGCACCTCTCTGCATGCAAAATAGCTTGAGTTCAGTATTTGATAGATGTCCCCTAACCCAGTGTTTTAAGTGGGGATGTCTATGTGGCTGCTGGTACAGTCATCCATTTCGGAGATATCCATGTTTCCAAAATCAGGCTGAATCATTTTGCCATGGACACCCCAGATTTCCAACTGGATGTCCTTTCTAAAATGCCACTTTAAGCCTGCTAAAAAACCCCACTCTTTTAAATAACTATAATTAATAATATAATACATTTTAAAAATGAAGGTGGGCTCAGAAATGTGTGGATTAGATGTTAATAGGCAGTGCATAGCTCCCTTCATCATCACTGCCAAACCTTCACCTTACTGGGAAAAAGTCCTCTGCCAAACTTGACTCAAACAGTCCAATGGAAAATCTATTGATACAGGAAATAATCTTATTAATTGATGTCCATGGTAAACTAAATTATGTTAATTGAACTTGATATACAACATGTATTGATTCAATTGAAGTGGTTTACATTAAAACAACAGAGCAAAAAAAAGAAGAAGAGAAAACTCCATAATCTCTATATCGGAAAGAACAAAAGGAGAAAGACTACATAAGGTAGGTTAGGGGAAGAAGTGGATAAGCAAGGTCAGCATTAAAGGCAGGTTCCAGGTGAAGATTGGTGGGGGGAATGAAAAAAAGCCAAGTGACAGGTGGATTCATATTTGACTTTTTTTGGAGGGTTAACGTGAAGTCCATTGCCACGGAGAGAGCAAAGGGATTAGACAGGGGCATGTAATGTGCTAACTGATGAGAGGTAATCTGGGGCTTCCTCATGGAGGGTCTTGTGGATTAGAGTCAGGATCTTGTAGCAGATGCATGAAGTTATTGGGAGCCGGTAGTGGAACATGACTAGCAGAGTGACATGGTTGAAATTGTGAGCATGGGAGAGTATACACAAACAGCAGTATTTTGGCTAGATTGCATTGGTGAACACATTACTGAAAGCCGTCCTGGCTCTCCTGCTGGTCGGAAAGCACAACCCACCCACTGGTCTAGCAGGACAAGGAAAGTTATATTATGTGGATGCAGTATCAAATGAGACTCAATTAAAACTCTCATGTACCTGATCTCTTAATTGTATTTCATTATAAAAAAATATGCTTTCAAATGAATCCCGGAATATAGAAAAAACTTATCTGAGACAATCCACAATAGATATCAATGGTATGAATCTTCGCAACAGGCCATCAGCACTTCATTCAGTCCTCCAATCCTCTTGAATAGGCTGTAAACAATCCAGACCTCTGAAATCAAGGGTTAGCTTCTAAAAACTTCATCAGGGAGGATTGCAGTATCTAAAAATAAAACACCACAATATTGTCTCTGTCTTTGAACATTTAACACTTTTATATAACAATTTTTAACTCTAATCTACTTATTTATTCATGCCAACTGGAAATCCTGAAGCCACTGAACTAGGATACACCATGTTTACTGAAAAATGCCAATGCATGTGCTTTCACCACTGGTTTTATAGCTTCCAAAAACCATATTTCTTGTAGGGCACATGCCTTAATGGCTAATAAGATCCCAGTATTGAAGGAAATTTTTGCCATTTTGTTCCAGAGCGCAAACCCTTCAGGCAGAACTGTACCAAGATGGAAATGCGCCCTGTGCAACTTATGAATCTGGTGCCCCCCATCCACCCAGCAGTGCATTGGAACTCACTTTTGTCAGGCTTCCTGGAAGCCCAGTGATGACATCAGCACCCCTTCTGTGCTAGTGCCCTGTGCGGCTGCACCATTTTCACAGCCCTTTATCCCCTTCAGGGATAAAGTCTGCCAATTAAAAATGTATTGTTGTTCCCCTAGGACAAGAAGGATGAGTCAGCCACACTTGGTGACGTCATCTGATGGTGCCGAGACGGAAGTACTCCATAGCTCAGAAGGGCTTTCGCCCTTCTGCGCATGGGCCAACTGACCCTGCCCCCCGGCCCGCCCCTAGCTAGCCAGTTTCAGTTCTTCCGCCTTGCCAGCAAGATGGACCTCTCTACTCTCCAACTGAAATTACCATTTGAAGGAAAGAGGAATCCTCCTCCTTACTTACTCTTCGTTCTAAAATTTCTAACACTGTCTCTGATGCTTTCTTTTCTAGATTTCTATAAAAAGATATATATATCTCAGAAACCCAGAATTCAAGAAGAGCTCCTCCTGCTCCAGGATGAGCAATGATACGAGAAAGACCCAGTCCCCTCTTCTCCAGCGCAGAAGCAGAGGATTCCAAAAAAAAAACGAAAAAAGAAAAAGAAATGGGGATTGAAAAAGAAGCTCCCAGGCAGTAGTAGCCTGTGCGGCAGCCCAGGACGTGCCTAATAAGGCCTCCGTCCCCGGCCAGCCTCCTACCTCTCTCTTCTCCAAGTTGGCAGAAGCAAAGGATCCCAGAGAAATGGGCTAGAAAAAGGAAGCTCCCAGTCAGGCAGTAGCCCTCGCGGCAGCCCAGGACGTGCCTAAGAAGGCCTCCGTCCCCGGCCAGCCTTCCTCTGCTCCTCTGTTGCTCCGGGATCCTTCCTCACACATGTGGACCATGGGGGCGGCTATCTTCCTCACATGTGTGGACCATGTGGGCAGCCATCTTGTCCAGCCGTGCTGCCCAATTTCCTGAGGTGAGGTCAGCAATTCTAACTCCGCCCCACGGCGCCATTGGCTGAAGCCAAACTCCGCCCCACGGCGCCATTGGCTGAAGCCTAACCGCCCCACAGCGCCATTAGCTGAGCCTATCTCCGCCCCACGGTGACATTGGCTGAAGCCAAAACTCGTTGCAACGGGGAACACCAGAGCAATGCCGGGATCCAAAGCGAGCCGCCCCGGCAGCGTCATGTGGCAGATGCACTGTCCTAGCGTTTTTACCTAACCCTCCTCTCAGCATCCTCTAGGCTGCAACCCCACAGTGCCATTGTCTCCTCTTAACGTCCTCTGGCGCCATGACAATGGGGAATCCAGGGGCGGTACTGTGCCGATCTGCAACCCGGTCAGCACAGAAGAACTGCTTCCCCAACATCGGAATCACCCAAGAGGGCAAGCCTCCTCGGCAGCGGATCGTTACAGCGGATCGTTACCAACTAGCCCGGATGACGGCGGATCGTGTCTAAACACCGTGCAAGGGAGAATCTTGACGAGGCAAACAAGCTGCCAAGGGGTTACCGCATCAGAGAGAGATGTGCGAGCTCTTTCTCAAACTGCCTACCTTCTAACAAAAGGTGACTGGTTCAGGACTAGCCTCTGAGCATGAGCTATGTTTCTGCGGCGCCACAACACTCCTGCTAGGGCTCTTGAACGCCCAAACAGAAATCACAGCAAACAGCCACAGCAAAGATGGCAGGCATGGCCAAGGCAAAAAGGGCTAGCCCTCTGCCATCCAACAAGCCTCTCCTGTGCTGATTCCCGCATATGGCGCCAGCTCCTGGTAGGAAGCCGACTGCTTCATGTGTTGGGTGAGGCTGCAAAGCCATTCCACCCTCCAAAAAAAAAAAGCCTCGCTTTTGGGACCATGGCCCTCCGTGTGGGAGGAGTGGCCTAGTGGTTAGGACAATGTACTTTGGGCCGGAGGGCCGGGGGTTCAAGTCCCACCTGGGGACAGCAATCTCAGGCCGGAGGGACTTGGATTTCTAGTCCTATAGGCACTCCTTGTGGTCTTGGGCAAGCCACTTAACCCTCCATTGCCCATGTTCCCTGTAAGTATTAGCGTATGTGTGTCATATCCCCTCGTGTTAAATGTATCTCCTAATTGACCGCTTTGACCCGGTGAAAAGCGGGATATAAATACAGCTAAATAAAAAATAAAAATAATAAATAATAAATAACCCTCGGCCCCCCCCTCAAGGCTCAGGTCAAGGGCCTTCGCCCTTATGAGCAACTCTGAACCCTAAACTGTGCTGGTGTTAAGCGCTAAACAGAGCCTGCCCACAGTCTGCCCCTTTCTCATAGCTAAAAAAAAAAAGGCAGTGGCTCCCACCTGGCCATGGGTGGATCTGGTACCTGTGCAGTTGTAATACCCCACTTGCCATCACATACAGACAGGGCAGCAGGGTGGTGCAGCACACAGAGCCAGCATGTTTTGGGGCAGAGGGTCACAGGTTCAAGTCCCTGCTGTGGATCTTGCAGAGCAGAATATGCAGAGCATATGCTTCAATGAATGACACATGCAGAAGGTCACAGGTTCAAGTCCCAGCTGTGGATCCTGCAGAGCAGAATAGGCAGAACAGAATATGTGTCAATAAATGACACATGGACGAGTTGCCCACCCAGCAAGACTTCTGCATTGGACAAGGCACAAAGACAGGTGCCACTCTGGCTCATTCACCCACAGAATTGGTTCCTGCAGGGACCCGAACCCAATAACTCATGCACTCCTGGCGTCCTCCAGTGCAAGGCTGGGCAATCCACAGCCAATTTTGGGGCAATAACTGCATCTAAGATGGCATCTTAGAATGCAGAAGATGACACTTCAACTCCTAGGCCACAGAGTCATAGACCCTCATAGCCTACCAATCAATGCATGAACACACAGATGAAAATACTCATAGTCCACTGGCTAGTACATGAGCTTCAGGAGGGTCAGTTCATGAGCTTCAGGAGCTAGGAAACATGATCTATTCCCAACCCCCTTTTCCCTCGCAGCATCGACCGTGGGGCTTGATCACCCTACCACAGATGGCTTAGGAAACCAGCCTCTGCTCCTGGGGGTAAGACAACTGAAGTTGTCCAAAGAGAAGGTCGCCAACCCACAAAATGGCCAGTTATGTTGGGCACCCTCATACTCCTCTGCCAGGACTACTTCACATCCTCGCTTACAGCTCAGGGACGATCAGAAGGCCAATGCCGCATACCTCACAGCATGTGGTGGCAGCAGACCCCTATGACAGATATTGGTGTCTCACCCTTCTTGAGAATGAGCCAACCTCTGCCTTGCTGTCCCCGTGGGCTCCCTGGTGTACCACCAGAAGCCTTACATCGACTGGGTGCTGTTGGGGTGAACACCAACACCAAGTGGGTGCTGTTGGGGTGAACATCAGCACCAAGTGGGCGCCACGGCTCCAAGGCAATCCTCCCACAACACTGGAGGGATACAGTATCATCATTATGACTCGGGACGCCTCCCTGAACCTGATGGGGCTACAGTGCGGGACACCATGCACCCGAATGGAGGTTCACAGATCCAAGGCCCAATCGCAGACCTCGGAGAACATGTCTCTGCATCTTCCTGAATATCATGGCCTACCGTTTGAAGCCTGCATCTCTGGGGAAATTTCACAGGGTCTACGGCTACCGTGTGAAGCCTGCATCTCTGGGGAAATTTCACAGGGTCTACGGCTACCGTGTGAAGCCTGCATCTCTGGTGAAATTGCACAGGGCCTATGGCAGTACCTGCATCTCTGGTGAAATTGCACAAGGCCTACGACAGTACCAAGATCTGCAGCTCCTGGCTGTGCTCAGCCTCCAGAGACAGGAACAATTGCCTCTGACTGTTTCCCAGAAATAGGTGGGGCAAGAGTGCAAGGTGGCTACCATCATGCTATCCTTGCGGAGAGAATCATGCATTACACAGACCCACCTGCGAGATCTGGGACACTGGATCCCAGGTCACTGTGGGCTGGTCAGGTGACTGTGGGCATGAGTGCAAGATAGCAAACTCAAGGCCACTCAGGTGATCACCATTGTACCAAGGTCACTAGGGCAGATACATTGGTACAAAAGGTCACATATCCAATACCTCACTGCAGGTCCGGTTGGGATTTGAGCACACCCTCAGAGTGCTGCGATGACTCTGCACTCTTGGGCATGCACACACAGTTAACAAGGCGGCCCTAGGTTCCCACTGCCCAGGGCCCAACAGTACCCATCCATCCAGACAGCCCCTGACTCGACTGCCAGATTAACCTGTAGGTAGGAATTCGCAACCCTTCGCCATCAACTTCCTTCTCCCATCAGGGGGCTGACCACAAATCGACCTACCCACATTGTGGGGAGCAGGAAGGGCAACTGTTTAAAACGGTCAGATCCAGGTCATCCTCATCATGCCCTGGCCAGCACCAGCGAATTTTCCATGAACCCATGGCCCTAGAACTCCTGCATACCTTCTTCCTCCCATCAAGTGAGGATACCTTCTTACTCCCATCAAGTAGGGGTGGACAAGGAGTAACTCAAGAGGCTGGCACGGTTGACAAGAACTGTCAATTCAGTCCCGACGTGTTGTCTCCTGATCTGATATGAATGAAAATCCATCCTGTGCTGATACGAATGACAACCCATCCTGCAAAATTCATCCTGTGCAAAATCCATCCTGCTGGCACAAGCATCAGCAAACAGGCAAGGCGATTGCGGCTGCCGATGACCGCGATCTCCGATGCCTACGCCCAGCAGCCTTGCTGCCACTTGCAGGCAAAATTGGGGTGGACCACCAGTACGATTTTTTGGATAACGGCTCTGACTGCTAGTCCCATAGCGATCCAAACTGCTAGTCTGGATAGCGTACCTACCACGCACGTAATGCCGCCACGGCCGCCAAAGATACTCCACGCAGCTACAGGCCCAGGACATACACGTAACAGTGCAATAACAGCAGGGGACCCAAATCACGAAACTGCGCATCAACAACAAGGGACCAAACTCTTTGTCACATCTGACCTCAATAACCTGGCCACCTCAATAAACCTGGCACCCGGTCCCAGCGTACTTCACCTCAAGGAATTCCGCATGCTCCAAATTCAATCAAGCCATGGCTCTAGCGGTGCCAAAGCATAAGGATCCATCGACAGCCTGTGGCCCATACTTGTGACAGGGACACCTGCTACTTGTGACAGGGACACCTGCTAACACTGCATGCAACACATGCAACACGGTCAAATGCGTCCAACATGGACAAACGCGTCGCCTAGCAGGGTCTTGACTGCTACCTCCTCTAACCAAGTCATGAACTCATGTCCTTTGCACTCTAATTGCGTCTCTCTTGTAGCACTGTCGATATTATCGCTGGCCATATACTGTTGCTGGCCCACTGTCGATATTACAGCTGGCCCACTGTCAATATTACAGAGCTGCATCTATCTTGCACCACTCTTGCAGCACTTCCAACATTAATACCGTGGCTATTGGCTTTCCCTACCCACAGTGGTTAACTTGACGCTACTGCTCGATGGGACTCCCTCCGCTGCTGCATCTCTGCGGCTGCTCATTGAGACCAGTTATTCTGCGACATACTCTCACAACCACATCTGCTGTGTAGGTGCGAAGTGGGACTGCATGTCTACACATGGGCGCGCACCCATTAGCACCACACGCTGTTCATAGTACTGTGTGTGCGCTCACTGCACATTGGCACGTTGCATGTCGCCACCGCCACCAGGTACCCAGGGCACACCATTAAAACATCCAGCCCTGATAAAGTATGACCTGAACCTGCTCTCGGCCTCCCCCCTTCCACCTCATCACATGAAAGCATGGGAGGCACCAAGTATGGCTGACTCATCCTGCTTGTCCTAGGATAAAATGGAGTTACTTACCTGTAAGAGGAGTTCTCCATGGACAGCAGGATAAGTCAGCCACACATACCCGTCCACCTCCCCTGGGAAGGGGCTCGGCCTCTGACCAGTGTCCACCTCCTAGTGGCTAAGGCTCAGCTAGTGACGAACTGGCTAGCTAGGGGCGGGCCGGGGGGGGGGGGCAGGGCCAGTTGGCCCATGCTCAGAAGGGCGAAAGCCCTTCTGAACTATGGAGAGTACTTCCGTCTCGGCGCCGTCAGATGACGTCACCAAGTGTGGCTGACTTATCCTGCTGTCCACAGAGAACTCCTTTTACAGGCAAGTAACTCCATTTTCTCTTTGCAGTAATCTCTTAGAGCCCCTTTTACTAACACTTAGCTTGAGCTATTTTCTACACGGCTGATTTTATTCCTATGGGCCGTGAGGCAGATAGAGCCACACAGCCCATATTAGTTTACATTATTCTATCACAAAATACAGCAAGTCTGCAATCTGATGTGCTGCAGTTCTCCAATACGCTGTCAGAGGTGCAGACTTGTTCTCGCTTTGGATAGCAGAGCTATACTCAATATTACCTGTATTCATACAATGGCAAATAGCAGTACACTGCTATTGCAATCTGAGTATGATTTTAAATGGACTGTAAATTATAACTGAGGGTGAACAAATTGAACTATTTCCAACACATTAATATCGGTGACACATTTGAAGTAGGTAATAAACATATCCTACGGATCCTATGCTTTCTACCTTAAAACATACTTCAAAGAGTTTTGACTGGATCCAGTTTCCCGTGAGAGAAGCCCCCTACAGCCAGGATTGGCCCCAGAGCTGGTTCAAGGTGGCAGCCTAGGCCAATCTTAAACCTTATGCACTCCCCCCCCCCCCCACCCCTGCCTGTCAGAATTTATTGTTTAATTTGAATGCCCTGTTCTTTGCTGCCCCCAGAAGCTGCCACCCTATGTGAGTGCCTAGTTTGCCTAATGGCTGGGACGGCCTTGCCTGCAGTTCTCCTCAGGTTTGTATTTCAGCAGTGAAGGAGTCAAGTTCGATCTGGGGATCCTCTGGATACAGAGCTAGATCCTTCAGATCCTTCACATCTTGGCTGCTACAAAGCAAACTTGCCAGTGGCTTCAAACTAGCACTAGTGGATGCTTTTCCCACAACAGAAGCACTGACTGTGTTGTTCCTCCCTTACTGAGATCCAGAGAATCCGGAATTGGATCTGAGAGATCTGGGTCCCACGCATCCTCCAGATCTCAGAAATGGAGGAAGAAATAACACAGAGGCAGTGCATCTGCTGCAAGATAGGCCTCCGGCGGTGTTAGTATGCAGTTGCTAGAAAGTTTGTTTTGTAGCAGCCAAGGGGTAAATTCAGATCTGGGGGATCCGGCTCTGGGTCTAACTTGACTCCACTGTTGCAAAACAAACCTGCCCACCTCTGCACTCTAGTACTGCAGGGGGCTTCTCCCCTGGGATTCAGTAAAACCGGATCCAGTCAAAACACAACTCTCTGCAGTATGTTCTACAGGAGAAAGCATGGGATCTGGATGATGAAGCTTTTACCCATTACAAACACATTTGCCACAATTATAATGCCCTAGCTGATGATGGTCATTCCCTTCTTTATAGTAAGAATAAATCAAATAGTCTCTTAAATTCTTCCTCCTTTGAAAAGCAAAACATAGGGGTATGTTTACTAAGCAGTCTTAACGTGCGCCCGGCGATAGTGTGCAGGCTGCCATAAAAGGAGTGGGCGTGTCGGTCTTAACTTAGCAAAATGGGATTTTCGTGCGATAACGTGCGCTGAGCACATTATCGGGCGAGAAGCCGCTAAGCACGTTAACGCGCGGTAATCATAAGTAGGCGCGCAGACATACAAACACAGAAATAGAGGTGTAGCACAATGGTTAATACACTGACTGATGGTACAGGGGACATGAGTTTGATCCCCCAGTGTGCTTAATGAATAAGGTTGGCTGAGGTGTTACCCTTTATGTTCAAGTACTGCTTTTTGAGGCATTTTATTTTTATTTTAATTAGTGCTGCCAGCAAACACACCCGCACAGTGGCGTAACCTAAGGTGCCGCATAAGGCACCCTATAAGGCACTCTAGAGGGCACATTATAAAGTGCACTGTCCGCCAAGGCACCCTACAATGTCCCCTATAGGACACCTTATAGAACGCCCTATAAGACGCCTTATAGGGCGTTCTAAAAGGCGCCTTATAGGGTGCCCCATAAGGCACTTTATTGGGCGCCTTATGAGGCACCTTAAGGTTACAGTACTCAGAGGGTGTTTTTGCTGGCAGCACTAATGTACATTAAAAATAGACAATGCCTCAGACTGCCCTATCAAATAACCCCACTGTGGGCTAGAATCCATGACTTCTGGCTCCACAGGCAGTGAAGTAACCAGTGGGCTACAGCTCTACAGCTGCTAATAGACCCCTGGCTGGCTACAGAAGGACTGCACGTCACCACACAAACAGTCTGCTGTGGCTACCAGGATAGGGGCAACCCACCCGTACCCATGATGCACAGCACATGCATATCAGCAGTCTACAGATGATCACAAGATGGGGTATGCACCCACAGCACCTCAGCCTGGTAGGGGGTGCCGACGGTGTGTGTTAGTGGCACAGAGTAGCTACAGACCGTCACATTTTGTGGGTATTGTGCTCACCCTGAGGGAGAGGTGGGGCGCCCAGCACCAGGTCCACAGCACCTTCAATGGCTGAATAGGCTACGTCACAGGTACCCATCAGTGCCAGTATGTGTGATAGGTAGTTCCTACAAACACACCTAGGATACATTAGTGTCTATCTGAAGTTATCAATCAGGTCTGGCCCTTATGGGCTATAATGCACCCAGAATAGTGCATATTCTGTCTTGGTGCCATGGTAACATGATGTAAGTGATAGGGGGTGTTTGGACCCATAGGCAGATTATGTACCACCACCCAACCCACCCACCCTCTGTGGCTCAGGATGGGAGACAGGATTCCCCCACCAACAGAGCCACATTCTACCTCCCTGTAACAGTGGCAGTAGAGGGGGGCCATCAACCCCAGTCATGCTGGGGAACAGACACCCTACAGGGCAGCCAATGCAGAGCTGTACACATCTCTAAGGCAGTGGCAGGAAGACAGTAGGTCTGGAAATGCTCAGCTGCCCCCCAACACCATCTGACATTCTCCAGCAGCAAACACAGTGAGTCACCAGCCGCTGCACCCTGCAAGTTGTTCCAGCCATACACAAATAACTGCAGACAGTCTGCTAGCTAGTCCACAGTGCATGATCCTGGAGGAGATTTGTGCATACCCACCAAGCAGATAAGTCAATGATTAGGCCCCAGAGAAGAGAACCTATATATTTTACTTAAGAGAAATACAATATAGCACTATGGGGAAGCCTAGCCATGCCATGGTCACTGCTCACTCAGGGTGAGAGTGACCTCACAGCAGGACATGCTGTGGCCACCCTGTCGGTGCAGGTTGTGGCCGGGCACAACAATGTCCGAGCCATTGCTCTATGCCCTGTGCTGATGCATCCAGGCCAGGCCACCCTGTCCAGGCTATTCCCACAGTACTTTGCTCCTCATTATGCACATTGGCAGGCCAATACTGGCAACAGTGCTAGCAGTGTGGTCTGTGGAGGGTGTAGGCAGCCACTACACACTGGATAGACAGACACACACTCCCCACACCTATGCCAGCATTGTGCAACTATAGAGGTGTTTGGCAGCCCTGGCCACTGCACCAGTCCTGGGCACAGTGCAGGCATGGCTATGGTACGCAATACTGTTGGGGTCACTCCCCAGTGTGGTAAACACTGTCAGACACAAGACGTGTAGCACACTCCACAGACATCAGAAAGGTTGCTATGATGCAGCTCCATCAGAAAATTGTACTTAACTTTGGAATTGCTATCTGCCAGTAATCATAGCAACCTTTTGATAGATGTGTACCATATTCCCAGGTTTAGGGTGGCATTGCTAAGGTATGCAAGTGCTAGTATTGGGAGATGCACGCAGGGCCCAATATCCTGCCTCTCCAGGAGGCATTGGATAATGGAGCCTGTGGGTGCGGGTGTGTCTGCCCCTGTTGGCCGCTGCTTTAGGGCAGAGGTTCCCAACTCCGGTCCTGGTGGGCCAAACACTGTTCGGGTTTTCATGCTGTCCCTAATGAATATGCATAAGATACATCTGCATACCATGGGGGCGGCGCATAGAAATGAAACACAGGCATCTTTATTAGAGGCAGCATGGAACCTGAATGGTGTTTGATCCTCCAGGACTGCATTTGGGAGACTCTGCTCTAGGTAATGCGCATGTTTATGGTGTCTGTGCTCTGTAGGGTAAAATGTAGGTGTTTTGGGCATGTTTACGTTATCTGCAATAAAGGTTCTGTCTGTATTAGCACGTTTTAGTAGTGGGTAAAATATGGGGACTGGGTTGGCAGGAACCACAGCTGGGACTTGAACCTGTGACCTTTCTGCTCCTGAACACACTGGCTGTGTGCACTGCACCACCATGTTACCACAAAGACAGGGCATTCCCTGGGGATAGCATGACTGTTTGTCAGACAGGGCCTGTCTGTTGCAGTGCATGGCACCCACCTACACAGGGCTAGGCCATGGTCTGCTGTGGGCAGCAGCCACTGGCCCCTCCACCACCAGTACCCCTCTGCCACCATGCTGACATGCCCTTCTGCTGGTGGTGCTGGTGGTGCGCGATCTCAGGCCATCCAGTGTGCGGGTAGGCAGCTGCCTATGGTGTAGGTTCTGGGATAGGGGTACCTGCATAGCTGTCCACACTTCCCCCCAGCACCACCAGCTAATGTTCTGTGCCCTTGGGGGTACCTGCTGGGCACTATCCCCTGTGACACTGTGGGAAGCACACTCGTGCCCATGTTGGGCCCTCATCAGTTGCTGTCTGGCTGCTCTACTGTTTCAGCATTCCTATGGGCCACCTAGGCATCACCCTAGTCTGCACTGTGGCCCAGCTGCACCACAGCATGTGCCGCCTGCAGCCCTCTGTGTCCCCTTTTCCAGCATCTGTCCAGTTGCCCGTTCCGACATGCCCGCCCTGCTGTTGTGGACATGTGCGTGCCATAGGAAACCTGTCCAAAGGAGAGGGAAAACCCTGATCAGCGCAATTTCACTGTGGGCTCATTCACCTTGTATGGGGATGGAGCATAGACCCTTCCAAAATTCATATCTTTTTTTTGGAGCTTTCTCAGGAGTGTTTTTTGATGTTTCCCATTAATATCACTATTGCCCAGCTTGGTTATGTTTTTCTTATATTTTCTTCTGGTCATTTTCACTGTTTATTTGCCCTTTTGTTCCGTGCACATATATCTCCCCTCCCACTCTCCACCCATTGACCCTCTCTCTCCGCCCCTGGGGAGCCTTTCTCCACCCTCAGCACTCATTGCGCTGCTGCGTGTGTTATCGCGCGCTAAGGTACCTTATCACCCAATAATGTCGCCAGGCGCACATTAAGACGGTTTAGTAAACATACCCCATAGATGTTTAGAAAATATAGAATCAATTTGTAGGACCCCCCCCCCCCCATTGTTGATAAATACTCTTTCTAATGGCATAGGTTGTTATGTGCAATATAAAGCCTTTTAAATAAATAAATAAATGCCAGTGTAGAATAAGGGAGTACAACTGGAGCTGAACTAGCCTCCTATGCACAAGCTTTCATCAACAGATCTCGATTTGCATACAATGCCTGCTTATACACCTTTTGAATAACTGCATGTGGGTGCCCCTTAGTTCTAAATCGTTTCTTCATATGTATAGCTCGTTAACTTAAAATCCTCCCAGGCCCTTTACGAAATGTATTTAACAGTTTTTTTCTACCGCTTTATCATTTCAGTCAAAGTGGTTTACATTGTAACTTAAACTTGGTAATGTACATTAAACAGCGACATTGATAACTTGGATTTTTCTGAACCAATGGAGGGTTAAGTGACTTGGCCAAGGCCACAAGGAGTGCTAGTGGGAATCAAACCCTGGTCTAAATGTAGCATTTAGCTCAGTCTTTCCAGTAGTAGATCCAGATGAGTTACAATCAGGTAATGTAGGCATTTCCCTATACCCAGCTGGCTTACGATCTAAAGTTCTACGTGAGGCAATGGAGAGTTAAGTAACTTACCCAAGGCCACAAGGAGAGGCAGTGGGATTTGAATGCTGGTCTTTCTGATCTTAGGTTTCTGTCCTAACCACTAGGTTATTCCTCCACTCCTCCATGTGGTTTTGTAAGGTACAAAACCAGTGGAGGAAGCACAGGCCTTGGTGTTTTTCAGTGAACATGGTATATCTTAGATGATCAGGTTTTCCAGCCGAGATGAATTTGTAAATAAACTAGAATTATAATTTGTTAATTTGTTATATAAAAGTGGTAAATGTTCAGACAAAAAGACAATATTTTGATGTTTTGTTTTTAGAAACAAAGAATAACCAAAAATGGAGATTGAGCCCAGCCTTTAACACCAAGAGTTCTTCAATCAATAATTTATTATTGGATCCAACTCGGCTGAGTTTCAGTAAACATGCCTGTGTCAGGGATCTGATTGTTTCAAACGATTCTCATCAATTGGAATAAAAGATAAAAAAACAAAGTGCTGGGTGTATATGACTTCAAAAATGAAATCAAATTAAAAGAACGCTTGTAAAATGCCACTGGTTACGGAGATTTCCTTCCCCCTCTCTTATTTTTAGATACTACAGTCCTCCTTGATGAAGCTTTTTGAAACTAAATCTTGGTCAAGGTCGAAGATCTGAATTGTTTACAGCCCATTCATGAGGATTGGAGAACTGAGGTGTTGATGGCCCATTTGTGAACATTCAAACCATTGATATCTATTGTGAATTTTCTCAGATACGTTTTTTCCACATTTCGGGTTCACTTGGAAGCATATATTTTGTAAAGATATACAATTTACTTCACCATTGGCATCAATTAATACAATTATTTCCTACGCCATTGGATTTTCCATTGGACTGTTTGATTCAAGTTTGGTAAAGGACTGGTTCCGGTAAGATGAAGGTTTGATGATAATGAACTGTTTATTAATGTCTGCTGCTTATATTTATGAGCCTCCCTCCTTAAATGTATTTAATTATTCCTTATAGTTGTAAGAAAGAGTGATTTTTTAGTGGGCTTAGTTCATCTCTGATATTGGTGTTTTAGAGTTTGGTTTCTACTATTAAAATTTGTTTCATGATATAGAAGCACTGGACAAGTTAATTTCCGAATAAATAACTTACAAAATTGTTTTCTTTAACATAGTTTTGCAACAGCATATTTATTGCTTAAGCGGTATACACTGCACAAATTTATGTATGGTCTTACAACATTGCACCAGGCATAAAAGTCTGCTGCACCAAGCATAAAGGTCTACATAGGTACTGCCAGGAGTGTGGTCTGGGAGGAGTTGCGAGGTATGCACGCAGATCATGAAATACTTTAATTTGCACATGTATTTCAATAATATACACACAGACATTTAGGGGTATATTTACTAAACCGTCTTAATGTGCGCTCTGCCACGTTATCGCGCGATAAGGTACCTTATCACCCGATGAAGGTGCGTTACCGGGAGATAAGGTACCTTAGCGCGCGATAACGTGCGCAGCGGCGCAAACGAGTGCTGAAGGTGGAGAAAGGCTCCCGGAGGGCGGAGGAAGGCTCCCCAGGGGTGGAGGAAGGCTCCCCATGGGCGTAGAGAAGGGGTCAGTGGGCGGAGAGTGGGAGGGGAGAGGCTCCCTGCACACTAACGCTGTGAAATTCGAGGCTGAAAACTAACTCCAGTGAAACCCTAGCGTTAGAGCTGATTTAAAGGGAAAAGAAACCATTTCCATCAGCAATGTACAGCAGAACCAGGGAAACCTACAAAATGTGCTAAGTGTGATACATGTGCACGGAACAAAAGGGCAAATAAACAGTGAAAATGACCTGAACAAAATTGAAAAAAAACATAACCAAGCTGGGCAATAGTGATATTAATGGGAAACATCAACACCCCCCCCCCCCCCGAGAAAGCTCCAAAAAAAAAAATGAATTTTGTAAGGGTCTATGCTCCGTCCCCATACAAGGTGAATGAGCCCTTAGTGAAACTGCGCTGAGCAGGGTTTTCCCTCTCCATTGGGCAGGTTTCCTATGGCATGCACATGGTCCACAACAGCAGGGTGGGCATGTCGGAACGGGCAACTGGACAGATGCTTGAAAAGGGGACACAGAGGGTTGCAGGCAGCACATGCTGTGGTGCAGCTGGGCCACAGTGCAGACTAGGGTGATGCCTAGGTGGCCCATAGGAATGCTGAAACAGTAGTGCAGCCAGACAGCAACTGATGAGGGCCCAACATAGGCACGAGTGTGCTTCCCACAGTGTCACAGGGGATAGTACCCAGCAGGTACCCCCAAGGGCACAGAACATTGGCAGGCAGTGCTGGGGAGAAGCGTGGACAGCTATGCAGGCATCCCTACCCCAGAACCCGCACCATAGGCAACCACCTACCCATACACTGGATGGCCTGAGACTGCGCTCCACCAGCACCACCAGCAGAAAGGCATGTCAGCAGGGTGGCAGAGGGGTACTGGTGGGGGAGGGGGCAGTGGGAGCTGCCCAGAGCAGACCATGGCCTAGCCCTGTGTAGGTGGGTGCCATGCACTGCAACAGACAGGCCCTGTCTGACGAACAGTCATGGTATCACCAGGGAATGCACCATCTCTGTGGCAACAAGGTGGTGCAGTGCACACAACCAGTGCGCTCAGAAGCAGAAAGTCACAGGTTCAAGTCCCAGCTGTGGTTCCTGCCAACCCAGTCCCCATATTTTACCCACTACTGAAACGTGCTAATACAGACAGAACCTTTATTTTAGATGACGTAAACATGCCCAAAATACCTACATTTTACCCTACAGAGCACAGACACCATAAACATGCGCATTACCTAGAGCAGAGTCTCCCAAATGCAGTCCTGGAGGGTCAAACACCATTCAGTTGCCATGCTGCCTCTAATAAATATGGCTGTGCTGCATTTCTATGCACCACCCCCATGGTATGCAGATGTATCTCATGCATATTCATTAGGGACAGCATGAAAACCCGAACAGTGTGTGGCCCTCCAGGACTGGAGTTGGGAACCTCTGCCCTAGAGCAGCGGCCAACAGGGGCAGACACACACGCACCCACAGGCTCCATTATCAGAAGCCGCCTGGAGAGGCAGGATGTTGGGCCCTGCGTGCATCTCCCAATACTAGCACTTGCATACTGTCAAACACCTTGCTGGCCCACAAGGCGGGAGCCTGGGCCTTCGGTGTTGCTCCTCTTCTAACAGCAAGGACTTTATGTTGCCCTCAGGGATTTTGGGTCCCAATAGCTAATCGAAATAAGGAGGTAGTTGTGGTCGAGTAGCTATGCTTAAAGAGGTTTTATTTCCCGTCCCGGGAGAATTCTTGCAACAAATATCAAAAAGCAAATAAACCATACAGCTGGTATAACACGTGAGGGACTACAAATGGGAACAAAAATGCTTATTGTCAGCTTTAACTGAACAAAAAGAGGGAAAAACAGGTTTTCAATCACACACTTTTAACTGTGAAATCTGTGCTCTCCCACAGATTTCACTCCAGCAGGCTTTCTTAGGCCCCTAACAAAAAGAGGTTATGCTATCAGAGAAAACAAGCGTACAGTCCATTTTGCACATATCAGAATTATCATCACCAAAGTCACAATCCATATCTTCAGGTGCTTCTTGATAATTATAACTTGCAGGGCTGTATTGTGGATTAGTGTTTGTTTCTCTCCTCTCGGCTGGGTCAGAGCACCACTCCCCCCTATCACTGCAGAAAGGTTCTTTACCACACACTATGGAATCTTTCCTTAGTGGGCTACACACTTCCTGACCACTGGGGGTAAAACTCAGTGCTCCTCTAGTCCAGGTACTTTGGCTTTCAGGCTGAGCTCTGCCTGGCTGGTGTGTAAACGGGAAGTGGAAACTTTTCTTCCCCTCTCTTCCTTTCACAGGACGTCTTTCTAAAGCATGGGAATTATCTCTTGGACAAGTATTCTGGCTCCCCAGGTTCCTGCTATTGTGGTTATCTCTTCTCCCTGCTCCTCGTGGTTTATATCCTGGAGTCTCCCTCTGGCCCCACACGGACCTTGGCTTAGTGCAGCCTAACTTCCCAGCACTAACCTTCGTGAACTCCTCTTGGATAAACCCCTCTGAGGTGCAGATTGATTCCACGTCTGAACCTTCCAGGTATGGCTCCTGGCTTTTCTGAGCGCTGTACTTTCCTTTCCCTCGAGTCCTCTCAATGTCTCCTTCTCTCTCTGCCACAGAGACCGAGTCTGACTCCTGGCTTGCGTCTCTGTGTTTCCTTCTTTCTCCACGTGTGCCTGTACGTGAATCTGTGCATGAATCTGCACGTGTCTCCCTACGTGGCTCTGTACGTGGCTCTGCTCTGCTCAAGACTGACCTTTTTTTATCTGCGTCATTCCTTGAGACTTGAGTTAGCTCAACTCTCTGCAGCTGTCTCTGCTTTGCTGATGAGCTATGACGTAATGGTATCTCTGGGCATTTCTCTACAGCCTGTGCTCTTGTTTTGCTTGGTTGCCCCTGACAACCCCTAGCCATGTGCTCTGCACTGCTGTTTTTAAAACTGCCCTGACTGTTTTCCTCTACTTCCATCGGCTCAATCTGCCTTGCGCCATGACAATACCTTAGCAATGCCACCCTAAACATGGGAAAACTGTACACAGCTATCAAAAGGTTGCTATGATAACTGGCAGATAGCAATTCCTACATTAAGCACTATTGGCTGATTGAGCTGCATCATCGCAACCTTTCTGAAGTCTGTGGAATGTGCCTCAGGTCTGGTGTCTGACAGAGTGACCCCAACAGTATTGCGTACCATAGCCATGCCTGCACTGTGCCCAGGACTGGTGTGGTGGCCAGGGCTGCCAAACACCTCTATAGTTGCACAATGCTGGCATAGGTGTGGGGAGTGTGTGTCTGTCTGTCCAGTGTGTGGTGGCTGCTAACACCTTCCTCAGCCCACACTGCTAGCACTGTTGCCAGTATTGGCCTGCCAATGTGCATAATGAGGAGCAAGGTACTGTGCGAATAGCCTGGATAGGGTGTGGCCTGGATTCATCTGTACAGAGCATAGGACAATGGCTCGGACATTGTAGTGCCCGGCCACCACCTGCACGGACAGCGTGGCCACAGCATGTCTTGCTGGGAGGTCACTCTCACCCTGACTGAGCAGTGACCACGGCATGGCTAGGTTCCCCCATAGTGCTGTATAGCATTTCTTTTGTGTGATATTTATGGGTTTTCTTTTGGGGCCCAATCACTGACTTATCTGCTTGGTGTGTACGCTGACATCCCAGTTCTGGGTACACGCATCACCACCAGGACCATGCACTATGGATTAGCTAGCAGACTGTCTGCAGCTAGTATGTGTCTTGCTGGAAAACCTTGCAGGGTGTAGCGGCTGGAGGCTTGCTGCTGGAGAATGTCAGATAGTGGTGGGGGACAGCTGAGCATTTCCAGGCCTACTGTCTGTCTGCTATTGCTTTATGGATGTGTACAGCTCTGCATTGCCTGCCCTGTAGGGTGTCTGTTCCCCAGCAGGACTGGGGTTGATAGTCCTCTCTACTGCCACCATTGCAGGGAGGTAGAATGTGGATCTATTGGTGGGTGATCCTGTTTCCCACCTTGAGCCCCAGAGGGTGGGTTGTGTGGTGGTACATAATCTGCCTATGGGTTCAAACACCCTCCCCTCCCCTACCCTACCCTACCCTACCCTACCCTACCCTACCCTACATCATGTAACCATGGCACCAACACAGGATATGCAATATTCTGGGTGCATCATAGCACATAAAGGCTAGACATGACTGAGAAATACAGAAGGACACAGCTGTAACCTAGGTGTGTCTTCAGGAACTACCTATCACACACAGTAGCACTGATGGGGACCTGCAGCATGGCGTATTCCAGCCATGAAAGGTGCTGTGGACCTGGTGCTGGGCGCCCCACCTCACCCTCAGGGTGGCACAGTACCCGCACAATGTGATGGTCTGTGGCTACTCTGTGCCAGTACCACACATTGTCAGTTCCCCCTACCAGGCCGAGGTGCTGTGGGGATGCATACCCCATCTTGTGCCCATCTGTCGACTGCTGATTTGCATGTGCAGTGCATCATGGGTATGGGTGGGTTAACCCTATCCTGGTAACCACAGCAGACAGTTTGTGTGGTGACGTGCAGTCCTTCTGCAGCCAGCCAGGGGCTTGTTGGCAGCTGTTGCCAACTGGTTACTTCACTGCCTATGAAGCCAGAGGTCATGGGTTCAAACCCATGGTGGGGTTGTTTGATAGGGCAGTCTGAGGCATTGTCTATTTTTAATGTACATTAGTGCTGCCAGCAAAAATACCCTCAGAGTACTGTAACCTTAAGGTGCCTCATAGGGCACCCTATCAAGCGCCTTATAAGGTGTCCTATAGGGGACATTATAGGGTGCCTTGGCAGACAGTGCACTTTATAATGTGCCCTATGGAGTGCCTTATGGGGTGCCTTATGCGGCACCTTAGGTTACGCCACCGTGAGGGTGTGTTTGCTGGCAGCACTAATTAAAATAAAAGTAAAATGTCTGAAAAAGCACTACTTAAACATACAGGGTGCTGCCTCAGCCAGCCTTATGCATTAGACACACTGGGGGATCAAACTCATGACCCCGTACCATCAGTCAGTGTATTAACCATTGTGCTACACCTCTGCTTCTATGCTTGCATATCTGCGCGCCTACTTAAGAGTAGTGCGCGTTAACATGCTTAGCGGCGTTTCGCCCGATAATGTGTGCAGCGCGCGTTATCACGCGATAATCCCGTTTTGCTACGTTAAGACTGAAACGCCCACTCCTTTTATGGCATCCTGCACACTATCGCCGGGCGCACGTTAAGACGGTTTAGTAAACATACCCCTTACACTCGCTCGCAAGCAGGCATAAAATCTGCACCTGCAATGTAGGCACCATCTCTGCAAGATTTATGCTAGAATTAAGAAAGGTAAATAGACACCTTCCATCTCACTCAAGAAGGGTAGTTTTATAGCAAGGCACCTAGGGTTCTATCTTATAAAGACACATAGGAGGTTAGTTTAGAAGCTTTATGTGCCTTTTCCATGGGCAAACAGCGGCACTTATATTGATGACTGAAATACATGTATAAATGTAATTTTAGAAAGCCGCTATTTACACGTGGAGATCCATATCACATCAAAATTCCAAGAAAGCATGGTGGGGGCATGGTTTTGATGTGGCCTGGGAAGCCAAAAATCTATATGTGTATTCCCTGTTTTACAAAAGGAATCCATAGGTATGGCCAAAAATTTTCATGCTCAGAAGCAGACATAAATTTTTAAAACGCGCTTGTACAATTGTGATCAACATTATCAGCACCTGGCTTTTTAGGTATGTTATGTTCAATATTTTGAGAAATAATTGAAAATACTCCAACTGTATGTCATCATATTTCAATAGTATCTTCAAAGACATACAACAAAAAAAAGATTTCTGTAACTTAGGGGTATGTTTACTAAACTGTCTTAACGTAGCAGCGGCGACGTTATCGCGTGATATGTAACGCTATCATGCGATAATTATTGTGCGATAACGTCACGTATCGCGCAGTAACATCGGCAGCGGCATTAAGGCATACTAACGCTGTGAAATCCGGCTCTGAAGGGTGGAGTAAGGCCTCCCAGAGGGCGGAGATAGGGGTCAATGGGCAGAGAGTGGGCGGGGAGAGGCTCCAGGCACACTAACGCTGTGAAATCTGGGTCTGAACACTAACGCCAGTGAAACCCTCGCGTTAGAGGGACATTTGCAGGACAGAGAAACCATTTCAGTCAGCAATGTACAGCAAAGGCAGGGAAACCCAGAAAAGTGATAATAGTGATACATGTGCAGGAACCAAAAAGGCAAATAAACATATAAAATGACCAGAACGACATCTGAAATCCCAATAACCAAGCTGGCCAATAGTGATATTAATGATAAACATAAAGCAACACTACTGACAAAGCATAAAAAGGAAGATATCATGTTTGGAAGGGTCTATGCTCTGTCCCCCTACAAAGTGAATGATCCCACACTGAAATAGTGGTGATCAGTTTATATTGGGCAGGTTTGTTAGGGCGTGCACATATGCAGCAACAGCAGAGTGGGCATGTAGGAAAGGGCAACTGTACTAATGCTGTAAATGGGATACAGGGGGCTGCAGGCAGCACATGCTGTGCTCCAGCTGGGGCACAGTGCAGACTAGGCAGATGCCTAGGTGGCACATAGGAATGCTGAAACTGTAAAGCAGCAAGACAGCAACTGACAAGGGACCAACATGGGCATGAGTGTGTGTCCCACAGTGGCACAGGGTATATTACCCAGCAGGTACCCTCAAGGGCACATAACATTGGCAGGTGGTGCCAGGGGGAAGCGCGCATGTCCATGTAGGCACCCCTACACGAGAACCCACACCATAGGCAGCTGCCTACCGGCACACTGGATGGCCTGGGACTGCACACCACCAGCACTACTGGCATAAGGGCATGTCAGCATGGTGGCGGAGGGGTGCTGGTGGCGGAGGGGACAGTGGCATCTGCCCACAACAGACCATGGCCAAGCCCCATTTAGGTGGGTGCTGTTCACTGCATCAGACAAGGTCTGTTTGACGAACAGTCATGGTATCCCCAGGGAATGTTCTGCCCCTGTGGCAACAGTTTGGTGCAGTACACGCAGCCAGTGTGTTCAGGGGCAGAAAGTCACAAGTTCAAGTCCCAGATGTGGCTCCTGCCAACCTTCTCCCCATATTTTACCCAGTACTAAACCATGGTAATAAAGATGGAACCTTTATTGCAGATAAATTAAGCATGCCTGAAACGCCTATATTTTACCCTACAGAGCACAGACACCATAAACATGTGCAATCCCTAGAGCAGAGTTTCCCAACTGCAGTCCTGGAGGGCCAAACACTATTCAGGTTTCATGCTGTCCCTAATAAATACGCCTGTGCTGCATTTGTATGCATCACCCCCATTGTATGCAAAAGTATCTCATGCATATTCATTAGGGACAGCATGAAAACCTGAACAGTGTTTGGCCCACTAGGACTGGAGTTGGGAACCTCTGCCCTAGAGCACCGGCCAACAGGGGCACACACACCCACACCCACACCCACAGGCTCCACTATCCAAAGCCTCATGGAGAGTCAGGCTGTTGGGCCTGCGCGGAGCAGCATCTCCCAATACTGGCACCTGCATACCTTAGCAATGCCGTCCTAAACTTGGGAACACATTCCACATATATCAAAAGGTTGCTATGATTAATGTCAGCTAACAAAGCCTAAGTTAAACACAATTTGTTGATAGAGATTCATCATAGCAACCTCTCTGATATCTGTGGAGTGTGTTTCATTTATTGCTTCTGAAAGTGTTTACCACCCCAGGGAGTGACCCCAACAGTATTGTGTACCATAGCAATGCCCACACAGTGCCCAGGACTGGTGTGGCAGCCAGGGCTGCCACAAACCTCCATATTTGCACAATGCTGGCATAGGTGTGGGAGTGTGTGTATGTCTATCCAGTGTGTTGTGGCTGCCTACACCTTACTGAGCCCACACTGCTTGCACTGTTTCCAGTTTTAGCCTGCCAATGTGCATAATGAGGAGCAAGGTACTGTGGGTATGGCCTGGACAGGGTGGCCTGGGCAGGATGCATTTCCACAGGGTATAGGGCAATGGGTGGGACATTGTAGTGCCCAACCACCACCTGCACGGACAGGGTGGCCACAGCATGTCATGCTGGGAGGTCACTCTCACCCTGACTGAGCAGTGACTACGGCATGGCTAGGTTCCCCCATAGTGCCCTTCAGCATTTTTCTCTAGTGATATTTTTGGGTTCTCTTTTTTGGGGCCCAATCACTGACATGTCTGCTTGGTGTGTATGTGTGTGCTCACATACTATTTTTGGATACATACAGTTCCTCCAGGAACATGCACTATGTACTAGCTAGCAGACTGTCTGCAGTTAGCATGTGAATGGCTGGAATACCTTGCAGGGTGCAGTGGATAGAGACTGACTGTGCCCTCTGCTGGTGAATGTTAGATGGGGGGGGGGGGGGCAGCTGAGCTTCTCCAGCATTCTGCCTGTCTGCCATTGCCTTATATGATGCGTACAGATCTTCATTGACTGCTCTTTAGGGTGCCTTTTCCCCAGCAGGCCTGGGGTTGATGGTCCTTTCTACTGCCACCATTGCAGAGATGTATAATGTGGATCTGTTGGTGCGAGATCCTGTCCCTCCACCCTGAGCCACAGAGGGTGGGTTGGGTGGTGCTACATAATCCGCTTTTGGGTCCAAACACCCCCCTTCACCTATGACATGTGCCCATGACATCCACACAGGATATGCACTATTCTGGGTGCATCATAGTCCACAAGGGCTAGATGCAACAGGGAAATACAGATAGACACAGGTGTATCCTAGGTGTGTCTGCAAGGACTACCTATCACACACTGGCACTGACGGGGACCTGCAGCATAGCCTATCTCAGCCAAGCCAGGTGCTGCGGACCTGGTGCTGGGTGCCCCACCTCACCCTCAGGGTGAGCACAGGACCCACACAATGTCATGGTCTGTAGCTATTCTGTGCCAGTAACACACATGGTCATTTCCACCTACCAGGCCTAGGTGCTGTGGGGGTGCATACACCTTCTTGTGATCAGCTGTAGACTGCTGATCTGCATGTGAGTGCATCATGGGTATGGGTGGGTTTACCCTATCCTGGTAACCACAGCAGACAGTTTGTGTGGTGACCTGCAGTCTTTCTGTAGCCAACCAGCAGTGTGGTAGTAACTATAGAGATGTAGCCTACTGGTTACTTCAATGACTGTGGCAGCAGAGTTCATGGGTTTGATCCCACAGTGCTGTTATTTTGGAATGCTGTCTGAGGCTTTTCCTTTTCATTTCAATCAGTGCTGCCAGCAGAAACACCCTCACAGTGCTGTAGCCTAAGGTGCCTCATAGGCGCCCTGTAAGGCGCCCTATACAGCGCCCTATAGGGCACATTATAGGATGCCACGGCAGACAGGGCACTTTGTAATGTGACCTATGGGGCGCCTTATAGGGCGCCTTATGAGGCACCTTAGGTTATGGCACTGTGAGGGTGTTTTTGCTGGCAGCACTGATTTAAATTAAAAGAAAATGCCTCAGACAGCCTTTTTAGATTACACCACTGCAGGATCAAACCCATGACCTCTGCCTCCACATTCATTGCAGTAACCAGTGGGCTACATTGTTACAACTTTGAGAATTGCGCTGGCATGTACTTAGGGTTAACGCGCGTTAACGTGCCACGGCGTCCACTATCGCGCGATACAGATTCTTGCTACCTTAGGACTGGAACTCCAACTCCTTATATGGCATTCTTCACATTATCGCTGCAACTAGCGCCAGTAACATTAAGATGGTTTAGTAAGCATATCCCTTAGACATAGTAACTTCTGAGAAAAAACCCACAAAATCTGACCTGTACAGGATTAATAGCACCCTTCACTAATATTTGGTTGCACAGCCCTTGACAGTGATGATAGCCTCCAAACATTTCCTGTAGCCATTTATAAGTTTCTTATATCTGTCTACTGGTAGTTTCTCCCACTCTTCAACTGCGATTTGTTCCAGCTCATGAATGTTTCCAGGATTCTCTTTACCGATCGCAGATTTCGGCCCTTTCCAAAGGTTCTTGATTGAATTGAGATCAGGACTTATTGCTGGCCAGTTTAAACAGTCCATTTTTTTCCTTTTTAACCCTTCTCTTGTACTTTTGGATGTATGTTTTGGGTCATTGTTCTGCTGGAGGACCCATGACCTTCGACCCAGTTCTTGCCTTCTGACATTAAGTAGCACATTTCACTCATAAGAACATAAGATATGCCATACTGGGTCAGACCAAGGTCCATCAAGCTGAGTATTCTGTTTCCAACAGTGGCCAATCTAGGTCATACACACCCAGCAGTTTCCCCAAAAGACACAGGTTCCTCAATGCTTGTACTGGGTCAAGCATTGATATCCTGGGTCCCTTCTTAATAATGGTTCATGGACCTCTCCTCCAGGAACTTGTCCAAACCCCCTTCAAACCCAGCTACACCAACAGCCCCCACCAAATCCTCCGGTAACAAATTCCAGAGCTTGATTACACGTTGAGTGAAAAATATTAGTATTAGTCTCAGTTTACCCTGTAGCTTCATTGCATGTCCCCTAGTCCTTCCATATTCCGATAACGCAAACAATAGATCTACGTTTACCCGTTCCACTCCGTTCACCAATCTATAGACCTCCATCATATCTCCCCTCAGCTGTCTCCCCTCCAGGTTAAAGAGCCCTAACCTCTCCAGCCTTTCTTCATAGGAGTATCCTTCCATCCCCTTTACCATTTTGGTGGCTCTTCTCTGAACCTTTTCTAATAACGCTATTTCCTTTTTAAGATACGGCGACAAGAATTGCACACAATATTCAAGGTGCAGTCTCACCATGGAATGATATAGAGGCATTATAATATCTTTTTATTTTATTTATTTATTTATAGTCTCTTCTATACCGCACTATTCAGCATCAGCGCGGTTTACAATGAACAAAGAATTTACACATTTCCGATGGTACTTTGTGTTTACAGTTGAACAGGCAAAAGTAACTTGGATAACAGGGGTAACTATTTACAAATTAAAACATAATCATGAACTCTTCTTGGTTTCAGCCTTAGGGGTTTTGGGAGGTCTGTGAGGTGGTTGAAATAACTGCATTGGTTACTGGGTAATACAAGAGGAAGAGGTGGTGTTTCAAGGCTTTTCTGAATTGCAATCGATCCGGGATTGCTCGGATGTCTTGAGGGAGGCTGTTCCAGCACCTTGGGGCACAGAACTTGAAAGCCCTGTCTGCTGTTGCTTTGGTGCATTGTGAAATTGATTTTGGGACTACAAGTGTGTTGAGTGTTACTGACCCTCTGTCCCTATTTTGAGGTGTCATCTGGATCAGATCCGTTAGTGACGCAGATGAGAGCCCTTTGATGGCCTTGAACGTAAGTAGTAATGACTTGTAAGTGAGTCTACTTCGTATATGTATCGTATCGGAAGCCAATGGAGTTGTTTTAGGATGGGTGAGACATGGTCTTTCCTGGATGCTCCGTGTAGGACTCTTGCTGCGGCGTTCATTGCCAGTTGCAGTGGTTGCAAGGTGGCTTGAGGGAGCCCTTGTAAGATTGTTTTATTTTGTTTTATTTTCCATTCCTTTTGTTTTATTTTCCATTCCTTTCCTTATGATACCTAGCATTCTATTTGCTCTCTTGGCCGCCGCTGCACACTGGGCCGAGGGTTTTAACATGTTATCCACAATGACGCCTAAATCTTTTCCTGGGTGGTGGTTCCTAATGTGGAACCTTGCATCGTGTAACCATAGTTTGGGTTGTTCTTCCCTAGGTGCATAACTTTGCACTTGTCCACATTAAATTTCATCTGCCATTTTGATGCCCAGTCTTCCAGTTTATCAAGATCCTCTTGCAATTTTCCACAATTCTCTTGGGTTTTAACAACTTTAAATAGTTTTGTGTCATCTGCAAATTTGATAACCTCACTCGTTATTCCACTTTCCAGGTTATTTATGAATATGTCAAAAAGCAGCAGACCCAGCACAGATCCCTGGGGTACACCACTATTCACCTTTCTCCATTGGAAAAATTGGCCATTTAGCCCTACCCTCTGCTTTCTATCTTTTAACCAGTTCCTGATCCACAATAGTACACTGCCTCCTATCCCATGACTCTTAAATTTTGCCAAACGTCTCTGATGAGGGACCTCGTCAAAGGCCCTCTGAAAGTCCAGACACACTATATCAACCGACTCACCCTTGTCCACCTGTTTATTCACTCCCTCAAAAAAACATAACAGATTAGTAAGACAAGACTCCAAAATACCTTGGTAGTCCTCTAACTTCATGATTCCTTTAATACATTCCAGGTCTCCAGTTCCTGAGGCAGCAAAACAGCCCCACGATATTATGAAACCTCCACCATACTTAACTGTAGGAAGGGCATTTTTTATCTTATAAGATTCATTTTTTCACCTGTAAATGTATTGCTGGTCTGCATTGCCAAAGAGTTCAAGTTTGGTTTCATCTGTCCACAGAACATTTTCCCAGAAAGATTATGGTTTTTGAAGGCGGATTTTGGCAAAGATCAGGCATGCCTTTTTATGTCTTGCCTTTGAGCAGTGGGATCCTCCTTGGCCTTTACCCTAAAGTCCTTCTTTATTTAGTGCGTGGCATATGGTGTGCATTGAAACCACCACTCCAGATTGCCCCAGGTCAGCCTTAAGCTCTTTGTTTTGTAAGTGGTGTTTTCTTCAAAAGTTTGCACTATCTTTGGAAGACTTCTTGGATTAATTTTCCTCTTTCCACCACATCCTGGGAGGTTTCTTGACAGTTCCATGAGCAGAAAACCTCTTAATAACATTGCGAACTGTAGACACAGGAATCCAAGGTCTTTGGAGATGGCCTTGTATCCCTTTGAAGTTTAATTTTTTGTGATGGTTTTTATGACTGTCTCAGGCAGCTCTCTTATCTTCACCACTGTGAAAATGGAACAGGGAGTGAATGTGGCCATTTTAAACATTCGAGCCATCATTCATTGGTTGGTTCAAGTCATGTGAGTACTGACAATTGATCACAGATGTGTCTAATTTTACTGCAGTGGGAATGTGGTTCTTCTGTTCACACTGATCTGAATTGTTTATAGGGGTGCCAATAATCATGTCCTTACAATATCCTAGTTTTTATACTATTTCCTTTTTTAACTGATCTTGTTTTCATTCTTTTATGTGTCAAATATGTGTGCATATATAGACCACCCAATGGATAGTCACAACAAAACAATTTAGGGCAACTAGAGGGTTGTCATGAGTCGACACCGACTCGACGGCACTTAACAACAACATACAGACCAAAACCTTTTCACTGGCTACTTCTTTTTAGGAGGTATTGGACATTAAGGGGTTGAACTGAAAGGGTGCCAATAATGTTGATCACAATTGTATCATCCAGGGATTTACCTGAGGGATTAAAAGGAGTAATTATCGTAAATTTCCCATTGTTAATTTCTTCTTCCAAATGTAAAAGTTCCCAAAGTGTGGCCTCAGTACTTCATGGCTGGCATTTCTATGAATAGGTTTCTAAAATGGCCCAGATCTGTGTGTAAGTGCCGACAATAGCACGTGGAAGTTGCAAAATTGCTACTTCACATGGAAATGACAGCACTGCCGTGTGGAAGTAGCCAAGTTGATGATGTTCTGTTTTCCCATGTGTAGATTTCTAAAATGGCTTCTTCAGATGTACTTCGCTGCACATCCACATGCAGTCCTGCACACCCTTTCACATGATTTACAAGAGGCTTTGAGGGGAATTTTAGAAGAGATCTCCAAGTATAATCTGGGACATCTAAGGCCTAACATTCGAAAAAAAAAATAAGTGGGCACATTGAGGTGCAGACATGATTTCAGAAACATTTACGTGCCTGATATGGACGTCTGCGGGAGCGTCTACATAGATATCCCCAGAACCATATTTCAGACCATGGACATTTAGGATAGCCTAATGATTAGAGCAGAAGGCCAGGAACAGGGCAGCCAGAGCTCAAATCCCACTGCTACTGTCGTTGACATTGTGCTGAGCACAGGGGATGATGAGGTGCTTTCTTCTCTACACCCTCTGGATGTTTTTCAGCTAAAACTAGCACTTTTCAGATGCTTGTTCATGCCCGGAGCAAATCTAATGTTAGATGCGACGCCAGCCATCTGTGACGTTTCTGAGATCAGGCGGGGATGTAAAGAATCCTGGGAACGCCCCAGCCATGCCTTTTCCATGCTCCCATTCAGACTTGGACCTCCCTAGAGCCAGCTTCTAAAATGGCTCTGGAGATGTCTCTGTACTTTGGACGTCTCTAAGCCCATTTTCGGATGTCCAAAGCTCAAATAGGGCCTTCAAAAATTAAATACTAGCAAAACTGAGCATATCCTGACCTGGACATTTCAATTCCCAACTCAGTGTCATTTCTAAAATTGTGTGTAGAAAAGAGGGCCCGGGGAGAAAGACCGTCCACTGCGCAGTCTTTCTGTCTGGCCTGTGTTTTAAAGGAAACCCCTTCCCATCGCATGCCATGCTTACCACAGTGGTTTTATTTGTTGGTTGCTTAAAAAAAATATTTTAGTATAGTTTTACTATTATTTTAGTTTATGTTTCTTAGATATTTTATGAAGTATAAATTTTATATATGCTAAATGTGGGTTAAATCTTTTGTGGTGAATCTGTTTTTCCATCATTGTCCTGCATATATAGTCTGGCTTCTAGTAACTTCCATTTCAGTTCAGCCTGCAAGTTTTTATCTTGTAGTCATTCTGTATTTAGGAATGGTCTAGCTGTGTGCAATAAAGATGAGGCCTGTTGGTACGTTGCTCATGTGGGGATCTTTGCTGCCCATCTAGTTTTCTGTTCAAAATTTTGGATCCTTATTCTGTACTTGTAGAGGGTCTGTCTGTGTTCTCTATGTGTGTGTAGGGATCCATAGCTATTTGACTTGCTCTGCTTTCCCCGTAAGTGATGTATTGGTGCTCCAGGGCCTGGTATAATATGTGTAATCCTAGTATAGAAGCTTTTCTTTATAAGTTCTGTTTTTTTTTTGGCAGAGCTTTGTATTGTGTAGCAATGTGACTATTAGGGAGTGAGTTTGTATACCCCAAATGCACTGCAAGAAAAAACCTCACTCATTGGATTTTAATCTCATTCATTGGCGTGGTACATATCACTCTTTGGGATGTGCCATTCTTGGCATCTCTGCAAGAAGAAGAGGTGCTGTGTGCAGTGTGTGTATTGCACCATCCAGGGCCCGGTTATCCATGCCTTGCTAACTGCTTGTTAATTCTGTGCCTCAGGACTCATACTGTTGTTAGGAAGGAGAGAAGCATGTGGGATTACATGTACTTAGAAAGGAACTGTGCCATACCATCATGAAACTACAAACAACCCACAATATCTCAAGTGCACACTCCTCAATGCACAATCAGCACAAAACAAAATTCAGCTAACAACCAAATAGATATCATGTGTGTCACTGAATCCCTGTTCACTGAATCAGACAATGTACTGATTAACTAGCTCTTAACACCCAGCTACAACATATTTAGCTGTCCAAGAACCAAACGTAGAGGTGGAGGAGTCTTCATTCTAGCCAAGAAAAACCTCGACTTCCACACAGTCGCTAACAACACAGGGGGAGGTATAGATATAATAACTGTCACAAATAAGTTCTTAACACTCTGCCTAGTATACAGATCCTCAAATGCAAGTGCAGAAGAACTTGCAACCCTTTTGGAAACAATATGCATTCAAATTACTACAGTACAGATCCCTTCGGACAAACTCCATGTTAACAGAATGCCTGATCTCAGTCACACACTCAGAGCACAGACCCTCACAAAATACAGAATAAGTGACGATAACCTAAAGTAAAAATAAAAATATGTAGACAAAAATTAAATTGAAAGCCCAAGAAGCCAGATTCTGCATGCAGTGCAATACCAGAGAAATAAAAGAGAAACATTTCCCAGTACTGTGTAAAAATATAAAGATAGTGCAAGTCCAAACACTCATTTGAAAATAAAATTATTTTTCTACCTTTGTTGCCTGACCATTTTATACTCTGATCATGCTGGTCTCGATCAGAGGCTTCTGCTTTCCTCTGTCTTCTCTTAGCTCTCTTTCTATGGTCTCTAGTCCATTTGCCATTTCTTGTCTCTCCTTTTGTATTCTTCACTTCCCTCCATCTTGGATATTGATTTTTTTTCTTTACACCTTTCTTCCATTTATTTCTCTCTCTCTCTCTCTGGCCACCCAGATTTCACTACTCCTTACTATCCAGTTCTCAATCTCCCTCTTTTTTTATATCATCTACCTACCGCTTTTCAACCTTCACCCCAGTCCTTCCATTCCCCAGCTCTTCTTCCCTGGTCCATTATTACCCAGTCTTTTGCTCACTCTCCATGTCTAAAATCTCTCATCACCCATCCAGTGTCTCTCTCTCTCTCTGGCTTTCTCTGTCCCTCCACCAGTACCTCCTCTCTCTCTTTCTTTCCATGTCTGTCATCTCCTTTCCTAGTCCAGAATTTGTCTTCTTGCTCCCCCCATCATCCAGCATTTGTCTCCCTGCTTCCCCACTCCAGCACTTGTCTTCCTGCCCCTCCCTTGTTGTCCAGCATTTGTCCCCCTGTCTCCCTCCCCGTTGTCCAGCATTTGTCCCCGTCTCCCCCCCCCGTTGTCCAGCATTTGTCCCCCATCTCCCCTTCCCATTGTCCAGCATTTGTGCTCCTGTCCCCGTGTTGCCCAGCATTTGTCCCTCTGTCTCCCCCCCATTGTCCAGCATTTGTCCTCCTGTCCCCCCATTGCCCAGCATTTGTCCCTTTGTCTCCCCCTCCCATTGTCCAGCATTTGTCCTCCTGTCTCCCCCCATTGTTCAGCATTTGTCTCCATGCTTCCCCCTCTCCAGCATTTGTTTTCCTGCCCCTCCTGCCCCCAATTTTGTCCAGCATTTGTCCCCCTGTCCCCCCATTGAGCAGCATTTGTCCCCGTCTCCCCCTCCCATTGTCCAGCATTTGTCCTCCTGTCTCCCCACCCTGTTGTCCAGCATTTGTCTCCCTGCTTCCCCTTCTCCAGCATTTGTCTTCCTGCCCCTCCTGCCCCCCATGTTGTCCAGCATTTGTCCTCCTGTCTCCCCCCCACCATGTTGTCCAATATTTGTCCTCCCGCCTCCCGCCTGTTGTTCAGCACTTGTCCTCCTGCCTCCCATTGTCCAGCATATATCCTCCAGTCCCCCTCTCTCCACCTGCACCTCTCTCCCTGCATTCTGCAACCCTTCAGGCTGATTTGTCTGGCGGTGGAACTCCGGCTGTTTTCATTTTAGATTTTGCCGCCTCTGGCCTTCCTCTGTCTTCCTGCTGCTTTCTATTTTTCTCAAGAATACTTGTAGCAAGAACAAAAAGCAGTGGGAAGGCAGAGGCAGGCCAGAGGTGGCAAAATCTAAAATGAAAACAGCCAGAGTGCTGCCGCCGGACGAATCAGGGTTCCTGCAAGCGATCAAGCTGATTTGTCTGGCGGTGGCGGCACTTCGGCTCTGTTTTAATTTTAGATTTTGCTGCCTCTGGCCTGCCTCTGCCTCCCAAGCGGGAAGGCAGAGGCAGGCCAGAGAGGGCAAAATCTAAAATTAAAACAGAGCCGGAGTGCCTCTGCCGTTGGAGTGCTGCCCCCTGCAAACTGCCACCTGAGGCGACCTCCTCCGGCAGCCTCATGGTAGAGCCGCCCCTGGCCCCATAGCAAACGCTCAAAAACAGCAGCCTCTCACCTCCCAGTCTATCTACAGTACCCTGGTCTGACCACTAAACAATTTCCTTCTACCTCCCGCAGAGCTCATGCAACCACAGAAGCTCACCGACGCAAGCTTCAACCAGCAGATTCCACCACTTACACAAAAAAGACTTCCATGGCAAGATATTACCACATCTCAAATACATTTCTGAAGATATTGACACATTAGTCCAAAACTAAAATCCAGCAATATGCAAAATAGCCATAAAGTTACACACTACCACAGCCTGCAGAAGACATAACAAAACCACCTGGTACACCACCAAACTAAAGAAACATGACACGCAAGCTCAGACAACTGGAAAGAAAAAGGAGACACTTTAAATCAGTAGATGACTATGATAGGCACGATTGTGTCTGATGATCTTAAAGTAGCTAAAAAGCTAGAAAAGGCAATGGCGAAAGCTAGAAGGATGCTTGGGTGCATAGTGAGAGGAATAGCCAGCAGAAGAAAGGAGGAGATAGTGCCTCTGTATGTCTTCGGTGCGACCTTATTTGGAATATTGTGTGCAATTCTGGAGACCGCACCTTCAAAAGGATATAGAAACATAGAAACATGATGGCAGAAAAAGACCACATGGCCTATCTAGTCTGCCCTTCCATATCAACCAGTACAACAGTCCCCTTTTCTCCTTAAGTGATCCTCTGTGTTTGTCCCATGCTTTCTTGAATTCAGATACTGTCCTCATCTCTACCACCCCCACTGGGAGACTATTCCATGCATCTACCACTCTTTCCGTAACTAAATATTTCCGCATATTACTCCTGAGTCTATCCCCTTTCACCCTCATCCTATGTCCCCTCGTAGCAGCGCTTGCCTTCGATTTCGTACCCCATAACATGCTACTCCACCATCTACAATCTCTAGGACTGGGAGATACAACTTTGAAATGGTTCAGATCTTACCGAACGGAGCATCAACTGCAAGTAAAAATAGAAATGGAAAAATCAGCCCCTTACATTCAATACCAAGGAGTCCCACAAGAATCAGCCCTATCATCTTTGCTATTCAATATCTTCCTCCAACCAATCTGCATGATCATCCAAGCTAATAATGTATTCTACCACATTTATGCGGACAACATACTGCTCTACGTGTCATCTCCGCAAAAAGTCCAATAATCACCTCCATAAAAAGATGCTTCAGCTCTGTCACACACTGGCTATGCAAACACAATATGGCTATAAACTGAAAAAAAAACAGATGTCAAAGACACCAACTTCACCCCACCCACCACAATAACCATTGCAGGAGCACAGCTGCAAGTAAAACCCGAAGTCCATTACCTAGGAGTAACCCTAGAGCAATGTCTGACCTTAACTCCACATATTAGCAAAATCACAAGAACCATATATCACAAAATAAAAACAGTGCAGCACCTCAAACTACTTCTGGATACAGAAGACTCTTGCACAGTGCTCCAGGCAATCATATTCTCCCAGTTTGACTACTGTAATCTCCTCTTTTGAGGCCTGCTGAAATATGTGTTTCATCCTCTTCAGCTGGCCCAAAACATGGCCACATGTATCCTCTGCAATGCCTTAAGATCTGACTGCATAACCCCATTTCTCAAGCATTTACACTGGCTGCCCTTCACACAATAAATAAAATACAAGTCTTCCTCACAATATTCAAAGTTACTCACAGCCTCTCGTGGGTTTACCTTCAATCAGTAATACAAAAAAACACTCAACAATGGATCCAGAAGGACAAACTCTGCAAACACGTTCACTATTCCCGCCATAAATACAAAGAGCAGCCAGACAACATCCAAGAGGACCTTTTCACTATACACCCCAACCTCATGGAATACACTTCCAGAGAACCTACGTGCCATAAATGACCTAGCTGACTTCCGAAGGAAACTAAAAACACATCTCTTCTTGGAACACTTCACCGACGAGACATAGCTACAATATCCCACAAGGAACTGCATGATTCTACCATGTTTCAACCATATCCCTGGCTACCTAGTACCCTGTTGCAAAGCAGAGATGGCATCCATCTGTCCAAGAGAGGTCAACGCATCTTTTTTTAGTAGACTGGCTAATCTACTGAAGAGGGCTTTAAACTAGATTCCTTGGGGATGGGTGAAGAAAGCCCCCAGGTAAGTGAAAGCCCCCAGGTAGGTGATACATTAAATACCTTTATGGAAATGGGTAACAGGGGTAACATATGGAAAGCAGTGTGTATTAATGCCCGTAGCATGGGAAATAAGATCCCTGAGGTTGAAGCTTTGGTGGGAGTGGCTGACTTGGATTTAGTGGCAGTTACAGAAACATGGTTCACAGAAAACAATGACTGGGATGTAACTATACCTGGCTATACTTTATTCAGGAAGGACAGTGTAGGAAGAAGAGGAGGAGGAGTGGCACTATATGTAAAAACTACTATTAAAGCTTTGGAATTACAGAGCTTAAAAGGGAGAGAGGAGGCATTGTGGGTTAAACTAGAAAGAGGGAAAGAGAAATCTATTTGCATTGGAGTGATATACAGACCTCCCTCACAAGAGGAAGAGGTGGACAGAGAGTTAATTGAAGACATACGCAGCATTGCTAAGAAAGGGGAAGTGCTACTGATAGGAGATTTCAATATGCCAGATGTTGATTGGCACATTCCTGCTGCAGTATCATCTAGAAGTAAGGAGATCCTGGATTCTCTACAGGGAGAACTATTCAGGCAATTGGTAACAGACCCACACGTGAAGGGGCCATACTGGACTTGGTGCTTACCAATGGTGAAAGTGTTTCTGATGTTGTAGTGGGAGATCATTTTGCTTCCAGTGATCACCAGATGGTGTGGTTCAGTATTAGGACTAGGGCTGTTAGAATCCATTCCAAGGTGAGGATCTTAGACTTTAGGAAGACTAACTTTGCGAAGATGGGCCAATACCTCAGGGAGTCGTTAGTGGGATGGGAACAGCTGGGGGATGTAGAAAAACAGTGGGCAAAACTGAAAGGGGGTATTTTAAGGGCAACCAACCTTTTTGTTAAAATGGTAAATAAAGGCAAAAGGAACAGGAGACCGCTATGGTTTTCGAAGGAAGTAGCTGAAAAAGTGAAGAAAAAGAGGGAGGCCTTCATGAAATACAAGAGATCACAGAGAGCAGAAGACAAGCATCTGTATTTGGAAAAACTTAGAGAAGCTAGCAAAGTAGTCAAGAAGGCAAAGATTCAAAAGGAGGAGGAAATAGCCAATGCAATAAAATGGGGGGATAAGACATTTTTCAGATATATTAGTGAGAAGAGGAAGAGCAAAAATGGTATTGTCAGACTCAAGGGTGCAGGGGGGGAATATGTAGAAGCTGATAAGGATAAAGCGGAATTGCTTAACAAATATTTTTGTTCTGTGTTCACAGATGAAGAACCAGGAGCAGGACCTCAGAAAACACCCACAAATAAGAACAGAAGCGATGGACATCTTGAACTATTTTCAGAAGACTGTGTTCGTGAGAAACTAGCTCAACTTAAAGTAGACAAAGCGATGGGACCGGATGGGATACACCCTAGAATACTGAGGGAACTTGGGGACGTTCTAGCAGCTCCACTGACTGACCTTTTCAATGCCTCGTTGGAGTCAGGAGTGGTGCCAAAGGACTGGAGAGAGGCTCATGTGGTGCCTTTACACAAAAGCGGAAGTAAGGATGTGGTTGAAAACTACAGGCCGGTTAGTTTAACTTCGATGGTGAGTAAATTATTGGAAACGCTGCTGAAAGAGAAAATAGTGAGGTTTCTGGAGTCCAGCGGATTACAGGATCCGAGGCAGCATGGATTCACCAGAGGCAGGTCTTGTCAGACAAATCTGATTGATTTTTTGACTGGGTGACCAGGGAGTTGGACCAAGGAGAGCTCTAGATGTGGTGTATTTAGATTTCCGTAAAGCCTTTGACACTGTTCCTCACAGGCGACTTATAAACAAACTGAGCACCCTAGGGATGGACCCTAAAGTTACTGCTTGGGTTAGAAATTGGTTGGGTGGGAGGCGACAAAGAGTACAAGTAAATGGAGCTCACTCTGAGGAGAAGGATGTTACCAGTGGTGTGCCCCAGGGATCTGTCCTTGGTCCAATTCTTTTTAACATCTTTGTTAGTGATATAGCGGAAGGGCTGTCGGGTAAGGTTTGCCTCTTTGCGGATGATACCAAAATCTGCAATAGAGTAGACACCCAGGAAGGGGTAGATAACATGAGGAGGGATCTAGCTAAGCTTGAAGAATGGTCTAGAATTTGGCAGCTGGGATTTAATGTTAAAAAATGTAAGGTCATGCATTTGGGCTGCAGCAATCCAAGGGAGCAATACAGTATAGGAGGTGAAGTACTTTTGTCCACTAAAGAAGAGCGGGTTGTGTCTGATGATCTTAAAGTAGCTAAACAGGTGGAAAAGGCGACAGCAAAAGCTAGAAGGATGCTTGGGTGCATACGGAGAGGAATGGCTAGCAGAAAAAAGGAGGTGATAATGCCTCTGTATAAGTCTTTGGTGCGACCTCATTTGGAGTATGGTGTGCAATTCTGGAGACCGCACCTTCAAAAGGATGTGAACAGGATGGAGTCGGTGCAGAGGGTTGCTACCAAAATGATTAATGGGCTTCATTATAAAGCATATGAGGACAGACTTAAGGATCTTAATATGTACACCTTAGAGGAAAGGCGGGATAGAGGTGATATGATTGAGATGTTTAAATACCTCCGTGGCATAAATGTTCAGGGAGAGAGCCTCTTTCAATTGAAAGCAAGTTCTGCTACGAGGGGACATGGGATGAGGGTGAAGGGAGATAGATTCAGGAGTGATATGCGGAAATATTTCTTTACGGAAAGAGTAGTGGATCCGTGGAATAGTCTCCCAGTGGAGGTGGTAGAGATGAGGACAGTAACTGAATTCAAGAAAGCATGGGACCAACACAGAGGATCTCTAAAGGCAAAAAATGGACTGTTGTAGTTGTTATGGAAGGACAGACTAGATAGGCCATGTGGTCTTTTTCTGTCGTCATATTTCTATGTTTCTATGTTTCTATGTGTTATAGTTACAAAGTTAATGTTGCCTGTTACTTAATTTAATTATGTTCGATGTAAAGCTGTGTTGGGCCATGCTGTTCATTATGTAAACCGCTGTGACTTGTAGATAGCTGTATATAAGAATAGCTAAATAAATAAATAAATAAATAGGCTTAAGAGCCACCACTGGTAGACAGCACTGGGGAGGAGCCTGCTGTCCTGGTACATGTTGGTACCAATGACATGATAGGAAAATGTGGATGGGAGGTTCTAGAAAGTTGAAATCCAGGACCTCCAGGGTTGCATTCTCAGAAATCCTTCTACAGCAATTCTGGTCACCGTATCTTAAAAAGGATATAGCTTTATTAGAAAAGGTACAGAGAAGAGCCACCAAAATGGTAAAAGGGATGGAAGGATACCTCTATGAAGAGATGCTAAAAAGGTTAGGGCTCTTCAACCTAGAAAAGAGACGGCTGAGGGGAGATATGATTGTCTATAAATTAATGAATGGAGTGGAATGGGTAAATGTAGATCGATTGTTTGCGCTGTCAAAATATAGAAAGACTAGGGGACATGCAATGAAGCTACAGGGTAACCTATTTAAGACTAATAAGAGAAAATATTTTTTCACTCAATGTGTAATCAAACTCTGGAATTTGTTACCGGAGTATTTAGTAAAAGCTGTTAGTGTAGCCGAGTTTAAAAAAGGTTTGGACAAGTTCCTGGAGGAAAGGTCCATAAACCATTATTAAAGGGGACCCGGGAAATTCACTGCTTGTCAAGCATTGTAGAATCCTGTGCCTTCTGGGGAAACTGCTAGGTGCTTGTGATCTGGATTGGCCACTGTTGGAAACAGGATGCTGGGCTTGATGGAACTTGGTTTGACCCAGTATGGCATATCTTATGTTCTTATGTTCAGGACCCAAGAGGCAGGCAGAGTTCCGGAGTCTCAATGCATGGATAAGACAATGGGCAGGTAGGAAGGTTTTAGATTTGTTAGGAACTGGGCTATATTCTGGGAAAGGGGAGTCTATTCCGCAAAGATGTGCTTCACTTTAACCAGAGTGGTAGTAGGCTGCTGGCACTAATGTTCAAAAAGGAGATAGAGCAGTTTTTAAACCTGGGGAAAGCAGACAGTTGCTCAGGACTGCTTGGTTCGGTGTAAGGTATTGATGAACGATACCATCATAACAGGGAAATTAAGGCATCTCAATAGAGGTTGTTGTACAGGCTGTAATAGTCCTAGGGGTATTGGCTCCGATATCGCATGGAGGCTGTTACTGCTGCTTTGTAAACATACCCCCAAGTGTCTTTAAATGAAAGATTGCAAATTATCCCTGCCAATTGCGATGAAGGTTGAAAATTCAAGCAAACATAACTTGAAATGTCTCTATGCAAATGCTAGAAGCCTAAAAAATGGCATTTGAGAATTAGAATATACAGTACTAAATGAAGCAATATATATTATAGACATCTCAGAGACCTGGTGGAAGGAGGATAACAGACACTGTGATCCCAGGGTATAAATTATATCACAATGATAGGCTGGGTCAAAATTGGCAGAGGGGTGGCACTAAAGGTTAAAGCAAGCATTAAGTCATATTCTGCAGGAAATAAAATGTGCCACTGAATTCTTATGGATAGAAATTCCGAGTGTAAAGGGGAAGAAAATTTTGATAGGCATTTATTACTGTCCGCCTGGACAAAATGAGCAGACAGATGATGAAATGTTATCAGAAATTAGGGGAGTTAGCCAGTGGCGTTCTCAGACCCCTTTGTACCCAGGGTAGGATTCCCCCCTTGCATCCGTCACCCCCACCCTTGCAGCTGCTATGCCGCTCTGTCACATGCTGGGATACACCCTCCCACCTTACTTCCTAGGCAGCATAGCAAACATACCTGAAAGACAAATGGCTTGCTGCCCTGTCTCCAATCCAGGCTGGCTCTTCTCTCCCGGCCGAAGTCTCGCAATTGTTGTGAGAGAAGAAACAGCCTGGATTGGAGACAGCGCAGCAAACGACTCGTCTTGAAGGTATGTTTGCCACCCTGCATCCAAAGTTTGGGCCTGGCGGGGGTACACCCTCTCCTGGCTGGCACCCAGGGTGGCCTGGGCCATACCCACTGCCCCATCCTTGGTACACCACTGAAGCTAGCAAAATTGGTGACACAATTATAATGGGAGATGTCAATTACCCCAATATTGACTGGCTAAAAGTCATGACAGGGCATACCAGGAAGGTAAAGTTCCTAGATGACATAAATGTTGCTACATGGAGCAGTTGGATCAGGAACAGACTAGAGAAGGAGCTATTTTAGACTTTCTAAAGCCTGTTAACCAATTAATGTGCGTTCTAACTTGCAGCAATTGCCAGTCAGGAATACTAATGTGTGAGCGGGTCTGCCCCCGCACACTAAATCACACATTAATTGGCGATCATCGGATGGGGTGGGGAATGGGTGGAAAGTACATTACTGCTAGTGCCAGGGCAAATACCGCACACTCTGCGGCAATGTGGCTATTATGTGGGTTCACCTAATGACTCCTCTATAAGAGTCGTTATGTGAACCTGCCTTAGCAGAGTGAATGTTTGAGTGGCTCATCACACATCAGCTGCCAGGAACATACTGGTCACACCCCTGACAGCTAATGCAAAGGCTTTGCAATTAATATGCATTTGGCGCTTTAATTAAAGGGGGCCCTTAGTCTTTTGTGAAACACGGGATTTGGTACAAGAGGTAATCACATTGGGATCATTTGGCACTAGTGATCACAATAACTGGAGCAAGTATGCAAAGGAAATCCACTGTGTCAGTGTTTAATTTTCAAAAGGAACAAAATGAGGGAAATGGTTAAAAGAACTTGCTGCCAAGGTCAAGCGTCTACATCAGATATGGATGTTATTTAAAAATATAATCTTGAAAGCTCAGCAGATGTATTCCATGCATTAAGAAAGGCAGAAGGAAGGCCAAATGACATCCAGGTTGGTTAAAAGATGAGGTGAAAATGCCATTAAAGCCAAAAAATCATCTTTCAAAAAACGGAAAAAGGAACCAAAAGAAAATAGGAAACAACATAGGAAATGGCAAGTTAAATGCAAGACACTGATAAGAAAGGCAGACAACAGAATTTGAAAGAAGCTTGCCAGAGAGACATAAACTCACAATAAAAACTTTTTTAGGTATATACGAGTAAAAAGCTGGGGAAAAAGTCAATCGGACCATTATATGATCAAGGGATAAAAGGAGCACTCAGGGAGGACAAGGCCATAGCTGAGACACTACATGAATTCTTTGCTTTGGTCTTTACTGAGGAAGACATGTAAAGCTACACATGGCAGAAAGGGTACTTAATAGTGATGAGTCAGAAGAGCTGAATGAAATCTCAGTGAACCTGGAAGATGTAGTAGAACAAATTGATAAATTAAAGAGCAGAAAATCACCTTGACCAGATGGTATATACCAAGAGTTCTGAAAGAATTCAAAGATAAAATGGCAGAGTTCCTATTAATCATTTTTAACCTATCATTAAAATCATCTATGGTACCAGAAGATTGGAGGGTGGCCAATATAATGCTATTTTTTAGAAAAGGCTCCAGGGGTGATCTGGGAAACTATAGACTGGTAATTCTAATGGTGGAGCCAGGTAAAATAGAAGAAACTATTATTAAGAACAAAATTACTGGACACATGGACAGACATGATTTAATGGAACAAAGTCAATATGGATTTATCCAGGGGAAGTCTTGCCTCACCAAGCTGCTCCATTTCTTTGAATGAATGAATAAATACGTGGATAAAGGTGAATAAATTATCTTTATCTTTATTTACACGATTTGATAGACCGCCCAGGCCGAAGCATCAGGGCGGTGTACAATACAAAAATAAGGCTGCTAGAAACAAAGTCAGAAAGGGAACGCCAAAAGTCGATAGGACAGAGAGAGACAGATTAAAGGTAGAGAGGAGGAAAAGCCCAGGGGGGGGCAAGAGGGCAGGAGGACGGGGGCGAGAAAGAAAGGAGAAAAAAGGGGAAGCGGACCAACGAGGGGAGAGTTATGGAGGGTGGAGGGCGAGGCTGGGGGAGAAGGCACCATCGTCAAAGGGGGGAAGATCGAAGGCCTGGCAGAAGAGGTGAGTTTTGAGGAGAGTTTTAAAGCAGAGATAGGACGGTTCTAAACGAAGGGATAGGGGAAGTGAGTTCCAGAGAGCGGGACCCAAAAAGAAAAAGGTGGATTGACGGGTCAGTTCTAGGCAGACCTGGGCAGGGGAAGGGAGAAAGAGGCGGTTACCATAGGCCGATCGGAGAAGACGTGGGGAGGGTTGGAGGTGGATAATGTCCGACAAGTATTGGGGGGTGCTGGAATAGAGAGCTTTGTGAGTAACGATGAGCACTTTAAAGACAAAACGGAACTTGACCGGAAGCCAGTGTAAAGTGAGGAGGCAGGGAGACACATGGGAGCGAGCTGGGGAACCGGTGATGAGACGGGCAGCGGCATTTTGCACTAATTGGAGGCGGTGATGTGGAGGCCAAGTTAGTTGTAGATGTCCTGCCCCTGTACGGCCAGTCAAAATCAGGGCATGCAGCGGTAACACCCGATTCTGATCCTGCATGGGCTAGATGTGCCTGTGGGATCAGAATCGGGTCAACCGGCCTGGACATGCAGGCTAGATCCTGATTCTGATTGGCCACATGTCCTACACCTACCTGGCTAACTCAGTCAGGCTCCTGAATGGAGTCGCAGTGCCATGGCGTCCCATCACCATGGCACCGTGGCTGCATTCAGGAGCTGCGATCACCAGCTTCATGAAAGAACATCTTTTCCCCACAGCCTGACCCCCGATCTGGCCTTCCACGGACCCGCTGCACCCCGTCAGCTTTTGGAACTGGCCCGGCTCTGCCGATGTCCAGGGGGACTTATTCCACCTCTGAGGTGGAGTAAGTCCCCCTTCTACCTTGCCGACACTGGACTGTATGTCCATGGTCTCGTTCCCACCCACCGCCCCTCCCAAGGCCCTCCCCCTCCTGCCCACAAACAGAGCTCCCCGCACAAATCGGCAATATGTGCGGGGTCACCGGCAGCACGATCCTGATATTTAGCGGATTTGGACGCCTGGATTGGATGTCCAGACCCGCTAAACTAGGATCAGGATGACCCCCATAGTGTATTTAGACTTTCAAAAAGCGTTTGAGAAAGTACCACATCGGAGATTCCTGATAAAACTAAAAAACCATGGCATCGGAGGCAATGTCTTATTGTGGACTGGAAAATAATTGAGAGAAACAAAACAGAGAGTAGGTATAAATCAGTTTTCTCAATGGAGAAAGGTCAATAGTGGAGTACTCTGTATTAGGATTGGTGTTTTTTAACATTTTCATATATGATCAGGAATTGGGAACAACAAGCAAGGTGATTACATTTTTGGATGAAACAAAATTATTCAGAGTTGTTAAATCACATGTGAAATTTGTGAAACTGCAGGAGCACCTTGTGAGACTGAGAGACTGGGCATCCAAATGGCAGATGAAATTTAATGTGGACAAGTGCAAAGTGATGCATGTAGAGAAGAATAACCCATACTATAAATATGCGATGCTAGGTTCCGCATTAGGAGCTGCCATCCAAGAAAAGGATCTGTGATTGTAGACAGTACACTGACATCTTCTATTCAGTGTATGGTGGCATAGGCAGCAGAATGGGGTGGGCCACAGGGGCCATGGAACCACCAATACTTTGCCCAACAAAACTTCAAAAACTAAACAGCTTGAGTAAGGACTGGAGCAATTGCATAAGTTCAAATGAGGAGCCCCCAAGCAAAATTTGCTGAGGGTCCATCATGATGATGGTGGTGGTGGCGGCCAGAGAACACCTCCCCCCCAGACCCCCCCCCTTATTTTTTTTTTAAAGTCAGAGCATGGCAAACATCTTACCTGCAATAAGATGCCTGCCTCTCTGTTAGAATGGTATTTTATGTGGCAGCCTGAGCCCAGAACAACACCACCTAACTGTGTGGCTGAAATCTCAGGTTTCATGAGACTTCGAGAGTACAGGTGAGGTGATATTGTTCTGGGCTCAGGCAGGCTGTCACATAAAGTACTATTTTAACAGAAAGGCAGAGGGAGACGGCATGGAAAACATCTTTATTGTATATAAAATGTTTGCCATGCTTTTCTGCTGCCATTACAGGCTATGGACTGCTGGGCCGAGTGCGGCCCCTTATCTAGACTGGACCCCCATGCATTGCGGGGACTGATTGGACAGCATTTACACTACCGAACTACAGTATGGTTTGCTTGGCCCCTCAAACCAAAAAGATGTGCCACTGCCTCTATGTGATGGCAGAAAAGAAAGTAACTAGAATGTTAGGAATTGAAAGAATCTCTTGACCAGGCATCACCAGGTAGCAAAATTCAACCTCGGCTCTTTGGCTCCAATTCTCTAAATTCAATTAAGGAATGAAATCACACATGCACAGAATTATATGAGTGACAGTACTACTTAAGCTTAGGCAGAGGAATTTGGGCCTGAAAACTTGAGCAGTTCTCCCATATTTCCTACCCCAGTTAGGTCATAGTACTTCTTTTATTAGGAAAAAGCTGCTACATGGTTACAAATTGGTCTTATCGCTCTATGTCATGCTTTTGTATTACTTTTTATTTTTCTATGTGTTATAAGTCAAGCTAAACACTACATGTTACAGGTCAAACTAGGCATAGACATTGCTCAGCTTAATCAGGATGAATAAAAACATTGTGTCTCGCTTTTTTTTTTTTTTAAACTTCTACAAAATACAACCTTGGTTTCTATACATATACACTGCTAAACTGCTACAGATCAAGCTTTAGGTTGTCAACAAAATTCCAAGCCATTCTCCATATAAACCCTTTCAGGGGGCCTTGGTATCCCACTTAAGTCCCTTTTAACAATAATCATTAGGAAAGGAATAGAAAATAAAATAATGGATATCATAATGTCTCTGTATGGCTCCATAGTTTGGTCGCAATTGAACCTTGAATATTGTGTGCAATTCTGGTCTCTGCATCTCATAAAAGATATAGCGACATTAGAAAAGGTACAGGAAAGGGAAACAAAATAATAAAGGGGATGGAACTACTCTCTTATGAGGAAGGGCTGAAGCCTGGAGAAGAGACAGCTGAGGGAAGGATATGAAGGTCTGTAAAATACTGAGTGGTGTAGAATGAGTAAACACGAATCAATTGTTTAACCTTTCAAAAAATAGAAGGACTAAGGACACACAATGAAGCTACAAAGTAGTATATTTAAAACAGATAGGAAAAAATATATTTTCTCTCAACATAGAATTAATCTGTGAAATTCTTTGCCCGCAGATGTGATAAAAGCAGGTAGGATAGCTGGGTTTAATAAAAGATTTGAACAAATTCCTGGAGGAAAAGTCCATAACCTGTTATTAAGGTAGTCCAAGAGAAAACTGCTCCTTATACCTGGGAATAAGTAACATTGTTTATGTCATGCAGGACCGTACCAAACTAGAAATGTGCCCTATGTGACTAGTGAATCTGGTGCTCCCCTCCGCCCTAACCACATGCAGTAACTCAGTTTTTTGAGCTTCCTGGAAGCCCAGTGAAGATATCAGCACCCCTTTCTGTGCTTGTGCCCTGTGCAGCCACACCGTTCGCATAGCCCTCGTGACCTGAATTGGCCACTGTTGGAAATAGGACACTAGGCTTGATGGACCTTTAATCTGACCAAGTATGGCACGTCTTATGTTCTTTTGTCTCTTTTGCTGCAAGGTGCTGAGAGTAGAGGCCCTGTGCTGGTCTGAACCCGAGCGTCAGGCTTGATTCAGGTCTAAAGGCACACTCGTATGCCATGGCACATTGGTTCAGAAACAGTGCTACAGCCACAGGGTAATTACACTGTGGTGTCCTCTCAATGCTGAACTGCTTAGGGGGTCTGAACCAATAAACCCGATAAAAGCTTGTAGGTGCAAAAAAAAAAAAGAAAAGAAAAGAAATAGGTGTTTATTGGATAAACATCAGAAAAACAGCACATCTCTTAGCACTCTGTTACCTCTCCCCTAGTGCACACTTTGGATCCTCTGCGCTCTTTCTGTGTCTTCTCTGTATTGAAGACTCATCAGCTGTAGAAATTTGTGAAGTATGAATACGGCAGGGTAGAAGTGTTTTAAATAAATTAAATAAGTCAGTAAATTGGAGAAGGTGCCCAGCAATAGTTCCTTTGCTGTGAAAACATCAGTTTTGCTTACTCTTAACTAGAAAGTGAACGCCTAAATTCACAATGCATAAACTCCTAAGAATAGAATCCCTAATTATATTGCAAAGACAAAGAAAAATTTAAAAAGAAAAAATCCAAGGGCCCCTTTTACTAACACTTTGGGGTATGTTTACTAAACCACGCAATTGTGCGGGGCGCACTTGAGCGTGCGCTAAGGTACCTTAGCGCATGCTAATAGTGCATTTTTGTGCCCCGCACACGTGCACGTCACACTAACGGGCCCGCACAAGTGCGCGGCGCGCTGATGTGCGATAGGGGCGTGGAAAGGCATTCTGAGGGCGGAGGAAGGCTCCCGAGGGGCGGAGGGATGGGGTCAATGGGTGGAGAGTGGGAGGGGAGAGGCTCCCCGCACAGGAGCGGGGCTGAAAATCAACCTAAAAAATACCGCGAGTGAAAACCTCGCGTTAGAGCCGATTTAAAGGGAAGAGAAACCATTTCCGTCAGCAATGTACAGCAAAACCGGGGAAACCTACAAAACGTGAGCAGTGTGATACATGTGCACAGAACAAAATTGCAAATAAAACTTGAAAATGACCACAACAAAAATTCTAAAAATTATAATTCAGCTGGGCAACAGTGATAGCAATGGGCAACAATAAAAAACACTCCCAGGAAAGCTCCAAAAAAAAGAAATGATTTTTGGAAGGGTCTACGCCCTTCCAAAAATCATTTCTTTTTATTGGAGCTTTCCTGGGAGTGTTTATTAATGTTGCCCAATGCTATCACTGTTGCCCAGCTTGGTTATGGGTTTTTTCTCCTTTTTTCGATGTCATTTTTGAGGTTTATTTGCCCTTTTGTCTCCATACAAGGTAAATGAGCCCACAGTAAAATTGTGCAGAGCAGGGTGTCTGACTCGTCCGGCCAGGTTTCCTATCTCCAGGGACTGCACTGTCTCTGTGGCCACAGTGTGGTGCAGCAGACACAACCAGTGCCTGTAGGATCAGAGGGTCACAGGTTCAAATCCCAGCTGGGGCTCCTGCAACCCAGTCCCCATAGTTTTACCCACCACTAAACAGTGATAGTAAAGACACTCCTTTATTGCAGTGAACATAAGCATGGTTCAAACACCTATATTTTACCCTACACCGCACACACACCATAACAATGGGCATTACCTACAGCCGAGTCCCCCAAATTCAGTCCTGGAGTGCCACAACTCAATCAGGTCATATGCTTTTTCCAAGATAAGGACATGTCTGCATGTTGGCGGAAGGGTATAGGTGGTGGAGGGGGCAGTGGCTGTAATCCACAGCAGACAGTGGCCTAGGCCTGTGCAGGCTGGCACGTCCACCACAACAGACAGGCTCTGTCAGATGTACAGTCATGAACTCCCCAGGGAATACAGCATATTTGTGGCAACACGGTGGTGCAGTGCACACAGACAGTGTGTGCAAGAACATGAAGGTCACAGGTTCAAAGCCCAGCTGAAGCTACTGCCAATACAGTCCACATATTTTACCCACAACTAAACCGTGATAGTAAGGACAAACCTTTATTGCTGAGAACATACGCATGGTTAATACGCCTATATTTTACCACACCAACCACAGACACCATAAACAGGAGCATTACCTAGAGCAGAGTCTCCCAAATGCAGTCCTGGAGGGCCCCACACCATTCAGGTTCCATGCTGCCTCTAATAAAGATGCCTGTGCTGCATATCTATGCACCACCCCCATGGTATGCAGATGTAGCTCATGCATATTTATGAGGGACAGCATGAAAACCCGAACAGTGTTTGGAACACCAGGACTGGAGTTGGGAAACCCTGCCGTAAAGCAGCAGCCAAGAGGGCCAGACACACCCACACCCACACCCACAGGCCCCATTGGCCAATGCCTCCTGGAAAGGCAGGACATTGGGCCCTGCGTGCATCTCCCAATACTAGCACTTGCATACCTTAGCAATGCCACCCAACACCTGGGTAAATGGTACACACCTATCAAACGTTTCCTATGATTACTGGCAGATAGCAGGTCCTACGTTAAGCACAGTTTGCTCTTTGAGCTCCATCATAACAATCTTTCTGATGTCTGTGGTGTGTGCTTCAGGTCTGGTCTCTGACAGTGTTTACCACCCTGGGGAGTGACCCCCAACAGTAATGCGTACCATATCCATGCCTGTACTGTGCCCAGGACTGGTGTGGTGGGCATGGCTGCTTAACTCCTCTATAGTAGCACAATGCTGGCATAGGTGTCGGAGTGTGTATCTGTCTAGACCAGTGGTTCTGAACCAGTCCTCCTTGAACCCCAAGGCCAGTCGGATGTTCAGGATAGCCCTAATGAATATGAATGAGATATATATGCATTAGAGATATCCTGCCAACATGACTGGTTTGTGACCCTCTAGGGCTGGATTTGGAGACCCCTGCCTTACACCTCTGTCATTTAAGATTGTGAGTGGGCAAGTGCAGATCTCCAAGACATCTAAAAGGTTAGATAGAATTTGTCACATGCCTCTTTGCTTCTCACCACCACCAAAATATTGTCTATTAGACAACTTTTTGGTGGTGGTGAGAATTGAGGAGGCATGTGACACATTCTATCTACCATTTTGATGACTAGAACATCTGCACCTTGCCCACTCACAATCTTAAATAACAGAGGTGTAAAGCAGTGGTCTCCAAATCCATCCCTAGAGGGCCACAAACCAGTCAGGTTGGCAGGATATCTCTAATGCATATATATCTCATGCATATTCATTAAGGCTATCCTGAACACCCGACTGGCCTAGGGGTTCAAGGAGGACTGGTTCAGAACCACTGGTCTACAGTGTGTGGTGGCTGCAAACACCTTCCACAGCCCACACTGCCAGCACTGTTGCCAGTATTGGCCTGCCAATGTGCATAATGAGGAGCAAGGTACGATGGGTATAGCCTGGACAGGGTGGCATGGCCAGGGTGCATCTGCACAGGGCATAGGGCACTGACTGGGACATTTTAGTGCCCGGCCACCACCTACACAAACAGGGTGACCTCAGTATGTCCTGCTGGGAGATCACTCTCACCCTGACTGTGCAGTGACCACAGCATGGCTAGGCACCACCATAGTGCTATATAGTATTTCTCTCATGTGATATTTATGGGATTCTTTTTGGGGCCCAGTTACTGATTTATCTGCTTGTTGTGTATGCTGACATCCCAGTTCTGGGTGCATGCATTTCCACCAGGAACATGCACTATGGACTAGCTAGCAGACTGTTTGCAGCTGGTATGATGTCTTGATGGAGTGGCTTGCAGGGTGCAGTGGCTGAATGCTTGCTGCAGGACAATATCAGATAGTGGTGGGGTGCAGCTTAGCATATCCAGGCCTAAAGTCTGTCTGCTATTGTGTTATGGATGTGTACAGAGCTGCATTGACTGACCGACCTGTAGGGTGTCTGTTCCCCAGCAGGACTGGGGTTGATGGTCCCCTCTACAGCCACCATTGCAGGGAGGTAGAATGTGGATCTAGTTGATGGGAGACCCTGTTTGCCACCTTTGGCCCTGTGGGTGGTGGTGGTGTGCGTGGCTATGCCTGACTGAGACAGACAGATCCAAGGTGTTTCTGCAGAAACTACCTATCTCACAGTTTAATGCTGCTTTGGACCTCAGACCTGGCCTCATTCAGCCATGGAAGGTGCTGTGGACCTGGTGCTGGGCGCCTCACCGCACCCTCAGGGTGAGCACAGTACCCGCACAATGTGACGGTGTGTAGCTACTCTGTGCCAGTAAAACACACGGTCAGTACCCCCTACCAGGCCGAGGTGCTGTGGGGGTGCACATGGTCACTTCCCCCTACCAGGCCAAGGTGCTGTGGGGTGCATTCCCCATCTTGTGTTTATCTGTGCACAGCTGATTTGCATGTGCAGTGCATCATGGGTATGGGTGTGCTAACCCTATCCTGGTGACCACAACAGACTGTCTGTGTGGTGACATGCAGGCTCTCTGCAGCCAGCCTGGGGCTTCCTAGTAGCTATAGAGCTGTCACCCAATGGTTACTTCACTGCCTGTGAAGCCAGAGATCATGGGTTCAAACCCATAGTGGGGTTATTTGATAGGGCTGCCCAAAGCATTATCTCTTTTTAATGTACATTTTTGCTGCCAGCAAAAACACCCTCAGCGTACTGTACCCATAAGGTGCCTCTGAGGGCGCTTTATAGGGCGCCCTATAGGGCACCTTATGTTTCCCGTCCATGTGAGGTGCACTATACATTATCCTGTGATGCAACTTATAGGGTGCCCTGTAGGGGACATTTTAGGGTGCCGTGGCGGACAGTGCACTTTATAATGTGCCCTATGGAGTGCCTTATAGGGTGCCTTATACGGCACCTTCATTTAAGGCTTGTGAGGGCGTGTATGCTGGCAGCAATTTATAAAATAAAAATAAAGTGCTGCAGGAAACAAAATGTACATTGCAAAGCTGATGCCTCAGCCAGCCTTATGTATTAGGCACACTGGGGAGCAAACTCATGACCCCTGTATCAGCAGTCAGTGCCTTAACCATTGTGCTCCACTGCTGCTCCTCCTTGCATGTCAGCGCACCTACTTATACTTTTCATTCCTTAAACTGCACAGTGCTGCCATCAAAACCAGTACTCTGACCTTGCGGTACCTCATACGGCACCCTATAAAGCGCCCTATAAGCAACATTCTAGGGTGCCTTGGCGGACAGTGCACTTTAAAATGTGCCTTATGGGGCACCTTATGTTAACACGCTTTGAGGGTGCGTTTGCTAGTAGTGATAAATAAAATAAAAATAAACTGCCTCCTAAAGCAATCTTCCCCATAAGATGTAATGTCTCAGCCAGCCTTGTTCATTGGGCACTGTGGGGGATTGAACCACTGATCCCTGCACCATTGGTCAGTATCTTAACCATTGTGCTGTGACTCTGCTCTTCTGCTTGCACATCAGCGCGCCGTCTTATGCCGCCCAATATTAAAAAGCCTCCTAAATCAATAGTGTGCTGCCTTATGCCACCCATTATATATGCCTCAGCCAGCCATCTTCATTGAGCACTGTGGGGGATTGAACCCCTGATTCCTGCATTATTGGTCAGTGTCTTAACCATTGTGCTGTGGCTTTGCTCTTCTGATTACACATCAGCGCGCCGCCTTATGCTGCCCAATATTAAAAAACCTCCTAAATCAATAGCATACTGCTTTATGCTGCCCATTATTTATATGCCTCAGCCAGCTGTCTTCATTGGGCACTGTGGGGATTGAACTCCTGATCCCTGCACCATTGGCAAGTGCCTCAACCATTGTGCTGTGGCTCTGCGTTTTTGCTTGCACATCAGCGTGCCACTTATGCCTCCCGCGCAGCTTTCTCATGCGCTAATGTGCGGGGCACACATGGGCGCCGCGCACATTAGCGCATATGTAAATTCCGTTTTTTCTTTTTCAGCACAAAACGCCCACTCCTTATATGGCATCCGCACACTACCGCGGCCCGCACATTAGCGGGGTTTTAGTAAACATGCCCCTTAGCTCGTGCTATCTGCCACACAGCTCATAGGAATAAAATGGGCCATGCAGCAGATAGCTCAAGCTAAGTGTTAGTGAAAAGGGCCCTAAGTTTTCACAGCAAAATAAAATGAAGCGCAGAGAGTGGGGGTGGCGAAGAATATTTTTTTGGAGCTGGAACAGCTGTCAGCTCATCTTTCATGCTGAAGCCTGTATGCTGTTCTGAGATGCTTCTCTTGATATTATGGATTGCCTTTATGGGCCATTAATAGGGAACACAAAGCCCATGTTAGGCTTTGAAAAATTACTTTTCTATGGAACACTCTGGCTTCGCCATTCAAACCCGTCAAACATGATCAATGCCGTGAGCTGAGTGTTGCTGTTGCACTGCTTTGGGACCATGCTACTCTTGTCATAATTTATTCGCTTCTGAGCACACGCACACACAAATCTATTTCTTAGATTTGCATTTTGTTCATAATAAGCAGTCGCCAAGGGGAAAGGTGGTGATCTGTGCAGCTCACTCCCCAGCCCCACCCCAAAGAAAAAGAAAATACAGCACGAAAGAGAAACTGTAGGAGTTAATTTGGTTATATAAGGAGTATTGCCACATCTGAAGTATAAAATTGCCATACAGAGCCTCAAGATTATTGTATTTCTTATTTTAAGAATTATTGTATGCTGCTGGAAGGCACCTAATAACTCAACAAATTAAAAAAAAATACAACAGATACATTATCCCATCCACCCACCTCTATACTGTCTGTTTGAAAGAAATCAATAAATTGTGCATTTTCTTTGCATCTACTTGAGCCATAGGCTGGGGGAGGGCGGGACATGGACAGAAGCACTGCCTGAGCTCTGAAGAAGGCTGCATGGAGAAGACTGATGCAAGAACATAATCCAGAGGAAAAAGAGGGTGTCAGAGATCCCAAAGATGCAACAGCCTAGTATCCAAGAGATCTGGGTTAAACTCCCACTGGTGCTCCTTGGGATCTGGGGAGTCACTTAACCCTCCATTGCCTCAGGAACAACTTAGGGGTATGTTTACTAAACCACGGTAAAGTCACAAGCGGTAATGGCAGCATTAAGGTGCCTGAAGCCATATAAGGCAGTAGGCGGGTAGGGGGTGTCCCAGCGTTAGGGCATCTCGGGCCATTTAATGTGCACTAATAGGAAAATGTACGGTAAGGTGACAAGCATGCAACTTAAGGCACAGTAAGGTGACGAGGGACCCTAAGGTGATAAGTAAGGTGCCCTAAGGGGAGACAAGGTGCACTAATGGGAGACAAGGTGCACTAAGGTGGAAGACATGCATCTTAACCCTGGAATTACCGAGATTTTTTGCACACACTGAATACCGTTGGGGTCATAAATGACCATGAAAATTTTAAACTAAGCAGACAAAATATTATTCCAAATTAATTATTTATTATATGAAGGTTAAATGTTTTGAAATTTAATGCTTTATCATAAAATTACATGAAGAAGAGTTGCCATGAAAGCAGTTTTTGCATACACTTGATGAACACAGTAAAGTACTACAGTTATTTGCATGAGACACAGACAATTTCTGAATGTTTCTTTGCAAACATTGTGCTTGCAGGAGGTGCAAACTATGTTGCTTTTCTTGTCTTTTTCTCTGGAACAGCAGTGACACCTTGCCCTTTTCTTTGGGATCCCGACATTGCAAACAGCATCAGTGGCTTCTTCAATGCTGGAAGAAGCTTCGCTGCAATTACTCTGAAGCAGCTGCTTTCCTAATTCCAAGAGGAATAGACGACATCTGTGCTTTGACTTGGACTACCATTCTGGATTTAGTGACATCCAAACAATTAAGGCATTCAAAGCACTGATGTCCAACATGTTGTAGAAGATTGTCACTGGCCAGTGTCTTCTCATTCGTTTTGTGGTATACGTGCGCAACATTTGATCTGCCGTATCTACTCCACCTTTACTAGAATTATAGTCCAAGATCATGCTTGGTTTTTTTGTCTGGACATGTGTTATCTACTTCTTCTTGGTCATGCAAACTGCTCAGAAGAACAACCACTTTTCCTTTCTTCAGGCAATAGGAAACCAGAGTGGCGTCATAGCGAAAGGCAAACAGTGAAGTGAATACCTCTCGGCCCTTTGCTGTTACAAATTCTGGAGGTAATTCTTTACTGTTCTTTCGAATTGTCCCCAAAAGTGTCATTTATTTTTCTAGCAATTTCCGTGACAGGGATAAACTGCAGAAGAAATTGTCAACAGTAACATTTCTGCCAGATCGTGTCAATCCTTCAGTGAGTTGCAGCACAACCCTTTCACCCTGATTCTGTTCCCTGTTTTGTCCGAGTTCCCTTCCTGTATATACTTGAAGACGCAGAACATATGACGTTGCACTGTCACACAACATCCATAGCTTTATGCCATATTTCCCAGGTTTGCTGGGAATATGCTGTCTGAATGGAACACGGCCACGAAATGTAAGCAGTTGCTCATCCACGGTAACATTTTCACCAGGAACAAAGGCGTCACTTAAAGTTGCTTCCCAGGTATCAAAAACATGTCTGATTGGAGCAAGCTTATCCACGCCTCATTGTTCATGTCTGTTGGTTGCATCATCAAATCTGAGAGCACAAGAAATTTGCTGAAAACGGTTACGGCCCATATTTTTGCTGAAAACAGAACGACCATCTTCAAGGTTCCACAACTGAACTATGGATTCATTTTGTGACTTGTACACGCCTGAGAGGATCAGAAGTGCAAGAAAATGTTGAAATTCTCTGTCTGTCAAATCTTTCCAGGTATCGTCATAAATGTGTCTTCCTTGTTTGCTCATCCACATCATGATTTCATTCAATAAGTTCTTCCTCATGAACAAGTGGAATGCTGCGAGAGGGCCATCAACATTTCGTACAGCATACCTTGTAGGACCTTGTTGTACGGGCATGACATTAGCTCTGGCATATCTTCCAGCAGCTTGCTTTATTGGTTTCCTGTTCCATGATGTGGCATCCTTAGATACATAGTCTTCAATGGCAACATTTGTTCTTATAGTTGATGACCTCTTAGCTCCTCTACGACCACAACTAAGATTCCTCACAGATGATACTGACACCAAGGACTCCTGCCTTCTTCCCCGTCCAGCACAGCCTCGACCTTTGCCGTGACCTGTAACTTGACTCTTTGCTGCAGGTGATGTTACCGGCTCAACATTGGACTCACATTCACTTGGCGACCAACTGCTGTCGCAATCTGAATTATGACTGTCATCATCAGATTAATCGCCCGAACTTGGCTGATATGCTTCTTCGCTTGCTGAATATGCTGCATCATTAGACGACTCAGAGCCGTCACTGTCAGCATCTCGTTGCAATATTTCTCTTACTTGGGCAGCTGAATACTTTCGTTTTGACATCATAAACAATAACCTAAAATAAAGATACAAAACACTACTATACCAATAAGATCAGAAGTGAGATACCTCGGAGTTACTCTGGACAATAAACTAAACCTCAAGCCACACATAGACAAAACAATCCAAAACGTCTACTACAAGATGCGAATCATCAGGAGACTGAAACCACTCCTTGCCCCAGAACACTTTCGTACCGTCTGTCAAGCACTGATAACCCCAATACTGGACTTCTGCAATCCGATATACCTTGGACTACCGAAACAAGCCCTCAAACCACTCCAGCTAGCACAAAACACTGCAGCACGAATAATATCCGGTACTGCAAGACAGGACCACATCACACCTACCTTAATGGACTTACACTGGCTCCCAATCGGTGCACGCATCAGATACAAAACTATCATAAACCTATTTAAGATAAATCAGCACACATCAGCCAACAGCCTACAGACCCTCATTCAACCAGACACCAGCACTCGTCCTAGAAGAAAACAAACACACAACCGAGTCAGCACCCCAAGTGAATTCAAACACACACGCAAGGACACAACAGACAGAGCACTCTCCATGGCTGCTCCAACAATATGGAACAAACTACCGGACGACTTGAGGGCAACTACAGACCTCAAAGACTTTAGAAAACAGCTAAAAACCATGCTGTTCATAGAACACTATGGACACATCACATAACCTAAGAGAATGTATAACAGCCCATGATACCGCCTGTATAGAAAATGTCTTGTAGCACCACTGTATATAGCCCACACTGTACATAGCTCAAACCATTCTAGCACACAATACAACACACCTTGTACATAGCTCAACCCAATCTAGCACACAATACAACACACACTCAACTAAATTTCTCCCTCACTGCATGTTTAACACACGCACTTTACCCGATTGTTTGCTGTGATACCACCTTGATTAATAAGATAAGGCGGTTTAGAAATACTGTTAAATAAATAAATAAAATAAATAAATAAACAAAGATAAAGTTGAATAAAATGCAAAGCAGTTTTACTATAGGTGTACAATAAACCTGATGAATGAGCTGAAAGCCTTTAGATTTCATTGGAAATAATGATAGAACGTATGATATCAATTACAGAAAATGTGTAATTTTCATAAAATAAGAGTACAAAAAATAAATGATACATAATTAATGATAAATACCTTTGTCAGATCAAAAAATTCACAAAACTGCAAATTGTATCACGATCCAAACCGGACATAAGCAACTGGGGTCAAAAATGTCCGGTTTGGATCGTGATACAATTTGCAGTTTTGTGAATTTTTTTACAATAAACGCCAGTGAAAGACACAACAGCTTGGCACAGGGAAGTGCAATATCCGAAAATGCAAGTAGGCTCTGCAAAGCTTGACTGAACCTACAGTTAATACAGGGAAGTGTAACAGTTAAAAATGATAGTAAGCTTTGCAAAGCTCAGCTGAACTGCTGTTTCTCAGACAAAAAATATCTCATTATTTGGGAAAAGGAAATCGACCAATTCTGAAGAAACAACATTTTTAGAGTGCCAATTCTGTAGAAACAATTATAGAGACATTTATTATTTTATATAAAGGAAATGGAGAAATGAAAAGAAAAAAAAGATAAAAATTTGCATTTCATGCATGTTTAAAATAGAGCGATTTAAACAGGTCATTGATGTGTTAAAGGCATCATACCGCACCATACAAGTAGGTCCGGTATATAGCCAAGTGTAACTCTGAGACCTGATCGCTGAAGTAATTAGAAGTTAGTCTTTGGTTAAATATTGGTGCTTATAATTATAATAGTAGCTATATAGCATAAAGCCCAGAAAAGTGACGTGATTCTATTTAAAGTTCTGCTCCAGGCAACCACATCCTCTGCGGATAGCAGCGGATGCTTTTCTGATATTTTGGTCTCAGGGCCTCCTTTATGCGTTTCCTCCCACGCCCTTGGTGGCCCGAACTCTTTTCAAGATTCTCCAGGACAAGGCCTCGGTCCTGCTGGTAGCTCCCAGGTGGCCGAGATAGCCTTGGTTTCCTCTTCTGCTTCAACTGGCGGTGGATCCTCCACTGCCTCTGGGGTTGTAACCCGACCTTCTCACACAGGACCAGGGTTCCCTTCTGCACCCCAATCTCAGGTCTCTCAATTTGATGGCCTGGAGGCTGCAAGGGTAGTTTTGGCTCCCTGGGGCCTACCTCAGGAAGTTGAGGAGGTTGTCCTAGCCTCTCGGAAACAGTCCATGAGGAAAACCTATGCTCTCAAGTGGAAGAGGTTTTCTGTGTGGTGTCACCTACGTACAGAGGATCCTTTCTCCTGTACTGTGCCAGTGGTGCTTCAGTATTTGCTGCACTTATCCAATCAGGGACTTAAGTCCAATTCTGTTCGGGTCCACCTCTCAGCTCTAGCAGCTCACCACTCATTGGTAGAGGGGCAGTCTCTATCTGGTCACCCCTTGGTGTCCCGCTTTCTCAGGGGTTTGCTTTTGCTCAAGCCTCCCATCCGTCCTCCTGCCCCTGAGTGGGAGCTGAATGTGGTCTTGCAGCAGCTGACTCACCCACCTTTTGAGCCGATGGCTACTTGTCCACTTCGCTTCCTCTCCTGGAAGACGCTCTTCCTTATAGCCCTTACCTCGGCTAGGCGAGTAAGTGAGCTGCAAGCCCTGGTCTGTGACAGGCCTTACACCAGGATTTACAGGAACAGGGTAGTCCTCAGGACTCATCCAAAGTTCCTCCCTAAGGTTGTCTCCTCTTTCCACCTCAATCAGGAGGTGGTTCTTCCAACATTCTTCCCTAGGCCTCATGTTAGCCAGGCTGAAGCAGTCCTGCATACCCTGGACTGTAGGAGGGCCTTATCCTTCTACCTTGACCGTACGCAAGGACATAGAAGGGCTACTCAGCTCTTCGTTTCCTTTGACCCCAATAAGTTGGGGTTGGCTGTGTCCAAGCGTACCTTGTCCATCTGGGTGGCTGACTGTATCACCTGGGCTTACAAGGCGGCTGACCTTCCTTTGCAGGGTAGGGTCACGGCCCATCGTGTCAGGGCAATGGCTGCCTCAGTGGCTCATCTCCGCTCAGTGCCCTTGGTAGACATCTACAGGGCTGCAACTTGGTCTTCAAGCTAGACTTTTGCAGCCCATTACTGCCTGGAGAGGGAGTCCCGTAGGGACAGTGCTTTTGGCCAGGCAGTACTCCGGAATCTCTTTGCGGTTTAGGCAACTCCTGCCCTCCTGCCCTCTGTTGGGCTACCGGTGGAGGTTGTGTCCTTGAAAAGCCTTTCTTTGCTGCTGAGACTAGAGGGAGTTCTCTTGTTCAGCCTGGGTTCCTCGGTAGCCCAGAGCTAGGGAGTCACCCATATGTGAGGACTGACTTCCTGCTTGGTCCTGGAGAAAGAGTAGTTACTCACCTGTAACAGGTGTTCTCCAGGAGCAGCAGGAATCAGTCCTGACAACCCTCCCTCCTCCCCTTGGAGTTACAGTTGTACATAGCTTATTTTTCATTTTTGTGTGCTGTTCTTAGCTATGTCATTTGACTGAGGTAAGATGGCACCTTTAGGCGGGAAGGGAACCGCGCATGTGTGCCTGCATTCCCAAAGGCTTTCATAGAAAGCTGGGGAAATGCTCCGCTGGGGCTTCATCGGCGCCGATGACACCCATATGTGAGGACTGATTCCTGCTGCTCCTGGAGAACACCTGTTACAGGTGAGTAACTACTCTTTTTCAAGCATTGGATAGATTGTCAGCATGTTGATTTGGATGGGTGGGGAGATATTCCCCTGTACTAACCAGTCCTACTACTTTGGGCTATTTAATAAAAGGGAAAGAATAAAACTAATGACCCACAGAGTGCAGCAGCACCCAAGATAACTTTGCAAAAATAACACACATTAATAAATCTGCTTCATAGGTACTTTGCAAAGTGGAGAAATAGCCTAGTGGTTTGAACAGTAGACTGCAAACCAGAAAATACAGGATTCAAATTCCAGCTTGCTCACTCACTAATGCACTCTGTGCAGATTACTTCACCCTTTTTTTGCCTCAGAAATGATACTTAGAACATAAGCCCTTTGGGGCAAAAAGAAAATGCCTACTGCACCTGACATGCAACTCAGCTTGGATTTGGAATGGTGAGTAATTATATCAAAACCATCACTTCAAGAGATCTTTAATTCTTTCTTTCTAAACAATCACCAGTAAAAAGAGTGTCCTCTGGAGGAAGGGACATCATATGTCTAGATGGGTGGCTTAGCTGAGAGCTCCATCAAGCCAGCCCATATAATGCTCAAATCTGAGCTTCCCTGAAATGTGAAAACCTTCTGTGGATATTAAGAGAGAACGCAGAGCAGCCATGGTTCCAAAAGCAATGGCCACTATCCGAGTTTACCTACCAGATCAGTAAAGCGGAGTCGAATAAGGAGGCAAATATGGTCAACGGGGCTACACGTGAGGAACTAGTCTCGGAGATTTGCATTGCAGTTATTGATGGGGAAAGATGTGGCGGTGCAGATCACCAAAGCTGAGCTGCAAGAATGGTTCACCAAGCTCAAAACAGATTGTAATAGAATGACTGGGAGAGATGATGAATAAATTAAAATTGGAGGTACGTAACTTCAAGCAAGAAGTGGAAGGCTGTATGAGAGAGGCGGCACTGGAAAATCTTAGTTGAACTTGCAGAGAAATGGAATCCCAGGGAGTCCAGAGTTTCTGGACTGCGAGCGGAACCCATTGGATATTTGTAAGATTCTGCTATCTACTGGGGTGGCTGAGGTGGAGATGTCCTACATCAAACCAGAGAGGGAATACCAAGCACTGGGATCAGCAAGGGGATCTTATCCTTGAGACATAGAAATGTGTGTCTGCGATTTTGCGGTAAAATAAAAAAGTAGCAACACGTATGAGAGTGGCAGAACATTTTCAGCGGCAAGGGTACCAGTAGCAGTTTATGCAGTCTTCCCTTGAGCCACTATATTTAGGGACCTGATATTGAAAGGGATTAACACGGTTAGTAGACCTGCTAACCGTGTTAATCCCTTGCTGAGGATGCCATAGGGATTAACATCAGGGTGTTCCAGAAGCAGCACCTGGCGATAACTGGGCAGTAGTGATATTTTACTGCTGCCTGGCTTTTGCAATGCAGCAGAAGTCAGATGCAATGAAGGCTGGCCTAACTTTCGCCATGGAAGCTAACCAGGCAGTCGCTGTCCGGTTAGCTTCATGGAAATCAGCAACCCGAATATGGCCCCAGAATAAATATCTGGGTCTAATGTTCAGTGGTAGTGGCTAGCCACTTTAGTGGCACTAGCTGCTGCTGCTGAATATTAGGCTCATACTTATAACAGAGCACGTGAGAAATGACAATTTCTGTTATCGATAGACATATCCCTTTGGGATAGCTTTCACGGTGAATGGAGTCACTGATGTGCGTCAACTCTGAAGAAGGCAGCTTAAGCCATGACAGAGGCAGGGATAGAAGGTGTGGTGTTCCAGAGAATAGACTTGCGATAGCAATGGAGAAGAGATTGAAGTGGCAGCAAGGGGGAAAGAATGAATGCAGGTGGAAAAAGAATAACATTAAGAAGGATGGGACTATCTGAGCTGTGAGGCTCGGGACCAGGACTTGTTGCTCTTATAGCAGGACAGTAATTTGGAATCTGATGCCAATAAGGAATACTGGATGACTGGTTTTGGGATGGGATGATTATTGATGGGAGTAAGTGTGGAAAGGAGATATGGTAGAGTGGGGGGAGGGGGTGAGGATAGCTTTGAGTGGCTTGGGAGATTGGTATGGAGTGATTGTGTAGGTATGTGCGTATGTATCAATGGATATATGTTATAATGGATGATTGTGTGGTCATCATGGAGTTTTTGATGAAATGGTGAATGGGGTCTAGAACTGCAGTGCGGTGTATATTGTGTGTGTCACAAACTGGGGAGAGTATGAGCACTGGGAAGAAGGGGGAATGACAGGGGACTGGATCCAGGCAGAAGGAATCACTTCTCGTAGGTGTAGGGGAAAGGCAAAAGACAGTGGTGGGGATTGGGGGTAAGGAGTGGAAGGCAGGGAACTGGGGGGGGGAGGGGAACATGGGAAGGTGAGGACTACCAGATGCTATATGGTTAGATGGCTCAGATTAAAATAACAAAGGGTGGTGGAAGTGTGATTATGTCTATATGAAAGGCTTAAATTCTTGGCAAAAAGTTGAATTATTTGCATAAAGAGGAGGGAGTGAACGCAAGCATAATTTTTGTGCAAGAAATATATTTAAAGAAATCGCAAGAGTGTTTGCCAAAATCAAAGGACTACACATATATATATTTATTGGCAAACCTGAATCCTCTAGAAAGGGGGTGAGTGGGTATATTTGTAGAGACCCTTAGGATATCACTTCTGTGAACAACAGATACCTTCAGTTTCCCTACTAAAATACTACAGTATAGCTTGGAAATACACTAGTAATTTTCCAGAACAGTGGTGATAATTTCTGCCCAGTTACATCATGCTGGGAGGAGACTCCTCTAGAAGGGAAAATCTAACTCATATACTGTATAAACCACTCCCAAAGGCAGTAGTACCCAGTCTTTTGGCACACAGCCACTGCACCATAAGGAGGAAATAAGGTGTCTGCCCTAATGGGCAGGGACCTATGGCTATCCCTAGTTACATCACTCCTTCAAGAGGGGCCACAGGCCAAGGAGTTGCAGGAGGAGAGACAGCAGAGGAGTAGGATTGTGTCTTGACTTAAGCCTACACCAAGAAGTCCCTGTGTGACTGTATCTAATCGACTGGCACCCTCACAAACTCAGGAAGTGAGTAGCCCTTCCTGTGTCAGAGCAGAGAAGAAGGGAGCCACCTGCTCTAGGAAGGAAGGAGAGAGGACTACAGCAACATCTCAGAAACATAGGGGTATGTTTACTAAAGCGCGGTAATGTTACCATCGATAAGTGCCGCGCTAATGTTACGAATGCCCATATAAAGAAGTGGGCGGTGCGGTGTTAAGGCAATCCTGGACTGGTAACGCGTGGTACAGGGTGCCCTGGCCATGTAACGTGCGGTACAGGGTGCCCTGGATTACCGCACGTTAATGTCACAGCCAACAGGAAGCAACAACGTGTCCAAAGGGGTTGCAATCAAAGGCACGCAGACAGTAGAAGATGTGCTGAGGGATGTGCAGACATGGTGCCACATAAGAAATGGAGCCGTAGGTGTAAGGCCGTAGACCACAGGCAGCTGATATCGCAGTCTGTAAGTGGGACGTGAGCCACATAGAAATACATGCATACAAACCATGAAATGGTGTGCAGTGAAAACAGCAAGCAGAAGAGTAAACATATTAAACTGAAAGGGCGTCAGGGGCAGGTCTGAAGGGCCAGCTGTGTGGATGGTGTGTGTACAATATGAGGAAGTGATCCAAAAAGGAGCATGTGAGAATTGAACTGGTACACTGAAGAGTCCAAACACAGCTCACCAACACCAATACCAAGCCACTGAGCCAACTGCCCTCCCAGACAGTACAAAGAAAGGGACCATATGTACTCGTAACAGCTAATCTGTGACAGATAGGCTGCATCGAGGGCACACTGTAGTGCACAGTGAAGAGAGGGAAGGGCGTGTGGAGAAGTGATGAAGCTGCCGCCGTTGTATGGTAAGGTGAGTAGAACAAAAGAAAAGAAAGGAAAAGGAACTTGGGGGAATCAAACCCACAACCTATGGTGGCTCAACTCACACCTGCAACCACTATCCCAAACAACCACAACAAGCACAATGTAAATATGTTTCACCAAGTGGCCATTGTGTCTGCTATATTATAATTCAGTATTGCGGCATACGTGCATTACAGAGAACACACGTATGCGCGTTGCAGAGCTGCTGACGCTCAGCGTACACAATAATGCGTGTGACGTTACAGACGTTCTTACGTGCCTTAGGTTATGTGGGCAGGTTATGGCGCGTAACAACACACGTCCCAAACAAACATCATATGCGTTATTGTGAGCGCTGTGTGTCTGCAGCACTGCAACGCGCGTAGCGCCACAGTACTGCACACACTATAGTAGACAGGATGAGGCACCTTACTACCTGTCCATTGCTCTTCCTCTGTTCTCTCTCCGGTTTTAGGGTTATAGCTGTTCTTCTGCCTTCTAGCTCACGCATCTTAAAGTCCTTGGGGTACCTTAGACCTAAGGTTGTGGATGTCATCAAGGGGTCAGACCAGATCTGGACCGGTTGCTAGGTCACTGGCAGACCAACAGTAGTACTAGGAGCCTCCACAGCCCCGAACCATGGTCTGACATTCACTGGCAGCAGGCAGAGTCAGACTGTACCTGCTGCACCCCACCAGGTGTTCCAGCCATGCGTAAACTAACTGCAGACAGTCTGCTAGCCAGTCTATACTACATGCACCCAGACCTGGGTTGTACAGTACAGACACCAGCAGGTACCCCAGTGATTGGCCCTCTAGAAAAGAGGCACACATATATCACCTGCAACAAATACTATGTAACACTATGTGGGAACATAGCCATGCCATGGTCAGTGTGAGAGTGTCCTAACAGCAAGATGTGCTCTGGCCACCTTGTTCATGCAGGTGGTGGTTGGGCACTACAATGTCCCAGCCATTGCCCTACCACCACTGCAGTCGCATCCTACCTGGTCCACCCTCTCTGGGCCATACCCACAATAACTTGCTCCTCAGTATGCAGATTTGCAGGCTAGCACTGGCAACAGTGTACGTCAGAGCTACTCATATCCGGTCCTGGAGGTCCGCAACCCTGCAGGTTTTTGGGATATCCCTAATGAATATGCATGAGATATATATGCATTAGAGATAGCCTGCCAACCTGACTGGTTTGTGGCCCTCCAAGGCTGGATTTGGAGACCCCTGCCTTACACCTCTGTCATTTAAGATTGTGAGTGGGCAAGGTGCAGATGTCCAAGACATCAAAAAGGTTAGATAGAATTTGTCACATTCCTCCTCGCTTCTCACCACCACCAAAATATTGTTTATTAGACAACTTTTTGGTGGTGGTGAGAATCGAGGAGGAATGTAACACATTCTATCTACCTGTTTGATGTCTAGGACAACTGTACCTTGCCCACTCACAATCTTAAATGACAGAAGTGTAAGGCAGGGGTCTCCAAATCCAGCCCTTGAGAGCCACAAACCAGTCAGGTTGGCAGGCTATCTCTAACGCATATATATCTCATGCATATTCATTAGGGATATCCCGAAAACCTGCAGGGTTGCGGACCTCCAGGACTGGATTTGAGTAGCTCTGGTGTACGTTTTGTGGGCCCAGTGCAGAGTAGGATGCCAAACTACAATGGATGGACGTGCACTCACCCATTCCTATTGGGGCATTGTGCAAAGATAGGGGTGGTCGGCAAACCTGACCGCCACACTGGTCCCAATCACAGTGCAGGCATTGCTAAGGGGTGCAAGAGCTAGTTGTGGGCTCTGCTGATAACTGCTGCTTTGAGCCGGTGCAAACAGCCAGACTCTCCATGGTGTTTTGGTTAGTGGGGCCTGCGTGTGTGGATGTTTGTACTCCTGTTGGCTGATACTTTTGGGATTGCACGTGTTGATGTATCTGCAATGTGGGTAAAATGTAGGGACATGCATTGCAAGATCCACAGCTGGGATGTGAACCTGTGATCCTCTACTCCAGGAAACACTGGCTATGTGTACTGTACCACATTGGCAGTGCAGTCCCTGGGGCTACATTTGCTCTTTCTTAGACAGACCTTGTTTCTTGCACTGCACACAACACACTGGGGCAGATCATGACCTTGGTCCACTGCAGGCAGGTGCCACCGCCGCCGACACCCCCCGGCCATGCTGACATGCCCATATACTGACGGTGCTGGTTGTGTGCAGTCCCAGGCCATCCACTGTGCAGGTAGGCAGGTGCCTAATTTCAGGGTCTGGGGTGCGGTGGCATACATGGACATCCACACATCCCCCCCCCATCACTGCCTGCCACTGTTCTGTCACTTCCATGTGGGGGTGAGATGGCTGTGGGGTGTGCGGTGTGTGATCTGGCAACAATCGGCTAGGGTGGACCTGGTTGATTGATTGTTTTATGCCAGCAGACTGTGGTCAGTCTGGGGCATGCAATATGGGTCCGGTGTCTCCATTATGGACTACTGGGTCTTTACATATTTCACCCAATGAGTGGTCACACTCTGTACTGCCTTACTAGGGGCTGTGATAATGGGTGTCCATTTTGCTGGGTTAATGGACAGTTTGGACTTATCCTGGGGAAGGTCCATAGACCCTTGTTAGAATGGTCCCCAGATGTGCACTGCTTGCCCCATTATGGGCATTGTGGTTCCTGTGTGATGTTTTGGGTACCTGCTGTGTACGTGTCCCCTGGATGGGACACTGTGGTACACAGCGTACTGGGCATATTGACCTTGCTCAGACACTGTCATGTTTATTTCCGATTTCTGTGTTCCTATGTGCCACCTGGGTGACAGCCTTGTCCACCCTGTGCCCCAGTTGCCACCGCTGCATGTCCCTCCCGCCTGCAGCCCCCTGTACCCCATTTGCACCATCACCAAACTTGGGCACTATGCTGTTGCTGCAAATGGAGCACTACTATCACTTTTCTTGGGCTCCCTGCCTGTGCTGTACATTGCTGACACTGAGATGGTTTCGCTCTCCTGCAAATGTGCATCTACAGACAGGTTTTCACTCACGGTAATGTTCGGCCCTTCATGTCCCCGTATTAGTGTAGCAGGAGCCACTCCCTGCCCATTGACCCCTTCTCTCCGCCCTCTCTCCACCCTCTGAGTGAGTTACCACGGCCGGAGACGTTACCGCGCGTTAACGTTGCATCTGGTAACGTTACCGCACGTTAACGTAGCCGCTGCTACATTACCGCGCTTTAGTAAACATACCCCATAGTGACCTAGGAACCTGTGTCTACAGAAGCCTTCAACTCTAAAATTATATTGTGAAAGTATATTGTGCAGGAGGAAAGATTCCTTTGAGGGTAACCAAGTAAGAGTGAAGATGGAGAGAAGAGTAAAGTGAAGTTTCTTGGAACAACTTCCAGCACCGCAAGGATGAGAATTTAAATAATGTTAGATGCTTCACTGGTGGAGTGGAAAAAGAAGAAGATACAATGCTTGTAATATAGCTACAATTTTTTCTTTGCTTTACTGGTGGTATAGTTGAAACTTCTTTCCTCTGCCTTCTTTGTTGTTGTTGTTGTATCAGTGACCCTAACGTTCTTTAGGTAAATCCTTGGTTTAGAAGACATATACAGACCTGGACTCAATTATTCTGAGAAGGGAAGAGAAGTGAGTGGAGTTTATGTGCAATAGGCCTCCCAGTGTGTACTGATCCCATTCAAAGAACCCACTACATTTTCCCAAGAGTAGAGACTGAAAGCTTGCATTGCTCTTGGATGGTGGTAACCACTTTCTGCCAAGCAATGGGTGCAGATGCTGCAAGGGCTTCACACAGGCAGGGGTTACTTATTGATATCCAGAGTCAGCCCATCCACTAGGTGGACTAGGCATCTGCCTAGGGCAGCAGACCCAAGACAGTAGCACCATGGCCTTTCCACCATGCTTCAAAGCAGCAGCAGGGCAAACCACTTTGGCACTGCCGCAGGCCTTGAAGCACCTACATATGCACTCATGGCCTGCTTCTCCTGCCCTCTTTGACAGGAATTTTGTGTTGGCAGGGGCAAGAGCAGTAGGCCATAAGTGTGCATTCACATGGTTGCTTCAAGGCCCGCCACACCACCAAAGTGGCTTGCTGTGTGCTGATTTGAAGCATGGTAGAGGAACGTGTTGCTGCCTTCCTCCCCAAGTGAGGGAGAAGGAAAGAAAAGGGGAGATAATGGACACAAGGGCCACTCCAGGGGGAAGGGCACAGGACCGAGGGGTTCACCAAGGGCAGCAAATACCCTTGGGCCAGTCCTGTTGATATCTGGGCAAACAGTGGTTGCTGTAAAGGAGATACTAAGAAATATTAAAGGCCACTATCTCCTGTTAAAGGTGTGTTAGATGGAACTGCACTGGTGCTGGCCTGAATTTATGCTCCTAATGTTTGGGGTTTCTTGTTAAACATTTACAGTAAGAGGCCAATTCAGATCTGGGCACCTCCAGCCCGTCTGGACATCCAGAATCTGGAAAGGCCAGAAATGCACCTGATTCTGATCCCACGGGGCTACACATCCCCGCGGGATCAGAATCAGGTGCACCCAGCCTGGACGGGCTGGCCATGCCATGATTCTGGGCCCCCAGATGTACAACCACTTACCCAGCTGGCCCAGCCAGGCTCCTGCACAGAGCTGCGGTGTTGTGGCGTTCTGTTGCCAAGGCACCGCGGCTCCATACTGGAGCCACAATCCCTGGCAGACTCCAAAATGATCCTATCCCCACCATACGACCCCTGATTAGACTTGTCAATGCCAGAGTCGGGCTACGGGGAACCCCTTGCACCCCCTTTCTTTTTTTTCCCTGCCCGGAGCGAGTGTTGGCTGCTGTCTAGGGGCACTTATTCCACCTCTGAGGTAGAATACGTACACTGTCCAAATGGCCGACCCTGGACGTACAGGACTGACCACGGAATTGGCCCTGTATATCCAGTGTAGGAGTCATGCTTCTGGCCTGCCCTTGGTCCTCCCTTGGTCTGCCCCCTCCTGTCCCCATACAGAGCTCCCCACACATCTCTGAGCAGGCAGATGAGGTGGAGGTGTACTGATACTGGCCAGGAATCACTACAAATTCAAAACAACCCTAACAAACAGCACAGAAGAATCCAGCAAAATCTACATCTCCACAAACACATAGCTATATGCCTTGCATATAGACCACTAAATGCCAAATCTGATGACCTAACAAAGATACTCGAAACAGTATGTGCACACAATATAACAAGCCAGCCACTCATCATCTTAGGTGACTTTAACCTCAGAGCAGCACCAAACAAAGATGCCAAAGCCTTCCTTAATGCAAAGGAAGCACTACATTACCATCAACTGATCAAGGCAACCACTCACAAGCATGGAACAACTGCAGACCTTATATTCATTTCTAGATCACCACAAGCACCCAGCACAATCTCTCGTCCCACAATCGTGCCAACACCATGGTCAGACCACCACTTAATAACCATCACAATACAGATTGATCAACCAATACAACTGCAGGAAGAACCTGAAACCAAAAAAAGATTTAAGTCCTTTGGTAGAGAAACCTTTTTGAAAGAGGTAATCCCAAACCTACATCAAAATACAGAAGACCTCGACAAGATCATTGAGATCTGCAGGAAACACCCACACACACGCAACAAACCATCTGCCCCTTGGTATTCCAACGCGATCAGAGAGGCAAAGAGAGAATTAAGAAAACTAGAAAGAAAATGGAGAAAAAAAGCAAAGATCCAGACATACTGCAATTATACACAGCTAAACAGAAGGATTACAACACCATGATCAACAACTGCAAGCAACAACACCACACGAACATCATCATGCGATCGGTGAACAAACCAAGAGAGTTTTTCAACATTGTACGAGCACTCACCAGAGACAATACACATCAGGAGGACCTTGAAGTCCACCCCCAGGATATGGCAAACTGCTTAAGTTAAAAAACACAACAAACTCAATAAGTGCCCACTGGCAACACCCATGAAAAATAGCAACACGAAAGACCAAATCTCCACACAACCCTGGGGAGAATTCACCATACCATCTCATAAACAAATAGAGCAAATAATCATCTCATTCAACAAAACCATGTCTCCAAATGACTCATGCCCTGTGCAATGGATAAAAACCACTAAGGAAAAACTCAGTTCATATATACAAAAGATAGGGGGGGGGGCAGTGGGGGGTGGGGGGGAAGGGGAGTGGGGTGGTGGAGTGTTTGGACCCATAGGCAGATTATGTACCACCACCCAACCCACCCTCTGGGGCTTAGGGTGGGAAACAGGATCTTCCACCAACAGATCCATATTCTACCTCCCTACAATGGGGGCAGTAGAGGGGACTGTCAACCCCAGTCCTGCTGGGGAACAGATACCCTACAGGGCAGTCAATGCAGATCCATACACATCCATAAAGCAATAGCAGACAGACAGTAGTCCTGGAAATGCTCAGCTGCCCCCCACCACTATCTGACATTCTCCAGCAGCAAGCCTCCAGCCGCTGCACCCTGCAAGGTGTTCCAGCAAGACACATACTAGCTGCAGACAATCTGCTAGCTAGTCCATTGTGCTTGTTCCTGGAGAAGAGGAAAAGATGCATGTACCCAGAACAAGGATGTCAGCATACACATCAAGCAGATAAGTCAGTGATTGGGCCCCAAAAGAAAACCCATACATATCAAATGAGAAAAATGCTATATAGCACTATGGGGAAACCTAGCCATGCCGTGGTCACTGCTCAGTCAGGGTGAGAGTGACCTCCCAGCAGGATATGCTGTGGCCACCCTGTCCGTGCTGGTGGTGGCCAGGCACTACAATGTCCGAGCCATTGCCCAATGCCCTGTCCAGATGCATCTTGGCCAGGCCACCCTATCCAGGCTATACCCACAGTACCTTGCTCCTCATTATGCACATTGGCAGGCCAATACTGGCAACAGTGCTAGCAGTGTGGGCTGTGGAGGGGGTTGGCAGCCACCACACACTGGATAGACAGACACACACTCCCCACACCTATGCCAGCATTGTGCAACTATAGAGGTGTTTGGCAGCCCTGGCCACCGCACCAGTCCTGGGCACAGTGCAGGCATGGCTATGGTACGCAATACTGTTGGGGTCACTCCCCAGGGTGGTAAACACCGTCGGACACAAGACCTGTAGCACTCTCCACAGACATCAGAAAGGTTGCTATGATGCAGCTCAATAGAAAATTGTACTTAACTTCGGAATTGCTATCTGCCAGTAATCATAGCAACCTTTTGATAGATGTGTACCGTATTCCCAGGTTTAGGGTGGCATTGCTAAAGTATGCAAGTGCTAGTATTGGGAGATGCACGCAGGGCCCAACATCCTGCCTCTCCAGGAGGCATTGGATAATGGAGCCTGTGGGTGTTGGTGTCATCTGCAAAAAGACAGACTTTTTCCATTCAGCCCTTCAGCAATATCACTTTGAATTTTGAATAATACCGGTCCCAGGACTGAACCCTGGGGCACACCCCTAATCACCTTTCTTTCTTCCGAATGAGTTCCGTATACCCCACCTTCTGTCGTCTGTCAGTCAACCAATGTCTGATCCAGTTCATCATCTTGGGACCCATCCCCAAGCTGTTGAGTTTATTGATAAGCCTCCTATGAGGAACAGTATCAAAGGCTTTGCTGAAATCTAGGTAGATCACATCCATCGCATGCCCTAGTTCTCTGGTCACCCAGTCAAAAACCACAATCAGATTCGTTTGGCAATATCGTCCCTTGGTAAAACCATGTTGCCTCGGATCATGCAACCTGTTGGTTTCAAGGAAGTCCACTAGTTCCTCTTTCAAGAGCGCCTCCATTACTTTTCCCACCACCGAGGTAAGGCTTACTGGCCTGTAGTTACTCACTTCTTCACCATTGGCACTTTTGTGGAGAGATACCACATCAGCCCTTCTCCTTTATCCAAGGATCAATTAAAAACATCCTTTAAAGGCCCTGCAAGAACCTCTCTGAGTTCTTTCAGTATCCTGGGATGTATCCCATCTGGTCCCAAAGACTTGTCCACTTTCAGTTTTGCCAGATGTTCTAACACATCATCTTTTGTGAATGGTGTGGTATCTATTCCATTCCCATTTATATATTTGTCAATCATAGGTGGTCCTTCTCCAGGATTTTCTCTCGTGAAAACAGCAGAAGTATTTGTTTGCATTTTCGCTTTTTCAATATCATTTTCCACGAATCTGTTCCCAGCACTTTTGAGTCCTGCAATTCCACCTCTGATTTTCCTCCTCTCTCGAATATATCTGAAAAAGGTTTTGTCACCACACTTCACATATTTAGCCATCTTTTCTTCTGCCTTTGATTTTGCTATCCTTATTTCTCTTTTTGTCTCTTTTAGTTTGATCTTGTATTCTTTTCTGTGTTCCTCTATTTGCGAGCTTCTGAATTTTGTGAAAGCTGTGTTTTTTGTCTTTATTTGTGTTGCCACTTCTTTGGAGAACCAAATAGGTTTCCTTTTCCTCTTGTTTTTATTTACTTTCCTTACATACGTATCTGTTGCCCCTTTTATTGCCTCCTTTAGTTTAGCCCATTGCAATTCCACTTCCCTTATCCCCTTCCGCTCTGCCAACTCCTCCTTCAGGTACTTGACCATTTTACTGAAGTCAGTGGTTTTGAAGTCTGGGACTTTGAGCTTGCTGTGATTGGATTCTACCTTGGCTTTTTCTCAAACCACACCGTGTGATGATCGCTGCTGCTCACATGGTCACCCACCCGGATATTCGACACGTTATCTCCATTGGTGAGCACTAAATCCAGCATGGAGCTCTCTCTGGTCGGTTCCATCACCATTTGTTTAAGTAATGCATCTTGAAAGGCATCCACAATTCTTTTACTTCTTTCCAGATGTGCAGAAGGAATACTTCAATCCACATTGGGTAGATTAAAGTCACTTAATATGATCACTTCCCTCTTCATGGCTATCTTTGCAATATCAGCCATCAATTCACTATTCATTTCTTCGGTTTGAGTTGGAGGCCTGTGGATTACACCAGTATGGATGACAGTGCCATCTCATCCTTCCAACACAATCCACAGTACTTCTTCTTTTCCCCATGTTCCCTGCATCTCAGCAGCTTTAATATTGCTTTTGACATAGGGCTTCTCTCCTCCTCCTTTTCTATCTTCTCTATCTCTTCTAAATAGATTATAGCCAGCTATGGCTATATCCCATTCATGTTACTCGTTAAACCATGTTTCTGTAATGGCCACAATATCCAAGTCCATTTCCACCATTAGGGCTTCCAGATCAGGAACTTTGTTGGCTAGGCTTCGAGCATTTGTGCATGAATTTTGTTCTACATGCCCCTTCCCACTTGCCATTGATGTGTGGTTTAAAAATGTGGCTATTTCCAGTGTCATTTTGCTTTTGCTGGGAGTGACATCCTGAACTCGTCCTTCTCCATCCATCACCCTGCTAAAGATTTAACATATAAGCTGGATCAACTCAAACTCATTTTGAATATGGAAATAAAGAAAGTAAGACTCTTGCCAATAAACCGAAGGACCACAGAAGCAAACAACAGATGCTAAATATTAGAACTAAGGAGGGGGATTTGATTTTCGACCCTAAGGAGATCAGGGAAGTTTTCAAATAATTTTATGAAGACCTGTACACTCAAGAGGTTTAAGGTGGGGAATCAGAGGCTAGAGAATATTTAGAGTCCTGCGCATTAGGTAGATTGGAAGAGGATGAAGTAAGACTTTGGAATATCAATAGCATGGAAGTAACAGAGGCTATTAAAGCTCTTAAAGCTGGAAAGGCTCTGGGCACGATGGTTTCACTGCCAACTTGGATACACAATTCCAAAAGGAATTAGTGGATATATTAGTTACAATGTTTTATAGGATTGGTAGACAAAAGGGAGTCCACGACTCAATTAATGTGGCAGGGATTATAATTCTTTCCATGCAGGGAAGGATGCCAGTGTCTGTAGTTTATACAGACTTATTTCCCTTGTTAATTTAGATGCTAAAATATTAGCAAAGATCTTGGCCAATCAGCTACAACTGTTTCACCTGAAATTAACTAGAGGATCAGTATGGCTTTATGCCAGGGAGGCAAGCCAATGGCAGTATTAGGAACTTGCTGAATTTGATCTGGTTAGCCAGAAGAGAAAAAATGCAGTCAGTGCTAGTAGCTTTTGGCACAGAAAGTGCATTTGATAGGGTAAACTGGAGCCTTATGTTTCAGGTACTTAAGAAATTGGGGGTAGGGGATAAATACATTAGTTGGATAAAGGCCCTGTACACATCCCCAAGGGCCCAAATATGGGTTAATACAGGATACTCTGAGGTATTCCATCTAGGGCATGGCACAAGGCAGGGGTGTCCCTTATCCCTGCTCCTTGTTGCACTAGTAATTGAACCCCTAGCTGAAAGGATAAGAGTAGGTGGCATGGAGGAGTAGCCTAGTGGTTAGAGCAATAGTTTCTGACCAAAGAGATCAGGATTTGAATCCCACTGATTGACCTTGGACAAGCCACTTTACTCTCCATTGCCTCAGGTACAAACTTAGATTGTAGGCCCTCTAGGGCTTGTAACTTGCGTTGAACTTCTACTACTATTGATCATTTATATAGCACTACAAAGCATATGCAGTGCTGCACAAACACATAGGGGTATGTTTACTAAACGCCGGTAATGTTACCCGCGTTAAGTTCTCCGGTAATGTTATGGATGCCCATATAAAGGTATGGGCGGTGCATCATTATGGCAAGCCATGTCAGATAACGTGCGTTACAAGGCGCCTTAGGCTAACACGTGTTACAAGGTGCCTTATAAGGCGCCCTATAAGGTGCCTTAACTTAAGGTGCCCTATAAGGTGTCCTAGGTTAAGGTGCCACAATGATCTTAAGGTGACCCAAGATATGGTGCCCTAAGGGCAGTAAGGTGCCCCAAGTTGACAAGCATGAAATGTAAGGCCGAAAATCAGATGTAACCCTAATACTGCTCAGAGCACCAAACAAGGCAATGGACAAGTGATGGAAGGAAGGAGAAGTGGGAGCTGATGGACCCGCCAAATCTGCATGCAGCTTATGTGGCAGCCGGTAAAGTGGACAAACATATCGGAGGCAGCTGTACCGATGCTTAGGGTGTTGGCAATGTAAAGTGCTACAATGAAAGTGGGTGGCAGAGGATGGGAATACGTGTCCTCCAGTGGAGGTAGAGGTGGCAAGATATTTGCAATGACAGGAGGGTAGAGCAGACACAGGAGAGGCAAGCATGAAGAGCCGCAATGCAGAAAAGGGTACGAGTGCCGGACATGGGGTAGCAGCCTGCACATGAAGATAGGACGCTACACAGCTGACAGATGCAGACAGACGGACAGAAGGATGGTTGGCAACTGTGGCGAGGGTATAATGAGCTGGCAGCACAGATCTGCAGAGATATGACTGTTACAGGAATGACAAGTAGTTGTGTAGGACAGGCATAAAAAAGGAGAACAAAGAGGAATTGAACCCCTGACCACTAGGAAGAAAGTCAGTGCACAAACCAGTAGGCTACACCACCATGGTGAGCTTCACAGCAATGGCTGCATTCAAGAACACTGCAGGGCACCACACAAAATGCCTGCTGTGTGCCAGGATAGGGCAACTCCAACAGTATCCATGATGCAACACACATGCATAACAGCTGTCTACAGCTCATATCACAGTCTGTAATTGGGACGAGAGCCACATATAAACACATGCACACACACTATGAAATGTCATGCAGTTGAAATAGCATGCAAAAGAGCAAGGAACCTAAACAGAAAGGGCATCAGGGGCTGGCTGAGGGGACAGCCATGTGGATGGTCTGTGGACCAGGGCAAAATGGGGAACAGAATGAAAAAGGAGCATGTGAGAATTGAACCTGCACACTGATGTGGCCCAGACCAGCTCAACAACAGTAATACCAATCCCCCAAGCTGACTGATCACATGGACAGTACAAAGAAATAGCCATATGTAACAGCTAATATGCAACAGATAGGCTGCACAGAGGGCACACTGTGGTGCACAGTGAAGAGATGAAAGGGTGTGTGGAGAGGTGACAAAGCTGCAGCCATTGCATGGTCAGGTTAGCAGAACACAAGAAAAGAAAAGGAAAGGAACATGTGGGAATCAAACCTGCAACTTTTGGTAGTCCAACACACATCTGTAACCACTATCCCAAACAACCACAACAAGCAAAATGCAAATATGGTCCTTCAAAGGGAATGTGTGTATGGAAACCCGTAGCTCTCTGTGAGGTGGCAGATGGCTGGCACACAGACAGCTGCCACCGGCAAGGATGTGAGCACAGGTGGGCCATGTACATCAGCAGTATACCACTAAATACGTCGGTCAGTGCGGTGATGCAGCAGCAGAGACAAATGTGCGTCCAACATGTCACACCAAAGTCACTGGCCCGTCAACAGATGATGATCAGGACAGGTCATGTCCAGGAACTGCATGGTGTGTACTGCGCAGTAGGCCCCTCCAACAGCTGTATGCTCCAAATGCCGTAGTCACATATGAGTGCATGTAGACAGTAGGCGCTGCATGATGAGGACCAAACACACATATGTCATGAAATGTCCACAAAAACATATCTGCCCGGCAATACAGGACACACAGACCTGAAAAAGCATACAGATCAAAATGTCAGCAAGTGTACAGACATATATATGTAACAGCTGTCAAATACTGCTTTATTATACCAACCAAGGAGGCGCACATTGTAACATAAACCTGGTAATGTACACTAAAGTGGGACATTGATAACCTGGATCCTGTCAGAGCACTGGTGGCTATGTGACCTGCCAAAGGCCACATGGAGCACTAATGGGAATTGAATCCTGGGCTCTAAACCAGTGTGTGAACCATCATGCCACATCCCCAGACCAAGACATGAATATCACTGCAGCAAACACAATATGAGCCATCATGGACGACAGATAGTGATAGACACATCACCTAATATGGTGTGGGGAGTGGCAAATGATCTTAACAAACACAATACACCTGTATATGCAGCGGCTTGCATCAGTAGTGGTGTAGCAATGCGTTCCGTGCCCTGTGTGTGTAACACGCCCTACGTATGCGGAGCGCATGTACAGCTGAGCGCGTACCATGAACATGCTGCGTACGCATGCGCAACATGCATTGTGTGGTAGGACAGCACAGGGCAGGGGTGCCATGTTGCACAGTGGTGCTCACAGCCCCTGGGGGCTACCATGTCTGGATGGCTGGGGAGCTGTGCTGCCCATGACAGCCTCACGCAGCATGTGCATCTACATCATAGCGCCTACCACCTACTCCAGGGTGCAGTTCTGTGCCCGCTCTGCTTGGGACAGAGCACAAATTGCCACAGACAAGCGGCGTACACACATGCCACCACACAGACACCATGTGCCTGGTGTCTGTGTGGTGGCATGTGCAGATGTCCTGTCTGTGGCACTGTATGCTGGGCCTGCGCCAAGACGGGTGACATCACTGGACCCATGGGGCAGGTGGCAGAGGCCCCCAGTGCCCTGAGCTGTCCTGTGCCGCCACATACCCACCCACCCCCTCCCTCTCCCTGGGCTCCCCCACCTCCTCCCCCACCCCCACTCCCCCTCCTCCCCCTCCCACACCCCCTCTCCAGCCTCCCCCTCTCCATCAGCAGGCTCCACATCCTCCGTCATGCCACCATCCTCCTCAGCCACCGCCTCCTCATGGCGTGTGGGTGCCAGTGCCGGGGGGATGGTCAGCCGTGGCCTTAACATTGATGGCCCCTCGCCAGCATCTGCATCCACTGTGGGGGGAAACCAGACATTACCACCATGGTCATGTGTTTGCCATATCATGGACACATAGTAGGTGGCCCCACAGGCTGCTGGGCTACTGGATCATGCTGTTGTGCGACACACAGGCTGCAACACTCACCGTCCCCTTGGACTATCGCCTCAGGTGGTGGGGGCGGCACAGCCGCAGCTCCATCCCCATCCTGCAAAGATCCTCCATCAGGGGCTACAGCAATGGATGCGGACTGTTAGGGGACAGACATCCCTGGCCATCGGCTGATTCACATCACACATGGCTGTGGGCAGCAGGGGGCTGCTCCTGCTGTATACTGTTGGTCCTTGCTAGCTGTTGCCAATGCCACCTGCATATGTGCGAGTGAGGCTCGGCATGTGTGGATTGCCCCCTATGCATCCTGTGTGCTACCACCCAGGCACCCCATGCCTACCTGATGGGCTGCCTCTGCATGACATGGGTGCCCCATCGCACTCATGTCAGTGTCATGCTGCAGATCATGTGCATCGTACCAGCAGTGTTGTATGGTGCCATTATCCATGTGATGGGTTGCCAAGGGATAGTTGGGGCATACGCCACATCCTACATATATGCGCTGAATCTCCCTGTCTGCTACAACTTATGACGTGCCTGAGACATGTGGCGATCATATGCTGTGACTGCATATGCTCGTGCCACAGTAGTCCATGGCAGCAGTGCTGCACATGTGGTTAGCCATTGTGGCATGCATACAGCAGCAGACTCACCTACGAAGGTCCAGGGGATGTATCACAGACCTCTCTGTATAGACCAGGGGCCACCTGGGGTTGGGGCCACCTGGAGTTAGGGAAGACCTGCACACATCAACTGGTGCACCTACCATAGCACCAGGGGCAAACATAGGCCTCTGTAATGAGCCTTAGGCCACCTGGGTCTAGAGCAGACCTGCGCACATCAACTGGCGCACATACCATAGCACCAGGATGAAAAACAGACCTCTGTAAATAGGCCTGTGGTCTCCTGGGGATAGGGTAGATTTGCACACATCAACAGGGGGACCTACATTGATCCCAGGTTGACCCACAGACCTGTCCTTTTCCCATGTTGGGCTTGTCTGATATGTGTGTTGATTGCTGGCTATTGTGTTGCACTCCTTGGTTTGTGTGACCTGTCCCCATGCACTTACCTCACGTGGGTAGCCTGCTGCTTTGTTATAGTGCCTGGTGAGGCGCCCCCAGGCCCTCCTCACCCTGGTGAGGTCCTGCCGGTGGGAGGAGCCCGGGAACAGGCACCTCTGGTGGCAGCAGATGTGCTGTTCCAGGAGATACAGGTCCCCTGGGGTGAAGGGTGGCTTCCTGGACCTGGATGCCATCTTGTCTGCTGTTTTTAGTCCATGTGCTCATGCCGCAGTAAAAGTGCATTGGTGCAATGAGGTGCTTTCCTATGTGCATAACTACTTGTGTTTCTACATGCTCAATGCACCTATGGCTTGGAATGTAATGCATGTTATGCTCTTTGTGGATGTGCTTGGGTTTTTTTGCATTTTTCTTGTTGCATCTTTGGGATGTGCAATGCATATTTGCATTCCTGGCCATGACTATCCTCTGGGGGTGTGATGTGCCACATTCTCACATGAGTTACATAACATTGTCATTTTCTGGGATTTGAACACACAATATGTTGTTCACTGGTATTTCCCCAAACCACTGTGCTACGCACACCAGATTGTCTTGTGTGGTCGAACCAGGTCATCTTGGGGCCAATGGCGCTTTATGTTACAACGTGACAAGCTTTCAGCTGTTTAGGCCTATGGCGCGTTTTACAGCATATTGGATTACGGTGCCTTAGAGGGTGCCTTATTTTGCGGTGCCTTATAACGCGCCTTGGGCTAGTGCACTTTATAGGCACCTTAGGTCACCGAGGTGAGGATGTTCTTGGCTGGAGGCACAGATTGCAAATATGTGTCTGACTGTTACAGGCATGAAAAGGACTTGCGTCAGACAGGCTTACTAAAATGATACCAATGGGGGATTGGACCCATGACCCCTAGCTATGAGGTCATTGTATTAACAGTTGGGCTACACCTCTGTGGCTTTTGTCAGAGCAATGGCTGGCTACAGAAAGACTGCGGGTCACCGCACAAACTGTCTGCTGTTTTTGCCAGGAGAGGGCAAACCCACCGGTAACCATGATGCACTGCACATGCAGATCAGCGGTCTACATCTGTTCAGCAGATGGGGTATGCACCTCCCCAGCACCTCAGCTTGATAGGTGGAACTGACCCTGTGTGATACTGGCACAAAGTAGCTACAGACCATGACACTGTGCGGGTTCTGTGCTCACCCTGAGGGTGAGGTGGGGCGCCCAGCATCAGGTCCGCAGTACCCGGGTTGGCTGCGATAGGATTTGCTGCAGGTCCCCATTATTGCCAGTGTGTGATAGGTATTCCTTGCATTCACACCTAGGCTAACCCTGTGTCTATCTGTATTCCCCAGTCATTTATAGTCCCTATAGTCACTTGTTACAAGAGCAGGGGGGTGTCTGGACTCACATGTAGATTATGTAGCACCACCTAACAAACCACCCTCTGTGGGTCAAGGTGGTGTACAGGATATGCCACTAACAGACCCACACTCTACATCTTTGCAATGATGGGCATGCTAAGGGGCTGTGGGACCAGCAACCCCAGTCCTGCTGGTGAAAGGGGGCTGTCCAGGGCAGTTGATGCAGATCTGTACATGTTACAAGAGCACTGGCAGAAAGACTGGAGACACTCAGCTGTGTGCCCCCCCCCCCAATTCACCAGCAGAGGGTACAGTCAGTCTGCACCTGATGTACCCTGCAAGGTGTTCTAGTCATGCACATGCTAGCTACAGAAAGTCTGCTAGCCAGTCCATAGTGCATGTGCCAAGGGGAACTATGTACACCCAGAAATGGCATGTGGGCACAGTCACCAAGCAGGTATCTCAGTGATTGGGACCCAGAACAGGGATCACACAAATATCACTAGAGAGAAACAGGGTATAGCACCATGTGGGAACCTAGACATGCCATGGTCACTGCTCAAACAAAATCAAATACCACACCCCCAGTGAACCAAAAACATCATATCACACAAACCGGGGAATAAAAAGCCCGTATTGCTTAAATGATTTACAGCAAAAATCTAAATTTTTTTGTCGGAGAGGCCAACCAAGCAGGAGGAAGCACTCCTAGTGCCGTTGTAGCCCGTCCATTTTATTAATTAAAACATTAAATTTATGTTGTCAAAAAAAGCCATAGAAGGCAGTACTTAGCTGAATAAAAAAGGCTGTATAGTATAGTAAAGTAGCGGAAGGATGACGTGACACGTTTCGGGGAATCGAAGACGTGACACGTTTCGGGGAATCGAAGAACTTTATATCCCCTGCTTCAGGTCAAAAACCATTTCAGTCAGCAGTGTACAGATAAGGCAGGGAGACCCAGAAAGGTGATGGTAGTGATACATGTGCAGCAACCAAAGAGGCAAAAACCAGATATAATGACCAGAACCAAAAGTGAAATCCAAAACACCGAGCTGGCCAATAGAACAAATAATGACAAACGGTAATGAACACAACCTATAAAGAATAAAAAGGACAAGCTCACCTTTGGAAGGGTCAATTCTCAGTCCCCCTATAAAGTGAATGTCCCAACATAGAAATAGTGCTGATGAGGGTTTTCTGTGGTGTGTATGGGGTACCTTGCTTTTGTGGCTTTCACATGTGCAGCAACAGCAGAGTGGGCACGTGGGAAAGGGCACTATGGTGATGGTGTAAATGGGGTACAGGGGGCTGCATGTGTCACATGCAGTGGGCCAGCTTGGGCACAGTGTGGACTAGGCAGATGCCTACCTGACACATAGGAATGTAGAAGCAGAAAACCAGCAAGACAGCAACTGACCAAGGGCAAACGTGTCCACGAGTGTGTGTCCCACAGTGTCCCAGGAGACAGTACCCAGCAAGTACCCCAAAGGGCACATAACATTGGCAGGTGGTGCCGGGGGGGAAGCATGGATGTCTATGCAGGCACCCCTACCCCATATCACGCACCATAGGCAGCCGCCTACTGGCACACTGGAAGGCCTGGGACTGCGCACCACCAGCACCACCGGCACAAGGGCATGTCAGCATGGTGGTGGAGGGGTGCTGGTGGTGGAGGGGGCAGTGGCATCTGCCCACAGCAGACCACAGCCAAGCCCTGTTTAGGTGAGTGTCATGCACTGCAACAGACAAGGTCTGTCTGATGAACAGTCATGGTATCCCCAGGGAATGATCTGCCTCTGTGGCAACAGTTTGGTGCAGTACACACACCCAGTGTGTTCAGGGGCACAAGGTCACAGGTTCAAGTCCCAGCAGTGGCTCCTGCAAACCATGTCCCTATATTTTACCCAGTACTAAACCATGGTAATAAAGATGGAACCTTTATTGCAGATAAAATAAACATGCCATAAACGCCTGTTTTTTACCCTACAGAGCACAGACACCATAAACACGTGCAATCCCTAGAGCAGAGTTTCCCAACTGCAGTCCTGAAGGGCTAAACACCATTCAGGTTTCATGCTGTCCCTAATAAATATACCTGTGCTGCATTTGTATTCACCGCCCCCATTGTATACAAATGTATCTCATGCATATTCATTGGGACAGCATGAAAACCTGAATCATCTTTGGTCCACCAGGACCGGAGTTGGGAACCTCTGCCCTACAGCAGCGGCCAACAGGGGCACAAACACCCACACCCACACCCACAAGCTCCACTATCCAAAGCCTCAGGGAGAGTTAGGCTGTTGGGCCCTGAACGGAGCAGCATCTCCCAATATTAGTACCTGCATAACTTAGTAATGCCATCCTAAACTTGGGAACATGTTCCGCATATATCAAAAGGTTGCTATGATTAATGTCAGATAACACATCCTAAGTTAAACACAATTTGTTGACAGAGATTCATCATAGCAACCTTTCTGATATCTGTGGAGTGTGTTTTAGTGTTTGCTTCTGACAGTGTTTACCACCCCGGGGAGTGACCCCAACAGTATTGTGTACCATAGTAATGTCTGCACTATGCCCAGGACTGATGTGGCGGCCAGGGCTGCCAAAAACCTCTATATTTGCACAATGCTGGCATAGGTGTGGGAGTGTGTGTATGTCTATCCAGTGTTTTGTGGCTGCCTACACCTTACTGAGCCCACACTGCTTGCACTGTTTCCAGTGTTAGCCTGCCAATGTGCATAATGAGGAGCAAGGTACTGTGGGTATGGCCTGGACAGGGTGGCCTGGGCAGGATGCATCTGCACAGGGCATAGGGCAACGGCTGGGACATTGTAGTGCCTGACCACCACCTGCACGGACAGGGTTGCCACAGCATGTCATGCTGGGAGGTCACTCTCACCCTGACTGAGCAGTGACCACGGCATGGCTAGGTTCCCCCATAGTGCTATGCAGCATTTTTTCCAAGTGATATCTATGAGTTCCCTTTTTTGGGGTCCAATCACTGATATACCTGCTTGGTGTGTGTGCTCACATCCTGTTTTTGGGTGCACACAGTTTCTCCAGGAACATGCACTATGTACTAGCTAGCAGACTGTTGCAGTTAGCATGTGTATGGCTGGAACACCTTGCAGGGTGCAGTGGGTGGAGACTGATTGTACCCTCTGCTGGTGAATATCAGATAGGGGTGGAAGCAGCTGGGCTCTTCCAGGTCTACGGCCTGTCTGCCAGTGCCCAATGTGATGCGTAGAGATCTGCATTGACGGCCCTGTAGGGGGTGCCTGTTCCCCAGCAGGACTGGGGTTGATGGTCCCCTCTACTGCCACCATTGCAGAGATGTAGAATGCGGATCTGTTGGTGGGAGATCCTGTCACCCACGGAGGGTGGGTTGGGTGGTTGCTACATAATCTGCTTTTGGGTCCAAACACCACCCTTCTCTTATAACATGTGACCATGGCAACCATACAGGATATGCACTATTCTGGGTGCATCATAGTCCACAAGGGCTAGACATGACTGGGACATACAGATGGACACATGTGTACCCTAGGTGTGTCTGCAAGGATACCTTTCACGCACTGATGGGGGAACTGCAGCCAGGTGCTGCGTACCTGGTGCTGGGCGCCCCACCTCACCCTCAGGGTGAGCACAGGAACCGCACAAAGTCACGGTCTGTAGCTACTCTGTGCCAGTAACATACATGGTCAGTTCCCCCTACCAGGCCGGGGTGCTATAGAGGTGCGTACCCCATCTGGTGATCAGATGTATGTTGCTGATCTGCATGTGCAGTGCATCATGGGTACAGGTGGGTTTACCCTATCCTGGTAACCACAGCAGACAGTTTGTGTGGTGACCTGTAGTCTTTCTGTAGCCAGCCAGCAATGTGTTAGTAGCTATGGAGGTGTAGCCCACTGGTTACTTCAATGACTGTGGAGGCAGAGGTCATGGGTTTGATCCCACAGTGGTGCTATTTAATAAGGCTGTCCAAGGCTTTTCCTTTTAATTTAAATCAGTGCTGCCAGCAAAAAGCACTCTCACAGTGCCGTAACCTTAAGGTGCCTCATAAGGCGCCCTATAAAGCACCGTATAGGGCACATTATAAGGCGCCTTGACGGACAGGGCACTTTATAATGTGCCCTATGGAGTGCCTTATAGGGCGCCTTATGAGGCACCTTAGGTTACCTTGAACAGCAACCTTGGACCAGAAGGACTGGGGTTTCTAGTCCCATACATAGGTGCTCCTTGTGGTCCTGGGCAACCCACCTAACCCTCCATTGCCCATGTCCCCTGTAAATAGTTATCTCCAAGTTATAATGCCCTGTTCAATGCAATTTTGGTTTGTTCAATGTAAACCACCTTGATATCATGAAAGGCAGTATATAAGAAATGTTAAATAAATAAATCTCTCAAATATTTAGAGAATTGCCCTGGCTGCTAATAATGTATCATTTTCAGTTTAAAGTTCTGAATATCCTTTTTCATGGTCTTAGGAAAATCAGCCTTCTCTATCTTTTTGCCTAGAACTGGCTGGTTTCAAAGTCTACTTGAAGTTAGTTGGCCATTTACAACTTAGATTAATGAAATCTAAAAACCATGCATTGCGGAATTTTATTTATTAATTTATTTTGTATCCTTCCAATCCATGATAAAACTGTCCTCAGTGTGTAATAGTACAAAACAAAGATAAGATATAATACATAAGAAACATAAGAACACAATACAATACAAGCTATCGGTGCCAAGGGACCTTTAGTTTGCACTAATTATTTTTCCTTCTAGTGCTGATCGAAAGCTTGGCTTTTTGACAAAACATTAGATTAAGGTATTCATTGTTCTTTACATTTCATTATTCCTATGATTAACTTGTTATAAAATTTTACTCATTCTTTTGTTTTTGTTTTAATTTTGCTTTTCTTTTAGCCATGGTCTGCCTGAGCTTTGTCTCGTAGATTTATTTAATCTTTGTTATGGGTTATTGGTCCATTCAGTATTCTATTGGTAGGGTGCTTATTGTTAGTTAATTGGTTTTTATTGTATGTTGTATTGGTATTGTACTATAAACTGCTATGAACATTAAGAGGCATGTTTACTAAACCGTCTTAATGTTACCAGCGCTAGCTGCAGCAATAATGTGAGGAATGCCATATAAGGAGTTGGCGTTCTGGAGGCAAGGTAGCAAGAATCTGTATCGCGTGATAGTGGGCGCGTTAACCCTAAGTTCATGCCAGCACAGTGTTAGAAGCTATAAAGATATAGCCCACTGGTTACTGTAATGACTGTGGAGGCAGAGGTCATAGGTTCTGATCCTACAGTGGTGTTATGTAAGAAGGGTGTCTGAGGCATTTCCTTTTAATCTATATCAATGCTGTCCAAGGCACTTTCTGGCTTGAAGTAACTTGCCCCAACCACTAGGCCACTCCTCCTAGTTATCCTATGTTATCACTCGTACAGATTTCTGTAATCGCTCAGGGCCCGATTCTGTCCTGGACGTAGATCTCCTTTCTACGTCCTTGCTGAGCCGGATGTATAAAGGAGATCACAATTCTGATCCTGCAGGGCACATCTAGAACTGCGGGATCAGAATCACAAACAGCACTGTACGTGCAGGCCGGGAATTTGATTCAGTCCCAGTCTGCACATACAGCAAAGCCCAACTAACTCAGTCAGGGCATTTAAATGGAGCCACAATGCCATGACGTCATGTTGCCAAGGTGCGTGGCTCCATTTAAATGCTGCGATGCCGGCCGATGCACAAAAAGTTAATTTCCTGCAGCCTGACCCCCGATCCGGCCTCCTAAGGCCAGGGTCGGGCTGTGGGGAATTAACCTTCCCCCCCCCCCAGCCCCTTCCTTGCCCCAGAGCTGCCGAAAAGACACGTCCAGGAAAGTTATTCCACCCAAGGGGGTGGAATAACTTCCTCAGACATTTCACTGGCCCTGGACGTACAGGGCAAACATCAGAATTGGCCTTGTACGTTCAGGGCCAGCAACTGCTCACTGCCCGTCCACTCTCTGCCCCCCGTGCCGCCTCTTCCCCACCCCTGACTAACTTCCCCACACAATCAGTGGGGAAGTTAGTCGGGGGGGGGGGGGGGCCGCAGCCGCCATGAATAGTGGGGATGGATGTCCTGTTGGGATGTTCATCCCCGCTATTCGTGCCTCAGAATAACCCCCTCAGGATTTTGGACTAATTGTAGCTTTCTAGCAACTTTGCCTGGAGACCTAGGTAAAGAAAGTTGCAGTAGTACAATTCCAAACTGACCTAGAGCCTGTATGGCTAGTTTCAAATCATTCTGCTCAGTTTAAGTTGCCTGCCACTCTCTTAGTTCAGCACCTTGCTATGTTATTGCCAATACCAGAACAAACAAAAACCCTATCCCTTCGGTGACAAGTAAACTACTCAAAAAAATCACCAAAGCAAACCCCCATAGATGACACTGTTAATGGCGGCACTTGATACAGGGTTTTACCCGAAACGTGCACGTCGTGCTTGAGTGTGCCTCACTAATCTATGATTCAGCTAAGTGAAAAAATTCTTAGTATTATAATAAAATGGATGTGACTGTGTGGTGGACATAGTTGGATACCATGTTCCTTTCCTGAAAACATCCGACAAAAAAATATTTTTGTATCTTGGGGGTTTGCTTTGGTGATTTTTTTGAGGAGTATGTTATTGCCAATGACAATCTTGCTGTTTTGCTGCTGTTGACCCCTTCCTTCCCTCCCCTTCCCTTACAGCAGTGGCCTGGTAACCGATTCCCACTGGCATGCCTTGTAGCCTTGGACAAGTCATTCAAATGTAGTAAAAGCTGTTAGTGTAGCTGGGTTTAAAAAAGGTTTTAACAAGTTCCTGGAGAAAAAGTCCATAAGGCATTATTATTATTAAAAAGGGACCAGGGAAATCAACTGCTTATCCCGAGATAAGCAACATGGAATCTATATACCTTTTTGGGATCCTGACAAGTACTTGTGACCTAGAATGGCCACTGTTGGAAACAGGATACTGGGCTTGATGGAGCTTCGTCTGACCCAGTATGGCATATTTTATGTTTTTATGTAAAAAAAGAGAATAAAAAAAAAAGTAAAACAAATGGGGAAAACATGTGGCGCAAAGCTCATGTAATTCTTTCCAGTCCCTCTGTGTGTGTATATTTTTGTGTTGTTCCTCTGTGTGTGTATATTTTTGTGTTGTTTCTCTGTGTGTGCTTTTTAGCTGGAGAGAGCAGTTTGAATGGAGCAGTACCCCAAACATTCTACAGGTTTGGAAAAAAACACTACTTCTTCCTCCTACACTACCCGGAAACCAATAGAAACTCAGCACCATTTGCCGAAACCACCCAAATCTCCAATGTCTAAAACCATACGAACACATGACCAGTCTATAAATTGTATATATTGTATATATTGTTGTACATAGTTACCCTGTTAGCCAAGTTGAATATCCTGTTCATATGTAAACACAAAGTACTATTGGAAATGTGTATGTTCATTGTTTATTGTAAACCGCGCTGATGCTGAATAGCGCGGTATAAAAGAGACTTTAAATAAATAAATAAATAAAATAAAATATAATACAATAAAACAAAGTGTGGCAATATATCTATCCTTTAGATGTCACTATTAACAGATTGTAATGGATGGATTTTATTGTTTTAACTATAGTATGCCACTACCCCACAGCAAAAAATATTAGTTGACAGTGCACAGAGCAACCATTAAGGAAGTTGTATGGTTCATTCAGTTGGCTTCACAGTAGACTTTTCAATAAAGCAAATGGAATACACTCCTGACTGACTAGGAGACAGCTCATCAGCGCTAAGGGCATGGCAGCACTGGAGCGGTCGCATGGTGGGGGAACAGGTGGAACATCCTCATGAAATTATTTCCAACCTTTGTGTATATGCATGCAGGGCCTGAGGCAGCAGCTTCTGGTGGCAACAGTTACAGTCAAAGCAAATCAATGGGTTCTATAGCCACAGAAACATAGACTTATCAGTGCATACTTTTACATGCTGGCAGAATGGGCAATTTGCAAATAGTGTGTTTATGTCCTTGTAAGTGGCTTTTGGAAAATTTCCTTATTATGTATATATTTATAAAACAAAGTTTAAAAGTATGATGTTGAAATATGCATTTTTATAGGATTTTTCCAGAAGGGATGGTGTTGAGATGATTATGATTGAGTTTACTGTTAAAATTATTTTATTCGATACGAGAAACAGGACTACAAACAATCAGTATGAAAGATATTTCCAACATATGGAACTATTCACAAGAAATGAATATGAAAAATAAATTATCCAATTCTCCAATTTTTCTTTTTTTACCATCCCCCCATTTCCCCTCCCCCACCCTGAACATAACTCCCCCCTAACTTGTTTCTCCTCCAGACCTTGATATCTCCTGCACAGGGTCAAAATTTCCACTGCGGAGTGTGGTCACACTTGCACACTCCACATTGTCGCCCAGAGAATCACAGTACATCATTAAAGTGAAAACTAAAACATCCCTCTCATTCACCCTCCCCTCCACTCATCCGCACACCAAACATAAGTGAACACATAAATATGTCATAGACGTCCCACTATCTGGGACAAATATGTATCCAACCAACTCAGAAAAGACACTGGTGGTTTCCAGTCATAATGGGTATAGTCACAAACATACAGTCCCACATGCTCAAGGTAAAAATCCATGAACTAATACTGCAGGGAATCCCAAAAAGATTATGGGTAACATTAGATCATCCTATCCCTTTCATACTTCACCTTCCACCTCCTACCCCAACAGAATGACCTTCATCCTACCCTCTACCCCCTCAAACCTCCCTACAATCAGCTCCATCCTGAAACTCAGACTCAAGGTGTTGGACGACACACTCCCACCCCTTCTCAAAGACATAGGGGTATGTTTACTAAACGGTCTTAATGTTACCGGTGCTAATTGCAGTGATAATGTGAGGAATGCCATATAAGGTGGTGGGTGTGTCGGCGTAAAGGAAAAAATGGCGGGTATTGTGCAATAAAGGGCGCCTTGGCCAACACCGCGCAATAGACGCGCCGTGCCACGTTATCGCATGGTAACCTTAAGATCGCGCGCCGAGCTGTGATCAAAGGACTAGAGGTGTAGCACACTGGTCAATACAATGACTGCTGATACAGCAGTCATGAGTTTGATCCCACAGTGGGGACATGGAATGAGGCTGGCCAAGGCAATTCCTTTTCCTGCCTGTAACAGGCAGACACATCCCAAGTGCCGTATCCCAAAGCACCTTCTAGGGCGCAGCATGAGGCACATCATAAAGTGCTACGTCAACCAAGGCGGATCAGAATGTGCCCCAGAGTGCGCCACGAATGGGTGGTACCCCCCAAGGCATCATATAAGGTGCCGCATAAGCTGGAAGTACCTAAGGTGTCGCTAAAGACACCCCAAGGATGTAAAGGTGACTAAAGACATGTTGGCCAGGGGCAGTAAGGTGCACGAACCTCACAGGCATGAAATGTATGGGTCAAACACAGATGTAACCCTAACACAGCATAGAGCAGCAACGCAAGGCAATGAAGAAGTGATGTAAGGAAGTAGATGTCTAAGGTGATGGAGCTGCCAAATCTGCGTGCAGCCCATGTGGCAGCTGGTAAAGTTGACAAATATATCGGGGGCAGCTGTACCGATGCACAGGGTGATGGTACTGTAAAGTACAACAAGTACAGTGTGTGGCAGAGGATGGGAATACGTGTCGAGCAGAGGAGCCAGAGGTGGCAGGATAAGTGCAATGACAGGAGGACAGAGGACTAGCAGTGCCATGCAGAGCCGACACAGGAGAGGCAAACATGAAGAGCTGTGATGCAGAAAAGGGTGCCAGTGCAGGACAAGGGGTAGCAGCCTGCACATTAGGGCAAGATGGCACACAGCTGCCAGACACAGATAGACAGACAGAAGGATGGTCTGCAACTGTGATGAAGGTATAATGTGCCAGCAGCACAGATTCTCACAGATAGGACTGTTACAGGAATGCAAAATAGTTGTGTAAGAGAGGCATTAAAGTGATTTGAACCAGGAGAAATCAAACCCATGACCACTGGCACAAATGTCAATGCACAAACCAGTAGGCCACAACACCAACATAAGTAGCACAGCAAAGGCTGCATACAAGAACACTGCAGGGCACCACACCAAAAGCCAGCTGTCTGCCAGGATAGGACAACCCCAGCAGTAACAAAGATGCACTGCAGATGCAGATCAGGTGTGTACAGCTAATATCACAGTCAGTAATTGGGACTACAGGCACATATAAACACATGCACATACACAATGAAATGTTCTGCAGTGGATACAGCATGCAAAAGAGCAAAGAACCCAAACCCAAAGGGCGGCAGGGGATGCTCTGTGGAGAAGGGCAAAATGGGGAACAGAATGGAAAAGGAGCATGTGAGAGCTGAACCTACAAACAGACATGGCCCAAATCAGATCAACAACAGTAATGCCAATCCCCTAAGCTGACATGGACAGTACAAAGAAAGAGCCATATGTAACAGCTAATATGCGATGGATAGGCTGGATCAAGGGCACACTGTGGTGTACAGGGAAGAGATGGAAGGGTGTGTGGAGAGGTGACCAATCATAACAGAGTTCATGGTCAGGTTAGCATAAAACCAGCAAAAATCAATGGAACATGTGGGAATCAAACATGCAACCTATGGCACTGCAACACATGTACACAACCACTATCCCAAACAACCTCGCAGGATGCCCATGCCATGTACCTGCCATCCCCTTGCCTTACATGGCAGCAACATGGTATGTGCGGCGTTGCCATTCTGGTCTCCAGGGGATGTGAGTCCATATCCTCAGTGCAGTCCAGCACACACCTCAGTGTTGGGCTGATGATCCCACATCAGCAGGAACCATCACCATGACATCAGGGACCTGTACATGCCTCTATGCTGGGTCCTCTGCAACCTGGGGGTGAGGGGGAGCTGGGACACTGCACCTATAGCAACTACCATTACAACGGGCTGCCCGTTAGGGCACTGTGATCTGGTGTGATGCCTCCTGGGGATGGGGCAGAGCTGGGAGCCTACAACAGCAACAACAGCCATAACACCAGGATGAGTACTAGACCTCTGTGATGTGGCCTGGAGCCTCCTGGGGGTGGGGCGCATCTGGGAAACGGCACCTGGAGCAACCACCATAACACCAGGATTTGTACTACACCTCTGTCACCAGGTCTGTGGACCTCCTAGGGATAGGGTGCTGTTCCACACATCAACAGCAGCGGCTACCAGACCACCAGGATGACTACTTTACCTTTGTATGCAGGTCTGGGGCCTCCTGGGATGGGGGTGGTGTTACACACATAGACAGCAGCACCCCCCATACCACCAGGATGCATATCGAACCACTGTGATCTGGGCTGGGGCCTCCTGGGGATAGAGCAGAGCTGGGAACCTGCAACCACAGCACCCACCATACCACCAGGCTGTAGAATAGACCTGTGTCATCTGGTCTGCGGCCTCCTGGGGATAGAGCAGTGCTGGGAACCTGCAGCCACAGCACCCACCATACCACCAGGATGTAGAATAGACCTGTGTCATCTGGGTTGGGGCCTCCTGGGGATAGAGCAGAGCTGGGAACCTGCAATAGCAACACCCACCATACCACCAGGATGCATATGAGACCACTGTGATCTTGGCTGGGGCCTCCTGGGGATTGTCCAGAGCTGGTAATGCATCACAGAAGCAGCCATCAGGACACCGGGGTGCCTAATAGAGCTCTGTAATGGGAGCTGCCACTCCTGGAGGTTGGGCAGAGGTGTGAACTGCAACAGGAGCAGCTAACATGGCATCACGCTGACCTCTGCACCTCTGTTTTCATGTCTGGAGCTCCTGGGGATTGGGCATACGTGCACACAGCAACATAAGCAGAAAGATTGATCACAGGTTTGGCCACAGACAGGTGTCTCTCCCATGTGGTGCATGTCTTATGTGTTGATTGCTGGATCTTATGTTGCACACCTTCCATTTTGTGACCTGTCCCCATACACTTACGTCACGTGGGTAGTGTGCTATACGGTTGAAGTGCCTTGTGATGCGCACCCATGCCCTCCTGACGCGTTCAAGATCCTGGCGTTTTGATGCGCCTGGAAAGAGGCGCGGCTGCCTGGTGCAGATTAATGCTGCCAGTTGACGTAGGTCCGAGCGGGTAAATGCTGGCTTGCGAGATTGCATCGCCATTTTGGGTGGTGACCATGTGTTGGTGATGCACGCATGTACGCTGCGCATGCACTGTATCACGCATATGCCGTGCCATGCCCTACTACGCCACGCACGCCACGTGCGCATGTCACGGATGCCACATGGTGAACTATCTCTGGGGCCACATGAATACACATCGGATACGGCAATTGGCGGCCACGGTGGCTGGCTTTAGTTTACAGCATCGCATGCCTTACGCCATTTGGCCTGGGCCGCATCTGGTGCGCCTTATGATGCGCTTTCGGTGATGAAATGACATGCCTCTCCTTAAGGTACGGGACAAAGGTAAAGGTGTATTAGGTTTGCGTCACTGATTGTAGCGATGTGTCTGACTGTTACAAACAATAGTAGTAGTAGTAGTACTCATCTTGCTGTTGGTGCACTGGGGATTCAAACCCATAAGCAGTGACTTTGAGGGCATTGCATTGACCAGTATGCTATGCCTTTTCTCATAGCATGGGCTGACTACACAACCACTGCAGGTCAACCCAGTAACTGTCAGCTGTGCTTACCGGAATCGGGTAGACCCCCAGCTAAGGCACTTTACAGGGTACCTTAGGTTTTCCAGCTGAGTTGATGGTTTATTTTTAGTGGGCACACTGCTATTTGCTATGGGGTATGTGTACTATACCATCCTAATGTTACCGGCGGAACTTCCAGCGATAATGTGAGCAATGCCATATAGGGAGGTGGGCGTGCTGGCGTCCACGTAGCATGCACTGTGTATCGCCCGAAAGGAGGCGCGTTGGCTGTTTACGCATGGTAACCTTAACTTTGTGGCAGCGCTGGGAGAATACGTATAGAGCTGTAGCCTACTGGTTAATACAATGACCACCAAGCCATTGGTAATGGGTTTGATCCCTCAGAGGTCTCATTTAATAAGGCTGTCTGAGACAATCTCTTTTGCTGCATGTAACAGTCAGACACATCTCTACAATCTGTGCTGCCAGCAGAAACACCCTCACCTCATTGCCTACAGTGCCCTATAGGGCAGGGGGGGCTGTCTGGACACACATGTGGATGAGGGGGCACCACCTACCAACCCCCCCTCACAGGGTCAGAATTTATTACCAACAGACCCACACTCTACATCATTGCAATGGTGGCAGTGGAGGGACATGATGAAGGGCTGTGGGACCAGCAACCCCAGTCCTCCAGGGCAGTTACTGCAGATCTATTTGTATGACACAGGGCACTGGCAGACAGGCCTAGAAATAATTAGTTGCCCCCCACCACCATCTGATGCTCACCAGCAGAGGGCACAGTCGGTCTTCACCCACTGCACAGTGCTCCAGCCATACACACACTAACTGCAGAGGGTCTGCTAGCTAGTACATAGTGCATGTTCCAGGTGAAACTGTGTGTACCCAGAGGTGGTATGTCAGTGATTGGGCCCCAGCCAGGGGAACTCCCAGACATCACTTGAGAGAAACGCAGCATAGCACTATGTGGGGACCTAGACATGCCATGGTCACTGCTCAGTCAGGGTGAGAGTGACCCCCCCCCCAGCATGACATGCTGTGGTCATCCTGTCCATGCAGGTGGTGGTCGGACACTACAATGTCCCAGCCATAGCCCTATGCCCTGTGCAGATGCATCCTGCCCAGGCTGCCCTGTCCGGCCCATACCCACAGTACCTTGCTCCTCATTATGCACATTGGCAGGCTAACACTGGAAACAGTGCAAGCATTGTGGGCTCATTAAGGTGTGGGCAGCTACAAAACACTGGATAGACATACACACACTCCCACACCTATTTCAGCATTGTGCAAATATAGAGATGGTTGGCAGCCCTGGCCGCCACACCAGTCCTGGGCACAGCGCAGGCATTGCTATGTTACCCAATACTGTTGGGGTCACTCTCCGGGGTGGTAGACACTGTCAGAAACAAACACCGAAACACACTCCACAGATATCAGAAAGGTTGCTCTGATGGATCTCTGTTAACAAATTGTGTTTAATGTTGGACTTATCTGACATTAATCATAGCAACCATTTGATATATGTGGAATGTGTTTCCAAGTTTATGACGGCAATGCTGAGGTATGCAGTTTCTAGTATTGGTAGATGCTGCTCTGCGCAGGGCCCAACAGCCTGACTCTCCATGAGGCTTTGGATAGTGGAGCTGGCCGATGCTCTGGTGCAGAGGTTCGCAACTCCGGTCCTAGTGGGCCCAACACGATTCAGGTTTTCATGCTGTCCCAAATGAATATGCAGGAGCTACATTTGCATACAATGGGGGTGGTAAATAACAATGCATCTCAAGCATATTTCTTAGGGACAGCATGAGACCTGAATGTTGTTTGGCCCTCCGGGACTGCAGTTGGGAACCTCTGCTGTAGGGACTGCACATGTCTATGGTGAATGTGTTCTGTAGGGTAGGATATAGGCGTTTATGGCGTGTTTATTTTATCTGCAAAAACAGTTCCTTCTTTATTACCATAGTTTAGTACTGGGTAATATATGGGGATATGGTCTGCAGGAGCCACAGCTGAGACCTGAACCTGTGACCTTCTGCCCTTGAATGCACTGGCTCGATGTACTGCATCAAACTGTTGCCACAGAGGCAGGTCATTCCCTGGAGATACCATTACTGTTCGTCAGACAGACAGACGTCTTTTGCAGTGCCGGCACCCACCTAGATAGGGCTTTGCCTTGGTCTGCTGTGGGACGATACCACTGCCCCCTCCACCACCAGCACCCCTCCGCCACCATGCTGACATGCCCTTATGCTGGTGGTGCTTGCTGGTGGTGCACAGTCCCAGGCCATCCAGTGTCCCAGTAGGCATCTGTCTATGGTGTGTAATATGGGGTAGGAGTGCCTGCATAGACATCCATGCTTCCCCCCCCCCCCCCCGGCACCGCCTGCCAATGTTCTGTGCCCTTTGGGGTGTTTGCTGGGTACTGTCCCCTGGGACACTGTGGGACACACACACTCATGGGCATGTTTGACCTTGATCAGTTGCTGATATTCCGTTTCTGCTTTTCTATGTGTCACCCAGGAATCTGCCTAGCCTGCCCTCTGCCCCAGCTGCACCACTGCATGTCACACCTGCAGCCCCCTGTATCCCATGTGCAGCCTCACCATAGTGCCCTTTCGTACTTGGACACTATCTGCTGCTGCTGCACATGTATCACTACTATCACTGTTCTTGGTCTCCCTGCCTTTGCTGTAAATTGCTGACTGAAATGGTTTCTCTCTCCTTCACTTTTGTCTCTAATGCCAGGTTTTCACTTGCACTATTTTTCAGACCTTCATTTCACAGTGATAGTGTGCTTGGGGCCTCTCCCCGCCCACTCTTCGCCCATTGACCCCTTCTCCTAGCCCCTGGGGAGCCTTACTCCACCCTCTGGGGAGCCTTACTCCACCCTCGGCGCACCTTACTGCCGCAGGAGACGTTATTGCATGATACGTGATGTTATCGCATGGTAACGCGCCATTACCACGCGATAACTTCATGTATCACGCGATAACATTGCAGCTGCGATGTTAGCGCCTTTTAGTAAACATACCCCATAATATTGATTCACCATCTGACTCCATGTCCAATGCAGCAATGTTTGTATATATGGATCCCATACAGCCATGAAGTGTTCCCATCGGTTCAAATGGCCCCAAGCCCCTTCCCGCTCCAGAAGCATAAATCGGTGTAGTGCTTTCCGCCACTGCCAAAAGGAGGGACCATCCTCCGATATTCAAGACTATAAATGCTCTTTCACGTCACAAGGAAGGCCTGTAAAATCCAGATCTTACTTGTATTATCACACACTCCAGCTACAGCACTAATATTCAGAACAGCCAACAATACTTGCATCTCAAGCGTACTACCCATAACTTGACTCATATACTGATACACTCGATCCCAAAAATGGGCAACCTTCGAACATAACTAAAACATATGTCTCAATGTCACCTTGGGTTTGGGACATTTCAGATGTTGCGCTGAACACATCTTATCAGCTTGAAAAGTCCAGATGGGCACTACAACCACTGCAAAATCTTAAATTGTATTTCCCTTAATGCCATATTAGGAGTTATTTGAGGTATCTGTCTGATCATCCCTAAAATATATTTACCGGTTACAAGTATTCCTATTTCACCTTTCCAGACCTCTGCCAAGGCACTGCAACCCTCCCCAGTATTATGTTCTGTGAGAGCCTTCTGTAAACCCACCAACAAACTCTTGTCTCCCTCTCCTGAAAACATAGTCTCTTCCAACAAAGAGCATAACCGACATGACAGGCCCCTTTTATCGAGACTATGGATGTAGCTACTAGCCTGCATAAAGGCAGAAGCAGGTGCACCAAACAGTAGTCGGTCATTGATGGCTGCATGTCATCCCACTGTGTGAAATTGATAATTGCAAAGCATGGATATCCTATATGTGCACCTAAACCCTCCCCTCCCATCAGAGCGTCTTTGTGTGTGTGGCCGAAACTTCCTGTCTCTAGGGTCTGCAATGTAGGTGTTGTTTTGGACTGCACTCTCCTCCTCTACACACATACCCAGCTTGTAGTTGTGGCTTGTGGTTTATGTCTAGTTGTCATCAGCTATATCTCCCCAGTCCTCCCTGAAAACACAACTAAAACCCAAATCCTTCCCCCCCCCCCCAATCAGCTCCTGGCTTGCCTACTGTAACCTACACCTTACTGATCTGGCTTTGAATCATCTCTGTCTGCCTGAAAATATTCAACACTGCACTGCATGGCTTTTCCACAGCCACACACATAATGGCACTAATACTCCCCCTGTCAGGACACCTCACAGGTTCCCTATCCGTTTCCGCATCCATGTCAAGGCTATGTGCTGACCTATACATACTGTGACACAGCAGACGGTACAGAGCCCATGGAGTTAGGGGAAAGTAAGGAACTTACCTCAGAATCAGCTGGGCAGCAGACAAACTCAGCTCATGTAGAATTAGCTGAGCAGCAAACAAACCCAGCTCATGTAGAATTAGCTGAGCAGCAAACAAACCCAGCACAAGAAAAGCAGAAAGGCATTAGAGTAAAATGTCCTTGCACTAGTCCTGATGTAGCTAGAAGCAGGAAGGCTAATCAGGAACACCTGTTCTCAGAAACCCAGGCAGCATGCAAAGAGAACAAGGATAAAAGCTGCAGGGTAGAACCAGGGAAGGCCAGTAGGGGCAGCGACCTGGGAGGACTAAGCCAGCATCCAGTGAACACACGTCATGCTGGAGGAAATCCACTGAGGGAAGGAAGCAGTAGGTGTGGCAGCAGAGCAGGAAACAGCCAGCATCGTGCCCAGGACCCTGCTAGGATTCCTGGTAGTTGGAGAGCCCAGGAGAGAGCTGTCAGAAGCCCAGATATAAGAGACAGAACCACAGCTAAGAGGTGGGAACCTAGCTATGCTAAAGAAAAGGCAAGAAGTTCTGTTTGGTTTGAAAGGCAAGGGCGTGGCACCAGAAGTAACTTTGACACTGAAAGTTACACAGTAATTCCACCAGCGTGGAGAAGAAGGGAAAGCCAGAAGGAAGCTTTTAATATACCAGGCGTTCAGAGCCCTGGATTTAAAGAGCCCTTTCTAGAAAAGCTAGCCCATGACTCACAGGAGAGTTTTAAGGAAGACAGCAGCTGTGAAGAGTGTGACCCATATGCAATCGTAAGTGACTCTGAGTTAATGCAGTGGGAGAACAGCAGCTATAACTCTGACCCTGTGCCCATGGATTGTACAATTTGTTTATCTGACGATATTGTATCTTTATGTTGAACGTGTGCAAAGCAGCCAGCTGATGGTGCCTAAAGGAAAGAAGATATTTTTCTGTGCAACAGTTCTTTTGTTTCATATTGTTTGTTGTATCTCAGGAATATCCCATCAGGGCAGGGAATAAAGCCCTAATATTATTTTTGCCTTACCACTTGACTACAAGACTCTTTTTGTATCAAAATCAACTTAAATCTTAACACCCTAGGCAGCCGCCTAAAAGGGTTATATGTGGTAGCTATCACTCACTATCTCACAATGCGTGCAATGTAAAATAACCTATAAACACACCTGCACACCTGGTTCACGTTGGGTTTGTGTAGGCGAGGGAGAGAAGGCATGCGTTGTTGGTGAAGCGAGGAGAGTGTTGGAGGCAGGTGTGTCGTGGAGAGTGGTTGGGTCGTGAGTGGTGGTGGTGGAGAGTGTCAGAGGCAGGTTTGTTGTGGAGAGGTGTGTGGCAAAACAGGCAAGAGAGAGAGGAGGGGAGGCGAAGAGCATTCTAGAGAGACAGCAGCAGAGTTGAGGGGCAGGCAGCAGGGAGAGGAGGTAGGGCGAGGAGCAGGTGTGAGGTGTTGCAGAGGAGCTGAGGAGCAGGAATATGTGACAGGGAGGGAGAGGGCACAGAGGGCAGGGAGAAGGAGCAGCAGGACATGGCAGGAGGGGAGGAGGGGGGCACCTGTTCAGCAGGACCCAGAGACAGCAGGGAGTGTTGGGCATTTGGCGGTGGCTGCAGGCCCATCGGGTGTGTTCCAGCCCACACAGGGGCCACCCAGTGCCAAACGAAGGTGTATACCGGTGCCAGCTGAGGAACGGGGGGAGGGCTGTGAGATTCAGTCAGCAAGAAAACCACATCCTGCTGGCCAGTGTGTTGGAGTGGTATGAGGTGCTCTATGGCCGGCTGAGCAACAGCAACACTGTGGCAACACATACACACGTGTGGGCAGGGCCGGCCCGTCCATTGAGCAAAAATGTTTTTTGCACAGGGCCCCGCGTTTCAGGGGGCCCAGCGCAAAGAACATTCTGCTTTTTTAAAAATTAAATTAAAAAAAAAAAAAAAGCTGGCTGCTGCCGCTGCCGCCGCTGCAGCAGCAGAAAGGAGTGTCCCGCAGGGCCTCCTCTGCCCGGCTGAGCCCCTCTGCACCAGATTTCAGATACGCAAAGGGAGAGTGTCTCCCTCGCGTCTCTGTTAAGCCTGCAGGGGCTGATGGGAAATTTCCCATCTGCCCCTGCAGGCTTAACAGAGACACGAGGGAGACACTCTCCCTTTGCGTATCTGAAAGCCGGCGCAGAGGGGCTCAGCAGGGCCGGGAGAGCTCAGCCGGGCAGAGGGGGCCCCGCGGGACACTCCATTCTGCTGCTGCTGCGGCAGCAGCCAGCTTTTTTTTTTAAAAATTTTCCATGAGCCGATTTGGGGGGGGGGGGGTTAGGACTGGTAATGGGCGATGGCGGGGGTTAGGACTTGACTTTTGGTGGGCTGGGGGCGGTTGGGGGGGGTAGGGCTGGTAATTGACTATGGGGGGGGGTTAAGACTGGTAATGGGCTGTGGGCTGATGGGGGCTGTCTGGAAATGGGGTGATGGGGGGGTTAGGACTGGTAATGGGCTATGGTGGGGTTAGGACTGATAATGGGCTATGGGAGGGCTAGGACAGGAAATGGGCTGATGGGGAGGGGTTGGGACTTGAGGTGGGCTGATGGGGTTAGGACTGGTAATGGGCTGTGGGCTGTTGGGAGGGGTTAGGACTGGTAATGGGCTATGGGGGGGGTTAAGACTGGTAATGGGCTGTGGGCTGATGGCTGTCTGGAAATGGGGTGATGGGAGGTTAGGACTGGTAATGGGCTATGGGGGGGTTAGGACTGATAATGGGCTATGGGGGAGCTAGCACAGGAAATGGGCTGATGGGGAGGGGTTAGGACTAGAGGTGGGCTGATGTGGTTAGGACTGGTAATGGGCTGTGGGCTGATGGGAGGGGGTTAGGACTGGCAATGGGCTATGGGGGGCTGACTGGAAATGGGCTGATGGGGTTAGGACTGGAAATGGGCTGATGGGGGGTTAGGACTGGTAATGGGTCATGGGGGGCTTAAACTGAAAATGGGGTGATGGGGGGGTTAGGACTGGAAGTGGGTTGATGGGGGGCTAGGACTGGTAATGGGTTGGGGGGTTGATAGGACTGGAAATGGGCTGAGTGGAAGGGGAGGCTTGAACTGCAAATAGCTGATGGGGAGGGGGCTTGGAATGGAAATGGGCTATGAGGGAAGGGAGCTAGGACTGAAAATGGGCTGATGGAGCAGCTAGGATAGGACTGGAAATGGGCTGTTGGGGGGAGCTAAGATTGGAAATGGGCTGTGGTGGGGGCTTGAATTGAAATGGACTCATGGAGGGGCTAGAACTGGAAGTAGGCTCATTGGGGGGGGCTTGGACTGGAATTGGACTGAGTGGAGGGGAGCTAGGATTTGACATGGGCTGATGGTGGGGCTAGGAAATGACTAGACATGGGCTGATGGGGGGCTAGGATTGGAAATGAGCTGATGAAGGGACTCGGACTGGAAATGGATGGGGGAGCTAGGACTGGAAATGGGCTGATGGGGGGCTAGGACTGGAAATGGGCTGATACGGGGACTAGAAGGGAATGGATGCTGGGTGAGACTGGAACTAGAAGGGAGCTGATGTTGGGGGAGGATTAGAATGGGATGGGGCTGGGAGAGTAAAATGGAGAGGGGAAAAATATTTTGTGTGGGAGGGATGAAAAATCTACAATTGGCCGGGTATTGGGAGAGTAAGTGGGGATTGAAGATGGAGGGGTAAAATTTGTGTGGATGAAATAGGAATGAGGAAAGAGCAAAAGGAGAAAGATTAGTATGTTAAAGCAGAAGTAGAGAGAGAGTATGGAAAAAAAACTAGAAGAGAGAAGAAAGGACAAATGGACAGCAGACGATGGAGAGTTAGCAGAAAACAAGAAGAAACCAGAAGAAAGTGGCTGGAGCAATTGCAACTGAAAAAAAATGCACAAAAGGTAGAAAGATATCTCTTTATTTGGAATTTATTAACTGGAATATGAAAGCTCTGGGAAATGTGCATCATTAACGTCTGCGCTTTGTTTGGTACAAGAGGAAATTAATTTATAGTTTTATTTCTACAGTGTTGTTGTACATTCCAAGTTTGGCTTTTGGGGTTCCCAGTTTAATTATTGCTTTCCTGTTTCTAAATTGTGATTCCTTGTTTGGTGATGGTCTATGTTCTGCATGTGTAACTGAGCTGAGGTATTCTGTTTATGTAATTCCTATTTGACATTGCCACTTGTTCTCTTTCCCCAGTATTCTCTGAAATGTATTGGTTTAATATTTGCAGTGTTGCCTTTTGATAGGTAGGGTATGGTGCTTTGTGAGTCCTGGTAATGCTGTCAGGATACGGCGGGTTTGCTATGGGTTCTAAATGGGCAGCGTTTGTAGTAGTTCCTAATATGCCTGGCGGTTGGCACTCTTTTAGTCTTTCTTTATCCATACACTCATTAACAGACATGTTTACTAAAAGTTAGTGTATGGTAACATTATGCAAATATTTATGCAAATAAGGCCAGTTATGCAAATGAGGCCCCGCACCGAGTCTCCGCACATGGCCCCGCACCCCCCTTGGGCTGCCCCTGCATGTGGGAGGAGGTACAGGAGGCCGTAGCCCAGGCAGGGGGACCAACCAGGGATCTGGACAGCCTGAGAAAGTGATTTAATGACATTAAGCGTGGTGTGCATGCACACATGGTGGCTGAGAGGCAACATGCCATGGGCACCAGTGGGGGTGCCCCCTTTGCCCCAACTCTCACACCCCTGGAGCAGGAGCTAGCAGACCATCTTGGGCCCATCTACCTGTGTGGACTGCCAGAAGCGCTGGACACTGCCCAATCCACAGGCATGTAGGTATGCACCTTACACCTTGCTTCTCCTTACGCTTGGAATAAACGCCCTTTGTCTAGGTGTCAGGCATCTGCCTTGCCCCTCCTCACACTTGGGTTCATAGCTCATATCTTTGCCTCTGCCTTTGGCTCATGAGTGTGCTGTTCCCCATTCCACCCCTTTTAAATTGCACGCTTCTGTCTGCCTCTCACAAGTGTTCCTACCACCATCCTTTGTCCTGTCTCCCCTGTTCCTGACTCTTTGCTCCTGCTCCAAACCTCTTGCCACACCTGTTAGTGCTATATCTATTCAGATTATGAGCTCCACTGAGCAGGGATTGTCTTTTTGTGTGTTCCCTTTCACAGTGATGCATGCGCTTGGTAGTGCCCAATAAAATGCTTAGTAGTAGTAGTAGGAGTAGTAGTAGTAGATATGCAGCACACGTACAGGGCACGCCCAAGCACATGTGGCACATGGATGGGAATAGTGGGAGACCATGTCCTGATGGCATGCGTGCCCTAACACAGGTAACTGTGGGGTGATGACACAGCAGCACATGGCAGGGTAGGTACAGGGTGTGTGTGACAGGTACGTGGACCTGTGTGCATGATAGACACAGTCCTGAGCATATTCGAGGTCCGCAAAGCAATGGTGAAGCAGGGGGCATGGCAGACAAGACCCATATCTGATTCAACACTGCATACATCCATGGTCCAGACAACAGACAAGCAAAGCCCAAAGGGTTAAGCTGCATAGCAACAATTTACAGCACCACAGATCATCAATGTAACAGTGATGTAAAGGACCTATCTGAGGAGTGGCTAATGATATCCCACTGTAATCAATGAGAAGCACAGCATACCTGAGCAGCATTGTAACAGTAATGAGCCACATTGGGATATCATTTGACAGTATGCAGATAACCTCCTGGTATCACCTCTACATTATTGCTCTCTAGTGCTGTGAAGTCTGGCTGTGCTGCTGGACCCTTGGGACCTTTCATATAGGTAAGTTTGGCCACTGATGTATGCAGAGTTCATGCGATTACAGGGCTGGTCTGTCCTTCTAAGTACCCCTCCTCCTAAGGATGGGTGGTTGTGGGACTAACTGAGGTCAGATGCCTCTACCACTGGAGTAACCATACCCAGAATGTTCTAGCGTTCCATCCTCACATATGGCGTATGAGGGCTTACATTTAATTAATTTCTTTGCCCACTCCATTTGGGGTGTGTACTTCATTACCTGTCTGCGTTGTCTGTCCCCCTGAGATCTACTTGCTAATATAGTATCTGGCATATAGGTCACAGCCAGTCATCATACATCTGCAGCCAGTCCCCGAACACATTGAGACAGGGGGAGACATAGAAGAGGGACATACAACTACCCAGAACACAGTGGCCTGTGGGTACCCACACACCCCACCAAAACACATATGATGTCTGTATGCACCTACCTATCCAGGGACAGATCCCAGACCACTGACAGGGAAGGGCCGAACGCATAGGGTTGATGACATAAACGCAAAGAAACGGCAGCAGAAACATAACACACGTCACACACCTAACACTCTGTCAGGGCCCACATAAAGTGGGGATACCCCACCCACCCTCACCAGACCTTGGATGGTACATCACCATACCCATACAAAATGCACATAGCACAACCTCCACAACACCTGGGATCAGCCCATATACACGTCCCGCAGTGCCACACATGCATTCCCATACCCCCGCACACTGTGCAACACCATACCCAGCAGTGCTCCACCCATCCCCCCAGACACCCCACCACACCCATGGAGTATGGGATAGCTGTCCACCCACACCACACAGTGTCTTGCAAAGCAGAGGGCCCCCACACACGTCTGGCTGACATGGACACATCCTGCAACTCCTAACGTGCATGACACTTAGGGCAATGCAAGCACATCGCTCACACACACAATGACGGCACACAATCCCACTCAGGACTCCCACATGTGCCACGGCCACATGTATTGATGAGGCCACATGCGAAAATAAACAAGCAAAAACCCTCAAAATCAAAATCTCAGGCATTGACTTACTTCATTTGTAGTAACCTAGGTTGATATGATACTGTTGAAAAATCTCAAAAAATTATTTAAATTTTGGAAAACGGGTCTCAGACTCGCGGTTAGCTCACTCCTGCAGTCTATGTCAAAGGATGTGTACTACAATTGCATCAATGACCCGTGATGTTAATTCAGGCTAAATCAGTGATCAACAAATTGACATTCCAAATAAAGGTAGTAGAACACTTATTTGCTTATCTTATGCATCCCCGACACCTTCATCCGGCTGCCGTTCTGCGTTTCACATAACGGATTAGTTTCATCAGGGGGGTGGTTCAAAATGTCTGCTGGAATTTGATGAATCCTGCCATACAATGGTTATAAATGTCTCGAACCTGACGTTTATCAAAAGACAAAGAACGGTTACTTTATAAAAAGATTGCATGCCTTGATTAAGAAATATATAGAATTAAAGAGATCATTTTCCAACATGCAGACTTCTTTAAAGCAAAAGGATAAACTTTGATAGCTTATTGTTGAAATTATTAAACTTGATGTTTGGCGCGTTGAATTGGAACTTATCAGTTTCTCCAAAAAGACGCCGCGCATGCGGACTAGGTGAATGAAAAGCTTTTTATTTCGTGGAAGATTGAAAACGTCAAAGTGACGCCATGAATACTCAGCCAATCAAAAAACTTTTTATAAAATCGTCTCCTGATAGATCGTCGACTGATGCTACAGAGATTTGTTGATGACATTAAAGTTAAAATGTTATAGGCATGCTGCCCAATCAATCATGTTATTCATGCCATGAGGTTGAACCGTTTTTATAAAGTAACCGTTCTTTGTTTTTTGATAAACGTCAGGTTCGAGACATTTATAACCATTGTATGACAGGATTCATCAAGTTCCAGCAGACATTTTGAACCACCCCCTGATGAAACTAATCCGTTATGTGAAACGCAGAACGGCAGCCGGATGAAGGCGTCGGGGATGCATAAGAAAAGCAAATAAGTGTTCTGCTACCTTTATTTGGAATGTCAATTTGTTGATCACTGATTTAGCCTGAATTAACATCACGGGTTGTTGATGCAATTGTAGCACACATCCTTTGACATAGACTGCAGGAGTGAGCTAACCGCGAGTCTGAGACCCGTTTTCCAAAATTTAAATAATTTTTTGAGATTTTTCAACAGTATCATATCAACCTAGGTTACTACAAATGAAGTAAGTCAATGCCTGAGATTTTGATTTTGAGGGTTTTTGCTTGTTTATTTTCGCATATGATTAGACCCTCTCTAAAATGACCATATTTTGAGTGTTTTTACACAAATATTGATGAGGCCACAGACAAGGTCAGGTGGACAGTCCATATCTGATACTGCAGATAGGGGGCACGGCACTCAACACACCATCCCCCACACACCACATCCCATGTGTCACAGCTACACCAGGGAATGAGCCTGCTACCCCCCCCCCACCCCCTGCCAGGCACAGCACACTGTAGGCACCTGTGCTGTCCATATTGTAGGTGCAACAACAGCAGGCACAGGTGAACAACACATTGATTGTGGGGTGGATGCACTACACAGGTGTACATAGGTGCACTGTGCAAACTTATCTGTGCTGTGTACCCTTTTCCACAACCCAGGTGACTACAGGACCATGGAGGCACATGAGGAGGAGGATGTGGCAGGGACTCAGAATGGGGAGGGGCCAGAGGCCACAATGTCCGGGGACATCGCCAGCAATGGCGAAGGCACAACAGGAACCAATGTGCTGGCCGAGGAAGAGGACACCCCCCCAGATGTCACCGCTACAGTGGGGGCCACTGGTAGCCACTCACAGGCTCTAGAGGGTGCAGAGATGGAGGAGAACCACCACCCCATGCAGGCGCCAGGGACATCAGCCACCCCTCCCACAAGCATGGCTACAATCTTGGCAGAGCTGCGGGCCCATAGTGCCTCAGCATGGTATGATGCCGAAGGTGGGTAACAGCATACACAACAATCCCCATGGGGGTTGATGTAACATCCACAAGGAGATTACATGTGCACCGCAATATGTTGGCAACATAGCAGATCGTTTCTTATGTGTGTGTGTGTGGGGGGGGGGGTGTTCTGTGCCATGTGCGCTCCACCCTCCTGTAGCATGGCTTGTCAGGTGTCAGCATGCGTGAGGGGCTCAGACACACGCACACTGTTCACGGCCATATACCCCAAGGAAGCACACAGCGGAAAACACCTATCCCAGGTCACCCAGACACCTTATTTGACTGACACCTCCCCATGGGTATTGTTATGCAGCATAGTTTGTCAGCATAATCTGTACTGTGCACCAGCATTATAGAAAAGAGGGCCCCCCAGATATATGTATCTATGTGCCATGACCCCTCACGTCATCTGACCTATCTCAGATGACCAGTGTGCAGATCAAGCATTGACAGATTGAACTGCGACACTGTGCCATGTGTGAGATCTGTGATTCACATGACCCCTCATCAAGACCCCTTCCAGGCATGAGAATGGCTCATGGGACACACAGATCTAAACATGGTCATGCATTGCTAGTTGTTGCATGCATGATTGTTCTGCAGACTGATCTGGTGGGATATGCCTCACATGTGCATATGTCACGGTGGGGTTTGAAACAGGTATCTCACATATCACCTTGTGTCCCACCCACAGTCACTCGGCAGGCTCTGTTGGCCATTCACCAAGAGATCCACCAGCTGCGGTCCACAGCAGACACAATAGCAGGGGCACTCCTCCGTATTGCGGATGCCCAGGAGGCCATAGCAGCCCATATACAGCAGCCAGCACCGGCACCAGAGGCTGCACCAGCAGTCCCGCAACAAAGGGGTGGGTTGGGCCGTGGACGCCGTGGCCGGCCATGGAGGATGTGAGCATTACAAATAAAACCATCACAAACTATTACAACCTATGTGTTTGTTTCCAATGTGTGGCACTGTGGTCCCCTATGTACCCTGCACCTCATGTTGTCTCCCTGCCCACATGTGCCTACCCATGCCCCTCAGGAGTGGGGTGTCTGTACTGCCACCTATCATCCCACATAGGTCATACCATGCCCTGTGTACCATGGACTGTGGCAGGTGGTTACCCCCTACCTATGCTGAGGGTATACCCAACCTCTCCCATTGCCCAGGAAGATGTTCACGGTGGTACATGTCTGTTGTAGGGATCTGTCACCCTCTCCCACCCAATATACTCTCCATTATTGGACACACATGTGTGACCATTCTCCCTGCCCACACCAGGGCCTACGTGGCTGTCTTCCCACATAGGCTTGCATGAGGCACAGGCAGACAAAGGTGGCTTGCTTCAGTCAGCTGATCACTGTTCACTAGCGCTTGTAGTCCCCCACCGCTCATCCTCGTGACATGCATTGACCTGTGTCGCCTTCAACAACTATCCCCCTGTGCAGCTCCTGGGTATAGCATTCCATCTTACCCTCCATGGCACATACCTGCTGCTAGCCTTTTCCCCTATTGCCCCGCAAGCATGGTGCATCAGATATGGTGCTCACACATCGCATACAGCATGCATGTGACCATAGCTTTTGGGACACGCTCCACATTGGCACATCACAGGGACACCATGGGACACAGACGCCTATGCACATGGGCAGCCCCCACACCTGTGTGTGGAGACGGTCCATGTATGTTACTTATGTCTACCACGCATACACATAGGGATCAACACACATGTCCCATGCTCACATACACATTCAGTCTGTGGGGGAGACACGTGACCATTGTGCTGTACGTACAAACGTTTTTATTTACATTTATACATTTGTACATATATAGAGATGTACCACCGAGATTGAGGGTGTTGGATGACCTCACACGCATCCTCAGAGACCTCAGGATATTGTTAATTGTAGTAACATAGGAGCAGTCTAACACTGGTCAATATTGAAATCGTTACTGACTTTAAAAGGCCCTAATCTGTAGTATCTTGGTGAGCTGAACATGAATATAACATTAACGGAATTGTATTGGCTGTCGTTCTGAAGATATTGCATGTAGCTCATTTGTGACGTTTCACTGTGTACATTTATCCAGTAGGGCATCAACAACATTCTAAATATGCCGTGAATGATGTAATATTGCATCACATTGCATTATACCAGCATGCACACATCATCCAGAGTTGATTGCATCATTTTCTGCTGCAATGCAATACTACTGCCAGACGGCTGCTGAAGCCATCTGACGTCAGCAGTATACTATACGTAGTCGGAAAGGAAAGTAATCTGGGATTCTGTTCCGATATTGAAAGCCTCATGAATGCCTTAAAAGTCACTCATGATCCACAAGACTGGAGACTATAGATTCTTCAGAACTGAGTCTGAAGGCTGTGCTTTTGAACAATGGAAACCGTCTTCCATCTATTCTAGTAGCCCATGCCGTCCACATGAAAGAGACATACAATAACGTAAAGCATCTACTGACTTCCATTAACTATAACAAATACAGTTGGCACCTCTAAGGTGACTTGAAGGTTGTTGCCTTTTTAATGGGACTGCAGCAGGCATATATAAAATACATGTGTTTCATATGTGCATGGGATCGCCAAGCAAGGGATTGGCACTACTTGTGGAAGGAATGGAATCACAGACAAAATGTAACAGTTGGAGAGAAGAATATCCAGCACCCAGCTCTGGTTGAGGTCCACAAAATCCTGCTACCACCCCTTCACATCAACCTAGGTTTTATGAAAAACTTTGTGAAGGCCATGGACCGCACTTCGCCAGCTTTCCGATACCTGCATGAAAGGTTCCCTAGACTCAGTGAAGCAAAGATTAAAGAGGGGGTTTTGTGGGTCCTCAGATTCGAGAGCTCTTCAAAAATGACCGGTTCAACAACTTGTTGCAGGGTGATGCGAAACAAGCATGGAATGCTTTTCACCTAGTGTCAACAAACTTTCTCGGGAATGTCAGGGCAGAAAACTACAAGGAACTAGTAGACGACATGCTGATGGAGTATCAGAAACTTGGCTGCAATATGTCTCTAAAGGTCCATTTCCTTGAATCCCATCTCGATTTCTTTCCTGACAACTGTGGTATGGTTAGTGATGAACAGGGTGAACGTTTTCACCAGGATATCGCAACGATGGAGCACAAATACCAGGGAAAATGGTCCACTACAATGCTGGCTGACTACTGCTGGACACTCCCCAGAGAAGCTCCAGAACAGCTGTACAAGAGACAGGCATGAAAATCTAAGAAGTAGTCTATGACTTGTTTTTTTACAGGTATTAACCAAAGGCCTATTATATTTACTATTGACATGCATTTCGTGATGTAAACATTAGTTCTTGTGGATTACAAAAACACTAGAGCCAACTTTGCAATTTCTCTGTAATATTCGTGTTGAGCATAAGAACACTGATAAGAAATGACTATTTTTATTTCAGTAACATGACCTTTGTAAAGATTTGTTGACCAGTGATTGTACTGTCTAAATATTTACACGTACCCTATTTTAAAATGAAATCCTCCAATTCCAATGTGAGGTGACCTCCTTGATTGGAGGGGAAGGTGCCATACACATCTGTAACTGTATTAAACATACCTTTAAACCAACCCATGTTCTGTGCTGGTAGACAGGACAGCACAGGGGATGTGTGTGGGCTCCCCTGTGCCCCTTAAGTGCTCCAGGGACGCCCATAAGGGGATGGCTGCCGAGATGCACCACGCATAGCAGCTGCACGCTGCATGTGCATCTCGGCAGCCAACCACTGAATGGCGCCTACCAGCCACCGAATGGTGCGGTCCTGGGTCCGCTGTTGTTGCAGCACGCCACCCACTGCCACATACAGGTCCCGCACACACGTGCCACCACATCCATGCCAGGTGGCCGGTGTTTGGGTGGTGGCATGAGCGTGGGGCCTGTCTGTGGCAATGGGTGGGGACACAACTCCCAGGCGGACACCATCACCACAGACATGTGGCAGCTGGCAGGGACCCACAGTGCCCTGTGCTGTCCTGTGTCCCGTGGCACCCACTGAGATGCTCTCCCCCCTCCACACACCCCTCCTCCACCCCTGACCCCTCCCAACCACCCTCTCTTTTGCCCCCTCCATGCTCTCCTCCCCCTCCTCCTCCTCAACCTCCTCAATCTCCCCCTCGCCATCCTCACCCCCTGCCAGATAAGGCTCCCCCTCCCCTCCCTCCGGCACTGCCCCACACTCCACCCCCTCCATGGTATTCTCTTCTTCCTCATCTTCTGGCTCCTCCTCCTCCTCTTCTGTCAGGTTTTGTGCTGTGGGGCATGTTCTAGGGTGCTCCGATGTTGAGGGGCCCTCGCCAGCAGAGGCATCCTCTGTGGGGGATGACAGTCATTAGCACACTATCATGTGAGTCACATACCACATGTACGTAGTTTGGCCTCCCACAGGCTGGTGGGCCACTGTGACAGTCTGTACTGAGCTACAGAGGCCGTAACACTCACCTCCACTTCGTTCCATCACCCCCCTTTGGAGGCGGGCAAGGACCTCCAGGCAGTGCAGCCGCAACTCCCGACCCTTTTTCCGTAGATCCTCTACCTGGGAGGGAAAGCAATGGGTGGGAGCATTAATGACCATATATCTCTGGTGGGTGCCCAACACATATCACACATCTCTGTGAGCAGCATCGTGCTGCTCCTGCTCCTCTGGCCAGTGTGTCCTCTACTAACTGTTGCCAGTGCCATCAGCATGTGTGGCTGTGGGTCTGGCCATGTGTGAGGTGCCACCTATGTGTACTGTGCATAACCCCCCGGACACCCCATACCCTGTTCCTACACTCTCCTTGCATGACATGGCAGCACCATGCCACGTGTGGTTTAGCCATGCTGGTGTCCAGGGGAGGTCTTCCCTAACTCCCTGTGTGGTCTGGCAAACACATGTGTGTTTGCCTGACCTACACACATCATCCGACACACCCGCCATGGCACCATGATATCCTACAATGCATGGGTGATGTGTTCTGACATAGAGCGGAAGGTGGGTGGCCCTGTGCACATTGCCAGGCGCCAATACCATGACACTTGGCTTTCTACTATACCTCTATGGTCATGACTAAGGCCTCCTGTGATTAGGGCAGTTGTGGCTGACTGCAACAGGAGCATGGCCCACCACACCTAGATGGCCTATTAACATCTGTAATCCTGTCTAGGGTTACGGCAGAGCTGTGAAACCCCAACAGGTGCAAGTACCCTTATACCAGCATCTATAATGTTCCTCTGCAATCAGGTACGGGACTCCTGGGGAGTGGGCAGATGTGTGACCTGAAACTGTGTACACTTCCATGATATCTGGATTTGTTACAGATCTTTGTAATCAGGTCTCAGGGCTCCTGGGGGTGGGATGGTTTGGAGCACATCCACAGCTGCACCTATCATACCATCAGGATCCATAACAGACGTGTGTAATGAGGTCTGGGCCTCCTGGGAATAGGGCAAATGTGTGACCTGAGCCTGCATAACCTACCACAATATCTGGATGTCATACCCACCTTTGCAATCAGGTCTCAGGACTCCTGGGGGTAGGGTGTCTTAGCACACTTCATCAGCAATATAAACCATATCACCAGGGTGACTGACAGAACACTTTGATCAGGTCTCAGGACTCCTGGGGGTAAGGTGGATTATAACACATCAACAGCAACACAAACCATACCACCAGGGTGGCTGACAGACCACTTCGATCTGGTCTCAGGCCTCCTGGGGGTAGGGCAGATGTTTTAACCTGCAAATGCACACACAACCATACCACCAGGGTGACTGACAGACCACTTTGATGAGGTCTCAGGACTCCTGGGGGTAGGGCAGATGTTTTAACCTGCAAATGCACACACAACCATATCACCAGGGTGACTGACAGACCATTTTAAACAGGTCTTGGGACTCCTGGGGGTAGGGTGGATTATAACACATCAACAGCAACATAAACCATACCACCAGGGTGACTGACAGACCATTTTGATCAGGTCTCAGGACTCCTGGGGGTAGGGCAGGTGTTTTAACCTGCAAATGCACACGCAACCATATCACCAGGGTGGCTGACAGACCATTTTGATCAGGTCTCAGGCCTCCTGGGGGTAGGGCAGATGTTTTAACCTGCAAATGCACACACAACCATATCACCAGGGTGACTGACAGACCATTTTGAACAGGTCTCAGGACTCCTGGGTGGTAGTGTGGATTATAACACATCAACAGCAACATAAACCATACCACCAGGGGGGCTGACAGACCACTTTGATCAGGTCTCAGGCCTCCTGGGGGTAGGGCAGATGTTTTAACCTGCAAATGCACACACAACCATACCACCAGGGTGACTGACAGACCACTTTGATGAGGTCTCAGGACTCCTGGGGTTAGGGCAGATGTTTTAACCTGCAAATGCACACACAACCATATCACCAGGGTGACTGACCACTTTGATGGGGTCTCAGGACTCCTAGGGGTAGGGCAGATGTTTTAACCTGCAAATGCACACACAACCATATCACCAGGGTGACTGACAGACCACTTTGATGGGGTCTCAGGACTCCTGGGGGTAGGGTGGATTATAACACATCAACAGCAACATAAACCATACCACCAGGGTGGCGGACAGACCACTTTGATCAGGTCTCAGGTCTCCTGGGGGTAGGGCAGGTGTTTTAACCTGCAAATGCACACACAACCACACCACCAGGGTGATTGACAGACCATTTTTAAGAGGTCTCAGGACCCCTAGGGGTAGGGCAGATGTGTGACCCTGCAAGTGCAGAACCTACCGTATCAGCATGCTGTTTACCAGACCTCTTTAGGCAGATCTAGGGGCTCCTTGTGTTAGGGTGGATTTTAACACATCAACAGCAGCAGCTGCCATAACACCAGGCTGACAACTGGACCTCTGTGATCAGGTCTTTAGCCTCCTGGGGATAGGGCAAACCGCTTTGATGTGATAAATAGGCGATATATCATGTGAGTTTAACTACAAAACATAAATGAGATAGAATGCCTACACACAGCAGCATACACAGCTACAATCAACACTGGATATGTATATGGATATACTGACCTGTCCCTATACACTTACCTCACGTGGGTAGTCAGCAAGACGATTATACCGCCTTGTGACACGGTCCCAGGCCCTCCTTACACACCCGAGGTCCTGCCGCTTGGAGGAGCCATGGAATAGCTTCTGCTGCCTAGTGCAGATCAGCCCTGCAAGGTGGCGCAGCTCCCTGCGGATGAAACAGGCTTTCTAGATCGAGTCGCCATTTTCACTGATGCCTTGCTCATGCAAGCACGTCGCATATGCATGCATGTGCGCTGGCGCACCTCAACGCGTGCCGCTGCACATCATTAAGGCGTGCTAGCTACGTGCCCGTGCCACGGCCGGTACAAAGCGAACGGTGGCGCGGTCAATATACAAAAAGATTTATGCAGCAGACACACATTGCAGTGATGTGTCTAATGTTTCTTACCACAGTTTGTTTATTATGCATTTATCTTGGTGTTGGCACAGTGGGGTCTAGAACCCATCACCACTGGCTGGGAGGGCATTGTATTAACCAGTGTGCTATGTCTTTTCACATAGCAATGGCTGGCTACACAGTTACACCAGGTCATCTACATACACTTTCTACTCTCCTTACCAGGCTAGTGTACGGACACAGCTAGGGCACTTTACAGGGCACCTTGGTTTGGCCAACTGAGCTGAGGGTGTTTTGGGATGTGCACACGGATTTCAGATCTATGTCAGACTGCTACATGCATAGACGGTCGTACCCTCTGACAGTTATACTGACGGACGCACTTTGTATACAGCTCACCAGCTAATCTAGCAACCTGCAGCCCACGCCACTCTTCCAACATACCCACTGCATGCAACTGGCCACACTTTTGAACATATTGTCATGTGGTAACACGCTCTGATGTGATGATACTACACTATATCCTATCCATCCAGATAAATCAATATACAGGTCCACTGGGGTATTGAACCCATGACCTCTCCCACTGAGGTCAGTATATTCACCATTGTCCTGCAACAATATTGGTTGTAACTAAACTATGGCTAGCTACTCAACCAGTGCAGGTCATCAGACACAGTGTCTGGTGTGGCTACCAGGATAGGTTAGCACTTAGGGTACCCATGATGCAATGCACATGCAGATCAGCAGTTTACATCTGCTCACCAGATAGGGGTTTGCAACTCTGCAGCACATCAACTGGGTAGGGGGACCAAGCATGCGTGTTACTGTTACAGTGTGCCTACTGACCATGCCATTGTGTGTGTTCTGTGATCACCCTGAGAGTAAAGTCGTGGGGACAGCACCGGGTCCACAGTACCCGGGCTGTTTGCAGTAGGTTTTGCTGCAGTTCACCATCACTGCCAGTGTATGGGGTATTCTTTACAGACAGCCTTGGACGTTTTCTATGTACATTCCTATATGTCATTGATGTGTAGCCCATGTGGACCAGGATGCTCCCACAACATAAAGCATATTGAGTGAGATTGCCATGGACACCTGTTTTTTGGAGCAGGGGTGTGTCTGGACTCACATGTGGACGATATACAGAGCAGGCCCACCCTCTGTGGGTCAGGGTCGGGTACATGATCTGGAAACAACAGACACACACTATCATTGTTTTCAATAGGGCCAGTTGAGCTAAATAATGACAGACTGTGTGATCAGCAACCCCCGGCCAACTAAGAAACAGAGAGCTGATGCAGATCTGAACATGGAACTGGACCACCGGCAGTGCAGCTGGTCAGCTAAGCTGCCCCCCACTACATTCTGACATTCAGCAGCAGAGGGCAGTCAGTGTGCACCTGCTGCATCCTGCAGGGTGTGGCAGCCATACGCATGCTAGCTAAAGACAGTCTGCTGACATATACATAGTGCATGTTCCAAAAGGAACACTGTGCACCCTGGTGTGGGATCTGGCACACACACACACCAAGGAGCTATGTCAGTGATTGGGCCCCAAAAAAGGAAACCCATAAGTATCACTTGAGAGAAATGCTATATGGTACTATGGGGGAACCTAGCCATGCCGTGGTCACTGCTCAATCAGGGTGAGAGTGACCTTCCAGCATGACACGCTGTGGCCACCCTGTCCGTGCAGGTGGTGGTCGGGCACTACAATGTCCCAGCCATTGCCCTATGCCCTGTGCAGATGCATCCTGCCCAGGCCGCCCTGTCCGGCCCATACTCACAGTACCTTGCTCCTCATTATGCACACTGGCAGGCTTACACTGGAGACAGTGCAAGCAGTGTGGGCTCAGTAAGGTGTAGGCAGCCACAACACACTGGATAGACAGACACACACTCCCACACCGATGCCAGCATTGTGCAAATATAGAGGTTTTTGGCAGCCCTGGCCACCACACCAGTCCTGGGCACAGTGCAGGCATGGCTATGCTACGCAATACTGTTGGGGTCACTCCCCGGGGTGGTAAACATTGTCAGAAACCAAAACTGAAACACACTCCACAGATATCAGAAAGGTTGCTATGATGCAGCTTTGTGAACAAAATGTGTTTAACTTATGATTTGTTATCTGCCATTAATCATAGCAACATTTTGATATATGTGTAACGTGTTCCCAGGTTTAGGGCGGCATTGCTAAGGTATGCAAGTGGGAATGTATTGGGAGATTCTGCTCCACGCAGGGCCTAACAGCCTGACTCTCCATGAGGCTTTGGATAGTGGAGCCTGTGGGTGTGGGTGTTTATGCCCCTGTTGGCCACTGCTCTAGGGCTGAGTTCCTCATCTCCGGTCCTGATGGGCCAAAAAAGGTTAGTTTTTTCATGCTATCCCTAATGAATATGCATGAGATACATTTGCAGACAATGGGGGTGTGGCATACATTTGCAGCACAGGCATGTCTATTACAGACAGCATGACACCTGAATGGTGTTTGGCCCTCCAGGACTGCATTTAGGAAACTCTGCTCTAGGGATTGCACATATTTATGGTGTCTGTGCCCTGTAGGGTAAAATATAAGCGTTTATGGATTGTTTATTTAATCAGCAATAACAGTTCCGTCTTTATTACAATGGTTTAGTACTGGGTAAAATATAGGGACATTTTTTACAGGAGCCACAGCTGGGGCTTGAACCTGTGAGCTTCTGCCCCTGAACATACTGCTTGTTTGTACTGCACCAAACTGTTGCCACAGAGGCAGATCATTCCCTGGGGCTACCATTAGTGTTTGTTAGACAGACCTTGTCTGTTGCACCACATGGCATCCACCTAAACAGGGCTTGGCCTTGGTCTGCTGTGGGCAGATGCCACTACCCCCGCCACCACCAGCACCCCTCCGCCACCATGCTGACATGCCCTTATGCCAGTGGTACTGGTGGTGTGCAGTCCCAGGCCATCCAGTGTGCCGGTAGGCAGCTGCCTATGGTGTGGGTTCTCGGATAGGGGTGCCTCCATGGACATGTGCGCTTCCCCCCGGCACTACCTGTCAATGTTATGTGCCTTTGGGGGTGCCTGCTGGGTAATATCCCCTGTGACACTGTGGGACACACACTCATGCACATGTTGGACCCTCGTCAGTTGCTGTCTTGCTGCTTTACAGTTTTGGCATTCCTATGTGACACCTAGGCATTTGCCTAGCCTGCACTGTGCCCCAGCTGGACCACAGCATGTGCCGCCCGCAGCCCTCTATATCCCATTTATAGCATCAGTACAGTTGCCCTTTCCTACGTGCCCACTCTGCTGTTACTGCACATGTGCACACCATAACAAACCTGCCCAATATAAACGAGAAAAAGCCCTGATCGGCACTATTTCAATGTGGGATCATTCACTTTGTAGGGGGACAGAGAATAGACCCTTCCAAACATGATATCTTATTTTTTGGGCTTTGTCAGTGGTGTTGCTTTATGTTTATCATTAATATCACTTTTGGCCAGCTTGGGTATTGGGATTTCAAATGTGGTTCTGGTCCTTTTATGCTTATTTGCCTTTTTGGTTCCTGCACATGTATCACAACTATCACTTTTCTAGGTTTCCCTGCCTTTGCTGCACATTGCTGACTGAAATTGTTTCTCTTTCCTGCAAATGTGCCTTAACGCGAGGGTTTCACTGGCGTTAGTATTCAGACCAGGATTTCACAGTGTTAGTGTACCTGGAGCCTCTCCCCTCCCACTCTCCGCCCATTGACCCCTTCTCCCTGCTCTCTGGGAAGCCTTACTCCACCCTTCAGACCCGGATTTCACAGTGCTAGTGTGCCTTAACGCTGTCGCCACGTTATTGCACGATAAGTGATGTTATTGCGCGATAATGTTACATTATTGTGCGATAACATCACTTATCGTGCGATAATACCACCGCTGCGACCTTAGCGCCATTTAGTAAACATACCCCTAAGAATCATAAAGTATAATAAACAAACATAAAAGTTTAAAAACCTAAAATATGCATAAATAAATAAATAAATAAAACACAATGGTGTTACACTAATAGTAAGGCTGAGCTATGATATTAAAGAACAACAATAAAATATACATAAATGTGCTAAAAACAATTTTGTTGTGGTAATGTGTTAATGTGCTGCTACAACAGGGGACAGCATCCATATTCAAATCTAAATCCAAAAGGGGATCATATATGTAAAGGACCATTGTCCCATCAAATGTGCTAAAATGACAAAGGAAAGGAGGAATGAGGAGGACAAACCAAACACGTAAGTGGCTAAGTAACTCACTGAAATAGCTGCCCTCATCATCGATGTAAATAATATCCTTTCAACATCTAACAATTCTACAGGGAGAAGCAGACACAGAGTAAAAAATGTGCAGAGTAAATGATGTCAAACCACCCAGGAGGGCAAACTCAAAACAGGAATTTAAAAAAATAGTGGGACAAACAAAAATACTTTAAAATAAAAAAAGACTTGCCTTGTCAGAAAACCACATCAACTTGAGATGCTAATCAAGTGTGAAGAAAGTGGGGAGACAGAGAAAGATACAGAGAAGGATAAAAAAGGTTTAAAATAATTATTCCCCCCCTCCCCTTCTCCTCCTCCGCTCCCCTCCCTCATAATTTGTTTTTTACACTTGGCTTTATGCCTTTATTTATTATTTACTGCTTTATGCCTCATTTTAAGTACTTTTTATCATCTCCGGTTTTTTTGTGAACACCCTACCTTCTTTTTTCTCTTTTAATTTATTTATTTAATAATTTTTTAAAAACTTTTTTATATCCTTCTCTGTCTCCATTTTCAACTGCCCTACAATTTATTAATTTTGAATTTGCTATACGTCTCTTTATTTCATTTTATGGTCAACTGTTTATCTTTTATTTTTTTCATTTCTTTTTAATTTCAGATTGGCAAGTCTTATTTTAAAGTATTTTTGTGTGTCCCACTACTTTTTTAAATTCCTATTTTGAGTTTGCCCTCATGGGTGGTTCTCTGTGTCTGCTTCTCCCTGTAGGATTATTTACATCGGTGGTGAGAGCAGCGATTTGAGTGAGTTACTCAGAAACTTACAAGTTTTGGTTTGTCCTTCAAATTCCTCCTTTCATTTGGTGCAGTGGAAAGTCCTCTGTAAACATGCCATTGACTAAACCCGCTCCTCTTGGATCGAAAATAATAGTCTAATAACATCCAAAAACATTCCAGTAACTCGCAGGGCATCTAAGACCGCATACATATAATCCCAGTTGACATGATCAAATGCTTTCTCCGAATCAAAACGTATGAGCAAAGATGGTATTTGATGCTTGGCACTATAATACATGGAAGCCACAATCTTTTGCATGTTAACTACTATGTATCGGCCTTTTATAAACCTACTTGAAAATCCTGGACCAAACAGGGCAAATAGTGAGATAGGTGATCTGCCATAATTTTAGCTAGTAGTTTCATATCTACATTAAGTAGAGATATTGGCTGATATGACCCAGGCATCAACGGGTCTCTCCCAGGATTTGGCAGAATGGCAAGGATCGCCTTATTCCCCTCATATGGGAATTTCTGGATCATAACAAGCGTGGTGAAACATTGCGCCAATGAGAAAGCAACTTTGTCTGACTGGAGTTTATAAAATGTATTTAGGTACTGTCAGGACCCGTGCCTTGCAATTACGAAGACTGCGAATACTCCTCCGTACTTCTTGTGCTGTTATAGGTGCATTCAACTTGGACAGTTGCTCTGTCATCAACCTAGGTAAATTCCTATCATTCAAGTATTCCTTGGCACTATTGATATCTCCAGGCTCCTCTGCATACAATGTTTGACAAATGTTACAAAAAATGCTCTCAATATCTGCTTTCATCATTTGAGTCCTCCCACTCCCATCTTTCATGGCCCACACATGCTGATTCTCACTACCTGAGCAAATCAAAGAGAACAGAGGTTTCCCAGCCTTATTACCAAAATAGTACAATTTGTAGTGGTAATACAAGAGCAACTTCTTAGCAGGCATGTATAGCAGTATTGAATTCTGCCTGGAGTGCTAGTACACTGGACCTACCTTCTGCAGTAGGGTTGGCTGCCATGCATCTCCACTCCTGACACAGCCATCTCTCTAGGCAAACAAGTTGCCTTGCCATATCTTTCTTCTTACACCTTATTCTGGTCTGCTCTTGAACGATTAATAAACACTCCAAAGACAAATGTCGTTCATATTCAAATCCACTGTAGACAAGGATAACTTTGATTACCAATCTCCTGGTTCATATGAAGTACTACAATTAATGTTGAAAAGAGCCAGAAAGGTCTCAGACTTGAATTGGCTCTGCTTATTAGACTCACGTCTTTTATCAAAAGCAGATTGCCCTCTAGCATCAATGAACTCTCTTGGCTCGGTGGAGTTAGTCTCTAAAAATGTTTCCTATATATCTTCAAAAAATTACTTAACTAGCATGAGTAAACTCCAACGTTGTACATTAATTCAAGATCCCGACGCTCTCCCCAGGCGCCATTCATACGTTTCACAGCTCTACTTTCATCAGGGGATCTCTCGATCTCTGCTGTTCAATGTTTGAGATGCTGTTCTCACTACCCAAAAGATGAACTCCATATTAATACCACTCCCAATCCCAGTACCTATTATATCTATCTACCATACTCAGAACTAATCCATCCAAAATAAAATAAAACATAATGATTTACCAGAGCCTTCTTAATACCGCTGCCCACGTTCTCCAGATGGATATATCTCTCTCATTATTAGTTACTAAAAGAACGCCGTGCATATATCTTTCTTCTTGACATATCCAAAAATGTGTCCCCTCAAGACCATCTTTGCTGCCTCCCAAAACAAAGGAGGGTTGTCCTTATGCTGTACATTTTTCTCGTGCTCTGCCCACTTATTTCATAGTGTGGGTGGGGAAAGCTATATCCTCCGTAAGGGTTAATGAGAATCTCCACAGAAATTGTGGCTGCAAATCACCCCATTCCAGTTCTAACCACACAATTGCATGATTGCAGATCATCATCGGTCCAGTCTCTACATGGTCCACTTTATCTAATAGTACATCCACAATTAAAAAGTAATCTAACTGGGACCATGATCTATGTGCTCGAGAGAGGTGTGTATAATCATATTCTCCAGGGTGAAGCCTCACACCAAATATGTATTTTCCTTGCCTATCTTGTGGCAACCCCTTTCTCAGATGTTGCCCTATCTACCATCTCATCCAGGACACAATTAAAATCTCCAGTATCAACTGTGTCATCTCCAAGGACTGAAAGCAACTTGCCATCGCCACATAGAATTGTGGATCTTAAATGTTAGGGGCATAGATATTCCTCATCACAATGGGTTTCCCTTGTAACTTCCCTGTTACAAAGGTATACTGCCCTTTAGGATCAGAACTATTTTCTCCACAACAAAGCCAAAGTCATCTTATTTATTAGGATAATTTTGGCAATCCTGAAAAGTGTTTTTTATTTATTTAACTAGGCTTATATACCAATCAAAGCAGTGTACATTCAGGTACTGCATATATTTTTTTCCTTGCCCCCAAAGGGCTCACAATCTGTTTTTTTTGTACCTGAGGCAACAGAGAGTAAAGTGATTTGTCCAAGGAGCACCTGTAGGACTAGAAAACCCAGTCCTTCCAGCCCAAGGTTGCTGTCCTCTAGGAAGATTCAAACCCCTGGCCCTCTGGCCCAAGGTAACTTGCCCCAATCACTAGGCCACTCCTCCCTCTCCTAGTGTTGCAGTAGTCCAAATGTGCTATCACCATGCTAAATAGAATTGCTATTTGGGCTGAGGGATCTAATAGTTGTCAAAGGGCATGAAATCAACCTACAGCAAGAAAAGCGGCTTGGGAAGATTGAGCAATTTGGGTATTAAAGGAAAGCTCTGAATCAATAAAGATGCCAAGATATTTCAAACAAGGATTCGGTGTAACAGGGGTGGAGTCCAAGACTGGGGCTAGTGAAGGGACAGATGGCGAGTCAGTGAGCCAGGTAGTGGTAGTTTTCAGAGGACTGAGTTTAAGTGATATTTTTGCGAGGCAGCTAATAAAACGAGAGAGTTCTAAATGGAGAGAGTCAATTTGGGCCACTAACAGAATGTTGGCCATAAGCAGGGTCATGATCACTATTGTGTATGCTAGTAAGGAGAGAAAGATCGCCCACATTAGTGGGTACATTGTTTAGCAATGATAAAAACATTCTCAGCCTCCTAGGCATCACATTCCCTTCCCTTCCCCCCCCCCCAAACAGCACCACTAAAGTACGCATTCTCTCATATTCATCCACAAGTACATCAGACATTCTGTCCCATCCATATCCATTTCCCACTACTTTCATCTGTCATTCATACATCTCAAATCTCCATACTTAGCTCTCCTCCCTCTACGCAGCAATCCCATATACCAGCAATACCAAATCTCACCACACCACTCCTACTCAACCATCCTTACTTTCATACCCTGTCCCACGCACCTCCAGTCCCCAGCAACCACCTCACCGTTCGGACAAGAAGGCTACTCAAGATACTGTAAACTTCTAACTCACCCATATTACAAAGCTGTCTCTTGTGTTCTAGAGAATCAGTTCACAATACCTCTGATACACCCACTGCCAGCATTGACCATATAAAAAAGCAGACCTATCACGGCAGATAAGCAGTAGCAGCCCACCTATAATCCCCCTATGGATACGAATAAACCTGCACTAATACTCTGTTGCCTAATAATAGTGCTCCAAACCCTAAAAGCAAGCACAACAGACAATACACAATGCAACATAGTGAATTACATTCCAATCCTACAAGCTACCAGAATCAACACCTTCCACTACCTATACCAAAACCCGACATACAAGAGGCGCAACAGATTGCTTCAAATTAACACATCAAGCTCCTTGAAGGAACCAAATAAGAATCAACTGACCCCCACACCATGAAATGTGCCTTAATCAATGCCCGATCCATACGAAACAAATTCCATATCATCATGGACTACATCGAGGAACATCAGCTGTATATAATGTGTATAAGAGAAACATGGCTCACCAACACAGATCAAGTAATACTAAACCAAATCTTGTCACAAACATATGAAACCCATAACAGCCCAAGATCCAACAAAAGGCATGGCGGAGTCCTCATCATAGTAACACAGTAACATAGTAAATGACGGCAGATAAAGACCCTTTCTAGCTTTTCAAACGTCGTTCATGATCAATAACAAAAAGATAGGAAAGCCCTCGGCTTTTAAATTACTAATGAAATCAAGTGAATTCAGAAAGGTCTCAGACTTTTAACGGCTCTGCTTATGTGAGTAATCTCATCTTGTTTATAGCAGTTTGCCTTTTTGCATCAACGACCTTTCAAGACACACTGAGGTTACTCACTATAAGATCACTCTTTTTATGTATTATGATCTTCTTATATATAGTGATAGTGATAAGTATAAATCACTTAGCTGTCGTGAGTAAACTCCTTTGTCAAAAGATCCCGACGCTTATCCCAGGCACCATTCATGTGTTTCACGTCAGTAGTTTCTTCAGGGGATCATTCGATGTTCTATAGTATGTGTCTTTATCTTTTACTATATTAAAAATAAAACTATATATTAATCATACTCCTATCTTTAACTAACATATTAAAAGATTCAGAATTTTAATATCAAAATGTAATATACTGACCGTCAAACCCGCTGCCTGCGTTTTATCTTTAACTCTTCATGCTATCTTAAGAAAATCCTAAAAAACGCCGCGCATGCGGACTATCAAGCTGTACCCTTTAATTAAAGACACACACCAAGTGCAGATCCTCCAATCAAAACTAACGGTGTCACCGTCCACTTAGAGAACTAACATCATTATGTTGTTACTAAATACAGTTAATCATCTCAGGTATAAATCTTCCTCCGTTCCATCTATATCTACAGACAACCCGACCAATCTATAGTGGCATTTAAGCCCATGGGGACCAAGTTTTTCAACATATATAACCAGCATTGTTCTCGTTTTATAAGTACCTGATTTAAAGATTTACCACTTGTGCCTGCTACCACCCTATCAATACATAAACATCTAAGCTGTTCAAAAATATGTTGGTGCGACAGGCAATGCTGCCCAGCAATACAACAAGAGTAGGTGCACCTGTCGCTCTATGCAGGCCACCCCTCCCCATGTCTTTGTTTAGGGGTGGACCCACCACTCCATGTAGGACACCCCTATTTGTTGAGAAGTTAGAAGGTTCAGTTTATTTTGGTTTTATCCTGTTGCTATAAAGGGATCCGCTATGCTTGTCCCATGCTGTTTTGAATTCCGTCACCGTCTTTGCCCCCACCATTTCCATCAGGAGAGCAATCCAAGCATCAACCACCCTTTCAGTGAAAAAATATTTCCTGACATTTCCTTTCAATTTACCACCTTGCAACTTCATGTTATGCCCTCTAGTTTTGCAGCTTCCCCGTCTTTGGAAGAGGTTTGTTTGTTCATCGTTCCTCTTTAAGTATTTAAAGGTCTGAATCATATCTCCCCTATCCCTCCTTTCCTCCAAAGTGTACATATTTAGGTCTTCAAGTCTCTTCTCATTAGGCTTCTGACGCAGGCTCCAAATCATTTTGGTCGCCTTCCTCTGTCTTTTTACATCTTTTGCAAGATATGGTCTCCAAAACTGAACACAGTATTCCAAGTGAGGCCTCACCAGCGACCTGTACAGTGGCATAAGTACCTCTTCCTTTCTGCTGGTAATCCCTCTTTGTATGCAGCCCAACATCCTCCTGGCTTTTGCCACCACCTTGTCGCACTGTTTTGCCACCTTGAGATCATCAGAGATAATCACACCAAGGTCTTTCTCCTGAACCATGCACACCAACCTCTTGCCCCCTATTGCATACATTTCCCTTGGATTTCTGCTACCCAAGTGCATGACACTGTACTTTTTCGCATTAAATCGTAATTGCCAAGCATTAGACCATTCTTCCAGCTTTTGTAGATCTTTCCTCATGTTATACACTCACTCGGGGGAGTCCACTCTGTTGCAAAGTTTTGTGTCATTTGCAAAAAGACAGACTTTTCCATTCAGTCCTTCAGCAATATCACTCACAAATACATTGAACAGTGTCGGGCCCAGGACCGAACCCTGGGGCACCCCGCTAATCACCTTCCTTTCATCCGAGTGAGCTCCATGCACCATCACCTTCTGTTGTCTGTCAGTCAACCAATTTCTAATCCAGTTTACCATCTTGGGACCCATCCCCAAGCTACTGAGTTTATTGACAAGCCTCCTATGAGGAACAGTATCAAAGGCTTTGCTGAAATCCAGGTAGATGACATCCATCGCATGCCCCTGATCTAGTTCCTTGGTCACCCAGTCAAAGAACTCAATCAGATTTGTTTGGCAAGACTGTCCTTCAGTAAAACCATGTTGCCTCAGATCTTGCAACCTGTTGGTTTTGAGAAAGTTCACTATTCGCTCTTTCAGGAGCACCTCCATTACATTTCCCGCCAACGAGGTAAGGCTCACGGGTCTGTAGTTTGACACTTCTTCCCTGTCACCACTTTTGTGTAGAGGTACAACATCAGCCATTCTCCAGTCCTGAGGAACCTCTCCTGTTTCCAAGGATCTGTTGAATACATCCTTTAACGGCCCTGCAAGAACCTCTTTGAGCTCTTTCAGTATCCTGGGATGTATCCCATCCGGTCCCATGGCTTTGTCCACTTTCAGTTTAGCAAGTTGTTCCAACACCTCGTCTTCTGTGAATGGTGTGGTATCTACTTCATTCCCATTTTTATATTTGGGAGTCACAGCTGGTCCATCTCCAGGATTTTCTTTAGTAAAAACAGAGCAGAAGAATTTATTTAGCAATTTCGCTTTTTCTTTGTCACTTTCCATGAGACCTTTCCCAGCACTTCTGAGTCCTGCAGTTCCAACTCTGATCTTCTTCCTTTCCCGAATATACTATTTTCATCACAAGAAAATCCCTAAGATTCAACATCTTATCAACTCATACCATGACTGCTGCAACATTATAACCATCTCAAATAAACATAGCTTTCTGCCTAATATGCAGAGCACCCGGTGCATGGAACGAAGACCTATCACTAATGCTGGAGGAAATATGCTCTAACTCTAGTCCACAAAAATCCCTCATCATTCTGGGGAACCTCAACATACCCTCCATATCCACAAGACCTGGCCAAGCCTTTATACAAGCCATCGAGGACCTACTATATAAGAAGATAATAGACAACCCAACCCATAACAAAGGTGCAACCCTTGATCTCATCTTTGTACCAAACGCACTTCTGGAAACGAACCTCACACAACTTATATCCATTATGCCCATCCCATGGTCAGACCACCACATAATAACCTTCCATACCACCATCACTGCACAAAATACCTCCACAGAAGCAATTAGCACCCAAAGAAGATTTAAACAATTCAACAAGGACACTTTCATACAGCAGGTCTTACCACATATAAACAAAGATTCAACAGACTTAGAAGAGATAATAAGAAACTGGAACTCAACAATTTTCAATGCAGCCACTGCCCCGCACAAGAAAACACACAACAACAGGAAGAACATTGCACCGTGGTAGTCCAATAACATTAACAAACTAAAACAAGCCTTGAGAAAAGTGGAACGAAGATGGAGAAAAACGAAGGTTCCACAAGACAGAACAAACTACGAAACCAAGATGCAAGAATACCAGGCCCTAATAAATACCTGTAAGAAAGAATACCATACCAATCTAATCATGAACTCCCTAAATAAACCACAAGACCTATTCAACATAACAAGGACCTTAACAAAAGACAACCCTAAAGAACACAATCCAAACCCCAAGCCATAGCTGACTTCCTTCAATTAAAGATCAAACCTAACACAAATCAATGCCAACCTTCGACAACAGAACTCCACCCGATGGGAAAACAAGCTCACCCATGGAACACCTTTCACATACCATCAATAAAAGAATTAAAAAACATCATAACCAACCTCAACACCACAACCTCCCCACTTGATCCATGCCCAATATCCTGGATCAAAGTGACAACTGAACATTTAGCCCTCTCTTTACTCGAAATAGTCAAAATTTCTCTTACACAAGGCATTATCCCTCCCATACTTAAAAATCAATTGTAAGACCAATTCTAAAGAGCAACAACCTAGACACAAATGATTCTAACTCATACCGACCCATCTCAAGTCTTCCATTCACAGCAAAGATAATTGAGAAAGTGGTCCAACTTCAACTACAAGATTACCTGGACACACACGCCCCTCTAGATCCCCACCAACATAGCTTCAATCCCAAACACAGTGTAGAAATGCTCATTACATCACTCCTGGATAACCTAATAACCAGTCTAGACAATATCAAACAATGTTGTTTATTGGCACTTCTCGATATAAAAGCTGCCTTTGATTCAATCAACCACAATACACTTATCAAACGCCTAAAGGAAATTGGACTTCGGGAAACTACCCTGAAATGGTTCACATCATACCTCACCCACAGAAAAATATAAGTTAAATCTGGAACACGTCGATCAACACCAATTGAGCAACTACAAGGAGTACCTTTTCTCCAGCCACTCTATAACATAATGACCAAATACAATATAAACTACAGTATCTATGCTGATGACATTATGGTACATACTCCATTCAACATAGACCAACCTAACTACTCAAGAATAACATCATGCATAGAAGAGATGTCATATTGGCTTTGGGAACACAACCTACTAATAAATTACAATAAAACTGAAGCAATTTTTATAACAACAAGAAACAACTCCTTTGTTCTGCCAAAATCTCTGCAATTATCACACAACATCATAACCGTAAAAACAGAAGTCAGATACTTGGGGATATACCTCAACCAAAACCTAAACTTCCAAGCTCACATAAACAAGATAACAAAGACAGCCTACCATAAAATTAGAACACTACAAAAACTCAAACCACTTCTGGACTTCAACAATTTCCGCACAGTTTATCAAGCCTTAAAAATGCCCACTCTGGACTACCTTGAGCAAGTCGCTTAACCCTCCATTGCCTCAGAAGAATCCAAGTTATCAATGTCCCTGTTTAATGTACATTACCAATAAGTTATAATGTAAACCGCTTTGACTAAAATGATAAAGCAGTATTAAAAACCCTGTTAAATAAATAAAATAAATAAATAAATACTGTAACATCATCTATCAAGGTCTACCAACTCAATCCATCTATCCTCTGCAACTACTCCAAAACACCACAGCCCGTATCATAACTGGAACAACATAACCCAACATTAAACAACTCCACTGGCTCCCCATAATCACCAGAACCAAATACAAAGCCATACTCACTATTTTCAAAATCCTATACCAACTATCACCACCAATACTTCAAACACTTATCAGCAAAGACCCTGAAAACAGAACAAAAAGGGAAAACCATAAAAACCTATTAATAATACCTAAGAATAAAACTAAAGTGACACAGACAACCTGTCACAGAGCCTTCTCAATATATGCTCCATCTCTCTGGATCACACTCCTGGAAAGAATAAGAACCCCCAATGACTTATGGGATTTTCGTAAAGCCTTAAAAACACACCATTTTTCCAAATACTATGGACCAGAAGCAGAACCACCATGTGAAATGTAGCCACTACAATAAAATCTGAACCCATTCATACCATCCAGTAACTACAACCTGTCCCAAACACCCAGCATACAGTAACAATATCCCCACAACCTGTAACAAGAAATCATGTAAATAATATTGTTAATACCCTTTTTTCTCCAAGTTTAATGACCTTGTTCTATGTAATGTTCCTTGTTTATTGTTCAATGTAAACCGCTTTGAATACAAGAAAAGCGGTTGTCATGAGGTAGACAGCACAAAACCTGGAATATTAAAGGGTAGTGCAGAGGAAGAGCTTACCTGCCAGGAGTTAGATAACACGGACCCTGAGATATTAGAATGTAAAAAGAAAGAAGAGCTTACCTTGCAGCCACATGTGCAGTTGCAGCATTCACAGTGCAGAGAGGCAGGGAAAACAAAAACAAACTTTCCACATGGTTTTAGTGACGCAGTAAGAATTGAGGGTTCCAATCAGGCTCACCTGGAGCCAGACTCACGTTCTACGTTAGTTGAGCAGAGAGATAAAAACAGGTGGGAAATCCCACAGAGGCAGAAAGGGAAGGAGGAGGAGAGAGAAAGGAAGCTGGAGCCTGGATTAGGGCTGGAGCAGGAGTTTGATTCTGAGGAGGAAAGCAGAGACCAAAGGAAGTCTGACTGCAGTTCCAGGCATGCTTGGAGAGAAGGTGAGAACAGAACTCCCAAGCAGTTACAGAAAGACACGTTGCCTTGGAGAACCAGGGCTGAAGAAAGGCAGGCTGGTAAACCCAGGAGGGCTAAGAAAGACAGTAGCAAAGTCTTCCCAGCCAGAGGGGTCCTCATATCGAGGCAAACAGCCCAGCCAACAGAAGGCAGAGGTCACGTCCAGGGAAGCTCACTGAAGGCAGGAAGTGAGTTTCCTTCAGCCAAGCACAGTAACCGGTGTTCCCAATGAAGAGCAGGCTGCAGGGCAGAGAGAAAGCCTTGGCTAGAAGCAGAGGAGGTTGAAACCATCTTCTCCACAGGAAAAGATAAGTACCCTATCTTTTGTGAAGGGAGAGAAGGGGGTCTCCGTGGGAAAAGCCAGGCTTACAACAAGCTAGTGAACTCTTATTGGCCTAAGCCATGGGAAGAAATCCCCAGCACAGCTCCGGCTGTCTGGGACACCCAAAAGCAGCTCCAACTTGCAGCAACTGAGGTTTCCCCAGGGCAAGGCTCGGAGAGCAGCGTCATAGGGGCTCAGTGTCCCTACACAGGACCAGGTCCTGGCCCTATGGAGTGGGAGAGTTATAGCACAGAAAACATCCCTGAGCCCATGGAATGTGCTTTATGTGTGGCTGATAACATAGAGTCTCTCTGTTAAGAGAAGTAGCAAGAAAGAAAGTGTATTTTCACATTGGAATTGTGATGGACTATTGTTTGTTGGAAAGAAGCATAATTATTATTTGTTAAGCATCCTCTACACCGGTGAAGCAACCATTCTTTATGTTGTCCTTATTCTATGACATCCACAAGGGAAAGGGAATAGAACCCAACCTTAATTTCACTCTGGTCATGACTACAGTGTCCTTAATTTCCACAACTCAAGGCTATACCCGGGTCTAGGCAACCGCCTAGGACCGGCGTGGTCTCACAAATGGCGTAGTTCTTGGATGCCAGAAAAGAGGACACCGTACAAGAGGGACGGAGTCACCAGCGCCAGAGGACGCAACCAGGAAGGCGGTGAACCACGCCCAGACAATTCACAGGATCGGGAGCAGTCAAGGACCTTCTCAAGGCCAGAATCACCACCTGACTCAGGTAATAGTATCTTGGTACAGCCAGGGTGGGATTCTGAGGAGGTATCTGAGGGACTGAAAATCCTAGTCTGGTGGCATTGAAAAAAAAAAAGAGAGATTCCGCACTTGTTTTTTTTTCTTCTCTGATTATTGCAGGCTGTCAACATGGAGACTCCAGCAGATATCCTGAAGTGGATGGGGCTCCAGTTTGAGAAGCAACGTGAACTTGCCCAACAGTGCCAAGAACAAGCCCTAGCTGCCATGCAGATACAGCAAAAGCCACTGACGGACTTGTTGCAGGTGGTACTGCAGGAGCGGCAAGCTGAGAAGAAAACCGAAGGACACTTTGGTGGGGTAGGCCCACAGACATGTGGAATTTTGTCTTTTGGACAGTGGTCAGGAAAAGACAATATAGACGATTTTCTGGAAGCCTTTGAGCGTGTAGCTCGTGGTGCAGGCTGGCCCGAGCAACAATGGGCGGTTCGCCTAGCTACCTCCCTGTCGGAAGAAGCCCTGGCGGCATACAAGGCTATGCCAGCCGCCCAGGCTAATGAGTATACTAATGTGAAAGCAGCCATATGGGATAGGCTAGGCCTGTCACCTATGGTCTACCATAGAATGTTGAGAGCTACCAAAATCCAACAAGGTGAAACTCCGAAGGCACTAGGCCAACGGATTCGTAGCCTTGTATGGAAGTGGCTCATGCCAGAAGGGAAGACGATAGAAAGCATTTTAGATATGCTTGTGTTAGAGCAGTTCTTTGAAGCTGTGCCAGCAGATGTAAGGTCATTCCTCACTCTACAGAATTGCCACACGACAGACGAGGCTGCTCTCCTAACAGAGAGATTCATCGAGGCTCAGATAGCCCATGGACCGCAGGGAGGAGCGAGCAACTCGCATGGCATGACAAACTCTGATAGAGTAATGAAAGACCCGGAATTAAGCATACCAGCTACAGAAAAATGTAGGAGTAAAGGTATAGCAAATGACTCTCGCATAACATGTTTTAAATGTGGGAGGAGGGGTCACAAGAGGTATGAATGCAAAGAGCGCACAGCACTAATGGGTGAAAAAGCACAATACAAGCAAGAAGGTTTTCGCCTGAATGTGGACGTGCAGGGGGTGTTGGCCAAGGCTTTATTGGATTCAGGAGCTGAACAAACAATGGTGTCAGAAAAATTTTGGGGCCTTCTACAGGATAGTGAGGCAGTTCCCCTGAATCAGCCAGAGGGCAATAGCAAGATCCGTTGTATACACGGGTCATCCACCTCTTACCCTCAATATAGAGTTAGTAAAAGCGCTAGGCACACATAGGAAGCTCCTAGTAGCAGTAATTTCCCGTTTACCCTATGACATAGTCTTAGGTCAAGATTGGCCACATTTTTATAGGGGCATAGGGGAGGGCAGGCAAGAGAAAAGGGGACTAGTGTCCACAAGGTCCCAGGCCCACAGTTCACGGGAGAACTTTGAACCCGAGGAGGATAGTGACCCTCCTTCGGAGGAAGAAGCTGCACCGCAGGGAGAAGAAGAGGATAAACCCCTAGAGGAAGGGCTAGGAGAACTACCCAGCCATGAAGGTTTGATCAACCCTCCAAAGAAAGCAGATAAGAAAAGTAAGGGTGATAAGAGGCGAGAGCGCCACAATAGGGCCCAGCTAAGGGCAGGGGCAGGAGAGAGAATAGGTTTTCCCTGGGTACCCGAAGAGCTAGTGCAAAAGTTTCCCTCCTTTGCGAAGGAACAAAAAGCGGATCCCGCCTTAAGGCGCGCTTTTGAGTATGCCCAGTCAGATGAAGAGGCTCTTCCCAGATTTTTTCTAGAAGAGGAGTTGCTGTATAGGGAAAGTAACGATCCACAGTCTGGGGTTGTGAGGAAACAACTAGTAGTACCCACCACTTTTAAGGCAACGGTAATGAGGTTGGCCCATGACCACCCGGTAGGAGCGCATAAAGGGGTTGTAGGTATCCTGGATCAGGTGCTGGCCCGTTTCTATTGGCCAGGTGTGTTCCAGGAAACCAAGCGTTTCTGCGAGGCATGCCCTGCGTGTCAGAGGGTCTCTGCTGCAAAACCAAAGGGGGTGCCCTTGATACCAATACCCACTATATCCGAACCGATAAGACGGATGGCGATGGACATCGTAGGTCCCTTAGTAAAGACCCCTAGAGGGTTCCAATATATCCTAGTCATAATGGATCAGGTCACCCGGTTCCCCTGGGCTATACCGCTGAGGAACATTTCAGCAAGAACAATAGCGGGGGAACTAATTAAGATATTTTGTGAAGTAGGGTTCCCGAAGGAAATGCTAACGGATAGGGGGAGCAATTTCCTATCCCGATACTTGACCCAAGTCTGGGATGCCTTTGGGATCCGTCACTTGAAAACATCAGCATACCATCCCCAGGCCAACGGGATGGTAGAACGGTTTAATCAGACCCTCAAACAATTATTAAGGCGGGGATTAGACGGGAAAATGGCCGATTGGGACATTATGCTCCCCTTTGCTTTGTATGCAAGCAGGGAGCACACACAGGCCTCATTAGGAGTTTCCCCATACGAGTTAATGTTCGGCCGAGCTCCAAGGGGCATCCTTGACATTTTAAGGGATCAGTGGGTGGAGCCAAAACGAGAGGAAGTAGGAATACCGCCGTTCCTACAGGAACTTAGATCTCGGTTGCAGAGGGCCTCACAAGCTGCAGAACAACATTTACAGGGTAGTCAACGGCTGCAGAAAAAATATTACGACCGGGGGAAAAAGCCCCGTCAGCTCACAATAGGGGATAAGGTAGTCGTGATGGTAGCGGACCCTGTTCCGAAATTTGAAGCTCAGTGGAGGGGGCCCTACACGGTAATAGATCGCAAGGGACCAGTCTCTTACATGGTGGAAACGGACAAGGGACGCCGTCAGGTGAATCACATCAAAAAAGTTACCAAAAAAGTCCTACAATACACCTTAACAAGCCTGAATAATATAGATGGAATGGACATCATTAATATACAAAGCAAAACCATGGCACTCTCCCTCATATATAGACCACCCTCAGCTGACCAAAAAAACTTATCCTCCATCCTTGAACTTGCATGCACAGCACCACAAAACAAACCACTAATAATTCTAGGTGACCTAAACCTCCCCTCACTAAATAAAGCCCAATCAGATAACTTTATGGATGCCATGAACCAAATGGGATATACACAGATAGTTCATACCCCCACACACATAAAAGGTAACACTTTAGATCTCATCTTCCTCCCTTCCTCCCTTAATAACCATCAACAATTCACACCACCAACTACTACAGAAGTACCATGGTCCGATCATTACCTCATAACACTCCACCTCCCCGCACAAGCAACACCAAATACAACAAGCACATCTCCCCATTTATCACACTTTGCCCACTTTGACAAGGATACATTCCTTAACAAAGTATTACCAGCACTCGACGAAAACCCCCCTGACATCAACTCCGCTATAAATCACTGGAACCTAACAATACATGAAGCAGCTATCCCCACACATAATAGGCATAGACAAACGAAAAAGTCAGAAAAATGGTTCACCAAAGAACTACCAAAACTAAAAAAACAACTAAGAAAACAGGAAAAGAGATGGAGGAAAACTAAAACAGATGAAAATAAATCTCAATATATGAACACACTTAACGAATACAAAAACGCAATAAACAAATCGAAAGGGATTACCACACTAAAGTAATAAATCTAGCCATCAACCGACCTAGAGAACTATTTTCAATTGTAAAAACACTAACTAAAACAAAGAACTCCGAGCCAAAGCTACCAACAATAAGCATTCAAACCTTAGCATCTCACTTTGCCGAAAAACTAAAATCTAAACCCAATACTTTAACACCAATACTGACTACAAACACCAATATCAATAACAACTGGACAACTTTCCACACTGTGGATCGAAAACAGCTCATTAAAATCATAACAATGATCAACACTACTACCTCCCCACTCGATCCTTGCCCAGTGTCCTGGATTAAACATACAAAGGAAGAACTTGCTGAAAACATCCAATACATGGTGAACCTGTCCCTTTCGCAGGGCATTATGCCAGATGCTCTAAAGCTCACAACGCTTCGCCCAATAATAAAAAACAATAAACTTGACTCAAAAGACCCCAATTCATACAGACCAATAGCTAGCATTCCTTTTATAGCTAAAATTATAGAAAAGTCAATTCAACTACAATTACAAGAGCATATTGATGAACATAAACCCCTTGATTCACACCAATTCGGTTTTCGCCCTTTTCACGGAGTGGAAACCCTCTTGATCACACTGATTGACCACCTCATCAAAGGCACAGATGTCAACAATCAGGGTTTCCTACTACTCTTTATTGACATCTCGGCCGCCTTTGACAACATCAACCACCCCACTTTGATTAACAGACTAGAAAACTTAGGAATAGGTGGAACTGTTCTCAAATGGTTCAAGTCCTACATCACAGACTAATACGTGTCCAGATAGATCAAGAAGCATCAGAAACCTTCCCCCAAGGACAAGGTATACCTCAGGGATCAGCCCTTTCTGCCCTTCTATTCAACTTATACCTGCAACCTATCACAAACATATTTAGAAAACACAAGATTAATCGCTTTATATATGCTGACGATATCATGCTCGTTATCCCCATAACCACAAAAAACCACACTTACGGCAACCTGGCTGAGTGCATGGCTGAAACCACCTCTTGGATGGAAACTAACTACCTCAGCATCAACCTTAAAAAAACGGAAGCAATGTTCGTTACAAGAACACCTGTGACTGAGGACACGTTTCCAACAACAATCTCAATCAACAATACATCTATACCCGTTAAAAAAGAGGTAAAATACTTGGGTGTAATAATAGACCATACCCTCACCATGACACCACACATAAAGCAGACAGTAAGAACCATATTTCTTAAACTCAAAACCATACAACATCTAAGGCCCCTCTTGGATACACATGACTTTAGATCGGTTGTCAACACACTCATCACACCCCATTTTGATTACTGCAACAGTCTCCTGATTGGCCTACCACAAAAAACCACATACCTATTACAAAGAGCCCAGAACATCTGCGCAAAGATAACTACTAAAGCTCGCCTAACAGACCATGTGACCCCTATACTCCTAGAACTACATTGGCTCCCTATAAACAGCCGTATCAAATACAAAATGCTCCTAACAACATTCAAGCTTCTAAATGACCTCGCCCCATCACATCTAACAACATTACTCCAGACCCCATCTGAATCGAGAGCTCGCAGACAAAATGCAGTCTACTCACTTGACATACCAAATTCATTCAAGAAGACCAAAAAATCCACAAGTGACAGAGCCTTCTCGTTCACTGCCCCCATGCTCTGGAATGATCTCCCACTAGACCTCCGCTCCATAAAGGACCTTGCCCAATTTTGGAAGGAACTCAAAACATATCTATTCTCTGAACACTTCCTAATCTCCTACCCCTCTAGCTCTGTTCCACAACATCCTCAGACATACCAACTCAGAACCCCCTAAACCACAACTAGAAAACCTCACACAGCCCCCCCACACACACAAAATTCTTGGAAAAAATGGAAATAAATTCCACCACACTCACATGATGCACGATTATATTGTAAACCACTGTATTGAATCACTTGTAAATAACTTATGTAAATAGTTTGGACAGTTTTCACACCTGTCACTACTGTAAAAAGTTAGAAAGTTTCTCAGTTTCTCTGTTTCAATGTAATGTATACAGTAGTACACATAATTTGTTAATATATTCCATGTAAAAGGTTTGAAAGTTTCCATGTAAAAAGTTAGAAAGTTTCCTGTTCCATGTAAAGTATACAGTAGTATACATAATTTGTTCCATGTAAACCGCCCCTGATCACTGGAAGGGGCGGTATAGAAGAAATAAGTAAATAAATAAATAAATAAATGTCCTGAAACCCTGGCAGGAGCGGACAGCAGCAGTGGGGAAGTTGCAGGTACAGCGGCCGGTCAAGGCGAGTGCCGTAACCTGTATTTCGTGCTGTAAGGACATATGTCCCCCAGCCCGAAATAGCTTAAGAGGGGGGATATGTCATGAGGCAGACAGCACAAAACCTGGAATATTAAAGGGTAGTGCAGAGGAAGAGCTTACCTGCCAGGAGTTAGATAACACGGACCCTGAGATATTAGAATGTAAAAAGAAAGAAGAGCTTACCTTGCAGCCACATGTGCAGTTGCAGCATTCACAGTGCAGAGAGGCAGGGAAAACGAAAACAAACTTTCCACATGGCTTTAGTGACGCAGTAAGAATTGAGGGTTCCAATCAGGCTCTGCTCAACTAACGATCTGAAGGCTGAAGAAAGGCAGGCTGGTAAACCCAGGAGAAAGAAAGACAGTAGCAAAGTCTTCCCAGCCAGAGGGGTCCTCATATCGAGGCAAACAGCCCAGCCAACAGAAGGCAGAGGTCACGTCCAGGGAAGCTCACTGAAGGCAGGAAGTGAGTTTCCTTCAGCCAAGCACAGTAACCGGTGTTCCCAACGAAGAGCAGGCTGCAGGGCAGAGAGAAAGCCTTGGCTAGAAGCAGAGGAGGTTGAAACCATCTTCTCCACAGGAAAAGATAAGTACCCTATCTTTTGTGAAGGGAGAGAAGGGGGTCTCCGTGGGAAAAGTCAGGCTTACAACAAGCTAGTGAACTCTTATTGGCCTAAGCCGTGGGAAGAAATCCCCAGCACAGCTCCGGCTGTCTGGGACACCCAAAAGCAGCTCCAACTTGCAGCAACTGAGGTTTCCCCAGGGCAAGGCTCGGAGAGCAGCGTCATAGGGGCTCAGTGTCCCTACACAGGACCAGGTCCTGGCCCTATGGAGTGGGAGAGTTATAGCACAGAAAACATCCCTGAGCCCATGGAATGTGCTTTATGTGTGGCTGATAACATAGAGTCTCTCTGTTAAGAGAAGTAGCAAGAAAGAAAGTGTATTTTCACATTGGAAATGTGATGGACTATTGTTTGTTGGAAAGAAGCATAATTATTATTTGTTAAGCATCCTCTACACCGGTGAAGCAACCGTTCTTTATGTTGTCCTTATTCTATGACATCCACAAGGGAAAAGGAATAGAACCCAACCTTAATTTCACTCTGGTCACGACTACAGTGTTCTTAATTTCCACAACTCAAGGCTATACCCGGGTCTAGGCAACCGCCTAGGACTGGCGTAGTCTCACACGGTATAGAAAAATTGTTACATAAATAAATAAATTAAATTTAAAAAGAACCTGGTAGTCTAGTGGCCCCTTTCCCCCCACCCCCATTAAATAAAAAAAGGATCTGGTGGTCTAGCAGTCCCTACCTGGTGATCTGGAAGCCCCCAAATTCACCTAAAGCGTGAGCACTGCCTACATGCTCCCTCTCTGCGTCAGTCATCTTTCAAAATAGCGGTGTCTGGCCCTACGCGGTGCATCCTGGGATGCACTGGGTGAGGTCAGACTGCCATATAAGGTGGGGGCGGGGGGGGGGGAAGGGGCCGCTATACCACCAGGTTCTTTTTTTTTTATAAAAAAGAACCTAATGGTCTAGTGGCCCCTTTCACCCCACCTTCCATTAATTAAAAAAGGAACCTGGTGGTCTAGCAATCCCTCCCCCCACCCCCTATATGGCAGTCTGACTTCACCCAGTGCATCCCAGGATGCACTGCGTATAGCTAGACACCGCCATTTTGCAAGATGGCCGATGTAGAGTGGGAACGTATAGGCAATGCTCCCACTTAAGGTGAATTTGGGGGCTGTCAGACCACCAGGTAAGGGCCATTAGACCGCTAGTTTGTTTGTTTTTTTAATTTAATGGGGGGTGGGGGGATAGGGGCCACTAGACCACCAGGTTCTTTTTTATTTAATGGGGGGCGGGGGAAACCCCCCCCCCCCCCCGATGCCATCAAAATACTGTCGGGGGTGAGATCAGGGCCGCTGGATCACCAGGGATCATTTTATTGTCGGACATGGCCCCCAACAGTATTTTGATGGCATCAGGGTTTTTCCGATGCCACGATCAGCCTCAGTGCCATCAAAATACTGTCGGGGCTGCTATGCAAATTAGCCATGCGGTGCCCGGAGAGCAAGCCATACTAGCGCAGACTTCTTGTGCGCATGTGTTTAGCTTGCTCTCACAGTTTAACACTGCAATGCCTCATTTGCATGCAGACGGTTAACATGAGGGTCATTTGCATGCCCTATCTTTGCAGTGTGCGGTGTTAAAAAACATGTGTTCTCGGGCCGCATTTAAGTTGTCTTCAGCACACGTCTAGCGCCGGTTTTCTGTGTCGGTGTGTAAATGAGCAAAAGTATAAGAATGGTCAAAAGGTGAACAAAAGAAGGGAAGAAGAGGGCTGCAACATAGAGCAAAAGAGAGGGAGAAAAAAAAGAGATAAAGAGGGAAGGGAGCATTCCAAGAAAATTAAAAAAAAAACATTAGAAAAAAACACTGCATACTACAATCCCAGAGCAGCCCGTCATACTCTTCCCTCTCCCCCCCCCCCCCCCCCCAGCAGCCACAGGTAATACACCAAGTACAAAAGAGAGATACTTATGCAAAACAGAGTATATGCAGGCTATCATAGATCATGCAAAAAAAGGAAAAAAATAGCAGAAAATAGCTAAACTGAAAATGAACAATGTCCATCTGCACACACAGTCTATCTTGTAGGAGTACATCAGTCAATCCCATGAGGCGACCACAACATGAGGGCCAGCAGCCTGGGTCCATCATTCCACAATCCATAGTCCAAATAATAAATGGGAATATTCATTAGGGTTGCATTGAACCCCTAAGTCGCAACTGGCTTGGGAACCCAGAGACCAGGGTTTGATTCCCACTAGCACTCCATGTGGCCTTGGGCAAGTCACTTAACCCTCCATTGCCTCAGAAAAAATCCAAGTTATCAATGTCCCTGTTTAATGTACATTACCAAGTTTAAGTTTCAATGTAAACCGCTTTGATTGAAATGATAAAGTGGTATATATAACCTGTTAAATAAATAAATAAACCGTCCAATGCTGCAACATCAGAAACAAGTCATATCCCCCTCTATCTTCTAGGGAGAGAAACCAAAGAAAAATGAACAAAGGGAAAACACTTATCATCTCCTCGGGGAGCTTTCAATTTGAACAGCTCAGTACTGGCTCTTTGTTTATTTATTTTATTTATTTAGCAGTGCTTATATACCGCTTTTCACTGGGTCAATGCAGTTTACATAGAGCCAAATTCAGATTACATAAAACACATTGTAGTTAAACTATGTGCAAAAACTATGTACTTGGAACTTTATAACTATATATATGTAGATCTGTAGAGTTAGCTGTTATGGTGTGCACATTTCCTGTGGGAGGTCAGTATGTTCTTGGTTCGGAGTCTGAGTTGAAGTGTTTTGAGAACAGGAAGGTTTTTCAGGTGTTTGTGGAATGTAGGGATGTCAGTGATATTTCTTATATGGTTCGGAAATGTGTTCCAGAGTGAGGGTGCATATAGCTCAAAGGCTCTGTAGCATGTTTGTTGTGAGTGCTTTGTTCTGGAACGAGTATGATGAGTTTGTGGGTCGTGGAGATTCTTTATGGTCTGTTGGGGTTAAGGGGCTGAGGAAGGGTTTGTAGATGGGTAGCAGGGGTGCAGTGTAGAACCTTTTGTGTTAGTAATAGGGCTTTGTATATGATTCTGCAGGGGAGTGGCAGTCAATGGAGCTGTTTGAGTATCGGTGTGATTCTGTTGTATTTAGATGCTCCTTGTATAATGTATGCTGCAATGTGGATGGCAGCTTGTAGTGGAAGGAGGTTGGATTGCGGGAGACCGTGGTATATTTTGTTGCAGCAGTAGGCATGAGGAAGGATTAGGGCTTGGTGGGCTGAGTGGAAGTCTGAAGGATTGAGAATGGGTCGTAGGCATTGCACAGTCCTAAATTTGTAGTATATTGCTTTGGTTGCAGCTGCTATTTGTTTCTTGAAAGTGAGGTTCTGGTCAATGATGAGACCTAGGTATTTCAGTTCTTGGCAAACATTTATTTGGATGTTATTTAATGGTATGGTGGGTGGGGGGCGAATGCGTTGTCCCTCATGATAAATAGTGCTTCAGTTTTTTTGTAATTGGTTGAGAGGTTATTTTCTATCAACCAGTGGGAGACGTCGGCAAAGCAGTCTTGAATCCTTGAGTATAATGGTTGCTTGGTGTGTGCATAGGACTGTAGATCAAGATATCATAGGCATAGATGTGAAAATCAATGTGCTTTCTGATGATCTTGTAAAGTGGTTGGAGGTAAAGATTGAAAAGGAGTGCTGATAGGGTGGATCCTTGGGGGACTCCCTGTGTTTGTTGGTAAGGGCTGGAGGTATTTGTTCCTTGTCTTATTTGTTGCTGCCTGTTAGAGAGTAAGATTGGAACCATCTGAATACTGTTTCTTGGATTCACAGAGATTTCAGGCGTTGGAGAAGAGTTTTGTGGTTGACAGTGTCAAATGCTGCTGAGATGTCAAGGAAGATTAGTAGGAAGCCTTGGGTTGTGTCTTGTATGCCTTTGATCAGATTGTTGATGAGTGTGGTCATCAGGGTCTCAACTCAATGCAGTGGATGGAATCCATGTTGTTGCAAGTCCAGGAGGGACTTATTGCCGATATGGTTCTGTAGTTACAGTTGTACAGTCTTCTCAATGACCTTAGCCAGGAAAGGGACGCTGGCGATGGGTCTGTAAGAGGCTGGGTCCGATGCGTCAAGGTTAGGTTTCTTCAGGGTGGGTCTGATGGAAGAGAGTTTCAGGGGCTTTGGCATTTGTCCTTGTTGTAATACTGCTTTGATTATTCTTTTGAGTATAGGGCTGAGAGTCGTCTTTGCTCCTGTGATCCAGTTAGTGGGGCAGGGATCAAGGGGGGAGCTGGTGGTGTTGATTGTAGTTACAGTAGGATGGATTCAATGTTATCTCTAGTGAGGAGGTGAAAGGTGTCCAGGAGATAGGTGAAGGTGTCTCGGGCGATAGTGTAAAGGGTGGTCCATCTGGTGGGGTAGGGTGGTGGGTGGGGTGGGGTTGGGATGGGGAAGGAGTTGCTTATAGTGGGCTGCCAGTTGTTGGTGGTTGAGTACGGGGGTTGAGTGGCGAGTTGTGGATGAGTTAGTGAGCCATTTAACAAGGCCAAAGAGTCCTCTAGGGCGATTGATTGATGAGAAGATAAGATTTGTATGATATTGCTGCTTAGCTTTATCTGTGGCTGATGGTAGTCCCATAGCAGATTTAGGTAGTTGTTGCGGTCTTCCTCGAGTGCTGTCCTCTGCCATTTTCTCTCAAGCTTCCGGAGTTGGGTTTTCAGTCATCGTAGGACTTGGGTATGGCACGGGCTTTTTGGAGTTTTTGTTTGGGGTGGGCTTGTTGGCATCTCAGCTGCTGTTCTTATGGTGTGGTTCCAGTTGTTTGTGAGCATGGTTGGGTCTTCTGAGTCAATCTCTGGGTTTGATAAGATGTCATCGAGGAAGGAGTCTATGTTGAATTGTTTGAATCTGCGGTGGGGTTGTTGTTGTGTGGGGAGGGGTATTGGGAGGTTGATGGGAAGGGAGAAGGTGATTAGTGTGTAGTCTGACCAGGGCACCTTGTGAGTTTGTATTTTATTCCGGATGGATCTTGTGTTTATGAGGGCACAATGGAGTGTTAGTGCAGGGGATTTGATGGTTGTGATGACTGGGTGGTGATGGTTAGTTGTTTGAATCGATATTATGTGTTTGTAGAGATGTTGTTTAGTGTTGTTGGGTCTGGTGAGCAGTAGGTAGTGTTGGGGTGGGGTGATAGGGAAACGGAATGGGGCAAGGATGGTGTAGTGGGCAGTGGTTAGGAGGAGAAGGATATATATGGTGTATAAGGTTACATATATTGCTAGCATGATTGATAGTTCCGATAGTCCATGTGTTCTCCAAGATTGATGTCTTCTTGAGGACTATGGTGTTTTTGTGGACGTGTGTGGGATTGTGGCTGTCCTTGGGTAGAATTGGCTTGAGGTTGAGAGTGGGGTGTTGAGGGCGTGAGCGGGGCTTACCGGGCAGATGGTTCTGCTGCTCTGCTGCTCTTCCCATGTTCAAGATGGTTGTTAGGTGGCCAGAGGAGCTGGTTCGTCAGTGTGCTTCCGTGTTAAAAGGTCCCCGCCAAAGGGCCCTCTGGTGAGGCCTTCAGGCACGGGCCCGCCAGGTGCAGGCACACCTGATGGTGCTTCCTTTCTATGTGCTGTGCTGCTGGTGTTTTGTCTGGGTCCGATTGTCCCTGTGGTGGGGGGCAGGGAGGCTTTCCGGTTCCTGCCTCCTACCCCGATGTCAATCGGGAGCTGCAGAGATGTTTGGCTGTGCTGCTGGTGGTGAGTCCCGGCCCAATTGTCCTTTGTCCACTGCCATAGCCTGAAACAGTTGCAAACATATGCACCTGGTCACCATGGATAACACATAGTTTGGCAAGGTACAACAGCATGAACCTCACAACATGCTGTAGCAGCGTACTGCAAACTTCAGAAAATTCTTTGCATTTCAGGGTAACAGCTATTGAATAATCTTGGAAAGCCCGGATCCATTGTCCATCATGTTTGACTGTCTGCTGTTGCTTAAATGCTCTTAATACCACCTCTTTCTACATGCAGCTGAGGAACCTGCAATTACCATGCGGGGCCATTTTTCTCCTTCCTGGTGGATGCGCAACCTATGTGCGCTTCCAATTCAGATAGTGCCTGCATATGGTTCCCCCAGTTTGAGGTTGTTAGCCAACTAAGTCTCCAGGAAGTCTCTTAATTCAATCTCTTTAATCAACTAAGAGCCCCACAAATCAGAGATTTTGCCTGTGTCTATGGCAGAGGTTCCCAACTCCAGTCCTGGAGGGCCAAACACCATTCAGGCTTTCAGGCTGTCCCTAATAAATATGCATGAGATGTATTTGCATGCAATGTCCCCATTGTATTCAAATGTATCTCATGCATATTCACTAGGGACAGCCTGAAAACCTGAATGGTGTTTGGCCCTCCAGGACTGGAGTTGGGAACCTCTGGTCTATGGTTTTCTAGACCATTGAGCTTGGCCTGCTGGCTTTCGAGCTGTTTCTTAAGGATCTTCATCTCCTGTGCCATGCAGCTGCTACCATCCTCCAGGTCCGAGGTATGTTGTTCCACTTCCACAATCTGACCCCTAAACTGTGAAAGTGATTGTGCCACACTCTCAATCTATTCTGAAAGTCCCACAAATCACACTTCCAACACTCGCACTACTATGGCAGACACCTCATTCACAGTTAAAGTTGCATGGTCCGATTGAGCGCTATTTGGCCCAGGGTTCGCCATCTTGGCTTCAACGTCCTGACCCCTCTTCCAATCCTTCTTAACAATTTTTGTCGCCACACAAAAGTAAGCCATAATAGTGGATAATGGCCTGGGAAGTTCGAGAGCATCGAAAAAAGCATGTCCTTCCTAGTTCATCATGTCATGTGACCCCCTATGATTGAGTTTAATTATCAAACATTTTGGGGGTGATAGGGGTCTAAAAGCTAATTTTGAAGAGGTGTAAGGCTGAAGGTTTGCCTAGGGTGTCTAATAACCTTGCACCAACCCTGAGTGTGTGTATGCATCACATGCACATTTGTGTCTGTTTTGTGTGTATTTTCCGTGTTAGTGTTTTGTCTTTGTGTGTGTGTGTGTGTTTATATCTGTATATCTGTGTATATCTATATCTATATTTATCTGTGTGTGTGTTTTATATATGTATGCGTGTGTTTGTATTATGTGTTGTCAACACCAGGACCAGCACTACCACTAGGGGTAGTGGGACTCGGAAGGTGCCCATTGCTACTGCTACCACCCCTTTTTGGGGCTTGCAGCGGTGGCAATAACCTCAAAATGTGATGCAGTGCTTAATAAAACTCCAGTGCTGTGTCACAGTTTCCCACTCTTCAAAATGTGCTGTTTCCGCCTCCCTCCCAAACCAGAAGTACTGTCCAAGGGAAGGTGGAAATGGCACATTGTGAAGAGTAGGCAACCGCATCACAGTGCCAGACTGTTAGTAAGCGCTGCATCGTGGTTTAGGGGCTATTGTCATTGATGCAGACCTCGGAGAGGGGAGACAGTGGTGGCAATTGGGGTGGGAGCAGCAGGATGGAGGGCCCGCCTAGGGTGCCTGCAATCCTTGCACCAGCCCTGGTTGATTCTTTGAGGGTAATTCCATAAAGAAGGCACCCAAAGATGCATTCTATTTGCGTGCATAAGTCATGGTATTCTAACGACTTGCGTGTGTTGATGGGCGAATAGGGGTGTATATCAAGCAGTTGCTATTCTGTAAATATGCATGTACATGCCATTGTGTGTACCTTCAGGGTGGGCATTCACAGGAGAGGAATTAGGATACAGCGGAGGTGAAGCACAGGTTATAGAACACTATGGGACAGGCACAAATGCTCACGCATAGTGTGCAACATTGGGGGCCACTTACATCCTATTCTAAAAAGTAAAGCATTTGAATGCTTTCCTTTGTGGAACTGGCTCCCTGGGCATGTGCATGTATATGTGCACTTCAGGGATACTGTTTTAGAATTACCCTTTAAATGTATCTCCGACTGGGAGAGTAGAGAAGAGGGAAGCAGCAGTTTAAAATGAGTAATTCCCAAACTGTTATATGTCACTGTATATAAGTTTCTATGCTGCAGAATTTGGAACTGGGAGCAGCTACTAAAGCGACCCAGTAGTCTTCATCATAAAGATTTTGGTGATTGACTTAAACATCTAATTATGTATACTTTGGGATAAAGGCAAAAGAGGAAAGCTATGAGAGACATTAAGAGCGGCATATTCAAAGCAACTAATGTGGTTAGAAGACCTGCTTACCAAGTTAATCGTGGTGAACCGGACATTCTGTTGCACATAGGAGAGGATATTCAGCAGCATAAATGTCTAACTCCTAACCACATAGCATTGGGGCATTCTGGGGGCAGTGCTGAATATAACCTGTCAGTGGCCATATTCAGCCACTGGCCAGTTATCTCAAAGCAGCTAAAGTTAGGTAAAAAAAGATTGTCCTAACTTTAACTGTTTTAGCTAACCGGGCAGTGATTGAATATCACCATTGCCAGGTCAGCTTAATTGCAATCTGGCCAACCCAGATATTCAATGCTGGTGGCCAGATGACCCCGACATTGAATATGCAGATCCTAGGTAAAGCATATTCTCACTGGGTACCACTGCTACTTATGGCTGAATTTTCCTAAAACATTGCTAAATATTCTGCCACTGTAATCATTTTTTTGCAAACCATGGGTTTCACCCTGACCTTCCTTTATCTTCTTTGGTACCAGTATGCAGTAACTGATTATGTAACTCAGCTACAAGACACCTATGCAGATATGATAAATGGCCTCAGATATAAAAATTAATGTGCCAGAATGGATGGCCCATCTGCGTTTCCATGGAATATTTTTGAATGGAATGCCTTTCAACATCACAAGTTTCTGGGCCCATTCTAAATCATTAAGAAGGTCAAGCTTGACATCTAATACTGTGAGAAAACTACATGATCTTCCATGTCTCTGCTCAATAAAGATCCCCCCGCCCCCAAAAAAACCATCCAGTAATGGTGCAAGACCATTGAGACTGCATCAAATTACACTATCTAGTGGACAGAGAACGGTATGGACCTGAGGACTGTACTTGAAAGCCATATCACAACTTCTATGCCACCAGATAGGAAACAGGCAAGACAAACTCACTCATGGAGGGGGGGGGGGGGGGTGAGAATTGAGAACTAAATTATGAATATTTTTCAGACACTTTAGTCATCCTTCTCACTTCTGGACATTAAAGCAAAACTCTGTACAGTTTTTAAAAATTCATAAAACTGGCAATCCTAGCCTCCTGAGTCCTGAGCACTTATGACAGGATCCCCCTTAAACATCCGAGGCCTACACATCTGCCTAGTTTGCCTATAACTTAAGTCAGCCCTGTTTGGTGAACTGCCCTGATGTGCCAATTCTGAACCTTCTTGTACTTCCTGATCATCATTAGCCTTTACCAAGATGACTCCACCATTGCAGGACTCTGGCCTTGAACTTTTAGCACCCAATAAGAACATAAGAATTCGTTCAAAGGTCCATCAAATCGAATATCCTGTTTCCAACAGTGACCACTCCAGATGACAAGTACCTGGCATATCCCAAAAGTAGCCAGTTCCATGCTACTTATCCCCAGGGATAAACAGAGGTCTTCTCTTGCTCTACCTTAAAAATGCTTTATGGACTTTTCCTCCGGAAAGTTGTCCAAATCTTTATTAACCAAGCTGGGTCCGTTGCTTTTTGACATATTCATAAATGACCTGGAAAAGGGAATAACAAGGGAAGTTATCAAATTTGCAGATGACACAAAACTATTTAAAATTGTTAAAACCCATGAGGATTGTGGAAAATTGCAAGAGGATCTTGATAAATTGGAATACTGGGCATCCAAATGGCAGATGCAATTTACTGTGGACAAGTGCAAAGTTATGCACCTAGAAAAGAACAACACAAACTATGGTTACACAATGCAAGGTTACACACTGGGAACCACCACCCAGTAACACAGTAACATAGTAAATGACGGCAGATAAAGACCAGTATGGTCCATCTAGTCTGCCAAGCAAGGAGTAGGTGCACTCCTTCCCATATCTTTAGGGAGTAGGGAGTAGTAAGTCTTTGTTTAGGGGTGCTGGGAGTAGGTGCACCCCTTCTCATGTCTTTCTTTAGGGGTGCACCCACCAGGAGCAGGTGCACCCCTCCCCATGTCTTCACCCCTCCCCATATCTTTGTTTAGGGGTGAACCCACCACTCCTCCCCCATCGCTCCATGTAGGACACCCCTATTTGTTGAGAAACTACATGGTTCAGTTTATCTTGATTTAGACTTGTTGCTGTAAAGTGATCCACTGTGTCTGTCCTAGGCCACTTTGAATTCCGTCACTGTGTTTGCCCCCACCACCTCCATCGGGAGGGCATTACAAGCATCCACCACCCTTTCAGTGAAAAAGTATTTCCTGACATTGCCTTTCAATTTACCACCTTGCAGCTTCATGTCATGCTCTCTAGTTTTACAGCTTCCCCGTCTCTGGAAGAGGTTTGTATGTTCATTATTTCTCTTTAAGTATTTAAAGATCTGAATCATATCTCCCCCATCCCTCCTCTCCTCCAAAGTGTACATATTTAGGTCTTCAAGTCTCTTCTCATAAGGCTTCTGATGCAGGCTCCAAATCATTTTGGTCGCCTTCCTCTGAACAGCTTCCATTCTTTTTACATCCTTTGCAAGATACGGTCTCCAAAACTGAACACAGTATTCCAAGTGAGGCCTCACCAGAGACTTATACAGTGGCACTAGTACCCCTTCCTTTCTGCTGGTAATTCCTCTTTGAATGCAGCCCAACATACTCCTGGCTTTTGCCACCGCCTTGTCGCACTGTTTTGCCACCTTGAGATCTACAGAAATAATCACACCGAGGTCTTTCTCCTGCTCCGTGCACACCAACCTCTCGCCCCCTATTGTGTACATTTCCCTTTGATTTCTGCTACCCAAGTGCATGACACTGCACTTCTTTGCATTAAATTTTAATTGCAAAGCATTAGACCATTCTTCCAGCTTTTGTAGATATTTCCTCATGTTAAGCACTCCCTCGGGGGCGTCCACTCTGTTGCAAATTTTCATGTCATCTGCAAAAAGACAGACCTTTCCATTCAGTCCTTCAGCAATATCACTCACAAATACATTGAACAGTGCTGGGCCCAGGACCGAATCCTGAGGCACCCCGCTAATCACCTTCCTTTCATCCGAGTGAGCTCCATTTACCATCACCTTCTGTTGTCTGTCAGTTTACCAATTTCTGATCCAGTTTACCACCTTAGGACCCATCCCCAAACTAAGTTTATTGATAAGCCTCCTATGAGGGACAGTATCAAAGGCTTTGCTGAAATCCAGGTAGATGACATCCATCGCATGTCCTTGATCCAGTTTTCTGGTCACCCAGTCAAAGAACTCAATCAGATTTGTTTGGCAAGATCATCCCTCGGTTAAACCATGTTGCCTTGGATCTTGTAATCCGCTGGTTTTGAGAGAGTTCACTATTCGCTCTTTCAGGAGCGCCTCCATTACTTTTCCCGCCACCGAGGTAAGGCTCATGGGCCTGTATTTTGACACTTCTTCCGCGTCACTACTTTTTTGTAGAGGTACGACATCAGCCATTCTCCAGTCCTGAGGAACCTGTTTCCAAGGATCTGTTAAAAACATCCTTTAACAGCCCTGCAAGAACCTCTCTGAGCTCTTTCAATATCCTGGGATGTATCCCATCCGGTCCCATGGTCTTGTCCACTTTCAGTTTTGCATGTTGTTCTATCACCTCATCTTCTTTGAATGGTGTGGTATCTACTTCATTCCCATTTTTATATTTGGGAGTCACAGGTGGTTCTTCTCCAGGATTTTCTTTAGTAAAAACAGAGCAGAAGTATTTGTTTAGTAATTTCACTTTATCAATGTCATTTTCCACGAGTCCTTCCCCAGCACTTCTGAATCCTGCAATTCCATCTCTGATCTTCTTCCTTTCCCGAATATACCTGAAGAAAGTTTTGTCACCACACTTAACATCTTTAGCCATCTTTTCCTCTGCCTGTGATTTTACTATCCTTATTTCTTTTTTTGTCTCCTTGAGTTTGATCCTGTATTCATTTCTGTGTTCCTCTGTTTGCAAGCTTTTGAATTTTGCGAAAGCTGTGCTTTTTGCCCTTATTTGAGCAGTTACTTCTTTGGAAAACCAAATAGGTTTCCTTCTCCTCTTGTTTTTATTTACTTTTCTTACATATTTATCTGTTGCCCCTTTTATTGCCCCTTTTAGTTTAGCCCATTGCAATTCCACTTCCCTTATCCCCTTCCACCCTGTCAGCTCCTCCTTTAGGTACTTGGCCATTTTATTGACGTCAGTGTTTTTGAAGTTTAGGACTTTGAGCTTGCTATGATTGGACTGCACCTTGGCTTTTATCTCAAACCACACCATGTGATGATCACTGTTGCTCACAGGGGCACTCACCCATACATTTGACACGCTATCACCGTTGGTGAGCACCAAATCCAGAATTGAGCTTTCCCTTTTTGGTTCCATCACCATTTGTCTAAGTAACGCATCTTGTATAGTGTCCACAATTTTTTGCTTCTTTCCAGATTTGCAGAAGGAGTAATCCAATCCACATCGGGTAGATTAAAGTCACCCAATATGATCACTTCTCCCTTTTTTGCTATCTTGGCAAAATCTATAATCAATTCGTTATCTATCTCTTCAATTTGAGTCGGAGGTCTGTAGACTACAGCAGTATGGATGACAGTGCCATCTCCTCTTTCCAACATGATCCAGAGTGCTTCTTCTTTTCCCCATGCCCCCTGCATTTCAGTAGATTTAATATTGCTTTTGACATACAAGGCTACTCCTCCCCCTTTTCCATTTTCTCTGTCTCTTCTGAATAGATTAAAGACAGGTATGGCTGGGGGGGCGGAGCCTGATGTCCAGCGGGTTAGACGCTTCGCGCTGAAGCTCCCGAGAGGCCTACACAGAATCCTGACTTAATACCTACATAAACTTAATTTTTTACTCCGAACTTACCGGGGTACCTCGGGGGGGGTGGCGGCCCATAAACCAGCGCGCTTGGACTTCGGGTCTCCTTCTTCTTCACACGGAAAACGCTCCAAAACAGAGGTGTCTTCCCCACAAAAGATGGTTCCACTTCGGGAAAACCCCGAAATGCATCAGGAGATCTTAGAGGAAATACGCGGAGTTAAGGAATTAGTGCAGTCCAACGGAGAAGCGCTTCGAGCCATGCGAGAAGACTTCGGTGTGCTCCAGGACAGACTTGAAAGCCTTTCATTACGGCAGGACAACATGGCGGGGGTCCTCGACTCGCACGCGGTGCGCTTGGTCAAACTGGACAAGGCTGAGCGCCAGATACAAAATCTTCAAAAAGAGTTAGAAGATAGCAATAATCGAGCCCGTCGCAACAATGTGAGGCTCCTTGGAATACCGGAGGGGGCGGAAGCAGGAGATATCAGAGAATTCCTGCTCAAAACTCTTCCCTCCTTGTTGAAGATCACATTTCATAGAGACCTGGAAATTGATCGAGCACATCGTGTTCCTACCCATATGGCGCTCAACCGAACGACCCCCGGCCTATTATCTTTCGATTACTACGATATCAACAAGTGGAACAAATTCTAAATGCTGCCCGGGCGAATCGTCATCTGGAGTTTGAAAGTCATAAAGTCTCCTTCTTCCCTGATTTGGCAAAGCCCACAGTTGACCGTCGGAAGAGACTCCTTGCTTTTCGCCCTCGACTTCAACAGCTACAGGCTCGCTTTGGCCTGTTGTATCCAGCGAAGCTCCGAGTGACTCTCCACAACCAAACTAGGACATTCGAAGATCCTGATCTACTATCAACATTTTTAGACTCCAAAGAAGCAGAGCAGATGCGTTAACCCAACAACTTGGACTTATTATCTGCCGGTTCTGTCCGCCATTTTGAAGGGCCCGACGTGGTGGTCATCGCCAAGCACAGAGACTGCCTGGACTTTTCTTTCTGTCTTTATATGACTTATTTGGTCTTCTATCCCTCCATGATGTGTGCCTCGGTTGGATTCGGAGCACGCACAGTTATACAGGTTATATGTTTTCAATTTCGGCCTTCTCTGGGGTTTCTCCCCGCAGACACATGGTCGCCAGTAATTTTTGGGGTTCTGCTTCTTCTCTACCGCGCTGCAGTTCTTATTTTTTAATGTGGGGCGCTTCATTGTATTACATTAGCTTATTTTCTATCATGTCATGTGTACAGCCAGATACAGTTACTATGAGGGACATTGTGAACCTAGGTGCGCTATCATGTTCTCTTTCAGAATTTTTAACCTTGCTCAATGGCCTTATGTAAGATCTTATCACTTAACGTAAAAGGCATCAATCAATAGTCCAATCAAAAGAAAGAAAATTCTTAGCTATCTTAATCATGAGCATGCTGATTTAGTGTTTCTTCAGGAAACGCATCTAAATTCCGCTGAAACACTGAAACTCAATGCTAAACCTTATCTGGTGGCTGCCTATTCTCCCGCCGTTTCCAAACGGTGTGGGGTGGCCATTCTGGTTAAGAAGTCTTTGCAAGCTACTGTAATAGATACTAGCTCTGATAAGGAGGGTAGATGGACCCGTGCACATCTTAAGGTTGGAGATAGTGAATTCACGTGTATTTGTATTTATGCCCCGAATGTGGATAACCCTGCTTACTATGCAAGTATTGCGCAGTTGGCACAGGCCTCTGCCAATACTCCATTAATACTTGGTGGCGATTTCAATCAAGTGTTAGACCCTTTGATAGATAGACAACCGCCTAGAACGAGTAATCCACCCAAGAGTCTTGCTACCCTCACAGCTCTGATGCAAGACCTTGCGCTAGTAGATATATGGAGGCTGCTTCACCCCTCCGACTTAGAGTACACCTTTTTTTCTGCCCCCCATCACTCACAATCTAGAATAGATTTTTTTCTCATTTCCAAAGCACTGATTTCTCAAGTGGACACGGCTAGGACTCACCCTCTCCATATTTCTGACCATGCTGCCATATCTCTTTCATTGCATGTCACTACGCGAGATGATCATCCCCGTGCTTGGTTTTTTGATAGATCCCTACTGGATCAAAAAGATTTTCAGGTTGACATAAAGGCCGCTATCCAAGATTATTTTCATTTTAACTCACCCCATGACACAGCGAGCTGGGCTTGGTGGGAGGGTTTTAAGGCATCTATCCGTGCTACTATAACCAGCTATCAAATTCGACAGGGGAAACAGAGAAAGCAACACTTACTGATTTTAGAGCAACAGATACAAGCTGGGGAGCGTATCCTTACGTCCTGTACTGACCCATGTATTTTACTCCGTTTACAACGCCTCCGCTTTCAATATAATCAGCTTTTATATACTGCTGCTGCTAAAAATATTGAATCACAACAAGGGTTGTATTACCGGGAAAATAACCGTGCTGGCAAATTGTTAGCGAATGCCCTGAAAGGTCAAAAAGAAGCCAAGCGTGTTACCGCTCTCCGTAATCCGTCGGGGGGGGGGGGCCTGGTCACTAAAGATACAGAAATTTTAGAACTCTTTCGTGATTTTTATACTCGGCTTTATCAATCTGAATGTGATTTTGAGCCAGAAGTATTTGAACGATTGCTCTCAGGGGTACAACGACCGACCCTATCTGACGAAGATAGAGAGGCCATGGACAAACCATTCACTTTATCAGAAATTCATTCTGCTCTCAAGAGATGTGCCACAGGTCGAGCTGCCGGCCCGGACGGTCTCCCTGCTGAATTCTACAAAACCTTTAACGCTGACTTAGCTCCAGTTTTGAAACTTAATTTTTCTGCTCTGGCCGAGGAGGGATCTTCTTCTGGGTCCTTTTCTATGGCAAATGTAGTAGTTTTTGAGAAAGAGGGGAGAGATCCGCAACTAACAGCCAATTATCGTCCAATTTCCCTCCTAAACGCGGACTATAAAATATTTGCCACCATTCTTTCCACCCGGCTCTCTGATAGGATGTCTACTTTGATACACCCAGATCAATGCGGTTTCATTCCCGGTAGATCAACCGCTGATAACGCTCGGACTCTATGTCATGTACTGACTACCGCAGTTAATCTTGATCGACCATTTGTCGGCCTCTCACTTGATGCTGAGAAGGCCTTTGATCGCTTAGAATGGCCTTTTCTGTTTGCAACTCTCCGCTGGTACGGATTCGGAGAAGGTTTTCTCCGTTGTCTCCACGCCATGTACGCACAGCCTACAGCCAGTATCTGTGCTAATGCTTTAAAGTCTCAGTCATTTCCCCTTCAACGCGGTACTCGTCAGGGATGCCCACTGTCTCCACTTCTTTTCGATCTTGCACTCGAACCCTTAGCTTTACTAATCCGGCAATCGGAGGAGATTCATGGAGTCCCCTTCTCTCATAGAGAAATTAAAATTTCAGCATATGCTGATGACCTTATGCTCTTTGTCTCTTTAGACTCGGTGCCGGCTGTCCTAGAGCGAATCGGTAAATATTCACAACTCTCGGGGTATACGATAAATTGGACCAAATCGGTAGCCTTCCCATTAAACTCTCTGATTCATCAAGCAGATATGCAATCCTTTCCCTTTTTATGGCAACCTCGCATGGTCAAATACCTTGGGGTCCACTATTGCTCTCCTTTGGAAGATGCTATCTCCTTTAATGCCAAAGACTTAACTTCTAAAGTCCGGGCGCTTACTCACCGTTGGACTCCTTTAACACTTACCTGGTGGGGTCGCCTAGAAACCATAAAAATGATGATTGTTCCTAAAGTGAATTACATTTTAGAAATGTTGCCCTGTCTCCTACCTCGACGTACATATAAAGATTTAGAGGGCCTTCTGACTAGATACTTATGGCAAAACAAGACACCTAGGATAGCGAAGCATACGTTGCAAGCGGATAAGGAAAATGGGGGTGTCCGATTCCCTGATTTCCTGAAATATCACCACTCTTTTCTTCTCAAACAAGGCGCTCGTTGGCTGGAAGACCTAGCACCGAGTAGACCTGTGTGGCTAGATATAGAGGAGAACCTTTGCAAACCGTTTCCTCTTACTTTTCTCCCTGGTATGACTCTCCCATCAGACTCCCACTATCCACCAATGCTTTTAGACACTTTAGGTGCCTTTAATACTCTTATTCAATCTTTAGACTCCCGATTCTGTCCGTTAGACAGGCTCCCGCTCTGGTACAATACTCGATTTCAAATACAAAATAAACCGATGGCGTGGAGCCCCTGGTACACTAGGGGCATTTGGACCCCTACCCAGTTGTTCCATGATGGTCGCTGGAAAACTTTTAGTGAATTGCAAATTGAATTTGGTCTCCCAGCGAAACACTACTTTCAGTTGGTGCAACTACAGCATTGTCTTCGGAGTGCTAAGGTGCTCCCGCCATCGGAATCCCCTACCCAGGACTTGTCGGAGACTATCCGATCTATCGGGAGCTCACCGGGTGTTGCATCTAACTTTTACAAAACCTTAAGTACTGCTGTAAATAGAGGTACCCCTATAGCACAGAAAGCATGGGAGCGGGAACTGCATGTAACTTTGACCCCGGAGCAATGGAGCCTTGTCTGGAGTAGAGTGACACGGGTCTCCAGATCCGCCTCACTCACTCAGACACTCTTCTTTCTAGCCCACCGGTGTTTCTATACTCCTGACAGATTAGCCAAATGGAACACCTCCCAGGGCAATAAATGCTGGACATGCCATGCGGCCATCGGTTCACTAACTCATGTTATGTATGAATGTCCCGCACTACAGTATTACTGGCGTCGGGTCTGGGGTCGTATCCAATCTATTTTGCACTTTCAAGAGCCCCTGTCTTGGAGGATAGTGGGACTCCGCTCAGCTGCGGGGATCCCCTCTCTTCCAAAATCGGCTTACTTCCTTTTAGACTTCATGCTGGGCATTGCTATTTCCCTAATTACGAAGTACTGGAAAAATAGCTCCCATCTGAGCCCCAATGAATGGTGGAATCATGTCTGTCTCTACAGTAAATATGAACAAATACCTCGTATGTTTGCTTCTTCCGTTCAGACCCCCCATCATCTGTCTAAATGGAAGATGCTCAATGACTATGTTCACACCGCTAAATGCTCTCATCTGACTGTTTAAATTTGTATAAATCTCTGTCACATGATCATTCTGTATCGCAGATGCTATTTATTTTGTTTTGATGTACAACCACTGTTGTTTGGAAGCACTCACATGCTGATACTGTCGACTTAGAGAAGAAGCAGTGGGGTGGGGGGTAATAGGGTTTGTTTTTCCTTATTGTATACTTGTTTTGTCTCCTTTGGTGTGTTGTTTCTTTTGTTTGTTGCAAAATGAAAATAAAAGTTTAAAAAAAAAAAAAGACAGGTATGGCTATATCCCAATCATGTGATTCATTAAACCATGTTTCAGTAATGGCCACAATGTCCAAGTCCTTTTCCACCATTAGGGCTTCCAGGTCCAGAACTTTGTTAGCTAAGCTTTGAGCATTTGTGCTCATTGCTTTCCAGCATTTAACTGGCTTGTGTGTATTTTGCATTGATTTTGTTCTACCCACTTCTTCCCAATTGCTTTTGATGTGTGGTTTAAAAGTGTGGTTGCTTCTGTTGTTATTCTGCTTTTGTAGGGGATGACATCCAGAACTTGACCTTCCCCATTCGTCACCCCCTTCTTCTAGTTTAAATGCAAATCAACATACTGCCTGAATTTTTCATGTAGGATTCTTTTCCCTGCGACAGAGAGGTATAGTCTGTTAGCACAGTATAGTCTCTTGTTGGTCCATGTTTTTTCCCAGTCGCCAATAAATCTGAATCCTTCTCGTTTGCACCAGGTCTGGAGCCATGTATTAAAGCTGTTAATGCGATTTAGCCTTTTTGCCCCCTTACCTAGAACAGGTAGAACTTCTGAGAATGCAACAGTGTTAACAATGGGCTTGAGTTTTTTCTCCCAGAGATTGGAAGTCCTTTTGGACTGTAGAGGCACTATTTCTAGCCAGGTCATTCGTACTCAAGTGGATGACAACATCAAGTTTGGAGTGTTTGCTTTCCGCGCTAAGTACATCAATAATTTGGTTTGTATTCCTGCCGGCTGAGGAGCCTGGGAGGCATTTGACTATCTTCTCTCCTTTGAACTGTGTTCCCAAGTTGGTGTCTCTGATAATGGAATCTCCAAGTAATAGTAGTTTTCTGTTTGGTGAGTTTTTCTTCATATTTTGTGCTTTAGCAGGAGATTGGGCATTGACTGACTCATCTAAGGGCCGTTCAGTTTCTTTGGATTGGGCATCCTCGTTAACCAAGGCAGAGAATGTATTATGCAGTGATATCTCTTGATGTATAGGATGTCTCTGTGTTACAGGTCGCAATCTACTAGAACCCACTGTGATCCATTTCTTCCTGGTGTGTTTGATTCTTTGTGGGAGTGGTGGACTTTGTTCAGTCTGTATCCTAGAAGAGGTGCGCTTCATTGCAGCCAGTTCTTCCCTCGGTAGAGACAATTCTTTATACATGGCAGCTAGGTCTTCCCTTAGTAGAGTCAATTCGTTATGCATGGCAGATGACCTGCGGCACATAGGACATTCTCTTAGGCTCCAAATGATTCGTCTTGGAATGAAAGTACCGCAGGTATTGCACTGAATACACAACATGCTGGTTAAGAGAATGTGGGCGTATCCCAAGCTATTGGCCACTATATAGGCAATGCAGCCCCAGGGGTGGGTGGGGTGAGGGGAGGGGTGGGGTGGACGGGAACCCAAGTGTCCCTGCCCCAGTAGGCTTATACCTGAATTGTGAGCACACAGATATCTGTTAAGGCTACACAAGGAAATCAAGCAGTTTGAATATCCCCAATACCTAAAAGTTTAACCAACAGTTAATATTCTATATTTGCAATAAAACCCCAGCAGAGATAAGAAAGAAAAAAGCCTAGGGGTATGTTTACTAAACCGTCTTAACATCGCAGCAGTGGTATTATCGCGCGATAAGTGACGTTATCATGCGAAAATGTAACATTATCGCGCGCTAACGTCACTTATCGCGCGCTAACGTCACTTATCGGGCGATAACGCAGCGGCGGCGTTAAGGCACACTAACGCTGTGAAATCTGGGCCTGAAGGGTGGAGTAAGGCTTCCCAGAGGGCGGAGAGAAGGGGTCAATGGGCAGAGAGTGGGAGGGGAGAGGCTCCATGCATACTAACGCCATGAAATCAGGGTCTGAAAATTAGCGCCAGTGAAAACCTCATTTGCAAGAGAGAGAAACAATTTCAGTCAGCAATGTACAGCAAAGGCAGGGAAACCCAGAAAAAGTGATAGTAGTGATACATGTGCAGGAGCCAAAAAGGCAAATAAACATATAAAATGACCAAAACCACATTTGAAATCCCAATAACCAAGCTGGCCAATAGTGATAATAATGATAAACATAAAGCAACACCACTGACAAAGCACAAAAATAAAGATATCATGTTTGGAAGGGTCTATTCTCTGTCCCCTTACAAAGTGAATGATCCCACATTGAAATAGCGCTGATCAGGGTTTTTCTCGTTTATATTGGGCAGATTTGTTATGGCGTGCACATGCGCAGTAACAGCAGAGTGGGCATGTAGGAAAGGGCAACTGTACTGATGCTGTAAATGGGATAGAGGGGGCTGCAGGCGGCACATGCTGTGGTCCAACTGGGGCGCATTGCAGGCTAGGTGACACATAGGAATGCCGAAACTGTAAAGTAGCAAGACAGCAACTGAAGAAGGTCCAACATGGGCATGAGTGTGTATCCCACAGTGTCACAGGGGATATTACCCAGCAGGTACCCCCAAAGGCACATAACATTGACAGGCGGTGCCTTTCCTCTAAGATGTACATATTAAGATCCTTAAGTCTGTCCTCATATGCTTTATGATGAAGCCCACTAATCATTTTAGTAGCCACCCTCTGCACCGACTCCATCCTGTTCACATCCTTTTGAAGGTGCGGTCTCCAGAAATGCACACTATACTCCAAATGAGGTCGCACCAAAGACTTATAGAGAGGCATTATCACCTCCTTTTTTCTGCTAGCCATTCCTCTCTGTATGCACCCAAGCATCCTTCTAGCTTTTGCCGTTGCCTTTTCTACCTGTTTAGCTACTTTAAGATCATCAGACACAACCACACCTAGGTCCCGCTCTTCTTTAGTGGACAAAAGTACTTCACCCCTATACTGTATTGCTCCCTTGGATTGCTGCAGCCCAAATGCATGACCTTACATTTTTTAACATTAAATCCCAGCTGCCAAATTCTAGACCATTCTTCAAGCTTAACTACATCCCTCCTCATATTATCTACACCTTCCTGGGTGTCTACTCTATTGCAGATTTTGATATCATCTGCAAAGAGGCAAACCTTACCCGACAGCCCTTCCGCTATATCACTAACAAAGATGTTAAAAAGAATCGGACCAAGGACAGATCCCTGGGGCACACCACTGGTAACATCCTTCTCCTCAGAGTGAGCTCCATTTACCTGTACTCTTTGTCGCCTCCCACACAACCAATTTCTAACCCAAGCAGTAACTTTAGGGTCCATCCCTAGGGTGCTCAGTTTGTTTATAAGTCGCCTGTGAGGAACAGTGTCAAAGGCTTTACTGAAATCTAAATACACCACATCTAGAGTTCTCCCTCGGTCCAACTCCCTGGTCACCCAGTCAAAGAAATCAATCAGATTTGTCTGACAAGACCTGCCTCTGGTGAATTCATGCTGCCTCGGATCCTGTAATCCGCTGGACTCCAGAAACCTCACCATTTTCTCTTTTAGCAGCGTTTCCAATAATTTACTCACCACCGAAGTTAAACTAACCGGCCTGTAGTTTTCAACCACATCCTTACTTCCACTTTTGTGTAAAGGCACCACATGAGCCTCTCTCCAGTCCTTTGGCACCACTCCCGACTCCAACGAGGCATTGAAAAGGTCAGTCAGTGGAGTTGCTAGAACATCCCCAAGTTCCCTCAGTATTCTAGGGTTATCCCATCCGGTCCCATCACTTTGTCTACTTTAAGTTGAGCTAGTTTCTCACGAACACAGTCTTCTGAAAATTGTTCAAGATGTCCCTCGCTTCTGTTCCTATTTGTGGGTGTTTTCAGAGGTCCTGCTCCTGGTTCTTCATCTGTGAACACAGAACAAAAATATTTGTTAAGCAATTCCGCTTTATCCTTATCAGCTTCTACATATTCCTCCCCTGCACCCTTGAGTCTGACAATACCACTTTTGCCCTTCCTCTTCTCACTAATATATCTGAAAAATGTCTTATCCCCCCATTTTATTGCATTGGCTATTTCCTCCTCCTTTTGAATCTTTGCCTTCTTGACTACTTTGCTAGCTTCTCTAAGTTTTTCCAAATACAGATGCCTGTCTTCCTCTCTCTGTGATCTCTTGTATTTCATGAAGGCTTCCCTCTTTTTCTTCACTTTTTCAGCTACTTCCTTCGAAAACCATAGCGGTCTCCTTTTCCTTTTGCCTTTATCTACCATTTTTTAACAAAAAGGTTGGTTGCCCTTAAAATATCCCCTTTCAGTTTTGCCCACTGTTTTTCTACATCCCCCAGCTGTTCCCATCCCACTAACGATTCCCTGAGGTATTGGCCCATCTTCGCAAGGTTAGTCTTCCTAAAGTCTAAGATCCTCACCTTTGAATGGATTCTAACAGCCCTAGTCCTAATACTGAACCACACCATCTGGTGATCACTGGATGCAAAATGATCTCCCACTACAACATCAGAAACACTTTCACCATTGGTAAGCACGAAGTCCAGTATGGCCCCTTCACGTGTGGGGTCTGTTACCAATTGCCTGAATAGTTCTCCCTGTAGAGAATCCATGATCTCCTTACTTCTAGATGATACTGCAGCAGGAATGTGCCAATCAACATCTGGCATATTTAAATCTCCTATCAGTAGCACTTCCCCTTTCCTAGCAATGCTGCGTATGTCTTCAATTAACTCTGTCCACCTCTTCCTCTTGCGAGGGAGGTCTGTATATCACACCAATGCAAATAGATTTCTCATTCCCTCTTTCTAGTTTAACCCACAATGCCTCCTCTCTCCCTTTTAAGCTCTGTAATTCCAAAGCTTTAATAGTAGTTTTTACATATAGTGCCACTCCTCCTCCCCTTCTTCCTACCCTGTCCTTTCTGAATAAAGTATAGCCAGCATGCGATCATTGTTAACATGGCAATTAGCATGGGTGCACCTAACGATATTTCTATGGATAACACTAGGTGCACCCATGTTAATTGCATCACACATTAACATACTCAGTCACATGTTAAATGCCGGGAACATTCTGGTCACACTCTGACTGTTAATGCAAAGACTTTGCATTTAATGTGCATTACACATGCAAATTAAGTGCACAGTAAAAGGGCCCCTCAAAACTCAATGTATTTTTGGAAAGGAAAGCATATCCTTAAACATTCTTAAATTTGTACACTTCATCGCTTCCAGCTCCAACCTCGAGTGATTGACTGGATTTAGGTGTCTGAAGTAATAATGCTGCAGGCCTCTGCACCCACTGGAAACGTTTGGTGGAACACTGCAAAACATTCTCCTAGCTGCATGGGATTTTTTTAAGCATCAGGAAGGAGGAGTTAAGATATACAGTATTAGGTCAACTTTTTCTGGCTCAAAACAACAATAAAAATGACTGACATATTCCCTACTGTTTATCTTCCTCCTAAGAACCCTCCTTCTCCAACATATTTCAATGCAATATTAAGACATTTTTCCTTTTTCTCTTCTCAGTTCTCTAAAACATTTCCAAATGACAGTACATAATGGAGGTGTGTGCATTTGTTATTGGAGAATAGATCTTTTATTTCGCAGCTTTGGTAAGTCGTGCTCTAGTGTTCAAAGCAGGCAATCAAAAATAATGGAGGGTCAAGAAATATGTTAAAATCAGTTCAGTAGCAAAACAATTTTTTTATTCTCAGGAATTCAGCATTTCTGCTATTACTCCTTGAAGCTGCTTCAGTTTCTAGGCGATGCCATCCAAGGTTTGAACATTTAGGAGCCTGTTTATTAAAGTGCGTAAACATTTTGTAGTTACCTGCATGTTAGGTTCAAAAATTAACATGCAGTATGTACAAAGCCTGTGGGGTAATTGTTAAAGGTTTATTTATTTAACATTTCTTATATTCCTATCAAGGCAGTTTACATTGAACAAACTGAAATTACATTGCACAGGGCATTATAACTTGGAGATAACTATTTTACAGGGAACATGGGCTATGGAGGGTTAAGTGGCTTGCCCAAGATCATAAGGAGCACCTGTGGAACTAGAAACACCAGTCCTTCCGGCCCAAGGTTGCTGTCCTCTAGTGGGATTTACCCTCCCCCCCCCCCTCGACCTTCCGGCCTGAGGTAAGTTGCCCCAACCACTAGGCCACTCCTAGATGGTGTGCCCAGCATCTGCTCTTTAGTTACCACCAAGGGGAAACTTATCGAACAGTAAATGCTTTGGCATATACTGTGCGAAATGCATGCAACTACCTGAATGCACTTACTGCAGCCCGCTGAATTAAAATAATATTCCCCCCGATCTGCATCCTAATCCCCCACCTACCCCACATCTGCATTGCCACCATCCCCCACCCTCTGATCTGCATCCTGACTCCCTTCTCACTCCCATGATAAGTCTCCTGCCCCTCCCCCCCCATTCCACTGGACATACCTGGTGGTTAGTGGGGGGCGGGAGTGATCTCTGGATGCTCCTGTCCTGTCTCTGGTCCAAGTATAAAACGGCAGCTCTGGCCCCTAGCCGTAGTCTTATGATACTACCACTAGGGGGTCAAACTGCCAAATAAGGAACGTGACCCCCGAGCAGCAGCACCATGACACTACCACAAGGTGGCAAATATACAATTTTTTACATACTGGCGACAGGGCAGGAGCATTCAAGACTCGCTCCAGCCACCCCACTAACCAGTAGAGACATCTCTGGGGAATCAGAGGAGGAGGAGGGGGGTCTGAACCCACATTAGGAGGGGGGTGGTTCTGGATGGCTATCGGGGGGGAGGGGAACAGTGAAAATACAGATCTGGGAAGTGGGATGGGAGTCAGGAGGCAAAACAGGAGGGATTTTTTTTTCATGCAGTGAGGCACAGTAATGTCTGCTGGTAACGGGTGTACACTGAATGCCTCCTCTTTATCCAGTTAGCTCTGTAAGCGTCTTCCATAAATACTGAGAGCCTGCCTGCAGTCTGCCCTCATTGCTGATTATCTCCCATATTTGCACCCTTCTCGGCCTGCTAGCATATAATGGTCCCCACAATACTCATGCATCTTGGGTTGGTGAACTGATTCTATGGGTTTTTGTTTAAGGACAGGACAGTCTGACCCACATTTTGTTTTGTCCTCTGCAAGGATGTACCTATAGTTCTGGTTTTCTTGAAAAAACAGATCTATTTTAGACTGTATGAAACTGCTCCCACCTAATGGTGAGAGCAGTCATGAATATAAACTTAATTCCATTTTTAAAAGGAAATCAAGAAGTAGAGAAAGTTAAAGGCATAGTTTCTGGAATGCTTTCCAACATATATCTGTAGAAGGGGTGGACTGTGGAGAGTTTGTAGTGGAGATATGTTTGGGAGAATGGGAACATGATGGGGTCTATAGCGTGTTGCCCATCTCTCTCCAGAAGGATCATCAACAGGCCCCTTTAAGAGAGTTTGCAGCCCAGAATTCAGGGCTGGGAGGGTGTGGCTCACAGGAAGAGATTAAAAACCCAGCAGGCTGCAGGAGGGAGAGAGAGGCCTGTGGGGCTAGAAGTTCTTTCAAGGCAAGCTGTATAAAAGGTAGGAATCTTAACTGGGAAAGGAAGGAACTTTAACAGGGCTGAAGGAAGGGCCAGGAGACCAGCTTTGTAAAGGCTTAACAAACTGGGTCTGAATAAAAAACACATTTTGTTTTCCATGAACTGCTGTCTGGTGTTTTAACAGAAAACCCCTTTCTACCGCATGCCACCCTACCACAGGGAGTTTGGTGTGTATTTTGGACTATGGACATATGTGTAGGCAATGGCTGTGTGCATGTGTGGGAGAACAGGCAACGGATTAGGATGGGCTGCTGGGGCCATGAACCCTAACTAACAGTGCCATAGGACATCACCACTAGAGATCTTTGGGGGTGGGGTGGAGTTTGGTTAGCAAGGCCCTGTTCAAACAAACAAGTGTTCTGATGTCAGGGAGGGGGATATGCTGGGTACTTTAGTGTAGGTGTGAGTTTTGGTTTTGTGCGGAGATATGGGTGTAGGGAAGAAGTGTGTGGGGGTGTGTGATCAGTACAGGGGTGTGTAGGTTATAGATCTGTGTATGTGTGTCTATGATAGGTCTGCAGAAACGTATGGAATGTTGGAGGGTGTGAGGTAGGAACTAGAGAGTGGAAGTAGGGGGTATATATGTGTGGTATGTATGAGCAGTGTGTGTATGTGTGTCAGGAAGTGTGTGAAGGGTATCTGTATAGCGGTATAGAAATATGTGGATGTAGGAATGTGGAGGGGTATTTGTGTTTAGGTTTGTGTTTATTGATGGAAGTGGATTTGTAGCAGTGGCTGGGATGGTAGGGCAGTGTATGTGCAACTTCAGACAGGTCCAGATTTAGGCATAGGTCTTTGGGGCCAAATTTTGAAGGCACCAAATATTCACACTGAAGAGGAGCCTGCATGCTTTGCTTGAAAGGAATGCCACTGAGGCATTATGACCTTCCTCTGGCTTCTCTTCCTGTTTTCCAGTCTTTGGGATCTCTGACCTCTTCTCCCTCACTCTCTAGGATCTGCTATCTGGTCTTGCCTATGGACACCAAAATCTTAAATCCAGCCCTGACTTTGAAAGTGTGGGGTAGGTAGCTTTGAAGAAAAAAAAACATGGCTCAAACACATCGAGGAAGATCTAAGGAACCAGCGACTGACCATCAATGAGGTCAGAAATATCGCCACCAATTGCCAAGGTTGGAAGCGTATTATGAACAACACATGGAATCCAGCGGCACCTATAGCAGCATATTAGTTGAGAGGACGACCTGCTCCCCAAATGCCAGCTAAGGATTAAAGAAGAAGCAGCAGCTTTGAAAGCACCTTTTGATTCCATCCATCACTAGCTCTTCAGTTATTTTCTCCTATGTTATTAGGAACCAAACTGCCAGAATTGCAGATGGCAGCTGTTGGAATGGAGTGGTGGTAAACCCTCTACAACTCTAACAGTTTCCCGTAGAAAGTAAGTCCATTGAAAGGCATAATAACCTCTGAGGAATCTGGGGAATCTAGGAATCTACTAATTAATACTCAAGATATGAATAGGTTCCTCCCACCTCTGATGAGTGGGATCAGATCTCTGAGGCACTGGAACAGGTATTGTAGAGAGTGACGATGGTGCCTTTGGGCATGTTTTAGTGCTGTTTGCACTGTTGACTGCTCTCATTTGGAGGGTCCCTTATTGTGCGTGTGATTTTGGAAGTGTTGGGGGAGATGGATGACATCTAAAAGGTGTTTTCAAAGCCATCACCGACTAATCAATTTTTTTCCCTCCCTCTGTCTGCTTATGTTACTAGGGGTCAAATTGCTAGCTAAAAAACATAAAAAAGAAAACTTTTAAACCAAGAGTTTTCTAACAGCCCTCCGGACATGCCCAGCTAGTAATGGTTTCAGGATATCCACAATGAATAGCCCTGCCTGTCGACCCCTAACCCCGGATATTCAATGCCGCAGCAACGGTATTGAATATCTGGGTTCGCCGCACAAGCCCCGGAGCCACCGAGGCGAACTGGATAGTGGCGATACTGCACCCCTACCCAGTTAGCATCCATGTCTAAAACTAGGTGAGCCAAAAGCTCTCCTAGTTTTAGCCATAGATTGCTAACCAGGTAGCAGTGCAATATCGCCGCTACCCTGTTATCAGTATTCCCCGCCTCAACTCTGCCTCGGAATGCCCCCAACACACCCCGACGCTAACTGAAAAGCATTGGGGCACATAGAGGACATAGACGGGGATATTCAACGACACTAATTGTGTGGGTGCTGTTGAATATTCCCATTTAAGGTATTTGCATGGTTTACTGAGCTGTAAACCATGTAAATGCCTTTCGAATATTGGGCCCAATAATCATAATTAACTTAGTTTTCAGAAAAAAAGAAGTAGGATATCATCCAGATAAATGATCACAAACTGATTCAACATAGTTCTGAATGTGTCATGGACAACATTCTGAATGGGCCACCTTACCCTAAATACTCAATGTGCTCATATCTAGTACAGAAAGCAGTCTTCCAATCCTCTTCTTCCTTCATGCCAATCAAATGAAAGGGCCCTCATAAATACTGTATATGTAGAACTTATGATTTTAGGTTTTAACTGATAAATACCACTAAAACAATCTCCAATGCAAAAGAAATTAAAATAGGTATTTATTGCATAAACAATAGAAAGCCACTACTTAGTACTCTTTCATCCCTGCCTTGACTTATTTTCTCCACTGGGTATTTATACCTTTTCTGTGCTGATGCCTTCTACATGACATAAATGTGCCTATTTGATTCCACCAAAAATGCTACTTAACAATAGTACCTATGCTGTGAAAATATGGATTTTTTTGTGTCTAGAAAGAACCCTTAATTAGCAGGAAAATAACACCAAAATCTACAGTTCATAAACCCCTAAGACTATTCTTGAATATGTGTGACTTTCAGATGTTCAAAAAGGGTGTGGCCATTACTAATGTACTTGGATTTTGCAACTAGGGAGCAGCAGCAACATCCAGTGTCACTACCAAAAAGTGTTACAAGGACTGGTACTTTCCAGAATCCTGGGAGGTTTCCCTTTGCTATTCAGTTCAGGATGGGAGGAGGCTCCTTGGAGAAGGGAAGGCCCACTTCCTATAAAAATCTCACCAAAAGGCAGTTTCTTGCCTTTGGTTCCCAAGCCCTTGCACCATGCACATCTAAGTGGGTGTCTGCTCCTAGGGGCGCGTGCCTCTGGCGCCCAGTTAAGATACTTCATCCATTTATGAAAGAGATGTGTACCAACCACCCTGATCAGCTGAAAGAAATTAAAGAGATTTGGAGCCACTGCATAAGTGCACAGGGGAAGTCAGTCTCAATACGTAGGTTTCTGAAGAGACCTGCATATGGAGAGAACCAAATTCCAAATAAAAAGAACAGAACTGGGGATCTGAAGGCAAACAACCCTAGGCTCAAGTACTTTGATGATAAAGAAGAGGGAGGACAGAAGACTAAATTATTAAATATTTAAAACTGTTTGTACATTTAAGAAAAGGGTTGGAACTAAAGTGAACATTTTAAATAAGAGTGCAGATTGTGGAAGGAATGCAGTAAACTATATTCCATAAATTACTTGAAGAAAGTAATTAATTTTATTATAAATTATTACATAAGATTGTAAGTTGTTCAAAGTTAAAGCTGATGTTTGCAGTTTTCTGGGTCATGCCACATCTTAGTAAGTGGAACCAACATTTCAGCCATCATGCTGTGACTTTCTTCAGGGTGAAGTTAAAATTGTATCTCCAGGAACAAGCAGGAATGTAGTCTTCACATATGGGGTATCGTCGGTACCGACGGAGCCTGTGCGGGAACGCTCCCCAGCGTCCAATTAGAAAGCTTTTGGGAGCATCCCACAGTGCCTGCATTCTGCCTTCCCGCCTTTCCCAACTGCCTCTCTCCAGTTCTTCGTTTTCCTCGGAGCCAACAGGTCGTTGTTCCTGTCACCGCAGAAAATTTTTCCTTATTGCCCTTCTTTTTTGTGGTCGCATCTGCCTTCCTCGACGCTTTACCGGTACCACCGTTTTTTTCTTTCTTTCTTTCTTTTCTTTTTTTTTTTTTTAAATATATATACTTAGTACTTTTTTCCAGGTGCACGCACCATTTTGGGCCCTAGGCCCAAAATTCCTCCACAGTGGAAAAACCCGCTTCGGGTTTCAAAAAGTGCACCAAGTGTGGCGGTACCATCTCTGTCACCGACACCCATGAGTGGTGTCTTAAATGTTTAGGTCCTGACCACTCCTTCATGGAATGTATGGCCTGTGCCATGATGTCCAAAAGAGGTCGGCAGAACTGAGCTCTTAAGCTCAGTACCCTGTTTCCCTCCGATGCAGCCTCGGTGGCATCGACGTCTTCCAGGGCTTCCTCTTCCTCCCGTGGATCTCAGGTAACTAAACACAAGTCTAGCCGGTCCTCAAAGGGTAGATCTCCTTCTAAGCATCGAGATACCTCTGGCGTTGCCTTTGAGGATTCTGCACCGGCAAAATTGCCCCGGTGGGAGGCTTCGGCTTCCAAAGCATTATTGGGGCTCCAGGACGTTCTCGAGGCCCCAACCTTGGCAGAACTACTGGTGCCATGCTCTGGGGTACCGGCTGTTTTCTCCGGTACTGACATCCAGGCATCGGCAGTGTCGATAGACCAGAGGTTCCTGGCTATTGAACGCAGTCTGGTGGCTCTCCTTGCGGCATCAACACCTTTGGAACCGCGTCAGACAGTTCAGCCGGTACCGGCACCGACTCCGGCACCGGTATTGGTACCAGTACCGACAGCATCGGCATCGACATCAGTGTCATCACCCAGTCATGCAATGCCCTCCAGTACGATACACCGGTACCGATTCCCCCCAGTACCGACTTCGGTCGGTATGGGTATCGGGCTCTTCAAGAGCATCCAGACAGAAGGTACTTCGAGTCCTCAGAGGAATCTGAGGATTCTGACAGTTCTGTCGGTACGGGAATACTTCTCCCAGAGGAGCCTTCCTCCCCTAAATGCAGGATGTCTCCTCCAGAGGATATTTCCTTTCAGGACTTCATCAGGGAGATGGCTCGAGGTCTGTCCATTACTGTGGCTCCTGAAACAGAGCCCGGAGCAAAGGAGTTGGAAGTTTTACAGTATCCCAAAGCTCCTAAGGAGGCAGCTACTCTACCCATCCATGAGATCTTGCATGATCTCATGCTAAGAATGTGGGAGACGCCTCTTACCACCTCTCCTCAATCTGGTAGACTGGATACTATGTATCGAGTCCCTCCTTGTCCTGGTTTCCAGAAGACTCAGCTTCCTCACCACTCTATTGTAGTGGAATCAGCTATGAGAAGGATCAGTAGTGCAAAGAGGCATGCCTCTAATCCTCCAGGACATGAGTGCAGAACTTTGGATGCTTTTGGACGTCGTACTTTCCAAGCTTCCATGCTTTCTGCCAGGAACAGTTCCTATATTTTATATATGGGAATGTTCCTGAAGGAAATCACAGGAGATTTAGAGGTTTTGAGCCCTCTTCTTCCTGAGGATAGAAGGCAGGATTTTCTCACATTGGTCAAACATGCCCAGGATGTTTCTAAATTTGTCAATCGTGCAGCTTTTGACTGTTTTGAGTGCATAAGCAGAACCTCTGCCATTGCCATAGGTGCATGTAGAATTGCCTGGCCCCAGGCATCTGATTTGGAGCTCTGGGTACAAGACAAACTGGGCAATATTCCTTGTACTGGTGAGAACCTGTTTGGCAAAGATTGGCAAGAAAAAGCCAATGAGTTGGATGCTCACAACTCCACCTTGGATAGATTATCCAAGGCCATAGCTGATCCTGCAAGAAAGAAATCTTTCAAAAAACCATTCTTTTCCAAAAAGAAAAGGTTTTATCCTGCTTATTCCCAGCAGGGACGCTCTGCAGGTCAACCTGTCCGGAAAAGTCAGCAACCACCCAAACAAAGGAAAGCAAAGACTGCTAAGCCTCAACCGTCTCAGCAGTCTCAGCCTCCACAAGGCCTTTGACTTTCATCTAGAGAACTTAGCCTTCCTGGCTCTCAATGGACCAGAGCCTTCCACCATTCCAGGAAGGTTGTGTCACTTTGCCCCCAGATGGGGGGGCAGATAACAGCAGAGCACTGGACACTCTCCATCATAAAAGAAGGGTACAAGCTCCATTTTTTGAGCATGCCCCCTCCCACAATGGTAAGACAGTTCAATTCTCAGACCTCTCTTATCAACCTATTAGATCAAGAGATCACTATGCTTCTTGCCCAAGGGGCAATAGAAGAAGTACCCATTTCTCAACAGGGTACAGGGTTTTACTCCCCTATTTTCCTTATCCCAAAGAAAACAGGAGGACACAGACCTATTTTAGACCTCAGAGAATTGAACAAATTCCTGTTCAAGGAGAAAATCAAGATGGTGTCTCTAGGAACTCTGCTGCCATACCTTCAGAGTCAGGATTGGCTATGTTCTCTAGATCTCAAGGATGCGTACACTCATGTTCTCATCCATCCATCTCACAGAAGGTTCCTTCGGTTCCTTTTTCAGGGAAAGCACTACCAATACAGGATGCTTCCTTTTGGCCTGGCCTCTGCACCAAGGGTGTTTATGAAATGCATGGCTGTGGTAGCAGCATTTCTTCGCACTCTAGGAATATTCGTCTTCCCTTACTTAGACGATTGGCTCATTCGAGCCCCATCAGAGTCAGAGGCCAGGATTTCTCTGTCTTGCACAATGCATATCCTTCAGTATTTGGGTCTAGTCATAAACGTCCCAAAGTCCAGTCTAACTCCCACTCAGTCTTTAGAGTTCATAGGAGCTTGGCTGGATACAAGGAAAGCAAGGGTCTATCTTCCTCAGACCCTTTGCCTTCGCATGGTGCAATTAGCTTCTCAAGCAGTGCTAAAGCCTCATCTCACTGCTCGGGAGATGTTACAACTGCTAGGCCACTTGGCATCTACCGTGTATGTGGTTCCCTATGCTCGCCTCCATATGAGAGCAGCCCAGTGGACTTTATCCACTCAATGGACCCAAGCTTCAGGGTGCCTGTCAGACAAAATAGCAAACACAAATCGCCTTATTTTGTCTCTCCAATGGTGGCAGTCCACTCAAAACCTGTTGCTGGGGTCCCCGTTTCAACAACCTTCACCCCAGACAACTCTCACAACAGATGCTTCTCCAATGGGTTGGGGAGCTCATCTACAAAACCTCTCCACCCAAGGCACTTGGACTCCACAGGAGACTCATCTACATATCAATCTCTTAGAGCTCAGAGCAATCTTCCTTGCTTTTCGAGTGTTCCACACCCTACTCAGCTGCAAGACAGTCCTTATTCACACGGACAACCAAGTAGCCATGTTCTACGTGAACAAGCAGGGAGGAACAGGCTCTCTGTCACTTTGCAATGAAGCTTTGCGACTATGGGCCCTCGCCAGAGAGCATCAGATTCATCTCCTGGCAGTGTATCTTCCAGGCATACAAAACTCTTGGGCAGACAGACTCAGTCAAGTTCTGCTTCCACACGAATGGTTTCTACATGCAGACCAGGTGGCCAAGATTTTTCAAATTTGGGGAACTCCGGACATAGACCTCTTTGCAAGTCCGTTGAATGCCAAACTTCCCCGGATCTGTTCCAGAATTCCGGCTCAGGGCTCTCAGGCCAGGGATGCTTTCCTCCTTCACTGGGGTCAAGACTTCCTGTATGCCTTTCCACCCATTCCCCTAATTCCCAAAACCCTGTTCAAGCTTCAGAGAGACAGAGGCCGTATGATTCTCATAGCTCCACATTGGCCATGGCAAGTGTGGTACCCTCTGCTTCTACATCTCTCTCAACCTCCCTCTCTGGAGTTAGGGTCTGCTCCAGATCTCCTGTCTCAGGAGGACGGAATGTTATGGCATCCCAATCCCCAATTTCTGCATCTCAGGGCTTGGTTGCTGAAGGCCTAGATCTCCATGATCTTAACCTCCCTCAGCAAGTAAGGGATATCCTTTATGCTTCCAGGAAGCCTTCCACAAGACGCTCTTATGCTTTCAAGTGGAAAAGGTTTACCATATGGTGTTTGCAGAAGGGTCTTAACCCCCTTGCGATACCTCTGGAATCATTACTGGAGTATCTCCTTCATTTATCCAATGCAGAACTTAAGACTAACTCAGTAAGAGTCCATTTGAGTGCTATTGCAGCTTCTTTCAAGCCTCTAAATGGACAACCTATTTCCTCCCATCCTCTTATAGCAAGATTTATGAGAGGCCTTCTTCTAACTAAGCCTCCCATTAGGCCTCCACCAGTGGCATGGGACTTAAACCTGGTTCTTGGTCAGCTCATGAAGCCACCTTTCGAACCCTTAGCTACTACCTCATTGAAATTCCTTTCTTGGAAGGTTATCTTTCTCATTGCAATCACATCAGCACATTGCATCAGTGAGTTGCAGGAACTAGTGGCTGATCCACCTTATACAAGGTTCCATCATGACAAGGTAGTCCTTAGGACTCATCCACACTTTATGCCAAAGGTGGTCTCGCCTTTTCATCTAAACCAAGCGGTCTACCTGCCTGTGTTTTTTCCAAGGCCTCATGCATCAAATGCAGAAAGGAATCTTCATACTTTGGACTGTAAAAGAGCTTTAGCCTTTTACTTACAAAGAACACAGCAACATAGAAAGTCCTCTCAACTCTTTGTTGCTTTTGATCCTTCTCATTTGGGAGTTCCAGTCTCCAAGAGAACACTGTCCAACTGGATTGCTCAGTGCATTTCCTTTGCCTATCAGAGTAAGAATCTTCCTCTAGAGGGCCATGTCAGAGCTCACAATGTGAGAGCCATGGCAGCTTTAATGGCTCATCTGCACTCTGTGTCTATTGACGACATCTGTCGAGCAGCCACTTGGGCCTCGGTTCATACCTTCACAGCCCATTACTGCTTGGACAAGGACTCCCGCCGGGATGCCTTGTTTGGTCAGGCTGTTCTCCAACACCTGTTCCATACCTAATCAACTCCTACCCACCATCCCTGGTTGGATGCCAGAGATCCATGGGGGGAAGTGGAGCCCTTTCACAGGGACACACAACTTCTGGGATCTCTCCCTGGCATCTAAAGCTAGGGAGTCCCCATATGTGAAGACTACATTCCTGCTTGTTCCTGGAGATAGCATAGTTACTCACCTGTAACAGGTGATCTCCGGGAACAGCAGGAATTTAGTCTTCACAACCGACCCACCTCCCCTAGGAGTTGTATCTCTCTATATATCTCTTTCTCTTTCCCTCTCTCTCTCAGCTTTAAACTCAACTGGAGAGAGGCAGTTGGGAAAGGCAGGAAGGCAGCACGCAGGCACTGTGGGATGCTCCCAAAATCTTTCTAATTGGACGCTGGGGAGCGTTCCCGCGCAGGCTCCGTCAGTACCGATGATACCCCATATGTGAAGACTAAATTCCTGCTGTTCCCAGAGATCACCTGTTACAGGTGAGTAACTATGCTTTATCAGTGACCCTAAATTTTAAGGAAATCCTTGGTTCAGAATGCAAACTTGGACAACACTCAAAAGGGGGGGAGGGGTGTCACATTAAGCTTCATCTTGTTAAGTTTTCAATAGGGCAAAGGGAGACATCTTGTTTTTCATTGTTAAAGATGGACTCTCCTGCAAAAGAAATTGAAGGCCTGAAAGGCTCCTTGGCTAGATTTATCTAGTCTGCAGATTTTGTAACCTGAGTTTCATTAAATTTCTTAAAAATCTGTGATATTGCAATCAGAATATGTCCCAGATAACCCAGCAAAGGGCTGGATTTTTCTAACATGAGCATTAATCATGCACGAATATATTTAGTTAGCAGGCTATTTATTAAGCAGCTCTTGATAAAATGGAAAGCAACATTGGTTTAAGAACAGTAGTAGTAATTAATACCCAAAATATTAATAGGTTCCTCCTACCTCTGATGAGTGGGATCAGATCTTTGAGGCACTGGAACAGGTAACGACAAGAATCTGTGGGTATTAGCAGAATGAGGGGCAATTAACCAAGTTCAAGACAAAAAAGTTCACTTCATAATTACCATTTGAAGTCCAAAGTCCAAATTTTCATTACATTCTAAGCCTTGATGATAAAAGGTGTTGAAGGTGACAAAATGTTGTTCCTCTTAATTAATTCAATTCTCCTCATTAAAAGCAATTTACAATTACTATCTTTTTTAGGGAGATACAAAGATAGAGGTTTTGTCATTTTCCAATATAACTGAATTCCGAGCAATGCATTTCTGATTACAAACTCGCATGGTAAATTCTTGATAGACCATGACTGAAATATAAACAAATTGCAGTCCCTCCAGATCCACAATCAATTTATGTCTTTGTTTTGCAGAATTCAAGAGAACAAAGACAATTTCTTTATCAACAACCCCTCTTAGGAAATGTGGTACAGGTGCTAACCTGTCAGCTCAAACTCTCAGTTCATACTGGTAATCAATTTATGGGCTCTGAGATTAAGAACCAGGCCTTGTGGTGGTTCTTGGACTGGCTGATTAGCACAGTGCAATGTTTCTAGTGATCCTATTGAATCAGTGTGGTGGTAGCAGCAACAGGAAGCCCTCATTGGGTACGGGAGATCAAAGAACTTTTAAGATCACATGGGCTGGGAGACTCCACCAATGGCACAGGCTGACAGGCCTGCATTATCGTCATCATGTTAAATTTTTTGCAATCATCTTGCCACTGCATTAAAAAAAAGGTTTGAGGGGAAATTCTAGCCAAGGGGGGAACAGGGGAGAAAGAGAGGGGGAGATGCTGGACAGGGGGAGGGGGAACACTGGGAGGTGGCAGAAGGCAGCGGTGACAACAGCAGCAGTGGGAGGGAGGGTTTGGCTTGACCAGTTAAATGAGATTAAATCCAGGATCAAATGGATCAGGCAGAGAAAAGCTGCGATGGAAACCGGAACAGACAGGAATCTAAAACATAGGACAAACCTGAAGCACATGGGAACCAGAGACTTGGCAGCAGGAGCAGAAAATATTTTCAAGGGCAGAATAATGGAACTATTTCAAAGAGCAAATTTGGGAGGGGGTGGACGATGTTGCCATTTGAATGTGATAAGCTGAGAGACAACTGATAAACTTCACCATTAGTACTATTTATTCATTTTTCAGTTATGGTAAATAGTAAATATGGGGGGGGGGGGGGAGGGGGAGATTTTAAAAGATCTATACTTGAGATGAACATACAGTACTTTATGTTGATGATGTGTTTAATAGGCTGCAATGTATGTTCTATAATTGCGATAACCGTCACCGATTTGAAATAAAAAGCTATAAAAAAGAAAAGAGGAGCAGAGGAACAGGTTACTCTGAGCTGTTGAACAAGCAAAGATTCATGGCAGGAACAGGAAGTTAATAGTGCTTCTAATTAGAAACTGAATACCAAGGACCAGAGACCCAGAAGGAGAGACCCTGAAGGCAGAGTTAGCAATCTGAATAAACATAGAAACAGAAAAAATAACAGCAGATAAAGACCATACAGCCTATCCAATCTGCCCATCCATACCAAGTCTCTAAGCACTACAGTCTCTTCCTCTCCCTCGGAGATCCTCTGTGCTTGCCTCACTTTTCCTGTATTCAGATACAGGGCTTAATGCACAAACCCTGAAACAGAGCCCAGCGCTAAAGCTCTGGTGCAGAGTTTCCTATAGCAAGTTTAGCTCAGAAACTTTGCTCACGATGCTGTAAGCAAACAGCATGCCACTGAGCTGTGTGCAAACAGTCTGCGCTAAACGAGGAGAGCAAGCCAGGCACATCTGCACAGGGGTCTGCGTTAGCAACACCTATATCTTGTGCATGAAAAAAACCAGTTCGGCATGTTTCTGGAATGCTATCGGCACAAACATTCTGTGCAGAATAATGATCTTTATGCTCCAGATAGTATTTCAGAACATGTGCATAACATTATTCTAGCACATTTCCTCTTCTGGATTTTTTTCAGCACTCTCTTCAGCAAAACTAGGAAAATGCTGTGGGCGCTGTACGCTCAGGAAATAAGCATAAATGCCTTACCAGCACTGACTGCAGACCTATGAGCTAACCCTTAGTTTAGTTTATTAAAAATTTGATATACTGCTTCCTGTAAACTGTGAAGCAGTTTACAATAATTAATATGAATAAGATAGAAAGGAACTCCATTAATGATAGAAAAGATAAGGTAGACACAGGCAGAAGGAGAACTGACACATAGGAAGGGAAGCACAAAGAAGGGACATAGATCTAGTTGTGAATAGTAGACTAGCAGACAATTATGAATGTTAATGGACAAGGTGAAAGGCTGTCTGGAAAGCGTACTTACTCATCTGTAATTGGTGTTCTCTGGGGACAGCAAGAATCAGTCCTCTCATATGGGCAACATCGGCAAAGCCTTTGGGAGATGCACCATGCATGTGTGGTCCACTTCCCGCCCAAGGGTGCCATCCTGTCTCAGTCTAATTACATAACTAAGATGATAAAGCAGCAACTCCAAGGGGAGGAGGGAGGGTTGTGAGGACTGATTTCTGCTGTTCCTGGAGAACAACTGTTATAGGCGTCTAACTACGCTTTCTCTGGGAACAAGCAGCAAGTCAGTCCTCACATATGGGACTCCCCAGCTCCAGGCTACCAAGAACTAATAATCTAAAGAAAAATGCCATGGCAACCTGCAAAGGGAGAGCCATGACCAGTAGCAGTCAAGTCCCGAGGGAGAGACTCTCACAAGACCCAAACATCCAGTGAACATCAGCACTCCGGTAGCCTGAACACAGAAGGGTCAGAGGGCAGGAGTTGCCTACACCCCGAAAAGATTATGGAGAACAGCATGGTCGAAGATGCTGTCCCATTGGAACTCTCTCCAGGCAGTAGTGAGCTGCGAAGGTATGGACCGAAGACCAGGTGGCTGCCCGGCAAATTTACGTTATGGGGCCGGAATGCAGATTGGCCATGGAATTACCCATGGCTCTGACGCAGTGTGCCATGACTCTCCTTTCGAGTGGGATCCTTGCTTGCTCATAGGCAAGGATACTGCAGGCCTGACCAAGGGATGAGGAATGCATCTGCCACTACCCAAGATGAGTACAGCCAGCGGGAACAGAAACATGGCAACTGTGTGTTGTCCAGGCTGGCGAACAGGTCTATCACTGCGACACCGTAGAGCCAGAACAGCTTTGAGGCTACTGCTGGGTCCAGGCACCACTCGTGCGGCTGGGGTACTCTACTCAGCTTGTCCATCAAGATATTGTCCTGGCCTGGGAGGAAGACTGTTCTCAGAAGTATCCCGCTGCTTGTGGTATAAGAACAGAGGGCTACCGCCTCCTGGCAGAGGGGGTATGACCCTGTTCCCTCCTGTTTATTCACGTAGAACATCACGACCTGATTGTCGGTCTCGATCAGCACTGTGTGGTGCTGTAGCTGGTGGTGGAAGGCCTTGATTTTCAGCAGGTTGATCTGAATTTTGGATTCCCTTCTGGACCAGCAGCCTTGTGTCTGGAGGCTGTCGCAATGCTCTCCCCAGCCCATTAGAGAGGTGTCTGTGGTGAGGACTTTCTGGGGGTAGGCGCCTGAAAGGGCATCCTGGCCTGAAGGTGATCTGTATTCTGCCACCATCCAAGGGAGTCTGCCAGCTGGCGGGTCACATGCACCCTGTCCCTGAGCCTGCCTGTAGTTTGGGTCCACTGAGAGCAGAGGCACCATTGGACTGCTCTCATGTTTAGGTGGGCATCTGCGGTCATGTGGACCGTGGAAACCATGTGTCCCAGCAGAAAGAGGAGAAGCCGGGTGGGCAGTGCCCTGTGCCATTGCACCTCTGCGGCTAGTTCCCTGAGGCATGCTGACCTCTCCAGAGGGAGGAATGCTTTTGCCTGAAGGTGTCCAGCTGTGTCTCTATGAACTTTAGGCTCTGAGTGGGAGTGAGATGGGACTTGGGGTAGTATATGACAAACCCTAGGTGCTACAGGGTGTTTATGGTGCATCCGGTGGTGCATTGTGCCTCTGCAGCTGTGGCCCCCTTTATGAGCCAGTCATCCAGGTAGGGAAAGGCAAAGGCCCCTTGAAGCCTGAGGTGGGCTGTGACCACTGTGAGGCACTTTGTAAATATCCTTGGAGATGAGGCTAGCCTGAAGGGCAGTACCCTGTATTGGTAGTGTTTCCCCACCATGAACCGGAGGTATTTTCTGTGGCTGGGGTGGATTAGGATGTGAGTGGAGGCATCCTTTAGGTCTAAGGAGCAAAGCCAGTCTCCTTGCTGGAGGAATGGCAGCAGTGTTCCAAGGGAGAGCATCTTGAACTTCTCCCTGACCAGAAACCTGTTGAGCATTCACAGGTCTAAGATGGGCCTGAGGCCCCCAGTCCTCTTGGGGATGAGGAAGTATCTGGAGTTGAAGCCGGTGCCCCAGAAGTGTTTTGGGACTGGCTCAACTGCTTTGTCCTGGAATACTCCTGCTAGCTTGGTGAGGAGCAGGGTCTGGTGAAAGAGAGGACTGGTGGGTTGTCCTGGGAAGAACGGGGGCAGTGTCTGATGTAGATGGAGGAGGTAACCTTGACCACCTGTAACACCCAGACATCAGTGGTGATGGCTGTCCACAGATGGACAAACTGGGATAGGTGCCCCCCCTGTGGGCAGTAAAGGAACCCCTGGGGTGTGGGTGTCGCACCCAGGCTGACAAAAGTCTCCCCCAGGCTGGGCCTAAGCTGGTGCGTGGGGCTTAGGGGCTTTATGCTTTATGGGACTATGTGCCTGCCCTTTTTGTTGCTGGGCCTATTGAGGGCCCGAGAAGGCTTGGAAGTGCAGAGTAGTACTGAAGCCCCCTTTCTCGCTCTGGAAGAAGGGCTTTATTCCCAGGATTTTCTTTTGGGGTTGCACAAGGACTTTTTTGAGAACCCGGTTCTCGTCACATACTCGGTCTCTGTCTTTGCTGCTTTGACAGCCATAGGTCTCCCAAACAGGTTTTCACCTGTGCAGGGGACATCGATCAGTTTGTCCTGTACCTATTGTTCCAGGACATAAGAACATAACATACGCCATACTGGGCCAGACAAAGGTCCATCAAGCTCAGTATCCTGTTTCCAACAGTGGCCAACCTAGGTCAGAAGTACCTGCTGTAGCAGTTTCCCCAAAGACACAGATTCCACAATGCTTTTATTGGGGCAAGCAGTGGATTTCCCAGTTCCCCTTTTAATAATGTTTTTTGGACCTTTCCTCCAAGAACTTGTCCAAACCTTTTTTTAAATCCAGTTATGTTAACAGCTTTTACTACATTCTCCGGTAACGAATTCCAGAGTTTGATTATACGTTGAGTGAAAAAATATTTTCTCTTATTAGTCTTAAATAGGTTACACTGTAGCTTCATTGCACATCCCCTAGTCTTCCTATATTTTGATGGCATAAACAATTGATTTACGTTTACCTGTTCCACTCCATTTATTAATTTATAAACCTCTATCATATCTCCCCTCAGCTGTCTCTTTTCCAGGTTGAAGAGTCCTAACCATTTCAGCCTCTCTTCATAGGTGTATCTTTCCATCCCCTTTACCATTTTGTTGGCTCTTCTCTGTACGTTTTCTAATAATGCGTTTTCTAATAATGTTATATCCTTTTTAAGATACGGCGGCCAGAACTGCATACAATATTCAAGGTACGGTCGCACCATCGAACGATACAGAGGCATTATAATATCCTTTGTTTTATTCTCCATTCCTTTCTTATTGATTTCCTGGCTCCCGCTGCACACTGACCGGAGGGTTTCAACATGTTATCCATGATGACACCTAAATCTTTTTCCTGGGTGGTACTTCCTAATGTGGAACCTTGCATCACGTAACTATAGTTTGGGTTGTTCTTTCCTAGGTGCATAACTTTGCATTTGTCCACATTAAATTTCATCTGCCATTTGGATGCCCAGTCTTCCAATTTATCAAGGTCCTCTTGCAATTTTTCACAATCCTCAGGAGTTTTAACAACTTTGAATAATTTTGTCATCTGCAAATTTGATTACCTCATTCGTTATTCCCATTTCAGGTCATTTATGAATATGTTAAAAAGCAGTAGACCCTGCACAGATCCCTGGGGTACTCCACTATTCACCTTTCTCCACTGGGAAAATTGGCCATTTAGCCCTACCCTTTGCTTTCTATCTTTTAACCATTTCCTGATCCATAATAGTACACTGTCTTCTATCCCATGATTTTTTAATTTTGCCAAGAGTCTCTCACGAGGGACCTTGTCAAAGGTTTTCTGAAAATCCAGATACACTATATCAACCAACTCACCTTTGTCTACCTATTTATTCACACCTTCAAAAAAACATAACAGATTAGTAAGACAAGACTTTCCTTGGCTAAAACCATGTTGGCTGTCTCCCATTAAGCCATGGCTATCTATATGTTTAGTAATTTTCTTCTTTATAATGGTTTCTACCATTTTTCCTGGTACTGATGTCAAGCTCACCGATCTGTAGTTTCCCAGATCACCCCTAGAACCCTTTTTAAAAACCAGCGTTACATTGGACATCCTCCAGTCTTCAGGTATTACAGATGATTTTAATGATAGTTCACAGATTACTAATAGTAACACAGTAACATAGTATATGATGGCAGATAAAGACCAGTATGATCCATCTAGTCTGCCCAGCAAGGCGGCAAGAACAGGTGCACCTGCCTCTCCGTGCAGGTAACCCCTCTGCATGCCTTTGTTTAGGGGTGTAGAAACATAGAAACATGACAACATAAAAAGACCACATGGCCTATCTAGTCTGTCCTTCCATATCAACCACTACAACAGTCCCCTTTTTACCTTTAGAGATCCTCTGTGTTTGTCCCATGCTTTTTTTACTTCAGTTACTGTCCTCATCTCTACCAGCGCAACTGGCTGATCCACCACTCTTTCCGTAAAGAAATATTTCCACTTATCTCTCCTGAATCTATCCCATTTCACCCTCATCCCATGTCCCCTCATAGCAGAACTTGCTTTCAATTGAAAGAGGCTCTCTCCCTGAACATTTTTGCCACGAAGGTATTTAAACATCTCAATCATATCACCTCTATCCCGCCTTTCCTGTAAGGTGTACAAATTAAGATCCCTAAGTCTGTCCTCATAAGCTTTATAATGAAGACCACTAATCATTTTAGTAGCCACCCTCTGCACCGTCTCCATCCTGTTCACATCCTTTTGAAGGTGCGGTCTCCAGAATTGCACACCATACTCCAAATGAGGTCACACCAAAGACTTATACAGAGGCACTATCACCTCCTTTTTCTGCCAGCCATTCCTCTCTGTATGCACCCAAGCATCCTTTTAGCTTTTGCTGTCACCTTTTCTACCTGTTTAGCTACTTTAAGATCGTCAGACACAACCATGCCTAGGTCCCGCTCTTCTTTAGTGGACAAAAGTACTTCACTCCCTATACTATATTGCTCCCTTGGATTGCTGCAGCCCAAATGCATGACCTTACATTTTTTAACATTAAATCCCAGCTGCCAAATTCTAGACCATTCCTCAAGCTTAGCTAGATCCCTCCTCATGTTATCTACACCTTCCTGGGTGTCTACTCTATTGCAGATTTTGGTATCATCCAAAAAGAGGCAAAACTTACCCGACAGCCCTTCCGCTATATCACTAACAAAGATGTTAAAAAGAATCGGACCAAAGACAGATCCCTGGGGCACACCACTGGTAACATCCTTCTCCTCAGAGTGAGCTCCATTTACCTGTACTCTTTGTCGCCTCCCACACAACCAATTTCTAACCCAAGCAGTAACTTTAGGGCCCATCCCTAGGGTGCTCAGTTTGTTTTATAAATCGCCTGTGAGGAACAGTGTCAAAGGCTTTACTGAAATCCAAATACACCACATCTCGGGCTCTCCCTCGGTCCAACTCCCTGGTCACCCAGTCAAAGAAATCAATCAGATTTGTCTGACAAGACCTGTCTCTGGTGAATCCATGCTGCCTCGGATCCTGTAATCCGCTGGACTCCAGAAACCTCACTATTTTCTCTTTCAGCAGCGTTTCCAATAATTTACTCACCACCGAAGTTAAAACTAACCGGCCTGTAGTTTTCAACCACATCCTTACTTCCGCTTTTGTGTAAAGGCACCACATGAGCCTCTCTCCAGTCCTTTGGCACCACTCCTGACTCCAACGAGGCATTGAAAAGGTCAGTCAGTGTTGCTGCTAGAACGTCCCCAAGTTCCCTCAGTATTCTAGGGTGTATCCCAACCGGTCCCATCGCTTTGTCTACTTTAAGTTGAGCTAGTTTCTCACAAACACAGTCTTCTGAAAATTGTTCAAGATGTCCCTCGCTTCTGTTCCCGTTTGTGGGTGTTTTCTGAGGTCCTGCTCCTGGTTCTTCATCTGTGAACACAGAACAGAAATATTTGTTAAGCAATTCCGCTTTATCCTCATCAGCTTCTACATATTCCTCCCCTTCACCCTGGAGTCTGACAATATCACTTCTGCCCTTCCTCTTCTCACTAACCTATCTGAAAAATGTCTTATCCCCCCCATTTTATTGCATTGGCTATTTCTTCCTCTTTTTGAATCTTTATTTTCCTGACTACTTTGCTAGCTTCTCTAAGTTTTTCCAAATATAAATGCCTGTCTTCCTCTCTCTGTGATCTCTTGTATTTCATGAAGACCTCCCTCTTTTTCTTCTCTTTTTCAGCTACTTCTTTCGAAAGCCATAGCAGTCTCCTTTTCCTTTTACCTTTATTTACCATTTTAACAAAAAGGTTGGTTGCCCTTAAAATATCCCCTTTCAGTTTTGCCCACTGTTTTTCTACATCCCCCAGCTGTTCCCCTCCCACTAATGACTCCCTGAGGTATTGGCCCATCTTGGCAAAGTTAGTCTTCCTAAAGTCTAAGACCCTCACCTTTGAATGGATTCTAACAGCCCTAGTCCTAATACTGAATCATACCATCTGGTAATCACTGGATGCAAAATGATCTCCTACTACACCAGAAACTCTTTCACCATCGGTAAGCACCAAGTCCAGTATGGCCCCTTCACGTATGGGGTCTGTTACCAATTGCCTGAATAGTTCTTCCTGTAGAGAATCCAGTATCCCTTTACTTCTAGATGATACTGCAGCAGGAATGTGCCAATCAACATCTGGCATATTGAAATCCCCTATCAGTAGCACTTCCCCTTTCCTAGCAATGCTGCGTATGTCTTCAATTAACTCTCTGTCCACCTCTTCCTCTTATGAGGGAGGTCTGTATATCACACCAATGCAAATAGATTTCTCTTTCCCTCTTTCTAGTTTAACACTAGAAGCCCCAAAGTGCGTCAATTGATGCAAATGCATCTTCGAAGTTGTATACCAGCGCCACTGCTAGAACCATGTCAGTCATGTTCCATGACTTTGTTAGCAAGGTCAAGATGTTCAAATATGTGCATCAAAAATTAATGACAGATGCACCACCTAGCAGGAAAATGAATTTATAACTAGAAGCCCCAAAGTACGTCAATTAACGCACTCAATTGTCTTGGATGCGTCAATTGACGTACTTTGGGGCTTCTAGGTATAAATTCATGTTCCCACTAAGTGGTGCATCTCAATCATTGTTTACAGTTTTATTCCGACATTACAAACAATAAACACATGATGATGTCATGCAATGACATCACATACTGCACGTATTTAACAAATAAGTAACTTCACATTAATTCACATCTGCATTTCATGCTAAACGCAGTCGTAGTGATAATGCGTCAATTGACGCACTTTGGGGTTTCTAGGTAAAATTCCTTTTGGGGCTTCTAGTGTTAACCCACAATGCCTCCTCTCTCCCTTTTAAGCTCTGTATTTCAATAGCTTTAATTTTATTTTTTACATATAGTGCCACTCCTCCTCCCCTTCTTTCTCCCCTGTCCTTTCTGAATAAAGTATAGCCAGGTATAGCTACATCCCAATCATGGTTTTCTGTGAACCGTGTTTCTGTAACTGCCACTAAATCCAAGTCAGCCACTCCCACCAAAGCTTCAATCTCAGGGATTTTATTTCCCATGCTACGGGCATTTATACACACTGCTTTCCATATGTTACCCCTGTTACCCATTTCCATAAAGGTATTTAATGTATTACTTATCTGGGGGCTTTCACTTACCTGGGGGCTTTTACCAATCCCCAATGAATCTAGTTTAAAGCCCTCTTCAGTAGATTAGCCAGTCTACTACCGAAGACGCGTTGACCTTTCTTGGACAGATGGATGCCATCTCTGCTCTGCAACCCTTGGAACAGCATCCCATGTTCTAGGAAACCAAAACGCTCTCGATGACACCATCCACGCAGCCATGCATTCATCTCCAGGATGCAAGTCTCTCTGCCTTGGCCTTTACCCTCAACAGGGAGAATTGAGGTGCACAGGTGGTGTTCTCTTAACTGCTTCACCCTCTGTTCCAGAGCCATGAAGTCACTTTTGATAAGCTCCGCGGGATACCTGGCAGTATCATTTGTTCCAACATGGATTAGCAACATTGGGTAATAGTCAGTGGGCTTGATGAGTCTCAGCAAACTCTCTGTAACATTTTGGATTTTGGCACCAGGCAGACAGCATACCTCTCTGAACATCAAGTCTGGTCGGCAGATGGATGCCTCAGTACCCCTCAGAATAGAGTCACCAACCACCACTACCCTTCGCTTCCTTGTGGTTGCTGATTCTGCAACTTTGGGGTACCTGAGCTCTGGTTCTTCCCTTTCCAGGGATGCTTTCACCTCCTCCACTTCCAGGGCTGCATAATGGTTCTTCAATTCAAGGGCTGGAGAAGTTGGATTGGTGATTCCGCAGGCCATGGTGACTTGTGTCCAACCTTCATCATTCTGTTGGCACCCATCTTCAACTCTGCTTGAGAGCTTGGTTGCTGCAAGAAGCATCTCATCAATGTACTTCTCATTGTCTTGAATGCTCCTCAGCCTCCCCACTTCCTCTCTGAGTTCCTCCACTTGTTTCCTCAGAGCTTCAGCATGCAGGCATCCTGCACATGGAACTGGTTCTTCAACTGGCATTGGGACCTCTGTCTGGACAGAGGCAGAAACTGTAACTTCGGCAACAGCTTTAGCGATAAGATTTTTCCCAGCCATTGTTCTGTTCGTGGAGCTTAGGTATCTGTTAAAGCAAAAGAGAGAGATCTACCAAAGTACCAGCCTGTTTCCCAGCTGTCCTTTCAGAGAAAAAGCGGTTCAATCCTTTTAATTATATTCAAAATGTGCTGTTCCAAGTCAATGTGCTTTGTTAGATGGGGAGGTGCCCTATAAAGCAAGACTTCTCACTAGGGGTGGGTGGGAGTTGGGGTGGTTAGGGAGGGAACTAACTCCTGATTAGGTGTCAGCAGTTCCCTAAAGCTGAGAAGGTTACTAGAGTTTAAAAACCTACTCTACTAAAGGAAATATTTCTACTGAAACACCAAAAAGAAAGTAACTTTGCTTTAAAAATATACAAAAACCCTTTTAAGGGCTCCCAGTCAGAGAGCTAGCAATTTAATAAAAATAAACCTTCAAATCCTTACCGTTGTTTGACCTGTAGAGCCCCTGTTAGGAATGCCTCAAGAGGGGCTCTACAGGTACCAACCACTCCGTTTAAGTCACCCCTATTTGTTGAAATAGTTATGTTTATTTTGATTTTATCCTGTTGTCCCATGGCACTGTGGATCCCCTTTATAGCAACAGGATAAAATCAAAATAAACATAACTAACTATTTCAACAAATAGTGATTCTACAGTGAATTTTGTTTCCTGCAAAACTTTAATCATTTGTGACTCAATGCCCTCTCTAATGAAGAGAGCAATCCCTCCACCAATTTGATCTGCTCTATCATTATGATATAATTTGTACCCAGTGTGAGAGCCAGAGGAGAAGGGGTTAACACAGTAACACAAAAAAAATCATTGAAATATCTAAATGCTGGATTGTACTGAGGTGCGTACATGAAGCTTTCAGAGGTATATGACATTATATGGAAAAGATGTGAAAACACACTTATCAGTAAATGGTGGACCTTGAGAGAGGGTAGAAAGGCAATCATGAGAGATAAACTTGCCAGCTTAGCATGAAGAACATATGGCCCCCAGTACAGTTGTCAGAACACAGAAAGTTAAAGAGATATTTTTCTTGGGAACTGAGGGGTGGGAGAGAACCAAACAGGAGAACCAGGTAAAGAACTGAGTGAGGGGGGCAGAGGTCAGTTAAAAACATAAATCTGAAAAGGCCCAAACTGCTAATTGCAGACATGGGCCTCAGAAGAAGGTCAATGGAGAGGAGTATAGATATGAGTAGAATAACATGGCAAATCATACAAGTGGGGGCCCCAGACAGCTGAAAAAAGAATTAGCTAATTAGAGAAGAATGCTTGAACAGTAAGAATAGTCCTGAGCAAGAGAATATAAAGTGACAGGACCAGATAGACGATGAGTTTGTCTCCTGCACAGTGAAGGCTGTGTGGGGTATGGATTCCCTATGGCCCCAGTATATCTATTGTCGTGTCTGAGAGTTTTGTGTGCATGCTAGTTTGTCTTGTGTATGTCTGTTACACTGTGGCAAGATCTGTAATTCCATTGGACTGTTTTCATTTGTTCTTAGTTTTCTGGTTTTGTAAGATGCAAATGCAATGCAATGTGTGCCTTCGAGTCAGTCCTGACTCCTGGCAACCCAGAAACTCCTGGGTTTTCTTGGCAGTGTCACCGGAAGATAGGGAATAATAAAAGGATCCTTTTGGAAGAAAAATCTGTGAGATAGTTATTACCATGTACGAGCATGTTGTCCTGCATAAGGTGAGATTTTATTGGGAAGTGTAAGTCCTCTCTGTGATGTTTCTTTTATTGGGAAGTGATATGTCCTCCCTGACTGGTTCCCTTCTGGACGGAGCAAGGTGTTTGCTTGGGAACTGTCTGCCCCACAGTCCAGCTGACCCTTTACCCTGTACACTAGGTATCACAGTGTCCCAATGGTTGAACTCCTTCCACAATGTCTGAGATGCTAATCCTATTTAACTTCTCATTTAGTGCTATATATTCTACCATTTTATTTTTTAGACTTCTAGAATTTGCATACAAGCATTTTAGAGGCTGTATTTTATTCATATTAATCTGGTTATCGGTAGGCAGGGATAATTTGGAATCTTTAAGCTCTGTCTGCTCTGTACTTAAGGGCATTTGGGTTACTTTTGTCTTTATTGGAACCTCTCTGTCGATATGTCCTAACTTCAGTCTTTTGCTAGCATCCTTTAGGGATACATTGTTCCGAACCATGCGTTCTTAGACGACTGTCGGTTTTCCCCTATTATCTAGTTTAAAAGCAGCTCTATCTCCTTTTTTAAAGGTTAATGCCAGGGGCCTGGTTCCATCCCGGTTAAGGTGGCGCCAATCCCTTCAGGAAAACCCCTCCTTTCCCCAAAATGTTCCCCAGTTCCTAACAAATCCAAAACCCACTTCCTTGCACCATCGTCTCATCCATGCATTGAGACTCTGGAGCTCCGCTTGCCTTTTGGGTCCTGCGCATGGAACAGAAAGCATTTTGGAGAATGCTACCCTGGAAGTTCTGGATTTCAACTTCCTACCTAAAAGCCTAAATTTGGTCTCCAGAACCTCCCCACCACACTTTCCTATGGCATTGGTACCAACATGTACCAAGACAGCAGACGCCTCCTCAGCACTATTTAAGACCTTGTCTAGGTGGTGCATGAGGTCTGCTACCTTTGCACTAGGCAGGCATGTTACCAGGCGATCCTCACGTCCACCAGCCACCCAGCTATCTACATGCCTAATGATAGAATCACCAACTATAACGGCTTTCCTAACTCTTTCCTTGTGGGCACGTGGCCTTGAAGAAACCTCCTCGGTGCGAGAGGGTTTTACATCACTCGGAGGACAGGTCCTAGCTACAGATCACTTCCTGTCAACCAGGGTGATGCTCTCCTGTCACGTGACCTCTCTCCTCCATGGCAACAGGGATGTTGCCAGACTGGAGGTGGGACTTCAGTACTGCATCCCTGTAGGTCTCGTCTATGTACCTATCTGTCTTCCTTATGCCCTCCAAATCTGATACTCTAGCCTCCCTGTCAGGCATCGAAGGTTCGGGCCTCCCTGTCAGGTGGTACCGACAAGTGTGTCTTTTGGCTCTTAAGCCGACGAATGGCCGACTCCATGACCATTGAGTTGTGGGGGAGCTGGGCCTTTTCAAACCCAGGGCTCCAGCATACCCGGTACATGGCATCAAGGCACCTGCTGACAATTACTACTGATGCCAGTGTTTCCCATGTCCAGAGGAGGAGGCAATCAAGGATCGGGGGCACTGGGACCGTAAAGATTTTCTTCGGGGATGCCTTGTATTGGAGTATCTCCAATTCCTCGATTCGCGGGTCCTCCTCGGCCTCATTCTCGATCTCTATCATGAGAGCCTTGGCCATATCCCTCACAAAATCGAGGAACACAATGTCCTCGGATGGGGAGTGGTGTCAGGTCGCCATGGGAGATGGATCCGAAGGCATGTCACGGTGTCGCCTCATGTCCAGGGACTCGTCATCCTCGGTTTCCCATTCAGAATCTAAGTTGGAGTACAAGTTCGATGCTGCTCGATCACCTCGGTTGAGAACCGCTCTCCGTGGTGCAGGACCTCTGGAGGATGATCAGTCCAAGCTGTGGGAACTCACCAGGGAGAACCAGTGTCCCGAAGAATGGGACCAGGACCTCAAACAGGGCCGGCAGCTCTCTCGAGGCCGATGGTGCTTGAGGATTAGCTCGATGTCCGGGGAAGCCCTCGATGTCAAGGGTCCCATCATTGGGGCAGATGAACCAGACAAGCCGGACATAAACACCTGCTGCATGGCCACTAGGGCAGATATACTGCTCTCTAGGGCTGCCATTCTGGTTTACATGCCAGTTGGCTCCGCAGCCTTCAACATGGGCGCCAAGGAATTTGGGCCCGGCATTGGTACTGTTGAGGGGGAGTTCTTGATGAAGATGGTCTCAGAGGCCTGAGGCCGGTTGGCGGGAGAAGATGACTCCTTGTGGGGCAACCTAAAGGATTGCACCTGTCCCAACTTCTTGGACTCATGCCTGGGGCTGTGGGACCTTTGGTGGGATTTGACCTTCTTCCCTGATCCATCCTCCGAGGTAGTCTTTGAGGATTTCTTCTTCTTTTGTTCCACCTCCGGGGACTTCCGCTCAGAGGAACCACGGCCATGGGACTCTGAAGAAGCTCTGGCTTTGTGGGGCACCGAGGTATCAGAGGGGGCCCTGGAGCATAGTGTTACCAGAGACTCCGGGGTGGAGTTGGATTTATGAAAAAAAATTCCTGCTGCTGATGGTGACTCTTTAAGGCCTTTGGGGACATTGTTCTTCAGAGTTTGCAGTTGGAGTCATCATGCTCCCAGCCAAGGCATCGGAGGCAGCAGTCATGTGAATCGGTAAGTGACATAACTTTGCCACACCAGTCACACTTTTGAAGCCACTTGAGGCCATTGGAAAAAGAAGGTCCCTGTCTCCCAGCAGGAGTCTGAGACCTTCAGCTGAAAAAGGGTATGAATGCCGGTCAAGGTGGACCTCGATGAAAAAAGTGGAAAATGGATAGACGAACAAAATGAAATACTCCTGAAAAGCAGAACAGAAAATGTTGTATGAAGACCCCTAAAGTCTTCTCTTCAGATATGGACAATTCTATAGTGGTTCTGGTCCACTGAAAGAAATAATAACTTCTAATGGATCAACTATCAATAAAGAAGCAACAAGCAGTCAAGAATTCAAACGACGCATTGCTCTTGGCAGAATGGCTATGAAAGACCTAGATAAGATTCTCAAGAGCAGAGATGTCTCTCTCCATACAAAGATTCGACTTGTTCAAGCCATGGTATTTTCAATAACATCATATGGATATGAAAGCTGGACAGTGAAAAAGACAGACAGGAAGAAAATTGATGCCTTTGAATTATGGTGCTGGCGGCGAATACTGTGTATACCATGGACTGCCCGAAGAACAAACCAGTCTGTACTAGAGGAGATCAAACCTAAGCTTTCTTTAGAAGCTCAGATGACAAGACTTCGACTTTCATACTTTGGACACATCATGCGAAGAGAGAGATCATTAGCGAAAGACATCATGCTTGGCAAGATAGAAGGTCAACGCAAAAGAGGAAGGCCAGCAATGAGATGGATCGATACAATAACAGCAGCTACGGGTACCAGTCTGTCAACAATAAGCCGCCTGACTGAAGACCGAACACAATTTAGGATAGTTATCCAGGGGGTCGCCATGAGTCGACTCCGACTCGATGGCACTTAACAACAACAACAAATGAATCTAACTTTCTCCAGAAACAATTTGGTTAACAATATTCTTGATTTGTTCAGGAGAAAAGCTGATGATTTCTTAAAACTGAATTTCCATACTTCGTACAGTGGTTTTGGTTTTGCCAAACTGACAAGAAACCTGTGGTCTGGAGGAAGACTTGAGGGCAGGCCTGGCTTTTTAACACTCCCTCCCCACAGTACCAATTTCAAGTGGAAGAAGTTAAAACTGCAAATGACTACAAAGCACTGAAGTGGAGGTTATAACAAAACAAAAAACAGCACTGGCCATGTCTCTCTGCAGAATCTCAGTCATTTGACAACTCTGATTTTGATATCAAAGAAGAGCTCTCAAGCTCAAAATTCAAGCTTCTTCTTATACACAACGTTCCCACCAAGCTGCATGGAGTTCTCCACCTGCGCTGCTGCCGTAAGGGAAGGTGCTGCGATATCACAGTACCTCCCCCTAACGGCAGCAGCGCAGACGAACTCCCATGCAGCTTGGCAGGAATTTTGCTTAGAATTATTCTCCCCAACCAAATGATAAGTTCTGAATGCAACCACTTTTGGGGTGGGAGGCTTGGAGAGTGGGCTCCATTTCCCGCACTACATAAAAACAAAAGGACAAGGAATATTCTTCTTATTATGCAACTGTACTTGGGTGAACTAAGGTGCAAGCATCTAAAGGAACATTTCCCAAAGTCAAAGAAAGGCAGTGGCAGAACTGGGAATAGAGGTAGGGCCAGGGCCGGCCCAAGGGTTTCTGCTGCCCTAGGCAGAATCCCCAGCTGTGCTGCCCCCCCCAGCTGCCGCCACCCCTTTCCCTAGTTGCCGCTGCCTCCACCGCCACCCTCCACAGCTGCTGCCGATTCTGTCTCGGGAGAGAGAGGTGGGCAGTGGCCCTTAAAGTGGCACAAAAAACAGCTATTTCTGGAAATACTGCCTCTGCCCGCCTCTCCCTCCCGAGACAGAATTGGCGGCAGCTGGGGGAGGGGGGAGGCAGCATGGCCTGTCATGTATGCTGCTGCCGCCTCCACCCAGGCCAGCCGCCTAGCTCGCCTAGTGGACGGCTGGCCCTGGGTAAGGCACAAGGAGTTAAACCAACTTCCACAAGGCACAGAATGTCCATGACAGTAGCAAGAGACGGGAACTTACATTCCAGAAACTCTCCTCAGTATCTCTCAGATCGAAGCTCTTACCACTGGATCATACCTCCCCCCAGTTAGATGCTAAAGTGTCAAAGTCAGTGAGAAAATTAGATTTATGCCATGTTGAGCTTGCAAATTAATTTCTTGTTAGAAAACTAAGCAGGTGGTCTGAAAAAAATAATAAAATGGACTGTGGCTGTCTTATGTGTTAATAAGCTGCAAGGCATTCAGTGTGACTTGTATACTACGGACAGTAAGAGAATCAGGTATTTTGTGCAAGTGCCCAGAAGAGAGGACACAGGGTCTGATGCTAGTTATGCAGAAATATATAAGGGATTATATTAGAAGCCTTATTCACAATCTCCATATGTAAAATCAGGCATTTATGCATGGAAAGGGCAATTTTAGAAAGGGATAGATTTACACATGGATGGCTTTACTATATAGAAATTGCAAGGGGGTGTGCTGAGGGCATGGTTAGGGAGTGGCTTGGGTACTTCAGAAATCTACATGTGTATTCCCCATTTCATGCAGAGGTCAATCCCAGAACATGCATGTGCGGCCCACGGGCACGTCCAAATTGAAAATGTGCCCAATTGAAACGTGATTCCGCATCCGTGGGGATAGACGCAGCTGCAGTTCCAGAATTGGGGACATAAGACATTTTCAGCATGGCACAGACAAAGCACTATGAAGTACGAGATATGGGTATATGCAGCCAACTGCTGTTTATATCCCCGCATCCACCTTATTCTGAAAAGATGGGCATTGTTGCTCCTGCCCGTCTCCAGTATATACCTGTGAATGGCCATGCCTCCTCTGTCAAATGTGCATCTCCTAAGCTACTGTGCTCATTGACAATGTTGTGCTGATGCAAACTACACATGAAAGCTGATGATACATCAGCGATGCAAAGTAGACTACATATACTAGTCTGTTGCATGCCCAGAACACTGCACAGTCATGTCAGGGCACTCTAAGGGGTATGTTTACTAAACGGCGCACAAGTGCGCGGCGCACAATAGCGTGCGCTAAGGTACCTTAGTGCACACTAATGATGCGTTTTTGTGCCCTGCACACGTGCACGCCGCACTAACGGGCCCGCTCATGTGCGTGGCGCGCAAATGAGCGATAGAGGCGTGGAAAGGCTCCCGGAGAGCGGAGAAAGCCTCCCCAGGGGCGGAGAGACGGGGTCAATGGGTGGAGAGTGGGAGGGGAGAGGCTCCCCGCACAGGAGCGGGGCTGAAATTCGAGTAAAAAAATACCGCGAGTGAAAACCTCACGGTAGAGCCGATTTAAAGGGAAGAGAAACCATTTCTGTCAGCAATGTACAGCAAAACCAGGGAAACCCTACTAAACGTGAGCAGTGTGATACATGTGCACGGAACAAAAAGGCAAATAAACATTAAAAATGACCCCAACAAAATATAATAAAATTATAATCTAGCTGGGCAATAATGATAGTAATGGGAAACATCAAAAAACACTCCCAAGAAAGCCCCAAAAAATAAATATGAATTTTAGAAGGGTCTACGCTCCGTCCCCATACAAGGTGAATGATCCCACAGTGAAATAGCACTGATCAGGGTTTCCCTCTCCATTGGACAGGTTACCTATGGCATGCACATTTCCACAACAGCAGGGCGGGCAGGTCGGAATGGGCAATTGGACAGATTCTGGGAAAGGGGATACAGAGGGCTGCAGGCGGCACATGCTGTGGTGCAGCTGGGTCACAGTGCGGACTAGGCAGATGCCTAGATGGCACTTAGGAATGCTGAAACTGAACAGCAGCCAGACAGCAACTGATGAGGGCCCAACATGGGCACGAGAGTGTTTATCACAGTGTCACGGGGATAGTACCCAGCAGGTACCCCCAAGGGCACGGAACATTGGCAGGCGGTGATTGGGGGACGTGCGGACAGATATGCAGGCACCCCTACCCCAGAACCTGCACCATAGGCAGCCGCCTACCCGCACACAGGATGGCCTGAGACTGCGTACCACCAGCACCACCAGCAGAAGGGCATGTCAGCATGATGGCACAGGGGTACTGGAGGTGGAGGGGGGCAGTGGCAGCTGCCCAGAGCAGATCATGGCTTAGCCCTGTGTAGGTGGGTGCAATGCACTGCAACAGACAAGACCTGCCGGACAAACAGTCATGGTATCATCAGGGAATGCACTGTCTCTGTGGCAACATGGTGGTGCAATGCACACAACCAATGTGTTTGGAGGCAGAAGGTCACAGGCTCAAAGCCCAGCTGGGGCTCCTGCCAACCCAGTCCCCTTATTTTACCCATGAAGAAAACATGGTAGTAAAGACTGAACCATTATTGCTGAGAACATAAGCATGGGTCAAAAACCTCTATTTTACCCTACACAGCACAAACACCATAGAAATGTGCATTACCTACTGCAGAATCCCCCAAATGCAGTCCTAGAGGGCCACAAATCCATCAGGGTTTATGCTATCTCCAATCTAAGGATGGAGCGGTACTGATGGTGGAGGTGGCAGCGGCTGGTGCCCACAGCAGACCATGGCCTAGCCCTGTCCAGGTGGTTGCCGTGCACTGCAACAAACAGGCCCTGTCAGATGTACAGTCATGGACTCCCCAGGGAATGCATCATATCTGTGGCAACACGGTGGTGCAGTGCACACAGACAGTGTGTGCAAGAACAGCAGGTCACAGGTTCAAAGCCCAGCTGGGGCTCCTGCCAATCCAGTCCACATATTTTTCCCACAACTAAACCGTGATAGTAAGGACAAACCTTTATTGCAGAGAACATATGCATGGTTAATACGCCTATATTTTACCCCACCGAGCACAGACACCATAAACAGGGGCATTACCTTTAGCAGAGTCTCCCAAATGCAGTCCTGGAGGGCCAAACACCATTCAGGTTCCATGCTGCCTCTAATAAAGATGCCTGTGCTACATATCTATGCACCACCCCCATGGTATGCAGATATAGCTCATGCATATTCATGAGGGACAGCACGAAAACCCGAACAGTGTTTGCCACACCAGGACTGGAGTTGGGAACCTCTGCCGTAAAGCAGCAGCCAACAGGGACAGACACACCCACACCCACACCCACAGGCCCCATTGGAAAATGCCTCCTGGAGAGGCAGGACATTGGGCCGTGCGTGCATCTCCCAATACTAGCACTTGCATACCTTAGCAATGCCACCCTACACCTAGGTATATGATACACAGCTATCAAACGTTTGCTATGAGTACTGGCAGATAGAAATTCCTACGTTAAGCACAGTTTGCTGATTGAGCTCCATCATAACACTCTTTCTGATGTCTGCGGTGTGTGCTTCAGGTCTGGTCTCTGACAGTGTTTACCACCCTGGGGAGTGACCCCCAACAGTATTGCGTACCATATCCATGCCTGTACTGTGCCCAGGACTGGTGTGGTGGGCAGGGCTGCTAAACTCCTCTATAGTAGCACAATGCTGGCATAGGTGTGGGAGTGTGTGTCTGTCTATACCAGTTGTTCTGAACCAGTCCTCCTTGAACCCCTACGCCAGTCGGGTGTTCAGGATAGCTCTAATGAATATGCTTGAGATATATATGCATTAGAGATATCTTGCCAACCTGACTGGTTTGTGGCCCTCTAGGGCTGGATTTGGAGACCCCTACCTTACACCTCTGTCATTTAAGATTGTGAGTGGGCAAGGTGCAGATCGCCAAGACATCTAAAAGGTTAAATAGAATTTGTCACATGCCTCTTTGTTTCTCACCACCACCAAAATATTGTCTATTAGACAACTTTTTGGTGGTGGTGAGAATTGAGGAGGCATGTGACACATTCTATTTACCCTTTTGATGTCTAGGACATCTGCACCTTGCCCACTCACAATCTTAAATGACAGAGGAGTAAGGCAGGGGTCTCCAAATCCAGCCCTAGAGGGCCACAAACCAGTCAGGTTGGCAGGATATTTATAATGCATATATATCTCATGCATATTCATTAGAGCTATCCTGAACACCCGACTGGCCTAGGGGTTCAAGGAGGACTGGTTCAGAACCACTGGTCTATACAGTGTGTGGTGGCTGCAAACACCTTCCACAGCCCACACTGCCAGCACTGTTGCCAGTATTGGCCTGCCAATGTGCATAATGAGGAGCAAGGTACCATGGGTACAGCCCAGACAGGGTGGCCTGGCCAGCATGCATCTGCACAGGGCATAGGGCACTGGCTGGGATATTTTAGTGCCCGGCCACCACCTACACAGACAGGGTGACCTCAGTATGTCCTGCTGGGAGATCACTCTCACCCTGACTGTGCAGTGATGACAGCATGGCTAGGCACCCCCATAGTGCTATATAGTATTTTGCTCATGTGATATTTATGGGTTTCCTTTTGGGGCCCAGTCATTGATTTATCTGCTTGTTGTGTATGCTGACATCCTAGTTTTTCTGGGTGCATGCATTTTCACCAGGAACATGCACTATGGACTAGCTAGCAGACTGTTTATAGCTGGTATGTGTCTTGATGGAGTGCCTTGCAGGGTGCAGCGGCTGAAGGCTTGCTGCAGGAGAATATCAGATAGTGGTGGGGTGCAGCTTAGCATATCCAGGCCTAATGTCTGTCTGCTATTGTGTTATGGATGTGTACAGAGCTGCATTGACTGCCCTGTAGGGTGTCTGTTCCCCAACAGGACTGGGGTTGATGGTCCCTTCTACTGTCACCATTGCAGGGAGGTAGAATGTGGAACTGTTGATGGGAGACCCTGTTACCACTCTCAGCCCTGGAGGAGGAGGGTGGTGGTACATAATCCTCCTAGGGGTCCATAGGGGCTACACCTGACTGAGACAGACAGATATATCCAAGATGTTTCTGCAGAAACTACCTATCTCACACTTTAACACTGCTTTGGACGTCCAGCATGACCTATTTCTGCTATGGATGGTGCTGTGGACCTGGTGCTGGGCGCCTCACCGCACCCTCAGGGTGAGCACAGTACCCGCACAATGTGACGGTGTGTAGCTACTCTGTGCCAGTAAAACACACAGTCAGTACCCCCTACCAGGCCGAGGTGCTGTGGGGGTGGACATGGTCAGTTCCCCCTACCAGGCCGAGGTGCTGTGGGTGTGCATACCCCATCTTGTGTTTATCTGTGGACAGCTGATTTGCATGTGCAGTGCATCATGGGTACATGTGTGCTAACCCTATCCTTGTGACCACAGCAGACTGTCTGTGTGGTGACATGCACTCCCTCTGCAGCCAGCCAGGGGCTTGTTAGTAGCTAGAGAGCTGTAGCCCAATGGTTACTTCATTCCCTGTGGAGACAGAGATCATGGGTTCTAAACCCACAGTGGGGTTATTTGATAGGGCTGTTCAAATCATTATTTAGTTTTAATGTACATTATTGCTGCCAGCAAAAACACCCTCAGAGTACTGTACCCATAAGGTGCCTCAGAGGGCGCTTCATAGGGCGCCCTATAGGGCACCTTATGGTTACCGTCCATATAAGGTGCACTATACGTTATCCTGTGGAGCAACTTATAGGGTGCCCTATAGGGGACATTTTAGGGTGTCATGGCAGACAGTGCACTTTATAATGTGCCCTATGGAGTGCCTTATAGGGTGCCTTATGCGCCACCTTCAATTATGGCACGTGAGGGCATGTTTGATGGCAGCAATTAAGAAAATACAAATAAAGTGCTGCAGGAAACAATACGTACATTGCAAAGCTGATGCCTCAGCCAGCCTTACGTATTAGGCACACTGGGGAGCAAACTCATGGCCCCTGTATCAGCAATCAGTGCCTTAACCATTGTGCTACACTGCTGTTCCTCCTTGCATGTCAACGCACCTACTTCAGATTTCCATGCGTTTAAATGCACAGTGCTGCCATCAAACACAGTGCTATGACCTTGCTGTGCCTCATAGGGCACCCTATATGGCACCCTATAGGCCGCCCTTTCAGCAACATTGTAGGGTGACGTGGCGGACACTGCACTTTAAAATGTGCCCTCTGGGGTACCCTATGAGGCGCCTTATGCAGCACCTTATGTTACAATACTTTGAGGGTGTGTTTGCTGCCAGCACTAATTAAAATAAAAATAATATGCCCCCCACAGCACTATTAGCTATAACAGGTAATGCCTCAGCCAGCCTTCTTCATTAGGCACAGTGGGGGATTGAACCCATGACTCCTGCATCATTGGTCAGTGTCTTAACCATTGTGCTCCACTACTGCTCCTCCTTGCATATCAGCGCACCTACTTATGATTTTCATTCCTTAAACTGCACAGTGCTGCCATCAAAAACATTGCTGTGACCTTGCGGTAACTCATACGGCACCCTCTAAAGAGCCCTATAAGCAACATTCTAGGGTGCCATGGCGGACAGTGCACTTTAAAATGTGCCTTATGGGGCGCCTTATGTTAACACGCTTTGAGAGTGCGTTTGCTAGTAGAGATAATTAAAATAAATATAAAATGCCTCCTAAAGCAATCTTCCCCATAATAGGTAATGCCTCAGCCAGCCTTCTTCATTGGGCACAATGGGGGATTGAATCCATGATCCCTGCACAACTGGTCAGTGTCTTAACCATTGTACTGTGGCTCTGTTCCTATGGTTATGCATCAGCGCGCCGCCTTATGCCGCCCAATATTAAAATGCCTCCTAAAACAATATTAACCCTAAAAGGTAATGCCTCACCCAGCCTTGCTCATTGGGCACTGTGGGGGATTGAATCCCTGATCCCTGCACCATTGGTCAGTGTTTTAACCATTGTACTGTGGCTTTGCTCCTGTGCTTGCACATCAGCGCGCCACTTATGCTTCCCGCGCAGCTTTCTCATGCGCTAATGTGAGGGGCGTACTTGAGCGTCGCGCACATTAGCGCATGATTAATCCCGGTTTTGCTTTTTTCAGCCTGAAACGCCCACTCTTTATATGGCATCCGCACACTAGCGCGGCCCGCACATTACCGGGGTTTTAGTAAACATACCCCTAAGATAGTTTAAAGGCAGGTAGAAAGTCATATGTCTGTTATTTTATTTATTTATTACAGTTTCTTATATACCGCGCTATTCGGCATCAGTGCGGTTTACATTATAACATAACTACCATACGACAAGGTGTCTGGTTTTACATTGAACAGGGAAAAGAAACTTGGATAACTGGGTTAACTATATATATGAACTATTTACACTGCAGGATAGGTAAAATTAGGTCATAAGTAAGGGGACATCTCTAGAGGGGTGATTTCTTGGGGATATCTAGTCTCAAAGGTTGTCTGGGAAGTATTGGATGAAGAGGTAGGTTTTGAGTGCCTTCCTGAATTGATATAGATTGGTTATGGCTCTAATGTCAGGGGGTAGAGCATTCCAGCATCTGGGGATATAGAAACTGCACGCTCTGTTTGTGGTTGTCTTGTTGCACTTTGTCGATGCCTTTGGTGTGATTAGCAGGTTGACAGATGTTGCTCTTCTAGATCTGTTGGGGGGAACCATGTGGAAAAGATGCGTGAGTGAGGGGGAGGAAATGCCTTTGATTGCCTTGAATGTTAATAGAAGGGTTTTGAAGGTGATCCTCCCATGGATAGGTAGCCAGTGCAGCTGTTTGAGAATGGGCGTTACGTGGTCGCTTCTGGAAGCTCCGTAGATGACTCTGGCTGTGGCATTCATGGCCAACTGTAAGGGGGCTAGTGTGGATTGGGGAAGCCCTTGTAAGATGGCATTTGCAAAGTCGAAATGTGGCAGGATCAGCGCTTGATATATGGTTCGGAAATCCTCTGGGTCCAACAGTGAGCGTAGGTGCTTGAGTGAACGGATTTTGAAATAGACAGCTTTGACTATATTGCTTATATGACTTTTCATGTCCAGTCGTTGATCGACAGTTACTCCCAGGTATTTTATTGCCTCTTTAGTCTGCAGGTCGGCTTCCTTGACACTGATGTGGGGTGGGGGAGTAAAGTTGGGGTCTCTGGTGATGAATAGTACTTCAGTTTTTCTATGTTGGATGCGTAGGTTCTGTGATTGGAGCCAGGTTGACACTGCATTGAAGCAATCCGACATATCTTGCATCACAATATACATAGCAGTCAAAGACCTCCTTAGTTATGCTATCTTTGATCATCTCTGAAAACAGTCTGTACAATGCTAAGTATGGACCAGAAAAATTCAAAACAGGTTTTCCATAGCTAAATGTCATAACGTATCCCTGTCACTAATAAGAAACCCTCCAAATGAGAGCAGTCAACAGTGCAAACAGCACTAATACATGCCCAAAGGCACCATAGTCGCTCTCTGCACATTTATAGAGAGCGACGATGATGTCTTTGGGCATGTATTAGTGCTGTTTGCACTGTTGAATGCTCTCAATCAGAGGGTCCCTTATTAGTGACAGGGATATGTTGTGACATTTAGTATGGAGGACCTGTTCTGAATTTTTCAGCCTGATCACACTGGCACCTGCTGACACCTCAGTCATCCCTATGGTCCAGGTACCAGCCACCCATTCATTTCCCTCCTACCCCCCCCCCCCCCCCCAGATTTGTGGATGAGCACACTAGATCCTCCAATGGTACACTCAAACAATACACACTCTCACTTGCAATCTCAAAAAAACATACTTCTGCCAAAAAGATGCCCTGTAACTATCAAGAGCAGCTGGTATATTATTATAGCATTGAGTCCAAGAACTCCATCAACAGTCCCAGTTTTGAGGACGTAGGAATTGTTAGGGAACCTTGGATTTGCTCCTTTAGCATAAACAGCAAATGTCAGCATAGCCAGACTAAACACTATTGTTCTTCTAAGTATTTCTGTGGGGGTTATTTATTAATGTTCCTTTACCTTACAGCCTTCCCAAACCTCTGTTCTCTGTTCTGTAAAACCGCATCTTGTGTTTTTCCAGACTACAGATACACCAATGCAAAACATATTTGTCACAGCCATTCTTCAATATGGGTTGCATTGAAGAGCAAAGCAGAAAATTTTCGAAGTCCTGACCTTATTCCACATTTCCCCAGGAATAACTTGGACGTACAAAGGAAACACTGAAGATGTACATGGGCCTTTCCTGAATACGCTTTATATATCTCTGCAGCTGGCCATGCCACTGTTTCGCCTCCTCCCGCCCATGTTCTAAGATTCCTATGCTAGTGCTGTGTACATGCAGGACCACGTGGTTTCGGAATATGGTTCTAGATGTTTTTGCGCGATAAACATCTATCCCTCACATCTAACCGGCTTATTCATGTTCCGGAATGATCTCCATGAGGAATACCCGTGTATGACTGCAATTTTCACTGCGGAATTTACAGCTGCTCCCTGGCATGTTTAGTTTTTAAGAAAGTGCTCGTTTTGACAAACTCTTTACCAGTTATCTCCTCCAAACTAAAATTAGATAAAGATAGCAGCATTTATATATGTAGGTTTGCAAAATGGCCGACATACACGTGCAAGTGCCAGCAACTACCTGTGGAAGTTGGTGAGTTTCCCCTGTTTTTTCCTACATGAAGGTTTAGAAAAATGGATCCTCCAGCTCCACGTATCAGCAAATACACATGCACTCCTATACTATTTGAGAACAGGCTCCACGTTTAGCAGTCTTTTCTAAAATGCTGCAGGAATTGTGTATGTCGCGGACTTGATGTTTCAATTCCGATCTCCATGTACTATCCAAAATGTGCCTCATGGCTCTTTCACCTTCTAAACAAATCCTCTTCAAATCTACATTTGTTATGAAATAAATGAAAGACAAGGAAGTAAAAGCCATTTTAAAGTGTTGACACTGTTACACAATGTTTTGATAGCACCATCATTATGGTCTAGAATTTGGCAGCTGGGATTTAATGTTAAAAAATGTAAGGTCATGCATTTGGGCTGCAGCAATCCAAGGGAGCAATACAGTTTAGGAGGTGAAGTACTTTTGTCCACTAAAGAAGAGCGGGACCTAGGCGTGGTTGTGTCTGATGATCTTAAAGTAGCTAAACAGGTGGAAAAGGCGACAGCAAAAGCTAGAAGGATGCTTGGGTGCATACGGAGAGGAATGGCTAGCAGAAAAAAGGAGGTGATAATGCCTCTGTATAAGTCTTTGGTGCGACCTCATTTGGAGTATGGTGTGCAATTCTGGAGACCGCACCTTCAAAAGGATGTGAACAGGATGGAGTCGGTGCAGAGGGTTGCTACCAAAATGATTAATGGGCTTAATTATAAAGCATATGAGGACAGACTTAAGGATCTTAATATGTACACCTTAGAGGAAAGGCGGGATAGAGGTGATATGATTGAGATGTTTAAATACCTCCGTGGCATAAATGTTCAGGGAGAGAGCCTCTTTCAATTGAAAGCAAGTTCTGCTACGAGGGGACATGGGATGAGGGTGAAGGGAGATAGATTCAGGAGTGATATGCGGAAATATTTCTTTACGGAAAGAGTAGTGGATCCATGGAATAGTCTCCCAGTGGAGGTGGTAGAGATGAGGACAGTAACTGAATTCAAGAAAGCATGGGACCAACACAGAGGATCTCTAAAGGCAAAAGGTGGACTGTTGTAGTTGTTATGGAAGGACAGACTAGATAGGCCATGTGGTCTTTTTCTGTCGTCATGTTTCTATGTTTCTATGTTTCTATGTCTATGCTGTGAAGGATGAGCCACTTGATCACGCTGTTCCTCTGCTAAAAAGCTTGCAAGGGAGATCAAGTGTGTTGCTCAAGGTCACCTGTTGAATGATCGGAGACAATTTTTATACTAAGTACTTAGTGCAAAGTCCCTGGAAACCTTTCAACTGTGGCCTTTGCATCAAATTTTAAAAGGGAAAGTATATGCATATTTTTGAAAACTGCTATGGGCACAAGGTATCAACAGACTCTTACATCTGCTTTTTGTGTCTATTATTTTCCAATCCAGTCCAAAACACACTCCTTGGAGCATTTCCTCCAAATGTGACTAAAACATTTAGACAAATAGAAGGGGAGGGGCAATTTTCAGACTACCAATTTACCAAGGTAGATCACTATCTGCCATCGTAAATGGCTTTAAAAGTTCCCTTCACGATTATGGGATGGAATAAGGTCACAGCTCTGTGCAGCACAAGGAAAGAAATTGTATATAATATCCTGTTCTATCAATAATAATACTGCCTTAAACTCTGAGCAAGTAATAATATAAACAAACTAGAGTCTCAGGAGGTATGCTCTCTGCCAGGGGTCAAAATCCAAGATGTGATGAAGAGTTTGCTGAGACTTATCAAGCCTACTGACTGTTTTCCAATGCTGCTTAACTATGTTGGCATAAATGCTGCTGCTAAGTATCCCACCAACCATATGAAAAGTGACTTTATGGCTCTGGGATAGAAGGGTGAAACAGATAGATGCGGAGGTGATGTTCTCCTCATTCCACCTGGTTGAGGGTAAGGGTGCAACAGAGAACCTCATATCCTGGACATGAATAAATGACTGCATGGATAGAAACATGACAGCAAATAAAGACCATACGGCCTATCCATTCTGCCTTTCTATATGAACCACTAAGCTCTATGGTCCTTTTTCCTTTAGAGAGCCTCTGTGTTTATCCCATGCTTTCTTGAATTCATTTTTTGTCTCTATTACCTCCACTGGGAGACTATTCCGTGCATCTACTACTCTTTCCATAAAGAAATATGTCTGCAAATTACTCCTGAGTCTATCTCCTTTCACCTTCATCCTATGCTCCCTCATTGCAGAGCTTCTTTCAGTTGAAAGAGGCTCTCCTCCTGTGTATTTATGCCATGGAGGTATTTAAACATCTCTATCATATCTCCTCTCTACTGTAAGTTTTCCAAAGTATACATATTGAGTCTTTCCCTATATGCCTTATGGCGAAGCCTACTGACCATTTTGGTAGCCACAGTCTGCACTGACTCTGTTCTGTTTATATCCTTTTGAAGTTGTGGTCTCCAGAATGGCTCACAATATTCTAAATTGAGTCTCACCAAAAACTTCTACAGAGGCACTATCATCTCCTTTTTCCTGCTGGCTATTCCTCTCCCTTTGCACCCAAGTATCCTTCTGGCTTTCACTGTCACCTTTTCTACTTGTTTAGACCTCTTAAGATCATCAGAAACAATCACCCCTAAGTCCCAATCTTCCTTTATGGACAGAAGCACTTTGCTCCTTATAATGACTGTACCACTCCCCTGGATTTTTGCAGCCCAAATGCATGACCCTGCATTTTTTAGCATTAAAATCTCAGCTGCCAGATTCTCGACCATTCTTCAAGTTTTGCTAAATCCTAAATCATGTTATCTACACCTTCCTGGGTGTCTACCCTATTGCAGATTTTAGCATCATCTGCAAAGAAGCAAACCTTACCCAACAACTCTTCCACAATATCACTAACAAAAATGTTAAAAAGAATCGGACAAAGATCCCTGTGGCACTCCACTGGTGAAATTCTTCTTCTCAGGGTGATGTCAATTTACCTGTACCCTTTGTTGACTTCCACTCAACCAATTTCTAACCCAGTCACTCACTTTAGGATCCATTCCTAGGGCATTCAATTTATTTATACGTTGCCTGTGTGGAACAGTGTCAAAGGCTTTACTGAAATCTAAGTACACCACATCTAGAGAACTCACTCTGTCCAGCTCTCTGGTCACCAAGTCAAAGAAATTAATAAGATTTGTCTGACAAGATCTGCCTCTCGTAAAACCATGCTGCCTTGAATTCCGCAATCCATTGGATTCCAGAAACCTCACTATCCTCTATTTTAGCAGCCTTTCCATTAGTCTGACCTCTGTAGTGAGTAAACCAACCGTGTAGTTTCTAACCTCATTCTTAGTTCCACTTTTGTGTAAAGGAACCACATGTGCCTTTCTCTAGTCTTCTGAGAACACGCCAAACTGTAAAGAAGCATTGAAAAGGTCAGACAGTGGAGCTGCTAGAACTTCCATAAATTCCTTCAGTACTCTTGGGTGTATCCCATCCGGCCCCATTGCTCAGTCTACTTTTAGTTTAGCTAGCTCCTTGCAAACACAGTCTTCTGGAAATCATCCAAGAGCCAGTTCACTTCTGTTCCTATTTGTCAGTGTTTTCTGAGGTCCTGCTCCTGGCCCTTCACCTGTGAACACAAAACAGAAATATTTCTCATCAGCTACTACATATTATTTCCCTTCCCTTCTGACAATACCACTTTTGCACTTCCTCCTCTCACTAACATAGCTGAAAAATATTTTGTCCCCCCATTTTACTGCGTTGGCTAATTTTTCTTCCATTGTGCTTTCCTACTTTCCTAGCTTCTCAGAACTTTTCTGAATATTGATGCTAGTCTTCCTCTTTCTGTGATCTCTTGTATTTCGTGAAGGCCTCCCTCTTCTTCTTCACCTTTTCAGCTACTTCTTTTGAGAATCATAGTGGCCTCCTTTTCCTGTTACATTTACTTACTTTCCTAAAAAAAAGGTTATCCTTACAATATCCCCTTTCAGTTTTGCTCACTGCTTTTCTACATATTCCGGCTGTTCCCATCTCACTAATGACTGTTTTATGTATTGTTCCATCTTGGAAAAGTTAGCTTTCCTAAAGTCTAGGACCCTTGCTTATGACTGGACTTTATCAGCCCTAGTGCTAATACTGAACCACATCATCCGATGATCACTGGATTCAAGATGATCACCCACTATAACATCAGAAACACTCTCCCCATTTGTTAGCACTAGGTCCAGTATGGTCCCTTCACATTTGGGTTCTGTTACCAGTTGCCAAAATAGTTCTCCCTATAAAGAATCCAGGATCTCCCTACTTCTAGATGACACTGCAGCAGGGATGTCCCAATGAATATCTGGCATATTGAAATCACCTATCAGCAGTACCTCTCCTTTCATAGCAATACTCCAAATGTCTTCAATTAAATGTCTGCCAACTTCTTCTGTCTGTGAAGGAGCTCTGTATATAACACCAATGCACATGAATGCTTCATTAAGGTTTGTCTACAGTATAACACCAATGCACATGAATGCTTCATTCCCTCTTTACAGTTTAAACCACAATGCCTCCCTCTTCTCTTCTAAGCCCTGCAATTCTGCAGCTTTAATATTATCTTTTACATATAGTGCCACTCCTCCTCTCTTTCTTCCTAGCCTGTCTTTCCTGAATAAATTATAGCCTGGTATAGTTACATCCCAATCATGGTTCTCCATGAATCATGTCTCCGTAACAGCCACTAAATCCAAGTCAGCCTCTTCTATTAAAGCTTCAACATCCAGAATCTTATTTCCTATACTACGGACATTAATATACACTGCTTTCCAGATGTTTCCCTTTTAACCCATGTCTACAGAGGTATTTAATGTTTTATTTACCTGAGGGCTTTCACTTACCTGGGGCTTTCTCCTCCCATCCCCAATGGATCGTGTCAATGAGAGCCTTTTGGCTTCGTGGACCGTGGGATGATTTTCCAAGAACTGCTGAGCAGAGATAGTATCCACTTATCAAAGAAGAGGTAAAGTGTCCTCCACAACAGACTGGCTAACCTACTGAAGAAGGGTTTGAACTAGGTTCCTTAGGGATGGGTGAACAAAGCCCCAGGTGAATAAAAATCCTCGGGTAAGTAAAAGACATGAAATACCTTTCTAGAAATAGGAAAAAAGGGCAATATCTGTAAAGCTGTGTATATTAATACTTGCAGTATGGGAAATAAGTTGCTGGATCTAGAGACTATCATGGAAGAGGCTGATTTGGATTTAGTGGCAGTCAAGGAAATGTGGATCATGGATAACCATGATTGGGATATAAGTATACGAGGGGAGGCTGATAAGTCTCTGGCCTTGTAACGAAACAGAAAGCTACAGGCATACTTCGGTTCCGGAGGTCCGAATGATCTTTTTGCAGAACTGCAAGACCTTTGAGGTAAGGAGGAGGTTAATATGGAAAGAAGAAATGAACATTTAAATTGGTGTGATATATAAACCTCCTTCCCAGACAGAAGAAGTAGACAGAGATTTAATGGAAGACATTCATAATATTTTTATGAAAAGAAGTGTTACTGATAGGTGATTTCAATATGCCTGATGTTGACTGGGATGTCTCTGCTATGGTCATCTAGAATTAGGGAGATCCTGGATTCTCTACAGGGAGAACTAATCAGGCAGTTGGTAATGGAACCCATGAAAGAAGGAGCTATTCTGGACCTAGTGCTTACAAATGGGGAGAACATTTCTGAAGTTATAGTGGGTGATCATTTGGCATCCAGTGATCACCAGATGATGTGTTTTAGTATTAGGACAAGAGTTCAAAAACGAGGGTCCTAGACTTCAGAAAAACTAACTTTGTCACGATAATAGCAAGGCCGCGGAGCCCCCAGTGCACGTGGCCGGCACTAACCGGGGGGGCGGCTGGGCACGCGCGCTCTCAGGTGCCGGCCGCGAGGGTTCGTAGGTGCGGGCCCTGGCGGCGGCGGAGGGCCATTGGCTCCCGTGGCCCAGTGAAGGGCGTGGGAGCCAATGGGTGTGCGCAGACGGGTCGAGAAGGGGTTATGGGTAGGCGCGGCGGCATCCTACGGCCTTTCCCTCGCGGGAGCCGTGGGAGCAGGACGTCGTGGTGAGTGCGGGCATTTGGTCAGTGTGGGGGGGGGCGTTATTCAGTGACCGGGCAAACGATTTCGAGGTGGCTGGTGGAGGGGGCTATACAAAAAAAAAAATATATATATATATAATAAAGAAAGAAAAACGGAAATAATTAAATTAGTGAGTTGTGGTTTTTGCTGGGTTAGGGGGCGAAGGGGGGCCAGGCAGGTCGGGGAGCCTGGGGGCAGGCAAGTGGGGGGGGGGGTACTGAACATAGGCTGGTGGGCACTCCTAAGAGTTCAGCCACCTTGGTTTAGGGCTATGGGAGGTGCGGGCAGGCAAATGCCGAGGAAGGTTGGGGGGGCGGATAAGTCCAAGGGCAAGGGGCGGGCAGCGGGGAAGGGCATCCGGGGGGGGCAGGCCGGCGCTGGTACTGCTGTGAGGCAGGCCAGCCGGGGAAATAGGGGGCGGTGGGGTGGGCCTGCAGGTGGTGCGGGGAGGGTCTGGGGGGGCGAGGGGGAGGGCGCCCAGCCGCGGTAAAAGAAATAGGGGGGACAGCAGGGCGGGGGTGGGTGCCATGCTGATGCAGGGCATCAGGGGGGAGGGCCTAAGCGTTCAGGCACTCGGCGAGGGTGGTCCTGTGGCACTGCCTGAGTCTGCCCCGGCAGTGGCCCTGCCGGTCAGGGAGGAGGCGGGCCCTGGAGGCATACAGGCGCCTCCCAGTGCCCCTGGGGCGGGGTCAGGGTTTGGGACGGGGCAGGCTACGGGGCAGGCTTGGTCACCTGGGGGTGTGAGCAGTAGTGATTGGTGGGGATGGAGGGGCCACATGAGGGGTCCCGGGTTCCTGGGAGGTGGGTGCATTCCTAGCTGGGAGCATTGGCAGAGTGGGGGGCAGGGCTCCTCGAGGGTGGATTGGTTGGGTGCGTGGCAGCAGCCCTGGGCTGCAGGGGGTCCCGTGGGGCCTTTTTCTTTTTTCTCTCCGCAGGCGCCTTCGGGATGGCCGAGCACGGTGAACTCGAGCCGGGAGGGTCCGCCGGCAAGTGCAGATGTGTCGCGCTGTGTCGAGGAGGTCCAGATGCCTGGCGGGGCGGTGCGAGCGTCGCAGCATTCGGAGCCGGCGACGTCGGGGCGTCCGGAGGTTGCGGCAGTTTCAGAGTTGGCTGCGGCTGCTGCAGGTGAGTCTGGGGCAGCGCCCGGGGGTAGCAAGAGGGGGAGGGACTTGAAAAAGCGGCGGCATTCGCGACGCTGGCGTAGGAGGTCTGGATCCGGTTCCTCCTCGTCCTCGGCGTCCATGTCGTCCTCATCTTCGTCCGCAGGTAGTAAGGGCGACGGCGATGGGGGCGGGACAGGGTCGGTGGGGGCTGCGGGAGCCGTGCCATCCGTAGCGTTTTTCTCCGAGCTCTGGGAGGGCGTGCCGAGACGATTGCGACGAAAAATTCAGGAGCGGCGTTACATAGATATTTTTCGTTTGTTAGAGGGCAGGAAGCGTTCGGGGGACAGTCGGCGCAAACGGAAGGCGGACGAGAAAGCGGGCAGAGTGCGGAAAGTTGCGCATAATGTGACCAATTGGACTAGGGCGTTCTTACGGCTGGCCAGTGTGTGGGGCCATGCGCATTCTGCGCAATACGGGATGTTGTTGGCGTACGCGGACTCCATCTTGGAAGCGTCTCAGTCTCATGATGGTTGGGCTTGGCTCAACTATGACGAGAGGTTCCGTGACAAGATGGAGGAGAATCGGTCGCTGACATGGGCTACACAGGACATTAATTTGTGGCTCACGCAAATGGCGGCTCGGCCGGCTGGCGGGCCGGCCGGGATTGCGAAGGGCGGGGTGGGTGCGGCGCCTGGGACCCTGCGGCCCTTTCAGGTAGGTGAGCCGGCGGCAGGGCAGAAAGGGGCCGGTGGGGGGGGGGACACGGGGGACATATGCTGGCGCTTTAACAAATCCTCCTGCCCTTTCTCAGATTACAAATTCCGACACGCATGTTCCATCTGTAATGGGGGGCATTCCGCCCTCAAATGCGTTAGAAGGGGGCCGGTCGGCACCGGCATGCCCCCCCCTAAACAGTAGGAGTTGTCGTGAGATTGCACCGACCCCCATATGGCTCGATGCATTGCGGGGTTGGTTGCGCCGGTACCCCAGGAAGGCAGACAGGGTGATTTTGGAGGAGGGGTTTCAGGAGGGGTTTAAGATTCCAGTTTCAGGTTCGGTCACAGCTCGGGCAGCCCACAATGCGCCCTCGGTTAGGCGTTTCGCCCACGTTGTGCGGGATAAATTAGCCGGGGAGATTAGGCTGGAAAGAGTGGCGGGCCCGTTCGAGGAGCCACCCTTCGCCAGCTTCATGGTGTCGCCATTGGGGGTCTTCCCGAAGAAAGAGATCGGCAAATATCGGTTGATTCATAACCTGTCCTTCCCTAGGGGGGCTTCTGTTAACGATCGGATCCCCAAGGTGTTGTGCGCGGTCCGCTATGCATCTTTCGATGCGGCCGTGGAGCTGGTGAGAAGTTGCGGGCGGGGATGCTTGATGGCGAAGGCGGATATTGAATTGGCTTTCCGTTTGTTGCCGGTGCATCCGTCAGCTTTTCCTTTGCTGGGGTTTTGCTTCGAGGGCAGCTTTTACTTCGACCGGTGCATGCCGATGGGGTGTGCCATTTCGTGTGCATACTTTGAGCGATTTAGTACCTTCTTGCATTGGGCCTTAGTTGATCGGGTGGGGTGTGCACAAGTGGTCCACTACTTGGATGATTTCTTGGTCGTTGGGGGTTCACAGTCAGGGCAGTGCCAGGCTTTGCTCGACGGTTTCACGCAGATGGTGCGAGAGTGGGGTGTTCTGCTGGCTGCCGGGAAAACGGAGGGTCCGGCGACACGTCTCATGTTCTTGGGTATCGAGTTGGATTCTGTTGCGATGGTGGCACGTTTGCCGTCACAGAAAGTGGCTAGACTCCGTGTTCTGGTGGCGAACGTCCTAGGTTCCCGGAGGATGACCCTATGGGAGATGCAGGCTTTGATAGGTTCATTGAATTTTGCTTGCAGAGTGATTCCCATGGGCCACGTTTTCCTGAGACGACTAGCCGCGGCCACAGCGGGGGTTGTTAAGCCGCATCATCGGCTCCGGGTGACGCGGAGCATTCGGGCCGACCTGGCCATTTGGGGGGAGTTTTTGCGTGAGTACAATGGGGTTACGGTGTTCCGCGAACGAGAGGTCTCCAGTCGGGAACTCCACTTGTTTACAGATGCAGCTGGCGGTTTAGGGCTTGGGGTGTATTTCGGAGGCTCCTGGTGCGCGGAAGCATGGCCCACTTCGTGGAAAGTGGCGGGCCTCATGACTAATATAACCTTCCTGGAATTGCTCCCGATACTGGTGGTGCTGGCGCTGTGGCCGGATCGGATTCGCAATCGGCGCGTTGTGTGGTTTTGTCACAACGAGGCGGTGGTCAGCGTGATAAACAACTACATGCCACACTGCCTGTTGGTGGCTGACCTGATGCGTCAGATTGTGTTGGCTTGCTTGCGCTTGAATGTGGTGGTTCGGGCTAGACACATTCCGGGTAACACTAACTTAGTCGCTGATGCTCTTTCTCGTTTTAAGTGGGAGCTGTTCCGGAAGTTGGCGCCGGAGGCCGAAGAGACGGGGCGGGCGGTCCCCGTGGAGTTATGGCAGATTGGCCTAGGGAAATGATCGAGCTCCTGCAGGCTTCGGTATCCGCGGCTACCTGGACGGCCTATCAGCGGGGGTGTGACAGCGTGGTGGCATTCCTGGAGGAGCGGGGTTGGCGGCAGGGGCCGCCTCCCGATCACTTGGTGGGTCAGTATGTTTTGGTGGCTAAGGCATCTGGATTGTCACGAGCCACGGTGAGTAGGCATTTAGCAGGGTACTCTTTCTTTGCGAAGGCGGTTGGGTGGGGGGCAGCTGGCGGGGGATTCTTGACGCGCAGGCTGCTGCAGGGCTGGGAGTGCTCCCTTCCTGCGCGGAGGGATGGGCGGCGGCCCATAACGCACGAGTTGCTGCTGTGGCTGTGTGCGGCGTTGCCTGAAGTGGTTTCGTCTGGATATGAATGTGTGCTTTTCCGGGCGGTGTTTTCTCTGGCGTTTTTCGGGGCCTTTCGCATTGGGGAATTGATTGCAGAATCGGGTCATGCGGCCGGCGGGGGGGGGCTTGCAGATGCACCATGTGAAGTGGGCGGGGGGCGGTGTCGGGCTTTATTTGGTGTGATCCAAGACAGATCAATCAGGGCAGGGCGCGTGGGTGCACCTGCGAGCGGTTGAAGGGTCCGCCACTTGCCCTGTGGGGCTGCTGCGGGCGTACTTGCGAGAGCAGCCACCTGGCTGGGGTTATTTGTTTCTTCACGAGGACAGGTCGGTGCTCACGCGGTTCCAATTTACGGCGGTCCTCCGTCTATCCTTGAGCCTCCTCGGGGAGGATCCTAGGTTGTTCGCATCGGGGCGGCGACCAGTGCTGCGGCGGTGGGTTTACCGGACGGGGACATACGGCAGATCGGTAGATGGACGTCTGGGGCCTTCCGCAGATATGTGCGCCTTTAGGGGCGGTGGGGGGCGGGCTAACCATGTGTTCTTTGTTTTCCAGAGGCTTTCCTTCTTTGTGTTGCTGTTGGGTGATCGGCCATTCTTTTGTCTTCTGGGCCGGTCGGCGAGCAGCAACGCGCCCGGTGGGGCCGAATATTGGATTGGACGCGCTCGGGGTGACTGTCTCATGGCTGGGTGAGCGTGGGCTGCGCTGGCTTCAGCTTCTGCCTTCACTGCGGCACCACGAGCGGATGCGAGGGACATCGGAGGCCTTGTTGATTCACCTGGGTGGCAATGACCTGGTGTCCTGGACTTGTCGGCAGCTGATTCGGACTGTCCTGAAGGACTTGCGAGTGATCCTGTCAATGTTCCCTGGCGTGCATTTGTTGTGGTCAGACATCATTCCCAGGCCTGCTTGCAGGGATCAGCGGCGCTGGTCGCGGGGTTTGACAAAGATCAACCGCCAGATCGGCAGGTGGGTGGGGGAGCAGGGGGGGGGGTGCCAGATTTTTCACCAGTGGGCTGATGTCGATTGTGCCGGCCTATATAGGACGGATGGAGTACACCTATCCCCGGTTGGGATGGATTTGCTCTTAAACGTCTGGCAGGAGGCCTTGGAAGATGTTTTGCGTGGGAAGGGTGCTGGTCGCAGTTTTGCCGGGGGGGTCGGCTCGGGCTAGTGGGGGCCCGAGCCGGTGGCGGGATCCCAGAGGTTTCCGGGGTCCGGAGCCGGAGCCAAGCTGGAGGGCGGGGGTGGGGTACCCCCGACCCGGACAGTCCCTCAGGCTTTTGCTACTAATATGGCGAAGCCGGAATGAGGGAGGCGAGGCAAGTTGCCGGGGTTGAGACCTGGTGGAAGCGGATGCGGCGTCACTTTGCTACTCACATGGCTGGTGAGGGCTCGCTCTGCTGGGGGGTGGGGGGTTAACGTTATCTGTGTTAAATTATTGTTGGTTATTGTTATCGGTTAATAAAGCTGCAACCAGTTTAATTCCCAATGCAGTGTGTGTTGTATTTTGTGTGAGAAATGTCGGGGTGCGGGGAGTTGGGGGGGGGATTGGTAAGGGAGGAGGGGTGACCGGTCCGCCGTACCCGGTTATAGCAAGGCCGCGGAGCCCCCAGTGCACGTGGCCGGCACTAACCGGGGAGGCGGCCGGGCACACGTGCTCTCGGGCGCCGGCCGCGAGGGTTCGCGGGGGCGGGCCCTGGCGGCGGCGGAGGGCCATTGGCTCCTGCGGCCCAGTGAAGGGCGCGGGAGCCAATGGGTGTGCGCAGACAGGTCGAGAAGGGTTATGGGTAGGCGTGGCGGCGTCCTACAGCCTTTCCCTCATGGGAGCCGTGGGAGCAGGACGTCCCGCCCGCCCACCCAGAGTTAAGGTTTCGGAGTCGGTTTTGGCGTTTGTGGGGTGTTGCAGCTGGGGGGTTGGCGGGATCCCGTACCCGGTTAGGGAATATTTCAAGGAGTTGTTAACTGGATCTGGGGGATATAGAAAAGCAGTGGACAAAACTGAAAGGGGATATTTTAAGAGCAATGAACCGTTTTGTTAGGAAAGTAAAAAAAGGTAAGAGGAAAAGGAGTCCACTATGGTTCTTTAAAGAAGTAGCTGAAAGGGTAAGAAAAAAAAGGAAGACAAGCAAGAAAATTTGAAAAGCTAAGAGACTGTGTTTGTGAGGAGAAAGCTAAACTAAAGTAGACAAAGCGATGGGGCTGTATAGGCTACATACAAGAGTATTACAGGAACTTACAGAAGTTTTAGTGGCTTTACTGTCTCGCTTTTTCAATGCTTCTTTAAAGGTGGGAGTAATCCCAGAGGACTAGAGAAGGGTAGAGCTTGTTCTATTTTATTTATTTATTTGGTATATATTTGTATGCCGCTACTTCCAGTGATCAGCAGCGGACTATTGGTGGAACAAACAAGGGAGTATGTACAGAACAATTTAAGATTACAGTCTGATTTGAGGGAGGGGTGCACAACCACCACATAAATTACAATTATACATTTGAGCAACCAGATAAATTACAGTTTGATCAACAACATAAATTACATTTATACATTACATCGCCAAATAAGCAATCGTATTAACAGTGAATATATACATATAAACATTTTAAATCACCATAGATGTGAGGTATCGGTGAAATAGATTTCTCTTTCCCATGTGCTAAGGAGGTAGGTAGGCAACGTGGGCAAAGATAATGGTTGAATCTGCCTAGGTGATGCCGTAATGTGATTGGAACAGGTGGGTTTTAAGCTTTTTTCTGAAGTCCTGTAGGTCTTTGATCAGGCGTATCTCATGAGGCAGCTGGTTCCAGAGCATGGGTGCAGCGTACGTGTATGCCCGGTTGCTCGTCCGTTCTTTGACTGCTCTTATACTGCTAGGAACGCAGAGTGTGTTCAAGTTAGCAGTCCGTCGGCATCTGTTGGGGGGTTGAGTGGTGATGAGGTTATCGAGGAAAGAGGGGGATATTTTGTGAATGATTTTGAATGTTGTTACCAGAATTTTGTATATTATTCGTGCATGGATGGGGAGCCAGTGAAGCTCAATCAGGACTGGTGTAATGTGATCTATCAGTTTCTTATTCATGATAATCCTGGCTGATACATTTTGTGCCATTTGTAGGATGTTTAAGGTTTTTTTCGGTAGACCTTGCAAGATGGCATTACAGTAGTCAAAGTGGGGAATGATGAGCACCTGAGCTACTGTTCTGAAGTCCGTGTGGTCAATTATGCTGCGTAGGGGTTGTAGAACTCTCAGCTTGTGAAATATTGCTCTGTTGGTTATCCAGAGGTGTTTGTCCATTTTTAGGTTAGCATCAATTAGTACTCCTAGATATTTGATCTAATTTTTAGAGTGATAGGTGTTGCTGTTCAGGGTGATTGTAGCAGGAGGTTTGAAGTCTTGTTTTCCTGATATGAACATCACTTCAGTTTTTTTGTGGTTTATCGACATATTTTTGCATTGGAGCCAATTTTGCATTTCACGTAGGCATTCTTCTATTTGGTTGAAATTAGGATTGTTTATATCAAGTTGTGTGTACATCATGATGTCATCTGCGTATAAGTGGTAGCTGATGCTGTGCTTTTGGAAAATCGTACAAACTGGCTGGATGTAAACGTTGAATAGCAGGGAGGAGATAGCTGAGCCCTGAGGTATTCCTTGGGTTTGGGGGAAAGGCTTTGCTTGCTCATTATTGAAGCGTACCTGTTGCATTCTATTTGTTAAGTAGGACTCGAACCACTTTAACGGTGTTCCTGCTATACCTATGGTCGCAAGTCTTCGCAAGAGTGTTTGATGATGTACTGTGTCAAACGCTGCTGATATATCTATGAATATGAGTATGAACATCTTGCTTTTGTTTTCTAGACCCTTGATGAGGTTGTCTAGAAGCGCTATGAGTAGGGTTTCCACTCCATGGTGCGGTCTGAAACCGTATTGATGGTCGTCAAGGATCTTGTTTTCGTCTAGGTGGTCCTGCAATTGTTGTTGGGTTACTTTCTCGATAATCTTTGCAAGGAAGGATATGCTTGATATCGGCCTGTAGGAGGTTGGATCTTCTTTGTTGAGAGTTTTATTCTTTAGTATAGGCCTAATTAGGGATCTTTTAAGTTGGGCGGGCATGATACCTTGCTGCAGAGATTGATTTACTATGTGTGTTATCAGATGGGCAATTTCCTGCTTAGTAGATTTGATCCATTCTGCTGGACAAGGATCTAGTCAACAAAAGTGGAAGTAAGGAAAAGGTTGGAACTACAGGCCGGTTACTCGGACCTCTGTGGTGAGTAAATAAATGGAAATGCTGCTAAAACTAAAAGACATAGCAATTTCTGGAATCCAATGGATTGCAGGATATGAGGCAGCATGGTCTTACTAGAGGTATGTCTTGTCAAATAAATTTGATTAGTTTCTTTGACTGGGTAACCATAGAGTTGGATCAAGGGAGAGTGCTAGATGTGGTGTACTTAGATTTCAGTCTATGTAGGCGACTTAGAAATAAACAGAGCACTGGGAGGCGGAGCCTGCTGGGAAACAAGGTGGCCGCTTAATTGGTGAGCTCCGGCTGCCCTCTGGAGAATCCTGTAATTAGAGTGTTGTTTTTGCCCTCCTGGATATCTAAAATCTTTTGGCTTGGTGTCTGATACCTCTGGCTAGATGGCGGGGGGAAAACCGACCAAGTTGGACTTTGCCGCGGCGGTAAATGCAGGGTCGAAAAGAGCGAAGTCTGATCCCCTCTCCCCGCAGAAGATGGCGGCCCCGCGAGAGGCAGGAGAAAGCATGAGGGAGCTTTTGACGGAGATTCGGGCGGTCAAGGACTTAGTTCTGGCGAACGGCGATGCGCTCGTACGGGTGCAGACAGAGCTCGGCGAAATGAGAGACCGTTACCAAAACCTAACGGAGCGCTTGGAGAAGGCCGAAAACACTATCGTAGCACACAGGGAATTGCTGGCGCCATTACCCAAGCTATGTAAACGCATGGAGCGCTTGGAGCTACAACTTGAGGATCTAAGTAACCGCAACCGGAGAAACAATATCAGGTTGGTGGGCTTGCCTGAAGGTGCTGAAGGTCCGGATATTTTCTCGTTCCTGGCAAAGTTGCTTCCCTCTCTGCTTAGCGTCAAATTTGTGGGCCCTCTTGACATCGAACGTGCTCACCGTGTTCCGACGCAACGGCCTGCAAGCGGTAAATTTCCTCGCCCGATTATCTTCTGTCTGTTACACCACCAGCATGCCATGCAGATTCTGTCTACGGCCAAGAGTCGGGCCGCATGGGAATTTGAAGGTAACAAACTCTCCTTTTACCCGGATGTCTGTAAGGCTACCGCGGATAGGCGCCGGCAATTCCTGTCCCTAAGACCCCGACTCCAACGTCTCCAAGCAAGATTCGGCCTCTTCTATCCGGCTCGCCTGAAGATCACTCTTAACAACAGCTCCCGTGCGTTTGATGACCCCGCAGAAGCTCTCCTCTTCCTCGAGGAGCAGGAAGCCCTCCAAATGCAGTGACTGTTGGGTCTCAAATGCTGTTTATTCTCTGCTTTCTGATGCCTTCTCTTTGCCTTGCACCTCATTGGGTCCCCCTCTCTGGGGTGGTGGGAGGTGATATTGTTTTTTCATTGCCTGCTCTCTGTCTCCCATGATTAACTTATACCTTATAGGGATTTAGTCATGGTATGGGCACTCTTCCTATTTCCACTTGCTCTCCCCCTTATTTCCCTTATTTTACACCTGTTTAGGTGGGGGTGGTCTCTCTCTAGATTTGTCTGGAGGACTTAGTGGGGGGGTAGAAATGTTTGGGTCATTGTTGTATTGTTATTGCTGTTGATGTACCTATCCCTTCTGATGGTTGTACTTTTACTCTATGCACGGTCAGAGGACTTGGGCTGCCGGTTGTGCCCCTTGTGTTCCTATGTTGGCTCACCTTGTTGATAGTCTCTGGTGGGTAATGTTCATAATAACACCTCATTGGCCTTTGATAATCTCCTTTTTACATCTGGCCTCTCTGTTTGAAGCGATCCAGGGCTTGCAGGCTCTCCAGTATGATGTTTGCCATGCCTTCCCTTAAGATCCTCTCCCTGAATGTAAAGGGCATTAATCTTCCTGCCAAACGGAAAAAGATTCTTGCCTATTGTGCGAAGCAAGGAGCTGACCTGGTCATGCTGCAGGAAACGCACTTGTCTGCTGCTGAGACGGCAAAATTGGGCTCGGGCAAGTATATTTTAATAGCTCAGGCCCCGGCAATTGCGAAAAAAAATGGGGTGGCTATCCTGCTCAATAAGGCTATCAAGGCTCAAGCGCACTTGCTTCGTGCTGATCCGGAGGGGCGTTGGGCTTGTGCCCAAATCACAGTGGACCAGCAGCGTGTTGTGTTTGTGAATGTGTATGCGCCTAACTGTGACAACCCTGCCTTTTTCCATCGGCTTGCGGAGATGCTAGCTGAGTTCGCCTTGTCTCCCACAGTGATAGGTGGCGACTTCAATCTGGTATTGGACCCGCTGATTGACAGCCAACCTTGTCGAAGATCTCGGAGGAACAGAGCTGTGGAGGTTCTGGAGTCTATTATGGAAGAACAAGGCCTTGTTGATATCTGGAGGATTCTGCATCCTGATGAAAAAGACTTTACGTTTTACTCTTTTCCTCATGCGTCTCACTCTAGAATTGACTTCTTTTTAGTGTCTCGTTCCTTGGCCTCAGCTATTCCCTGCGCGGAGATCCTCAGCTCTCACGTCTCCGACCATGCCGCTATTGGGCTCACGCTGGATGTCTCTGCTTCTCCGCCTCCCTCTGGAGGATGGTTCTTCCCACGGCACCTTCTTGCGGACGACTCCTTCAGGCAATTTATCCGGCAAGAAATAAAGTCATACTTTGACCTTAACCGGCGAGAGAGGACACTTCCGCCTGGGCGTGGTGGGAAGCTTTCAAGGCGACCATCAGGGCTAAAATTACTAGTTTTAACATCGCCCTAAAGAGGAAACTGAGAGCGGAATTACAGTCCCTTGATCAACAGATCAGGGCTGGGGAACGCTTGTTACATCGTCAGTTTAACTCCTTGGTGCTCTCCAGGCTACAGAATCTTCGCTTCCAATATAATGCAATCCTCGGCAGAGAGGTTGAGCAGCACTCTTTTGCTCAGAAGGCACGATACTACACGGAGGCGAATAAGTCAGGCAAATTGTTAGCGGCCAGTCTAAAGCCTCGGCATGAGAAAGCATATGTGGCTGCCTTGCTCAACGAGACGAAAGTCTTGAAGACGGGAAATCTGGAGATTCTTGACATTTTTAGAAACTTCTATAGCTCCTTGTATACCTCCGAAGTTGAGAGTGATTTGTGTAGTATGAGAGCGTGGTTGCAAGCTATTGATCACCCGACACTGAACCCTGACCAGGTTGCGGTCCTAGACCACCCCCTAGACCTGCGTGAACTCGAAGAGGTTGTGGCAAGCCTACCTGGGTGCAAAGCGGCGGGGCCGGATGGAATACCAGTTGAATTTTACCAGTTGTTTGTTAAGGAACTCTCTCCATTTCTTCTGCAATATTTCCAACTTCTACAAGAGTTGGACGCGGACCCCGGAGCCTTTGCAGAGGCCACAGTGGTGGTTTTGGAAAAGCCAGGAAAAGATCCGAAGTTAGTGGGTAGCTATAGACCCATATCGTTGTTGAACGCTGACTATAAGCTGTACGCAGCGGTCCTGGCCAACAGACTTAATAAAATCCTTCATCATCTCATCCATCCAGATCAATGTGGTTTTGTGTCAGGGAGATCCACCACTGACAATGCTCGCCTGCTATGTAACCTCCTGGATTTGGCAGCACAGGCCGAAGAGCCTTACATCGGGCTATCGTTGGACGCAGAAAAGGCCTTCGACAGGCTTGAGTGGCCCTTCCTTTTCCTTGTTTTGGAATGGTTTGGGATCCCGGCCAGTTTCATTAACATGATTCGCCCTATGTATGCCCGGCCCAGGGCTAGGATCTTTGCCAACCAAGCATTGTCCCGCCCCTTTTCCCTGCATAGAGGCACGAGGCAAGGATGTCCCATGTCCCCGCTGCTTTTCAACCTAGCTCTGGAACCTTTAGTCATGTGCATTCGTCAACATCAGACCATCCGGGGTTTTGAGATAGCCGACCTGCAACTCAAGCTCTCAGCATATGCCGACGATCTTCTCTTTTTTTTGTCTCCATCCTCGGTTGCGCCCCTTCTCCAAGTGATTGAGCAGTACGCCGGCTTTTCCGGCTACAAAGTAAACTGGTCTAAATCTGTGGCCTTCCCGTTGAATCTGCGGACGCACAGTAGTTTGATCCAGGACTTCTCCTTTCAATGGGCGGGGTCAGCTGTACAGTATCTCGGGACGCAATTCACAGCCCCGCTGGAACAGACCATACAGCTAAACGCCGCGAAAATTGTGGAAATTGCCCAAGCCTTTACTCTGAAATGGTCGCCCCTTCATCTCACTTGGTGGGGGCGGCTTGAATCGATCAAGATGGTTCTTGTACCCAAAATTAACTACATCCTTGGAATGGTACCGGTTCTTTTTGCTACTGAGGTCTATAAGAAGGTGGAGCGGATCTTGAGTTCCTTTTTATGGGGCGGGAAGACTCCCAGAATAGCACTCAAGAAATTAAAGGCTCACAAACAACAGGGAGGGGTACAATTCCCCGATTTTCAGTGGTACCACCTGGCTGCACTGCTAAAGCAGGGGGGCCTTTGGGGGGCGGATATTGCTCCGTCCCTGAAACCCACTTGGCTGTCCTTGGAAGAACGGCTGCTCCGGCCCTGCCCGGCACACCTGTGTATGAGTATGCGCCACTCAGCGACTTCGGGGCTGACCAAGGTGATTGCTGCTACACAACAAGCGTTTCAAACGTTGCTCCCTCTCATTGCCCAGGATAATCCTCTCTCACTTCAGTCTCCTATCTGGCGTAATCCGGCTTTCAAGATTAATAAGGCCACTTTTTCTTGGCAGTCTTGGCAGCGCTGCGGAATATGGACCGTGGGCCACTTGATCCTGGACGGCGAATGGAAATCCTTTCGTATGCTTCAAAAGGAGTTTCAGCTCCCTGCGTCCTGTTTTTACCAGTACCTCCAGCTCCGACACTGCTTAGCTCAACTGAGGATCAAGCCTCGAGATCCACAGGAGTCCTGGGGCTTGCACAAGCTGGTGCTAGATTTTTGTTTGCAACGGGGAGGCGCATCTCGTTTTTATGCTCTTTTTAGAGATTTTCTCCCCGATCAGACCCTGGGCCTCCGTAAGATATGGGAGGCCGAGACGGACCTAGTGTTATCTTCTTTGGATTGGAGCAAAGTGTGGGGTCCCGTCACTCGTGTCTCCCGATCTGCCTCCCTCACGCAAGCGATGTTCTTTTTTGCTCACCGGGCCTTTATTACTCCGTTGAAACTCTCCAAATGGCATTCTGCTCAAACCTCCACTTGCTGGTCCTGCCAAAAGGCGGTCGGTACTATGTGCCACATGTTCCTGGACTGCCCTTGTGTGCTGGGCTTCTGGTCTCGTGTCTGGGAAAGGATCCAGAGAGTGCTGGGCTTCTCCTACCCCCTATCTTGGCGTATAGTGGCGCTTAGATCTTCTGCAGTAATCCCAGGATTGAACAAGGAGCACTTTTTCGTATTGGACTTTATGCTATCAGTTGCCATAAAGGAAATCTTATACTCCTGGAAAGATCCTTCGAACCTGCACTGGGGCAGATGGTGGAACCAAGTCTGCCTCTATAGTAGATATGAAAAAGCTTATGACTCTGCCTATTTCCTGAAGGGGAGGGGTACGCCTAAGGTTCGCTGGGCAGCCCTGGATCGCTTCACTTCTATTTAGGATGCTACTGCTATTTCTGTCATTGTTTCTGCTGTGGATGCTCCTTAGGCTAGTTGTCAGAGCTTCCTTGGCCAATGGGGTGCTGGGGTGGGTTTGGGTTTTTCTTTCCTCTTATTCCCATGATATCCCTTTGCTTTTCCTTTCCTTCTTCTATTGTTTTCACGTGCATCTGTGAGTACTTCGGTGGTATGCTTTCGGATGGTTTTGCTTATGTTTGGTTAGCTTGAATTGTTTGTTCCCAATCTGTTTGTATTGTCTAAAATTGGAATTATAATAAATTAAAAAAAAAAAAAAAAGAAATAAACAGAGCACTCTTGAGATGGGCCATAAAGTGGCTGACTGAATTAGAAACTGCATAAGTGGGAGATGTCAAGGGTAGTGGTTAATGGAGTTCACACTAAGGAAGGATGTTACCAGTAGTGTCCATGGTCCAATTCTTTCTTTTAAGTGTTGCTGAGTAAGGGCTGTTGAGTAAGGTTTGCCTCTTTGAATATGATACCAAAATCTGTAATATGGTAGACACCCTGGAAGGTGTAAACAACATGAGGAAGGATTTGGTGAAGCTGAAAGAATGGTCTAGAATTTGGCAGATGATGTTTAATACTAAAAAATACAGGGTCATGCATATGGGCTGCAAAAACCTAAGGAAGCATAACAGTATAGGGGATGAAGTAATCTGTGCATGAAAGAAGAGTGGGACCTGCAGGTGATTACATCTGATGATTTTAAGGTAGCCAAAAAGGTAGAAGAGGTGATGGTAAAATCAGAAGAATGCTTGGGTACGTAGGGAGAGGAATGGCTAGCACGAAAAAGGAGGCAATAGTATCTTTATATAAGACTCTAATGAGACCTGCTACTACTATTACTGCTACTGAACATTTGTAATGTGCTACAAACGTACGCAGTGCTACACAAACACATGCAAGAGAAGGTCCCTGCTCTTCAGAGCTTACAGTCTAGTCAGGACAGACAACACAGTAGCTGTAGACATGGGATACATCTAGGGGGAATGGTAAGGAAACAAAGAGGAGACCAGGTGAGTCAAAATCCAAAAGTGGCATTGAAGAGGTGAGACCTCATTTGGAGCACTGTGTACAATTCTGGAGACTGAACTTTCAAAAAATATATAAACAGAATGGAGTCAGTGTAGAAGACGACTACTAAAATAGTCAATGGTCATCATAAGGCATATGGGGACAGATTTAAAGATCTCAATATGTATTCTTTGGAAGAAAGGCAGGAGAGGGAAGATATGATAGAGAATTTAATTATCACCATGACATAAATGCACAGGAGAAGTGTGTCTTTCATTTGAAGGAAAGCTTTTGAACCAGGGGGGATAGGATAAAGGTGAAAGGGGATAGACTCAAGAGTAATTGAAAAAAATATGTCTTTATGGAAAAAGTGATGGGTGTTTGGAACAACCTCCTAGCATAGGGACTATATATAAATCCAAGAAAGCAGAACACAAGCACGGAGGATCTTTAAGGGAGGGGAAGCAATTGTAAAGCTTTGTATTTGGTATGAATGGGCAGATTAGATAGGCCATACAGTCTAAGAAGATGGAGTGTTGTGCACTGGCCAGTGACACCTGAAAGTGAATAGTGTTTTTATTAGATGAATGATCTCACAAATACATGTACTGTATAGTCATCCAGGCACATATGAAGACTAAAGAGGAGCCTTGTGAAATGTAATATCTTTTGTAAGGGTGCTCTCATGGAGACGTTTCAAGAGATGTTTTGTTTGTGTTTTTAGATGCCTAGCTATTGTGCATGGTGTTCAGAGACTGATGATTTTTAGAATGCATTCAGTGCTGGTGATGCTTTTCTCACACAATGGATCCAAAAGAAATAATTTCTAGTGCTACCTTGGAATGGGGCAATAAAAGTTGCTCTCTTCTCAGAGGAAGATGAGTATTGACTTAGTGGTGCCTAACAGAGGATTTCTATGGATGCCTTCTTGCAAGAAGAACAAATACATCTAATTGACTGTGGATTTTCTTGTGTTAGTTTGCCTTTGTAGGTGCTTAACAAGAAATATGTTATTCAGGGAGTTATTTTAGAAGCCTTATTCACAGTTTTCATGTGTAAAATCAGGCATTTACTAGTGGAAATGAAGATTTTTGCAATGCGCAAATTTACAGGTGGATGTCCTTACGAAAGAACACTTGCAAGGGGGTGCGTTGAGGGCATGGCCAGGGAGTGGCCTAAGTGGATCGAAATATATTGCTCATTTCATATGGAGAATACACATGTATGACTGCAATTGCCCGAGTTAGGATTTACAGCTGCTCCTTGGTACATTTAGTTTTTTGAAAAAGTGCCTGTTTCGACCAGTTCTTTACAGGAAGGATTAAGGGAGGGTTATCTTCCTTAATCCCTGGTTGTTTATTTCCCCCTCCAAATTGAAATAAGAAAAAAAAATTTGAGGCATCTGTAGATAGTTAATTGCATTTATATGTGTAGGTTTTTAAATGGCCAAGATACTCGTGCATGTTTTAGCCTTTATACACGTAGGTTACGTATACCATCTTCCATATGCAAATGCCAGCACCTACACATGGACGTTGCTGAGTTTACTATGTTGATTTTTCCCACGTATAGATTTGCAAAGCCGGTCCGCCAGCTCCACCTATTAAGGGATATTTCACAAAGGATGTCCAAGTGCAAACTGGGACATCCAAGCCTGAATGTCAATAAAAATGGCAAGCACGTCCAAGTTCAGGGACGATTTCACGAATGCGGGCATGCCCGATATGGATGTCTGCAGGGGTGTCTATACAGATGTCCCCAGTATAATATTTAATACCAGAGACGTCTACAAGACATGCAGCAAAGGTGCAAACTCAAAACAAGATCCCCAAACACATACAACATAGCACTGTCATTGTGAAGAGTACTGAGGATAGTGTAGTAGCAACTTCCTGACAAACTCCAGAGGTTTTAGTGCCGAAATGAGCACTTTATCAATGCCTATTCGTGCCTGGAGCAGGTCTAAGTTTGGACATGGATGCAGACATCCCTGAGGGTCTAAGATCGATCAGGGACATCTGTGTTCGTAGCTCTACCTCTGTCACACCCCCTACCTACCTGAGACGTCTCTGCAGTAGAGATGTCTAAAAAACCCATTGCTGAAATCGCTCCAGGGATATCTGCATGATTTACCATCTACATCTACATTTGCAGATATTCAAATTGTGTCTAAGCAATTTAAAATAACCCCATTGGCAATTGCACATGGACTCCGGTGCTATTTTAGAACAAGCCCCACATTTAGCAGATCCTTTTCTAATATACTGCCAGAATTGTGTGCATCATGACCTCAACTTCTCAATTCCAGTCTCACTATGTTATCTAAAAAGTACCTTTCTGTTTAACTCGAGATCACCCCACAGTATCTAAGATGTAAATAATATGTCAACTTCAACTGTTGAGTTTACTTTATGATTCACAAATGTGGAGTTTTCCTGAGAGCTGGAAAATGGATCAGTTAGAGGGATCTGGGTCCCAAGGTCAGGGCTGCCACTATCACTAGGCAAACTAGGTGGTCTCCTAGAGCATCGGCCCTCCACTGGCACCCAATGCTGCCGCTGTCGCCCCTCTTGGGACCTACAAACAGGAAGTCGGCATCGGGTCTTGGAGGTGGCAGAAGCAAACAGCTCTGTGGTGCCAAAGCTTAAAGGTATACAAACTCTAAACTGTGGTTTATCTCACCAAATTACTAGCATATCAAAGAGATAAATAATATCCATTCATATATACCCTAAAAAGGAGAAAAATTATTTTTGTCAGATCGTTTGCCTTGAGAGGGAACTTTCCCTCTCTCGTTGCAAACCCTCCTTTTTTTCTTCAAATAAAAGAGTGCACTCACCCTTTTATCTTACACCAAGGCAAAATATGAAATCATCCTCAGTCTCCCGGAATGTATAGAATAAGTAGTACTCAGCTCAAAACTCCGACGTGGTCCATTCTCCAGTCCACGAATCAGCAACAGCTGTATCAGAACCATTAAATGAAATATGGAGTATGGATTTCTACCGGATACAAGCTAGCATTCATGTAGTTCCACAACTACTGCTTTTCCATTCTTCTTCACCCCTATGGGTTTATCATTCCAAGATTTTCAACGGATCTTCCTCTAAAGACATATACCAAAAAATCAATAAAATTGTACACAATATCGTGTTTCAAACCGTGAATCTCCTGGTCCTTCTTCATGCAATACACGTCTAAATCATCAGCTGATCCCACTGACTTTTAAACTCAGCCTCGTTCCTACACACGGGCTATCATTGGCTGTCTGAGTCATCAGGTAACCAAACTCTACCAATCAAGTCATCAGGTAACCAAACTCCACCAATCAAGAGATAAGTTAAGACCAGATGGTGTTACTGATTGCAAGCGGTATATCCAAGAATGTTCCCTACATTGCAAGTTCTTTAAATGGTCTCCTCCTCGAGTCCACTCAGGAATAAAATCAATAACTCGCCATTTAAGGTCTTGAAAGGTGTGGTTAAATTCTGAACAATGAGAAGCTACCAGAGCTGACAAAATTTTAGTATTTATACGAGATCGATGTTCTAATAAATGTCTATTCATGGATTGGGATGTCCGTCCTACATAAGTTTTCTGACAGAGACATACCAGAATGTATATCACATGCATACTAGCACACGTCGTATGGTAATGATTTTCAATCTTAATCCCTGTAGTAGGGTCATCCCATATGAAGCCCTCTATAGTAGTCTCACAAAAATCACATGACCCACATTTGTAATGCCCTTTTAACTCAGTCTCTGAATCCTTTAATGGAGAGTGTATCAATAAATCTGCCATATTGCGGCCCCTCTGAAAAGCAAACATTAATCATTTCTTGAAATAAGAATGTAAGGATAGTACTCCCCAATGTTTCTTCAGGATATTTATAATTTGAACCGAGTTAGGCATGTAAGGTAAAACTCCAATGTACAGTGCTTGCTCAGATTGTTGTACAGTAGATAGATCCGGAGTCTCCTCAGGCCACCATTCTGGATAGTTAAATCTCGCTCTCTTATAAGCTTTGTCAATTAATTTTGAAGGATAACCTCTTTCCCTTAAACGGTCTTAAAGATCCTTGGCATGATGCTTAAATTGTTCTAAAGAAGAACACAATCGCCGTAGTCAAAGGAATTGTCCTATTGGTAGCCGCCGACGGAGCGATCCTGGATGAAAACCTTGGTAATGAGGAAGGGTATTTCTTTGAACCGATTTACGGTATAACATAGATTGTGACTTACATCCTTCTTTATATAGTAAAATGTCCAAAAATTCTATAGAAGTTATATTATACGTAGGTACAAATTGAATATTAGTATCTAAAGTATTAATCCACTTAAAAAATAACTCTAATTGATCAATTGTACCCGACCAAAGGAAGAAGATATCATCCAAATAGCGAGTCCATTGGGTGATCTGAGAGAACCATGCCGAAGGATACAAAAACTCTCGTTCAAATTGTGCCATGAATAGAGTTGCAATTGACAGGGCAACGGTAGCACCCATCGCTATGCCATGAATTTGCAAGTAGAACTGATCTTCAAATAAGAAAAAAATATTTTTAAAAACAAATCTCAAGATGTGTAAAATAAACTCTTGGTAACCGATCGGGTAGTTGTAATGGTAAGTTAGCTGCCATATTTAAAGCTGCTTCTTGATCTATATTAGTGTATAAGGCAGTAACATCCATGGTAACTAACCACATTGAAGATACATTGGTATTTAAACGCTGGAGTTTAGAGAGAAAATGAAATGAATCCTTGCAAAAGAAGGAATCTGGTGGATCAAAGGATGCAAAAAAATATCACAAAATTGTGATAAAGGTTCCAAGAGAAATCCTCTGCACGATACAATTGGATGGCCCAGAGGGTTCTTCAAATCTTTATGTATTTTAGGTACCATATACAAAATAGGTGTCAATGGATGTTTTTTATTCAAAAATTCAAATTCGTGAAGAGTGATCCATTTGGATTCCAGAGCTTGCATAGTGTATTGTTTAATCAGAGAGCTTAAAGACGGGGACGGGTCCATTGTTAATACTTGATAATAGTTAGAATCTGACACAGTATATGCATTAGCACTGACTGAATATATTGGGATTTTTCTTGTATAACAATGGCCCCTCCCTTATCTGCTCTATGTATGCTGATCGTGGCTAGTTTACGTAAAATTCGTAAATCTGATCGTTGTGTGCTAGATAAGTTTGAAAAAGATAAAACAGGTCTCCTCCATAGCTTCCACATCTTGTAAAACTAGATTTTGAAACGTAGAAATTGCAGGATCTACAGGACCTGGCGGTATCCATTTTGATCTTAACCTACATACTGAATCATCCGTTATCACTGAGCATGGTTTATTAGCAAAAAAATGAGATACCTGTAGTTTACGGAAAAACTGGTATAAAGCAATCCACATGTAAAAAGGGTTGTATCGCGTAGTCGGGACAAAAGAAAGTCCTAAATTCAATATCTCCATTTATGTTTATGTTTATTAGCTTGATATACCGCTATTCCAATTAGAACACAGCGGTTTACAAAACCCCCCCAAAAACTAATATACAGAAAAGGCCAGTGGGCCGCAAAGGAAATGAAGTTACAATGTACGACAGGAAAGCACCCAAGAAATTTAAATAGACATAGCTAAGGAAAGAGAGGAGAGAGAGAAACGGGGAAGGGGAAAAGTTATCACACAAGAGGGGAAGGGAGGTCAAAAGCAGTGGAGAAGAGATGTGTTTTTAGGTCTTTTTTAAAAGTGGGGTAATGCTGTTCTAGTCTGAGGGGAAGGGGTAGAGAGTTCCAGTAAGCAGGGCCAACAAAAAAGAAGGCCGAGGCGCGTGTGGATTGTAGGTGGGCACATGATGGGGAGGGGAGGTGAAGGCAGTTAACATGGATTGAACGAAGTGAGCGAGCGGGAGTATGAAATTGGAGTAAGTCTGCCAAATATTGGGGAGTATGGTAATACAGGACCTGGTGAACTAGTGTGGGGATTTTGTAGCGAATGCGAAATTGCAGGGGAAGCCAGTGTAAGTGAAGAAGGAGAGGGGTGACATGATCACGAAGAGAGGAGTGAAAAATAAGGCGTGCAGCAGTATTTTGAATGTGTTGGAGACGGTGAAGTTGTGAGATGGGGAGATAGATTGCTATGTTAAATCAATTACTGCTGCTTTGTGGTTGAGCGGGTTATTGGTCCCCTGTGACCTTCCCCCTGTTGTTGAAATTGAGACCGGCCTGAATAAGGGCGGCCCCTGGAAAAAACCTGCCCTGCACGTTTGCCATCCTGCAATTTTTTATTCTGCTGCCCATTCTCCGTAGAATCACTACTATCATCTTCCTCCGTATCTTCAAAGGTGACGTGTTTTTGTACAATTTCTTCTTTATCTTGGGATCGCCATGTGTACACCTGATCTCTCTCATAATCATTGGTATCCCGCACAAATTCCTGAATTTTCACTTGACGCAGAGACTCACGAAATTGTGATAATTGAGTATCATATATGTCCTTGTGCGCCATAAATTTCACCAATGACATAGTTTCCTTCAATTGATCCGTAAGTGAGGACAATTGATCCTGCAAAATTTTTTCCTCCTCAGATAGACCCGCATTTTTTAAGGATGCTATTCCAAGTATTATAAAAAATGTTATCATCTTGAAACGTGTGGAGGTTTTAATACTCGCAATCCCCTAGGGATCATGCTTTGTTTCAGATACTGTGTCATTGTTGCTGCATGTAATTGTACCCGTGTTATTTTTTTATTTCAATTCTTGAAATCAGTCCATGAAGTAAAAGTCTCTATTTGTGGAATCTGTGAATCATCTTCAAACAGCGTGGGCCGCTTCAACAATTGATTTATCCGCTCTTCCGAAAACACAAACATGGAAGTATTGGAAAAACCCTGATCTTCAGACGCCATAATCTACAGTCACCAAAAGAACTATAGCAACTCTAAACTGTGGTTTATCTCACCTAATTACTAGCACATCAAAGAGATAAATAATATCCATTAAGGAGAAAACTTTATTTTTGTCGGATCGTTTGCCTTGAGAGGGAACTTTCCCTCTCTCGTAGCAAACCCTCCTTTTTTTCTTCAAATAAAAGAGTGCACTCACCCTTTTATCTTACACCGAGGCAAAATGATGACTCAGACAGCCAATGATAGCCCGTGTGTAGGAATGAGGCTGAGTTTAAATGTCAGTGGGATCAGCTGATGATTTAGACGTGTATTGCATGAAGAAGGACCAGGAGATTCATGGTTTGAAACATGATATTGTGTACAATTTTTTTGGGGGGGGTATACGTCTTTAGAGGAAGATCCATTGAAAATCTTGGAATGATAAATCGGTAGGGGTGAAGAAGAATGGAAAAGCAGTAGTTGTGGAACTACATGAATGCTAGCTTGTATCTGGTAGAAATCCATACTCCACATTTCATTTAATGGTTCTGATACAGCTGTTGCTGATTCGTGGACTGGAGACTAGACCACGTCGGAGTTTTGAGCTGAGTACTACTTATTCTATACATTCCGGGAGACTGAGGATGATTTCATATTTTGCCTCGGTGTAAGATAAAAGGGTGAGTGCACTCTTTTATTTGAAGAAAAAAAGGAGGATTTGCTACGAGAGAGGGAAAGTTCCCTCTCAAGGCAAACGATCCGACAAAAATAAAATTTTCTCCTTTTTAGCGTATATACGAATGGATATTATTTATCTCTTTGATATGCTAAAGCTTAAAGGTAAGCACCGTGGGGCTGTTTGTGATCACTGCCACCGCTGCAGGTCCCAGAGGAGGTGACAGCACTGGCAGCAATGGATGCTGTAAGGGGGTGGGGGTGGGGGTGAGGGGAGTAAGAGATGAAGTTCGCCTAGGACCCTTATCTCCTGGTTCTGATCCTGCCCAAGGTCAGCTCCTTAACCTATGCCTGTACTGTACTTCATCTCTACTTATGTTTGGCAATTCTTTTTTTATTTTGTTTTGTTTAGCAGTTATTTTTGTTTTGTTTAAACAGTTGTGTAAAAAAGACAGGGCAGTACTTTTAAGACCAGATCATTTCAGTATGTGCTACTTATAAAGGCTTAGGGGTATGTTTACTAAACCGTCTTAATGTGCACCCGGTGCTAGTGTGCAGGATGCCATATAAGGAGTGGGCGTTTCAGTCTTAACAGAGCAAACCGGGATTATCGCGTGCTAATGTGCGCCATGCACATTAGGGCATGAGAAACGCGCGCGGGAAGCATAAGCAGGCGCGCTGATGTGCAACCAGAGAAACAGAGCTGCAGTACAAAGGTGAAGACACTGACTGATGGTGCAGGGGGCATGGGTTCAATCCCCCACTGCACCCAATGAATAAGGCTGGCTGAGGCACCACCTGTTATGTGTAATATTGCATTATGAGGCATTTTAATTTTATTTTAATTACTGCTGCTAGCAAACGCACTCTCAAAGCGCTGTAACATAAGGTGCTGCATAAGGCACCCCATAAGGTACCCCAGAGGGCACATTTTAAAGTGCACTGTCCGCCAAGGCACCCTACAATGTTGCTTAAAGGGTGGCCTATAGGGTGCCATATAGGGTGCCCTATGAGGCACGGCAAGGTCATAGCACTGTTTTTGATGGCAGCACTGTGCATTTTAACGCATGGAAATCTTAAGTAGGTGCGCTGACATATAAGGAGGAACAGTAGTGTAGCACAATGGTTAAGACACTGACTGATGGTACAGGGGTCATGAGTTCAATCCCCCACTGTGCCCAATGAATAAGGCTGGCTGAGGCACTACCTGTTATGTGCAATATTGCATTATGAGGCATTTTAATTTTATTATTTAATTTAATTCAGAATACCGCCGCTCGTATGATCTTACATGCTTCCCCCCGCGATCATGTCACCCCTTTACTACACCATCTACACTGGCTGCCGATTGATTTCCGGATATCTTTCAAGGTCCTCACTTTAACTCATAGAGCCATTTATCTGTCTACACCTACCTCCCTCTCAGACCTGCTTACTTATCATACTCCCTGACGCAGTCTTCGGTCCATTCACATCAGCCGCCTTCACCTCCCAGCACCCTCTAAAGCTCACTTGCAATCTACCAGGAAAGCAGCATTTTTCTACTTAGGTCCATCTCTCTGGAACTCCCTTCCCACTGCCCTCCGTACAGAAGAATCATATTTCAAATTCCGCTCCCTCCTTAAAACTCACGTTTTCCCTAGCCTTTCCCCCCTGAGTCTTAACTTTTGCTCCTATTACTCTATTTGCTTGACTCTTCTGTCCTTACTCTCTTCCTGCTCTATCATTTATTGTAATACTACTTTTCTTCTTCTATAATTGCTATTGATTTTGTTTTTGTAAACCGCCCCGATGTTATGGGGGGGCGGTATAACAAGTGTGAAATAAACAATAAACAATATTTTAATTACTGCTGCTAGCAAACGCACTCTCAAAGGGCTGTAACATAAGGTGCTGCATAAGGCACCCCATAAGGTACCCCAGAGGGCATATTTTAAAGTGCACTGTCCGCCAAGGCACCCTACAATGTTGCTTAAAGGGTGGCCTATAGTGCGCTTTATAGGGAGCCGTATGAGGCCCCGCAAGGTCATAGCACTGTTTTTGATGACAGCACTGTGCATTTTAACGCATGAAAATCTTAAGTAGGTGCGCTGACATACAAGGAGGAACAGCAGTGTAGCACAATGGTTAAGACACTGACTGCTGGTGCAGGAACCATGAGTTCAAATCCCCAGTGTACCTAATGAATAAGGTTGGCTGAGGTAATTCCTTTTCCTGCTTGCAACTGTACAACAATCTGTGCTGCCATCCAAAAAGAACCCCACCCTAGTGCCATAAATTAATGCACCTTTTAGGGTGCACCAGAAGGCACATCCTAAACAACCACGTCAACAAAGGCGAGTTATAATGTTCCCCAGAGGCCATGTTGAAAGGTTGCCAACTCCCAAGGCACCATAGTAGGCACCCCATAAGCTGCCTGAATTGAAGGTGTGGCATAAGATGCCCCAAGGATGTATAGGTGAACCCAAAAACGTTGGCCAAGAGTAGTAAGGTCCCCCAATTTGAAGGGCAAGAGAGGTATGTGCCAAACACACACTTAACCCAAACACTGCACAGAGCAGAAAGGAAAGACAATGCATAAGTAAAAGAAGGACGTAGATCAGAGCTGATGGACCACACAAATCAGCTCCAGCCCATGTGGCAGCTATAAAAATGGACAAACATATCGGGGGCAGCTGTAGCTATGCACAGAGTGATGGTAATGTACCATGCAATAATGACAGTGTGTGACAGAGGATGGGAAGATGTGTGCAGCAGAGGAGCCAGAAATGGCAGGATAGGTGAAATATCAGGATGACAGTGGAGTAGCAGTGCTATGCAGAGCACACACAGGAGAGGCAACCAGGGAGAGCTGCAATGCAGGAATGTGTAGGAGTGCAGGACGTGGGGTAGCAGCATGCACATCAGGGTAGGATGGCACACAGCTGGCAGACAGAAGATGGACAGAAGGATGGTTCACAACTCTGATGAGGGTACAATGTGCTCACAGCACAGATCTGCACAGATATGACTGTCACACGAATGAAAACTAGTTCTGCAGGACAAGCATACAAATGAAAGAGAACAGAGAGGAATCACACCTATGACCACTACCATAAATGGCAATGCACAAACCGGTAGGCCACACCACCAACGTGAGCTCATTAGCAAAGGCTGCATACAAAAATAGTGCAGGGCATCACACAAGACACCTGCTGGCTGTCAGGACAGGCAAACCCCCAACAGTAACCATGACCAAATGCACATGCAGATCTGCTGTGTACAGATCAGATCACAGTCTGTAATTGGGACCAGAGACACATGCACACACACAATGAAATGTTATGCAGTGGATACAGCATGCAAAAGAGGAAAGAAACTAAACCTCAAAGGCAGCAGAGGATGCTCTGTGGAGCTGGTGCAAAATCTGGAACAGGACAGGAGAGAATTCAACATGCAAACAGGTGTACCACACACCAGCTGAACCACAGCAATACAAAACCCCCAAGCACACTGCCATGTAAACACCATAAAGAAAGAGACCTATGTAACAGATAATATGTGATGGCTAGGCAGCACAGAGGGCACACCTTGGTGTACAGTGAAGAGAGGGAAGGGTGTGTGTAGAGGTGATGAACCTGCTGGTACCTAATGGTCCAGTTAGCACAACAGAAAAGAAAAAGATAAACCACATGTGGGGATCAAACCTGCAACCTATGGCGTTATAACACATGCCTCTAACCACTACCCCAAACAGCACACTGAGCACAATGCAAAAATACTACCCCAAAGGGAGGGTGTGTATGGGAACCTGTAATACCCAGTGATGTGGCAAATGGCTGGCAGATACACAGCTGCCACCGTACAAGGATGTGAGCACAGGTGGGCCATGTACATGACCAGCAAATCAGTAGATACAAGTGTCAATGTGATCAAAGAGTGGAGGAGTAGCCTAGTGGTTAGAAAACTAGCTTGGACACCAAGCAACCAGGGCTCAATTCACACTAGCACTCCATGTGGCCTTGGGAAAGTCACGTAACCCTACATTACCTTGGAAGAAAGACCTGACAATCTACTTCCAGTGACACTGACAAGAAAACCCTGGAGTCTCTGGGTCACAAGGAGTCAGGACTGACTCAAAGGCACACATTGTATTGCACGTTTGTCACCATGATCAAGCAGCAGCAGAGACAAATGTATATCAAACACATATGTTTATTTGGGTTCATCTTCACAGATAGTGTAGATCCCGCCATCATAATATCAAGGTGAGTGGATCCAAGGTGAAAGACAGAAAGGTCACTGGCCCGTCTACAAATGAAGGGCAGGAGACATAATGTGCAGCACTATGCATTAGGCCCCCACCCCCCACATGCTGCCGCACGCCTCAAATGTGTTACTCACATATGAGTGCATGTAGACAGTAGGCGGTGCATGATGAGGGACCAACACACATCAATCATGATCTGTTCCCTAAAATATATCTATCTGGCAACACAGGAGGCACACAAATGAAAACAGCATATGTTGTTGAAACGTTGTAACTTTAGAACCACAGATTGAAAATAATGTTACAGCTATCACATAATGCCTGATATAGGAATCCAAGCTGCAACAATGTAACCCTAAACAATCATCAAATGCACAATGAGGATATGCTAACAGGTAGCAGAGGCACATGAACACAGACAGAATTCAAATGAAAACTACCTGCAGAAACATGCAGAGATAACACCATGCAGGAGGTCCCCCTGCACCGGTTGGTGTGTAGACAGTGTCTGTACACATATATCACCGTACATGGAATGCACAATTGAAGGAAGACAACGGACACTCATACTGCGACACTCCAAATATAACGTGGCAATGTGAGTGTCGTTACCTCAGGGGATAAATAGGACTGTGCAGACATGCAATGCAAGGTTTGTAAATCAATGCAGAGCGTCACGTCTGTACAGTAAACAAACACAAGAAACAGTATATAGAGAGGGAAATTAAGGGCAAACATGTTACAGTAAACCACACAGAAGCCATATTGCCACGTGCTGTGTTTTGCCAACATAGTCAGTCATATGCACATGCACCATTGATATTTCAACATGATTCAGTGATGCCACACATGCACGCAAAGACCCTTGTTGATTGAAAACATCAATCCAGGATGCTGGTGTGCATTAAAGCGGTGTTGTGGCAAAACCTGTATCATGTCCAGGTGGAGATTAGGTGGACATAGACAACAGGACCTCTCCATCGCTACCCCTATGCCACACGTATGGCTGTATGCTTGTGTTGAAACAAACAGATGAGCATATCCTGTGTTCCATGTCACACACATGGCCAAAAGAAACAACTGTGGAGGAATGTGCAAAATACAGTGACAATGGCAGTCCCTGATTCACACGTGGGGACCAGTACACAGTGTGCAAAGTCCAAAGCGTATCTGCAATCCAACACGTCAGGTTAAGACTATCCTTGCAACCCTGGGCATGCATAGTCAAGTGTCACATCCCAATATGCCACAGTACATGAAAGGTCCTGTGTGTCTCCTGCGATGAGCACGACTCCCAACCAGAGCACGGCAGCAACAGTGTGTTGGACAGGTCTGTCATGGGCAAAGTAGCAATCCAAAAATAATACTGTCCATCCTAGGCATGTGTCGCACTCGCAGAGGTCAAACATCCTATGGCACCATTTTCCAGGGAAAGTTCCATGGTGTTGTGTCCCCCAACAGGTGGGTGATGGCGATGCCACATGCACTGTAATAGATGTGTCTGGTTTGTTCTCTGCCCTGTGTCAGAAGAGGAGAAATATTTTATTGGTATGCGCGTTGCAACATCAGCACAAATTGCAGAGAGTCAAACATTAAGAAACACATAATAAAGGGACACACAGGCAAACATGACATGATCACAACTCAATAAACATTGCATGTTGGGGACATTTAGAATTGGAAGCATACACACGGGTGTCACATGGATATGTTTCTGTCCATGCCCATGTGACACAGGCGTTTCAGAGCTCCATCCTATGTGCATCAGCGTTCGTGAACAGAGAGCCAACATGAAATGTATATGACACAAACAGTAAATCATTAACATGTAAAGGCTGATGTCATTACCAAAAGAACAAAGGTGCAAACTACCTTGTGCTTGCATCAGGTGTATGTCTTGGATCCTCTGAGCCACTCAAAGGCCATAACAGGTCACAGTGAAGGGACACAATGTCAGCGAAATATGTAGAATCTCCATGTCACCATGTCACGCCAATATCTGTGATACAAAAAGCAGGTCAACAGTGGTATGTCAGAACACAAGACACAGTTCTGTTCCCAACACACAACACATGTCCACAATGGTTACACGGTAAACACCAGTAAGGTAGAGATAGCACAGTCACCACCGCCCCCCAGGTGTACAGACCCCTCACAACACATGATAATGTAAAAAGCCTGAACACTGTATCATCACACAGCCAACACAAGAACACACACACACAGTATGCTAAGGGCAGCGTGCCAGCAGTAGCATATGGCCTGTATGTCCACAAGTGGAGATTTGTACACATAAAGGCCCTGTGAAATGCAATGATACCCTGGTGTTGGCTGATGGTACAATGTCGGGGAAGGGTGCACGTGTAGGCCACCACCCATAAACCTACAACCTCCACACACATGCAGCTCTGTTGGACATGTCCCAGAGACAGTGTTGCTGAAGACATACTGGACAGGAACACATGGGGATATGTGTGTCAACAGCAAAATATGGTTTAGGGAGGTGCAGGGAAAAGAGGTGAACCACAACATCTGGACAATAGGAAAGATCACCGAGGACATGTGTTCCCCCTGACTGCTGGCACAGACAATATAGCTGTAGGTCCACCTACCCCAGACCACAGCATGTTGGCTGATGTACAGTCCCCTGCCAATGCACCACAGCACCAGGAGCTTCAACAACTATGTCCTGTGCATTGGGAAACACAAGGGAAACATACATATGTCATGTTCTAGCTGTGCAACACACACTGCACCTTCCTGTCCCCAGCTTCCACACCCCCCAACATCCTTTACAGACTCACTGTTCACCATCACACTGTACACATCTCTCCCATGTGAGAGGCATCAAGGACATGTCTTTGCCAAACTACAGGGGTCCGTACTCTGTCTGTCCCCTCCCTCACCTCCCTGTTGTCGCACACACTGGTGAACATAAGTGTTTTCTCCCTACCGTGTTCCCAACTCACTCCAAGGCTGCAGTATTATCCTGGGTCCCCCATGTTGCTCCCAATGGCCCTTCACTGTGTGTACTGGTGTCCCAATGTCGTCTGCTACCCCGCTGTCAATTGCTGTAACACATGGAAATATGCAGGGGCACCTCCGGGATCCTCTGTCCAAACACATTTCCTGGTGTGTATATCTCATACCTTGACTAACATTAACAGCTGTGTGCTACTGAGTTGCTAAACATATATCTCAATGTCTGCGTTATGTCCGCTAAACCACACCCCGATGTCTGCTTTTGACCTGACCTTGATGGCTGCATGTCAGCCCACTGTGTGAAAGTGATAATGGCAAAGCATGGATAGCCTATATGTGCACCTAATAACCCCCCTCCCATCAGAGCCTCTTTGTGTATGTGGCCATTACGTTCCTTCTCTAGGGTATGCAATGTAGTTGGTGTCTTGGCATGCACTCTCCTCCTCTATGCACTTATACAGCCTGTAGTTGAGTCATGGGTTTATGTCGACATGTCATCAGCTAGATTTGCTTAAAAAATTTGATGAAAAAAATTAAAATATTTCCCTGAAAACACCCCTAAAACCCAATCCACCCCCACATTGATCTCTCTGCTTGCCTACTGTAACCTACACCTTGTTGATCTTGCCTGAATCACCTCTGTTTGTGTGTACATATGCAACACTGCACTGCATGTCTATTCTGCAATGGAAAAAAAAAACCCTGGCTGGACAATGCACAGTTTCCCTATCCTTCACCGCATCCATGTTAGGGCTACGCGATGACTTATACAGTCTGCCACACTGTGTTGTTCCACTAACTCCCCGTAAGGATTTCAATTACCATTATGACAGATAGTACTGAGCATGTATATAGTGCTACATAGCACATGTAGCGCTATACAAAAATTACAGACCCACACATCCAGCTTACAAGAGCATACCACACACACAATCAGCTCAAAATACCAAATGAAAAACACGCACAGCTGGACAAGTGGCCCCAAACATGGTCCTCTCTCCCACTGTGAAACCCACACCACATGCCTCTCACCTTGCTGCACCCAAAGCATAACACAAACTAACTGTGGTTGCACAGCATCCGCTATCACAATCATCCACAAACCACGAATGTCACCCCAAAACCTCCCACAAGCCTAAAACCACCCACCCACATCATCCACCTCAGCCCTCTGTTCTGCCCTGCCCACATCGTTTGGTTCCCAGTCATGCTTATATTTGACGTTGGGATGGCCAGCCAGTGTCTGTTACATGTCAGTGCAGTGTTGCATCCTACTGATATTGGTCTACAAATGTTAATCTGTATTAGCACTACACACATATAGCAACAAATGTGGGAACATATGCAGTACGTACATGAGAAGAGCTGTGCAATCACCTGCCGCCTGATTGCTGTGCCCTCACGTGTGTCCTCACGGGCACGTACAGGGGGCACGTCGGATCATCCTCCAGACCCTCATTAATCTCTGCAGGGATATTGTGCCTGAGAGCAATGTTGTGCAGGATGCAACAGGCTATGATGATCTCTGCCACAGTCTGTGGAGTATATTGTAAGGCGCCGCCTGTCCTATCCAGACACCTGAAGCGACTCTTCAAAACGCCAAAGGTGCGCTCTATGACAGAGCGGCTGGTGGCATGGGCCTCATTGTACCTCCGCTCTGCACGTGTCCGTGGTTGACGCACAGGGGTCAGCAACCAGGGGCGACACCCATATCCTGCATCACCTGTAGAAAGAAATGAGGTAAGTTAAAGCATGAGCTCATGTCCCCTCAAATGGACACAGGTATATATGTGCAAAACAAATGCATAACACATTCTGAAAGAAACATATGACATCACAACTATGCAGCATTGCAACATTGAAATATGATGACACAAAAGGACCACATGGCCTATCTAGTCTGTCCGTCCATATCAACAGGTACAACAGTCCCCTTTTTACCTTTATAGATCCTCTGTGTTTGTCCTATGCTGTTTGGAATGCAGTTACTGTCCTCCTCTCTACCACCTACACTGTGAGAGTATTCCATGGATCCACCACCTATTCAGTAAACAAATATGGTGGCATATCACCCCTGAATCTATCTCCCTCCACCCTCATCCCATGTTCCCTCGTAGCTGAACTTGCTTACAATTTGCAGAGGCTCTCTCCCTCAACATATATGCCACGGAGGTATTTCTACATCTCCATCATATCACCTCTATCCCTCCTTTCCCCAAGGCGTACATCCTAAGATCCTTCGGTCTGTCTTCATATGCTGTATAATGAAGACCACTAATCATTTTAGTAGCCACCCTCTGCTCCGACCCCATCCTGTGCACATCCTTTTGAAGGTGCAGTCTCCAGAATTGCACACTATACTCCAAATGAGGTCTCACAAAAGACATATACAGAGGCATTCTCCCTTCCTGTTTTATGCTAGCCATTCATCTCTGTATGCACCCAGCCAGCCTTCTAGCTTTTTCCCTCGCCTTTTCAACCTGTTTAGCTACTTTGACATCAGCAGACACAACCACACCTAGGTCCCGCTCTTCTGTAGTGGACAAGAGTACTTCACCCCCTATACAATAGTGCTCCCTTGGATTGCTTCAGCCCAAAAGCCTGACCTCACATTTCCTACCATGACATCCCAGCTGGCCAATTTAAGACCATTCATCAAGCTTAGCTAGATCACTCCTCATGTTTTTTACAGCTTCCTGGGTGTCTACCCTATTACAGATTGAGTGGGGGAACCTAAGAAACACCAGACAAGGGGTAGCTGTATGGATTGGCGACAACATAATATGTAACAACCACACAAATGCTCGCATCCAATCAACCAGCATCACACAGCACCATAGCAGGGCGCATTTGGAGGGCAAACCCCCCCCCCCCTGGCCCCTATATCCCGCACAGGCAGATGAAGCACACACACAATGAGTGATCTACTCCAAGACACACATTTGCACATACGCCTAGTCACATGAGCACCATGTGCATGTCAGAAATGGGAAACACCCACCCAGCAATATGCAGTCCTCATACTGTCCTGCCTCAAATTGTTGGAATAGTGCCGAGTGATGCAGGATATAGGCGTCATGGGTGGACCCTGCAAACCTGGGGACCACATTCAGAATATGCATATTTGCATCACATACAACCTGAACATTCAGGGAATGATAGTGTTTGCGGTTGCGGAACACTACCTCCCTGTCTCTAGGCGGGACCAGGGCAACATGTGTGCAATCAATAGCTCCCATCACGTGTGGTATCCCGGCTAACGCCTCAAAGGCCTGGTTCAGGGTCCACCACTGTTGCCTAGTGTGTGGAATGGCAATATAATTCCGCACCCGGCTGACCATGGCACGCAGTACTTGGTGGAGACAGCGTGAGAAGGTGGGGCGGCTCATGCCACCCACTGCGGCCACAGATGACTGGAAACAGCCAGAGGCAAAGAAATGTAGGGCAGCAAGGAGCTTGACCAAACCCGGTATGGCATGTGACCGATCAGTCAGGGGCTCGAGGTCAGGTCTTAGATCCTCATAGAGCTCCCTAATAGCCCCTGTGCTCAGTCTGTACAGGGAGATGACCTGGTCCTCTCGCATGCCCTGGAGCTGGGCCCTGGGCCTGTAGAGGCGTGGCTGGCGAGCCTGCACCTCAGCACGCCTCCTGTGCCGTGCGGGCACAGCCCCTGCCTGCCCTGCCCCCACAGCTGCAGGTCTGATTTGCTGCGGGACTACACCCATGCCCTGTGCCTCAGCCCCATAGACACCATCTCCCCTGTCACGCAACCGCACAACCTGCCCACCTCCCGCTGCAGCTGCAGCAAACACAAAGGCCGCCATAACCTCCACCCGCCCTGCTCCTCTAAACCACTCAAACACAGACAACACTTCCCTAACCAAGACACACACCTTACACACCACACAGAAACACAGCCACACAATACAACCAACAACAATCACAAACCCAGTCACGCTCCACAATACACCTGATTCAGACTCGCTCCTTCCGTCACTGCCAATACACACCTTCTTTCTCCCTCGCCTACAAAAAAACCCTCAACGTGCAACATGTGCTCAGGACAATTTATAGAGTTTTTTTACGTAGCGCGTGTTGCGCGTGCGCAGGTGCGTGAGCGCGATGGCTGCGCATGCGCAGTTGGCTGTGCACATGGCATATGCCCCGCACACACGCAGCACTGCGCATGCGCCACGTCTCATGCGCAAACGTACGCACACACCCACATCCTGCGTCTGCGTGGCGCATGCGCACAGCCAACTGCGCATTCGCAGTGTGCACGGCAGCACGCGCGCACTGCGTAGTTGACTGCACAACGCGCAAGCACGCATTTCCCACTTCTGGGCAGCGCATGCACAATGCACACAACCAACTGCGCATGCGCAATTGCGCAGCCAACATGCTCACGCAACTGTGCATGCGCAATGTAAAAAACCCTATAAATAAACCTTTACACATGCTGCACATTGAGGGGTTGTTGGTAGGCGAGGGAGAGAGAAGGTGTGTGGTGTCAGTGAGAGAGAGAGAGAAGCAGGTGTCTAGTAGAGCTAAGTTAGTGTGTTGCGGGTCAGAGTGGTAGAGGCTGGGTTGTGGAGGATAGATGTGAGGTACAGCAGGGGATACAGAGAGGAGGGGAGGCAAGGAGCAGGTGAGTGAGAAAGGAGGTGAGGTAAAGAGCAGATAGCAGGGAGAGGAGGGAGGTGTGAGGTGGAGCTGAGAAGGGCAAGAGAAGGAATGTCTGACAGGGAGGGAGAGGACAGGGAGATGGAGCCACAGGACAGGGCAGGAGTGGAGAGGGAGAGGGACAGGGAGAGGGAGAGGGAGGTGGGGCCACCTGTTGGGGAGGAGACAGATATGGCAGGGAGTGTGGTGGAGGCTGCAGGCCCATCGGCCCAGCCCACACAGGGTCCTCTCACTACAAAACGTAGGCGCATACCGGTGCCAGCTCTGCAACGGAAGAGGGCTCAGAAATTCACACCGCAGGAAAACCACATCCTGCTGGCGTCTGTTCTTGAAAATTATGATGTCCTATACGGACGACTAAGCAACACCACCACTGTTGCAACACGCACCCAGGTGTGGGAGGAGGTGCAGGAGGCAGTTGCACAAGCAGGGGGCCCAAGCAGAGACCTCGACAGCCTCAGGAAGAGGTTCAACGACATAAAGAGGGGTGTGCGTGCACACATGGTGGCAGAGCGGCGGCATGCCATGGGCACTGGAGGGGGAGGCCCCTTTACACCCTCCCTAACACCCCTGGAGCAGGAGTTGGCAGAGCGGCTAGGGCCAATATACCTCTATGGACTGCCAGAGGCACTGGACACTGCCCATCCCCAGGCAGGTAGGTACCCAAATCACACCTTGCTGCTCCCAACCCATTGAGTACCTGCCCTTTGGATGTGCATCAGGCTTCTTATTAACACCTCCTCATACCTGCTCCCCTGGATCATCTCCCACCCTCTGCCTTTGGCTCATGAGTGTGCTGTCCCCCATTCCACCCCTCTTACTCTGTGTTTTGCTGCCCTCCAACCACATGTTTCATTAGCATCATCCCTTTTTATATCTGCCCTGCACATGTGGCTACATGTCTGCTACAAGCCCCCTCTCAGACCTGTACGTGTTATGTCTGTGTCTAATCTAAGCACTGCTGAGCAGGGATGGTCCTTCTGTGGGATAATGCACACCAGGGGTCCTCAAACATTCTAAACAGGGGGCCAGTTCACTGTCCCTCAGACCATTGGAGGGCCGGAATATAGTTGAAATAAACACTATGAACAAACCCCAACGAACACTGCAGAAATACAAAAAACAGAGAATGTTTCCAAACATTTTGTTTTTGTTTTTCCAGTGGCAATTGCTCTAGCCACGATAGTCTGGTTTCTTTGGGTCTTCTGCTAACTCCCCATCATCTGCTTTCCATTTGTCCTTTCGTCCCACGTCTAGTATTGTTTCCATTCTCTGTCTACATCTGCTTTAACATAGTAATCTTTCTCCTTGTGCTCTTTCCGCATTCCTAGGTCATCCACTCAAATGTTAGACCCCCATCCTCAATCCCCACTTACTCTCCCACTATCTGTCCAATTGTAGATATCTCTTACCTCCCTCAAAAAGTTTTTTTCCCTCACCATTTCATTTGTCCAGCTCCATCCCATTCTGATCCTCGCACAACCTCACCTCCCGTCTATTTCCAGCCACACCCAGCATCCGCTCCCCTCTAGTCCGTGCATCAGCCCATTTCCAGTCCTAGCCCCCCATCAGCCCATTTCCAATCCTATCCCTGGCCCAACATCAGCCCAGTACCAGTCCTAGCTCCACATCCATTTCCAGTCCTATCCAAGTCCCTCCAGAAGTGCATTTCCAAACCCCAGCCCCCCCAAAAGCTTATTGATAGCCCTCTCCTAGCCCCACCATCAGCCCATTTGCAATCTTAGCACCCCCAACAGCACATTTCAAGCGCTATCCTAGGCCCCCCATCATCCCACTTCCAATCTTACCACCACCCATAGGCCATGACCTGTCCTAACCCCCTCCCCCACATGAGCACACTTCCAGTCTTACCTCTCCCCCCCATAGCCAATTACCACTCCAAACCTCCTCCACCCCCATCAGGCCAGATAGGGTACAAAATAAACCAAACACGGCTACTGCTGCTGCTTCCACCGTAGCAGCAGCAGATTCAAGCATCCCGTGGGGCCCCCCCTGCTCTGCAGCGTCCTCCATGCGGCTTCAGTGTGGGCTTGTCAGAGCCGCGTGAAGGGAGAGTATCCCTTTCTCACGGCCATGTCAATCCTGCCACGGGCCTGATGGAAAATACCATCAGCCCCATGGCGGGATTAACAGAGCCACGAGAGGAGAAGCTCTTTCTGTTTGCGCGGCTCTGACAGCCAACACTGAGGCTGCATGGAGGACACTGCAGAGCAGGGGGAGCCCCGCGGGATGCGTGATAATGCCGCTGCCACGGCGGCAGTGGCAGCAGCAGGTTTGTAAGGTGTTAACTTAGCTGGGCTGCTGCTCAATGAATGCTGCGGTCCTGGATAGAGCTGCCCCTGAGGACTGGCAGCGGCTGCAAATACACCCATCGGGCTGCATACATCTCCTTGGCGGCCCACATGTGGCCCTCGTCCTGTAGTTTGAGGACCCCTGATGTACACATCGATGTGTCTGCTAGGTAATGGCCTATATATGCCTAATAGTGGTAGCAGGAGCTGTAGTGGTAGCTATGTAGCACATGTACAGGCCACGACCAAACACACATTGATTGTGGGGTGGATGTGTTAAACAGTTGCATGTAGTTGAACCATGCAAACCAATCTGTGCTGTGTATGGTTTTCCACAACCCAGGTGACTACACAACCATGGCCCCAGCTGAGAAGGAGGAGGTGCAATTGGCCGAGGATGTGCTAGAGCCCCAGCCCACAATGTCTGGGGGCAGCACCAGCAATGGTGACGGGACCCCAAGCACACACATGCAGCCTGAGCCAGAGGACCACACCCCAGACGTCACTGCCACAGAGGGCTCTGAGGAGATCACAAGACACCACCCCATTCATGCAGCTGCGCCAGATGAAACCCCTCCACCAGAAATGGACCCAATCATTGAAGAGCTGCGGACACACACTGCTGCAGCACGGTGAAATGCAGAAGGTGGGTAACAGCATACCCCACAATCCCGACGGGGTTGTCCTAACATCCACAAAATGATTGCATATTGCCCACATAGCATAGCGTTCTGATTTTGGGGGGTTGTCTTATGTCCTCTGTGATTCTACCTCCTGTAGCATGGCTTGTCAGGTGTCAGCATTTGTGAGGGGCTCACACATGCACACTGTGCTTGCCCATATACCCCACATAAGCCCAAAGAGAAGAGCAATGATCGCAGGTCACCCAGACACCCTATGTGACAGAGACCTCGTCATGGGTATTGTCACGCAGTATCATTTGACAACATAATCTGCAGTGTGCACCAGCATTATAGAAATGGGGGCACCCCAGATATGTGTATGTGTGTCTTAGGCCCCCTCAGATCATCTGACCTATCCCAGACAAGCAGTGTGCAGACCTGGCATTGACATATTAAACTGTGGCAATGTGCCATGTGTGAGATCTGTGTTTCTCAGGATCCCTCATCCAGACCCCTTCCAGACATGGGGATGGCTCATGGGTGACACAGATCTAAACATTGGTAGGTTTGGCAGGCATGACTGTTCTGCAGACTGCTCTTCTGGGATATGCGTGACATGTGTATGTGTGACAGTTGGTACTGGAGAGGAATCTCACATATCACCCTCTGTCCCACCCACAGGCACTCATCAGGCACTCCAGCGTCTATACATGGCTATGGGAGAAAATACCAGGGAGCTGAGGATGATCCGGGAGGAGATGCGGTCGGGGGCGCTTGCCCGCATTGCGGATGCCATGGAGGACATTGTGGGCCTAATGCGGCAGCAAGCACCAGCACCAGCACCAGTACCAGCACCAGCACCGTCACCTGAGGCACCAGGACAAGGTGCAGTACCGCGGGGGGTGGTGTGCCGTGGGAGGCACGGGCGGCCATGCAGGAGGTGACTTTGGGTCTAGTAAACAGCTGTTAACCAGTACATACGTGTGTTTTCCAATGTGTGTCCCTGTGTTCCCCTAGGTAGTGTGCAAATGCATGTTGTGTCCCGCACACAGGCCCCTCGATGGTGGGGTGTCTGTACTGGCAGGTATCACTGCACAGACACCATCACATGCCGTGTGTGCCATGCACTGTGTCAGATCCCAGCCCCTGGGCTGCAGTGTGGTGGTTTACATATCCTCCCGGGTTGCACAGGGGGAATGTCCTGGAGCTACATGTCCGGTGTTGAGAGCCGTCACAGTTTACATCCTGTCATACCCTCTACATTGGATGCACATGTGTGACCATTGTCCCTGCCTGCAACACTGCCTACGTGTCTGCCCCCCCACAAACGTATACGGTTACTCACCAACCAACCCTGTGACATGTATTGTCCCAGGACACACTCAACAGCTTTACCCCTGAGGAACTCCTGGGCTCATCAGTACATCTTACCCTGCCAGCACAGACGTACTGGTTTGCAAGTTCTACTATTGGCACACAGGCATGTTGCATCAGAAACGGTTCCCACACATTGCACACAGCATGCACGTGCCTCAGTATCCTGGGACGTCGTCTACATTGCAACATCTCAGGGTCCACCCTGGTCTCACACACCTACACACATGGTCATCCCCCATGACTGCATGTGGAGCCAGTCCACGCATGATACCCATGTCTACCTTTACAACACATACCTGTCTACACACATATCCCATGCTTGCATCCATAGTGTGTTGCTAAGGGAGACACGTGACCATTTTGAGTTAAGAAACAGTGTGTATATTGTACAAAAAGACAGAATATAAAACAATGTTAGGGATAGGGACAATACCCATTACTCTCCCCCCCAAACATCCCCCTCCTCCCCCCTGCCACCCCACCCTCCCTATACACCCTCCTCCACCCCTCCTCCACCCCCACATCAGCCACACCCTCTCCCTGCTTGCTGCATGCCCAGTGATGGAACACAGGACAGCACAGGGCACATGTGTGGACGTCACAGGCGCCATCAATGACTCCTGTGATGCCCTTCAGAGGATGGCCGCCGACAGGGCAGCCGCTCCACCTCGGCAGCCACCTGCTGAATGGCTCCCGCCAGCCACTGGTGTGAGTGCACTAGGAGATGCACACACCGCTCCAAGGCATCCAGGGCCACATACAGGTCCTGCACACCCCTGCCACCACAC